>OY728127.1:961125974-963625974 GCA_963277665.1 Viscum album
CATTGTATCGTATTGTTACCATATTGATTATTCATATTTTTTTCTTCCATGAAACTTTAATAAAGGGGGTTGAATTATTACATATAATCTTTTCTCTACAATCTAATATCTCTACCAGAAGCTCCTCATAAGAGGTGTCATGTCCTAATTGTACCACGTTCAAACTCAGTACATCTATGGGATTAAGTATTAACTTTCTCAATTGAGATACATGGAATAAATAGTGAGAACTTCGTAAGATTTAGTGGAAGTACTATATGATAGGCCATAAATCCTATGAAATCATGGATTTCAATGGAAAAAATGTACATAGGGCTAAGATTCCCTTTCTTTCAAAATCACATGACTCTCTTCCACGGTGATATTCAAAGGAAAACTGTTTTCCTAACATCGAAATCCTAGTCTCTTCAATGGTTGTCAACATACATAATATTCCGAATATGTTAATCCTTTATGTTTTGTTGGATGTAATAAACCTTTAATATCATCTCAGTAACAAGATTAGGCGCTTGAAAATTCATTTCACAAACTCCATCCTAACACATAGGAGTTCTATATTTCTTTATATATAGAGAATCATGTTGTTCCATTTGAATGCTCAATTATAATATATTATTTTATGAGAAATCAGATTAATAATGTTTGGGATCCCATACCCCTTTAAATTACATTGATCATGTTATCAGTATGTCCTCATGTTTATGGATATTCCTTTTTGATTGGCCATCATTTTGGGAGAGATAAGTTGTAATGTAATTGAATTCAATATCCATAGAATGTTCAATACAATAATTGATTTTAGATGTGAAAATTGGATCATGGTCAAAAAATATTTAATGTGGAACCCCATGAAACCTCACCACTTCTTTTACAAAAATATTGTATTTTGGGTCAAGATTGACATCTTCCTAAATAATAATGAAATTGGAAACTTGGTGCGATGATCCACTATAACCCATATCACATTGTTTCCATGGGATTTGATGGATAAGCTAGTATGGAATTTAATAGGGATATTTTCACACTTCAATGTTGGTTTTTCTATAGGTTACAATAGCCCTCTAGGAAGTTTTCACTCTACCTTGACTTTTTGACATACCAAACACCATATAGTGTAGTCGACAATCTCCATTTTCATATAATCCAACCAATAATTATTGTAAAGATCCCTATACATTTTAGTGCTTTTAGGATGTATAGTGAATATAGATCAATGTGACTCATTTTATATTTTATTCTTTATCTTTGGATATATGGGACACAAATCCTTGTATGAAACTATAATACACCTTCTATATTAATATTAAATTCAATAATGTTTCATTATTCACTTCCACTATCATATTTTAAAAAAAATGGATCTTATCTTTGAGATTTCATGATATTCTCTATTAATGATTGTTGAAAAGTTATTTATGATATGTTTTATTATGTCTCCTACCTTATATTTAGGCATTATAAAAATTAACCATGGTAAAATTTTTGACCTCTTTAAAAGTTACCTTTTGAAAACCTAGGGTTAGAATAATTGTAAAGGGCACAATTCTTCATAATAATTATTATTGGATGAGGGTACATAAAGCATTGTCAACTTAATCCATATATTTAATTGTTTATTGTACACATTTCAATGTAAAAGACATATATTATAATTAAGGAAATGAAAAATATATAAATTTACTAGATATCTTTTAAATATCACTTATGTCTTCATATAGGGAAAATGTTTTTTGTGAATGAATATTGATTTTTATTTTGATAATAATGAAATTATTTTTATTATGGTAATTTTTTATAAATATTACTTATTGTATTATTACACTAATTTATAGGAAACAACAACAAAATATTCCTCAAATTAAATGAGAAATAATACAAATGTTCTTAAAAATAATAAATGTAATATAATTTGTATGCGTTATTTGTTATGAGAATTTTATAGATGATTATAAAATATTATTTTTGTGTTAAATTACTATATTTTGATTACATCATTATCTTATTGTACTTAATTTTGTATAAAATTTACAGTGTAAAAATGAGATAATTATATTTTATTAAAATAAGATTATATAATTATGATAAAATAAAAAAAATTATTTAAATATGAAAAGGTTGATAAGTCATAGTCTATATGATCAACTATTATTCATTTAATATAAAATTATTAACTTATATGAATATTCTTTTCCGTTAAGAGTGAAAAATACATTAATATGGTTAAGGTTAAATTACACTATCAATGTGGTTAAAAGAAAAGATATTGTTTAAATCAAAATAAACTTATATGTACTTTATTGTTTTATTCGATTGAAACCACATACTTTATAATATTAGAATCTCTATCCATTTAGAATAATTTGTCTAGAAAACGAATTTCATATGATTTAATCTGTTATGAAATTCCAATAGTGCTCGTTCCCTCACAAATAAATAGGAATCTCCCATTTCAATTTTTTATAGCAAATTGAGCCTTCTGGTATGACCCAAACATAGAATAATATCTTATAAAATCCTTATACACAATATATTTTCTATGATCACCCCATAATACCATCCTTGGGGTCCATAAGATGATATCTAAAGGCCTTCTTCCATAGTAGAATTAACCACCTTACCAATTCACATTTTTTATTTCTTTGTTTACCACCTACAAATATATGCTAATTATCATTAAGTAATAAATTAAGTATCATAAATATACTATAATGATATAATTATTATGAATAAACATGTTCCCATAATAATTTTTGTTAAATGGAATATGAAATTATTGCTCATGCGTACATATGGCATACATCCTCCTCATCGTGTTACAAATAATTTTGCATCATCATCTTGTATGGATGAGTATTAATATTTTTCATATTGTTTATGTATGAAATTTATAACCTTATTATTATTATATAATGAAAATATAAAATCAATGTTCTTACATTTCAATCCATTGATAAATCAGAACATCTATTATACATACTTTTGAACTAACACCTCCATAAAGCAATAAGTTTATTTATTTTATATCATATTTAAATGTCCAGTAATAAGGATATATTAAATTAATATATAATTATATATAATACACAAAAATGATTTTATAAGTGATAATTATTATTTATATTTCTTTTGATCAATCATCTAAAATATATAAACATTGTTTGTAACAGCCCAAGATTTTATAAAAAAAAAATATTCTTTTTAATTTTATTAATGTCTTGTGTTGTACGCTACACCAAAAGGAGCTTGCACAACACGCATCCTTGTCTTGCCTTGCATTACACGCAATCACGACCTTCCTCGATAGCGTGTGTAATACGCAATACCGAGTTTCACTAAACAACGATGTGCTATTAAAATATTATTAAAACTAGCCGTTATGAATAGTAATAACCACTTTTTGGAATTTTATAAATTTTATTTTTCAAAATGGACTTCATTTTTGGACTCAGAATATCGAAATTAGCCTAGGGTGAAATTTTGGTATTTTTCTGAAAACTTTCAATTTTTGATGAATAGTGAAACCACTAAGTGGTAGGTTAAAAACTGAATTTTGCATAAAACTTAATTTTACCGCTTCTGTGATTGGAATTTCGAAAATCCGAGAGACACGGTTAATATCAAGGACTAAAATGTGTTTCAATGAGATGAAAATAATTTTTTGGTGAATAGTAACTTTTTACTTTTTTTACCGCGGTTAATAGTAAATAGGGTAACTAAGGGTAAATATGATATTAATATTACCCTAACACATGTCCTAATTCTATTGGACAAGTGTAATTCGACCAAAAACAAACTTAGGAAAAAAATATGACCATTTAGGCCCACTTGGATTAGATTAGGACATTTATTATTAATTTATTTAAAGAAGGGTTAAAATAGTTAAAATCAAAGTTTAATAAGTAAATCATTTTTAATATGGGTTTATACATAAGATAAATTCAATTTTAAATATTCATTAGAAAGCTAAAAAGATTTCCTACATTATGATATTTTATTTGTAATTTTTAGACATCAAATAATGTAATTTATTTATGACACAAAGATGATGCAGTAATTATCTTATTAATGAAATATTGACATAATTGATGTTATAAACACCAAAATAAATGTAATTTGAGACTTTTTATGAATTCCACTAATTTTCTAGGTTACTATGATATATTAATGTTGATTTAATCAACTTGGTTCGAACATTTAATTCTGTTATGACTTTCCCAAAAATCATATATCAAATAGTGTCAAAATTGACACAAAATAGTTTTTAAATCAAATATTATATTATTAATTGTTATTGTATTCCTAAAAATCTAAGGTTCGGCCAAATGACTTAGATAAGGATATATATATTAATAATAAACAATTTGGGGTTCGTTTGGGATGTTATAGTAAGTTTATTAACCATATAGTGAAATAAAACAAAAAGACATGGTAAAAGATAAATTATTTAACTTAGAGTTAAATTTAATTGATAAGGTTAAAATAATATCCTAAACTTGTCTAAATTCTATTGGTTGATATTATTTCGACCCCTCCCCACCTTATCTTCGAAATAAGACCCTTTGGAACCATTATAAACCGATTTTGACTTTAATATAAAATAATATTTTGAGATATTCCTAAGGTGCCCCTCTCCTCCCCTATAAAAGGACACCTCCTCCCCCTCCTCCTCACACCAATTTGAGCACTCAAGCTCGGCCAACCCCTGCCAAAATTCCTTCTCCACTTCCCTAGCAACATCCTAGAGGTTCTGGTCTTCCTCAAAGACCAATTCTAGTGCCCTAAGAGGAGGTCTCAAAGAGGCACTTCAAAGAAGAGGTAAATACCGTTACCAATTCTTTCATCTTTATTTCTTCTTCCACTTCTTCTTCTTAGGTTGTTTCATTATGAAGTAATAACATCAGTATCACTCATATACTAATATGTTATTATAAGTATGAAACAACCCTATTTCACCATCTATCCATCCTACGGAAAAATAAATCACCGCGCGTGCGTACGTACGGAATACCGTCTCCACGCCGTGGTGTAATCTATTTTCCACCACCACCTTACATGAATGGGTATAATGGTGTAAAGAATAACTATACATAGTTATTACAACATCATATTGATTCTGATATATTGTATAATCCACTCCAATTCAATTCAATATTTATAGAAATGATATCATCGCTCGTGCGTACGGACGGACTACCGTCTCCACGACGCGATGAGATTCATTCTCCATGTTAACCATTTAAGAATGATTATAATGTATATATAAGACATAATAATGAAATATATGACATTATAAAGCTACTGGATTTATGTATATATATACATATGTATGTCATCTACTTACTTCCATTTCAAGGCAATAAGGAAAGAAAAACAGCGTTCATGCGTACGTACGGACTACCGTCTCCATGAACGGTGTTTTTCATTTTATTAATCTACCTATTATATATATATATACTGAATATATATGATATATAAATCATATTTTATATTCTGGAAGTAAGTAAATCATGATATAAGTAATAATTATGTCAAGAACAAACAAGTCAAAACACCTACGATAAATGAAACGATTTTACCCAAAACACTTCTTTAACATGGAATTTACAAAAGAACGGGTAATATAATGTCATAAGTGAACCATATATGATATCATAACAATGAATATGATTCTGTAATAAGTCAATAACATGATTTAAATCATTATACAGGAGGTTCGGACACGTACAAGCAAGTCGGACCTAAGGTAAGGGAAATATCACAATCTCATTTTTATCCGAGATTGTTTATTCGTAAGTATTTACTGGGGTGTATTTTATCATCCACATCCATGTTTACTCAATATTTAATATTATTTCCATCCACCTAAAATTGTTTAAATTCATTTTTACCCTTCGGTGAGTTTTTAGTAATACGTATGAAAGGAATCTTTTGTCGTTTTTCGTACGAGGTACTTTTTGACTTTTCCGAAAAAAGTATGAAGAATGTTTTTTTTAACTTATACGGCATGAATGGATTTTTAAAACATTACTTCAAAGAAGCTTCCTTTACAAGTTTTCAAGTTTATTTTTAATCAACTTCTTTTATTTTAAAGTTGTATGACATGTTATGAAAGGAAAAATGTTTTTGAAGAAGAAAGGATATTTTCCTCAAGAATTCAATTCAAGTGTTTTATCAAAATTATTTTCCATCTAAGATAATAAAGGGTTCTGTTTCTATCCATATTTTTACATTGGTTTGACTATGTTGTGATGGAATTATGTTTATGAATTCCTTTATCTTATATGAATTGATTTATGATGTCATGATGTTTCAAGAATCCCATTTTTGTTACATATGTTATGCGATGATGTATGTTTTATGATTATGTGGCACACATAAGAAAGGATTCATTATAAGATGGGTGGGACCTATATCTCCCTCCAATGCATTGGGTAAAGATTTAATATCTCATGAGATAGACATGGCTGGAATGGTAGGTTATACCGGTTCAGTGAAACAGGACTGAAACGAGGATTACTCGATTCAGAAAGGGACTTTGTCCACTAAGATAGTCTTGGCAATGAGTCTTGACTAACAAGAAATGATTCTCTATGATTATGTGTGTATGCCACAATGAGTAATGTTTTAAGTTATGATTTCATTTCACTACTATGATTTATCCCATGTTATGAAATTATGCTCTCTTTTGCAGGTTAAGATTTCCAAAAAATGTTATGTTCTTATGAAAATTATGTGATTGATATTTCTTTTGTTTACCCTTAATGATCATTTGAGCTCACCCTTTTATGTTTTCTTTTCCCCAGGATATAAAGAAAGGATTTAGGTAAAAAAAAAGGAAGATCTTTATGGGAGATGTTGAAGATCTTTCCCCACGATTAGAAGATTTTATTCCGAGTTTCCAAAGACACTAAACTATTACGATCCTTGTGTGTGTGTTTTTGTTATGTACTAAGTATTCCGCAAATGTAATGTAATGTCCATGTACGTCAGGATACGGGTCTCTACAGTTGGTATCAGAGGAAAGGTTTAGTCAACCTTTGGAAACTAGGATGCGAAAACGTTAGTGAGATTCCTAGAGATATTTCTAAGGTATGTCTAGGTATGTCCCTAAGGTTAATTATACATATAGGTTATAGTAATAGAATTACGCTAACGATCATAGAACTAAACCTAAGATGTTGGATATTGAAGGTACTCCCCCTTTATTATGTTGTTTTCCCTAGCATGATTTTTGCATCTAACACTATTCTGTTTGGGTTTTAGAAAATGGCTGGAAACAAGATGATTCACAATAATGGAGGATATGATGGACAATGGAATGATATTCTTCATGAGCAACCAAATGAAATGGGATTTGGATTTCCAAACATCATTATTATGCCGAATCAGCAATCTCACAACATGATCAATAAAGTAAAATTTGGTAAGTTTCCTGACTCGACTAATAAGAGAAAGATGGAGTTCCATGATGATCATAGAGGAAAGAAAGTTCAATTTCCCCTATGTAAATCATGTGGGAAGAGGCATCAAGGAGAATGTTTCAAGGGAACTGGAAGATGCTTTGGGTGTGGAAAAGAAGGACACAAAGCAAGTAAGTGCAAAGGAAAAGGGTCGGTTAACACCATGGATGAGGATAATGGTATTGCTACGA
Organism: Viscum album; assembly: GCA_963277665.1. NCBI lineage: Eukaryota > Viridiplantae > Streptophyta > Magnoliopsida > Santalales > Viscaceae > Viscum > Viscum album. The sequence goes on from OY728127.1 coordinate 961,133,626, forward strand.
CATCAAAAATGGTAAAGTGTTTTAAATGTGGAATGTATGGGCATTATGCAAACAAATGCCCTAAGGGAAAGACTCATGAAGAGAATCAGTATGGTCATATGGGTAGTATTTATGTGGATGATGATGAAGAGACTACAAATGATATGTGAGATAAAAGAATTTTTGAAGCTCGGTCAATGGTTTGAGAATGTAGTGGCATGATTACATGTTTATCATGTGTAATTTTGGAATAAAGAGACATCTATAGATTGTTACACTATTGTCTTTCCTTGTGTTTTGAAAGTATATGATTAATGTTACCAGTATCCATGAATGGTTATTCAGATATTTTTGGAATGTAGATGATATGCGCATAATGAAGGGATAAGGAGAAAATTAAATGTTTGATAGTATTCATGAGCTCATGATTGATATAAGGACTAAGTGATATCATGGTTTGAGTATATAGAATTTTTAGGATTTTGGTAACTTTTAACTGCACTCATGTTTTCACTAAGGTATTCAAGAGAATACACGATTAAGGACTTTTAATGTTTGGAATGTGACCAACAAGACATATCTTATGATATGTGGGGATCAACGACAGTATTAAATCTCTGGTAATCGATGTCACTATATTATGAGAGTGGACTGCAGTATTATGTATAAGCCTAAAGATTAGACTGGATTATGTTGGACATAAGTTAGTATTGTTTAAGGATAGAAGATTTTCGATATTATTGATGGGATGTTATAGTAACGTAGTTTTAGAAAAAGGGACAACCTACAGGACGGGCGACAGCCCATCGCTTCGGACAAGGCTGTAGGAATCGAACCCACAACCGAAGTACGAATGGCCTTTATCGCCTACCATTGGCCTACAGGAAGTCCCTGTTTAGTAGAAACTAGTTTTATTATATTAAGCAGCATGATATATGAAGTATAAGTCCATTTTAGGAACCATATATGATTAATCTCGCTATAGAATGACTTATGTATATTTAATAACTTTTGCTAACTTTTTGTTTGAGACAGATGGAATGAACAGTCATTCTATCACATGATCTGCTAACACTTCACAAATAACAAATTCAACTTAATTTATTTAAGAGATGAAGTAGAAATTGTTCAAGGCACGAACAACAGTGAGATTGTACCAAAATAAAGTAAGTATTTATTCTAATTCAAATTCTTTAACTTTAGGGAAATGATCTTGAAAACCAAAAATGTTGTCCTAGTTCTCTTATACCTGATGAATCAGATGGTACCTTAGATCGTCACAAATTTATGGATTTGTGATTACTGGCTTTTCCATAGCCATGTTCTCTACCACTCTCCATCAGAACATGATGGTTAGATTTCTCTTCCATATCCATATTTTCACCTATGTGGAATCCCAGTGATTAATTTATTTGGGTAATCGTTACATTTCATACTTTAGTTTTTAAAAGCCAAGTTTTGGTATTCCTTTTTACGATGTGGGTTTCTATTAAAGAAACTTTCGAATAGTAAACCATTTATAACCCCGACGAATTTCGAGGGCGAAATTCATTTTAAGGGGGGTAGAATGTAACAGCCCAAGATTTTATAAAAAAAAATATTCTTTTTAATTTTATTAATGTCTTGTGTTGTACGCTACACCAAAAGGAGCTTGCACAACACGCATCCTTGTCTTGCCTTGCATTACACGCAATCGCGACCTTCCTCGATAGCGTGTGTAATACGCAATACCGAGTTTCACTAAACAACGATGTGCTATTAAAATATTATTAAAACTAGCCGTTATGAATAGTAATAACCACTTTTTGGAATTTTATAAATTTTATTTTTCAAAATGGACTTCATTTTTGGACTCAGAATATCGAAATTAGCCTAGGGTGAAATTTTGGTATTTTTCTGAAAACTTTCAATTTTTGATGAATAGTGAAACCACTAAGTGGTAGGTTAAAAACTGAATTTTGCATAAAACTTAATTTTACCGCTTCTGTGATTGGAATTTCGAAAATCCGAGAGACACGGTTAATATCAAGGACTAAAATGTGTTTCAATGAGATGAAAATAATTTTTTGGTGAATAGTAACTTTTTACTTTTTTTACCGCGGTTAATAGTAAATAGGGTAACTAAGGGTAAATATGATATTAATATTACCCTAACACATGTCCTAATTCTATTGGACAAGTGTAATTCGACCAAAAACAAACTTAGGAAAAAAATATGACCATTTTGGCCCACTTGGATTAGATTAGGACATTTATTATTAATTTATTTAAAGAAGGGTTAAAATAGTTAAAATCAAAGTTTAATAAGTAAATCATTTTTAATATGGGGTTATACATAAGATAAATTCAATTTTAAATATTCATTAGAAAGCTAAAAAGATTTCCTACATTATGATATTTTATTTGTAATTTTTAGACATCAAATAATGTAATTTATTTATGACACAAAGATGATGCAGTAATTATCTTATTAATGAAATATTGACATAATTGATGTTATAAACACCAAAATAAATGTAATTTGAGACTTTTTATGAATTCCACTAATTTTCTAGGTTACTATGATATATTAATGTTGATTTAATCAACTTGGTTCGAACATTTAATTCTGTTATGACTTTCCCAAAAATCATATATCAAATAGTGTCAAAATTGACACAAAATAGTTTTTAAATCAAATATTATATTATTAATTGTTATTGTATTCCTAAAAATCTAAGGTTCGGCCAAATGACTTAGATAAGGATATATATATTAATAATAAACAATTTGGGGTTCGTTTGGAATGTTATAGTAAGTTTATTAACCATATAGTGAAATAAAACAAAAAGACATGGTAAAAGTTAAATTATTTAACTTAGAGTTAAATTTAATTGATAAGGTTAAAATAATATCCTAAACTTGTCTAAATTCTATTGGTTGATATTATTTCGACCCCTCCCCACCTTATCTTCGAAATAAGACCCTTTGGAACCATTATAAACCGATTTTGACTTTAATATAAAATAATATTTTGAGATATTCCTAAGGTGCCCCTCTCCTCCCCTATAAAAGGACACCTCCTCCCCATCCTCCTCACACCAATTTGAGCACTCAAGCTCGGCCAACCCCTGCCAAAATTCCTTCTCCACTTCCCTAGCAACATCCTAGAGGTTCTGGTCTTCCTCAAAGACCAATTCTAGTGCCCTAAGAGGAGGTCTCAAAGAGGCACTTCAAAGAAGAGGTAAATACCGTTACCAATTCTTTCATCTTTATTTCTTCTTCCACTTCTTCTTCTTAGGTTGTTTCATTATGAGGTAATAACATCAGTATCACTCATATACTAATATGTTATTATAAGTATGAAACAAACCTATTTCACCATCTTTCCATCCTACGGAAAAAGAAATCACCGCGCGTGCGTACGTACGGAATACCGTCTCCACGCCGTGGTATAATCTATTTTCCACCACCACCTTACATGAATGGGTATAATGGTGTAAAGAATAACTATACATAGTTATTACAACATCATATTGATTCTGATATATTGTATAATCCACTCCAATTCAATTCAATATTTATAGAAATGATATCATCGCTCGTGCGTACGTACGGACTACCGTCTCCACGACGCGATGAGATTCATTCTCCATGTTAACCATTTAAGAATGATTATAATGTATATATAAGACATAATAATGAAATATATGACATTATAAAGCTACTGGATTTATGTATATATATACATATGTATGTCATCTACTTACTTCCATTTCAAGGCAATAAGGAAAGAAAAACAGCGTTCATGCGTACGTACGGACTACCGTCTCCATGAACGGTGTTTTTCATTTTATTTATCTACCTATTATATATATATATACTGAATATATATGATATATAAATCATATTTTATATTCTGGAAGTAAGTAAATCATGATATAAGTAATAATTATGTCAAGAACAAACAAGTCAAAACACCTACGATAAATGAAACGATTTTACCCAAAACACTTCTTTAACATGGAATTTACAAAAGAACGGGTAATATAATGTCATAAGTGAACCATATATGATATCATAACAATGAATATGATTCTGTAATAAGTCAATAACATGATTTAAATCATTATACAGGAGGTTCGGACACGTACAAGCAAGTCGGACCTAAGGTAAGGGAAATATCACAATCTCACTTTTATCCGAGATTGTTTATTCGTAAGTATTTACTGGGGTGTATTTTATCATCCACATCCATGTTTATTCAATATTTAATATTATTTACATCCACCTAAAATTGTTTAAATTCATTTTTACCCTTCGGTGAGTTTTTAGTAATACGTATGAAAGGAATCTTTTGTCGTTTTTCGTACGAGGTACTTTTTGACTTTTCCGACAAAAGTACGAAGAATGTTTTTTTTAACTTATACGGCATGAATGGATTTTTAAAACATTACTTCAAAGAAGCTTCCTTTACAAGTTTTCAAGTTTATTTTTAATCAACTTCTTTTATTTTAAAGTTGTATGACATGTTATGAAAGGAAAAATGTTTTTGAAGAAGAAAGGATATTTTCCTCAAGAATTCAATTCAAGTGTTTTATCAAAATTATTTTCCATCTAAGATAATAAAGGGTTCTGTTTCTATCCATATTTTTACATTGGTTAGACTATGTTGTGATGGAATTATGTTTATGAATTCCTTTATCTTATATGAATTGATTTATGATGTCATGATGTTTCAAGAATCCCATTTTTGTTACATATGTTATGCGATGATGTATGTTTTATGATTATGTGGCACACATAAGAAAGGATTCATTATAAGATGGGTGGGACCTATATCTCCCTCCAATGCATTGGGTAAAGATTTAATATCTCATGAGATAGACATGGCTGGAATGGTAGGTTATACCGGTTCAGTGAAACAGGACTGAAACGAGGATTACTCGATTCAGAAAGGGACTTTGTCCACTAAGATAGTCTTGGAAATGAGTCTTGACTAACAAGAAATGATTCTCTATGATTATGTGTGTATGCCACAATGAGTAATGTTTTAAGTTATGATTTCATTTCACTACTATGATTTATCCCATGTTATGAAATTATGCTCTCTTTTGCAGGTTAAGATTTCCAAAAAATGTTATGTTCTTATGAAAATTATGTGATTGATATTTCTTTTGTTTACCCTTACTGAGCATTTGAGCTCACCCTTTTATGTTTTCTTTTCCCCAGGATATAAAGAAAGGATTTAGGTAAAAAAAAAGGAAGATCTTTATGGGAGATGTTGAAGATCTTTCCCCACGATTAGAAGATTTTATTCCGAGTTTCCAAAGACACTAAACTATTACGATCCTTGTGTGTGTGTTTTTGTTATGTACTAAGTATTCCGCAAATGTAATGTAATGTCCATGTACGTCAGGCTACGGGTCTCTACATTGTTCACACCTACATATGACCTACTATCTCCATGAATTGTGTAATTATATTTTATTTATGTACATTTTATGGATATTTATATTTTTACATATAATTATTATATGTTATATTAATATAAATATTAACATTATGTATATCATGGAATAATAATCAATGCATATGGATTGATATTAAAAAAAATTCATATGAAAAACTAATCAGTTATCACCTAGAATAGTGATTTAAGTGACACATTATTAATTAATGGGTGATAGGATTTAAAAATTGAATAATTCATGGAATGATATATAAGGAATTTTTTTTAATATACATATAAAAATATCTATTTATAAGATATTATATTTTATCATTTTTGAAAAAGTAGAGACTTGTGGTAGGAGATTTTGTTTCAATGTTATATTTCAACGTTATTTTTTATGCATGAATCTAATTTGAGGAAATTATGTGATCTTGTATGATAAATTCCATTATTTTTAGTTCACATTTGGTTATTATAGATAAATAAATGTTTTAATTTACTTTTTGTCCCTTAATGTACTCATGCTATTGGAATAATTTTCTAAATAAAACCCCACTATATTTATATCTTCGATGTAAAACCTGTTTTCTTCTTTATAAAAGTTCTATAAATATGTTTCCAATATAAATTTTAATATTATATAATGAGTACATGAATTAATTTTACCCAATATTTACTTTTTAAAAATTGGATTAAATGTAATATTCTTTCCATTTTCCAAAAGTGGTATTTTTGACTCCTTACAATGTTATGAAAGCTATGTTTTCATTTATCTTAAATAACATGAAAAAAATTACTCCATTTCAAGAATCATTAATTAATTGAAGTTTTATTAACACATATTCAAGATTTATTTTAATGAAAATTATTTCCTTAATATATTAGAATTATTTTTATTATTAATAAGATATTTCAATGTGTAAAGGGTGTTTTTATCTTGAAACATTATATTTATTTTTAATGGAATTTTAAGTATGAATAATTTATTGGATTTAAATTACATATAATTGACTATATGATCCAATGATAACTACATAGTAATTATTTGAATCGTTTATTGTTATACTGATGAGGTTTTTACAAAGACCATTTACTCTCTAGGTGTTATATGAATAATAGATTGTGATATTTTTATGGAACACATATTCAAATCATGGGAAATGTTGTGATTATATAATGAATTCTTCATGATCTTATGGAAGAAATATTTATGGTTTTCCATATGTGTAGTGCAGAACCAAAATTATTTCTCTCTCTACTAAATTAGGAACTGTATTAAATTTCATAAGAGAACAATGAAAAAAAACATTGTTTATGATCAATAATAAGTAATTCATCTATGTACTTGATCCAAAATGGGAAATTAGTGATGATTCATATTCCGTTATGACATGTGAAATTGTTTTTTTCTTGATCCATAATGATATTACGGTTCCAAAAATTATCCTTGAAATATGGAATGGTTAATACACTTTAGATGAGGAAATAATTTAATGGCATGAACTTATCGTATATGGATGACTTATGAGATTTATCACTATTATAATTCATATCTTTTGAAATAAAAATGTTCAAAACCAAGAAAAATGTTTAAAAAAAATATCGATTGGGTATTCAGACTATAATATATATTCAATGTCTCATACACATATAGATAGATTATGATTTCATATGATTGTCAACTGATATCTCCCTTTCATACCCTTACTAATAATTTGATATCAACAATTATTATATTTCCTTTTCCTAGATTATAATTATTGCCTTAAATAGGGAATGTATTTGAATGTTACTATTAAGATAGATCATTTATTGAATCCCACTTTTTTATTAAAAAACAATTCTTTACATGGTAAAAAGATAGAATATTTTAATTTTTAGTACATGGATGTAAGGTACATAAAATGTGAAAATATAAAAATTCATCTAAAACCAAATCAAATTCATATTTATGGGTTCAATATAGGTTACTGCAAATGAATCTCATATCCTGGGGACATATATCCAAGGAAAGGCATGAATATGAAGCCAAGTAATAAAATAAGAAATAGAGATATATTATATGCAATCATGTGACATATTAATAAGAACATGAAGCATAATGATAATGCATGGGAAAGAGAAATGAAACAATAATAAGATCATGAATAATTATATGGAAATGTGGCTACATGATTTAAATGAGACACTAATTAGTATATCACCATGGTGTATCACCAATGCATCATAAATAAAAATTACCAAGTTCATTCATCAAGGTATCAGGAAACATGACATCCCTAGAGATTAAATTATTATCCAATGAATTGGAATGCTATTAGGGAGTACAGATCATATGTATTAATTTATTTTGTGGCACATATATCATAAAAAATAATTTAATTAATAACCTATGGAAATTAAATAACATGTTCCTTATAAGAAATCATGGCATATAAATGATTTTAAATACATGATCATTAAAACATTTTTAGACCAAAAAAGGGAATATTGGTTTCATAAGTGTAAATACATGAATTAAGTAAATAATTTTTTCATCTTGGGGGATAACCCTATAAATGAAAGTGCTTTGGGTATCCACAAATTTAAAATAAAATAGAATATCTTAATGATAATGGGATATTTTGAGAAGTAAATTTGGTAGCACGATTAGTATAAAACATGGTTTTATAAATGCGATACAAATGAGTGGGGAAAGGGGTAATATATTGATTAAACATAATTAATATTGTAATGGGAAAATAAAAAGTGGAAAATAATTAATTTTATTGGAAATTAGAAGACATTCAACCAAAAGTACTCCGGAATGGAAAACATAAGTGATGATTTTCCTAACTATGAAGAGTTGTACCTAAAACCTAATACAGTACCTTGGGGGCTTGAGGACACCATGGGGGAATGGGTATAAAATAAATTAGAACATTATTGATGATTTATTGGTAGTGAAGGGGATATGTGAAATGGGTGGGTTCTTATAGTAAAATTGGAGGATTTGTTTTATAATTTCCAAATATAGGTCTCATAAAATTAGGATGTGGAAAATAAAAGACCACTATATTTCCAATGTTTTTTTTTGAGTTGTGTGGAAATTATGTTGTGGTTTATGTTATTTTAATCCACCTGAATGGAACATCATTTTTCAGTACTTCTTTTGGCATGGAAATGTTATGATTCCACAAAGTAATGTTTTTAAGAGACAAACATTTAATTTAATAATTTTAAATGAAAATAATAGTTTTAAAAAATGAATAAAATATATTAAATTACAAAATATTAATAAGAAAAAAAAATTGGTTTCATGGATTGTGTTTAATTAATTATTACATAATTATGACATATATATGATCACATAAAAAATATTAAAACCATAAAATTATATTTTTTATAACTCATGTGAATGATAATATTTTTTATATAATTCTAATAAGTTCTCCCATACCTACTTTAGATGTGCTAACTTTGAAAAGGAAATATATTGTAATAGAAACATTCTCTAAATATAATAATTTTATCTTGTATATATATAATTATAATTAATTATTTTTAAATTTTTTTTAAGGATCACCCAAATTTATTACAGTTGTAAAAATTTCCTAGTCCATTGTAAAAATATATTATCATTTATTTTCAATAATATATTTTCAAAAGAATATTTAATTAAACCAATTACGCTTCATAATACCTTGGTTTAATATAATTATTGTATATATTGCCTTGAAAAAATATAATTATATTTTATTTGTCTCTAAAAATCATGTTTTCAAATTCATCTCAATTAAATGTATATTTTTATTAAGAAAATTATTAATCGAATTAATTGATGGAATAAAAATTTTAATAATAGAAATAAATTTACGCATTATGTAACTACATTCTAAAAACATAAATGCTTATTACATCCACATATACCCAAAGGCAAAGATGTGCAGTGGGGGTATTTTCATTGGGTACCTCGGCTAACATCGACTGGGTTACAATATCCACTAACATGAACATGTACTACATGCAATTTCATTCAAGATTCAATTGGTGAAGCCTTAACTAGACTTGGTCAAGGGAAAACCCTAGTGGAAATACCTCCCTCGCAAATTCTATCAAATGATATTTCAATTACCAAACTCTACTAGTTTCAACCACAAATTTCCCTTTATAAAATAATTATCGTTTTCCATTACAAATTATAAAAAATAATTATAATGGTAGAATTATTAACAAATTGTATTGTTCCCAATTTTCATATATACCCATTGGAATATTAATCAATAGTCATATAATGGTTGAATCCCGATGGTAACATTTTCATTTTTACCAAACAAATACCACTTTATTATTATACTAAAACACCAATACACTTTCACCTTAGGTTTATACTTTCATTTCATAAGATTTTGATCAGATTAATAATTTTTTTCTATTTAAATAGTATTTACATTTTCAAATTTGAATCTATTAGATTGGGGAGATTCTTACATTCCAATTTTGTCTATTCTACTTTATACATTTTTTTTCTTATTGTAATGTTTCTAATTTTTATTTTTTTCATATAAGACTAATGTAAGGATGATAATAATATTTTTTCGGATCTCTTTTGGGATAATATAAAAAAATATTAGACAAAATTTTATTTACAAAATAAATATCATTTAATATAGGTTGGGTTGTTAAATTACTTCCCATTATGATTTTTTCCCCTGAAATTTCATCTCATTTTAATATTTCAAAAAATGTAAGGGTACTTCTATCTCATTGTATCCTATGGTTCCCATGTCCCTTATTTGTATTTGTGGTTCGTACACAAAAATTTAACAAGATGGATAGTGTTGTTTCATAAAAAAAATTCTCTACAATCCAAGATCACCACCAGCTGCTCCACATAAGAGAGGTCATGTTCCAATTGTAAAAACATTAGATTCATTAAATTTGAGGTATTAGGTATGTACTTCTTGAATAGAGATACATTCAATATATCATTAACATTATCAGTATTTTGTGTATGTGATTTCTGATAGTCCACTGAACCTATCTGATCAAAGATTTCAAAGGGGACAATATACATAGGAAAAAATACCTTTATTTTAGAGCCAAATGAATATCTACCAAGGTGATATTAAATAGAAATTTTTTCCCCATTATCAAACTCAAAGTCCCTTTGATTTTTGTTAGAATGAATCTTCTTCCAACTCTGAGTAGCCATTATATATTTTTGGATGGGACATACCTTTTCTATCATCACATTCACATGATTGAGCACATGAAATTTCCTTTCACCAACCTCATCCCAATAAGTATGAGTTTCACATAACCTTATATATAGAGATTCATATGGTTCAATTTTAATAAAATATTAGAAGTTTCATTTTTATGATAAATAAACTCAAAGAATTTGTTAATCCCATCTAGATTTAAATTTCTTTGGTCATTATCTCAACAACTCTACATGTGCCTTAATATTTCATTCAGATTGTTCCTCAGTTGATTGTAGATTGGATATAGTGAAATAAAAGTCATTATTTAGTGCATGTGGAAGACTTTTATAGAGTTGAGGTCTAAACATTGGATCATTATTAGAAATTATAGAATTTGGAACCACATGGAACATCAAGAATTACGTTATGTATACCGTTTTATATTGTTCAAGATTGAAATTATCCAAAATAGAGATTAAATGGGTAGTCCCAGTGAGATGATCTAGTATAAACCATGTCACATTGTTTCCAATGGATTTTCAAGGGAGTCTAGGGATGATGTCTATGGAGATATTGTCCCACTTCCATGTTGGTATCTGTATATTTTACAGTACCCCTCTAGGAATTTATTACACCACCATCACTTGTAGACATACTAAAGACCTTGATGTTTAGGTAGTAATATTCCTTTTCATGTTGTCCTATAAATAATGATCACAACGATACCTATAAATTTTAATGCATCCATTATGTACAGTGAATTTAGAGATTCATTCTTCATCTATAAAATCCCTCATTATCTCAGGGATTGATGGGACACAACTCCTTGTACAAAATTTCATAACAACTTCTGGATCAATATTGAACTCATGAAACATCAATTCATTGCAACCACTACCTTTTTTTTCTAACAGTTGATTTTCTCTTTAAACATTCTGGAACATATCTAGTAATGATTATTGAAATATAATTTTGTATAGGGTTTATGGTATACATCCCCTTATGATTCCAATTTCATGTATTAATAGGTCCTTAATTAATAAATCTTCATGATTTGTAATCATTTTCATTACTACATGATATTTCATAATTAATGCATTATTGAATATGTTTTCTCTTCTGTGGTCATAACGAATTGAATATTCACTGTCATTGAGATGTTCCAACCATCTCCTTTTGCTCAAGTTAAATTACTTTTTTTGGTGAAAATACACTTCAAAAATTGGCAATCTATCAATATATCAAATTTCCCTTAAATAAATTACTTCCATATCTCATATAAAAAAAACAAAACTAGTTATAGGACATGCAAAAGATAATTATTCGCACGACAGTTTTACTATAGAGATGCATAAGAAATCACCTTTTCAATTTTCATGAGGACTCACCCAAGACCTTTTAGAGATGCATCACTATAAATTTAAAATCCTTCATTGATAGAGGGTGGAGTAAAGATAGGTGTAGTAATCAATCTCTTCATCTTTTCTTTGAAACTTTTTCCATTCCTTTTTTTCAATATGAACTAGTATTTTTATAGTTAACAAGGTTAGTGCAGTATAACTCCCTGAAACTTTTTTGAAAAACCTTATATATTATCCTAATAAACTAAGGAAACTATGAATTATAGTGACTATTTTTGTTTGAGACCATTCCACAACATTATTTTGCTTCATAGGTCATCTGCGATTCCTTTATGGGATACAATGTTCTCCAAGAATGAAACTTTTTGTAACTAGAATTCACATTTTTTGAATTGTAACATAATGTTATAATTCATTAGAGATTTCAATTTAACCCATAGTTGATCCTCATGCAACTCATGAATATTTGAATATATCAAAATATCATCAATTAAAACTACCAAAAATTTATCAATGTCTTCTTTAAATACTATATTCATAAAATATATAAATATAGATGGTGATTTTTTCATGATGTGGGGTATGAAATCAAAATCATAATGACAATGTCAGGATTAGAAGGTTGTTTTTTAATGTCTCATCATTTACACAAAATTGAGGATTCATATATCAGAGGTCATACTAGGAGAATAATGATCCTTACAAATATTGACAAAAAAATCATTAATCATTCAGAGATGATAATTTTTTTAATTATGTTCCTTTTAAGATCTCTATAATAAATTGATAAACATGTTGAACTGTCCTTGATCACAAAGAGAGTAGGTTTCATGACCCTCCTTCACCAAAAGGAGGGAAAGGTCAGCAGATTGCCCTGACCTTCCTTCTTTAAGTTGAAGGACAGATAATAACCCCATGAAACCAACCTTCAATAGGTCCCGGAGTGGCGACCAGCACCAAGGGTATAGAATCACTCACTAAATGGAAGGCATTACCCTTTTTCTTTTAATAGGATCTGGAGATAAGATGATGAAACCCAACAACACCAAAACTGAAAGAAAAGTAAAGCCAAAAGTAAAGCATTCCCTCATGCATGTTCAAATGTAAAGGATACATGATACAAGAACTCCAAATATAATGTACCAAAAGAAAGAAAAACGAAAATAGAAACTGCCCCAAGGACCTAGCTAGTACGGTCCAGCATGATCCCCGAAGTCCTCATGGAAAACTGAGAGCTGTTTTATATACATCGGGTGATAATACAAGTATACTCAGTAGGGAAAAACCAAAATCTCTCGTGCACAAGTGGGGAGGCATACTAATTCCCTGTGTGAAAAGAGATAACCAAGCACCTAGCAAGGAAACTAACCACCAAAGACTCACCAAGGCACACTCACCAAATAACGGAAGTCAAGTAATGTATAGTAATATCATATTGATGTTTGTGTACCCCACACCACTTTCACAATGGTTATTGGAGACATCCTATGAATCGGACCAATCCCACCATTCTCATCGCAGTCCCACTGCCATACCCCACCCGCAAACACCTGGTCCACTACCACACATCCCGCCTGCAAACACCTGGTCCACAACCAGTAACCCGCCCGTAGACACCTGGGCCACAACTGTCACATGTAACCACTCCTGCAAACACCTAGGCCAGAACAACCACTGCAACGCCCAAAGACACCTGGGATAGAAGAACTACTTCCATGCCTGGAGACACCTGGGACTCATCCCGAAGACACCTGGGAAACGAACTTCCCGCACAAACCTGGGCCAACCACCACACTACCCTGCCCGAAGATTCCTCAGCTAATAATGGACTTCAGTCCATCACAGCATGCCCGAAGTTACTAGGGCTATCCAGGAAAGGGAGCATAAAGTAGCTAATAACCACCCACTAATAGAAGTGTGGGGGAAAACACCCTCCCCTATGAAATGGGGGTGTTCGGCACTAAGTGCTCAACTTGGGTGGGGCACGAACAAGAAACAAAAAACTACAATTATATGTATTGGTAACAAGCACTCACCCAAATCTAGGTTTTTCTTCAGCCATAATAAAGAACACAATCACCACCCATGACCAAGTCACAACTCATACCAAACCAAAACCATTGTTCTATCCTCTTATTCATGATTAGTAACAATGTTTAATTAAGTTTATGCACCTACTTGGGAAACTAGCAAGCGAGTAAAGTCAAACATCAACTTAAACATTCACACCCGGTTCTCTTTTAAATTCACAACCACAAAAGGGATATTTGAGATCCCTAAAATTACAGGAACCAAGGAAAACCCCAAGAAACTACCCCATGATCGCCAAATTCAAGAAGCAAACGATTTCTCATCAATAGGGGATCCCACCCCAATTCGTGATATAATCAATGTAACCACCTGAATGTAAATTCACAACTGAAAGCATAACCACAGAGGATCCCATCCCCACCCACATCACCCAGCAATCAGCCTGTGAAAGGGAAACAACCAAACCACTACCACCAACACAAAGTAGGCCCATGCCAGTATTTTCAGATTTAAAATATTTAACACACTCCCTGATTTCAATTTCGGTGTGCTTTAGCCGAGGTTATCACAGAAAGGGTTGATCCCGGTGATTTCAATTTTTTTAGATGAATATACGTAATTAACCAAATTCATTTACACACTTGAGGTTCAAAATTTCAATAAAATCAATTTAAAAATTACCAGAATTATGGGTTCATTAGTGCATAGACAAAGACCACCAACGACCTTGATTTTCAGTAGGTGTAAGCCCGCACAATTCAGAAATCATTAATCATAGCATCATCGATCACACCCCTACCCTTCATTCTTTAGAATCCGTTTATTATCTTAATTAAATTTTGTTTCATCCATTAATACAACATAGAATGGAGAGATGAAGGTGAAACCCTACTTGATTGATCCACAATCGAAGTTTATCTTCACGCACCAGTAACATGGGATGTGTGATTTACAGTGGTGGGGCCCCAGGAACTGAAGAACACACAAACGAAATGATGGGGGTGATCGAGAAATGAAACAGCGGGATAACCCTTTAGTTTATAAGGACCTAGGACAGTTGAGATAAGATTGTGAGACTATGTAAGAAGCGGGGTCGTGGGTTGAACATGAGACCCCACACATTATTAAAGGGTCCCCCGCCTTTAGGGGTGGTTTAAATCAATGCACGCACAAGGGTACCTCTTAAAAATTTAATTAAACGCCATTTTTGGATGTTACTGGGCTTTAAATCAAGGGGTAAAATAGGGTTTAAAACCCAATATTTGCAAAAAATGGAGGCCGTACTGGAAAACCTGTGGGGGGTAGGCAAGAGTCACGGGTAGCCGAGGGCTACCGGTGGCTGACATCCACCGGTTTCTAGGCTGCAATGACTGGTAGTCCTACTACTGGTAGGCTAAGGCTACAGGTAGGCCTACCGTTAGGGGTCAAAACTTCACCGAGAAGCCTTATAACTTTCCCAGACTACCCAGAACACCCAAAATCAGATTTTTACAATGTAATGGACCTCTAAAAACCTGGGCCATTACATCAGATACCTATGGAACTATTCTTTCCCTCGAGAATCAAAAAAACTAGAAGGGAAGATTGGGTCTGATCAACCACCTCGAAAGATACCTCTCAAGAGCGAACCTCATTGTTAACTAAAAACACCTCCCTCTAAAGAACCAAGCAGCACACCAAGTCAAACTGCCCAGTCATGTGGGTTGGGGAGTCTCTCCAACCATGTCAAGATACTATCCACTTTGGGCAGCACTGACTCGCCCGCATGGGTTTAATCACATCCACCTTAATGTGTCTTGATTAGGGGTCGGGTCCTCCCCTCTACATAGCCAAGACTTTTCACACACTTTCAGAGGAAGGAAAAACCACATATTTCATATCCAACAAGGTAAAATTCCCCACCACAACAAGTATAAATAGAATAGTACAACTCTCAATACAACTCTATGTACTGGGCAAGCATCTGTGCTACCCTCTCCCACGTACTCTCCTCAAGCCCAACATTTCTCCATAACACATGAACCAAGGGATTGTTTTTCCCACAAAGCACCTTTTCCTCATGATCCTTGATCATCACTAGTCTTTCCACAATGGTCACGTCATCCTCGATGTCTAGATATCCCCAGTCGAGGAAGTATGAATCATTGTGTTGATAACGACAGAGTTCGAACACATGGAAGACATCATGTATCCTCAGTAGCGGCGGTGGTAACGCTAGCTGATATGCCACTTCGCCGACCCGCCTCAATAGTACTTCGAAGGGTTCGATGAACCTGGGATAAATCTTACTCCACTTGATGAATCTCTGTTGTCCACGCCGAGGGGAGACTATCAAGAACACGTGGTCTCTAACCTCAAACTCCAAGGGCCTTCTCCTGGTATCATCATATGACTTCTGTCGGTTTTGGGCCGCCTTCATCCTTTCCCGTATAAGCTAAACCATCTTCGTCGTGCTCGCCACAACCTCCGGGCCAAGGATGCCCGCCCCTATGACTTCATTCCAACACTCAGGTGAGTTTCATGGCCTCCCGTACAAGGCTTCAAAAAGGGAAATAACAATGGTGTAGTGATATCTATTATTGTAGGCGAACTCTATCAAAGGTAATTGTCGAACCCACAACACTACTGAGTCTAAAACACATGCCCGCATCATATCCTCTATGGTCTGGATGGTGCGCTCTGTCTGTCCATCTGTCTAGGGATGGAAAGCAGTGTTAAGACATAGCAGGGTATCCAAGGCATGTTGCAATCCTCTCTAGACTCCTGAGGTAAACAGTGCATCCCTATTCGAGACTATGAACCTTGGAACTCTATGAAACCGTTCCACCTCATCCACACACCTTCGTGCCAAATAATCCACTAAACTTGACTCCTTAATCGCCTGAAAGTGAGCCGATTTTGTCAGCTTGTCCACTACAACCCAGATGGAATTATATCCCCCTTGATCCTTGGGTAGTCTCGTGTAGAAATCCATCAAGATATCCTCCAACTTCCACTCGGGGACATCCATAGACTAAATCAGGCCACCTGGAACACAGTGTTTAGCATTCACCTACTAACACACTAGGCAATTGTCCAATAACTCTGCCACTGCTCGCTTTACTCTGGGCCACCAAAACTGTCTATTCAGACCCTGGTACATCATGTAAAATCTCGGGTACACTTCTAGGGGTGAGTTGTGGAACTCACTAAGAACATTTCCACACATCGCCTCTAGAAAAAACAGCTTTCCTCGGAAAATCATCTGCTTCTAACCATCCTCTGTCCACCCTTCCAGAGCATTGCTCTGGTCTACTCGGTCACACATCACTTAGAAATTCAGGTATCCACATTGAGACTCTTGAACATGATACAATAGAGAATACCACACTATCATCTGATACATGAAACCTCTACCGCCATCCGTCCTCGCATCCAGGTGCAAGGAAGCCAACTCATCCATCGCCTTCCCGGCGTCTGCTGACTCTCCGACCGCATTCTTCTACGACCTCCTACTCAAAGAATCGGCCACTACATTCCCATTCCCTGAAGTGTAGGAAATATTGAAGTCGTAATCCTAGAGGAACTCCTTCCACCTTCACCACTGCAAGTTTGGGTCCCACTAGGAGAAGATATACCTCAAGCTTTTGTGATCTGTGAAGACCAAAAAGTGTTATCCAATGAGGTAATGCAGCCATAAAATTAGTGAAAAAATTACCGCTGTAAGATTCAGGTCATGGGTGGAATAATTACGCTCATGAGGGAGTAACTTCCTAGACCCATAAGAGATCACTCCTTGTGGCTTCATCAACATACATCCATGGCCTTGCCCTGAAGCATCCCAGAACACCTCATACGCCACCCCTTCTTCTGGTAGCCTCAGCACTGGGGCACTAACCAACTTCTTCTTCAGATATCTGAAGGCTGTCTCACACTGCTCAATCCACACGAAAACCTGTTCCTTCATGGTCAAGGATGTCAAAGTGGATTCAACTCAGGATAAATTGGGCACGAACCTCCGATAGTAACCTGCCATCCCGAGAAAACTGTGAACCTCTACCACATTCTTCGGTGCTGCCCAAGAAACAACTGCCTGAACCATTGAAGGGTCCACCGCTACCCCCTGCTCAGACACAACCTACCAATGGAAGTGCACTTATCACGTCCAGAACTTGCATTATGACAATATCCCATAGATCTTTTGTCGTCGGAGGACCTCTAAACCCATCCTCGGGCGCTCCGCATGGTCCTCCTCTGATCTTGAATAGATCATGATATTGTCGATGAACACAACTATGAACTGGTCCAGGTACTCCTGAATGATGGAGTACATAAGCCCCATGAACACAGTCGGGGAATTCGTAACACCGAAAGGCATGACTACAAACTCAAAATGACCATATCTGCACCTGAAGGCCGTCTTCGGGATGTCTCCCTCTTTCACCCTCAACTGGTGATTCCCAGACCATAGTTCGATCTTTGAGAACCATCCTGCCCCTTTTAGCTGGTTGAAAAGATCGTCTATCCTCGGAAGAGGGTAGCGATTCATGATAATTACATGATTCAGCCTCCTGTAATATATGCACAACCTAAGACGGCCATCTGCCTTATTTTCAAACAAGACTGGAGCACCCCACGGTGACGCACTTGTTCGAATGTAACCCCTCTTCGTCAGATCGTCAACCTGAATCTGCAACTCCCGTAGCTCCGAAGGTTCCATCCGATGAGGAGCCATCGAAATCGGACGAGCACCAGGCTGCAAGTCTATCCCAAACTCGATATCACGTCGAGGGGGTAGAGTCGTTACCTCCTCAGGAAATACGTCCATAAACTCGCTGACGATTCCTGGCACCTATAACATCTCAGCATCTGATGACTCTACTGAGAGCTCGGCTATCAAGGAGAGGAGGATTTCCTCTCGCATACTACCCTTCTGACTGCTCTGCTTGCTGGTGAAAGTAACACGCCGGTCGCCCATGTATGAGAACTCAACCCTTCCTCGGATGTAGTCGATGATGACACACACAAAGAACAACCATTAGATTCCTAGGATGACATCGTATGGATGTATCTGTAGCAGTAGTAGATCCTTGACCGACTGATGTGGCCCTATCATTAGTCTGCATCCTCGACAACCATATAACAATTCAGTCTGACCTCCGACTGGTTTTCTCAGCACCAGGGGCACTGGATGTCTCTCGGCATCTAGACCCAAGTCACGGGCTAGACTGTGTGCATAAAAAGAGTGCAAAGCTCTGGTATCGAACAAGGCATAAGCAAGGGTACAGAACAAACTGATCATACCTCGAACAACCTCCGGTCTCCCTGGAACTGTTGCCTCTGCGGTGTGCAACTTTCCATGCCTAGCTCCTCCACCCCTCAGTAGTCATCCACCTCCCCGACCACGCCCATGTTGATGTCCCTGAGGAGTTCCCTGAGGTCGGCCTCCTCTTGCAACGTCTTCCCTAGGAGGAGCAGGAGCTCACTGCCCCTGCTACTGTAGCTGGAAAGGCATAGCTGGAAGCTTCTTCTGGGGCTGGTGCTGGGTATGTCCACCATCGGCGTGCTGTACTCGGTCACGACACTGATTCCAGAGATTTCCATGGCTCCCACAAACGAAGAACATCGGTTATGGGCCCAAAAGGAAAGGGTGAGGAATAGGGGACCATAACTGGAACTGTTGTGGCCTTCTCCCTGCGGGTCGGAACCGAGAGGATCATGATGATGGTGGTCTGGTGCTGAAAACCTTCCCCTTAGATGATCCCAGCTGGATCCCCTCTCATTACACACCTCCCAGAGCATGCATCCTCTCCACCACTTCGGCCTTCTTCTGGACCTCCAACTACATCGGCAGGGTGAAGGGGGTAAAAGCATACTGGAGGGAGGGTCGGAGCGCCTCCTCTAAACGTCTTTCCTAAGACTACCCATCTGGAAAGATATCTAGAGAAAAACATAGGAGGTCCTAGAACATGATTCTTAGCTCCCTTACTGGCATACTCCCCGGATTAAGGGAGAGTAGCTCCTGCCTCTTCTCCTCCTTCATCATAGAAGAGAGGAATTCCTCCTAGAAATCCTTCTCAAAATCAGCCCATTCCACCTCAGCCTCTCTCCTCTCCCCTAGGTAAAGGGTCCTCCAATGATGCACAGCTCCCCATATCTGGATGACAGCCAGTGGAACCCAGTACTCGGTCTGGGCCCGACTCAGGCTGAAGGCTATCACCAGCTCCTCTTTCCAGCTCTTCGTTTTCATGTCAGAGGTGCATCCCTCATACTTCTCGAGGGTCTGTCGCTGGAAGGCCCGAAGTGTCTTCTACCACAGGTCATCTTCTTTCTCTCGATTAGTCTTTTGCCGATCGGCCAAGTCAACCTCCTAGGCCTCGATCACCCGTACCGCCCGTGGTCGCCTCCCAGGAGCCATAGCTGCAAGGTAAACAAGGAATTCCAAATCCCATGTAGTGCAGAATATTGTTCTTAAAATTTCTTCAACGTCTTATTGGTTTCAATTCCCAAAACACCCATGAAACACGAGAACACAAGTCATTATGATTCATGTATCGTTCCTAGTGTCTCAACCCTACAATCAGTGTGGCCTCACTTGGTCTTCTGGTAGGTCCGGAGTCCTTACATCGGATCATGGGGGGCCCTAAAATATTGTGTCTAAGCCGGTCTTCCCTAGACTAATTCACACACCAAGGACACCCAACAATGTTTCCCTACCATCCCATGCAATCCTTACTGTGCCTAACTCTAGACTCCATCCTATCTCTCAAACTACCAAGCCTCTGATAACATTATGTCACGACCCGCCTTCACCAAAAGGAGGGAAAGGTCATCAGATTTCTAGGACCTTATTTCTTTAAGTTGAAAGATAGATAATGACCCCCGAAACCCTCCTTCAATAGGTCCCGGAGTGGTGACCCGCACCAATGGTATAGAATCACACACTAAATGGAAGGCATTACCCTTTTTCTTTTAACAGGATTAGGAGATAAGATGATGAAACCCAACAACACCAAAAAATGAAAGAAAAATAAAGCTAAAAGTAAACCATTCCCACATGCATGTTCAAAAGTAAAAGATACATGATACAAGAACTCCAAAGATAAAGTACCAAAAGAAAGAAAAACGACAACAGAAACTGCCCCAAGGTCCTAGCTAGTACGGTCTAGCACGATCACCAATGTCCTCCTGGAAACCTGAAAGCAGTTTTATATACGTAGGGTGAGCATACAAGTATACTTAGTAGGGAAAAACCAAAAGCGCTGGTGCAGAAGTGGGGAGGCATACTAATGCCCTGTGAGAAAAGAGATAATCAAGCACCTAGCAAGGAAACTAACCACCAAAGCCTCACCAAGGCACACTCCCCAAATAACGAAACTCAAGTAATGTATAGTAATATCACATCGATGTTTGGGTACCCCGCACCACATTCCCACTGGTTATTGGAGACATCCTACGAATCAGACCATTCCCGCCATTCTCATCACAGTCCCACTCCCATACCCCACCCGCACACACCTAGGCCACAACCACACATCCTGCCCACAAACACATGGGCCACAACCACTAACCCGCCCGTAGACACTTGGGCCACAACTGTCACACCTAACCACACCTGCAAACACCTAGGCCAAAACAACCACTGCCACGCCTAAAGACACGTGGGCTAGAATAACAACTTCCACGCCCGAAGACACCTAGTCCTCCTCTCGAAGACACCTGGGAAACCACCTGCCCACACACACCTGGGACAACCACCAAACTACCCTGACCAAAGATTCCTGGACCAATAATGGACTTCAAGCCATCACAGCCTGCACAAAGATACTAGGGATATCTGGGAAAGGGAGCAGAAAAGAGCTAATAACAAGCCACTAATAGAAGTTTTGGTAAAAACACCCTCCCCCATGAAATGGGGGTGTTCGAACCAAAGTGCTCAACTTGGGTGGGGCGTGAACAAGAAACACAAAACTACAAGTATATGTATAGGTGACAAGCACTCACCCAAATCTAGGTTTTTCTTCAGCCAGCTTAAAGCACACAATCAGCACCCATTCCCAAGTCACAACACATACCAAACCAAAACCATTGTCCCACACTCATTTTCATGTTCAGTAATAATTTTTAAATAAGTTTTTGTACCTACTTGGCCAACTAGCAATGGTTACAGTCAAACATCAACATAAACATTCACACTCGGTTCTCTTGTAAAGTCATAACCACAAAAATGGATATTTGAGATCCCTTAAAGTACTGAAACCAAGGAAAATACCAAGATACTACCCCATGCTCCCCAAATTCTATAAGGAAATCATTTCTCATCAACAGAGGATACCACCCCAATTCGTGATATAATCAATGTAACCACCTGACCATAAATTCACAACTGAAAGCATAACCACAGGGGATTCCATCCCCACCCACATCACCCAGCAATCGGCCCGTGAAAGGGAAACAACCAATCCCATACCACCAACACAAATCAGGCCCATGCCAATATTTTCAGATTTAAAATATTTGACACACTCCATGATTTAAATTTCGATGTGCTTTAGCTAGGTTTATCATAGAAAGGGTTGATCCTGTTTCTTTCAATTTATTTAGCTGAATATACCTAAATATCCAAATTCATTTACACAACCAAGGTCCACAATCACAATACATGCCATTTAAAAATTACCAGAGGTAAGGGTTTGTTAGTGCATAGACAAAGACTACCAATGACCTTGATTTTCAGTAGGCGTAATCCCACACAATTTAGAAATCATTTATCAAAGAATCTTCGATCACACCCCTCCCCTTCATTCATTAGAATCCGTTTATTATCTTCATTAATGTTTGGTTCATCCAATTCTACAGAAACAAAAGTATAACCACCCAGCATGATACACAGAAAAGAGAGACAAAGGTGAAACCCAACTTGATTGATCGACGATCGCAGTTTATCTTCAGGCGCCAGTAACAAGGGATGCATAATTTGCAGGGGTGGGGCCTTGGGAACTCAAGCACGCGCAGAAGAAACGATGAGGGATGATCAGGAAAAGAAACCCAGGGAGAACCCTTTAGTTTATAAGGACTTGGGAAGGTTGAGATAAGAATGTGGAACCGCGTAAGGAGTGGGGTCGTGGGTTGACCAAGCGGCCCCACACATCCTTATAGGGACCCCAGCCATTAGGGGCGGTTTAAACCGACGCACGCAATAGGTTACCTCTAAAAAATTTAATTAATCTCCATTTATGGGCATTACTAGGATTTAAAACATGGGGTCAAATAGGGTTTAAAACCCAGTTTGCGCAAAAAAAGGAGGCCCTACAGGAAAACCTGTGGGGGTAGGCAAGACCCACTGGTAGGTGAGGGCTATAGGTGGCTGACATCCACTGGTAGCCGAGCTACAAGTAGGCTCCAACCACTGGTAGTTGAGCTACTTGTAGGATGAAGCTATCGATAGGTCTGCTACTAGTAGGATAAGGCTACCGGTTGGCCTACCATTAGGGTTAAAAACTTCACCGAGAAGCCTTATCACTTTCCCAGACTACCCAGAACACCCGACATCATATTTTTACAAAGTAATGGACCCCCAAAAACCCGGTCCATTATAGCAGGTTATCCCCAAGGATGCACACCAGGATAGATAAATTCCTTCTCCAAATGTTCTTGATGTGTTTTATTTAATTTCTTTAACTCCATATTTTTTATTCTATAAGCGATATTTGATACTGGCTTGGACCTAGGTATGAGTCTAATGGATAACATTAACTCTCCATATGGGGGGGGTCCATTTTACTCTTTTGGAAATATATAAATTTATTCTAGAAGTATGGGGAAATTATATTTTGGTATACATTCATTTCCTTCCACATCTTTATAGATCATATCCATAAATAAGGTTATGATAGGTTCTTCTAGACAATGATAATGAGGTGGTATAACACCATTGAAAATGATTGTTTTTTGTCATATAGGACCACTAAAATTATTTTTCTTTAATATTTGATAATAGATTTATAAATCTAGAGCTAGTTTATACTTAGTATTTTATTTAATTCCACTGTTGGAATGACTAGTATATTTGGGATGAGATTGTACTCACCAATGATAATACAATAGTCTTTATACACTCTCGATGCTTGGATAATCCCTCAATGCATTAGTACTGATATCTATACTTATAGAAGTTTTCGTTTTCATTAAATTTTCATTGAAAACAAGGATTAAATAATGTAACACAAATAATAATAATAAAACAATGTTATTTATAGTTTTAAGGGAATAAGGAGTGTACCTAACATCACATCATTCAGAACCTCAACATCATCCCTCATGGTAGAAAATGCACAACCTTTTTCTTATTTTCTATGATGAATTTGATGGTGGAAACCCTCCATTAGCTTCTTATTTGGTCATTGATTCATAAAGTGACACAACATCCCACACATGAAGCAATGAACATTCGGCTAAGCCTGCACCATATTCCATTTGTCGTTATTATTGAGAATTTGAGGGTCCTCCTAACAAAGACTGTTTTCAACTATGTGACTACCTCTCCCAAATTTATCACAATTTCCACTCCCAATAAAACAATTCCCTAAATTAATCTTTTCACATTTTTTTCACAGGGTTATTTCACTTTCTTTCCTCATTTTCCATGTTAAATGTTGCTCCCTTAGTTTGGATCTATTTATATATTCATATCATTTGATATATATGACCATTGTGTCTATCCAAAATTCATGCCAACCATCATATCACATTGAACTATTACATCATAGGACTCATTATCTCAATATTCTAGATTCCTCTATATATGGGGCCTTATTCCACTAAATAATATATCAACATTTTCATTAGGAACAATAAAAAATATAAAGGTAATGCAGAATGTCTTGTAATGTTTATCTCATAGAATCAAACTGATTCATTTTCATTCTCATTAAATTCATGGAATTAAATCTACATGTTTATTCCAATAAAACTGGTGAAATATTTATTAATAAATATTCTCCTAAAATCCCCCCAAAATATAACATCAATTTATATTCTTTCCTTTCTGTTTATAATATGTGTACACAACTAATCAGCTTTTCCTTCGAAGAATTATAATTTTAGGATGAATTTATCATAATCAAAAAAAATAGAGTATATAAAATACATTTTCTATATAGATTATCCATCGTAGAACAATAAATGGGTTGGTTGATCAACATAAAGGAGTACATTGTCAAATAAATCACTCAAGAAAAATTTTGTCACTTATATGTGAATCCTATATCTCGACATGATTAATATTAATTTTCATTACTCATGTTAGTTGATTCATCATTCTCATGATGTTTTATATTACATTTTCTATTATATTTTTATCAATGCTTCATTCATTGCACTCTTCATTTAAGTGATTTATCCTATTTCTATCCATTTTCCAATAGATGAAAACGTTACTGTTAAATGAATTACATTTCGGTTCCTTAAAATTCAAAAGGGATATTATGTCTTAAAATATAATTATTTAATATATTATTAATCTTTTAAACAAAAAAAATACATTTTATATATCACTTTCATAAATGTTCATAAAAATATTGTGATTAACAAAAATTACACCATAAGAGTGTCAAAATAGGAGTGAAGAAAGGACCATTATCATGAACCATTTCCAATTCCAATCTAGCTCAAATCAATTATTTTTTCTATTAACGATAGGTGTATCTCTCCCAGAGCCACAAATACTTGTTCCTCTCCAAATATTGATTTCTATTCAGACCATAAAATTATATAATACATCACCAAAATACCATGATTATTAACTATATTTATAATTTTCCCTATGGTTATTCCTAATCTTCTAAAGTCATAATTACCTAAGAAAACAAAATAGTCTTAATACCAACAATGTATTCCCACCATTTTTACAAACCTTTTAATTAAATTGTAGAAACATAAGACCTTCAAATGATTACTTCCTTCAAAGTATGTTAAATAACACATGAAAACATAAACATTTTTCTAAAGCCAGTTGAATGAATTTTTCATGCGTAAAATCTAGGTTACTTATTCAGAATCCCATATCCTAGGGACATATATCAATGGAAAAGGGTGATCATGATGCCTAATAATGGAATAAGTAATATTGAAATATATCCTGAGATCATGATACATATCTATAATAATAAGGAGAATAATGATATAGAATGAGAAAGATACAAAACATAATAGTAAGGACACAAATAAAAACATGAAAATTTGACTAAAACATTAAAATGGTATATTGAGCACATGAGCCTCAGCCCAGCTGGTGAGGACTCCTTAAGTGCATCCAAGAGACCCGGGATCAAATCCAGGTGGGGGATAATTTTTGAGTTAGTATAGAAGTAATGTAGCAGGGACTGTAGCAGGCACTATTTGGCACTGTAGCAGCTGGGAAAATGCCCCCCTTTGGGCCTTCGGGCCACAAATTTGGTCCCCGAGTCCTTTAAGGCCTTAGGTCTACCCAGGCCTTTGGGTCAATAAGGCCTTCGGGCCACCTCAAGGCCTTTGGGCGACAATAAAGTGCATATGAAAACTAGACAACCTACAAGGAACAAGCTTCAGAAAAAGGAGGAGCAATGAGCTTTCACCATATCAGAAGCTAAACGGATTGCAAGAATGAGAGGGTATGGCACCTACCATCAGGACAAGCCTATGCATGCATGGGAAGGCCTAGCCGACCAGACTTGCAAAGGTGGAGAGCTTATTTCACGATGATGATGCTGGGTAGGAGCAGTTCCAAGTAGTTACTCTGGGTTGCATGTAATGTTTGAAGCCTATGGGCAATGGATTCCTCTAAGGCCTACGGGCTTTGTAATTCTTACGCCAATGGGCCTTGTAAGGGTTCCACCTCTCCCCTTGAAAGGTGGATTATCAAAAATCAAAAAAAATGAAGTCCTTCGGGCCATTGGAGGATACATTGAAAATAATATCACATAGGTTTTTCACTAATGTGACTTAAGTGAAAATTACCATGGTTATTGACCAATGTTTCGTGAAACATGTCATCTCTAGAGATTAAATTCATTACCCAAGGAATTGGAGCACTATTAGGTTGCACCTGTTAGTTGTCATAATTTCATGAGATCCACATATATAATGATAAATTATTTTAGTAATTACAAATGGATATAAAAGAATAGGTTTCTTATAAAAAATATTTTTATACAAAACATCTTAAAGACATAATCATAAGATTAATTTTAGCATATGAAAATTGAATGTGTGTTTCTTATGTGTAAATAAACAAATAGAAAAAAATATTACTTAAATATATTTGAGTACTGCTATTAATTAATGATGTTTTATTATCCACACAAATGAAAAAATTTAATTTATTAAGGAGAAGTGAGATATTTTGAGAAGTAATTTGAGTAGCATGGCGGGTATAAAACATGGTTTTAAAATAGAGAAAAGTGATATGGTAAAAGGTTATCCGGTTGATAAAATAATATTACAACAGTAATGGGATATTAGAAATTGGGAAATATTAATTTTTTTAGAAGTTGGATGACAGACTACCAAGACGAATCTTGAATTGAAAAGTGAATTGGTGATTCCCCTTACCTTCATGATTTCTTCCTAAAACATGAGGACCAAACATTAGATGATTGGGGACACCTTCGGGGAAAACATGAGAGGAAAACCACCATAAATTTTTTAGGATGGATTGGTATTGATGGGAAAATCTAAATGGGAGGGTGTTTATTATAATAGTGGAAGATTTTGTTAATAGTTTCCAAATATAGGTCATTGAAAACTAGGTATTGGAAAATGAAAAACCATAGTCTTCACCATGATTTTTTACATGGGTTTGGAAAATTTCGTGTTATTTTATGAAATATTAATACACGATAACCGAAATTCATTTTTAAATAACTCTTTTGGCCTAGAAAAGTGAAAATTCCAAAAAGTATGTTTTTTTTAAATATAACACTCCTTTAATGAACTTGGATTGTCTCTTATAGTTTTAAAAATTGAATAAAATATTTTAAAATAATTAATATTAAATAGATAACTAATTTTACAATTTTTTATTATGTTTAATTAATTGTTACATCATTATTACAAAAATATTTTGTTATAGAACATACTCAAAACCTAAAGATATTTTTTTACTATTCAAAATTAATAAATAAATTTAGAACATTATCTTTATTTCACCATAACCTAATTTAGATGTGTTGATTTGAAAAATTATGTTTATTGTATTTGATACATGTTATAAATATTAAAATTTATCCTTTTAAATATACAAATCCTTAGTTATTTAAAAATAGTAGTTTTAATGGCGCTACAAAACTTCTCATGCTTGAATATATTTCCCAAGCCATGGTAAAATTATTTTATAGTTTATTTTAAATAAAATTGTTATAAAATACTATTTAATTAATAAAAATTCTATTTATAATAGCCTTCATTATTATTAAAAGTTAATATATGTTGGGAAATTTTTTTTTTGTTTTCATCAAAAAATAATATTATCAAAAAAAATATAAAAAAACTTGTATTTTATTATGGAAAATATTTTTAAGTGGAATTTGACAAAATAAAATTTTATTTCAATAAAGGAATTTTCACTCAATGTAACTACGACATAGACACGTAACCCCTTATTACACCTGCACACACCCATAGGGTGAGGTGTGCGATGGTGGTAGTTTCATGGGGTTCATCGGCAAACATCAGATTAGTGGTAATATTAACTAACCTGAAATTATCATATATGAGATTATATTCAAGCATCACTTATAGAATATCAGCTCTGGCCTGGTCATGGGAAACCCCTAGTGATGATAGATTCATCCCATGTTCTAACAAATGGACTTGAAATGTCATCACTCTACTAGTTGAAGCCATCAATTCTCCTTTTTTATCAATTATCTTTTTTCCTACTTTTTAACACTAATGAAAACAGTAATATTATCGACCAAGGGTATAGATTCTAATGGTCATATTGACCAATGGTATACAATGGTCGAATCCCAAAGGAAACATTTTCCATTATACCCTAAAAATACCACATAATTCTTTCACTCAAAACCCACTAAAATTTATCACTAAACATATATTTTCATTTCAAAAGAATTGACTAGTTTAATAATATTTTGTTTCATTTATATAGAATTTGAGGTGGGGTTGATGATTCTAGTAGATTTCTTCTATCCATACATTCCCATTTTAGCTATTTTATTTTGTATCTTTTTTCCAATTAAAATGTTTGAAAATTTAAATGGTTCTGTAGCTAACTAATGTAATGATGATATTAATTTTTTTCATTTATATTTGTGTATAATATTATATAATATGTAACTAAAATTTATTCAAGAGAAAATATCACGTAAAAATTTCAGGTTTGTAACATCATTGATTGATATATTGATTATATTTCATGAAATAAGTTCATTTTCAATATATTCATCAATAAATCAAAATCATTATAGTCTTTAGTAGCATGTTTGTGAAATGTATGGAATATTAATTTAAAAATATTTAATATTTTTATGTGAATAAAATTTTATTCAATAATTGGTATTATATAATATATTTAGTTAATCATTGGAGATTACATTTTGAAATATTTAGTGAAATTATAATGGATATTTATATGTATAAGATAATATCATAATGTTTTTTTAATCACCATGGATAATCAGGGATAAAGCTTTGGTCCCATATATTAAGAAGATTGTGTAATTATTAAATACCCCATGTAACTCCCCAGGTAAATATAGAATATTACTTTTTTATATTTATCCATACTTTTGAATAAAATGTTAATATTAATTTAAAGGGAACTCTTTTCTCGATGGCTTACCCAATACGCAACAATGAGTTCCTTTGAAATCTTACATTGTACTCTAATAATAAAATAGTTTTATTTTTGGTTGTTACCACCTAACTGTTGTAATGAAGAGAATGAATATAACGAAATACAAAATGATTATATATTTTTGTCAAATATTTTTACTTTTTACAATAAATTTTAGAGGCTTAAAATGCAAATGAATCCAATTTTATGCATAAATCTTCTAATATTCTTTAAAAGGTCGATTAACCGCCTTTTGATGGTGAACCTATTTTAAATCCACTTTTTGAAAATTTTATGTGTTATATTTGAAAAAATTAAATTCTTCTCTAGAATCGGGACATCATAATTTACTTTGTGTAAATTATTGTTATTTTTTTGACATAGTTCATTTTTTAATGAATAGTGAAAAATGTTGTATTTTAATTCACAACCTCTTTTTAATCTAATTTATTTATATGATTATATTATATTTTAAATTGGTTTAAAAGATAAATTTGAATATATTTTAACCATTTAATCCAATAGTAGACATTGTAATTAATTTCACTTTGAAATTGGACTTAAACTAGTGTCAATCTTTTAATAGATATTGTTTCTTAAAAACAAACTATTTGTTTTGACATAGGGAATTAATTATTAAATTAATTAATGAAACTGATATTTTTTGAATTTTGTAAAATGGACATCATTTTTGAATTCGTAATATCAAATATAGATTAGGGTGAATTTTTGGTAATTTTTTGAAAAACATCAATTTTTGATGAATAGTGAAACCACTAAGTGGTAGTTAAAGAAACTGATTTTTCATTTAAATGAAACTTTACCACTTCTGGGATTTGAATTTCAAAAATCCGACATACATTGTTTTCATTAGGAAGAAAAATGTTGTTCAATAAGATTAAAATAATTTTTTGGTGAATAGTAACTTTTATGTTTTTAATCGCAATTAGAGGTAATTAGTGTAATTTAAGAGAAAATTAATGTTTTAATAATATGAAATGACCTTGACACATGTCCAACACTTATTGGATGAGTCATGTCCGAATAAGAAAATCCATGGGTCAACTTGGGGACCCCATGGATCCACTTTGGAAGGAAAATGACATTAATACCTTTTTATTTAAAGTTAAAATTAAAATGTTACAAACATGTGTTGTTTTACTAAAACAATTTTTACATGGTGTTATACTAGTCATATTTTTGACTATAAATATTAATTAGAAATCTAAAAAGAATTCCTACATCATGATATATGTTTTATAATTTTTAGACACTAAATAAATTAAATTATTTATGACACCATGATGATGCAGCAATTACCTCATTATTTAACGATTTAAATAAAATGAAAAGATAATGTAAACTCTAAGACCTAAACTTGTCACAAACCTATTGGATGGGTTTATTTCGAACTCTTATCACCTTATCCTAGAAATATATAATATTGGGACCTTTAAAATCCGAAAATTATTTTATAATAAAGTAAAATTTTATAACTTTCCAAGAGTGTCCCCCCATCCTTTTATAAAAGGCCCCCACCTCTACCACCTTAACCACACCTCTCAAGACTTTGGCTCGGAAAAACCCTGCCCATTTCATCTCTCCACATCCATCTTTTCATCATTGAAGCCTCACATTTTGTCAGAATCCTTTCCAAGGAAACCTTTGAGCTCAAATCAAAAAGAGGTACCCGATTTAAAGGTAATGTCTTCCCTTGTGTTCTTTTGTTTTATTTTGCTTCTGCAGCACTCTAAAATCTTTTTATTTCTTTCATTTGTAACAAAAATAGTATCGTAAATATACTATAATGTTGTTATGTCACTACTAGAAAAGGGGGCATTGAAGCCCCCCAGACTCGGGCGACCGCCATTGGCGGTCGCTATAGCTAACCAATAGCAACCGCCAATGGCGGTCGCTAACCTACATAAAAAAACGGGGGGCTTCTGCGCCCCCCCCCCCACGCTCCCTCGACCCCGATCCCCCCCGATCGCCGCACTAACCCCCTCCCTCCCTCGCCACCCTCCCTCGCCGCCCGGCCTCCCCCGCCGCCCGGCCTCCCCCGCCGCCCGGCCTCCCCCGCCGCCCGGCCTCCCCCGCCGCCCGGCCTCCCCCGCCGCCCGGCCTCCCCCGCCGCCCGGCCTCCCCCGCCGCCCGGCCTCCCCCGCCGCCCGGCCTCCCCCGCTGCCCGGCCTCCCCCGTCGTCCGCCCTCCCCCGCCTCCCGACCTCCGGCCGCCGCCCTCCGCCCTCGGGCCTCCGGCCGCCGCCCTCCGGCCTCTCGCCCCCCCCCCCCACCCCAGACGGCACCTGCACCCCGGAAAGCCCCCGCCGCGCACTCCGGACCGCCCCCCGCACCCCGGACGCCTCCCCTCACCCCGGACAGCCCCCCCCCCCCCCTCCCCCCGCGCACTTCGGACGGCCCCCTTACCCCGGACAGCCCCCCCCCCCCCCCCCCCCGCGCACTCTGGACAGCCCCCCGCACCCCGGACGCCTCCCCGCACCCCGGACAGCCCCCCCTGCACTCGGACACCCCCCTCCGAACCCGGACAGCCCCCCCGCACCACGGACAGCCCCCCCCCCCCCCCCCGCACTCGGACACCCCCCTCCGAACCCGTACATCCCCCCCGCACCCCGGACAGGCCCCCCGCACCCCGGACACCCCACCCCGCACACCCGACAGCCCCCCTGCACCCCAGACAGCCCCCCCCCCCCCCACCCCGGACACCCCCGCACCCCGAACACCCCTGCCCGCACCCCTGACAGGCCCCCGACACCCCGGACACCCCTCCCCGCACCTCTGACAGCCCCCCCCCCCCCCCCCCCCCCCCGACCCCGGACACCCCCCCCCCCCCCCTCGTTGCCCGTCCCCCGTCCCCTCACCGCCTCCTCTCCTCCAGCTCTCTGCCACCGCCGCCGCCCTTCCCCTCCCTTGCCGCACCGCCTTTGGCTCCAGCTCCCCTTCGCTTCCTCCTCTCCCTCGCAGCACTGCCTTCGGCTCCCCTCCCTTTCAGGTTTGTAGCTCAATCAGGTAACATGAGCTTTCAGTTACATTATTATTTTATCAATGGTTCATAAACAAATGGTTAATATTTATTTTGAATATAGTAGATTTGAAAAATGTAAATGTAATAAGTATTGTGTAAATGTTTGTTATACAGATATTATTATGGATAAGAGTTGGATTGATCTTCCAAATCGAACGTCTAGAGAATATTTCAATGGCATTATGCAGTTTATTGACTTCACGAGAGGATTTGAAAGTGACTATATTAGTTTTCCATGTAGAAAATGTGCTAACAGATATCAATTCACACGAGATACTGTGAGGGAACACCTTTTCTTTAATGGATTTCTGAAAAATTATAAGAGTTGGACTCGTCATGGAGAAGAATATGTTCGTTGTCAAAATACAGATGCAGCTCAGATGGATGTTGATTCAAGGATGACTGATCCAATGCATGAAATGCTTACTGAAATGGTACGTGGGTTTGATCCTGAAGGCATTGACATCCAGAATCTTGAGACCGGTGAGATAAATCTTCTCTCTAGTGCAGATCGTGATTCGAGGAGGTTTTATGAAGTACTTGATGATGCGAAAACAGAATTATATCCTGGATGTACGTCTTACAATAAACTGTCGTTTATCGTGGAGTTGTTGAATTTGAAGACTTTGAATAATTGGTCAGACACATCATTCGACATGCTTTTGGTTTTATTGAAAAAAGTTCTTCCTGTCGACGCTAAGATTCCTGAGTCGTATTACTATGCTCGTAAGTTGACAGAGAACTTAGGTTTTACATATGAGACTATAGATGCATGTGCAAACAACTGTATGTTGTTTAGAAATGAAACTGCTCATTTGGATATTTGTACGGTTTGTGGCGCTTCCAGGTGGAAAGAGAACAGGGGAAATAAGACTCATCAAAGTCAGATTGCGATACAGGGGAAACCTATTGCCGTAAAGCAAATGCGTTACTTTCCCCTTAAACCGAGGTTGAAAAGATTTTTTATGTCATCTAAAGTTTCTAATTTAATGAGATGGAATGCAGAAAGAGTTCATGAAAGTGACATGTTAACCCACCCGGCAGACTCTCATGCATGGAAGGATTTTGATAAGAGACATCCTGACTTTGCTAAAGATGTTCGTAATGTCCGATTGGGATTGGCAGCAGATGGTTTCAATCCATTCAAGTCTACGGTTGGTGCAACTCATAGCACATGGCCCGTGGTGTTGGTTCCATATAATCTTCCTCCGTGGCTTTGTATGAAGCAACAATTTATATTACATTCCACTCTTATTGATGGACCTAAAAGTCCGAGGGATAAGATTGATGTTTACCTTCAGCCATTGATTGATGAGTTGAATGAATTTCTGGGCGATGGTGTGATGACTTATGACTGCGAAACGAATGAAATGTTCAAACTGCATGTTGCTTTATTGTGGACAATCAATGACTTCCCAGATTATGAAAATTTATCAGGCTGGAGTACGAAAGGGGAATTTTCTTTCCCTTGTTGCAATAAAAGTAAAAAATCTGTATGGCTTAAACATTCCAAAAAATGGGCATACATGGGTCACAGGCGTTTTCTCCCTCCCCAGCACAGGTTCAGAAAGGACAGAGTGGCATTTGATGGTTCTAGAGAGTTCAGCCCAGCACCAAAGATCATGACAGGAGTTGAAATGTTATCGCAGATTGAGGAAGAAAATATCCGCATGGTATATGAAATTCAGGATTTGGTGGCTCCTCTAGTACGTAATATTCGTGCTGCGGGTAGGCAGCGCAGTCACAATTGGAAAAAGAAAAGTATTTTTTATAGTCTTCCGTATTGGAAAACTAACATGTTGAGGCATAATTTGGATGTCATGCACATTGAAAAAATGTTTGTGATAACATATTGTGGACCATTTTAGGTGTTATTGGAAAGTCAAAGGACCATGTCAATGCACGCCGTGATTTGGAAGAAATGGGTTTAAGGAAACAGTTGCATTTACAGTTAGCTGAGGGAAACAAGGCATATATGCCTGCTGCACAGTATTCGATGACTACAGAGGAGAAAGAGACATTTCTTTCCATTTTGAAGATGGTCAAGGTGCCTGATGGTTACTCTTCTAATATTTGAAAGTGTGTTAATCTGACGAGCAAGACATTGCAAGGGTTGAAAAGTCATGACAATCACATATTACTTAAGTAGTTGATTCCAATCGCAATTTGTGATTGTTTATCCCCCAATTTTGTTCAGCCCTTGATTGAGATGAGTAATTTTTTTAGACAGCTTTGTTTAAGAAATCAATGAACGAGTGATTTAAAAAGTTTGCAGGACCGAATTGTACTTACGCTTTGTCACTTTGAGAAACTTTTCCCCCCTCATTTTTCGATGTTATGGTCCACTTGACAGTGCACCTAACTGATGAAGTAATGGTTGCTGGTCCAGTGCAATTCAGGTGGATGTATCCTATTGAACGGTATTTGAGTACATTGAAAAGATTTGTATGCAATAGAGCTCGTCCAGAGGCATCAATAGCCAATGGTTATTGGATGGATGAGTGTACTACCTTTTGTGCAGAATATCTTACGGATGTAGAAACACAATTAGATAAGCCCTCTCGGATTCATGATGGTCCAGTTGGAGAGGGAACCACATTTGATATGGACAACATCGAGTGGATACAAGCACATCGATATATCTTGTTCAATACTACATCAGTTGCACCATTAATGCAGTAAGTATCTTATCAATGTGCTTGTATAACTTTTAAATGTTTTGTTTGCATAAGTTGATCTTTTAAACATCGCGTAATCATTTGCAGGAAACACATTAATGAGATAAAAGAAGAGATGCATCGTGCGACTGAGTTGCAAATTCAACAATCTCATTATGCGGCATTTCATGATTGGTTCAAGGATTATGTATGTATAAATTGATTTTCATTATGAGTGAAGTATTAAACTAATTATTTCTGCATATATCAGTATTGATTTTTATAAATTATGTAGGTTCGTAAGCTGAGGGAGTTAGGGGACCCCACACTACCTGAAGTATTTATCCAACTGGCTGAGGGTCCATCTATAACGGCTCGTCGTTATAAAGCTATTGATGCTAATGGTTTTCAATTTTGCATTAAAGATGTTGACGACAAACGAGCAACACAAAACAGTGGCATCGGTTGTCCCTTTGTCGATTCTGGTTATTACTATGGTCAATTGATAGACATCATTGAAGTTGTATACACACACGGTTTGAAGTACATATTGTTAAAGTGCAATTGGGTTGATCCAGTGCGTGGATGTAAAGTCGATCAATATCAGTTTTCATTGGTGAATTTTAACTATATGTTATACAGAAATAATGAACGAGTTGATAATGAACCTTTCATTTTGACATCACAAGCGGAACAAGTATTCTTCGTTACTTTGCCTTCGGATCCAAGTTGGAAAGTTGTTGTCAAAATGTCTCGGCGAGGAGTGTTTTTATTTGAAGAAGATGAACCCGAGACTGTTCTGTTTGTTTAGCAACAACTTGATCAACATACCGTAGTTCAACATGAAGAAGACATTTATTGGGTCAGAGCGGCTGTTGAAGGAGAAACGGTCGATTTTCATGCTTAATGAAAGGTATAATTGTTTTCCCGCTATTCAGTAGAATGTCCTAGGGTATCATAAATTATCTAATCATTTTATAAATCCTTATAAGTTTTAATCCTCACTTTTGTAAGTTAATTCAGTCATAAATATTTAGGTTGATTAACTTTCTGATTTTTTAAAATTCATTCACAACTAATTATTCAATCCATATTTTGTTTGATTAACAGTTGTACAAGTTTGATTTATTAAGAACAATCCAATTTATCTTTTAAACACTTTGGACTCATTACTGATATTTTCTATGACTGCAGACATGTCAGGGGAAGAGGCAGAAGATCCACATCATCCATCTGAGGCATCTACGTCTCAGGGTCGAGGTATGTTTGAATGTCATTATCTATATTTTTTATGTAATTGACATATATATATATATAACATTTGTCAATTTATATATAAAATTGTTTTCAACAAGATCAGACTCGGCTGCTTCTTCCTCTCGCAGGAGAGGCCCTGGTCGTGGCATATTATCATGGAATTCCGACACGACGATAGATGTTTCATTTGATGAGGTATTTCATCCCGTGGGACCGAATGCCCCAGCATTTATTCATCAGCTGTGTCATATCATACGTGACCCACATCGATTTCCATTGACCACGCGTGATTGGGCTTCTATCCCTCAGGACACATTAGATCGTCTATGGAGGGAGGTTCAGGTAAGAAAATAATTTTACTCTATTTTCTATTTATAAAGAATACTAATATGTTTGATTATTTTCTTTATAGCAAAATTTGAAAGTATGCCCTGAAGAGTTTCGGCCCGTGTGTATGAGCAAATGCCGTAAGATGTGGAAAGATTATAAAGGCAAAGTGAAGAGGGACCACTGGGTACCAAATGTGGGTGCCCTTGACATTTTAGAAAAATTCCTGAGAGGTATCCTCCCGGCTCAGTGGCGTGACTTGGTTGCATATTGGTCTACTGAGGGTGTTGCGGTTTGTATATTAATTATTTTGCTGTATATATATTTTCAAGAATATGTGATTTGTTTGAAATTTGAATTAATTGAATGTAGGAGGTGTCAACACGCCATTCGGAGAATCGAGCGTTGCAGGGACTAGTTCACAGGCTCGGGACTCGTCACGTGTCTCAGATCCGACATGAGGTATATATTATTCATTTTTTAATTTATTAATTAATATGGTTTTGTGTTTATATTCTTTTAATATACAGTTGTGAGGGCAAGGTGCAGCAACTGATAAAATGTCGGTGTGGATAAGGACTCGTGATCGCAATGATCCAGAGGTTGCAGCATTGATAGTAAGTGTCTGTACTTACCAATAATTACATAAATCTATATATTAACATATATATATTTATATATATTTAAATATTTCACAGGCTCAATTTGAAGCTGAGTTAGAGCATCTGCCAGAGGACCAGCGACAGCTTCCCATGCGACGGGATGAGATCTTTCATCGCATTATTGGTCGGGACGGGCATGGCTATAGTTTGACCTATGGAGCATGGATTCCTCATTCTGTAGTGTCAAGTGTTGCGGTTGTCGGTCCTGTTGTTGCTCATATGACACAACAGATGTCAGATTTTGAGGCACGGCTGCGCGCTTCCGAGGAGACAAATGCGCAATTGACAGCTGAGGTTAGAGCACTGCGGGAATATGTGCATCGAGCTGATGGTACAGGGGATCATACGACGCAGGTATATACTGTATTTATTTATTTAATTTAAATTATTTTTGTTATTAAAATATTTATAATGCTTATTTGTTGTAGGCACCTGGCCCACCAGAAAGAGGTAGCAGTGATGACAATGCGTGACGCACCATATATTCACGAGATATGTTTTTTGTTTTTACTGGTAGGGTTGACATTGATGTACTGTATTTATTCATTTAAGTAATGCATTATTACCATCCATGGTGTTCTTTTTAATATTTTATACACATATTGAGTTTTTGATCAGATAATCTTGAATGATTCTACATTTGAAAAAGTTGAACTAATTCCAACAGCCCCCCCCCCCCCCCCCCGCAGCCCCGTACAGCCCCCCGCACCCCCGTACAGCCCCCCCCCCCCCCCCCCCCCCGCACCCCCGCACCCCCGTACTGCCCCCCCTGCACCCCCGTACAGCCCCCCCCACCCCCGTACAGCCCCCCGCACCCCCGTACAGCCCCCCCGCACCCCCTCACCCCCGTACTACCCCCCCGCACCCCCTTACAGTCCCCCACACCCCCGTATTGCCCCCCCCCCCCCCCCCGCAACACTGTACTGCCCCCCGCACCCCCGTACTGCCCCCCCGCACCCCCGTACAGCCCCCCCCCCCCCCCACACCCCCGTACAGCCCCCCCGCACCCCCGTACTGCCCCCCCCCCCCCCCCCCCCGCACCCCCGTACAGCCCCCCCGCACCCCCTCACCCCCGTACTGTCCCCCGCACCCCCGTACAGCCCCCCGCACCCCCGTACTGCCCCCCACACCCCCGTACAGCCCCCCCCCCCCCCCCCCGCACCCCCGTACAGCCCTCCCACACCCCTGTACAGCCCCCCCGCACCCCCGTACAGCCCCCCGCACCCCCGTACTGCCCCCCCCCCCCCCCCCCCCCGCAACCCCGTACTGCCCCCCGCACCCCCGTACTGACCCCCCGCACCCCCGTACAGCCCCGTCACACCCCCGTACAGCCCCCCCGCACCCCCGTACAGACCCCCCCCCCCCCCCCCCCGCACCCCTGCACCCCCGTACTGCCCCCCCGCACCCCCGTACAGCCCGCCCGCACCCGCGTACAGCCCCCCCGCACCCCCGTACAGCCCCTCCCCCCCCCCCCCCCCCGCACCCCCGTACTGCCCCCACCCCCCCCCCCCCCCCCGCACCCCCGTACAGCCCCCTCGCACCCCCGTACAACCCCCTGCACCCCCGTACTGCCCCTCGCACCCCCGTACAACCCCCCCCCCTGCACCCCCGTACATCCCCCCCGCACCCCTGTACAACCCCCCGCACCCCCGTACATCCCCCCGCACCCCCGTACAGCCCCCCCGCACCCCCGCACAACCCCCCACACCCCCGTACAGCCCCCCGCACCCCCGTACAGCCCCCCCACACCCCCGTACAGCCCCCCGCACCCCCGTACACCCCCCCCCCCCCCCCCCGCACCCCCGTACACCCCCGCACCCCCGTACAACATCCGAGGCGTGAATTGTGAAATGGTCGGCCAGACGGCACCTCATTCGGAGGTGCCGTGTGACCGCGGCGGCCGGAAACGCGTTTCCGGCGCCATTAAACACTAAAACGGCGTGCGGCGGTCCAATTCGGAGAAAACGTGCTCCGAACAACCTGAAACCGCACGGGAACGATAGAAGTATTATTCCTGAGATGTAGGAGGAGGCCGCACGTCCATCGGACGTGCGGTGCGCGCGGCACGTCCGATTGTGTCCTTTTCAGCAGCGCGACGCGCGCTGAAATGACGCGTTGGGGGGGGAAAAACCACCCGAACGACCTCTGAATGTCACGAAACCGTCCGACAACATCCGGGGCGTGAATTGTGAAATGGTCGGCCAGACGGCACCTCATTCAGAGGTGCCGTTTGACCGCGGTGGCCGGAAACGCGTTTCCGGCGCCATTAAACACCAAAACGGCGTGCGGCGGTCCCATTCGGAGCAAACGTGCTCCGAACGACCTGAAACCGCACGGGAACGATAGAAATATTATTCCTGAGATGCAGGAGGAGGCCGCACGTCCATCGGACGTGCGGTGCGCGCGGCACGTCCGATTGTGTCCTTTTCAGCAGCGCGGCGCGCGCTGAAATGGCGCGTTGTGGGGTCAAAACCACCCGAACAACCTCCGAATGCCACGAAACCGTACGACAACATCCAGGGCGTGAATTTTGAAATGTTCGGCTAGACAGCACCTCATTCGGAGGTGCCGTTTGACCGCGGCGTCCGGAAACGCGTTTCCGGCGCCATTAAACACCAAAACGGCGTGCGGCGGTCCAATTCGGAGCAAACGTGCTCCGAACGACCTGAAACCGCACGGGAACGATAGAAATATTATTCCTGAGATGCAGGAGGATGCCGCACGTCCATCGGACGTGCGGTGCGCAGGGCACGTCCGATTGTGTCTTTTTCAGCAGCGCGGCGCGCGCTGAAATAGCGCGTTGGGGGGTCAAAACCACCCGAACGACCTCCGAATGCCACGAAACCGTACGAAAACATCCGGGGCGTGAATTGTGAAATGGTCGGCCAGACGGCACCTCAATCGGAGGTTCCGTGTGACCGCGGCGGCCGGAAACGCGTTTCCGGTGCCATAAAACACCAAAACGGCGTGCGGCGGTCCAATTCGGAGCAAACGTTCTCCGAACGACCTGAAACCGCACGGGAATGATAGAAATATTATTCCTGAGATGCAGGAGGAGTCCGCACGTCCATCGGACGTGTGGTGTGCGCGGCACGTCCGATTGTGTCCTTTTCAGCAGTGCGGTGCGCGCTGAAATGGCGCGTTGGGGGGTCAAAACCACCCGAACGACCTCTGAATGCCACAAAACCGTACGACAACATCCGGGGCGTGAATTGTGAAGTGGTCGGCCAGACAGAACCTCATTAGGAGGTGCCGTTTGACCGCGGCAGCCGGAAACGCGTTTCCGGCGCCATTAAACACCAAAACGGTG
The DNA here is from genome assembly GCA_963277665.1 of Viscum album. Lineage (NCBI taxonomy): Eukaryota > Viridiplantae > Streptophyta > Magnoliopsida > Santalales > Viscaceae > Viscum > Viscum album. Next base: position 961,174,686 of record OY728127.1, read on the forward strand.
TGCGACGGACCCATTCGGAGCAAACGTGCTCCGAACAACCTAAAACCGCATGGGAACGATAGAAATATTATTCCTGAGATGCAGGAGGAGGCCGCACGTCCATCGGACGTGCGGCGCGCGTGTCCTTTTCAGCAGCGCGGCGCGCGCTGAAATGGCGCGTTGGGGGGTCAAAACCACCCGAACGACCTCCGAATGCCACGAAACCGTACGACAATATCCGGGGCGTGAATTGTGAAATGGTCGGCCAGCCGGCACCTCAATCGGAGGTGTCATGTGACCGTGGCGGCCAGAAACGCGTTTCTGGCGCCAAAATCCACCAAAACGGCGTGCGGCGGTCCAATTCGGAGCAAACGTGCTCCGAACGACCTGAAACCGCACACGAACGATAGAAATATTATTCCTGAGATGCAGGAGGATGCCACACATCTATCGGACATGCGGTGCGCGCGGTACGTCTGATTGTGTCCTTTTCAGCAGCGCGGCGTGCGCTGAAATGACGCGTTGGGGGGTCAAAACCACCCGAACGACCTCTGAATGCCACGAAACCATACGACAACATCCGGGGCGTGAATTGTGAAATGGTCGGCCAGACGGAACCTCATTCGAAGGTGCCGTGTGACCACGGCGGCCGGAAACGCGTTTCCGGCACCATTAAGCACCAAAACAGCGTGCGGCGGTCCAATTCGGAGCAAACGTGCTCTGAACGACCTGAAACCGCACGGGAAGGATAGAAATATTATTACTGAGATGCAGAAGGAGACCGCACGTCCATCGGACGTTCGGTGCGCGCGATACGTCCGATTGTGTCCTTTTCAGCAGCGTGGCGCGCGCTGAAATGGCGCGTTGGGGGGTCAAAACCACTCGAACCACCTCCGAATGCCACGAAAACGTACGACAACATCCGGGGCGTGACTTCTGAAATGGTCGGCCAGACGGCACCTCAATCGGAGGTTCCGTGTGACCGCGGCGGCCGGAAACGCGTTTTCGGCACCATAAAACACCAAAACGGCGTGCGGCGGTCCAATTCGGAGCAAACGTGCTCCGAACGACCTGAAACCGCACGGGAACGATAGAAATATTATTCCTGAGATGCAGGAGGAGGCCGCATGTCCATCGGACGTGCGGTGCACGCGGCACGTCCGATTGTGTCCTTTTCAGCAGCGCGGCGCGCTGAAATGGCGCACTGGGGGGTCAAAACCACCCGAACGACCTCCGAATGCCACGAAACCGTACGACAACATCCGGGGCGTGAATTGTGAAATGGTCGGCTAGACGGCACCTCATTCGAAGGAGTCGTGTGACCGCGGCGGCCGGAAACGCATTTCTGGCGCCATTAAACACCAAAACGGCGTGCGGCGGTCCAATTCGGAGCAAACGTGCTCCGAATGACCTGAAACCGCACGAGAACGATAGAAATATTATTCCTAAGATGCAGGAGGAGGCCGCACGTCCATCGGACGTGCGGTGCGCGTGACACGTCCGATTGTGTCCTTTTCAGCAGCGCGGCGCGCGCTGAAATGGCGCGTTGGGGGGTCAAAACCACCCGAACGACCTCCAAATTCTACGAAACCGTACGACAACATCCGGGGCATGAATTGTGAAACGTTAGGCTAGACGGCACCTCATTCAGATGTTCCGTTTGACCGCGAAGGCCGGAAACGCGTTTCCGGCGCCATAAAACACCAAAACGGCGTGCGGCGGTCCCATTCAGAGCAAACGTGCTCCGAACGACCTCAAACCGCATGGGAACGATAGAAATATTATTCCTGAGATGCAGGAGGAGGCCGCACGTCCATCGGACGTGCGGTGCATGCGGCACGTCCGATTGTGTCCTTTTCAGCAGCACGACGCTCGCTGAAATGGCGCGTTGGGGAGTCAAAACCACCCGAACACCCTCCGAATTCCACGAAACCGTACACAAACATCTGGGGCGTGAATTGTGAAATGGTCGGCCAGACGGCACCTCATTCGGAGGTTCCGTTTGACTGCGGTGGCCGAAAACGCGTTTCCGGCGCCATAAAACACCAAAACGGCATGCTCGGAGCAAACGTGCTTCGAAAGACCTGAAATGAGATTATTTCTTGAATCCAAGTTTTTAAATTATTATAGCACAATGATTTGATATTATATATATATTATATTTATATTAAAACATTTAAAATATATTATATATATATATATATATTTAAAATATTGTATTTAATAGTATATATATGAATATTTATATATATATATATATATATTCAATTCAATAAAAAAAATTTTAATTTTTTTTATACTAGCGACCGCCAATGGCGGTCGCTGAGCGGCCGCTAGAGGCCTTGAGTGACCGCCAATGGCGTTCGCAGAGCGGCCGCTAGAGGCCTTGAGCGACCGCCAATGGCGGTCGCTAAGGGCCTGATTTTCAGTAGTGTGTGAAGGATTCGAGCTACACTTACACACAGCTTCATCTAATGATTAATGTAAATACTGTTTCTGTGGATTGCGAATTTCTGCCTCACGAAACGATGATTGTTCAATCTTTTCTTAACACCTTTCATGGTGGCCATTATGATGTAACTATATTTTATATATTATATATATGGTATTTATTTTTCTATATTCTTCTGAGTTTTATATTTATAAAATGCCTTCATTCTTTTCATCTTATGCAAATCTGATAATTTCATAGAGGAAGTGTGGACTACCGCCCCCTCAAATGATGTGACTCGTTCATGCAATACATGGAATGTATAAAGAATTAAATTGATGAACATATATGATCTATATAACATATATATTATACTGGAATTATAATATATATATATCTCTCATCGATTTTTAATTCCATTAATGTGCCAAATAAATGAAAGTAGCATTCATGCATACGTACGGCTTACCGTCTCCATGAACGGTACATTTCATTTCTTATCTCCAAATGTTATGTACTATTATAAGTACATACATATAATGGATATATATGTCATATATTACATCTAAATTATGGATATCATTCTGGAATTATAATATATATCTCTTTTTTAACTTTAATTCTTTTAATATGACAAAAAATGAAAGTAGCGTTAATGCGTACGTACGACCTACTGTCTCCATGAACGGTGCTTTTAATTTTTTATCTCCTAAAGTTATGGAATAGAATAAAATGAAAATATACTGGATATATATGATATTTAAAAGATCAATACTATTCTGGAGATAATGTACCTATAACTACATGGAAAATTATTTTCCAACAAGTTCAATTTTTACTCATGTACCGAACATCGACAAAAACGTATGACATGAACTCACTTTATTAACCAATTATTATAACATTATAATATGTGATATGAACTGAATAATAATCTTTAAAGGAGTTCCTTAATAAATTATAAATTGACCAAATTTTGTTATTCAGGAGATTAAAGAACGATCGAGTCATGTCAGACACGAGGAAAGGGATCCTACCCCTCTCCTTCTTTTTAAGTACACTCTTTTATGTCATTCCTTTTAAGATCATATTTCTTATGATTGGGATGTTCTTTTATATAAATCTTACTATAATATTTATGTTCATATGATTAGAGACACTATTTTCTCTCATCAAACCATTTTGGATGTTTTGAGTGGCACCGTTAGGCTACCGAATTGTCGTAACAGATCCAACCTCTCCATTTCTTTTTAAGTACTCCCCTTTATGTCACTTCTTTTACGATCATCTTTTTTATTTTGTGGGATGTTATTTTATATTACTCTTTCTTTAAATTTTATTTTAATATAATGAGAGACCATATTTGATCTCATCAACCCATTTTTGGATGTTTTAAGTGGCGTCGTTAGGCTGCCGAGTTTTTGTAAGGGATTTTTCATCTCACTTGTATTCCCGTGAGATTTATGCTAAATTTTCCAACATTTCCTTTGAGTGGTGTATGTACTTCCCATTATTACTCCTTTTTTAATATAATTTCATTTATGGGAATTTACATATTCATTGTATGACCCTTATTCAATGGGTTGTACGTTTCGAAAGTAACCCAAATCGGTAAGGGGACCTTTCACCCTTCTTTTCTTTAAAAAGACTTCTTTTGTTATGTATTTTAAATTACATATTATTATATTGGGATATGTTATTATATATCCTTATTGATGTAAATTTAATTTACATGTGATTATATACCGTTTTTATCTCTCATCTACTCATTTTCTGAATTTGAAGTGACGCTGTTAGGTTGTCGAATTTTTACAAGGGAACATCTTAACCCAATTTCGATTTCTTTGTGTTCAACTTGTACTTATTGAGCATGTCAACCTGTGAATATGTGTGAATGACCTCTGATTGTTTCACACTTAATATCAACTTATATTGGGTGTATTTATATTTCTCAAACATAATTATGTGATAGATTTATCCTTAATTTAAGGATACCATCTTTATAATGGATTTCATCTCAATTTACATTTCCATTGAGACTTCATTGTTGTTATGAACCAATTAACTCTTATATGGTTTGTATATTGTCCTTTGACATATTATATCATGAATCCCTTTATTCTCATGATATTATAAAGTTTGTAATAAATGTTATTCCGCAATTATTTGTATTCAAGAGTCTCTCATTTTGTTAAAAACTCTTAAACAAAAATATCATTTTAAATGTTTTAAAGATTTATTATTATAAATCATTATCTTTAATATCCATGTTTTCAAAATGGTTTTCAGTATTTATTTATATGGACATTAATTTTTTAAAATTATAATTCCATTAAAAGCTTCATAGTTATATGTGACACTTTGATTCAAAAAATCTCTTTTAAATGGTTTTTGAAAATGGATTGATTAATTCAATATATTGGAATTACACTTTGTGATGGGAAATGAATTTTTTTTATTGAAATTTTTATATTTTCAATATTTTATGTGTAATGATGGTACTTGTACATTTTACGAGTGGTTACGTGATAAACTATATGACGGGTGGTGCCGTGAATACTAGGATGGGTGGTTACGTTATAACCTCCAATGCATTGGGTATGGAATTCGGCCGTATGGCTATTCCATTAAGTGATATGTGTGTAAGTAGACCGTATAGTTTTTCCACTTAAGTATGTTTATGTCCCATGTTACCTTTATATGTTATGTGTTCTTTATACGGGTTTTATGGTAATATTTTCGTTACAAAAGGGTAGGAAATGATATTTTATTCAATGAAGTGTATTTTATTCTTCATAAAAGTGAAAAGTATTACTTGATAAAGTATTCTTGGTTTACTGGGTGTTGTGAAAAACTAATAGTTTTTACCTCTTTGTGTATCCCTTACTGAGCTTCTTATGCTCACCCCAAGTTTTTTTTTAAAATTTTTGTCACATGACATAATGTTGAATACAGTCATGGATGGGATCAAGGAAATGTTAGGCTGTCTAAAACATGGAACTAGACATGTTTCTTTTTAACAGTTTTTATTTTATGGAAACTTAGTAGAAGTGTCTACTTCGTAATATTTTGAGATGTAATAGTTATGTCATAATTCTATAAAACTCTAAACCTGAAAATATCCTCAGTGTGAATTATTCATTTAATTCAAGATTAAGTAAGGTTTATGGAAGGGGACTTATAGTTGGTATTAGAGGTAGGTTTAGATAACATTAGAGGTTAGGGTATTCTCTAAGCATAAGTGACATTACTATAATGTCTACGATTTTAGAATGAGTCATAGTTTTTAGATAAAGTTAATGAGTAAGTATATCTTAGTGTTTATCTTCCTCATTAGTACATGATGGTTTTGTTGATATACTCACAGTAACATTTTTTGTTTTAGTAAATGGGTGGATCTGGCAGGTACCAATGTGACAATGGGTTTCAAGGAAACTGTGGTGGTTCGCTGATTAAGAGACTGGATGAAATTGAGGATTCAATGAGAAATATCCTGGTTATTCTAAACCAACTATCAGGAGTCATGATTAACCACTTGAACCTTTGTGAGTTCTCCGATGCATCATGTACGAGAGAACCCACTCGATTTGGAAGTTCAGGTAATAATTATAAAGGTTACCATTAGGGTTTATATGATTCTTACTTTTGAGGTAATTATGGGTTACTATATGTTATGATGGAAAATGAAAGGGATGAGATATACTTGAGGTTAAATTATGTTATGGTTAATTTTTATGATTTTATCTCTTTTTGGGGAATGATTTGAGAATTATATTGTTTGGAAAAAGGACAACATGCATACCGTGTGACAACCTGTCGCGTCAGACAAAGCTATGGGAATTGAACCCACAACCAAAGTGCGACTGGTATTTATCGCCTACCACTAGACTATGAGAAGACCCTGGTTAGTATGACTTATTAATTTTTAGTTAGATGATTTTATGAATTAAGATTAATTTGATTTTGGGATATGTATGAAAATTATTAACCTATCATGGAGGATATGTGATTAGGTTAATTACATCTCAATACGAGACTTTAAGAGCAACCGATGTTGTTTGGAGATAAATGTTACGATTTAACTTGGAATAATATGTGATTAAATCTATAAAATATTTGGGGTTCAATCTTAGTTTGGTTTTCTTTTGGTCTTTGTTGAACTTTTGGTCTTGTTGGACAAATTTTGGAGATTAAGAATAGATTTCCTTTTTATAAAGGATTATCCTTTTTGGGTATTATCTGATCTCATACTAACCATTATGGTTTTAGTTTTGTTTAAGTTCTAAAGACATGGGATGTATATAGTTCTCTTTTTTGGATTAGGTGATTCTATAGAAGTTCATTATAACTCTCTTAATGTAAAAAAGTCATCCCAAATACTCATCTTTTGGGGAAAGTATGAGTTTTTGTAAGAAATCTAGTAAAAGTTGAAAGTCAACATGACAAGTAAGTATGTTTCCTTAAAATCAAAAATAAATTCCTCAATGAAAAGTAACATAAAGAAAAAATGTTGTCTATTATCTTTTTCTAATAGGGAATAAAATACAGTTTAACCCATCACAAGTTTGTGATTTTTTGGTGGTTAACTTTCCCCTAAACATGTTTTCTATCACACTCGCTCAGAACATGACCCTTTGCTTTTTCTTCCATATCCATGTTTTCCTACATGGATTCCTAGTATGGGTTATCTTGTCTGACCTCTATACTTCTCTTTCTTTCTTTTAATGTGATTGTTTTGCTGACTCTTGTTCCGACATGGGACATTCAATGATGTTTCCGAGCCAAATTTTAAAAATTGGGAGGATGCAATTCCCAAAAGGGGGAAGGATGTAACACCCCAAGTAAATAAAGAATATGAAATTTTTATATTTATCCATATTTGTGAATAATATGTTAATATTAATTTAAAGGGAACCCTTTGCTCGATGGCTTACCCAATATGCATCAACGAGTTGCTTTGAAATTTTACGTTGCACTCTAATAATAAAATAATTTTATTTTTGGTAGTAAACACCTAGCCGTTGTAATGACGGGAATGAATAGAACTAACTAAAAAATTATTATATATGTTTGTCAAATATTTTTACTTTTTACAATAAATGTTAGAGGCTTAAAATGCAAATGAATCCAATTTTAAGCATAAATTTTCTAATATTTTTTAAAAGGTCAATTAACCACCTTTTGATTGAGAACCTATTTTAAATGCACTTTTCGACAATTTTATGTGTTATATTTGACAAAATAAAATTCTTCTTTAGAATCGGGACATCAAAATTTACTTTGTGCAAATTTTTGGTATTTTTTCGATAACGTTCATTTTTTAATGAATAGTGAAAAATGTTGTATTTTAATTCAAAACCTATTTTTAATATAATTTATTTATATGATTAGACTATCTTTTAAATTGGTTTTAAATATAAATTAGAATATAATTTTACAATTTAATCTAATAATGGTCATTGGAATTAATTTCACTTTGAAATTGGACTCAAACTTGTGTCAATCTTTTTATAGATATTATTTCTTAAAAACACGCTATTTGTTTTGACAGTGGGAATTAATTATTAAATTAATTAATGCAACGTATATGTTTTGATTTTTTTAAAATGGAAATAATTTTTTAATTCAGAATATCAAATATAGCTTAGGGTGAATTTTTGGTAATTTTCTGAAAAAATTCAATTTTTGATGAATAGTGAAACCACTAAGTGGTAGTTAAAGAAACTGATTTTTCATTTAAATGAAACTTTACAACTTCTGTGATTTGAATTTCAAAAATCTGACATACATGGTTGTCATTAGGAAGTAAAATGTGGTTCAATGAGAATAAATTATTTTTTGGTGAATAGTAACCTTTATGTTTTGAATCGCGATTAGAGGTAATTAGTGTAATTTAAGGTAAGATTAATGTTTTAATAATATGAAATGGAATTTGCACATGTCCTACCCTTATTTGATGAGTCATGTACGACCAAGACAATCCATGAGTCAACTTGGGGACCCCATGGAACCACTTTGGTAGGAAAATGACATCAATACCTTTTTATTTAAAGTAAAAATTAAAATGTCACAAACATGTGTTGTTTTACTAAAACAATTTTTAAATTGGGTTATACAAGTCATATTTTTGACTATAAATATTCATTAGAAATAAAAAAATATTTCCTACATCATGATATTTCTTTTATAATTTTTAGACACAGAATAAATTAAATTATTTATGACACCATGATGATGCAGTGATTACCTCATTATTTAACGATTTAAATAAAATGAAAAGATAGTATAAAATCTAAGACCTACACTTTTCAAGAACCTATTTTATGGATTTATTTCTAACTCTTACCACCATAGCCTATAAATATATAATTTTGGGACCTTTAAAATCCTAAAATCATTTTATAATAAAATAAATGTTTATAACATTCCAAGAGTGCCCCTCCCATCCTCTTATAAAAGGCCCCCACCTCTACAACCTTACCCACACCTCTCAAGCCTTTGGATAGGCCAAAACCTTCCCATTTAATCTCTCCAAATCCCTATATTCATCATTTAATCCTCACCTTTGGGAATAATGCTTTCCATGGAAGCCTTTGAGCTCAAATCAAAAAGAGTTACCTGATTTGAAAGTGATGTCTCCCCTTGTGTTCTTTTGTTTAATTTTGCTTCTCCAACCCTCTAAACTCTTTTTATTCCTTTATTTTATAACAAAAACAGTATATTAAATATACTAGTATGTTGTTATGTGAAGTATTCGAGCTACACTTACACACACCTTCGTCTAATGATTAAAGAACATACTGTTTATTTGGATGGTGAATTTCTGCCTCACGAAACGATGATTGTTCGATCTTCTCTTAACAACCTTCATGGTGGCCATTATGATGTCACTATATTTTATATATGATATATATGGTATTTAGGTTTTCTATATTCTTCTGAATTTTATATTTAAAACATGACTTTATTCTTTTCATGTTATGCAAATGCGATAATTTCATATGAGGAAGTGCGGACTAACACCCCCTCAAGTGATGTGACTAGTTCATGCAATACATGGAAAGTATAAGGAATGAAATTGATGAAATTATGTGATCTATATAACATATATATTATAATGGAATTATATTATATATATATATATATCATATATTTTTAATTCCATTAATTTTCCAAAGAAATGAATGTAGCGTTCATGCGTACGTACGGCTTACCATCTCCATGATCGGTACATTTCATTTCTTATATCCAAATGTAATGTACTATTTTAAGTACATATATATAATATATATATATATATATGTCAAATAATACCTATAAATGATGGATATAATTCGGGAATTAAATATATATATCTCTCTTTTATCTTTAATTGCATTAATATGACAAAAAATAAAGTAGAATTAATGTGTACGTACGGCCTACCGTCTCCATGAATGGTTATTTTAATTTTTTATCTCCAAATGTTATGGAATAGTATAAAATTAAAATATAATGGATATATATGATATTTAAAACATAAATACTATTATGTACATGATGTACCAATAACTACATGGAAAATTCATTACCAACAAGTTCAATTTTTACTCATGTACCGAACATCGACAAAAACGTCTGATATGAACTCACATTATTAACCAATTATTATAACATTATATTATGTGATATTAATAGAATAATAATATTTAAAGGAGTTCCTTAAGAAAATATAAATTTTCCAAATTTTATTATTCAGTAGATTAAAGAACGATCGGGTCATGTCAGACACGAGGTAAGGGATCCTACCCCTCTCTTTCTTTTTAAGTACACTCTTTTATGTCCTTCCTTTTATGCTCATCTTTCTAATGATTGAAATGTTATTTTATATAAATATTACTGTACATTTCATGTTAATATGATTAGAAACACTATTTTCTCTCATCAATCCATTTTGAAAGTTTTGAGTGGCACTGTGAGGCTACCGATTTTTCATAAGAGATCCAACCTCTCTCTTTCTTTTTAAGTACTCCCCTTTAAGCCACTTCTTTTAAGATCCTCTTTTTTATGTTGGGGGAAGTTCTTTTATATTCCTATTTCTGTAAATTTTATTTTAATATGATGAGAGACCCTATTTTATCTCATCAACCCATTTATGGATGTTTTAAGTGGCGTCATTAGGCTACCGAGTTTTTGTAAGGGATTTTTCATCTCACTTTTTTCCCGTGAGATTTATGCTACATTTTCCACCATTTCTTTTGAGTGGAGTATGTACTGCCTATTATTACACTTTGTGTAATATAATTTTATTTATGGGTATTTTCATATTCATTTTATGACCCTTCTTCAATGGGTTGTACATTTCAAAAGTTACCTAAATCTGTAAGGGGACCTTTCACCCTCCTCTTCTTTAAAAAGACATCTTTTGTTATGTATTTTAAATTACATCTTATTATGTTGGGATATGTTCTTGTATATCCTTATATCTTTAAATTTAATATACACGTGATGATATACCATTTTTATCTCTCATCAACTCATTTTCTGAATTTTGAAGTGACGCCATTAGGCTGTCAAATTTTTACAAGGGAACGTCATAACCCAATTTCCATTTCTTTGGGTTCAACTTGTACTTATTGATCATGTCATCCTATGAATATGTGTGAATGAACTATGATTTTTTCACACTTAATATACAATTATATTGGGTTTATTGATATTTCTCACACATAATTATGTGATAGATTCTTCCTTAATTAAAGGATAACATCTTTATAATGGATTTCATCTCAATTTACATTTCCATTGAGACTTCATTGTTGTTATGAACCAATTCACTCTTATATGGTGTGTATACTATCCTTTGACATATTATATCATGAATCCCTTTATTCTCATGATATTATAAAGTTTGGAAGAAATGTTATTTTGTAATTATTTGTATTCAAGAGTCTCTAATTTTGTTAAAAACTCTTTAACAAAGATATTGTTTTAAATGTTTTAAAGATTTATTAATCTAAATATTTATCTTTAATGTCCATGTTTTCAAAATTGTTTTCAGTATTTATTTATATGGACATTAATGTTTTAAAATTATAATTTCATTAAAATCATCAAAGTGGTATGGGACACTTTGATTCAAAAAATCCCTTTTAAATGGTTTTTGAAAATGGATTGATTAATTGAATATCTTGGAATTAATTAATGTGATTGAAAATGAAATGTTGTTATTAAAATGTTTATATTTGCAATATTTTATGTGTAATGATGGTACTTGGACATTTTGCGGGTGGTTACGTGATAGACCATATGGAAGGTGGTGCCGTGAATACCAGGATGGGTGGTTACGTTATAACCTCCAATGCATTGGGTATGGAAGTCGACCGTATGGCTATTCCATTAAGTGATATGTGTGGAAGTCGACCTTATAGTTATTCCACTTAAGTATTTTTAAGTCCCAAGTTACGTTTATATGTTATGTGTTCTTTATATGGGTTTTATGGTAATATTTTGGTTACAAAAGGGTAATCAATGATCTTTTATTCAATGAAGAGTATTTTCTTCTTTATAATGGTGAAAAGTATTATTTTGATAAATTATTCTTGGTTTACTGGTTGTTTTGAAAAACTAAAAGTTTTCTTTCTTTGTCTATCCCTTACTGAGCTTTTTATGCTCACCCCATGTTTTTTTGGAAATTTTCTTCACAGGAAATAAAGGTGAATAGGGTCATGGATGGGGTCAAGGAAATGTCAGGCTGTCAAAAACATGGAACTAGACATGTTTCTTTTTAAGAGTTTTTATTTAATGGAAACTTAGTAGAAGTGCCTACTTTGTAATCTTTTGAGATTTAATAGTCATGTCCTAATTCTCTAAAACTCTAAACCTGATAAGATACTCAATGTGAATTATTCATTTAATTAAAGATTGAGTAAGGTTTAAGGTCGGGGCCTTATACCCATTTAATGATATTTCACGATTATATGATAGTTAAATATGATTATTATGATGACCCCATACATTATTTAACGAAATATTTTCCATAAAAAATGTTTTATATATATTATATAATAGCATACACATAAAAATTAAAGAGAAACCAAAACAATTTGTATATTAATTATTGATCACTACATTATTGATCTATGAAACCAATTAAATTTAAAATATTACAAACGGACACAGAATATAAAATAGAACATCTAAAGGGGGAAAATAAGGATCATACCAATCTTCAAGAATCATCATTCCCACTAAAAATGCTATATAAAAATAAAAATATTTTTTGACCCATAAACATCATATGTAATTGAATATATGCCCATAATAGGAATTGATGTGAATTTTGAGTGAAAAAATGAAGTATTATTTATAGGGAATAAATGGAAATGTGATAGTAGTGATTAAGGCATTATATGATTATTGGTCAATATGGCCATTAAAAAATATAACCTTGGGTTAGTTTTTATATGAAGTAATGACACATGATAATTAATACCGATAAGTAAATTGATGAACTTAACTAGTAGAGGCATTCCATTTTTTGACCACTTGATAGATCATTGGAGGGTGGTATAATTATCAGGGTTTTCCCTTGACAAAGAATAACATGATATTTAAACATTGAATATTTATTGAAATCACCTATATTTGAAGTTAAAATTAGAATGGATTACCATCTGGATGATGTCATATTAGCCACCCAATGAATCTACCATGATCTCACACCTTACCCATATGTATTATGTAGGTTTAATAAGTTGTTACATCTCCATACCATAGTTAAAGAAATTTTAAATTCCATTATATGAGTAAAATTATTATTCCATCACTAACTCATAACAATTTTTCTATTAATAAAAAATATGTTTAATTGAGACGAATATCATAATTTTTTTGGATATAAATAAAACATAATTGTATTTTTAAAGAAAATATATAAAAATTTATAATAAAAACATGTATAATAAATAATGTGGGATTTTAAAAAATATTATTTTAAAACATAATTATCACAATATAAATAATAAATCATTTTTATAATGGCCTAGGATATTTTTTATAAGTGTAAGAAATTTAACAATGCATTAAAAATAGCTATTTTTAAAATAAAGAGTTATATTTATATCATACTGATAAAATGATAACATTTGGATAATTTATTATATGAAATAAACAAAATATTTTAAAGGGTAATTTATTATTTAGGATATGGTGAATTAATATGAATTTTTTAAAATATTTTATTTTATCTTCATTAGAAAAGAAAGTAATGTTTTGTTTTTCGATATGTTTAATGGATTAATACTTATTTTATAAGTCCATAATAATTAATTAAAACAATAACATACCTGGAATATGTTATTTTATGAATATTATGTATTTATATATAGTTTAATCAATTTAAAATTCAATAAGTGACTTTTTAGAATCTAAAAATAAAATTTTAGTTTTCTATACATTAATTTGTTGAATCATTACTCATCCATGCAAAAATAATAATTAAAATATGGCGTTCAGTTATTATGGATTAAAATGGGACCTATGTTTCCAAAACCATGACAAAAACTATGTTTAAACCAATTGTTCTTCATTTTACACAACCCAATTTTTTGTGACCTATATTTTGAAATTATTAAACAATTCTTCATCTTTTTTGATAAATACCAACCCATTTATCCATTTCCATTCCATCACAATACATAATCAATGAATTTATATTATTTTTTACTCTCATTGGGTCCCCCATGTTGTCATCAAGTCATCACAGTTCCATCCTCATGTTTTAGGAACAACTCTTCACGATATGTGAAATCCACACATCTATTTTACATTCAAGTTCCCATTTCATGGGGTATTTATTCTAATATTGAAACAAATATATTTTCTCATATTATATTATCCCATTACTATAATAAGAATATTTTATGTGTAGTATAACATTAAATCCTTTCATTTTACCCATTTTTAAAACAATGTTTTATACCTAACATGCTGCAGACTTTACAACTCAAAATTATATCTTCTTTGTAATGAATTTTCTTTTCGTTTATTTTTTTAGAAGCCCAATCCTTTTATTTTACATATAAATTCACATATATGTGGAAAATATTTCTATTATTCAAATATTTAAATATACGATACCCAAATTCCATTTTAGTGGGAAAAATGGCATTACGATCATGTACTTGATCGAATTTATATGCCTTGATTTTAATAAGAAACACATTATTTATCCTCTACAGGTTATTATTTAGTTGATTTATTATGATCTATGTGGCTCTCATGAAATAATAAAAATTAGTGGTTTAACATTATGGTGTTTTAATTCATTGGGTATATGATTTAATCTCTTAAGATGGCATGTTTTATGATACATTGGGGAATATCATTGGTAATTTTCATTTTCGAATCTTGGGTGCCAAATAATGGTGATATGTTAAAGAATTAGTTATTAAAATTTTTTATCCACACATCCATGTTATGATTAATTTTCTTTAGTGTTATAATACTAATCTTTATCATTACTTATCTTTATGCCTCATTTTTTTATTGATATTCCTCTAGAATACATATTATATGTATATATTTTTTATTGCCTCACTAGGATTCATTCTCACCCCATTCCTTTGATTTATATACCTAGGATATGAGACGTAGTAAAATTATCCGTGATTGAACCAATGAAGATTTACTTCATGTGGAATTATAATAATTATATATTTTATCATGTATTATATATATGACATCCAAGAAAGTAAATATTAAAATACCCTCTTTTTTTACCATGTAATGATAAGTTATGTAATGAAAAGGTGGGATTCCATAGTTTTAATCAAAGGAATGTTTAGAAATTTGTGGAAATTAGGACTTGAAATTTTTTTAGTAACCCTAAGGAAAATTCTGGATAAAAGAAAACATCCACATATTTGGTATCTATTATGTAAGTGGATTTCCAGAAAATATTTAAAGACTAGGAAATTCCACATATATATATATATATATATTTAAATTAAATGGGATTATTAAGAGTCTATGAAAATTTATGGCATGTGAATCCAAGACCCAGAGATCCCGGAACAAAATGGTGAATTTTTTTTAAGGCACATTCAGTAAACAAGATGGCACAATTTTCTATTTTTTAAACCAGTGATCGGATTAAAAATTCGAGAGAACCATTGAATTCACTATGCCAGGATTCACTTAGACGTAGCTTAACATTGATTGGCAAGGGTCGGAAGAAATATTTTGTTTTTGGACTTGACAAAAAATAATAAAATAACTCCATGTCATATTTTATTTCTTTATTTTTATCCAATGAGAGACGATGGTCAGACTGATGGGTTGTCAGATCATTTAATGTCTAGTTACACTTGGTTGTGTAGCCGAACTATCGGGAGATTAATGGGTTCATTAATTAAACTCATTAATGAACCATATTAATTGTGAGATAAGTCGAACACCCATTTCTTTTATTTAAACAATAGGTTTGCGTGGGTTTTGGAAACACATGGGATAATTCATCAAGAAGTGTTGGATACTTCTTCCACCATCATAGAATGGAGCTTCGACACCTTTTAGGGTTAAATTTGGAGATTAATGAATGCCAACTAAAGCGATTCAGATGTGGACTTTTCTTCCTCATTTTCACCATCAACGAACATCTTCGAGGTAGGGGGTTCATTATATGACTAATATTTTTTCATTATTGAATTGCTTCCCAAGTTATAATTAAAACACGGAGGGCGCGGACCGAATGAACAATGCCAGGACACTCCGATGATATCAGTATTGGTTTCATTCTTCGTGGGGGACCGAATAATATGGAAGCATGGTGAAACCGAGGGATGCGTAGTGTAGAAACCATCCCAGGATGTCTGTAGGCATAGACATGAAAAAGAATCAGACCAATAGAGCTTCACCGGTGGCTCACGGAAGCTCTATGAGAACTGAGCTTTTTATTACAACTTAAGCATGCTTTATTACATAAAACTTCACTTGATACAACAAAGAAGATCAAGAGGTTTAGTGTCTTTGGGGCTTAGGATCATTACATAAAAACTTTAACCCTAAAATACAACATCTTTATTGAACACTTCCTTTACATGACCACTACATTCCTTCGTACATAGCATTGCCTGGGATAACCTGAGGACATGCATAAAAAAATGGTGATCTATAAAGCCCAGTAAGGGAGTACACAATGAATAACATGAGGAGTACAATACATGTTAGGAAATAGGAACATCAACAGAGAATTAGAGTTTCATGAACATAAAGGCATGATAAAGCATGATAACCATAACATTGAAATGTGGCAACAACACTTAACATTGAATTAGCATGAGCCAAGGCTCATTGCACATGGAGCATGAGTAAACCCTCATTGGACATGAAGAACGAGTAAACCCTCGTTGCACTTGAATTATAATGATTAAACACTCATTTCACATGATGTATCATGATACTATACTTTACCCAATGCATTGGAGCGCTATAAGGGCGCACCTTTCTTAAACATTTCTTTTCATGCATAAGTGTGCCACATGGATCATAAAACATGGATTCATAAAACATAATCATTTATTCCACGATAAAGGAATGTGGAATTCATACATGAAACATTATAATCAATAAGTAAATGTGCATAAAGGCGAATAACCTTGATGGAGAAATGGGCATGGTATTCACTACACAATGACATTGGCTTAGAAAATCGGTGTGATTTCGGCAGCGTAACGGCGTGACATAAGAATTCATAAAAAGGGTTGATGAGAGAGAAAGGGGTTCCTCATCATATTTACATGTAATGGACAGTAAGGAGTTCATATAGATACATGTCCCAACAATTGAAAAGGAATTTAGATTCATGATACAAAAGTATTGCTTGAATATAAAATAGGAGAAAAAGGTTTCTTTCAGAATTTCGGCATAGTAGCGGGTGTACATGAGAGGCTTTTAATGAGAGAGAAAGGGGTCTCCCATCATTCAAAAAATAAGAGGGCAGGATGGGAGAGGTTTTAAACCGTACCCCAACATTCATAATTGAAATTAAAAGGTCAATACAACTTAAAGAAAATTGACAAAAATGAGAAAGGAAGAAAAAAACCCTTACTTGGAAGTGTGCTTCCAAAGGCTAGAGAGAGGCTTGTGAGAGGCTTCTTGGGAGCTTGGGGCACCATGATAGGATTCTAGAGAGAGTAGGGAAGAGGTTGGACGAACTTCAAGGTCTTTGAATGAGGAGGAAGTGGGAGCTTGGGTGGGATTATATAGGAATGGTGAGAGAATTCTTTATTATTTAGGTTTGGGACCCCTAATATTAAAATAATCCAAACCACAAACCATACCATGGTATTTGCCCATGGTTTTAGGAAAATGAAAGAGTAAAACAATGTTTTACAAGGCCAAGGTCCGAACGTATTAAAAAATTAGGTTTTCTTATGTGGAGGTGAGTCACACTCCAATGGAAATTAATTTAAAAAGGCAAAGTGTTGAATAAGTCTTGAGGGCTCCATTAATGCTTTGAAAAGTAAGTCAAACAAACCAAAAAACCTCATTATTTTAATGAAAAACACATATTTTCCGAACATAAGGATTATGGTATTTTATTACATCACCATTCAGTCATTATGATGTCATAAAACACATTATATATTTAAATGGTATTTAATTTTTACCCAAAAATTTGACTGTCTCAAAAAATTTTGAAAAATTAACCGTTGGATAATTTCGACATCCTGATTCCAAAAATAATATTTATTTTGTCTAAATAATTTTCTATATATTTTAATTTTCACTTGTAAAATAAAAACCGACATTTATAAAAAAATTCATGGGTTTTGACAGAAATGGCTTTCAAACCTTAATAAAAATTTTAATTGCTTTCATAAAATTATAAGATCATTTATATTTAATAAAATTTAATGTAATATTAATAATAATATTTTATTAAAATATTATTTAATTCAAAAATAATTTAATTTAATAAAAATATAATTCTTAATTAATTAATAACTAAAAACACCATTTGTACTTTAAAAACAAATTATAATGTATCAAAAATGACTAGAAATTATATTCATTATTATATACAAAAATAATGCACGTGAACATAACACTACTTATTTGTTACATAACCCCTTAAAATAGCCGCATAAGTCCTAAGGGTAATGTGTGTGATGGTGACAGACTCTTGGGGTGGCTCGGATAACATCGCTCGAGTTGTAATTTCAATCAACTTCCACTTTTCCCATAGACGATCACGTTCGAGCTTGACTTGATGAAGCTCAGCTTGGGCTTGGTCAAGGGCAAATCCCAAAGACGCCACCTCTTTTCCGAGCTCCGACAAATGGGCTTCGTAAGGGGCAATTCTACTGGATGAGGCCATCGCTTCCTTTGTCTGAGTAGAAATGGGTTCATTAAAGCCTTATATTTATACTACTCAGATGATCACTGCTCAATGTCAAATGAGTAACGGTCACAAATCTTAACGTAAAACTAAAGAAGTTGACATCTTATAAAAACATTTTTCATAAAGAAACATTTAACTGGATCAAGAGGGATTTTCCATTAATGAAGCCATGGGTCGTTACAACATTCCCCCCTTAGGAAATTTCTCCCTCGAAATTTTCCTTTTCCCACACTAAAAAAATTTGGGTTACTTAGCTTCATCATATCCTCCGACTCCCATGATTCTTCTTCAAACTTGTGGTTTCTCCACAACACCTTGATGAGGGGCATTGTCTTATTTCTTAGAACTTTTTCTCTACGATCTAAGATCTTCACTGGTTGCTCCTCATAAGAAAGATCGTCTTCTAATTGTACCACCTTAGAAGAGAGTACATGTTAAGGGTCTGGTATGTACTTCCTTAAGAGGGATACATGGAAGACATCATGCACCTTGGCCATAGTAGGTGGAAGTGCTAGTCGATAGGCCACAGCCCCAACACGGTCAAGAATATCAAAGGGGCCGATGTACCTTGGACTTAACTTCCCTTTATTTCCAAACCTCATGACCTTATTCCACGGAGATATGCGTAAAAACACCGTGTCTCCGACTATAAACTCAAGGTCTCGTCGAAGATTATCTGCATAACTCTTCTGTCAACTTTGGGCTGCCTTGATATGCTGCTGAATGGTTTTCACCTTTTCCACCATTTCTTCGACCATTTCTGGTCCAAGCAGCTTACGTTCACCGACCTCATCCCAACATGCCGGTGTTCTACACGTTTTCCCATATAGGGCTTCATATGGTGCCATTTGGATGCTCTAGTGGAAACCATTATTATAAGAGAACTCAACTAGAGGAAGATGTTGATCCCATCCTCCTTTATAGTCCATTGAGCACGCTCTCATCATATCCTCAAGTGTTTGGATAGTCCGCTCGGATTGGCCATCAGTTTGGGGATGATAGGCCGTACTGAAGTTCAGTTCAGTATTCATAGCATGTTGAAGACTCTTCCAAAACATAGAGGTAAATCTTGGATCTCAGTAAAAAACAATAGATAGTGGTACTCCATGCAACTGTACCACATCCCTAATATATATCCGTGCCAGTTGATCCAAAGAGAAATCCTATCAAATAGCAATGAATTGTGCAGTCTTTATAAGAGGATCCACAACAACCCAGATTGCATTGTTGCCTTTGGATGTCCTTGGAAGTCCAGTGACAAAGCCCATGGTGATGTTCTTCCATTTCCATTCTGGTATGGGCAATGGTTTCATCATCCCCTTAGACTTCTGC
Source organism: Viscum album (assembly GCA_963277665.1). Lineage (NCBI taxonomy): Eukaryota > Viridiplantae > Streptophyta > Magnoliopsida > Santalales > Viscaceae > Viscum > Viscum album. The sequence continues at coordinate 961,194,815 of OY728127.1, forward strand.
CTCTCTGCCTTCACTTGCTGACACACTAGGCACTTTAATGTATATTCAGCGATCTCCTTCTTCATATTATCCCACCAAAAGTTTTCTCGGAGATCTCGATACATCTTTTTTCTCCCTGGGTGAATATAGAAATTTGAACTATCTGCATCATCCAAAAGTTCCTTCTTCAGCTCCGAACTTGATGGAACACATAGTCTTTTCCCAAACCGCACAATTCCTTCTTCATTAACATTAAACTCTGAGGATTTTCCCTTTTTGATAGCTTCCACTTTTTCTTGGATTCACGCATCATCCTTCTGAGCATCCTTTAACCTTTCCAAAAGAGATGGTTGATCAATCATTTGTGAAAGGATTGATGATGTTCCATTCTTTATGATTCCCACATCCATCTTCAATATGTCTATGAAGATTGGATCCTTCTCAATTCTCATCATTGATAGAATCGTTGGATCCTTTCTACTTAGGGCATCTTCCACCTTGTTCGCTTTCCTAGGGTGGTAATGTACTGAACAGTCATAATCCTTGATGAGATATATCCATCTTCTCTGGCGCATATTAAGCTCTTTCTGTGTGAATATATATTTAAGACTCTTGTGGTCAGTATATATCTAACATTTCTCTCCATAGAGATAATCCCGCCAGATTTTCAAGGCAAAGATCACCGCCGCCAACTCCAGATCATGCGTTGGATAGTTTCACTCCAGAATTTTCAACATCCTTGAGGCATTGGATATCACTTTATCATTCTGCATCAACACATATCCTAAACCCTTCTTCGAAGCATCACTGAATACCACAAAAATCTCCCCACTTGTGGGTAAAGTGAGCACAGGTGCAGTGATAAGCCTCCTTTTCAACTCCTTGAAGCTTTCTTCGCATTCATCACTCCAAGAAAAATTTAATCCCTTTCGAGTTAGCTTGGTAAGTGGGTTGGAAAATCATGAGAAATTTCTCACAAATCGTCGATAATATCCAGCAAACTCCAAGAAGCTACGAATATTAGTTACCGATATTGGCCTCGGCCATCCCTCAATTGCATCTGTTTTGGAGGGGTCCACAGATGTCCCATTGCTTGTAATGATATGGCCCAAGAATGAGACTTCCTTCAAACAAAACACACACTTGCTGTACTTTGCATAGAGCTTCTCCTTGCGAAAAGTCTCTAGTACAGTTTTTAAATGCTCCTCATGGTCCTCTTTGGTTTTGGAGTATATTAGAATATCATCTATAAAGACTACCACAAATTTGTCAAGATAATCTCTAAAGACTCTATTCATCAAGTCCATGAATATTACTGGAGCATTGGTGAGTCCTAAAGGCATTAATATGAATTCATAGTTCCCGTACCTTGTACGAAAAGCAGTCTTGGGGATATCTTCCTTCTTCACACTTAATTGATAATATCCCGACCGCAAGTCACCTTGGAGAAGTATTTTGCTCCACGCAGGTGATCATACAAGTCATAGATTCTTGTGAGAGGATACTTGTTCTTTATCGTTATTTTGTTAAGTTCACGATAATCCATGCAAAGCCGCATTGACCCATCCTTCTTCTTGACGAAGACGACTGGTGCACCCCATGGTGATGCACTTGGGTGTATAAACCCTTTATCTATATTCTCCTGTAGTTGTTTCTTCAGCTCTTCAATCTCAACAATAGCCATTCTATATGGAGTCTTGTATATTGGTAGCGCCCCAGGTATAAGTTCAATTGAGAACTCAACATCTCTTCTTGGACGAAGACTAGGAAGTTCCTCGGGAAATACTTCAGCGAATTCCCTCACAATAGGCATTTCTTCAAGGGTGGTTTCTTCCTTGGACTCAATCATCTGAGCCAGATATGCATGCTTATAAGGTAGTAATATCAATGCTTGAGATGATGGAGCTAAATGAGATTCATCTTCCTCTTGACACATGTAAAGAATTGGGAGTCGATTCTCCATATGGAGTGTGATTTCCCTCTTCCGACAATTTATGTTGGCTCTATATAAGGAAAACCAATCCATGCCAAGAATTGCATCAAATTCCAACAAAGGGAGTATGATGAGGTTCGCTGGGAAATTCAATCCACAAATTATAACAGGGGAGGACTTATATTCATGGGATGCAATGATTGCCCCATTTTCCGTACTCACCGACATCTTGACTTCCATGATTTGTGGTGGTGCAGGGATTGTTCTACTAAAATTTTGATATATAAAAGAATGCATAGAACCTGAATAAAAAATTATGTTCGCTATTCTTGAATGAATAACTAGCGTACCTGTCACCACTTCGTTGTCAGGGTTTACTTCGGCAGAAGTGATGGCAAAAGATCTTCCTTGCTGTCTTGGAGGTTGCTGGTTGCCTCCGATAACCCTTGGATTAGGGCACTGATTTGTAAAATGACCTGGTTCTTTGCATTTTTAGCATTGAACAATGCGTTGAGGTTCGAAGGAAGCGTTACTCTCCTCTGTCATAGCCGCAGGTCCTTCTTGCTGACAGTTAATAGCTAGGTGCCCTTCTCTTCCACACTTGAAGCATTTTCATGTCCCCCTAAGGCAATTTCCAGGGTGCTTCTTTCCACACATTTGTCAAGTGGGGTGCTAGAATTTCTTATCGTCGTTGGATTTATCCATCGGACCACCATAATTGAATTCCACCTTATGCTTCTTGTCCCCATGATACCCCTGTGATTCTCCGATCTCCATTTCAACCTTGAGGGCATATCGGACAATTTCCTCATAGCTGTCGAAGTCACGGATCGCTAATGCTTTCCGCAAGCTAGGCTTCAGCCCACCAAAGAAGCGGTCAACATTGCATTCTGGGGTAACGAAAAAGCCGGAAGCGTATCGTGCAAGCCTTGTGAAGTTTGCCTCGTACGCTCCCACAAATTCTTCATCCTTCTGTTTGAGGGAAAGGAAGTCCCTTTCAATCTTAAGACGGAGGGTGAGTGGAAAATATTTATCAAAAAACATCTTCTGGAATTCCGTCCATTCCAAAGCCTCGATCTCCTCCTCAGGCTTCATATTGTTGTTCAACTTCCACCATTGATCAGCTTCACCCTCCATACGATAAGCCACCAGGAGAACCTTCTCTTTTTCAGAGAATTGGAGGATGTAGAATATCATTTCCATGGAGTTAATCCATTGTTCAGCGATCGTGGGATCAGATGATCCACTAAAAGTAGGAGGCCTTTGTCTCATGAAGCTTTCAATAGCAACTTGTTCTTTCTTAAGGGGGGTTGAACGTTCCTCTTGACCAGTGTTTCTATTCAAAACTTGAGTTAGCTGAGAGAGAAGCGTGACAAAGTTTGCGATTCCCGCTCCCATTGGATTGGGCATCTCATAAGTACAATCATCACACTGATCTTCACAACGGTTGTTAGCCCGAGTTCTCCTATTACCGGCCATTGGCTGGAATAAAAGGAAATTTTGGGGTAACACATAAAGGGTAATCCAATGAAAAAAGTTGATGACTTATAAATAAACTTTAATCTCTTTAACTCATGAGTCTATAGGATTCAATCCAGGGTTTTCATGATCTTCCTTCTAACATATATTCTTAGGGGAATTTTTCCCTTAATATGGGTTCATAATAAGATTGTGAATTTATCAAAACATATCCCCCAGGAGTGTCGTAACCAAGAGTGCAGCAAGGCCCGTTGTCGTGCACCAGTTCCCGTTCGAGTCTAGCTCAAAGCGGTGTTTTCGGGTTTTACCCCTAGGATACATCTGTGCCAGAGCCGCCTCTACCTACTCGTATCCAGACAGGGATGTATTTGTTTGATAAAACACTTACTTGGTATTTACCAAAACTTATGGATTCTTTTATTATACTTAGTCTTGTATCAAAGGCTTTACTAGGGTTTCCTAATCCCAAAAATAACTAAACCTATCCTCTGATACCAACTATGAGAACCCAGCTTTTTATTACAACTTAATCATGCTTTATTACATAAAACATCACATGATACAACAAAGAAGATCGAGAGGTTTAGTGTATTTGGGGATTAGGATAATTACATAATAACTTTAAACTTGAAATACAACATCTTTATTGAAAACTTCCTTAACATGACCACTACATTCCTTCGTACTTAGCATTGCATGAGATAACCTGAGGAAATGAATAAGAAAAGGGTGAGCTATAAAGCCCAGTAAGGGAGTACAAAATGAATAACATGAGGAGTAAAATACATGTTAGGAAATAGGAACATCAATAGATAATTAGAGTAACATGAACATAAAGTCCTGATAAAGAATGATAACCATAACATGGATATGTGGCAACAACACTTAACATTGAATTAGCATGAGCCAAGGCTCATTGCACATGGAGCATGAGTAAACCCTCATTGCACTTGAAGCACCAGTAAACCCTCGTTTCACTTTAATTAGCATGAGTAAACACTCATTGCACATGACGTATCAGGATAATATACTTTACCCAATGCATTGGAGCTCTATAAGGGCACACCCTTCTTAAACATTTCATTTCATGCATAAGTGTGCCACATGGATCATAAAACATGGATTCATAAAACATAATCATTTATTCCACGATAAAGGAATGTGGAATTCATACATGAATCTTTATAATCAATAAGTAAATGTGCATAAAGGTGAATACCCTTGATGGAGAAATGGGCATGGTATTCACTACACAATGATATTGGCTTAGAAAATCGGTGTGATTTCGGCTGCGTAACGGCGTGACATAAGAATTCATAAAAAGGGTTGATGATAGAGAAAGGGGTTCCTCATCATATTTACATGTAATGGACAGTATGGAGGTCATATAGATACATGTCCCAATAGTTTATAAGGAATTTAGATTCATGATACAAAAGTATTGCTTGAATATAAAAGAGGAGAAAAGGGTTTCTTTTGGAATTTCGGCATAGTAGCGGGTGTACATGAGAGACTTTTAATGAGAGAGAAAGGGGTCTCCCATTTTTCAAACAATAAAAGGGAAGTATGGGAGAGGTGCGAAACCATACCCCAACATTCATAATTGAAATTAAAAGGGCAATACAACTTAAAGAAAATTGACAAAAATGAGAAAGGAAGAAAATACCCTTACTTGGAAGTGTGCTTCCAAAGGCTAGAGAGAGGCTTGTGAGAGGCTTCTTGGGAGCTTGGGGCACCTTGAGAGGATTCTAGAGAGAGTAGGGCAGAGGTTGGACGAACTTAAAGGGCTTTGAGTGAGGAGTAAGTGGGAGCTTTGGTGGGTTTATATAGGAAAGGTGAGAGAATTCATTATTATTTAGGTTTGGGACCCCTTATATTAAAATAATCCAAACCACAAACCATCCCATGGTATTTGACCATAGTTTCTTGAATAGGAAATAGGAAAACAATATTTTACAAGTCCGAGGTCCGAACTTATTAAAAAATTAGGGTTGCTTATGTGGAGGTGAGTCACACTCCCATGGAAATTAATTTAAAAAGGCAAAGTGTTGAATAAGACTTGAGGGATCCATTAATGATTTGAAAAGTAAGTCAAACAACCAAAAAAACTCATTATTTTAATGATAAAACACATATTGGCCAAGGATAAGGATTATGGTATTTTATTACATCACCATTGGGTCATTATGATGTCATAAAACACATTATATATTTAAATGGTATTTAATTTTTACCCAAAAATTTGACTGTCTCAAAAAATTATGAAAAATTCACCGTTGGATAATTTCGATGTCCTGATTTCAAAAATAATAAATATTTTATCTAAATTTTTTTCTAAATATGTGAATTTTAACTTTTAAAATAAAAACCGACATTTATAAAAATATTCATGGGTTTTGACAAAAATGGCTTTCAAACCTTAATAAAAATTTTAATTACATTAATAAAATTATAAGATCATTTATATTTAATAAAAAATAATGTAATATTAATAATAATATTTTATTAAAATATTATTTAATTCAAAAATCATTTAATTTAATAAAAATATAATTCTTAATTAAATAATAACTAAAAACAACATTTGTACTTTAAAAACTAATTATAATGTATCAAAAATGACTAGAAATTATATTCATTATTATATACAAAAATAATGCACATGAACATAGCACTACTTTTTTGTTACATAACCCCTTAAAATAGCCGCATAAGACCTAAGGGTAAGGTGTGCGATGGTGACAGACTCTTGGGGTGGCTCGGATAACATCGCTCGAGTTGTAATTTCAATCAACTTCCACTTTTCCCATAGACGATCATGTTCGAGCTTGACTTGATGATGCTCAGCTTGGGCTTGGTCAGGGGAAAATTCCAAAGACGCCACCTCTTTTCCGAGCTCCGACAAATGGGCTTCGTAAGGGGCAATTCTACCTGATGAGGCCATCGCTTCCTTTGTCTGAGTAGAAATGGGTTCGTTAAATCCTTACATTTATACTACTCAGATGATCACTTCTCAAGAGCTAAAAAGTAACGGTCACTAATCATAACGTAAAACTAAATAAGTTGACATCTTATAAAAACATTTTTCATAAAGAAACATTTAACTGGATCAAGAGGGATTTTCCATTAATGAAACTTTGGGTTGTTACAACATTCGCCCCTTAAGAAATTTCGCCCTCAAAATTTTCCTTTTCCCACACTAAAACAAATGTGGGTAACTTAGCTTCATCATATCCTACGACTCCCATGTTGCTTCTTCAAACTTGTGGTTTCGCCACAACACCTTGACGAGGGGCATTGTCTTATTTCGTAGAACTTTTTCTCTACGATCTATGATCTTCGCTGGTTGCTCCTCATAAGAAAGATCGTCTTCTAATTGTACCACCTCATAAGAGAGTACATGTGAAGGGTCTGGTATGTACTTCCTTAAGAGGGATACAAGGAAGACATCATGAACCTTGGCCATAGTAGGTGGAAGTGCTAGTCGATAGGCCACAGCCCCAACACGATCAAAAATCTCTAAGGGGCCGATGTACCTTGGACTTAACTTCCATTTCTTTCCAAACCTCATGACCTTCTTCCACGAAGATATGCGTAAAAACACCATGTCTCCGACTTTAAACTCAAGGTATCATCGATGATTATCTGCATAACTCTTCTGTCGACTTTGGGCTACCTTGATATGCTGATGAATGGTTTTCACCTTCTCCACCATTTCTTCGACCATTTCTGGTCCAAGCAGCTTACGTTCACCGACCTCATCCCAACATGCCGGTGTACTACACCTTTTCCCATATAGGGCTTCATATGGTGCCATTTGGATGCTCGAGTGGAAACTATTATTATAAGAGAATTCAACTAGAGGAAGATGTTGATCCCATCCTTATTTATAGTCCATTGAGCACGCTCTCAACATATCCCCGAGTGTTTGGATAGTCCACTCAGATTGGCCATCAGTTTGAGGATGATAGGCCGTACTGAAGTTCAGTTCAGTATTCAGAGCATGTTGAAGACTCTTCTAAAACTTAGAGGTAAATCGTGGATCTCAGTCAGAAATAATAGATAGTGGTACTCCATGCAACTGTACCACATCCCTGATATATATCCGTGCCAGTTGATCCAAAGAGAAATCCTCTCGAATAGCAATGAAGTGTGCAGTCTTTGTAAGACGATCCATAACAACCCAGATTGCATTGTTGCCTTTGGATGTCCTTGGAAGTCCAATGACAAAGTCCAGGATGATGTTCTCCCATTTACATTCTGGTATGGGCAATGGTTGCATCATCCCCTTAGACTTCTGCCTCTCTGCCTTCACTTGCGGACACACCAGGCACTTTGATGTATATTCAGCGATCTCCTTCTTCATATTATCCAACCAAAAGTTTTCTCGGAGATCTCGATACATCTTTGTGCTCCCTGGGCGAATAGAGAAATTTGAACTATGTGCATCATCCAAAAGTTCCTTCTTCAGCTCTGAACTTGATGGAACACATAGTCTTTTCCCAAACCGCACAATTCCTTCTTCATTAACATTAAACTTTGAGGATTTTCCCTTTTTGATACCTTCCACTTTTTCTTGTATTCCCACATCATCCTTCTGATCATCCTTTAACCTTTCCAAAAGAGATGGTTGAGCAATCATTTGTGAAAGGATTGATGATGTTCCCTTCTTTATTATTCCCACATCCATCTTCATTAAGTCTAAGAAGATTGGATCCTTCTCAATTCTCATCATTGATAGAATCGCTGGATCCTTTCTACTTAGGGCGTTTTCCACCTTGTTCTCTTTCCCAGGGTGGTAATGTATTGAACAATCATAATCCTTGATGAGCTCTATCCATCTTCTCTGGATCATATTAAGCTCTTTCCGTGTGAATATATATTTAAGACTCTTGTGGTCCATATATATCTCACTTTTCTCTCCATAGAGATAATGCCACCAGATTTTCAAGGCAAAGAACACCGCCGCCAACTCCAGATCATGCGTTGGATAGTTTCGCTCATGGATTTTCAACTTCCTTGAGGCATAGGATATCACTTTATCATTCTGCATCCGCACACATCCTCATCCCTTCTTCGAAGCATCACTGAATACCTAAAAAATCTCCCCACTTGTGGGTAAAGTGAGCACGGGTGCAGTGATACGCCTCCTTTTCAACTCCTTGAAGCTTTCTTCACATTCATTACTCCAAGAAAACTTTACTCCGTTTTGAGTTATCATGGTAAGAGGGTTGGACAATCGTGAGAAATTTCTCACAAATCGTCGATAATATCTAGCTAACCCCAAGAAACTACGGATATCAGTTACTGATGTTGGCCTCGGCCATCCCTCAATTGCATCTGTTTTGGAGGGGTCCACAGATATCCCATCGCTTGTGATGATATGGCCCAAGAATGAGACTTCCTTCAACCAAAACTCACACTTGTTGTACTTTGCATAGAGCTTCTCCTTGTGCAAAGTCTCTAGTACAGTTTTTAAATGCTCCTCATGGTCCTCTTTGGTTTTGGAGTATATTAGAATATCATCTATAAAGACTACCACAAATTTGTCAAGGTAATCTCTAAAGACTCTATTCATCATGTCCATGAATATTGCTGGAGCATTGGTGAGTCCAAAAGGTATTACTATGAATTCATAGTGCCCGTACCTTGTACAAAAAGAAGTCTTGGGGATATCTTCCTTCTTCACCCTTACTTGATAATATCCCGACCGCAAGTCCACCTTGGAGAAGTATTGTGCTCCACGCAGGTGATCAAACAAGTCATTGATTCTTGGGAGAGGATACTTGTTCTTTATCGTTATTTTGTTAAGTTCACGATAATCGATGCAAAGCCGCATTGACCCATCCTTATTCTTGACAAAGAGTACTGGTGCACCCGATGGTGATGCACTTGGGCGTATAAACCCTTTATCTAGATTCTCCTCTAGTTGTTTCTTCAGCACTTCAAGCTCAAAAACAGCCATTCTATATGGAGTCTTGGATATTGGTAGCGCCCCAGGTATAAGTTCAATTGAGAACTCAACATATCTTCTTGGAGGAAGACCTGGAATTTCCTCGGGAAATACTTCAGCGAATTCCCTCACAATAGGCATTTCTTCAAGGGTGGTTTCTTCGTTGGACTCAATCAACTGAGCCAGATATGCGTGCTCATAAGGTAGTAATATCCATGCTTGAGATGATGGAGCTAAAGGAGATTCATCTTCCACCTGACACTTGTAAAGAATCGGGGGTCAATTCTCCATATGGAGTGTGATTTCCCTCTCCCGACAATTTATGTTGGCTCTATATAAGGAAAGCCAATCCATGCCAATAATTGCATCAAATTCCACTAAAGCGAGTATGACGAGGTTCGCTAGGAAATACAATCCACAGATTATAACAGGGGAGGACTTAGATTCATGGGATGCATTGATTGCCACATTTTCTGTACTCACCAACATCTTGACTTCCATGATTTGTGGTGGTGTAGGGATTACTCTACTAAACTTTTGAGATATAAAAGAATGCATAGAACCTGAATCAAAAAGTACGTTCGCTATTATTGAATGAATAACTAGTGTACCTGTCACCACTTTGTTGTCGGGGTTCACTTCAGCAGAAGTGATGGAAAAAGTTCTTCCTTGCTGTCTTGGAGGTTGCTGGTTGCCTCCGATAACCCTTGGATTAGGGCACTGATTTGCAAAATGACCTGGTTCTTTGCATTTGTAGCATTGAACAACGCGTTGAGGTTCGAACGAAGCGTTCCTCTCCTCTGTCGTAGCCGCGGTTCCTTCTTGCTGATAGTTAACAGCTAGGTGCCCTTCTCTTCCACACTTGAAGCTTTTTCTTTTCCCCCTAAGGCAATTTCCATTGTGCTTCTTTCCACACTTTTGGCAAGTGGGGTGCTGGAATTTCTTAGCGCCTTTGGATTTATCCATCGGACAACCAACATTGAAGTCCACCTTACGCTTCTTGTCCCCATGATACCCCTTTGATTCTTCGATCTCTATTTCAACCTTGAGGGAACATCGGACAATTTCCTCATAGCTGTCGAAGTCACGAATTGCTAATGCTTTCCGCAATCTAGGCTTCAGCCCACCAAAGAAGCGGTCAACCTTGCATTCGGGGGTAACGACAAAGCTGGAAGCGTATCATGCAAGCCTTGTGAAGTTTTCCTCGTACGCTCCCACAGATTCTTCATCCTTCTGTTTGAGGGAAAGGAAGTCCCTTTCCATCTTAAGTTGGAGGGTGCGTGGAAAATATTTATCAAAAAACATCTTCCGGAATTCCTTCCATTCCAAAGCCTCGATCTCCTCCTCACTCTTCGTATTTTTGATCAACGTCCACCATTGATCAGCTTCACACTCCATACGATAATCCGCCAGGAGAACCTTCTCTTTTTCAGAGCATTGGAGGATGGAGAATATCTTTTCAATGCAGTTAATCCATTGTTCAGCGATCGTGGGATCAGATGATCCACTAAAAGATGGAGGCCTTTATCTCATGAAGCTTTCAATAGTGACTTGTTATTTCTTAGGGGGGGTTGAACGTTCCTCTTGATCAGTGTTTCTATTCTAAACTTTAGTCAGCTGAGAGAGAAGCGTGACAAAGTTCCCGATTCCCGCTCCCATTGGATTGGGCATCTCATAAGTACAATCATCACACTGATCTTCACAACGGTTGTTAGCCCGAGTTCTCCTATTACCAGCCATTGGCTGGAATAAAAGGAATGTTAGGGGTAACACATAATGGGTAATCCAAAGACAAAAGTTGATAACATATAAATAAACTTTAATCTCTTTAACTAATGATTCTATAAGATTCAATCCAGGCTTTTCATGATCTTCCTTCTAACATATATTCTTAGTGGCATTTTTCCATTAATAATGGTTCATACTAAGATTGTGAATTTATCAAAACATATCCCCCCGGAGTGTCGTAACCAAGAGTGCAACAAGGCCTGTTGTCATGCACCAGTTCCCATTCGAGTCTAGCTCAAAGCGGTGTTTTCGGGTTTTACCCCTAGGATACATCTGTGCCAGAGCCGCTTCTACCTGCTCGTATCCAGACAGGGATGTATTTGTTTGATAAAACACTTACTTAGTATTTAACAAAACAAGGGATGATTTTATTATACTTAGTCTTGTATCTAAGGCTTTACTAGGGTTTCTTAATCCCAAAAATAACTAAACCTATCCTCTTTTACCAACTATGACAACCCCGCTTTTTATTACAACTTAAGAATGCTTTATTACATAAAAACTCACTTGATACAACAAAGAAGATCGAGAGGTTTAGTGTCTTTGGGGCTTAGGATAATTAAATAAAAACTTTAAACTTGAAATACAACATCTTTATTGAAAACATCCTTTACATGACCACTACATTCCTTCGTACTTAGCATTGCATGGGATAACTTGAGGACATGCATAAGAAAAGGGTGAGCTATAAAGCCCAGTAAGGGAGTAAAAAATGAATAACATGAGGAGTAAAATACATGTTAGGAAATAGGAACATCAATTGAGCATTAGAGTAACATGAACATAAAGGCATGATAAAGCATGATAACCATAACATGGAAATGTGGCAACAACACTTAACATTGAATTAGCATGAGCCAAGGCTCATTGCACATGGAGCATGAGTAAACCCCCATTGCACATGAAGCACGAGTAAACCCTCGTTTCACTTCAATTAGCATGAGTAAACACTCATTTCACATGACGTATCATGATACTATACTTTACCCAATGCATTGGAGCGCTATAAGGGCGCACCCTTCTTAAACATTTCATTTCATGCATAAGTGTGCCACATGGATCATAAAACACGGATTCATAAAACATAATCATTTATTCCACGATAATGGAATGTGGAATTCATACATGAAACTTTATAATCAATAATTAAATGTCCATAAAGGTGAATACCCATGATGGAGAAATGGGCATGGTATTCACTACACAATGATATTGGCTTAGAAAATCCGTGTGATTTCGGCAGCGTAACAGCGTAACATAAGAATTCATAAAATTGGTTGATGAGAGAGAAATGGGTTCCTCATCATATTTACATGTATTGGACAGTAAGGAGGTCATATAGATACATGTACCAAAAATTTAAAGGAATTTAGATTCATGATACAAAAGTATTGCTTGAATATAAAATAGGAGAAAAAGGTTTCTTTCAGAATTTCGGCATAGTAGCGGGTGTACATGAGAGGATTTTAATGAGAGAGAAAGGGGTCTCCCATCATTCAAACAATAAGAGGGAAGTATGGTAGAGGTGTGAAACCATACCCCAACATTCATAATTGAAATTAAAAGGGAAATGCAACTTAAAGAAAATTGACAAAAATGAGAAAGGAAGAAAAAACCCTTACTCAGAAGTGTGCTTCCAAAGGCTAGAGAGAGGCTTGTGAGAGGCTTCTTGGGAGCTTGGGGAACCTTGAGAGGATTCTAGAGAGAGTAGGGCAGATGTTGGACGAACTTAAAGGGCTTTGAGTGGGGAGGAAGTGGGGGCTTGGGTGGGTTTATATAGGAAAGGTGAGAGAATTATTTATTATTTAGGTTTGGGACCCCATATATTAAAATAATCCAAACCACAAACCATCCCATGGTATTTTACCATGGTTTCTAGAAAAGGAAATAGGAAAAAAATAGTTTATAAGTCCATGGTCCGAACTTATTAAAAAATTAGGGTTTCTTATGTGGAGGTGAGTCACACTCCCATGGAAAATAATTTAAAAAGGCAAAGTGTTGAATAAGTCTTGAGGGCTCCATTAATGCATTGAAAAGTAAGTCAAAAAAACCAAAAAAAAACTCATTATTTTAATGATAAAACACATCTTGGCCGAACATAAGGATTATGGTATTTTATAACATGACCATTGGGTCATTATGATGTCATAAAACACATTATATATTTAAATGGTATTTAATTTTTACCCAAAAATTTGACTGTCTCAAAAAATTATGTAAAATTCACCGTTGGATAATTTCGACGTCCTGATTCCAAAAATAATATTTATTTTATCTAAATAATTTTCTAAATATGTGAATTTTCACTTTTAAAATAAAAACCGACATTTATAAAAAAATTCACGGGATTTGACAGAAATGGCTTTCAAACCTTAATAAAAATTTTAATTGCATTCATAAAATTATAAGATCATTTATATTTAATAAAAATTAATGTAATATTAATAATAATATTTTATTAAAATATTATTTAATTCAAAAATCCTTTAATTTAATAAAAATATAATTCTTAATTAAATAATAACTAAAAACACCATTTGTACTTTAAAAACTAATTATAATGTATCAAAACTGACTAGAAATTATATTCATTATTATATACAAAAATAATGCACATGAACATAGCACTACTTATTTGTTACATAACCCCTTAAAATAGCCGCATAAGACCTAAGGGTAAGGTGTGCGATGGTGACAGACTCTTGGGGTGGCTCGGATAACATCGCTCGAGTTGTAATTTCAATCAACTTCCACTTTTCCCATAGACGATCACGTTCGAGCTTGACTTGATGAAGCTCAGCTTGGGCTTGGTCAAGGGAAAATCCCAAAGACGCCACCTCTTTTTCGAGATCCAAAAAATGGGCATCGTAAGGGGAAATTCTACTGGATGAGGCCATTGCTTCCTTTGTCTGAGTAGAAATGGGTTAGTTAAAGCCTTATATTTATACTACACAGATGATCACTGCTCAACGGCTAAAAAGTAACGGTCACAAATCTTAACTTAAAACTAAAGAAGTTGACATCTTATAAAAACATTTTTCATAAAGAAACATTTACCTGGATCAAGAGGGATTTTCCATTAATGAAACTTTGGGTCGTTAGAAGCTCCACCTGTGCAGAGGTCGGAAGAGGTAGAGGCTGGTTTTTCCAGCCATGAAGGGACAATGACACCTGAAGGAACCATGGCGGATATGGGCAGCTGGACGACACAAAACGCGTTGATGACGAAAGCACACCACGGTGGACGGTATTGAATCTGAGCTACGTCGGAGGGTGAACCCACACTCGCAGGTCTGATGTAAACCGCTCCACGTGGACTGGCCAGTTGGAGCGGCCCCAACTGGTGCCGCTACTTTGACGACCCGAATGACAGAGCCATTTGAGAGGGTTGTAGACCCCCGCTCCAACCAGTGGTTTAGGCGGTTCTATGGCCGTATGGACCACGCCAAGCCGGGTAGGCCAATATTAGCTCGCAGGCCAGCAGGCCAGACCTAGCCTAGCTGAACCGGGCTGAGTCTAGCCCCTATGGGCTAGGTCGGGTAGTTCTGACCGGGTCGGACCAAACCCAGTCCCACTAACGACCCAATTTATCTTAAATGGTCATAACTTTTAAACCATCTGTCTATTTGACCAAATGTATGCAGAATTAGAACCTATAGGATGATATGGTTCTTTAGAGATACTCCACTTGAGTTTTAGAGAATTTTGATTATGGATGGGTTGGATCGAACCCGAATCTAACAGGGTCCTCAGCACTAAAATGCTTATAACTTATTGACCGGGAGTATAATTGGATTTTCGTCAGTCGCATTGGAACCCTTATGAAATGGAGGTTTATTAGGTTACTTATTCATGGGACTTAATGGATGTTAAGGTATAAACAATTGATTTAGGAGAGGAACTTCCCAAAACCAAGCATGCTTATTGAGGAAATTCTGTGGATGGTTGTGACGTGAAGAAAGAATATCGATCAATTGTTGGTCAGCACTCAACGATTCTATGTATGTCAGCACCTAGTGATTATGTGTGGGTCAGCATCTATCGATATTATGTGGGTCAGTGCTTAGCGATCATGTGTGGGCCAGCATCTAGCGATCATGTGTGGGTCATCATCTATAGATCATGTGTGGGTTAGAATCTATCGATCATGTGTGAGTCTGCACATAGATATCCTATGTGGGTAAACATATATCGATATTGTGTGGGTCACCATCAAGGCCTCTGGAAAGAATAATATTATATATCATTTTGACTAATCATTTGATCTTCTGTACTTAAGTTTTATACCAGGTTTGAGATGATTCTTTCCTTTTTCATTGTGATTGGGATCATGTTTTGTAGTTTTTCTTTTGTTGAATTCTGGGAGACCATTGGGGGTCTCAGGTTTCATACTGTGTATTGTTATACTCACCCATTCATGGGATTTTCATGCACCTTGTTGTGTCTTGTGCAGACAACAAAAATCTTGGACTGAGGTTTATGATCAAGGACCAGACGGTTCTAGGAGGTGTCCGGTTGACGTAGAGAGTCGCAGTGATGATTTGTACCTAATCTTCTGGTAAGGTCATAAGAAGATGATATCAAGAGATGGTTTCCTTTCTGTTGTATTAACACTTTCAGTTGGGCTTGTATACTATCCCATTACTTTCAATTCACACTTTTACAATGATAGTTTTACTATGTGGTTTACTTTTTTTGTGTACCAAGACTTTTTGAGTAATAGTTTAAAGGCAATGCCTTCCAGTTTTAGGGGTATTCATTTCTGTTTCTTATATCAAACCCATACAATATATAAGTCCGGAGTGGGGTTGTCACGACATGGTCCTTGTGGGATGGGTCAAGAAAAAGTGTTATCAAAGGAGTCAGTTCTACTGGAGAACTAGGAATCTGATATTTTTAATGGGGAAATAGTGTTAAGTGTTTTTAGTACGGTATCTAGTTTGTTAAGTCCAGTGTTGGTGTGGCGGCTGACATATCCATTCACTAGGAACCTTAGTTCTAATTTCCAAATCGATACATGAAAACACTAATTGCGTGTGTTTTGAAATAGCTTTGTTTTGATATCTTTTGAGTCAACTCACCATGTATAAATTATGGACCGTGGTAAAGTTGTTTCATTATAAGATTCCATTGTGTAGATAGAGAGACAAGATTCCAGAGAGAGTATACTATGATGGCTCACTAAGCGAAGAGGCATTGGTGAAGGTCCCTCTTACGGCAATGGTACCATTGGGTGGTGTACCATCAACACCACTACCCGTATGGAAGTAGTTTCTACCAAGCCCACCAGTGGACCAGCCATTCCAACTGATCATGTTTCATGAGTTATAGATAGAGAGAGAGGCCTTTGAGGTTTCAAGGTGAGACAGATCCCCTTGTAGTTGATGATTGGCTGGAGGTTGTGGCATAGGTTTTCTTCTTGGTTGAGACACCAGAAGGCAATATGGTGATCTTAGTTGCTAGCCTCTTTTAGGGAATAGTAGGGAGATGGTGGGGAACGGTGCTCCATACACATGAGGAGGCATCCCTCACCTAGTCAGACATTGAGATCCTCTTCAGGGTGGAGGTTGTATTAGTGACACTGAGCTCGGTAAATATTCTGGAGCTATTCCACTTACAGTAGGACAATCTGATAATGGCCCAGTACTCGGTGAGATTAAATAACATCTATCTCTTATCCACTGACACCATACGAGACCCATTATTTAGGGATCAGACCTTGGATTTGGGTCTCCAATGGGAGATTAGAGCATTGATGATATCGCTCAACATACCGATGTTGACATTAGTGCTAGAGAAAGCAACTTTGGGGTAGTGCTTCTTAGCCGAGTAGGCACTGAAGGTGGGAGCCACCACCGAATGAATGGTGGTCCAGTCATCTTCATCAGGATGTAGGTTGATTATGTAGGGGCCCATGATGGCCAGACCATCTGGTGGATGACTTCAACATATAAGGTCGGGGGGTGCAGAGCTCATGGGATAGAAGAGGTCAGAAGAGGAACATACTCTACTACACATGTGGTAGGCAAGGACACATGGATCACAAATTCCATGCATTCTACTTTGATGATTTGCAGACTATCAAGGGACCATTGATGTAGAGGTAGATATTCAAGTGAGGAGGTCCATAGGGTGGTATATGTGGTAGAGGATCTGGTCATGTAGCAGGCAATGGTCAACGATTTGAGGTTCTACATCCTCCAACCCCCAGTTTTCCACCCTGACCACAGGGATTAGGTGGACATGGATGATCTCATCTTCATAAAGGTGAGACTTATGACCATGGAACTCTAGAGATGATTTGAGGTATGATCTATGTCTACTCCTCCCTATTTGTAGTTTTTATTGATACAGGTTACAGTCACTCATTCAATCCCATGTCTCTCATTCGGAGCTTAGAGATTCCAATGGAGCCATCGGTTCAATCCTTATGTTTATAAAATCTTACAGGAGAGGATTCGACAATTAGGAAATTGTGTCTGCAGTGTGATATTTCTCTAGTAAGAAAGAGATTGAGATGGGATCTCCAAGTTACTGCGTTGAGGCCTTACGATTTCATATTGGGTATGGACAGGTTATCCACGATCCATTCTCAAATTGAATGTTTTATGCGCATTGTGTGGTGTAACCACAAGGATGGGACCAAATTTTCTTACACCAGTAACAAGGGATCCTTTACATCTTAGAATGGACTTTCTCAGAGGAGAGTGCAGATAATCACTCATCAGTTGGATAACCTTACCCTTAGATTAGTTGATGATAGGTGTTCATGTTATGTTGTCGCAGTGGACCAATATGATGTTATATTTCCTGATGAAGTTCTAGGACTTCCATCTCATAGAGAGGTATAATTCTATTTAACATGTACCCCCAATACGACACTGATATCTACAGCAGCAAATCGGATGGCTCTTGCGAAGCTTTGTGAGTTGAGGGTACAAATAGAGGACTTACAGGGTAAGGGGTTTATAATTAGCAGTTTTTTTTCATTGGAAGCCCCAATTTTGTTATTCAAGAAGGCATACATGAGTTTTAGGCTTTGCGTGGACTATTGGCACCTGAACCAGGTGACCGTGAAGAACAAGTATCCACTCCAATGGATTGATGATATCTTTTATTAGCTGAAGGGTGATCGTTAGTTTTGAAATATAGAATTCACTTCAGGCTATCATCAGCTATGGGTGTGGGATGGTGAGGTACTGAAGATGGACTTCAGAGGTCGGTACAACCACTACAAATTCTTGGTGATGCACTTTGGCATGACCAATTCTCTGATGGTGCTTATGGGACTCATGACCATGATCTTCCATCCATACCTCGATCGCTTCTTTATGGTTTTAACTAAAATCATCTTGATATACTCGGCATTGAAGGATAGACCTAGGGGAGTCTGCACTAATGGGTCTAGAGTTTGTACAGGATACCACTATGAAGGTGGAGGTAATCAAGGAGAAGATGAATACTACATAGAGAATGCCTAAGTCTTATCATGATTGGACACATAGAACCTTGTATTTTCAGTAGGAAAGTCATGTTTTCCATTGGGCCTCTCCATGACGGGGATTTCAGAGATTTGGCTGGGGAAACAAGCTATCTATGAAGTTCATTAGACCTTTATAGGCCCCCAACAGATTAGATGAGGTGGTGTACTATCTATATTTTCTCCCATAGATGCACCAGGTGAATAATGTTTTCCATGTGTCACAGATGAGCAGGTACATGCATGATCCACAAAATGTCACTACTAAAAAAACACGAATTAACAGCGCTAAAAAAGGGCATTAACAGCGCTAAAAAAGCACTGTAAATCTCAACGTTGATAAAGGGTTCCTTTATCAGCGCTCAAATAGCACTGATAAAACAACCCTTTATCAGCACTAAATAAGTGCTTCTTTAACGTTGATAAATGACTGTTTTATCAGCGCTCCTTTAGCGCTGATAAAATTATCTTTTATCATCACTTCTTTACCGCTAATAAAGGTGTAGTTTATCATCACCTTTTTCGCGCTAATAAAAGCACGATTTATCAGCACTAAATGACAGCTGATAAACTTATCTTTTATCAGCGCTTCTTTAGTGCTGATAATGGTGTAGTTTATCATCTCTTTTTTAGCACTCATAAAAGCATGATTTATCAGCACTAAAAGAGCGCTGATAAATGTCCTCTCTACTGCTACGATAAATCTACAACAGCACACCCGAACACCTACAAAAAAACAGCATCTCAATAAGACAATTAATGCAAGTTTACCCATAAAAAATTAACTCATAAATCATAAGAAAATTAGACCAAGTATACCCATACAAAAATTATACCCATACACCATTAACACATAATTTATAAGTTAATCAAGTACTTAAAGAAATCAATTCAGAATTCAGGGGGTTTGGGGGCTCTTCAAGGGTTTGGGGTGGCTGTTTAAGGGTTTGGGGTGGCTATCCAAGGAGGGATTGGGGGTGTTCAGGGGGCTTTCCAGTTCAATCCTAAGGCTCCACATGGGTGTGTTTTATCAATACATAAATCATTGGACTTTTCTCTATCCACTATGCGTCATGTTCTCAAACTAAAATAAGTTATAAGGTTTGTACACACACTGAGGTGCACATACTTGGTGGGGGGGGGGGGATGAATCTCATTAATAAACCCCCAATATTAATCCCGAAATGAGCTATTGTAAGTGCATGATCAGGAAATATGCACAACCTAGTTGAGAAGGAATTGGAATAAAACTAATAAAAAATCATCATTGATCCTCAAATCCAGGACCATTATTAAACCCAAATTAATTTTCCTAGTGATGAAATTTTTCAAAGAATTTCACAAGGATTGTCTCGACATTATAAAAATATACTTTGACCAAGTCCTACCCCATCTACATCAAGACAAATTGATTCTCAAGTATTAAAGCTTGATCAACCATACCTACTTCATCCAATGTTAGGGTTTATCTGAGTACATCATAAGAACCACACAAAAAATATAATATACCATGGTCTCCCAACTATATACATAATTATCATTGACCTCAAATATGTGAGTTTTTTTATAATCCATCATGGAAATCCACTTATGGGAGTTTTCTCATCCAGGGAATACCCTCAAAATTATCTCAGACCACCCATATGTGTTCTTCCAATTCAGAGGCATAAGACCTACAAGGATCTCATCCATATAATATGAGAGTACCCTTATTTAAGGATTAATACTAAGAAGCATATATTCATTACCATATGGGAGTATTATCATCCAAATAATAATCCCTAGAATCATATAAACCCTCCAATATGGGTGTATTCTCATTAGAGGCATAATCTATATAATCATCTCAGCCCTCAACTATGGGATTATTTTCATTTAGTTAATATTCCCGATAAGAATCTAATCCCACTCCTATGGTTGTATTTTCATTTGGGGAGTAATACCTATATACATATCATCCCTCCCCTATGTGAGTATTTTCATTTAAGGAATAAGACCCATAAATATATCCACCCTCCCAAATGGGAGTGTTTTCATCCAGATATAAGCCCATAAGTATCATAGACCCAAACACATGATCACCCTATTATACCAGGACGACCATGATTTGATATATATGAGGCCCCAGATATATCACATTCCATGAACCCCCATTTAAAAGATCAATGCAATCCAAATGCATTTGGTCAGATTTCTGTAGGTTAGTTATTATTTTCACTTAAAATCTTGTCCATTTTTAAAAAAATAGAGTCCCTTTGAGTGCTAGCGGCCACACTATTCCTCGGATTGAGGTGGTGTTGACTCGTACACGTCACCAAGGACCCTTGGATCGTTCTTTTAAAGAAAAATGCAATCCGAATGCGTTTGATCAGATTTCCGTAGGTCAGTTGATGTTTTCACTTAAAATTTTGTCCATTTTAATCAAAATAGAGACTTTTGGAGTGCTAACGGCCAAACCGTGCCTCGGATTGAGGTGGGGTTGACGCGTACACATCACCAAGGACCCTTCTATAATTCTCATAAATGATCAATGCAATCCGAATGCTTTTGGTCGGATATCAGTAGGTTAGTTGTTGTTTTCATTTAAAATCTTGTCCACTTTAAACAAAATAGAGATCCTTTGAGTGCTAGTGGCCACACCGTGCCTCGGATTAAGGTGGGGTTGACTAGTACACGTCACCAGGGACCCTTTTATCGTTCTTATAAAAGATCAATGCAATCGGAATGCGTTTGGTCAGATTTACATAGTTCAGTTGTTGTTTTCCCTTAAAATCTTGTCCATTTTAAACAAAATAGAGACCCTTTGAGTGCTAGCGGCCACACCATGCCTCGGATTAAGGCGAGGTTGACTCATACTCGTCACCAAGGACCCTTGAATCATTCTTATAAAAGATAATTCAATCGGAATTAGTTTGGTAGGATTTCCGTAGATCAGTTGTTGTTTTCACTAAAAATCTTGTCCATTTTAAACAAAATAGAGACTGTTTGAGTGCTAACGGCCACACCGTGCCTCGGAATGAGTCGGGGTTGACTCGTACATGTCACTAAGGACCCTTGAATCGTTCTTATAAAAGAACAATGCAATACCAATTTTTTTGGTAGGATTTACGTCGGTCAATTTTTGTTTTCACTTAAAATCTTTATCAATTTAAACAAAATAGAGACCCTTTGAGTGCTAGCATCCACACCGTTCCTCGGATTGAGATGGGGTTGACTCGTACATGTCACCAAGGACCCTTGGAAAGTTCTTATAAAAGATCATTGCAATCTGAATGTTTTTGGTCGGATTTCCGTATGTTAGTTTTTGTTTTCACTTAAAATCTTGTCCATTTTAAACAAAATAAGGACTCTTTTAGTGCTAGCGGCCACACCGTGGCTCATATTGAGGAAGGATTGACTTTTACACATTACCAAGGACCCTTGGATCGTTCTTATAAAATATCAATGCAATCAAAATTCTTTTGGTCAGATTTCCGTAGTTTTTTTTGTTTTCAATTAAAATCTTGTCCATTTTAAACAAAATAGAGACCCTTTGAGTGATAGAGGCCACACCGTGCCTCGGATTGAGGCGAGTTTGACTTGTACACGTCACCAAGGACACTTGGATCGTTCTTATAAAATATCAATGAAATCAGAATGTGTTTGGTCATATTTTTGTAGGATAGTTGTTGTTTTCACTTAAAATCTTGTCCATTTTAAACAAAATAGAGACCCTCTGAGTGCTAGCGGCCACACCGTGCCTCGGATTGAAGAGGGGTTGACTCGTACATGTCACCAAGGACCCATGGATCTTTCTAATAAAATATCAATGCAATATGAATGTATTTGGTCATATTTCTGTAGGTTAGTTGTTGTTTTCACTTAAAATCATGTCCATTTTAAACAAAATAGAGACCCTTTGAGTGCTAGCGGCCACACCGTGCCACTACTTGAGGCAGGGTTGACTCATACATGTCTCCAAGGACCCTTGGATAGTTTTTATAAAATATAAATTCAATTTGAATGCATTTGGTCGGATTTCCATATGTCAGTTGTGGGTTTCACTTAAAATCTTGTCCATTTTAATAAAAATAGAGACCCTTTGAGTGCTAGCAGCAACATCGTGCCTCGGATTGAGGCGGGGTTGACTCGTACACATCACCAAGGACACTTGGATCTTTATTATAAAATATCAATGTATCCTGAATGCGTTTGGTTGGATTTCCGTAGGTTAGTTGTTGTTTTCACATAAAATCTTGTCCATTTTAAACAAAATAGAGACTCTTTGGGAGATAGCGGCCACACCGTGCCTCAGATTGAGGAGGGGTTGAGTCGTACACATCACCAAGTACCCTTGGATCGTTCTTATAATTGGTCAATTCAATAGGAATGTTTTTGGTCAGATTTCCGTAGGTCAGTTGTTGTTTTCACTTAAAATCTTGTCCATTTTAAACAAAATAGAGACCCTTTGAGTGCTAGCGGCCACACCATGCCTCGGATTGAGGTGAGGTTGACTCGTACATGTCACCAAGGACCCTTGGATTGTTTTTATAAATTATCAATGTAATCCGGATGTGATTTACTAATTATTCATTATGAAAAACATAAAGGTACCATTAAATACTTACATTCCCCCAAACACCCAAAACACAACCCAACCACAACCTTCATCTCAATGTACTCAACCGATGTAAGCACCAAGATGGATTTTACCAAAGACTATCTGATTCAAAATTTTGATCATGTCATCAACCGACCACTTAATTTCTATGGTGCCCCCACTATACGCTTTAGCTCAAAAACACCACCATCTAATGTTTAACACCTCCTTCATCGGGAAAGAACCACTAGAACCCCAACTAAAACTACACAACATACCCAACATGTTTTCCAACGTACCATTCATAGACATCCATGAGAACACCAACCAATGTTATCATCCATCCTTTCCATAAATACCACTTAGAATGGATTTGAATCCATCATCCATACATGAATCATGGACAGTTCAACTTTTCCTCAAAGATTGAACCCATTTTCAAAACATAATTAACATTTTAAAACATCAAATAGATGTGGCTTACAACTCACCACGTTTGTTCCTTTTTCCTGGAGGAATTTGAAACATGCACCACATAGGTTATAAAAGCAGTAGAGGATAGATCTCTTTGATCATACAAATCCATGAACCCATGTTTATCCTTGAGGAAACTGATGGGTGATGTTTGTGAATGCTTTTTGGAACTAGGAACTGAATCACTGGATGAAACAAAAGAAATATCTTTAAATGTAGCCTCACTTTCCGAATAATTGGAACAATTTCCTGTATTGGTTGCTCTTAATGTCAGATTTAGCATCCCACCTTGTTCATCAAATGGATTGGTCAACTTCAAATCTATCATAGAAGTTGTCGCACCATCGTTACACTAAACTAATGATCAGAGGAAGCTTGATTAGAAAAACAATCATGAGGGCACTGGACAAGAAAGATCATGAGGTGCCATAGTTTCTCAGAAACATCAATTTTCCCCACATGATATAAGGCTATTGCATGATTTCCAAGTCATAGCGAGAGGAGAAGAGAAGGTGAAAGTCTCGTAGACGAACAACATAAACAATGAACATCCACCACCCTTTCACTATATACATCAAAATCATATCTTTAAGAACATAGATGTGAATTTCTATCTTACTTACATCGAAGATGATGCATGTTGGTCAACTTATTTTAGAAATTGTTTATCTTTATCTGTTCCATGTACTTGCACCCATGAATTTGAAGGTGAGTATGTGTAAACGATAGTTGACCTTCTCAGAGAAGAGTTTCTGGAAGAGTATAAGAGACATGAAGCAATGGAGGTCATTAGAGTATTGGAGAAAATGTGGTTTCTATATACAATGTGGAAATCGGCTTGTGCAACGCGGCCTAAGTTACAAAATGTAGGTATTGTACTTTATTTTTTCTGCAGGGTTTCAGTGTAAATGCATTTTGGAATGATCATTGTTATTCATTGTCTTTTAGGTTTTTTTGACAGCCGAGGGGAAAGGGTGGGGTATGTAGACATTGGAGGATATGTTGAAGGGTGACATTATGGGAAATTAAATCCTATATATTTGCAACATTTCCATAGTATCTAACATCTAACCAAATGGCCTCTTTTCCCTTCAAGCTCCCTGAACCCGGATCACCATTGGGGTTCGGGGAGCTTGAAGGGAAAAGAGGCCATTTCTCCAACATATTCACACACAAAATCACCCTTCGACATATCCTCCAATGTCTGCAGACCCCACCCTTTCCCCTCGGATGTCAAAACAACCTAAAACACAATGAATTGCAATGATCATTCCAAAATGAATTTACACTGAAACCCTCCAGAAAAAAATAAAGTACAATACCTGCAAGTTGTAACTTAGGCCGCACTATAGAAGACGATTGCCACATTATTTGTAGAAACCACATTTGCTCTAACACTGTAATGATCTTCATTGCTTCATGTATCTTATACTCTTCCAGAAACTCTTCTCTAAGAAGGTGAACTATCGTGTACGCATACTCACCTTCAAATTCATGGGTGAAAGTACAAGGCACGGATGAAGATAAACAATTTCTAAAACAAGTTGACCAAAATGCATCATCCTCAATGGAAGTAAGATAGAAATTCACATCGACATTCTTAAAGATATGATTTTGATGTATATAGTGAAAGGGTGGGGGGTGTTCATTGTTGATGTTGTTCGTCTACGAGACTTTCACCTTCTCTTCTCCTCTCGCTTTGTCTTGGACATCATGCAACATCCTTATATCATGTGGGGTAAATTGATGTTACTGAGAAACTATGGAACCACATGATCTTTCATGTCCAATGCCCTCAGGATTGTTTTTCTAATCAAGCTGCCTCTGATCATTAGTTGCGTGTAAAGGTGGTGCGGTAGCCTCTATGATAGATTGGAAGTGGACCAATCCATTTGATGAACAAGATGGGATGCTAATCAAGCTGCCTCTGATTATTAACTTCCGTACGACATTTTTTGTTTTCACTTAAAATCTTGTCCATTTTAAATAAAATAGAGTCCCTTTGAGTGCTAGCGGCCACACCGTGCCTCGGATTGAGGCGGGGTTGACTTGTACACGTTACCAAGGACCCTTGGATCATTCTTATAAAAGATCAATGTAATCTGAATGCGTTTGGTGAGATTTGTGTAGGTCAGTTGTTGTTTTCACTTAAAATATTGACCATTTTAAACAAAATAGAGACCCTTTGACTTGTTCATCATTCTTTCATGTTGCTGGGATATATCATCTATTAAAATGGGAAAATTACTCATTGGAGAAAGGCTGTTTTATATAATAACAATTACAATTTTCCTACGAACTTTTACATACAAAAATGTTTCATCTTTTGACCCCCTTAACCCCTCTCAAAAATGACCACAAATTGTACATGTCCCCAAGTCAGATCTTCATTGTATTTGTGTAAAATATTCCATCAGGTATGCAGCCCACTCGTTTCTGAACACATATATATCTTCTTGTGAGTATGAGGCTTTTCGGCAGTCATAGTAGTACTGCAAAATAAAAAAATAAATAACTAATAAATAACTTAAATGAACTAGTAGTTGTTTTTAAAAATACCTCTTTAGGGATGCTAGTTTGCTGATGAAAAACTATCTCTTTCATAAATTTACAAACATAATAACTGCAGTCATTATCGTTTGTTTGTTTTGGACACTGCAAAAAAATTTATCATTAGGTGAATAAGTAACTTGTGTTGAGATGTGTTGGGATAGTGAAATTTTAATATATATACCCTGATATTTGTCCAGACGTCGTACTTGCTCACCTCCTTATGCTTTACCCCTGGCCACATTCCTTTTTTTAGATGATAATGATACACCGCCCTATCAGTAAAAGATAATATAAATTATATTACTTGATTTTTAGACCTAAAACGTAAGATGTAGTGTCTTACAGATTCACAAACTCCATCATGTGTGGTTGGTTTGATGGATATCCTTGCTTTGAATCCAGAAAATAAATCTTCGGAGTATCCAAGTTGACCGCAATGAGTAACCAATTTTTCCTAAAAACACAAAAAGGAATAAGTAATAAAAGAAGTGAAAATATAATTAATATGATTTAATCGTAGAGTATTACTCTTTCATGGTTGTTATTAGGAAACGTCTGTAATCTGTAATCTTGAGTTCAAATGTTTTCAGCAAGTCGTTAACAATTTCATTCCTTTTTATGGCTCTATTTTTGTTAGGTGTGTTGATGTGATATGAGGACTAACCAGTCCAAATCTTGGCTCATAGGAAAATTCCTTCAATTGTTTTTCATAAATGCATCTGTCAACAATATAAAATGAATTTAGTCATAATTTACACGCTAGATCAGATTTTGGAAAATCAATTCATAGAAACAAACCTCATATATACATTTACAACTGTGACGCCTAGCCAACCCTTTTCAAGGATTTCATTTACATTTTCAACAGCAATGAAATCATGACTTTCCTCTTCGTATATATTCTCTTTGAAAACCACTGTATTACTATTACCAACTTTTAGCTTCGTATCCGCATGAGTCTTCAATGCTAGTAAATGTGGAAAGAGAATAGGTGGTGTTATTGTACTTTTAGTAGCTCCTTGGGATTGGTTGGTCGATCCTTTAGATGGTTTTGAGCTGATGTTTGTCACCCCTTCCCTTTCTCCGTCTATAACAACAATCATTGGTTCTGAACCTTTTTTCATTAAAGGGTTTATCTTGAAAAGAAAAGTAAATAAAGACCTCATTCTCCACATGTACTCTTACAAGTTTTCACGGCCATTCAATGAATGTACCAATAGCCTTTTTGACCGTATGAATATCATCGTCATCAAGTGGAATAGGTAGCTCTACCTTTGGGTCATGATCTACAATAATCATCACTTTCAGATGATCTTTTGTAAGTGTTCTATTATGCAGTGTGGAATCTAGGATATTGAACACTGTAGCCCTTTCTAAAAGTTGATAGGTGGGTGTTGACAGATATAAATCACAATCATTATCACCCTGTAGAAGATGAGTACTGAAAAATTATCTGTGTTTGTCTGATTTATATTTCATGGGAACAATTATTACAATATTGATTACAATGGATAAGACAGTTTTTTGTGGCGAATGGCTCACCTCAAAGATGGTGGGGAATGGGGCGGGATGTTCATGCGGCAGTTGTTCTTGAGTTGTGGCTTCCCTTTTCTTCCCACCCATAAAAGTTGCTAGCAACTCTCCCTTCCATTTCAATTGTTCTTCAAGGGTTGCTATTTTTTCACTCATTTGTTCCAATTTTTCATCTGTATCATCCATTTTTTTCTTCTTCTCAAAATATACTCGGGGTGTCACCCCAAAACTTGCACCTCTGACACGACTGTATTTTTCTGGCTATTTCAAAACCGTCGATAATAGGTCTGTATCAGCTACAGGAGTAGTTGATTCATGTGATTGTCGGATATAGGAAAATAACTAATTATTTTTATGTAATGTAAATTTTAAACAAAGTATTTTATCTTCGTGTCATACTTACACATATTTCCCACACATTCTGTGTGTTCTCATCTACTAACTTCTCATCTTTGTTCACACGTGCCTCCTTACAAAGCACATGACGTGGGATGGAAGTGCATTTGGTTTTAGACTCATCAATCTACATATAAACATAGAAAAATTATTATGATGTTGTTTATTGTAACCTAAAAATATTATTGTAAATTTAAAATACGTACCATTTTCTTTTATAATGAAGCGTACCCCATCCTTGCTTTATGATAGGGGTATGTTGGTTTTGAAGCACGTTCTTTATTTTCAGTACAGAGTATTTGTTTCATAAATGAAATGTTGACAATCAAAGTGATGAATATAGGTATCCTCAGACAACATATTATCACTCACAATGTACCTGACACTTCTCATCCCAGCGATGGCCAATAAATGAATCACATAATTCTTGGGATATTAGGTGAGCATAGACAATGGGTGGGTGCGGGTTTATTTTAACTTTTTAATCTTTGAGGTGATATCTTGTTAAAATAGTGCGAAAACCTCGATGAATATTTCCTGCAAGCCTTAGTACATAATCCTTGTGTGAATCGACTACTATAAATGTACTCTGCAAGATATTGAGAAGAGTAAGACATTGTTTCATTATTTTATTTTCTAGTAGATTAAGGAAATAAATTCATAACGTTACCGTAATTTCTTCCCAGATCACAGCCTTCAGCCCGAACACAACATGGTGCCATGAATCTATGTCAATCGGCACGCGTTGCCAAGTGACAACTCCAATGTAGCTACTAAACACAGCCTTGTTGGGATTCACATGTTGGCCTTGTGCATTCCATCCAACTTCAAATTTGATGCCTTTGCTTTTCTCCTTAATAATTTTGGCTAACACCGTCAAACTACGACGCACCTGTGATTTCTGCAATGCTGGTCCTTCATTCCTGACCATTTCATCGATATCAACATCATATATATGTTCATCTAGAATGGTATCAACGACATGTGTTGATGGTTTTTGGACCTCAACACTAAGAGGAGAAGGAGCCGCAACAGGAGGAGCAGCAGGAGGAGCAGCAGCAATGGGAGCCACAATAGGAGGAGCATCAGGAGCAACCGGAGCCGCAGTAGGAGAAACAGCAGTAGCAGCTTGAGCTGTAGGAGTAGTAGGAGAAACAGCAGCAGCAACATGAGCTGAAGGAGCTGCAACAGCCACAACAACAGTTTCTTGAGATACTTGTTCAGCCTCAAGGTTAAGAGCATCAAAATGTGCAGAAGTCATTATCTGCAAAAGTGGTTGAACTGTTAATTCAGATTACATACATTCAGTAATGATAAGATAATAACATGAGATAACAAGATCTATATTACAAACAAAATATAACCTATTTACTGAACTCTCTTTCTATTTTTCAAAGGTTGAAGGGATTTTACACCTCTATCGACTATCCAAATCCCTTCATTGTGGACTCCTCTAACATAAAAAACATCATCTTCATTGGGACCACTCCGAAATGATTGCGACATAACACTAAAAAGATCATCCTCAACTGAATTTTCATCGTAACCTTCAGTAGTTTTGGATGATAACAGAACAATCGACCACTTTCAGTTTGCGGGATCTGGAACATAATAAACTTGTACCGCTTGTGATGCCATTATAAATTTTTCGTCTTTGTACCCTTCTTTACTAAAATCATCTTTCACAAATCCCGATTCATCTATTTTAACACCACTGTTGTTATCAGCCCATTTGCATTGAAAAATTGGCAATTGGAATGTCGTATAATCCAACTCCCATATTAGTATGATAATACCAAAGTATGACATATTTGCATAAATTGGATTTCTGTCCTTACTACCAGAAACATGCATCGCTTCAGCCACTAGTGTAACTCCACTATTTTGCATTGTACTATCTTCATCATGTTCATCTGTATATAATGTATCACCATTAATTACATAACCACTATAAGATAATACATACACACTTGGTCCAGCGGCTATCCATCGAAGATGTTCTGAAATTGAATTCGGATTTTCATCCAACTGCATAAAAATATGGTCCTAAAACCATCCTATAAACAAGTGATTATGTGTATCTGATAACCATTTTTTAGCCATCGAGGGATTCAACTGCCTAAGAATTTCTTTGGGAGTTTTAATATATGGAGCAACCTCCCAACTGTTATGAAAAACATAAAGATGATCATACTCCCGATCTGTAATATTGATTGTCACAAATTCTCTTCCAGAAGTTCCCTCACCCTCAATACGTCCAGTGTGATGAGATTTCGGGAGACCAATGCTTTCCACATCAGATAGGTATTCAGTACAAAATTCAATGGCTTCCTCCACAATATATCACTCCACTATAAAACCCTCTGGCCAACATTTATTTTTGACATACCCTTTCAAAATCATCATACACTGTTCAACAGTATACATCCATCTATAGTGCACATGACCACAAAGTCAAATCTCTCTCACCAAGTGAATCCTCAAATGAACCATCAAATAAAATAATGTTGGTGGGAATAAAATTTATAATTCACATAATATGATGAAAATTTCTTTTTCCATAACTGGCAATTTCCCTGGGTCTAAAACTTTGCTACATATAGCTTTGAAAAAGAAACAATGTTTGGTTAACGTATGAAAAAAATTCTTGAGAAAAATGCAACGTAAAGCTATAGGAATTAGATCATGCATCAAAACATGGAAATAATGTGATTGAAAACCTTTTAACTTCAAATCATTCATTGAAACAATGTTCTTGATATTTGATGAGTACCCCTCTGGAACCATTACATCACTGAAGAAGTTGCAAAACTGATATCTCTCCGCCCTAGAAAGAGTATAAGCAGTTGGATGAAGAAACATTCGATTTTTACCCTTTACGGGAGCCAACTCTTCTCGTATTCCCATGTTATCCATGTCAAACATTGACTTAATTCCATCTTTTTTATAGGGGAATTTAGCAACGTTCTGATAACACTGTCTCATAAATTGTTTTCCACATGCATCACATGATGAAAATTTCTAACGTACAAACAATTCCAGTATGGTAATTCAAAAAAACTGATCTCTTTTTCCAACCGAATTTCATAAGGTTTTTCGAAAATGGTTGACCAAAAATATTGTTAAGATCCTTTACTTTCTCAAAAATCTGATCAACTATTGGTGGAGACGTTGTTGCGCATTTTTCTGAACATTCATTGAATGATGTCGTCCAAGATCAGTACTTATGCCGACGAGGTAGAAATCTACGATGTCCTAGAAACACAGATTTTGATTAATGTTTCAACCTAATTGATTCTGTATCATCTTCACACATGGGACACCCTTGAGTTCCTTTAATTCTATAGCCAGACAAATTTCTATAAGCAGGGAAATCATTTATTGTCACAAACGACATCGCTCTCAACGTGAAGTATTCACTTTTATAAGCATCATACAACATTACACCTGAGTCCCAAAATAACTTCAAATCCTCGATCAAAGGAGCCAGATAAACATCAATATCATTACATGGTTGTTTTGGTCCTGATATAAGCATAGATAACATGATGAATTTCCGCTTCATGCATAACCAGGGTGGCAAGTTATAATTTACCAACATAATAGGCCATGTACTATGAGTGCTGGTTTGAAAACCAAAAGGATTCACTCCATCTATAGATAACGCAAGACAATGGTTTCTCAGCTCTTTTCCAAATTCGGGATACTCATGATCAATTTTCATCCATTGATGAGAGTCATCCTGATGATGTAATAACCCATCTATATTTCTTTTATATACATGAAATGACAATTGTATTACAGTTTCTTCACTTCCATATGGATTCATAAACCTTGGAATGATTGGAAGGTACCATACAACTTTCGTAGGATTGGATTTATCTTTCTTGTATCGAGAAGCACCACAATTTGGGAATTCTATAAGTGATTTTTTCTCTTTGTGAAGCAATATATAGTATTTCGGTCAGACATGAATTCTTTCATAAATCATTCCCATCGAGCGTAGCATTCGTCTAGCTTCATATGTCTGGCTAGGGAGCTCATTATCTTCCGGGATCATGTCATTCAATAGAGAAAGTAGGTCCGTAAAACTGACATCACACCATCCATTTCTTGCTTTTAATTTATACAACTTCAGTACAACTGACAATGTTGTATACCTAGTGCAGGCAGCATACAATGGCGTCTTTGAACAACTCTTTAACTTCTCAAACAATTTTGGGCAATCACAGAGTTCATCTTGAATTGTCTTTGTCATTTCCTCAATACTATCTTCATCATCATTTACATCTATAATCACATCCTCCATACAGTCTTCTTCATTATCCATATTATTATTCATATATGACAATCCATAAAACGCAGTTTTATCCCAGCTAGTAGCTACATTCTCTTTTTCTCCTTATTTATTCCAACATTTATAACTCCAATCTATTCTGTGACATATAAAATGTTCTTCCAACTCCTTTGGAGTAAGTAGTCTATAATAAAAAAACGTAAACACGGACAAAGGATTTGAGAAGGATCCTTTGTGTGATCCGTTGCAAACTTGATGAACTCTTTCACTCCGTTCTCGTACTCTATTGTTAAATGATTAGCATCCATACAATCTTTATTCATATCCATCCTATTAGAATCTCAAATATTAGTATTTATAGTTCAACTACACAAAACAAGAATTCCAAATACAGTAGAAGAGAACCACTTCCTTATAAAAATGGAGATTAATAGAGCCTAACCATTAGTATTTATTCCTCATGCCTAAATACTCACTGCTGGTGGAAGTGAAACCGTTACTGATGATCATGACAAGAAGAAATGGAAACCAAAAGGGGTGAGTGAATCAAAATACCCCAAACAGTATGGAAAAACATGGTATTTTAGAATAGGTTAGTGTATTTCATGTTGGATAGAAGTAAACCTAATTTATTTCAATGAAAAACGTTAATTCACAACAAGATACCATCCATTCCATATATTATTTTCATTAATAGGGTTATTTTGTGCTTAAAAATGATCAAAACATGTCTAACCAACTTCAAATGGATAAAATATGAATTCATGAAACACATGAATCCCAAAAAGAAGATATAGTATAGAAACAACCACTTGGAATCTGAATGAGTCTTCTCAAATGAAGAAAATCATACATCTCCATCTACATCGATGCTTTCTCATATACAACAACACCACTAGCTAGATAGTGGCCCTCACCAAGAACATCATACATCTCCAAATAAGAGACTACAACCACTAACCATGAAGAACATCATAAGATGGAAATATACTAAGAACACATCCCTTCACCCAAATAAGAGACTACAACCACTAACAATGAAGAACCACTAAGAGAATAATTTTAAACCAAAGGAAAGGTACACCCAAAACATTACAATGAATTCAAATGAAATACTTTCTAAACCAAACCATTGAAATCCTCAAATGTTCCTAACATCAAACCCCATCATATCTCTTAATATAATTCTTCGATAACACTATTTCATGGCCTATACCCATTTAGATCCCTCAATTGGTTAGTAGATTAGAGTCTAGTGACCCCCTAAAACCATCCTCTAACATGTCATGGGTTACTGAATGTACCGAGGGTATTTATCACAACCATGTGCAATGTAATTATAATAATAAATAATTGATATAGTTTAACATCAAGTTGTATAGATGATTTTTTGAATGATAACAATTGAAATTTTGTATGGTAAATATGTGTGATAAGACATTTTTTGTCTTACTAAAAGGGGATATATCCTAATGAGTGTATTTTGGATTCACAAAAAATATGACTCTATGTGGTATAGTGTTTTTTCAACTAGTAGGAGTATGGACCATTAAGTGAATATGGTCCTCTATGTGTGAGAATGTTTTCATTTAGAGTATGGCCTAATATGTATGGTTCCCATAGAATAATGCCCATTTGAATTGGATATTCGGGCTCATTACACAAGGTGGATCACATTTTTCATGTGAGGAATCTACACCAATTTGGTTCATAAAATATAATCATAGCACATAAGGATTTATATATTCATCAACTAATGAATCGTGTTCTTATCACACTAGGTATGAACATAAGATCATATACTAAAGGAGGTGTTTAGAGATCGTATGCTCATCACATAGGGGATTCTTTGGCTCATCGCCACATGAATCTCATGCTCCTGAGGTTAGGTATAATCATAGGATCATTAGATAGGAGATGAATAAGAGATCATATGATCATCACTTAGGGGATCATTAGGCATATCCCCTAAGTAATCTATTTATAATATCATGAGGTATAATCAAGGGAACATTATTTGGGACATAAAAAAGATCTCATATTCCCATAACATAGGGACTTCATATTCTCGTCACCTAAGGAAACCTAGGATTATCACCTAGAGTTAGATGTTTCCTGATTTAAGAGTGGTCATAGGTTTATATCTCGGTATAGGAACTCACATATTTGAATTTTAGAAGAGGTAACCACTTGATACATTCATCGCGTAGTGGGTGAGCATAGTTTTATAGCCACCATTTCATTTTTATCCATGAAGTTATTCAATTCCCACCAAACCCTTTTCAATTTCATAATTAACAACTATATTCTATGTGACTTGGAAACTAAAAGGAAAACCCATATCAACTAACAATGTCATCTCCCACAATAACCCACTCATTACATCTTTTTAACAATGGAAAGGTTGATGCTTCCCCACTGCACGATTTACCACCTCAACCATCTCACATTTTCCACCAATGGAATCTATCGCAACAAAACTAATAAAAAAATTCTCAAACAACGCCACCAAAAAACAATGATGATTTTCAAAAATAAAATTAATCAAGAACCATGTTCTTGAGAAATATAATGAAAATTAGTAAACACATGTGAATAATCCCCTTTATATCATTTTCCATCATGTATGATCCATTTTCGTCAATCGGTCAATCCATAATACTCACCCATAGAATAAAAAAGCATGTTAAAAAATGATATAAAAATGGGAGTGGAGAACAATATTGATAAAAAATTTGGAAAACATTCCTTAAATGAGGTCCTAAAAACTGAATCTTCAATGCGTTGCTGACGGCGGAGGTCCGGAAAACTCAAGCTCGAGGGTGGCGGAGGTCCGGAAATGAGAACTCAGTGGACGGAGGAGGTCTGGAAACGAGTAGCGAGGGTGACAGAGGTCCGACAACATGATCTCAGCGGGCAGCAGAGGGGAGTCGTAGAGTTCCAGTACCGCGTGATCTTTAGGTCGTGATAAAACGAGGGCACTATGCGACCTAATTTATAAAAAAATGCACTAAGGTTTTATCAGTGCTAAAAAATCACTGATAATAGTACCCTTTATTAGCTCTACAAAAGCCCTGATAAATCCTCACTGTATCCATGCTAAAATTTTAGCGCTGATAAAGGGCCTTTTTATCAGCGCTATTTTAGCGTTGATAAAGGTTACCCTGTATCAGTGCTAAAATTTTAGCACTGATAAAGGAGTTCTTTATCACCACTTCTCTAGCACTGATATATGGCCTCTTTATCAGTGCTATTCTAGTGCTGATAAAGATCCCATATATCAGCTCTACAAAAGCGCTGATAAATAACTCCTTTATCAGTGCTAAATTTTTTTCACTTTATAGGGTAACCTTTATCAGCGGTTTTTCTTATCACTGATATAAGGGGGAACTTCCCATGCCTGTTTTTGTAGTAGTGTGTTATCAATTAGGGAAATCTATACATTGATTATGGGGTGAAGTTCACTAAGTTCTCATTATGGATAGAGGATCAACATGAGCGTCTCCTTCATTGGCGTTCGATTCCTTTTGTTTGAGTCTGTTGGTAGCACGGGAACCTACATGAGAGCACCTAGGAGTGGGAGGATCAGATACGTGCTCAATACCCCCATTTGTTTCCCTAGTTTTGTTGTGTCTTGTAGGGATATAAATCCCTAAGGTGGAAATAATGTAAAGACCCCACAATTCTGTAATATATTTTTTAAATTATTTGGTATTATTTTGAGTTTACGAAAAATGATGGTAAGTGATTTTGATCCCCAGAGAGACCAGAAAGTATTTTTGAAAATTTTTGACATATATTTAGTAAGCGTGTGGGTGAAATTTTTTATCTTTTGAACCGTTTCTCATATTAAAAATCCCAAAGAATAGTTTAATTCGAAGTACCGTGATCCACCTAGGAGAAGATAAACTTTAACCGTTAAGGGTCAGACAAAAAAAATTAATAATTGGAATTTAAGAAAATAATAAAATAAATCCAGGAGTTAATTTATTTTGTTCCTTGTAACCGATGAGCGATGGTGGTGGGACCACTAGGTTGTGAGATCATTTAATAGTCGATTACACTGGATTGTGTATCTACACCATCGAGTGATTCGTGGGTTCATTAATTAATCTCATTAATGAATCACATTAATTGTGTGAAAAGTTAAACTCATATTTCTTTTATATTAAAATGAGGTTGTCATGGGTTTGGGGAACCCAAAAGAGAATTATTGATGAGGTGTTGGCGGCATCTTACACCATTGTAGAACATAGCTTCGAAAACTTAGAGGATTAAATATAGAGATCCAAAAACATAAATGAACATGCTTCGAACAAAGACCCATATTCCTCAACTACACCATATACCAACATATTAAAGGAAGTGGGTTTTATTGGTTAAATATGAGTTATTCATTCTTGAATTTGTCACCCTGTGATAATACTGACACAGATGGTGTGGGCCTATAGAACAAGGCTTTAAACCTGGTCCGATCTCGGAATTTGTTGCGTTTTTCATGGGGGACTGAAAAATATGAAGGAAAGGTGATACCAAGCGCCGCGTAGTGTAGGTGTCATCCTGGGAGGGTTGTAGTCATATACGGGAAGTAAATCGGCATCGGCGTCTAGATCATTCCAGTAGTGAATGGACGATGTCCCCAGAAGGCGTAATAGTGAACAGGCGCGGATTTCAAACATTTTCTACGTTGATGATGGCATCGCACCGCGGAAGCATGCCATAGAGGAGGACTGCGGTTCCAAACCGTGGTGGAGGTGGACCCATGCCCTTGGGACCGCTATGGACCAGTCCACATGGACCAACCAGCTCGAGAGGCACCAACTAGAACCCCTAATTTAAATAATCAAATGGCCGAGCAATTTGTGAGGGGAGTGAACCCCCACTCTAGCCAACGGGTCGTGCCCAGCCGAGTGGGTCGGGCCAAACCCACGGCCCTGCGGGCCATGCCCATGGCCAGAGGGTCGATCCCACGACCCAGCAGGCCGGACCAAGCCCAACCAAACTAGACCGATTCCAGTCGATCCGGGCCAAGCCCAACCCTTTGGACCAGGCCCGGCTGGTCAGACCAACAGGGTCAGACCAAACCTGGACCCACTTATATCCTATTTTCATCGAAATGGGCGTATCTCATAAACGAGACATCTGTTTGATGAAACATCTGTGGCGATGGAAGCCTTAGGAAGATACTGTCCTTTTGAGACACTCTAATTGAGTTTTTGAGAATGTTAGAGTATGTACTATTTGGATTGAACCCAAATCCAACATGGCCCTCGTCACTAAAATTCCAATAACATTCATACCAGGTGTCTTATTGACCCGTCGTCAGTTGCATTGGAACCCTTAATGACATGGGGGTTCATTTGGTTAATAATTAATGGGAATTAGTGGAGGTTGAGGTAAGGCCAAAGTCTTGAGGATAGGATCCTCTCGGAATCAATCCTGCTTAGTGTAGAAATCCAGTCGTTGGCTGTGATGTGAAGAAAGAATATCGATCCTCTATGGCTCAGCACTCAGTGATCCTGTGCAGTTAAGAACCTAGATATCCTTTGTGGATCAATATATATCTATCTTGTGTGGGTTATCACTTAATGATCATATGTGGGTCAACAACTATCATTCCATTGTGGGGGTTAGCCTCTAGAGAACCATGGTGGGTCAGCATCTATCAATCATGTTTGGGTCAGTAGTAGAGGCTCTCAAGATAATAATATGATCTAGATTTACCGCTAATAATTTGTACTTTTGTACTTAAGTTACACAACTGGGTTTTTCTGAGTATTTCCTTTTGATTTCCGATTGAGATCATGCTTTGTGGTTTTACCTTTTTGGAATTAGGGGAGACCTTTGAGGGACTCGAGGTCTCTAATTTTTATTGTTATACTCACCCCTTAATAGGATTTTACCTCACCTTGTTGTGTCTTTTGTAGATGATGGAAAACTTTCACCGTGGTTTGG
Organism: Viscum album; assembly: GCA_963277665.1. Taxonomy (NCBI): domain Eukaryota; kingdom Viridiplantae; phylum Streptophyta; class Magnoliopsida; order Santalales; family Viscaceae; genus Viscum; species Viscum album. The sequence goes on from OY728127.1 coordinate 961,233,214, forward strand.
GAGATAGGACTTGACGGTACACGTAGATGACCGGTTGATGCAGAGAGTCGTAGTGTCAATATGTAACTCCCCTTATGATAGGATCCTTTGAGGATGATCTTAGGATCTGTTTTCTATTTCTATTGTATTATCTCTTTTAGTTGGACTTGTATACTGGCACCTTACTTTTAGTTCACAATTTTACATCATCTATTTTACTACATGGTTTACTTTTTTTTGTAACTAGTCTATGTGTTTAAATGATTAAAGTAAATTACTTCTTGTTTGATGGGGATTCCTTTCTGGTGCAAGTCTCCAACACCAAGCCTATGGAAGGGGGATTGGGGTATTCACGACATGGGCCTTAGGGGATGGGTTGTGAAAAATATATTGTTATCTAGAAACTACATGTGGATATAGATTTGGAACATCCGTAATTATGGGTAAGAAATGAAAAATCCCACTTCGAGCTAAACTCAAATAGGAACATGTTCATGACAATGGTCCTTACTGTAAACCTAGGTTGACAATCCCATGTGATATTTCTGATTAATTTAAATCTTTTTATGAATTTGTTTTAATGATTTATATAAAATTTAATGATTATTAGAAGAGAATAATAAAATATTTTAGAAAGATATCTTAGGAATTAAATTCCATTTATAATTATAATATTTATTAATGTAATAATTTTCTCAATAATTTTTTCTTTTTTCAATAAAAAGTGGCATGTAATAGGAAGAACCATGTAAATTATTAGTGCAATAGATGATGCACTGAAACAATTCTGATGTAAAATGGAATGTAAAACATCATGAGGATGATGAATCAACTAACTAGAGTGGTGAAAAATAACTTGAATCATGTTAAGAGATAAGATTCACCTCTAAGGGAATAATATTCTATTTATTACTTCATTCGTCAACAAAAAGCTTATTTTAATAGATCTACAAACCCATATTTTTATGATAAATGGAAAATATTTATAAAAAAGATCATTTCTATAATCCTTTTTTTGGCTAAATATAAAGTAACTTAGGTTACATACATCATAGAAGGATAAAATGATTAGTTGTGGAAAATGATCAAAAACACAAATCCATGAATGGGGATTGATGCTATAGAGTGAGAAGAGTTTAGAGGAATCATTTTCAATAAATGTTTCCACATTTAATTTGAAAAAAAATGGAGAAGGAATTACTTGAAATGAAATAGAAGGAAAACTAATTGATGGGAAGCTATGAGATGAACTTTAAAATATTGTATAAAATATCTCTAGATTTGTTATGGATCCAACCTGAAGGGTTAATTGTTTCTTTTGTGGACTGAGACCCCATTTGTAGAGGAAAATATAAAATCGAAACTATAAAACGTATTATTGTATAGTGTAGAGTGCTGCGAAGGTTGAATTTGATTTTGGAGAGAAATAGTGGTCACATATGTTGAATGAGTAGAAGAGATAAATATATCAAAACTCAGGGAGGAACATTGATAAATTATTTTTGAGAAAGAATGTGAAAATCACTCATGAAAAAAAATGTGTGAAGAAGAATTTAGGGAGCAACATACTTTGGAGTGGAATGTGCTACAAGTGTGGAAGATATTTCCATATAGCTCAGAACTTTCATTGTGAGGGGAAGCCTCATATTTTAATAATTAATGACTAAGTGACGATAGTGATGGAACAGTTTTATGTTAAATGCCTCATGTGAAGAAGGCTTGGGAACTTTTCGATTTATTGTACAAATCAAAAGACAATTGAGGTGAACCACCATCAACCTTAGCATAGGTCATGGGGGAAATATTGGATATTTTCCATCATGAAAACTGAAGGGGAGGTATCTAATGATGTAGTGGTTGGTAAACTCACTATTATATAGAATCTATTGTGTACGTTGATTGATTTTGGTTATACAACTTCTTTTATTTTATCCATGTTTGCAAAGAACATATAATCAATCCATGAATTGGTAGATGGAATTTTATTCATCAATACTTGTTGAGGAATTATCATAGAATCAATGACGTGTATAAACCTTTGTATTCACGTTGAAGAGTAAAAAATCATATAAAACTTATTAGATATTCTTATATTTTAATTTGATAAAATACTAGGGATTGACTAGATATCAATGTATAATTCTAATATCAAATGCAGAAGAAATGAAATTTCAGTAGTCATGGACGGAAAACCTCTAAATAATTTCATAGGATAGATACCCCAACCTATTATTTGTCTAGAGGTAAATATCATAGCATTAATTATGGAGATGATTGGTGAAGGGGTGGGGAATTAAAGTATAAAGATAGATAATGTCCCAATCATTTAGAAATACGTTAGCTTATTCATGAAAGAGATACCTGGAACTTCCCAAGAAAGAGATGTAGAGTTCTTCATTTAAAACATACAAGGATCCAATGTGTAATAAAAAATCCCATATATAATTGATAAAATGGAGTTAGAGGATTTAAATAAAAAAGTCACGATCTTTTGTAGAATTATTTTAATTGACCATATGTGTCTCCTTGTAGAGATAATATTCTATTTGTGAATAACTAGTATGGATTGATTTTTCCATTAATTTATTATAGGGAGTTTAATGCGATCATAGATAAGAATGGGTACCCTCTCTCAAGGATTGATGAATTTTTTTACTATCGTTGTGGGGATCAATCCTTCTCCAAGGTTGATTTATGATATGGGTATCATCAATTGAGGGAGAAAAAAGAAGTTATTCCAAATATTTCCTTCTGAACAAGATATGGGAAGTATGATTTTGTTTTTTTATCTTAGGGTTGAGTAAATATCCTTGTGTTTTTGTGGATTTGTTGAAAAATATATTTATGAACTAAATTGATAATTATTTTATATTTTTATTAATGATTTATTACATATTCCCAATTTTATAATGATAATAAGGATCATATATGTGTAATTTTAGAGACTTTGGTGATGGATAATACTTTTAGAAAATTAATCAAATGTAAATTTTGGTTACAAAAAATTTTATTCTAGGTAAAAATTATATAATATTATGGATTAGTTTTTTACCTGTAATGATAACAGTGATGGAGGGGGGGAATCATTCAACATTAATAAATGAGATTCATATTTTTCTTAGTTTAGCAGGATATTATTTCAGTTTTGTAGAAAACTATATCATGAAATCATAATACAATAACCAAGATAACTAAAAATGGGGTTATGTTCATGTAGAAATATTTGTGTTAAGAATGATTCCTCATGTAGACTACAACATTGGTTTCTACACCTATGTTAACTATACCCTCATTTGGAGAAGGATTCATTATTTATAGTGATGCATATATATGTGTTCATGCGTGAATCATAATAATTAATGATAAAGTGATTTCATAAAAATAACAATAGTTAAGTCATCATGAGGATAATTATCATATGCATAACATGGAGGTTGTGGAAATAATTTTTTCTCTAAAAATATAGAGGCACAATCTCAATTTTGTGAAACGTGATATATATATAGACCACCAAATAATTAATTATATATTCACACTAAATTAATTGAACATGAATCAAATTAGATGGTTCTATATTCTTCATGATTAGGAATTTTTCCTTAATTATCCTCTCATAAGGTAAAATAATGGCATTGATGCATTAAGTAGAAAATGCAATGGTTTGATAGTATTGATGAGTTTTCAAGGAAATCCATTAATCTATGACCTAGTAAAATTATACATAGGAATGTTAATGTAATGAACATAATAAATCCTATAAAAAATTATTTATCAACCATAATTACTAGATAAGATCAACAGAGCTCAAAGATAATGTCCATTATTACAAAATAAGTTAGGGGATATGAAGAATGAGATATTCCCCATGTTCAATACTGATCATGTAATTATACTCAAATTTTTATAAGGGATATGTATAACATCTATTGTAGAGATAATGAATGAAAAATTGGATGAATCACATATCTATTCACTCTTTAGAAATCATGGAATCGCTAAAATTTATGGGGATATTACTGATCATTATTCATTGGATAATATGAAAAGGGATATTCTCAACTACACTATAAGGTTCTTAGTGTGTTAGTAAGTGAATGAGGGGAAACACCATAATGGTGTATTAGAACTAATACTCATACTAATATAGATTTTAGAATATGTCCTTATCAAAATTTTCACTAGTATCTTAAGAAAATACAAAGAAAACAATGTGATATGGTTTATAGTGTATTGAATAAGAAAAACTGCCATTTTTATCTCTATTCGGTAAGATTTCTATCATGGAAAACATTATAAGATATACATAATGTAAGTGATGTGGTTTTATGTGGTTCAGAAATCTATAATTTACAATAATTATCCATGGTTTACATATAAATTCTATAGAATTCATCCACATTCTATGAATACTTAATTCAATTTCAGTCTGGCCTATCACCCCCAAACCGATGGGAAATCTGAAAGGTGTATTCATACACTTGAGAAAATTCATATAAAATTATCAATGGAATTTAATGGAGTATGAGATCCATAGCTCCCATTAGTTGAGTTATCATTCAAAAAATTATTCCAACTGATCATTACAATAGATTCATACGATGCTCTACATGAAAAGAAATGTAGACCTCAAACTTGTTGGGATAAAGTTGGTGAGAGGAAATTGATTGGGTTCAGTCTTCTGAAAGCATTAATAGAAATGCTTCATTCCATCCAACAATCTATATAGGCTTCGTAGATTTTTAATGAGATCTATGAAGACAATTGTTAAAGGGACTTTGATTTTGATTTCGGTTACAATATTTTCCATTGGATAACACTATGGAAGAGAGTCATGCATTTTGGAAAGAATGGGAATAATAACCCTAGGTACATTAGAACTAATGAAATACTTATTCTCGTAAGAGAATTGGACTATGTGATAGATCATAGAAAAATATATCTCATGTTCATGATGAATTCCATTTATCTCTCTTGGGGAATTACATACTGGATCACTCAGATGTACTGAATATGGAGGTGATACAACTGGTAAATGACATCTCTAATAAGGATAAGCTAGTAGAGATCTTGGACCATAGGGATACGGTGATATGTAAAAAGAGTTACCTCTTTTTCAAAGTGTTTTTGGAGAACCATGCATTTTAATAAGGGCCATGTGGACCAGAGGAGTCAATGAGATAGATTTACTCTCACCATTTCTCAACCAAGAGAATGAGTTGAAATTTTAAGGATGAAATTATTTAAGGGGGAAAGAATGTAATGACTCAATGATCATTAAATGATATTTTTTTCATAAATTATTATTTTTATATATTATATAATAACATACACATAAAAAATAAAGAGAATCCAATTAAAATTTAACTATTTAACAATGCTCACTACATGTTTCTACTCATAAGAAAATTAAAATTCCAAAAATTGCATCTAGATAAAGATAATAAAATAGAATAGTAAAATTTGGAAAATAAGGATCACCCAAATCATCGATAATATTCTCCATCACGTAAAATACCATATCAATAAAAAAGAAATTAGTAAACCAATTAACATATTATCAAAATTAAAATATGTTATTTAGGGAAATTTTTGTGAATTTTATGCTAAAAATGAAGTGGTATTTATCGGGTTTAAAAGAAAATGTTATCATTGGGGTTTAAATATTATATTTCCATCGGTCAATTTGACCATTGTCTACTATAACCTTTTTTGATAAATTATCCATTAAAATTAGTGTTTCTAAGAAGTAATGTCAAAAGATAATTAATAGATAAATGATAATTAGTGGTCCCAACCAGTAGTGTCGTACCATTTAAATCCAATTTTTCAGAACATGAGAAGGAGGTATCATCACTAGGGAGTTCATATCACCAAGTCCAATATTAGGTATATTGTGTAATTCTTGAAGTAAATCACATATGGTATAATTTAAAATTATTTTAGATTAAGAATTCGTCTATGTTATCTATGCAACCCCATAATACTAAAACCATCGCACACCTTACCCTTGTGGTGTATTTTTGTGTAATTAGGGTTTATATTTACATAATTTAGTTAGTTAAAGTGGAAATTCCTTTTTATAATTAAAATTTTCATTCGCCCAATTCCTCTTATGAATTATATTTCTTAATAAAGAATATGTTTAATTGAGTTGAATTTGATAATTTTATTTTAGGACACAAATAAAACATAATTGGATTTTTATATAAAATATATAAAAATTTATTACAATCTTCAGTATTATGAATAATATTTTTAATCAAATATTATTTTAAAATGCACCTATCAGAATATAAATAATAAAATAATTTTATAATGGCCTGGACATTTATTTAGTGTTAGAAATTTTACCATGCCTTTAAATCTACAAATATCACATAAATAAATATTATTATATTTAAAAGTTTTAATTCACAAATTTAGGGAATTTTTCTAATACATTAAACATCATATTTTAAATCAATATGTCAAAATTAGGCAAGGGTGAATTTATTTTTAGTTATGTAAAAAAATATTAATTTCTCTAATAGTAAAAAAATTCAATTTTGAGTTCTTAGTATGTTTATAGAATTAATTATTTTTTTATAATGAGGTAATAATTAATTAAACAAAATCCATTACCTAAAATACTTTATTTTATGAATATTTTGTATTTTTATATATTTTATAAAAAACTTATATCTATAAGTGACATTCCAAAGTATAAAAGTTGTAAATTTATTTTTGAAAACATAACTTAGTAGAATCATTAATTTTCTATGATAAAATAATTATTAAAAAATATTGGTTAGATCTAGTGGATTAGAATTACAAAATTTTTTTCCCAAATTTCGAAAATAATGAGAAATAACTATGGTCATGATAATGCTTTATCATTTTACGTAACCATGTTTTCCATGATCTATATTTGGAAGTTATTATAAAATTTATCCTATTTTTCTATAAATACCCATTAATTTATCCAATTATGTTAACTCCCAATATATATTGCATGATGTCATCATTATTTTTCATCCCATTGAGTCCCAACCTTGGTGTCCCCAATACCCCATGTTTAAATCCAAATGTTTTAGGAAAAACTCATTAAGGTATGGGAAATCTTCATTTCTCTTTTCCATTACAGTTTCATTTTTATGTGGTAAATATTATATTTTACATACTACGATATTTTTCGCTTTTTTTTATCTCATTACTATAATAATTGTCTTTTATTACTGTGTTACCTTTTTCCCCATTAATTTTACCCTTTTCAAAAACCATGTTTTATACCCACCATGCTGCTAAATTTATATCTCAAAATTCATCTATTCTTCTTATGAATGTATTTTATATTTTATTTCTATAGATAACCGAACATTTTTTCATTCCATGGGTATTTACCTAGATGTAAAAGTTACTTATTTAATTTTGGTATTTACACATATGAAACCAAGATTCCTGTTTCATCTAATAAAAAAGATGTAATGTTCCTGTCATTAATCTCTTTTGTATGACATGATATTGATAAGAAACACATTCATTATCCTCCACAGGTTGTTAATTAATTATTTATTATAATATATGTGGCTCAATTAAAATTAATACATATGAAGGGTGTAAACTCATAGCACCCATTTTCACTATGAAAAGAATTTAATCTCTACAGATAACATTTTTTATTGTACCTTAGTGAATATCCTTAGTAATTTTCATTTTCTAAACCATGGTGATAAACAATCTTGATATAATTCTGAATTTATCATTTTAATTTTGTTCAATAGCTCCATGTTATTATTCATTTTATAATTATTATGATCTTATCTTTCTCATGAATTTAATTAATCCCTTATGTTCTAAATGATATGTCTCAAGATCATAGGTTAAATGTATGTCTTTTTTTATTACCTTACTGTGCTTCATGATCTCCCATTTCCTTTGAATAATATCCTCATGATATGAGATATTGTAAAAATATCCAATACTAATCACTTGATGATTCCTTTCACGTTTATTTAGAATAATTTTTTATGTTTTATTTTATTATCTACCATATTTCAATGAATCGAAACATAAAATGATCCCTTATTTGATCCATGTATTGAAAATTTATGTAATAAAAATGCAGAATGCCATAATTATTACTATTTTTATCTTTAAAATTTATTTTTTATTTTTGGAATTTTTTGGAATTATAAGACATCATCCTAATAATGAATGTTATTGAAAATTCATTATTTTCCAACTGAGCAACTGAATTCTACAATAGCTAGATTTTATAAACTTGTTCTAATTACCAATTAAATTTTTTTGGCCACCAATCATGTATAAAATATAAATACTCAATGGAGAAAATAAATATAGTTTTAGTCTTTTAAAAGGAAAAATCCTTATTCATCTTATAGATCTCCTGATCCACTAGGTTATGAGAGATGTATCCACAATACTGAGAAATTTTTTTCTTTCCCATGTTTCTCCCAATGTGAAAATATTGACCTAAAGACTTAGGTCATAGATGTAGAAGTATCTAACTGGTGAAACATTATTAAAAATAAAATAAAATAAGAATAAATTGAGTCCATTTAATGTGGTGATTTTATGATGATATTTTCCAATAAATACATATGTTGTATTCTAAGTACAATTTTGGAGAAGGAATTACATTATCATATGAAAAAGGAGTGAAAATAAATTCTTAAGAATGAAGATAAATACCCAAGACTTACAAGTTATTCATATAGAGTAAAAATTATCCCTAAAATATAAATTGATCGATTCACTGGTTTCATAAATCCAAGTATCAATTTTTTTTAGTTAAATGAGATATTAATAACTATAGTTAAATAAATCGAGGTACACATTATATATAAATTTATGTTAGATATTACCACCATTCCTATGGTTTTGATAAGAAAATGTAGAATAAATCTCATGAAAACATAAACCACATAGTTCAACAAAATTATATCCACCTACATATGTGGAATGTGGGATGCAATGTCAAGGGAATTTTCTGAATGGAACATGGTGGTCTTATAATTTTTTCAAATTCATTTAATAAATCCAATGAGTTTAAAAATGCGATGAATGGATAGATTAATGAAATGAAGGAAAAAATTTCCATGTAATGAACTATAAACTCTATAATGCATCAAAAATGTGTGTTGTTGGAATTATTAAAACCAGTAGGTCAATTTAATGATAAATGGTGATTTTATGTGTCCTCAACCTCTTTAGATAATTGGGAAAATGAAATTTCATGTGATCACGACTAATGATATGGGATACAAGAATGAGATTATAAATGGTTCACTTATCATCCAATTTATATTAGGTAATGACTTTTTAAATTCTAGAACATACTACTATTTTATATCTATGTAATTTTCAATGGGTTTCAAATTAGAAACTAACTATATAGATATTCTGTTAGTGGTAAAAATTCCAATGGTATTATGGTAACTTATCTTATCTATCGTTGCTTTCCAAATGATGTTTGTAGGAATTTTCTAAATAAAAATTATATGATTATCCCTTTAGATTAATTTAATGTTTTTATAAAAATGGAATAACATTATTTATATGGATAATATATCAATTTTATAGGAAGGGATGTAATATTCCATATTCCATGTGAATTGTGATCTTTTATAGTGGGTTGATGAATATAATCTTTAAATATAAATTACATCAATATTGTGGGTATTAATTTACATCCATGTAGGATATTTATCATAGATGGTTGTGGTAGGACTCAAAACTAATGATATTCCAATTGTATTTCATTTTGTTGATGTCATTCGATATGTGATTCTGATTATTTATATGAATCATCTAGATCAATTTTCTAATTAATTCAAACCTCGTGCTACAACTATTTCAAAACTCCTTATATAATGGCTCATCTCCATTAATGAATTGATGAAGAATCTATAGGAGATTATATATAAGTGATTAATCCTACAATGTTTGAAACCTTAGGGTTCGCTAATTGCTTTTATTAAGAAAATGATTGATCAATTAGACACATAATTGATTTTATAGAAAATCACAAGATCACTATAAAAGACTAGAATACCATACCCTACATTTATGATATTCCTAATCAATTACAAGGATTTAAAAAACTTTTCAAAAATTGAACATCATTATTTAAATTATTAATTAAGGGTTATGACTAAGGATTTACCTTTGACATGGTTTTGTATAAGGTATGGTTATTATGAATTTATTGTGATTCTATTTGGACTAACTAATACCCATGTTATCATTATTTATTTCATGATTAGATTCTTTATAGATTACCTAGATCCGTTTTTAGTATTCTTTTGGATGATATTGTTATATATTCAACAATAAATTAAGAACATAAAGATGATGTTATGATTATTCTGAATTACCTAAGGAATGATAAGTTGAACTAGAAGTTAAAAAACTATGAAATTTAGATAAAAAAAGATTTATTTATTTTTCATATATAGTTAAATGAGGGTATATAAGAATATCGATCAAATACTATGGTTATTAAACATTTTTCTAGAAAAACAACTATAACATATATATATAGTTTTCTTTATTATTTTGAATAATATCAATTAATTTTTTGATATTTAAAATTACTATCAAATCCACTCACACAGTTGTCTTAGAAGTGGTCATGTTCTATGGATAGTTGAGATTGAACATCTCTTCATAGAACGTATTTGAATCATAGTTTTCACACTTGTGGTTAAATTACATAAAACAGAAAAAGGTATCTAATTTATAGTGATCCATTAAATAAGGTACTAGGATTATTCTTTAAGATTAATTTTGTGGATATAGGTTATACCACATGATAAATTAATGTTACTTTAAATAATTACCCAACTTGCAATTTGGAGTTAATAGTAGAAAATTATCCATTAATGATATGTAGAAATTAAATTTAATAGGAAACATGTTATATATATAGATATTAAAAAATATTTATGTATGTCATCACCAAAAAAAGGGATTAATATACTCCATTGAGGATGGTTCGAGATGAATAAATATTATGACTCATCAATACAATATAAACCTAGGATGGTGAACAATGTGGTTGATGTTCTAATTGGAAGGAACAAAATACTTTGTCCATGATGAGGATTAAATTTAATATAATTCATATGTATTTGAAGAAAATTGAATTTTAAATCCTAAGGTAAGTGTCATATCCTATATTTCACCGAAAAATGTTCAACAATCTATCCATGGGAGGATTAAGGAGATGAATAAATAAGATATAGAGAAAACATATAATGTTACAAATATTCAATTTTTAAACATTGATTCTAACTGAATGATAATGTCTTGGAACGATTAATGTGTTTCGTCTAAACAGGATGTCAATTTTCAGTTGTTGGATATGGATTATAGTTCGTAATTCTCTATTTAACCGAGATGTATGAAGATATATGTATACATATAAAATAGAATACAAGGTGGAAAAACACGAAGATAGATATTGTAGAATATATATACTTCGTGGAATGGATTGACATAATGTTATATATTATAGGTTGAATTCAAATGGGATGTTACAACCATTACCCATCCATACATTTATATGGGATCACATCACCATATATTTCATCATCGGACTCCCCAAAACATCTATTTTGAACAATGACATATGGGTTGATGTTGATTTCCTTATAAAGTCATCACACTTCCTTATCATAAGAAAAGATTTATGTCTTTATCAGATTTATAAGTTATACATTATGGAATTGATGAGGTTTCATGGAGTACCACATTATTTATATCATAATGGGATAGGTGGTTTATCATTATGATCTGGGGAAGATATTATTAGAATGTAGATACAGAGTTATATTTTATCTCTACATATCATCCATAGATAGATTACAAGTCTAGGAGAACTATTATTACCATATATGACATTTTTATATTTTATTATATGGAATTAAACAGCGGCTGGGATGAATAGATTCATCTAGTCATGTTTTCAAACAACAATACCTTTCAATTAAGAATCCAGCTGGATCCTAATGAGGCCCTCAATGGTAGAGTGGTTAAAATTTCAACATGTTGGGATGAAGTTAAAGTAATAAAGCTATTGGAAACTAAACTGTTAGAGGAAATGGTATGTATAGTCAAATTTATTCAATAACACAAATGAGGAGATCTGAGTAAACAAAAATGTTATACTGACAATCATTGGTGAGATCTGGAGATTATTGTTGGTGAAATGGAATTTATGAAAATTTACACATGGAAGAATATTATGACATTTAGGAATAATTACAACCTATAATTTTTTTATTTTGGAACCATGATTTTTTTTATCTAGCAAGGAAGGTATATTATCGTTTGGTTATTCAACTGAACCTCTCTCATGTTCATAATGTCATTTATGTCTCTCACATGAGGATGTATATACCTAATCCATCAAATTTACAATAATTAGAGGAATACCCACATGATAGTGATAATTTTTATTACGGACAACAAATTAAATCTTGGATCATGGAGAAAAAGTTTTACAGAACAAGACTTCTCATCTATTTAAAGTAATCTATATGAATCAAGAGTCCAATGATGCTCTATTGGATCTCAAGGATGTAATAAAAATGATAAATCCCCATTTTTGGTATTGGAGTGAAAAAATTTTGAGGGAGAAATTAATTTTATGAGTGGTATAATGTATCACTATAATATTATATGATATAGTTTTATATTACAAAATTATGATAACATGTGATACTTGGAACACTAAGTTTAAAAAAATTGTGGTATACTTTTAAAATTTTAATTTATAATGTGAAAGACAACACCTATAAATTATATATGTACATATAAATAAGAATAACTAAATAATGAAGTAATACATTTTAAATATGTATAAAATAAATTCATTGGTTTTCAATTAATAGAAATAAAAAATATTAATTATTTGAAAAAATGGAGATGTTTTTTTGAATAACTATTTTTAAGTAACCAATGTATTATTATAATAATAGATTAAATGAATCAATGTTGGTTAATATATTTAAGGTAAGTTATCTATTATAGATTCAATAAAATAATGTTACATTAATATATTATTTTTTAGCCATATGATAGGAATTAATATTTTTTTATTTGTAAAAATTCATTTTTCTACAAAATAGATTTCTTCCTCTATACCATAGTTACGTTAAAATGAATTTTGAAACATATAGATGTAGAATGTTTTATAATTTACACCATATTTGTAATTCTTATGACCAATTTTTAAAATATCCCACTTTTATTTATAATCATTATAAATAGTAAATGCGACGAAATTTATCACCTCATTAAAAGGTTAATCAGGGTGGCTTAAGATAAAACTATGTTTTGAGGTCCATAATGTTCATGTTAATAATTAATGGATGAATGGAAATAGAACCATATTATCTTAGGTGATAATTATAATTATTTATGGGATACATTTATGTGAGAATGACCTATATAATATTTAATGAAATGATAAATACATTATTTCTCTCTCTTACTTTTAAAAATAACTTATGAGTTAAAATAGGGGAAAAATAAATTTATAAATGAAAATTAATCGTTTTTTAAATAATAATTAAACAGGTTTCAATTATATAATTATCATAAAAATTTTTCTTATTAAATAATTATATTAATTACAAATGCCACACCAACAGCGTATTTATTCGTTTATGAGAAAAATAAAATAATTGATTTTAAAAGTCATTGATATATTATAATCTGAATTATTTATATTATTATCCAAATATTATAAATAAATATAAAATATTATTGACGTGTTAAAATATTATATTATAATTCAATTATTTATTATTTCATTAATTCCTAGTTATATAAGTAGTGTGGAAAAATGAGAGTAACAATATTTAATTAAATAATATATAATTAAATTATTTTAAAGTCATAAATTTTTTTAACAGGGGAATGTAGAAAATAAATGGTTTAACATGTCATTTCTTAACTATTTCAAAAAATGTTGGTATATTATAAGATAAGTTATAATGCATTAAATATGGAAAATCTATTACTATAGTTAACGTTAAAATATATTGAATAAGGGGTTAAATGAAACGATTCGGTTTCAAACACCACATATACCTAAAAAATATTATTAATTGAAATTATTTACATCAAATTGAAATATTAGAATTTATATATTTGTGTTTGGAATAAATTTTTTTTATAAATTTATTTTTTTCATATTTACATGATTTTCAAGACTGTCTCTCTCCTCTCCTATAAAAGGACACATGTCCTTTTTTACCACTATAACCAATCGAGCCTCCAATATCAAACATACCCTAGATAAATATTCTATAAATAAACTTATATAAATTATAAAGGTTCTGGTATTCCCAAAAAACACAAGTTCCCTTAATATGAATCTAAAATAGTTTTTTAATGTTTTGGTAATCACCATAATCGATCAGTTGCTTTTAAAATTTTCATTTATCTCAATAAAAGCCATTATTTTATAATAAAAATATAATTTTAGTATAGCCTATCTATTTAAATGTCATTATGATTAATAAACCAAAATAATCCACCCTATTTGTTATCCAATTCGAAATGAAAGTATTACATGCATGTATGTTTGGATTACCATATCTACATAGCAATTTTAGAAACCCTATTTTTATTACATAGATATTACATAATTTTAAAGATAAACAAAATTAAATAATTACACATTGAGGATCCAAAGCATTTGTGTCTTTGTAAAATCAGGGCCATACATAACTTTTATAAAATAAAATGTCAGATTTTACTTAATTAATTCTTCTATAACTTTTTATTTCCCTCATTTTATCCATAGTAAAAATATTCAACCAAGGATACACATAGAAATAAGGGGTGATGTAAAATCCCAATAGTAGGATGAATAAGCGACATAAAACATTATTGAGAATAATAAACATCAATAATATAAGAAAATGTTCATAATAAAAATAATTATAGGAAATAAGAGATAATAAAATTTAATGTGGAATGGAAAAAAATGAAACACCATGTCATAGTGGAAAATTAAGACACCTAGTTGTGAACAAATATAATATCTTATTGGTGCATATTTCTCTTTTTTCGTGAGATACATCACATTAAATAGTGAATTTATGTGTGATATAATTAATGGAACACCCATGAAAAATAAATTTTACATGGGATATATAATTCATGGTACAACGATCACATAATAAATTTAAAATGTGCTATATAATTTACAGTGCATTCATCACATTAATAAATTTACATTATCATGCTTAAAACATAGAAAAGATATCAACCCCTAGTATAAATTAACCTAAGGAAAAGAATGGGTTTCATTTCACAAATTTTACCCTCATAAATAAACATTAGGATTCCCAAAATAATAAGAGTATAATGTACTTGATAAAATGATCTTCATTATTGAGTGAAAAAGAAACAAAATCCTGATAAGTAAAAGAGGTATATTTTTGAAAGACGGGATATTTTTGAAATATCGTTAAATTTTCCCAAAAAAATTATCGAATTCATGTATATTCTAGAAAATAAAAGGGAAGAAAAAGGAAATGATATTTATGGAACATTAATGGAACCTCATTATTGAAAATTATGAGAAAGAGAGAAACCCCAAATAAAGAGAGTTTGGTTCGAGAATCCACTTATCATAGGGCCGATTGCATTCTTCACAATAATATCCAAGAAAATAAAACTAAATTCATAAATTAACTAATATAGAACAATTTATACAATTATTTTTTTCATTATTGTTTTATTGTTTTCATTTATGGGATTTTTATAACTTATGGAGTTTAATTTCATCGTTCAGGAGTGTTCTGTTTTTTATGATCTGTTCAGCTTTTTATAAGTATTGATGTTCATGTACAACGAGAATGATTCTAGATAACTGAATATATATATTATTAATGAAAATATAGATTTTTATTAGTTTTATAGGTCATTTGGTTATTTGTAATGATAATTCTATATTATATAGAACAATGAAAATGATTTAATTTATTTGGAATATTTATCGACCATTTCGAGCTTGTATGATTTAGTTTGTCATAATTTTTATATATTAATTCTAGAAGACTATATGACATATAATATGTATAATAATATCTTATTTCACCATAATTATTGTTTTATTTTCATCCATTAATTCATTAAACAAAAATGAAAGAAAATCCTCTACGGGGGAGGTAAATCGACACACCTTGGACTCTATTTTCAATTATAGAATAAAAGGAAAAATAAAATGATTTGAAGATGAATTATTCCATTAAAATATTATAGTTACCATATATTAATAAAACTAGATTTATCATTCCTCTTGTATAGGTATTGGTGATGAGATAATAACAATATAAATGAAATTGAAAATCAATTAAATGAAAAAGAAAGGGGATTTTACCTCTGGTATTTCTCCACCTATAGAACCTTTTTAGGGGAAAAGTTTATTTTATTTTTTTATACCAAGGGATTATGGATGTTTTGGATGGGATTGGTGATATTATTTAAAATAATTTTGATAAGGCTTAAATGTTGAAAAATATGAGGAGAAGAGGTTTTGAGCGGTTGTATTTATAGGGGAGGAGATTGTAGTTTTTCTCATTATTTTATTCAATAGATTATTATTTTATATCAATAATATTATTAAATTGATACGTATCAATAAATATACTAAAATATTTAATGTTATATATAAATTAAGGTTTTTACATTCATGATGACTGAATAAATATTATATTTAACTTATAATGTGAAAATACTTTAAATTGTCATATTTTATTATTCACTAAACAGTCATTTTTTTTAAAAATCACAAAAAATGACCCTAACAATATTTTTTTGTACAATTTAAAAATGAACTCCATTTCATAAAAATAATTTTCAAAAGTTTCAAAAATTAAATTTTTATTTAATATCAACATTTAGTAGGAGAATATTGTTTTTAGCGTTATAACAGATTTTATAAGAGGTTGAAAAATTAATTAAGGACTCATAAAATTAACTTATTACCATAATAATAAAATATTTTAATTTATGAATCCCTTTTATGAAAATAATTTTTTTTGAATTTTTATATTAATTATAATATTGTAATTAATAATTTATTACTTACAAGATTATTGAAACATAATTTATAATTTTTAAAACATTCATTTACATATACTATGATATACATATATTATATAATCAATTATACGATACCAAGCTTTTATTTATACCTTTATAGGTACGGATAATATTTTATTGGACATGTTCCTATTCATGATGGCCACATTACTATTACAAAGGTCAAGATACTATTTTATCAGAACTGGATCCTTAACATCAAAAAATACCTATTATTTCATACATTATTCATCTATAATGTCTATATTGTGTTATATCAGTTATTTTTTGTGATTTATAATATATAAAATTATTATAAGATGGGTTTTTCTTTTGATTAAATTATTAGTTGTTTCATTGTTTGCCACTTATAAAATTTCTCGCTCAAATTTTCATTTTAATCATTATGGTGTAAACAAGAGAGGTTACTTATACTTTATTTCTTCAATTGGATCCAAAGCTTCCTCTTATAACTTATGGGTTTTCCATAGTACTTTGACCAGGTGAGTAGTATTTTTTTATATTAATTTGTCTCTTTAGTCTAAGATCTGTATTGGATGCTCGTAATAAGAGAGATAATTTTCCAAATATATCACATCTAGATTCAGTACATGGTAGGAATTAGGTATGAAATTATTTAAGAGGGAATACATCATGTACTTCAGACATGGTTGGTGGAAGTGCTAGCTGATAAGACACAACATCAACTTGATTAAGAATCCCAAAGGGGTCTATGTACCTCGGAATAAACATTACTTTATTCAAAAATATCATGACCCTCTTTCATAGAGATATGTCGAGGAATAAAATATCTCTAACCATAAACTCAATGCCTCATCTAAAATTAGCTTCAAATTAATTCTATCATCTTTGGGTACTTTGATGTTCTGTTGAATGGTTTTCACATTGTTTAACATTTCTTCGACCATTTCATTTCCTTGCAGCTTAAATTCCCCAAATTCAACCCATAATTCTACTGTTCTATATCCATTCCATAAAAGTCTTCATATTCAGCCATTTGGATGATCGAGTGGAAATGGTTGTGGTACGAGAACCCAACCATGAATAGATGATGGTCTTATAACTACCCATACATTACATACATTTTTATCTCTTCATAATTGATACATACTTATTAAAACATATAACAAAACCATGATTGGACCATATAGGTATAGTGTCTTCAGAAACTGGGAGACATAAACAACTGGTTCATAAATCATCTACATTGTCTCCCGCTTATTTCATCATATCTAGACTCCCATTTTGGAATATCCTACTTAATACCCTTCTTCCTAACCTTGGGAAAAGAAAAAATACAAAGGGTGAACTCAAATGCTCAGTAAGGGAAAACAAAGGAAATTTAAATCATAACAAAATCACAAGAAAATAACATTTTGAAAATCTTATCCTATAAAAGAGATCATAATATCGTGACATTGGATAAATCATAGTAGTGAAATTAAATCCCAACATTCATAACACAAGACGTGAATCTTTGTGGCATACACACATAATCATAGAAAATCATTTCATATTAGTCAAGACTCATTTCCATGACCATCATAGTGGACAACGTCCATTACTGAACTGATTTCACTCCTCGTTCCAGTCCTGTATCACTGAATCGGATTAACTTTCTATTCCATCAATGTCTATATCATGAGATAGAAATCTTTACCCAGAGCATTGGTGGGAGATATTGGTCCCACCCATCTCATAATTATTCCATTCTTATGTATGCCATAAAATCATAAATCATACCTCATAGCAAAACCCATGTAATAAAAATGGGATTATTAAACATCATTCCATCATAACATAATCCATATAAGATAAATGGACTTCAAAAAAATAATTCCATCATAATCAAATCAATGTAATAATAGGGATATATACATAACCCTATATTCTCTTAGATGGAACATAATTTTGATAAAACACATGAACTCCATTCTTGAGGAAAATATCATTTCTACTTCAAAAACTTTTTTTCCTTTCTCAACATGTCATAACATCTTAAACTAAAATAATTTAATTGAAAATAAACATGAAGACTTGTAATGTAAGCTTCATGTAAATAAATAATTCATTCCGTATGAGTTAAAAATACATTCTTCTCGTAGTTTGGCCAGAAAAGTCAACAAGTATCTCATACTAAAAACAAAAAAAGCTTCCATTCATATATTTTACTAAAAATACACAATAGATAAAATTGGATTTAAATTTTTTTAGGAGGATAGAAATAATATTACATATTGGGAAACATGGATGTTGATGATAAATATTCCCCAGTAAATGCTGATGTATAAATAATCTCGGATAAAAATGAGATTGTGAGATTTTCCCTTACCTTAGGTCTGATATGATTTGTACATATCAAAACCTCCTGTATAATGATTTAAATAATTTCATTGACTTATTCCAGAATCATAAACATTATTATTATATCATATAAGGACAAATTCTTATCTTCTTATTATTTTATTTCATTGCTACTTGTTATTCGGGTGTTCATTGCTTTATGTTCTTATGCGTGTTTTGTCGAATAAATTCATATTATACATTTTACATTATAGCTCAATAATTTATATAATGCTAGTAGTATAATATATATCAGATTTATTCATTCAATTTGTTTATATAATCATGGTTTTATGAAGAGCTTGTAGAACGAATCACATCACATCGTGGAGACGGTAAGCCGTACGTACGTATGAGCGATGATATCATTCCCATAATTATTGAATGGTATTGGAGTGGATGATAGAATATCTCAGAATTAGTATCTTATTATAATAATCACATATTGTAATTCGTTACACAATTATACCCATCCATGTAATGGGGTTGTGGAAAAACATATTACACCACGACGTGGAGACGGTATTCCATATGTACGCATGCACGGTGATTTTGTTTTCCCTAAGATAGATAGAATGTGAACTGGGGTTGTTTCATATTTATAATATCATATCATTATATTAGTGATACCGATGATATTAATTTATTATGTAACAAATAAAGAAGAAGAAGTAGAAGAAGTAATAATTTTGAAAGTATTGGTAAAGGATATTACCTCTTCTTCGACGCGCCTCTTCTAAACCTATTCTTAGGGCACTAAAGTTAGACTTTGAAGAAGACCAGGACCTCAATAATGTTTCTAGGGAATTGGATATGGTAATGTTATAGGTTATGGCTGAGCTTGAAGGATCAAAATGTTGTGAAGTGGAGAGGGAGGAGGTTCCCTTTTATAAGGTAAGAGAGGGGCACCATTGGAAACATAAGAAATATTAATTTATAATAAATTCAAACCCCACATAAAAACATCCAAAAAGGATTAAATTCGAAGATGAGGTGAGATAGGGTTGTAATATCACCAAACAATAATATTTAGTCATGTTGTGAATTTATTTTAAACCTTATCAATTTGATTTATCCTTATTTAATCTATTAATTTTTATTTCTGGTAATAATATT
The DNA here is from genome assembly GCA_963277665.1 of Viscum album. NCBI lineage: Eukaryota > Viridiplantae > Streptophyta > Magnoliopsida > Santalales > Viscaceae > Viscum > Viscum album. Next base: position 961,253,779 of record OY728127.1, read on the forward strand.
CTAAATTTTGAATTCTTATAAATAATTACTTATGTGTTGTGAATTGTCCATAATTGGATATGTTATGAATCTTTAGACCATATAAATTTCAATTTATAATTTTTAAAATTTTTTGTGATTTTTAAACAATTTTATAATATGTTATTTCTATAAAATAACAATAGTGTCAATTTTTACACTATTCATTTATTTGAATTCAAATAAAATCCACACAAAGGATATATTCGAAAAAAAATATTTAATATATTCCTAAAATTTCATATTCATCTAAAAAATTAATTTATCGCATTAAATAGTTCATATAATATTTATTTTAATATTTTTAAAACCATTTATTGTATATTTCAATCAATAAAATAATTTCAACATCACTATTATGTCATCATTAATGATAATTATTTAATCCCTAAAAATTATAAATAAATTTACATGATGAAAATAATTTTATTAGATTTCTGTAGTTAATTTATTTTTGAAGTTTTATGATGTTTATCACTAAATTAAAATTATTACACTTATATGATATAAGAGAGTGACATGTTGTCACTTTCTATGGTTTTAAATATAATTATATCATTTTATTCTTCAGTAATCCATGAAACAAATCTATTCTAACCCGTAGGTGATATTTGTCGATTTTATTTGTCCAACAGAATTTGGGAAGGTGTTTGAGTAATTTTATAATATTATTTTTACACATAATTACCTAATTTACCTTTAACTGTGCTAAATAAAATTTACCGAAGTTACTATTCATACTGCCCAAAAATAAAAAGTAGCCTTTAAAAATAATTTGGAAATACTGATTCCCAATATGGAATCAATTTTTCAAAATTCAAAACATAGAAGGTGTAGTAATTAATTTAAAAGTAATCTTGTTGTTGAAAAAAATGGATTTTTGTTTAAAACATTACAAAAGATTGAATTGATTTTACCTTCAAATTCAATGTAAAATTAACACTATTGACATGTATTATATTAAAAGGTTAAAAAATATTCAATTTATTCTTTAATACAATTTACAATTATAATTTAACCATATAAATTATCCCAATGAAAAAAAGTTGTTTTTAAGTAAAATTTAGCGTGTTTTTACTATTCATCAAAATAAGAACGTTGTCAGAAAAATATCAAAAATTTACCCAATGTAAATTTTTATATCTTGATTCCAAATAAGAATTTTATTTTATAAAATTGATCTTATAAACTTTTCAAAAATAATATTTAAAATGGGTGCGCCATCAAAAGGTGGTAAAACTGCATTTTTTGAAAAATACTTCTTTTATCCGAAAAATTGATTTTTTTTCATATCTCATTATAAAAAACGTGTAAGATGAATTATAATGTTATAAAATTACAAATTAGGTTAATAAAATTTATAAAGTCTAGTTCATAACATTATAATAATATATCATTGTTCTGTGAAACTCGGTATTGCGTACAATGCAAGATATCGAGAAAGGTTTCTCTTACATGTAACGCAAGGAAAGCTAATGTTGTGTGTAGTGAATAATTTTTTTGGTGTTGCGTATAACATAAGAAATTAAAATAAAAAAATATTTCTCATAAAATCTCAGGGTGTTACATTCAACCCCCATTAAAATTAATTTCTTCCTCAAGATTCGTCACTTCATAACATACAGATGAGGATTCCTCTCCCTCATCATATCCTCAAGTTCCCATGTAGCTTATTCTAATTTTTTGTTCCTCCATAAAACATTAACCAAGCAGGTTGTCTTGTTTTGTAGAACTCTTTCCCTATGATCCAGAATCTCTATCGGCTATTCTACATAAGAAATATCTTGCTCCATCAGTACAACTTCTTAGCTTAGTTCATATGAAGGATCAGGTATATACATTCTCTGGAGAAATAAATGGAACACATCATGAACTTGAGAGATATTTGGGGGATGTTCTAATCGATAAGCTACCTTCCCAACATGATCCAGTATTTGGAGAGGACCGATATACCTAGGGCTTATCTTTCCCTTCTTTCCAAATCTCATTACTCTTTTCCAAGGAGATATTCATAAGTACACTTTATCACCCACTTCGAACTCTAGGTCTTTTATCCCGTTGTCGGCTTAACTTTTTTGTTGACTTTGCGATGCTCTTATATGTTGTTGAGTAGATCTGACATTTTCTTCCATCTCATCAACAAGATCAGGTCCTAATATCAGTTTTTCCCCAAATTCATCCCAACAAGTTGGAGTTCTGCATTTCTTTTCATAGAGAGATTCAAAAGGAGCCATATGAATACTGGAGTGAAAGATATTATTATAAGAAAATTTCACCAAAGGTAGGTTTTGATCCTAACCACCTTTGAAATCCATATAGTAAGCTCTCAACATGTCTTCTAGAGTTTGAATTGTCCTCTCAGACTGACCGTTTTCCCGAGGAAGATAAGTAGTGCTATCATTCAACTATGTATCTAGAGTATGCTGAAGACATCGCCAAAACATCGAGGTAAACCTCAGATCCCGATCTAATATAATGGAAAGTGGTACTCCATGAAATCTTAACACTTCATTTACATATATCATGGAAATCTGATCAAGATATAAATCTTATATAATAGCAATGAAGTGTGCCAACTTCGTAATACGATCATCTATAACCCAGATAACATTGTTGCCTTCAGATTTTTTAGGAAGTCCAATGAAAACGTCCTTATTGATGTTTTCCCATTTAAATTATGGTATGGGTAATGGTTGTAACATCCCCATAGACTTCTATCTCTTAGCTTTATCTTGCTGACAATCCAAGAATCGAGAGAAATACTCAACAACATCTCTTTTCAGGTTATCCCAACCGAAGTACTCTTTTAGGTCCATATGCATCTTCGTGCATCCAGGGTGAATAGAGAATTAAAAACTATGAGCCTCATCCAATATTTCCTTATTTAATTCTGGGATGGGAGGAACACAGACCCGATTCATGAACCATATTATTTTATCAAAATCAATGTGGAATTTAGGAACATTTATCACCTTCTTTTTTAGCTCTTCATCTTCTTTCTGTGCCTCTTTAATCTTCACATGTATAGATGGTTGAACATTAATTTGAGAAGGATAAGATTTTCCCCTTCCATTATAATACCAAGATCCATCCTTTGTAAATCCATAAATATTGGATCTTTTGTGATCCTCATCATGGATAATCTACCATGTTCTTGTCGACTTAATATGTCTGCCACCTTGTTTTCTTTCCCATGATGATAATGAATTGAGAAATCCTAATCCTTAATAATCTCCAACCATAATCTTTGGTTCATATTCAGCTCCTTTTGTGTGGAAATATACTATAAACTTTTATGATCAGTATAAATATTACACCTTTCACCATAAAGATAATACCTCCAAATATTTAATGCAATGATTACAGCAGCTAACTCCAAATCATGAGTTGGGTAATTTTTCTTATGGATTTTAAACTTTCATGAGGCATAAGCTTTCAGCATATCATTTTTCATGAGAAAAAACCCCAATCCCTTCTTGGATGCATCACTGTAGATCACAAACCATTATCTACAACAAGGTAGTGTGAGCACAGGTTCACTGGATAACCTTCTTTTTAACTCCTTGAAATTCTCTTCACACTCCTCTGTCCAAACGAACAAAACTCCTCATCTAGTATACCTGGTGAGTATTGGTATTTATGATTAAAAATTTAAATTATAAAGAGAGAGAAAATTATTAATGGAAGGATTTTCTCATCATTAATGGAGGATTTTCTCCCCACATTAATGAATATTTGTTCCTAATAATAATTGATGAAATAATGATGGAATAAGGAATTTTGACCATATTAATGGAGTTATGGAAATGATGTCTATATAAGAGGATGTGGTAGAATATATTGGAATGTGCTCTATAAAAGATGTAACCTCCAATGAGAATAATGAGTAAGGGGTTGCCGCGTTTGCGGTAATCAGTGTGAAGCAAAGATGATGAAGATGAATGAAGCAGAGGTGATGACACAGACGTTGATGGCGTGTCAACGACGGAGAATGAATGTGTGTTCATGAAGATGATGGCATGAGATGAAACGATGTGTAAAATTACTTCAGGTGATAAAATGCTTTCGGGTGATAAAAGGCCTTCGGGTAAAATCATCTCTTCTCTTGTGTGTTTTCTGTAACGACTATTTCTGCTGCGGCGCTGGGCTCCTCCCCAACAGTGGTATCAGAGGGATTGGTTGTAGTGATCAGTTGTAGAACATGGTGGTAAGCATCAAGTGGAGCATCTAATCATGGACTCAAGACCTCAGATTTCATCAAAAAATGGCGGCGGTATCAGCGGTGTTGGTGGAATATTGAAAGTCTTCTTGGCCGCAGGTGTCATGCAGCATGTTCCGTTCATTAGGTGACATTCAATTCTTGGTGGAGTTGGTGATAAAATTGAACCAGATAATGGGGATGATTTTGGATTATTTGAATTTTAAATCAATGTGGTGATTATTAGGATTTCTGATTTAAAATTTAAATTATAAAGTTAGACAACATTATTAATGGAGGGATTTTCTGAACATTAATGGGGGATTTTCTCCCAACATTAATGAAGAGTTGTTCCAAATATTAATTGGAGAAATAATAATTGAATAAATAATTTTTACCGCATTAATGGAGATATTGAAATGATTTCTATATAAGAGGATGTGGTAGCATGTTTTAGAATGTGGGCTGGAAAATATGTAGCTTCCAAGAGTGAAACTAGGAAGGGGTTTCCACGTTTGCAGTAATCGGAGCGAAGTGATGACGATGAAGATGAATTAAGCAGAGGTGATTATGCCGAAGATGATGGCGTGTCAACGACGGTGAATAAATGTTTGTGTGCAATGATGATGGCATGTGATGAGGTGATGTGTAAGATTCCTTCAGGTGATAAAATTCTTTCGGGTGATAAAAGTCCTTAGAGTGAAATCTTCTCTTCTCTTGTGTGTTTCTTCAATGACAGCTTATGTTGTGGTGCCGAGCTCTGTTCCCCAACAGTGAGTGGATTAGATAATCTTGAAATTTTTTTGCATAAAATGTCGATAATATCCAGCCAAACCAAGAAAACTTTTCTTCTCTGTTACTGTTGTTGGTCTCGACCATCTTTCAATAACCTATCTTTTTTCTAGATCCATAGATATCCCCTCTTTTGAGTTTCTGCGACCCAAAAATGAAAGTTTTTGAAGCCAAAATTCACACTTTGTAAATTTGGAATAATGATTCTCCTTTATTAGGGTATTTAATACAATTCTCAAGTGATCTGAATGTTCTTCCTTGCACTTTGAATAAACAAGAATATCGTCTATAAAGACCACCACAAACTGATCAAGATAATCTCTAAAGACACAATTCATTAGATCCATGAAGATAGCAGGGGCATTAGTAATACCAAATTGCATCACTATAAATTCATAGTGACTATACCTGGTACGGAAATCCATCTTTTGTATATCCTTCTTTTTGACACTTAATTGATGATACCCTGAACAAAGATAAATCATGTAAAAGTATTGAGCTCAGCATAGTTGGTCAAATAAGTAATATATGCATAGGATATGATATTTGTTCTTGATAGTGATCTTGTTATGTTCTTGATAATCAATGGAGAGTCTCATCGATCCATCTTTCTTCTTAACAAGTAGAACAGATTCTCCCCAAGGTGATGCACTAGGGCATATGAATCCCTTATCAAGATTCTCTTGGAGTTTCTTCTTCAATTACTGCAACTCAATAGGCGCCATTCTATAAGGCGTCTTTGAAATGGGTATAACACCCAATATGAGTTCTATTGAAAACTCAACTTCACGATTTGGTGGAACACTTGACAATTCCTCAGGAAATACATCATCAAAATCTCATAAAATGAGCACATTCTTAATCTTGAGTTTCTCTCCACCATTTGAGATAAATCACCTTTATTTATTAGAATCAAGACCCATAAATGGGCGAAATTTCCATTGGAAGGTTATGTTAATCCTTGCATTGATAGATGATCATATATTGATCAGGAATATGAAATGTGACTTCCCTTCGTTGGCAATTGATATAATCTCCATATAAAGAATGACAATCCATGCCCAAAATCACATAAACATCCACTATAGGAAGGATCACAAGATTTTCAATAAATACTTTCCCACAAACTTCAATCTCAGAAGAATTGTAAACATTTGATGCGACTATTATGCCATTAGAGGTTGTCCCAGCTAAATCAACAGCTAATCGCTGGGGTAGTACGACGATACCCTTAGAATGTTCTTCAGAAATAAAAGAGTGGGTGGATCCAGAATCAAAAAAAATATTTTCCACTTTATAGTTGATGGTAAGTGTACCTTTCACCACTTCGTTATCATACTCCACATCACCGAGAGAAATTGCATGTGACTTTCCATTGTCTTCGGCCTTAAGAGTATTTTGACGTCAATCATCATCAAAAACCCTTGGATTAGGGCATTGATTGTAAAAATTCTCCATTTCCTTGAATATGTAACATTGAAGTTTAGGAGGTGCATTCTTTGTAGCATTTTCTTTATTCGCATCAGTAGACATATTTTTCCCATCACTGAAGCATTCAATTTCCCGATGACTGTCTTTTCCACACTTAAAACATTTACTTGTCCCTTTAAGAAAATTCCCTCCATGTTTCTTTCCACACTTTTAGCATAAGGGAAAAGTCATCTACTTTTCAGTGTGGTCTTTAGATTTTCATTGGAATTACATTTTCCTCTTCTTATCAAACCCATAAGACTGATGGGTTACTCTAATATCCATCTCAACATTGAGAGAACATAGAATAATTTCCTAATAGCTATTGATGTCCCTTATGAATTACTCCTTTTGAAGACTCAATTTTGAGCCACTAAATAATCGATCGATCTTACTCTCATGTAGGATAATAATTCCAGAAGCATACCTTGCAAGTCTTGTAAAATTTACTTCGTAGGTACCAACCGATTCATCATCCTTTTTCTTTATTTCAAGAATCTCCTTCTCCATCTTTGTTCGGAGAATACGAGGGAAGTACTTATTGAAAAATAAGTTCTTGAACTCATCCCATTCCATGAACTCAATTCGGTCTCTTTGCCTTGTATTCTTGATAATATTCCACCATTGATCAACTTCACCTTCCAATTGATATAATACTAAGATGAATTTATCATGTTCAGAACATTGTAGAACTGAAAATATCTTTTCAGTGGTACTAATCCATTTTCAGCCACTAATGGATCAGAAGACCCGCTGAATGAAGGTGGATGTTGCCTCATGAAGGATTCAACAGAATGTTTCTCCTTTCATTTCTCGTTTGGAAGTCATGTATGATTCATAGCTTGAAAAAGTAGTGTGATCATGGTTACACGATTTTTCATTACAACTCCAATAATTTTTGGTTTCTCATGGGTACAATCATTGCATTTCCCATCGTATTCCGCATTAACACGGTTCCTTTGGGTTCCATCCATTGACTAAAACCAAGAAGCATAGTGTGAGAAAAACTAATTCAAACAGGAAAAACACATAATCAAGAATAAAAATTCACACTTTAGGTCTTATCATAGGATATTAATGTCCATTTTTAAAAGACTAATATTTTGTTCTATGCTTAGACATATCCTTAGGGTTCTTACTAAGGCTTTCACATCCTAGTATCCAAAGGTAGACTATACCTTTCCTCTGATACCAACTATAACGACCCATACTTTACATACATTCTTATCACTTCATAATTGAAGCATAATTATTAAAACATATAACAAAACAATGATAGGACTGTATTGGTATAATGTATTTTGAAATTTGGAAACATAAACAACTGGTTCATAAATCATCTATATTATCTTGCACTTATTTAATCATATCTAGAGACAATTTTTGGAATATCTTACTTAATACCATTCTTCCTGACCTAGGTAAAAGAAAACATACAAAGGGTGAGCTCAAATTTTCAGTAAGGACAAACAAAGGAAGTATCAATCATATCTTATTCATAAGAAAATAACAATTTGAAAATATTATCCTGAAAAAGAGATCATAATATCATGGTATGGGATAAATTAGAGTAGTGAAACTAAATCCAAACATTCATAACATAAGACATGAAACTATGTGGCATACACACATAATCATAGAAAATCATTTCATATTAGTCAAGACTCATTTCCAAGACCATCATAGTGGACAACGTCCGTTACTAAACCGAGTTCACTCATCGTTCCAATCCTATATCACTGAACCAGATTAACTTTTCATTCCATCCATGTATATCTCATGAGATATAAATCTTTACCCAATTCATTGGAGGGAGATATAGGTCCCACCCATCTCATAATAAATCCATTCTTATTTTTGCCACAAAATCATAAATCATTCTTAATAGAAAAACCCATGTAAAAAAAGGGATTCAAGAAACATCATCCCCTCATAACATAATCCATATATGATAAAAGGAATTCATAAAAATAATTCCATCATAATAAAATCAATGTAATAATAGGGATATAAATAGAACCCTATACTATCTTAGATGGAAAATAATTTTGATAAAATACTTGAACTGAATTCCTGAAAAAAATCCTTTTCTACTTCAAAAACATTTTTCATCTCTCAACATGTCATACAATTTTAAACTAAAAGAAGTTAATTGAAAATAAACATGAAAATTTTTAAAGTAAGATTCATGGAAATAATCCATTCATTCCATATATGTTTAAAAAAACATTCTTCTCATAATTTGGTCGGAAAAGTCCAAAAGTATCTCGTACTGGAAACGACAAAATATTTTAACAAAAATTCACCAATAGCTAAAATTGGATTTAAACAATTGTATGAGGATATAAATAATATTACATATTGAGGAAACATGGATGGGGATGATAAAAATTCCTCAGTAAATGCTGAAGTATAAACAATTTCAGATAAAAATGAGATTATGAGATTTTAACATACCTTAGGTCTGATATGATTTGTATGTATCAAAACCTCCTGTATAATGATTTGAATAATTTCATTGACTTTTCCTAGAATCATAATCATTGTTATGATATCATATGTGTTCATATTCTTGTCTTCTTATTAGTAATATTTCATTGCTACTTGTTATTCGGGAGTTCGTTGCTTTATGTTCATATGTATGTTTTTTTGAATAAATTATTATTCCACTTTTTAGGTTATAGATAAATTATTTACATAATGGTAGTAGTTTAATATATATAATATTTATTCATTCAATTTGTTTATATAATCTTGTTTCAATTAATATCATGTAGAATGAATCACATCGCATCGTGGAGACGGTAAGTCGTACATACGCACAAGAGACGATATCGTTCCCATAATTATTGAATGGTATTGGAGTGGATGATAGAATATCTCAGAATTATTATCATGTTATAATAATAAAATATAGTTATTCTTTACACCATTATACCTATCCAGGTAAGGTGGTGGTGGAAAAACAGATTACACCATGACATTGAGACGGTATTCCGTACATACGCACGCGCAATGATTTTGTTTTCTGTTGGATGGATAGAAGGTGAAATGGAGTTGTTTCATATTTATAATAACATATCAGTATATGATTGATACTGATGTTATTAATTTATGATGAAAAAATAAGTAGAATAAGTAGAAGAATAATTTTTTTTGGAAAGGATTGGTAAAGGATATTACCTCTTCTTCGACGCTCCTCTTCTAATCCTCCTCTTAGGGAACTAACATTGGTATTTGAAGAAGACCAAGACATCTAGTACGTTTCTAGGGAAGTGAAGAAGAGAATTGGACAGGTTTTGGACGATCTTGAAGGCTCAAAATGTTGTGATGAGAAGAGGGAGGAGGTTCCCTTTTATATGGGAGGATAGGGGAACCTTTGGAAATATAAGAAATATTAATTTATAATAAATTCAAACCCCAATTAAAAACCTCAAAAAAGGAATCAATTAAAAGATGATATGAGATAGGATTACAATCTCATCGACCAATAAAAATTATACATGTTGTGAATTTATTTTAAACCTTATCAAATTGATTTACCCTTATTTAATCTTTTTAATTTTATTTATTATAGTAAGATTCTAAATTTTAAATTGTTATAAATAATAACTTATGTGTTGTGAATTGTCCATAATTGGATAATTTATGACATTTTAGACCATAAAAATTTCAATTTATAATTTCTAAATACTATTGTGATTTTCAAACAATTTTATAATATGTTATTTTTATTGATTAAAGAAGCAAAAATATGTTCAAATTTCAAAAACACACAAATTCAAAAGGAGTCCTCGAGCCATGAGAATCCAAATCAACTAGAGTCACGTCACTCCGCCTTCCATCATCATGAGACCCACCGTCGTCATATCCATCCTTTCACCACTGTCATTGCATGCTTATCACCCCACCAGTAATCGGCCGACCGTCGGAGATCATCCTCACCACCGTAAAACACCAACACATCAGGCCATCGGTCATCTTCAACAGCAGAATCAAACCAAGTGCAGAGCAAGCTCCCTGTATCAAAGAAATAAAACCATAGACACATACCATCGTGAACAACACTGATGGCTTCCATAACCCAAAATTTATAATACCAAAATATGAACAAAATGACCCATTTACAAAAAATCATCGAGAACGAACGCACGTCAAAATAAACAGACAAACCATCACTGCTGATTTGAGGGAGGAGCACTGACCAAAAACATCACCATTGTCGATGTCATTTCCAGCTTTGAAAGTAACCAATGTCGAAAGAAGAAGGAATCTAGATCTTCTTCAATGGAAGAATTGACTCCGGATGCGCGAAGAATACCATCGGCCGCCAATTCCCACATCCCAAAATATCTTTGGTACTACCGCTCAGATCCGACTGGGAGAGGAGGAGAGGAACTTGAGACCAGAGCAGGGATATGAATGACCGAGGTGTCCATATGATGACAAAACGGGAACCAGATGCCTAATGAGAGAATGCCGATGTAAGAGCACCTGGAAAAACCGCCAACCGATGAACCACAGATCCCAAAACCTCTTTGTCACCCCCGCTCCAGATCCCACATGGAGAGGTGCGGAGGAACTTGAGGTCAGGGTAGGTTTGAACGGACAGGGTTTCCATTAGAAAACACTCATGACGGGACCATCGAACAGAACCCACTTGAAGGAAATCAAAGGTGCCGTCAATGGAACCGATGCGAGAGCAAGAACCAGATTGAAAGACCCCTGACTCAAGGCGAGTTGAAAGGGAAGGAAAGGGAGAGGAGGAGGCAAAGAGAAAAGAGGCAGGAAGGGGTAAGGCACCAGGGAGAAGGAAAAAAACCTACATCCAAAAGGGATAGACCATGAATGGGAGAAGGCAGAGGAGTCGGGATCCCAAAACCAATTTATTTTTATATTTTTAAAAACATTTATTTGATATTTCAATCAATAAAATAATTTCAACATCACTATTGTGTCATCATTAATGATAATTATTTAATCCCTAACAATTCTAAATAAATTAACATGATGTAGATAATTTTATTAGATTTCTTGATACTATTCATGTTTTATGTTTTATGAAGATTATCACTAAATTAAAATTATTACACTTATAAGATATAAGAGAGTTACATGTTGTCACTTTCTTTGGTTTTAATTATAATGATATCATTTTCATGGTAAAAAATCCATGAAATGAATCTATTATGACCCTTAGGTGATATGCGTCAACTTTTATTCATCCAATAGAATTTTGGAAGGTGTAAGGGTAATTTTATAATATTATTTTTACCTTTAATTACCTAATTTACCTTAAACCGTGGTAAATAAAATTTACCGTAGTTACTATTAATAATGCCCAAAAAAAGTAGCCTATTAAAAAAATTTGGACCTACTAATTCAAAATAATAAATACAGTTTTTCAAATTCAAAACACATAATGTGTAGTAATTAATTTAAAATTAATCCTGTTGTTTAAAAAATGGGTTTTTGTTTAAAACATTGCAAAAGATTGAATGGATTTTACCTACAAATTGAATGTAAAATTAATGCTATTGACATAAATTATATTAAATGGTTAAAATATATTCTATTTATACTTTAAAACAATTTACTATTATAATTTAACCATATAAATTATCTCAATGTAAAATGTTGTTTTTGAGTAAAATTTAGCGTGTTTTTACTATTCGTCAAAATTAGAACGTTGTTAGAAAAGTATCAAAAAATTATCCAATGTAAATTTTTATCTCCTGATTCAAGAGAATAAGCTTATTTTGTAAAATTGAACTTATAATCTTTTCAAACATAATATTTAAAATGGTTGCGCCTTCAAAAGGAGGTAAAACATCATTTTTTGATAAAAACATCTTTTATCTGAAAAAATTGATTTTGTTTTTATATCTCATTCTAGAAAATGTGTAAGATGAATTAATGTGTTAAAAAATTCCAAATTTGGTTCATACTATTTATAACTGTTACTTCATAATATTACAATAATATATCATTATTTAGTGAAACTCGGTATTGTGTGCAACGCAAGCTATCAAGGAATGTTTCTCTTGGGTGTAACACAAGCCAAGCTAGTGTTGTGTGTAGTGAAATATTCATTTGGTGTTGTGTATAACATAAAATATTAAAATAAAAAAATATTTCTCATAAATTCATAGGGTGTTAAAGGTCACATCCTCTTTTGATATCCACAAAACATGCCATCAACATGTATTATAGTGTCTGAATAGTTGGTTCATATTGGACATCATTTTGAGGATGATAAGTCATAATTTAGTTCAACTCAACATTTGGATCATGTTGTATTCTAATTAGATCATATATGTTGAATATCATATCTTGGTTACATGCAATCAATAATGGTACACTATGTAGCCATACTACTTCTATGATGTATATCTGGGCATGTTGATCTAGTGAGAAGTCCTATCAAATTTGGAATATGTGAGATCTATTTATAATACATTCCAAGACAAACCATATAGGATTCCTTCCTCTATATTTCTTCAAATGTCATGTGAAAAAGTCTATGATGATTTTTCCCATTTCCATGTTTGTATGGGTAATGTTTTCATAAAACCCTTATACTTATGTCATTCAGCATTAAATTGTTGATAGACCAGGCATATTGATGTATATTTTTTGATATCCTTCTTTATAGTGTCCCACCAGTAGTTTTCTTGGATGCCTTAAAACATATTTGTGCACTGTGGGTGAATAGAGAAGGTTGATCTATGTGCGTCATTCTGATACAACTTTATTATCTATATATCGAATACTATACATAATCATGACCAAAATATTACACAACCTTACACATAAATATCAATGTATTAGGATTTCCCCTTTCACACAGCTTCTATCTTCTTCTGAATTTCCACATCATTTTAGTGAAAATCCATTCTTTTCTTCATAAGGGATGGTTGAGAAACAATTTGAGGAATTATTGTTGATTTTCTTTTCACAATGATCCTCATGTCCGTCCTTTGTAAATCTAAAATTATTAGATCCTTCTCAATTATCATCATTGATAATGATCCAGGTTCCTTTCTATATAGAGAACCCCCCACATTTTTTCCCTAATATGATGGTAGTTCATTAAGTAGTCATAATACTTGATGAGATATAACCATATATAATAGTGAATATTAATATCCTTCTATGTGAATATATATTAAAGGCTCTAATGATCAGTATATATTTTACAATTATCCCCATAGAGATAATACTGCTCGATTTTGAATGCAATGACCACAACATCCAACTCCAGATCTAGTGGTGGATTTTTCTACTCATGAATTTTTGACTTCATTGAGGCATAGGCTATCACTATATTATTGGGAATTAGTACATATCCTAATAAATTCATTGAATAAATTATTTATTGTATAAATAATTCCCCAATTATTGTAATTATGAGTATTTTCATTGTGAAAATCCATGTTATTAACATTTTTTAACCTGTCTTCACATTCAGTGGTGTATAAAATCATTTCTCCCTTTCGAGTTTTCTTGGTTTGTGGGTTATCAAATCATGATAAGTTCTTTAAAAATTTCATGTAATTACCAAATTGACCCAAGAAACTACATATATCTATTAATGATGTTGGCATGGGCCACTCGTAGATTACAATTTTCTTGTAAGATTCTAGAAATATTCCTTTATTGGTGATAACATCCTTAAAAAATGATACTTCCTCCATCCAGAACTCTCAATTATTTTTCTTTTGATATTTCTTATCTCTTTTTAATGTCTTTATCACAGTATTGATATTCTTTTCATGTTCCTCATTTATCATAGTGTATATTATAATATCATCAATAAATTCTAAAAAAAAATATTGAACTAATGTCTAAATAATATTTCAATTAAGTAAATTAATATTGATAGAGAATTTGTGACCCTAAAAGGCAACACGTTAAACAAATTTTGTCCATACCAAATTCAAAATGAATTTATAAAAATATCTCTCTTCGAAAAATTTAATTGGTGATATTCCTACCAAAGTTCCACCTTAGAAAAATACATTGAACCACAAAGTTTATCGAAAATGTTATCTATCCATGTAAAGAGTTAGTTTTTATTTATCATTATTTTTTGAGATCATGAAAATACATCAATAGGTTCATTGAACCATTCTTATTCATGATGATGAGTACTTGTGTACCCAATTTTTAGGAACTCTACTGTATAAAACAATTATATATATTCCATTGTAACTGATTATTTAGTTAATCCATCTCAATTATTTCCATTCAATAAGGTTTCGTTGATATAGAAAGAGATCTAGGAATAATTTCAATATAGAACTCAAACTCATGGTTAGGAGGAAGATCTAGAATTATTTATGGAACCCAACTGTGTAGTCCCTTATAATGGGAATGCCTTCAATCATGATTCTCTCATTTTTCTCAGACATTTGATCCTGATATGATTTCTTATAAGGAAATAATATCCACACTAGAGACGATGTATCTAAATAAGATTCTCCCTCCTCCATAAACTTTTATAGAATTGGAAGATGCTTTAGGATCTGAAGAGTGGTTCCAATTACCAAATATTTGATGTTGAATTTGTATAAATATAGCCAATCGATTTCAAAAATAAAATCAAACTCTACTAAAAAAAGTAAGACTAGATTTTCATGGAGGTTTAGCCCACAAACATTAACTATAGAGGAGTTATATACTTTGGATATAATAACTTCCCCATTTTCTTTTCTCTCAAATAACTCAGCATCCATATTTTGAGGTTGTGTTTTAATAGTTCTATTAAACTTTAAATATAGGAAATAATGCATATAACTAGAATCAAATAATACAATATATATTCTTGAATGTATAACTAGAATAACTATCACCACATCATTATTAGGATCAGTTTCATCATTTGTGATGGAACAATACATCCCATTATATTTTTGATTTGTTGGTTTCTTTCACTAATTACCCTCGACAGCTCATGGTTTAGTTCACTCTCTTACATTGTTCCTCTTCCCCCATTAGTTGAAGCACTGAACCGTGGGTGGTTCTCTCATTTCTTCAAACTCATTTTTATGATTCATCACATCTCTTAGACATTCATAAGATTTGTGGGATTCTCTCCCACACTTGAAGAAATTACTAGTCCATCTTAGACAATTTCAAGGATGCTTCATACCACCTTTTGACATGTGAGTGGTTGAGTTTACATTCCACCTTTTTCCTTAAATCATTCTTCTTGAAACTATATATTTCATTTCTTATCACCATAGTTCTGGGTCTATTCATCAAAATTCATCTCCATATTGATTGAACATATAAAAACTTCTTTATAGATCCCAATGTATCTAGTTATGAGATACTTTTATAGTTGTGGTTTTAAACAATTAATGAATCTCTCAATTTTCAAATAATTGATGATACCAAAACTGGAAGTGTACATCGCATGCCTTGTGATTTTTTGTAGTATATAGAAGAATATAATTTTTTTTTCAGGTATATGAATTATCTATCCATTTTTGTTTGAATATTTCATGGGAAATTCTTGTTAGGTAACCTTACCCTAATTTAATTGAACTGCATCTCTTCAAATTTCGTCCTTCAACATGGTGTTCTTCGTAAACACCCACCAATGGTCAGAAAATCCATCAAAATGATAAATAGTTATAGTCATATTCTCTATCTTATAAAACTTTAATACATATAATATATTCTTCACTGAGTTGAACTACTATTACACAATGAGTGGATCCAAAATTCCCTATTTTTTATGGTAGTTGTCACATAAAATACATGATTTCCAGTTGGTCCATATTAGATGAAAGATAATTTTACACATTATTCCAGTTATTTATAATTTTTGGAGACATCAGGGTATGCATCACCATGAAATGTTTAACGCTACCTTCATATTAATTGATTATGTCATTCAAAAAATCAATACTTTGTCCCTTGCATTCGTTTGTGGCTATGTTTCTTGGGTTACAATAATTTTCTAAAATATAAAAGGTTAGTAGAAAACAAAAGTCAATAAGTCATAAAAAATAATGTATTCAATTGTGAAATTAAATCCGAAGGAATATATTATGGGATACCTATGTATATAATTTTCTAAAACAATACTTCTTGGGTGCTTATTTATCTTCAGTCACATACTATGGCTATCCACTAAGGTTCTCTAATCATAACTCCCAAAATTAACTAAATTGTGCTCTAATACCGAATATATAGACCCTATTATTTATTCCATTGATAATAAAAAAATTAAAAATATTAAAAACATAGAAAAATTAATTATATATTATCCTATGTTTCAGTTTCTTTAGAAATTAAAGACCATACATAACTTTTACATAAAAAAACATAAACATTTATTTAATTCCTTCTTCCCTATATTCTTAATGAATATCGTATTCTCCTTAGAACATGTATTCACCAGAGTATATATGTAAAAATATAGTGTGATCTAAAAGACCAATAGGTTGACGAATAAAAGAAATAAAATGAGGACCAGAATAATGATAATCAATAATATAAGAAATGTTTCATAATCATAATCATGGTAAGAAACAACATATAAAGGCATGGAATATGGAAATTCATACAAAATAAAATTCCATGTCTTATTAGTAAACTACCACACATATTAGTGAAGAATGATAACATCATGATCATGCATATTGCACATTTTCTTGTGTGATACAGCACATTATAGAATTCATTACAGTTCTATATAATTTCTGGTGCACCAATCACACCAAAACATATACATGCTCTATATAATTCCATATGAAACCATCACATCATAATATATGTTTTATCATGCGTTCCACAAAAAACATATTTATATTTTGAACATAATGAAATCCATATAGAGGAATGGATTTCATTTTAAAAGGAATACATTCATGAATAATCATTGGGGTCCCCAAAATAAATATGGTATAACATAATTGATAAAATAATGATCAATCTTCAATAAATATCAAATAGTCTCATGAGATGTAATAGTATTTTTTGAATGAAAATATTGTCAGAAATAATCATTGAATGTTTAATAAATCCATATTAGAAAAATGTGTATCACAGAAAATAAAATTTCATTAAAATCCATTTATTTTTATTGAAAATTAATATAATATCCATACTAAAAATGGAGTGATATAGGGAATGTACAAATATTGAGAGTTGGGTTTGAGAATACCCTTACGTTATGTACGATTACATTCTTCACTTTATTATAAAATATAATAAAACTAAACTAATTAATTAACATATGAACACCACTATATACATTAATTTTATTAAATATAGTTTTATTAAGATCATTTATGGGATTTTTTAAGAGTTAAAGAGTTTAATTTCATTGTTTGAAAGTGTTCCTTTTCATGGTTTTCGTGATCAGTTCTCTTGATTATAAGTATGGAAGTTAATGTACACTGAGAATTATTCTCCATAATTCAAATAATATATTTTAAATGAATATACATAAGTCTAATTGTCCTTATATGTCATTTCATTTGATGGTATACGAAATATTTATTATATAGAACATTAATGAAAAAGATTTCATTTATTTGGGGGATTTTATAACCATTATGGGATTGTTTCATTTTATTTAATATAATTTTTATATATTAGTAGTATAATATTATATAACTTATAAAATTTATAATAAAATATCATTTGATTATAGTTATGGTTTTATAACATGCCTTGAAGGAGGTAGTGAAAAATAAAAATGCATCCTCTAGAGTTGTAGTAAATTCAAACATCATATATGATATTTTCATTTTTTGAATAAAGGGAAAAATAAAGACATTAGAAAATGCTTATTCCATTAACGTAATTAAACATATGTATATTAAATATAATTTATTTATCATTCCACTTGGATATGTGGAGGTAAGAAGTGAAAAAACCGAAATGAAATTGAAAATAAATAAAAATAAAAATAAATATGATTTTACCTATTTAATTTAACATCTTTAAGAACCTCCTGAGGGGAAAGGTTTTGGTATTTTGATGA
This sequence comes from Viscum album, assembly GCA_963277665.1. Lineage (NCBI taxonomy): Eukaryota > Viridiplantae > Streptophyta > Magnoliopsida > Santalales > Viscaceae > Viscum > Viscum album. The sequence goes on from OY728127.1 coordinate 961,272,261, forward strand.
GATGAAGGTCTCTTAGAAGTGGGGTATGGGAATGAGAAGATTATTGTGTAGAATATGGAAAACTCATGATGGTTGAGAGATGTGAGGACATGGGGTGGTGAGGGGTGGTATTTATTTGGGAGGAGAGGGAAGTTTTGTCATTAATTTTTAAATTATTTTAATAGTTTATATTAATAATATGAATTGTGTTATCCTTATAGATAAATATATTAAAATAATTACAATTAGATCATGATTAAATTGCATTTTTCTGCATTGAATCATTGAATATTGTATTTTACTCGTAATGTATGAATATTATAAATTAATATGTTTTACTATACAATCAAAATTCATATTAACCATTTTATGATGTTTACAATTAAAAAATTAACACCATTTTATGAAAGAAGTTTTTTTTTGAGAAATTTAATTTTTAATTAAAATCATCATTTACTTGGAAAAAATTATATTAAAATTATTACTCATTTTATAACACCCTGAAAAATTAATCATGGTCTCATTAAATAATATTAAATCCATAAGACAAAAAAAATGTTATTATAAAAATATATTTTATAAAAATAATGTTTATTTTAAATTATTATATTAATTATATTTTTTTATATTATATTTATGAATTACAAAAATACCAACACTTAATTTATCATATCAAAAACATTTATTTACTTATTCTACGATATAATTATATTATATTATCATTTATAATTAGGCTAAATTTTATTTATAAATTCATTGGAAATGTTACTAATATATTAGTTCGGTTAATATTCTTAATGATAACATTACTATTCCAATGGGAAAGATACTATTACATTGGTATTGGTTTCATAACTTCTACAAATACCTATTATTACATTAATACATCATTTAGAAATTTTTCGTTGTGTTCTCTATATGATTTTATATGATTTATAATAAATTAAATTGTTATAATAAGGGACAATACACTGATAAAATTATTGTTTGTTACAGTGATACAATTCATATTTATTAAAAAATCTTCATGGATGAGTATTATAATGATTTTATTGTTTTTAAATAATAATTATGAAATTAAATCCTTCATTAAAGATAATATCATGTCTACATTATTAGAAATACCCATACATTACATACATTTACATTAACTCAAAGTTAATGTATATTCACTAAAAATTATATTTAAGTCACGATATGACTATATAGGTATAATGTCTTTAGAGACTTGGAATCATAAACAACTGGATCATAAAAAATCTACATTGTCTCATTCTTATTTCATCTTAACTGGAATCCTTTATATATAAATATTACTTAATAACATTCAAAATTTCCTAGGTAAAATAAATATATTAATGGGTGAGATCAAATTCTCGGTTAGGGTAAACAAGGAAAATATCAATCATATCATAATTATAAGTCTTAGGAACATAACATTTGAAAGTCTTATCATGCATATGAGATATCGTGATATCAAGTCATGGGAAAATAATTCTAATGAATTAATGGAAATAATCCCAAAATTTATAACATAAGAAATGAAATATTTTGGCATACACATGATCATATAAAATCATTCAATAATAGTCTAGGATCATTTCAAAGAACATTATAGAGGACAAAGTCCATTACTGAACCAGGTTTACTTGCTGTTCAATCTACGTATTACTTAAATAGATTTATTTGTCGTTCTAGTCTTGTATATGTCATTATATATAGATCTGTACACAATTAATTGAATAGAGATATAGTTCTCATCCATATCATAATGAAACTATTCTTATATGTTCTATAAAAACATAAATCATCCATCGTATTATAACCCAAGGATGAAAAATAGGTTTTCTAAGCATCATTCTATAAAAACATATTAGATAAAAAATAAATGGATTTATTATATAGCATTCCCCAATAAAAATAATCAAATAATAGTAATAATAGGGACAGAAACATAAACCTATTTAATGAATATCCTCTTAGATAAAAAATAATTTTGATAAAACACTTGAAATTATAACTTGAGGAAAATATAATTTCTTCTTTAAAAACATTTCCTTTTATTAAAAGCCCATCCATGTTTAAAAGAATGCTATTTCATTTAATGTAACCTTGAAAATATGTAAAATATTATTCATGTAAATAAGTTTTCATAAAAGTATATAAATCCATTCATTTTTATAAGTAAAAAAAAATTCTTCTCATAATTTTTCTAAAAAAGTCAAAAGTACCTCATAACCAAAACAAAAATATTATTCCCTTCATACCACTTAATAAATGTTAAAATATGGGTAAAATTGAAAAAAAATTAAAATAATATAATGAATATTATTGAATTCCTAATTATAAGACATGGTCCTGGATGATAAATATACCATAGTAAATACTAATGTGTAAACAATCTCGGATAAAAATGAGATTGAAAAATTATCCCTTACCTTAGGTCTGATAGCCTTTATTTGTTTCCGAAGCCCATGTATAATTACTTAATTAATTTTATTTAATTATTCCAGAATAATATTCATTTTTATGATATCATATAGTGTTACATTATCATCCTTTTGTTAGTAACATTTCATTGTCACTCGTTATTCGGATATTAATTACTTTATGTTCTTATTTTAGTTTATCTCATAAGTTCATGTTAACTTTATTAGATTATAGTTATATAATTTTTATAATTATATTAGAACAATATTGATCATATTTATTCATTCCATTCATGTAGATATTCATGTTTTAATGAATATTAGGTAGAATTAATCGCATCACATCGTGGAGATGGTAAGTCATACGTATGAAAAATCGAATATATAATTCCCATTATTTTATAATAGAATTGAATTTGATGGTGTATGATATTCCAGAATCAGTATCATGTTGTAATAATCATATATTGTTATTATTTCCATCATTATACCCATCCAAGTATGGTGGTGGTGAAAACAAATTACACCATGGCGTGGAGATGGTAAGTTGTACGTATGCATGCGTGGTGATTTCATTTTTCAGAGGATGGATAGATGGTGGAATATGGTTGTTTTATAATTATATTATTCATACTGATTTTATTACTTTACAATGAAACAACTAATGAAGTGTAAGTATAATAATATATAAGTTTGAAAGAATTTGTATATGAGATTATCTATTCCTCAATGTGTTTCCTCTAAATCTCTTATTAGAGCACTAGAATAGGACTCTGAAAATGAAACAACCTCTAGAATGTATGTAGGAAATTTGAAAATGAAATGGGGTAAGGTATACTCCACCGTGAAAGCTCAAGGTGATGTGAAAGAGTGAGGGAGGACTCTCCCTTTTATAATTGAGGTGAGGGGCACTTTTGGAAACTCCATAAATAAAAATTTATAATAAAATCACACCCAATAAAAAATACTCCAAAATGTCCCAATTTAGGATATGAGATGTAAGATGGATGTAATCACATCAACCAATAAAATTTGGACAAGTATTTATATCACTATTAACCTATAAGTTTTTGGTATAATATATTTATTCTATTTAAATTTTAATTACAGTGACAAATAATTCAATATTAAAATTGTGAAATATTTAATTATTTAACATAAAATATACCATAAAAATATATATCATATCATTTTATAGTATGTAATTATTCTTATATATTTTTATAAAATGTATTATTATTTTTAAATAATTTAATGGTACCATATTTTGAAAAACATTCAATAGTGTCAATTTTGACACTCTTCAATTTACTGATTTTTACAATATCAATATAAATAGATAAATTAGATAAAACAATTTCATTATGTGACCAGGAAAAAAATATCATCTATTAAAATCATTTTACATGTTAATTAGCCCAAATTATATTTACTTCAATATTTTTAATAACATTAATTTGTTATTTCTATTAATAAACTAATTACTACAACAGTTATGTGTTATTATTTAATAGGTTTATTTATTGGATAAAAAATCAAAATAAATTACTATGATGAATATAAATCTAATATATTTCATAAAAATACTTTTAGTATAATTTATCTTTTAGAAAATACAATATTTAAATGATATATTTATTAAATTATTAAGGTGACAAGTTTAACATCACTTTAAATATAGTAATATAATTGTCAAAATGCCATTTATAGGGCACAAAATGGTCCATAACTTGACCCATGTATGCCTTTGGTCTAAATATAATCACCAAATAATATTTGGTCAAGTTTTTAGATCATTTAATGGGAAATAGTGTTTTTATAAGACTATATTATTGATTTTCTCATTAATTAAATAATTTCTTTAAAATTTTTGTATAAGCTATTAAGGTATCTATATATTTCCAAAAAATAAAAAATAAATTACCATGATAAAGAAAAAAAATTTAGATTTAAAATGAGTATTTATAATCAAAATTATGAATTTTATATACTTATATCAAAAATTATTTAGTTATTAAACATTGAGTGGGACATATTTAACTTTTCATTAAATAAAATAAATTAAATGTCCTAATATCATCGAAGTGGATTCAAATGGAATCCATTTAGACCCATGGATTACTTAGGTCGAATCACGTTTATAGAATGATATTAATACAATTTTTAGGGTAATTTTATAATAGTTTATTATTATAGTTAATTACTCGGAATACCCTTTTACCGTATTAATAAATATTTCTGAAAATACTATTCACAATGTCCAAAAATAAAATTAATATATTTAAATAATTTTATCCCACTAATTCCAAATATGGAAAACATTTTTAAAAATTCAAAACATATATACTATATTTATTAATTTAAAAGAAATCATGTTTTTATATTGGTAGAATGTGTTTTTAAAAGTTAAAACATTAAAAAAGATTCAAATGTTTTTACATATGAATTCAATGTAAAATTAATTCTAATGACATAAATTATATTGAATAATAAAAATATATTTTATTTATATTTTAAAACCATTCAATATTAGAATTTTATAATATAAATTATTTTGATGAAAATATATTGTTTTAATATAAACTATAGTGCATTTTTACTGTTTAGAAAAAACATTAAGGTATTAGAAAAATATCATAAATTCATCCAATGTAAATTTTTATATACCAATTTAAAAGAAAATGTTTTCGTTTTCTTATAAAAATTATTAATTATTCAAAATATTAATTTAAAAGGGGTTCTCCATGCAAAGGCATAAAGTTATACTTTAAAAAAAAATATAGGTTTTTGTACATCAAATATGGTTTATTCACAGCTTATGACTAAAATATCCATTATATGAATATAAAAAAATATTTTAGTCAGTATATAACATATATATCTTATTAATTTCATTACCAATAGTAATTCTCTCAAAAATAAAAAAATATAATTGATTAATGTTTTCAGAAATAATTGAAAGGTAATGAATTCACAATGCATTTTCATAAGTTAGTTATACTTATTCCCACATACCTAACACCTATGATATTACAATAATTTTATAATAATGGGGTCTCACAGTTTGGATAAACTCATGATTTCATGAAATGCAGGCAACTAAAGAATTAAAATTATTTAAAGAAAATATTTCAAAAAAATATTTGGGTGATACATTATACCCACCTTAAACTAAATTTATCCCTCAAAATTCGTTACTTGGAAACAACCAAAAGATGATAACTCTCCCTCATAAAATCCTCAAGTCTCTACATGGCTACATAAAATTGGTGGATCTTCTATAAAACATTAGCCAATAGAGTTGTCTTGTTTCGTAGAACATTTCTCCAATGATCTAGAATTTCAATCAGTTGTTCTTTATAAGAAAGATCTTTCTCCAGCAGTACAAATTATATTTTTTCAACATGTGATGTATCAGGTATGTACTTTCTCAAGAGAGATACACAGAAAAATTCATAAACTTGAGAGAGACTTAGTGGAAGTCCCAATCGGTATGTTACATTCCCAACACGAACTATAATTTCAAAAGGACTGATATACATAGGGGCCATCTTTCCCTTTCTTTCCAAATATCATTACTCTCTTCAAGGAAGATATTCATAGAAACACCTTATCACCCACTTCAAACTCAAAGACATTTAATTGGTTCCAAACATAACTTTTTTTTATCAAATTAGAGATTCCGTTATTTATTGTTTAATAGATCTTTCCTTATCTTCTATTTCATCAAGAATGTCAGGTCCTAATAGATTTTGTTCCCCAACTTCATCCCAGAAGGTTGGAGTTATGCAATTTTTTCCGGATGTATTCTTATAGATCCATCTAAATACTAGAGTGAAACACATTTTTGTAAGAAAATTCCACCAATAGTAGGTGTTGATCCCAATCAACTTTGATATACAATTAGAAGTCTCTCAACATGCCTTGTAGAGTTTTAATTGTCTTATCAGACTGACCATTTGTCTGTTGATGATATGCAGTGCTGAAAGTTCACTCTATATCCAGAGGCTGTAGAAGGTATCACCAGAACATCAAGGTAAACATCAGATCCATGTCAGATATAATGGAAAGTGGTACTCTATGAAATCTTTCCACTTCCATTACATATATTCTGGAAATATTATCATGATATGAATCCTCTGTAATAGTAATGAAGTGTGACGAATTTGTAAGGAAATCAACTATATCCTAGATAGAATTATTACCTTTTTATATTTTGTGATTTCTGAAGACAATGTCCATTGTGATGTTTTCCCATTTACATTATTGTATGGGTAATGGTTTTTACAACCGCTTATACTTCTATCTCTCACCCTTAACTTACTGACAATCCAAGGATCGAGAGACATATTTATCAATATCTATTTTCATTCCATCCCAATAGAAATAATATTTATATTCCATCTAAAAATTTGTGCATCTAGGGGGAATATATAATGATAAAAAATTAGCCTCATCCAATATCTCCTTCTTTAAGTATTGAATGGGAGGAATACAAACCCTATTTCTGATCCTTATTAATTCATCACAATCATGGATGAATTTAGGAACATTCCACAGATTTTTTGTTTCTCTACATCTTTCATCTTCACCACCTTAATTTTTACTTGTATAGTTGGTTGAACGTTCATTTGAGAAAGATAATATTTCTCCCCTTCTTTTAAAATTTGAAGATCTATCCTTTGCAAATCCATAAATATTCAATCTTTTGTAATCCGGATCACAAAGATTCTAGCATGTATTTGTCGACTCAAATCATCTTACACCTTGTTCGCATTACTAGTGTGGTAATGATATGAAAAGTCGTAATATTTAATCTACTACATCCATCTTATTTGGACCATATTAAGATCATTTTTTGAGTAAATATACTTTAAAATTTTATGATTAATATAAATATCACACCATTCACCATAATGATAATGCCTCGATGTATTTAATGAAGGAATTACTATAAGTAATTCCAAATCATCAGTTGGATAATTTTTCTCATGAGTTCTCAATGGCCTTGAATCATAAGCTATCACCATATAATTTTTCATGAAAAGAATCCCAGGCCCTACATGGATGCATCATTGTAGATAAAAAACCATTATCCCCTACAAGGAAGTGTAAGCACATTTACAGTAGCTAACCATCATTTTAGCTCTTTGAAATTATCTTCTCATTCCTCCATACATATGAAAATAACTCCTTTCCTAGTCAACAAGGTGAGTTGATTAGATAATTGGGAAAAATATTTCACAAAATTTCTAAAATATCCATCCAAACTCAGAAAACATAGGATCTCAGTTACCATTTTTGATAACAGGAAGCTTCCAGCAACTTTAGTTTTAGATGGATCTACAAATATCCCTTATCATTATATTATATTACCCAAAAACAAAACTTTCTCAAACTAAAATTCATACATGGTAAAATTTTCATAAATCTTCTCTATTCTCAGGGTCTTTAGTACAATTATCAATTAGCCTTGATGTTCATACTTTCTCTTCGAATAGAGAAGGATATCATCTATAATGACTACCAAAAACTAATTAATATAGTATATAAAAAAATATATTCATTAAATCCATGAAGATATTGAGGGAATGAGTAATACAAAAATGAATCAGTATAAATTCAGTGTCCATAAAATGTACAAAATGTTGTCTTTGGTATATCCTCCTTCTTGACACTTAATTGATGATATCCTCAATGAAGATCAATCTTGGAAAAGTATTGAGCTACGGGTAGTGGGTTTAATAAGTACTCAATGTAGGGAATATGATATTTGTTCTTTATGTTGATCTTGTTATATTCTAAATAATCAATGAAAAATCTCTTTGATCCATAAATCTTCTTAAAAAATAGAACTGGTGATCCCCAATGTGATGCACTACTGTGTATGAATCCATTTTCAAGATTCTTATGGGGTTTATTCTCCAATTCCTACAACTCAATAGGGGGAATTCTATAAAGTGTCTTTGAAATAGGTATAGAACCCAATAATATATTTATTAAACACTAAACTTCAAAATTTTGAGGAAGACCTTGAAATTCCTCCAAAAATACAACATAAAAGTATTGTACAATGGGTGTAGTATTAATAGTTTGTTTATCCCCAAAAATTTGATACAAATAACCTTAATCTATATGAATCAAGATCTATAAGATGGATTAAATTTCTATTTGTTTTTTATATACTTCCTTGCATTGATATATGATCATAAACTGATCTGGAATATGAAATGTCACTTCCCTTCCTTGGAAATTGATATGAGATCTATATAGTGGAAGCTAATCCATTCCATGAATTACCTCAAATTCTAATATAGGAAGGATCAGAAGATTTTCATGAGGCACTTTCCCACAAACACCAACCATAGAATAATTATAAACATTTTATGAAAAAGTTGTGCCTTTAAGAGATGTCAAAGATAACCCAACGTCTAATTGTTGAGGTAATATGATTATAACCATAGAAGATTCTTCAGAAATAAATAAGTTTGTGGATCCAGAATCAAATAAAACATTTTATACATTAGATTTTATGGTAAGTATACATTGCACCACTTCATTATCACACTTCACATCACTTATAGTTAATTCATGGGACATTCCATGGCCTCTTACATTAAGAGTATGCTGACGTCGATCATCAACAATAACCCTTGGATTATGCCATTAATTGGTATGAGTCCCCATTTCCTTGAACTTGCAGCATTGAAGTGTAAGAGGTTAATGTTATGCATCCTTTTCTATGTTCACATCATTAGAAATATTTTTCCCACCACTTTAGAATTCAACTCCCTGATAACATTATTTTGCACACATAAAACATTTTTTAGTCTATTTAAGACAATTTCCTCCATGTTTATTTCCACACATTGAGTATAAGGGAAAAACTATCTTATTTTCAGTGTGATCTTTACGTTTTTCTTTGAATCCAATTTATCTCTTATTATCAAACCCATAGGACTGATGAGTTACTCCAATATCCATATCAACATTGAGAGAACATCTAATGGTTTCCTAATAGATATTAAAGTCCCGTGTGGATAATAACCTTCAGTGACTTGGTTTTAAGACACTAAATAATCAATAAATTTTAATCTCAGGTTGGATTATTATTCCAGAAGCATACCTTACATGTATTGTAAAATTTTCTTTATAGTTTTGAAGAGATTCATCATCCTTTTCATTAAGTTCAAGGAACTCTTTCTCCCACTTCATCTATATACTACGAGGAATGAACTCATTGAAAATTATGTTCTTGAACTCATCCCATTCTATGGACTCAATTTCATCTCATTCCCTAGTATTCTTGATATGATTCAACCATTGATCAGCTTTACCTTCCCAATGATAGGCAGATAAGATGAAATTATCATGTTTATAACATTTTAGAACATAAAACATCTTTTCAGTGGTATAGATCCATTGTTCATCCACTAATGGATCAGAAGACCTACTGAATGAAGGTGAAAGCTTCCTTATGAAAGACTCAATATAATTTTTCCCCTATAATGAACTTTGGGAAGTCATGCATAATTCACAGAATAAGATCATTTTAAAAGAATAAGTACAATATTTTTAGTTCCATCTCCCATAGCATTTAGTTTCTAAGTAGGAGAATCATTTTATTTCCCATCACATTCGTCATTAATACAGTTCCTTCGGGATCTATAAATTAACTAAAACCAAGAATCATATTGTTTGAATGAATAAAAACAATGTGGAAACCACAAAATAAAGAATAAAATATTAATTTAGGATAATTAGGTATTATCATAGGTTATTCATGGTCATTTATAAAACACTAGAATTCAACCCTATACTTACACATATCATTAGGGTTCTTATTAAGGCCTTCTCGTCCTATATTCCAATGGTTAACTATTCATTTACTATGACACCAATTATAATGCACCATACTTTAAAAACATTTACATTACATCAAAAATATTGTATATTCATTACAACCTATAATAAATCCATGAATGTACCATACAAGTATAGTGTCTACAGAAACATGGAATAAAAAACAAATGGTTCATGAAATATTTACTTTTTCTTCCTCCTATTTCTTCATAAGTGGAATCCCATTTGAAATATCTTACTTAGTACCATTCTTCATGACCTAGGGAAAAAACATATAAAGGGGTGATTCCAAATGCTCATTATGGGTAAACAAGGGAAATATAAATCATATCACAATTGTAAGACATAAGAACATAACATTTGAAAGTCTTATCCTACATATGAATGATCATGATATCATGTCATAGGATAATAATTCATAAGAATTAATTCAAATAATACAAAAAGTCATAACATAAGACCTAATGTTTTTTGGCATACACATAAGCATTGAAGATCATTTCATATTAATCAAGGATAATTTCTATGACCATCATAGTAGATAAAGTCCATAACAAACCGAGTTTACATGTCATTCTAACTATGTATTACTGAATTAAATTTAAATTAAATTATACTAATTTCCATATAATGAGATATAAATCATTACCCAGTGAATTGGAGGCACATTTAGGTCCCACCCATCTCATAATGAAATCATTCATACATGTCCCACAAAAACATAAGTCATCCATCATAACATAACTAAATGAATAAAAATGGGCTTCTTAAACATCATTCCACAATAACATAATCCATATAAAACAGATGGATTTCATAAATATCATTCAATAATAAAAATAATCAAATCACAGTAATAATAGGTATAGAAACATAAGTCTATTTAATGAATTTCAACATTTATGGAAAATATATTTGAAAAATCACTTAAAATTAATTCTAGAGGAAAACATCATTTCTATTTCAAAAATATTTATTTTTCATAAATATCCACAAAAGTTTAAAAGAAAATAATTTCATTGAAAATAACCTTAAAAAAATTAAGATAATATTCATGTAATTATGGGATTATAATAGCATAAAAATCTATTCAGGTTGTATAAGTTAAAAAAATTGTTTTACTGGATAAGTCAGAAGTTCCTCGTATCAAAAACCAAAAAAGATTCATTTCATACCACTTAATAAAAAATCAGTAGTAGGGAAAAATTGATTTTATAAAATTGTATAAGAATATGATTAATATTATAGAAATAATAATTATAATACATGGTCGTGGATGATAAATATACCACAGAAAATACTTATGTATAAACAATCTTGAATAATAATGAGATTGGAAAATTATCCCATACCTTAGGTCTAATATCTTTAATACATATCCAAAACTCCTATATTTTGATTTAAATAATGTTATTGACATATTAGTGAATCATATACGTTTTTATGACATCATATATGATTATATTGTCATTACCTTTTAGTAACATTTCATTGTCACTCGTTATTAAAATATTATCTGCTTTATGTCCATATGCAAGTCTTCTCGGATAAGTTCATGTTCTAATTCTTATGTAATTATTATATCATTTAAGGGATAATATTATATTTTTATATATATAAAAAATTTATTCATTCCATTCATGTATATTATCATGTTTTAATGATGATTATGTAGAATGAATAACATTGCATCTTGGAGACTATAGGCCTTATGTATGCATGAGCGACGATATCATTTTCATAATTGTTGAATGGTATTTATGTTGATGGTGAATAATTTTTAAGAATCAGTATAATGTTCCAATAATAATCTATATTTATTATTTATGCAATTACATCCATATAAGTAAGGAGGTGGTGAAAAAACATATTACACCGCAACATGGATACGGTAAGCCGTACGTACGTACGCGTGGTATTTCATTTTTTCATAGGATGTATAGAAGGTGGAAGATAGTTTTTTCATAATTATAATAACAAATAATTATATGGGTTATTCTTATGTTATTACTTTATAATGAAACAACTAATGATGAGGAAGTATAAGATGAAATAAGTTTGAACGAATCAGTATAAGAGATTACCTCTACCTTAAATTGATTCCTCTGAATATCTTCTTAGAGAACTAGAGTTGGTCTTTGAATATGACCAAAATCTATAGAAATTAAATAGGGACATTGATAAGGGTAAGGTTTTGGGTATGATAGTGTTTGAAGGCTCAAAGTGATGTGAATATATGAGGGAGGTGGTTTCCTTTTATAATTGAGGTAAGTGGATCTTTTGGAAACTCCATAAATAATAATTTTTAATAAAATCAAATCCTACTCAAAAGCCTCCAAAATTTCCAAATATCAGAGATACGATGAGATAGGGTGGTAATCTCCTTCAAAAATAAATTTTGGACATGTATTTCTTTCATTTTAAATATTTTGTTTTTAATTAACAGTTAGTTAAACTATTTAATTTTTCACTAGGGTAAGAGATAATTCAATATTAAAATGGTGATATATTTACATATTTGATGTAAAATAGACAATAAAAATATATATTAGATAATTTTAAACCATATGAAAATTATTAAGTATTTTTTAAAAAAATAATTAATTTTAAATAATTTAATAAGACATTATTTTGATAAACAATATATAGTAACAATTTTGACTCTTTTGAATTCACGGATTTTTAAAAATATTAATATAACAAGATAACATGAAACCAAAAATTTTATTATCTTACTAAGATGTCAAGGTCATCTATAAAATTAATCAAACATGTTAATTTTCCCAAATTATATTTACATTAATATATTTAGTAACATTTATATTATATTTCTATTAATAAATTAATTACTATAAATATTTTGCGTAATTATTTAATATGATTATTTGTGGAATATAAATTTTAAATAAATTACTATGATGATAATAAATTTACTATATTTAATAATAATACTTTTAGTAAAATTTATCTTAGGAAAAAACCAATATTTTAAATTTTATACTTATTAAATTACAAAGGTGAAAACATTATCAACAATTTAAATAAAATATTATAAGTGCCATAATCCCATCTATAAGGCCCCAAATGCTCCATAACTGAACTGTCCGATTATTACAGTCGAGATATATGCTACCAAATAATTTTTTTTCAACTTTTTGGATCTTTTAATGGGTAATATTATTTTACTAATAACAATATTACTAATTTTCTCATCAATTAAATAATTTCTGGCATCATTAATGTATAAGTTATTAAGGTAATTAACAGGTTCCTAAAAATTAAAAATAGATTAACATGATAAAGAAAAAAAATAGATTTAAAATGATTATTTATAATAGAAATTATATTTATTATAAGCTTATATTCAAAAATATTTCATTTTTATAATTTGATTGAGACATATTTTACTTTTATTTAAATAAAATAAAATAAATATCATAATCTCATCCAAGTGCAATCAAATGGATACCATTCTGACCAAAGGATGATTTTTATCAAAATAAACTCATCCAACGATATTAAGTCAAGTGTTAGGTTAACATTTCAATAGTATATTAATCATAATTATCTATTTAACCCTTTTACTATATTAATAAAAATTATCGAAGTTATCATTCATAATTCTGGAAAATAAAATAAATATATTTAGAAAACTTTCACACAAGAATTCCAAATATGGAATCCATTTATCAAAATTCAAAACACATAAGTTTAATAATTAATTTAAAATCAATCCCATTGGTGGAATGAAAGAACTAGTTTTTAAAAGTTAAAACATTGCAAAAGATTGAAATGTTTCTAAAAACAAATTCAACGTAAAATTACGGCTAATGACATTAATTATATTTAATGATAAAAATATATTCTATTTATACTTTAAAACCATTCAATATTATAATTTAACCATATAAATTACTTCAATTAAAAAATGGGTTTCACATAAAACTTAGTGTATTTTTACAATTCATCAAATCATGGAAGTTGTTAGAAAAATATCATAAATTCATCAAAAGTAAATTTATATATCCCACATTAAAAGACCATATATATTTTGTTATATAAAAATTATTAATGTTTCAAAATTGTAAATTAAAAGTTGTTCAGCATGCAAAGGCGTAAAATTACCCATTTAAAAAAAATATTGTTTATACATCCAACAGGGATTATTCATCACCCATTACCAAAAATATATATTGGATTAATATAATTATTCATTTAAGTAAATAAAATATATATCAAATTTATTTAAATACCATTAGTATTTTACTCAAAAAAAAATATCTAATTCATTTTTATTTTTCATAGCTAGTTCATATCCAATGAATTCACAATGCATTTTTATAGGTTAATTATAATTATTCCCGCTAATCTAATGGCCAGGCTAAAGCAGTAATTTTATACTAAGGGTGTTTCATGTTTCTTTTAAATTAACGATTGTGTGAAATGAAAGATACTAAAGAATTAAAATTATTTAAATATTATATTTAATAAAAACATCTTGGTGTTACACATCTTACATTCAAAACCATTGGAAAATGAAAATATCGCTCATGCGTACTTGTAGAATATAACCTCCATGAATCTATCTGATTTTTTATATCCTCTTTACATGAAATTTAATATGGTTTAATTTCATTAATATATATAATATATATTTTATAATAGTGATTCTATAACTATGTATAATTGATAGGTTTCTTTTTTAATTTTTTTTGAATAATTGAATATATATGCATTCATGCTTATAGCATACCTTATCCTTTAATGGTGTAATTCATTTTACTATATATTCCATTTATGGATTAATATATATATATATAATTAATATATACTATATTTATATCATTTCTAATATTATATAAGTGATGGAACCATGATCAATATAGTTTGACCGAGACCGCTGAACAGAAACCTGCATGAAAAATGAATCATGTGTAACACCACAAGCTTACATAGTACATTTCTCTTTGAATAATACAATAGCTTTCAATGTACACAACACCATGTTTAAGTGCATGATGGCCTATCACACTAGTCATTCAAAAGTGGTTATGAATAGTATTAACTAAATTGTGAAATTAATATACTCCCTATAATTTTAACATCAATATTATGTGTTTCTTAGAAATGATATAAGAAAAAATTCAATTTTTCAGATAATGGAAGTATTTATAAAAAAATAAAATTTTACAAACTTTTAATGGTGAACCCTTTTTAAATATTATATTTGACACGACTATATATTTTATTTCACAAAATAAACTTATTTTTAAAAAATGGGACATAAAAATTTAGTTTCGATAAATTTTTTTTATTTTTCTGATAACTTTCATATTTTGATGAATAGTGAAAAATACTTAATTTTAGTTGAAAAAATCATTTTTAATAAAAATGATTTGTTATGTAAAATTATAAATTTTAATGATTTTGAAGTATAATTAGATTATATTTTTATCATTTAATCCAATGTTGGTCATTGGAAGTAAATGTTCATTTAAATTCGACATAAACTCGTATCAATCTTTTGATAGTTTTTATTTCTCAAAAACTCGCTTTATGGTTTTGACAACAGAAATTAATTTTAAATAATTAATGTAAATTTTATATTTTTAACATGGTTACAAAGAATTCATTTTTTAATTCAAAATATCAAAATTATCTTAGAATAAATTTTTGGTATTTTTTTGAAAACATACAATTTTTAATGAATACTGAGAAACACTACGATATTGTTTAAAACCTAATTTTTACTTAAAAATTAATTTATATTTAAAATTTATTTTACTATCTTAATATATATATATATAATTCCTATATTAGTCCAATTTAATTCATTGGAGTCATTTTATAATAATATTAGACATTAAAAATTTTATTGAACATTTTACCGTTTTTTACCCACCATTTAGGCACATTTGAAAATATTCATAAAATGTAATTTTAATGATAATTTAAAAAATTAGAGAGATATGTTTGAAATAAGTAATTAAAATGCCGATCAACAAGATGAAAATAATTTTTGGTGAATAGTAAATTTTGAATTTTTTTTACCGCGGTTACAGGTAGATAAGGAAATGGATGGTAAAAATCATATTATAATAATTAAAAATTAAACCAAAACATGTCCTAATTCTATTAGATAAGTGTATTTTGACCAAAATAATATTAAGGAAAAAATTATTATCCTTTTTGATCCATTTGGTTTAGATTAATAAATATATTATATTTTATTAAAAGAAGTGCTAAAAGTGTTAAAATCAAATTTTATTAACGAACCCATTTTTAATATAGAGTTATACATAATATAAATATGGATATAAATATTCATTAGAAATATAAGGAAAATTCCTACATCATGGTATTTTATTTATTATTTTTAGACATTTAAAAATTAAATTTATATAAGACACAATGATGATGGAGTAATTAACTTATTAATTAATGATTTAAATAATTGATTTTATAAATATTAGTTAAATGTAAATTGAAACTTTTTATGTCATAAACAATTTTTCTAGGTTAATATGAAATTTTAGGGTTGATTAAATTTATTTTTTTCAAAGTAATAAATATTTCATGACTTTCAAAAAACCAAATACTAAATTGTTTTGAAATTGACATAAATGAGTTTATAAAACAAATACTATATTATGAAATGTTATAATATCCCTAAAAATATATAATTTGGTAGAATGAGTTAGATAAGGTAATATAAGTAACAAATGAACCACTTTAGGTTATCTTATCATTTTATAGTATGTTTATAAACCATGTAATATAAAAATACAAGAAGACATTGTAAAAGATAAACTATTTAACTAAGGGTTAAATCTAAAAGATAAGGTCAATATAGTGACCTAAACATGTCTAAAACCTAGTCGTTGAGAGGTTTTAGATCAATATCCACATTATTCTCTAATTAAATCCATTATTATCCATTATAAACCAAAAATTATTTTATAATAAAATAATATTTCAAGCTTTTCCTAAAGTTCCCATCACCTCTCTTATAAAATGGAACTTCCCCATATCTCAAATTCACACAACAGAAGCCATTTGGTTCAGTCATCGTCTACTAAACTATCCTCCCAAATATATTAATTTCAACCTAGAGGCCTCACTTTGATCATAAAGCCTCCCTAATGATCCTTTTCGTTCAAATCAAAAGGAAACACCCGAAGAAGCGGTAATTATTTCGTCACCTCTTTCAAAGTTTGTTTCTTCTTCCACTTCCTCTTTCATTGTTTGTTAAATACCAAAATAATAAATCCAGTACCTTATAAATAATTTTAGGTTATTTTAAATATGGTACAACCATATTCATTATTCTATCCATCCTATAAATGACAAAGTCATCATACGTGCGTACATACGACTTACCTTCTCCATGTTGTGGGGTAGTTTGTTATTCAACACTTCATTATTTGGATGGATATAATAATGAGTATAATTGATTTAAAAAATAAATATAACATGTTAATTATTATTTATATATAATATATAATCCAATTACATACTATTTCTCCATCAATAGAATGATATTTTCACTTATGCATAAGTACGGCTTACCGTCTCCACGACGTGATGAGATTCATCTTCAATGAGAACCAATAAAGAATTTTTATTAAATTATATATATTGATTAAGTATGATATATATGGAATAATATTTATAATGGGATAATATATACATTTTTTAGATAAATATAGGTCATTTACTTACTTCCATACCATATGATAAGAGAATAGAAACAAAGTTCATGCATACATACGGACTAACGCCTCCATGAACGGTGTTTCCATTTCATATATCTATATATTATACATATTTTATTCTGAATATATATGATATATAAATCATGTTTCATTTCTTGTAAGTTTGTAAATCCTGATCTATGTGATACGATCAATAATAATAATTTAAAATACATACGACAATGAAAGCGATTATTAAACGAAATTGTACATTAACAGGGAAATTATTATTAAATGGGTAGTATAAAGTCATAATTCTATCATATATGATATCATAAATATTAATATGGTTCTATTATATTATAATATCATACTATTTTTATTATACATGAGGTTAAACGTTCCATTGACTAAATCAAATAACTAGGTAAGGGTTAATTCATCAATCTCATTATTATCTGAGATTGATTATGTGTAATTATATTCTGGGACATATTTATTGACCATGTCCATGTTTCATAAAATATATTTCATAATTATTTTTTATGGGAATACTTAACTAAAAATTCATTATAAATATTTTAAATATTTATTCTGCTAAATATTTCTCATTAATTTCAATGTTTTTAAAATGGTTTTAAGGATTTATTTATATGGAAATGATTGTTTTAAAATTTAAATTCCATTAATTAGTTTCAAAGTGGTATGGGACACATTTATTCAAAAATATCTTTTAAATTTCATCCATTATTAATTTTTAAAATTTTAAATGATTTCATGAAAAAGGTTTATTTCACTCAATGTGTTTTACAAATCATTTTCAACTATATCATCATCCTTTATTAGATATTATTCTTGGTTGAGGTTTATTTATTATAATACAATCTTACACATTGTATATAATATTTTATGATATGTTTTACTATATATGTGTTATTTTTCTATCATTTATAGTTTATGGCTGATGTATTGACATTTCGCATGCTTGTTTTAATAAAATTCTTTATGTTGTGTTTCAAAAATTTCATATGAGGAATTCATTGGACTTAGTAAGTGATGGGTGGGGCCCAATATATCCCCTCTATGCATTGGTAGGTCTCATGAGACAAATTAGTGTCTTGGCAGAAGGCCTTGAAAAAAAAAATTTCTCAGTATTGGTAGGATTCCTTGACTCTATGGTAATGATGTCCGATATTACGCATTCCCTCATTATGAAATTAGTTATTTAGTGTGATTTTTATACTAGTAAAATATCCATTTTTATTATTATATGTTAATATTTAATTTATTTTTTCCATATTATGTTCAAGTTAATTTTTAAAAGGCTATTCCTTTTATTACACAACGTTCCTTAAAAGTTTATAGCTTCTGCGAAATTATTAACCCTTGTTGAGCATCTGAGCTCACCCATTTCTTATGTTTTATTTTACCATGATTACAAGAAGTGTATTTTATTGATATGCAGGGTTACACTAAGGGAATAATGGCATTCTAATAGGATTATTTATGTTGTGTTTTGTGTTATAAAATGTAATGTAACATTCATGTATATAATCTATTTTACAAAACTACTAAACTAATAAGTCTTTTGGGGCTTGATTCCTTGTAATCATACCATTGTATTAAAATAATATAGAAGATCCGAACTTTTGGGGTTGGGGAGTTACTAGATGTATCACCTAGAAACGTGATTTTTGTAGGAAATTGTTAACAAATGGGTAATAATATATCCTAAATAAAAAAACTACCAAATAATAAATATGGTTATAGTTATGGAATTAAATTATAATAATTATATATTTATAATAAGGGTTGTTTGAACAAGTATGAGGAAATATGAGACATGAGGAATTATATTTATGTCTCGATCTATTTTTTCATATTGTTTATACTCAAATTTACATTGTGGAAATTACATGATTCTTATCATATAAATTACATTAATTTTATTATCCAATTATTATTTCTTATTATTAATAATTTTCTTTATTTTTGTTCACTTTATTTAAAAATGATACTAAAAGAATGTTTTTGTGGAAAACCAAATTTATTTCTCTCTTTAGTCAAAAAAACCTTTTTCATTCATATCATGTAATAAAAATTTTTTTTAATGAACATTTATAAAATACAACTATAATTTTTTAAAGTTTTATTTTTCATTTGTTTTATTTGTTAAAAAAATATAATGGGGAATATTATTGTAATTTTCTAAATGTGGTGAGATTTTATTTTTACAATGTTATGAAATAAATTGTTTCTCTAACATATTCATCATAAATATAATTTACTAAAATAATAGACACTCAATGATATGGTTTTTAATTTTTATGTTTTCAAAGTTCTACTAAAATATATTTTTTATAATATATTAGAAATTTCATGATTTAAAATAACTGATTTCAAAGAGAAATGGGTATTTTCCTCTGGAAATATTATAATGATTATTTTAATGTTTTCAAAATCTATGATAACATCTATTGATTGTAATTATATTTTTTTGGAAAATGATCTAATGATACCATCCTTATTCATTACCTCTATTATTTGTATTTATGAATGTAATGTTATTATAAAACAAATTTATTTTATAGGGGTTATGATATGATAAAATTATAAAATGTTTATGAAGCTATTATTTTCTTAGGTTTTGATATGATAATATAATGACTGTTTTAGGATATTTTAGAATCCATATTTATGCTTTTTTTATCTTATAGGTGAGACTATAATTATATATATCTCTAGTAAATTGGTTATTTTTTTATATCTCATGATATTTATTTGGGAAATAAGATGATGTGATTGATAAACTATTGGAAACAAGATAATTTTCTTGATCCCCTTTGGGAAACTGGTGATGATCCTTGATCTGTTATGATATATGAAATAAGTGTTTATTATGGATATGTAGTAATTTTATTTTCTCATTTCATAAGATTAAAATATGAAATGTATTCAATAATATTGATGGTTCCACACTTTTATGACATGATATTATGATTCAATATTGATTTATAATGATTTCACAAACTTATGTATAATTTATTTTGGAATGATGATTTTTTATTGAAAGAATAATTTTAAAAATATATGATAAATTATTTATTAAATTTTTATATTATGTTCATGATATCAAACTATTATGGTCATCCTATTCTTCCATTTGAGTATCATTTGATATTTTTCATGTTTCCCCTTACTGGGCATAAGTTGTGAAAGTATATGTTTTTCATTCCATGGGTTACAAAAAAATATTATGTAGTGTATGATTATGAATAGTAGTATATGGGAATATGGTTGTGGTATATTTTTATGATAATTCATAAAAACATTATATTGTGTGTCTAGTATCTGATGAAACTAAACCTTTAGGGTCATAATTAGTGTATTTTTGAAATTTATTAAAAATTCATATGAAAAGTGGTAATATATATGTTTTAAATGTAAGGAATTTTATAACACTACCATGATTTGTGTGTGTAGTAACTCTATGTTCATGAAGGTATATTCCATGTGAATTTACTTGTCTACGAGAGCCACATTCTTAGAGAACACGTCTAGGACATTGGGTGAATATACACAATATTTATCCAACAAGGAAACAATGTGTGGATCCAAATGGATATAAGATATGTATCAAGGGGATGAGACACCCAATAATTGGTGTGTGGTCACAATTTGTGTGACCCTAGTTACACACCAAGTAAATTTTCTAAAGAAAATATCCCTTTTTACCTCCTTTATTGGGAAATAGATTTGGTCTCATAGGTTTCTATAATAGGTTGTCTTCAATGTAGGACATGATTATAGACTTTATATAGGAATCAAATTTAGGACATGTGGTCTTATGAGTGTAACACTTCTTCTTGCGATGATAGGCTAATGAAAGTGATCATGTATGAATATAAATCACATATAATGGTCGTTATTCCCTTATCACAATTTGTTATGGGTCCTCCATACCCTTTATATTTTTATATTTGTTACTCACCTACATTATAGAGTGTGTAGATCCTCTAATTATGGATTGATACTCCATCAACATTGAACTTTTTGGGGGATTTGGTCCTCCAATTGAGTTATTTCTCCATCAAATATAAAGAATATTTTTATGGAAAAATCCATACACATTCATTCGTGAGTTGTTTTGTGTGATGATTTTCTATATTATATATATATTGGAGTTTTGGGAAAATACATCATTCATAGTTGGATATGAGCATAGAGGTCCCCATCACTTAAGTTTATTTTGATTGTATTTTTTTAGGATCATAAAATCCCTTTCGTTATGGGTTGACAAGATGATCATTTCCTACTGACTCCCTCTAGGTTTTTGGGTCACGATATTTTTTATTTATATACTCACCCCTAAAATAGATATTACCAAACATGTTATTTATAATGAAGAACACATAAATATTAGTGGTGAATTTTGTTGAACCTATATCGAAAAATCATAGAAGTATTAGAGGTGTCTTCTATATTTGGTGGTTAGACTAAGGGATTGTGAGCTAGTATCTCCTCCATATTAGATTTATTTTGTTTTCATCATGTTGGGAACTCATTTTTGTCTAGTTGTTTATTTTCCCTATATATCCATTATATTACACATCTCCACTGTTATTTAATTTACTAGAGGTAGTTGCATGCATTGATTATACACTATATGATTAAGAAAATTAGTATTATTGTTATTATTATTTCATTGAGATTTTAGTGTCTGTCAGTACAGTTACATTAGTTTAATGAATCAGGTATCTGTGTTTTCCCCCACACAACACTTTTCACCGTCCCATGGCCTATTTGAGGCAATTTTTGGGTGTCACGTTTGGCTTACTACAAGACCATGTGGCCCCAGGTGGGTTGGGTTGTGAATGTAACATTTGATATCACTCCATGTACTGAATAATAAATATTAATGGTTATTTCTATATATTATTATAGGATTTAAAATTTCATTTGAAATTTTATTGAGGAAAATTATATTTTCATTTTGAAATCACATATATGAAATCTAAATAATTATAAAATATTAAGTAAATAATATTTCATTGAAAAGAACTATGGAAACACAAAATACATTATTTTAATAAAATATAATTCGTGATTATTGGATCATTCATTCATGTATTGTTCTATAAAATAAATATCCATTTCACATGTTTTGTAAAAATTCAAAAGGACCTCATTTATAAAATAGAAATAATATTCATATAAAAACATTTTACTAAAATTAAAGCATGTGAAAAATGTACCATAATAAATTTTAGTAAAACATTAAAAACAAATTTGAAATAATATTATAGATAATATGTTCATGGATGAAAAATATTCCAAACAAATTGTAGAAATAAATGTGATTTTCCATTAAAACATTATTTTGGTGTCTTAAGTACATATATAGTAGAAAATGAAACGAAATAATTATAGTGTCAATATATAACCACTAGATATGAATGGATTATGACTTGGTGTCGATAAATCAATTAATATCACCATCCTAATTTAAAGAATGAAATATCTATTTCAAAAGATTATTATAATAGAAAATATTTACCACTTTGAAAATTATATATTACTTACTACCATGATACAAATAAAATAAAATGAATAATATAACCCTCATAAATGAAGATAACTATATAATAAATCTTTTTTCCCAGAGGAGATAATTTGAGATGATAATCCACTACAGCATTGCTAAGATTAAATTGAAAAGGAATACATTGTAATTTGAATTAAAATTTTAAATTTCATGAATTAAGAATTATTAATTATATTAAATATTAATGGGTTATTACAAACAACTCATAAAAACAAATATGTGTAAAACATCAAAATTCCTCAACAAAATGAAATATTTTTGAAGAACAGTCACTTTATATATGACTAGATTTGTATGCTATATAACATCATGTATAAAAATATAAACTTATTATACTTCTATAAAATTATTATATTCATACTTAAAATATGATATATAAACCGCCTATAATAGTGATATACCATTTTATTAAAAATTCCCTACTGAAGTAGTCATTTTGATTATTATCTCCTTCATTTCGGATGTGTATATTATTTCTGTTGTTAAGATCCTTATACATTAATCATTGTTCATTGATTTGAAAAATTATAATTAATATTTAAATATCACACATACACAAATATATATATATATATATTGAATGATTTTTTGTAACTATTGATATAATGTTTTGATGAGAAATTAATGCCATCACTATTAGAAGATTGTCATTTATATATACAAATGACTAATGATTCGATTTTGCAACAGATGATAAAAAAAATATATTGAAAAATTATCATATATAAAATAATAATAATAATATCCTGAATATCATATATATTCATTAAATAAATTATAATAATAATACCTGAAATATTATGGATGGAAAATGTATCATATCACTATGTGCAAGAATTTTTCCATACATACACAAGATTGATGCTATTTTTTATTTGATTTATATGTGGTGGGAAATGATCAGGAATTTAAAATAATAAAATATCCATATATTTATGAAAGAATAATCATCATGTATTTATATATATAATAGTTTTATTGGAGGTAGATAAATAATTAATATTGAAATATATTAGTTATGATTTATATCTTTCTTTTAGAGTGTTCCTTTATCTTAGACCTTATATATTGAAATAATGGTTTCAAGAGAAGACTGAAAGCATGATAAATATTTTATTATCAATGAATATCTAGAAGGCATATTTGTTTTAAAAAAATTCAAAATAATAGGATCTCTTTTATGAGTGAGAGGAGGGAAAGATTTGAAATTTCATAAATGATATCGATAATATTAGGTCATTTCATATGAATGTGGATATTATTTTGAATGAAATAGAATTATATATAATCAATACATTAAATATCACCAAAAAATAATATCAATATATATTTAGGATGTGGCCCAACTCTTATACCTTAATTTAATCTCCCTTGGAAATTTTTTTATCATTAAAAAAGGTAACAAACATTTACTGTTTTACAAACATTACGATGAAAAACTAAATTGAAATTGTTAAAATATATTAATTATTATTTTTAAAATTTTGAATACATTTTTTCATATTGAATTTATATATTTTTATGAATTTATCTTTTAAAAATTCATAAAACCCAATGAAAACCTTTTTTTAAAATTCATTTTTAAGACAATAACTAAATTTACTTCCACTAAATACATTGATTTAAACATTAAATAAATATTTAAAATATTATAGAATATATAATAAATATAGTTCATTAATATCATTTTTAAATAGGGATTAACTAAATTTATCAACTTAAAAAAATTATGCATCTAACAAATGTTTTAATATAAATTTGATTTTATGTAAATAAATGAACTTATAAAAAAATCAAGCATGATGCATATCCATATTTAATTACATAAAAAAATTACATTACAATAGACGTATTTTATTTTTATACTAATTCTAAAAACTAATTAGTGTTTTTAAATTACTTTAATAAATTATATGTAATTTTAGTTTTATAATCATCATTATTCTCAATATTCACTGAAAAATAAGTCTATTTGAAAAAATACAAAATATTTAACTTAATATCATATTGAAATTATTATTTATAAAATTAAATTAATCTCATACAATAAAACATATAAAAATTTTATAAACTTAGTATAATGTCTGTAGTCAAATTGAATCAAAATTTATATTTTATGAAATAATATTTCTAAATAAATAAAGGAATTTATTGAAAACAGGGTACTTAATTATTATTAATTAATCATTTCATTATTAATATTTAAAACACATAATTTTATTCATAAATTTATTATTATTATCCATAATACAAATTTAATGACATACTTATATTGATTTACTATATAATGGTGTATTAGATTCAACATCGCATGTACCGAAAGCTATCAGATAACCCAAGTTCATTTTAATGGTGACACATAAGTAGTATGGGGATATTATATTTTAAAAAAATAAAATTATTTTCTCCCGAAAAATATCCTCACCCTTGAATAATAAAATGAGGATATCTCTTTTTCAACACATCTTCAATTTACCAGGTCTCTTTATCAGATTTTATATACCTCTAAATAACATTATCCAATGAGAAGTCTTGTTATCTAAAAAATTATCTATTTTATCGGTGATATATAATAGAGTTTCTTTATATGACAGGTCATTCTCAAAAATTATATCAATTATTTTTAATTTATTTGATAGACTAATTATTTAATTTCTCAATAAAGATATATGGAATACAAGGTAACCATGATATTTTTTCAGTGGATGTGCCTAGTGATAATCTAGAGTACCTACTCAATAAATAATATTTAAGGGGACAATATAACTACTTCATAGGTTCTTCTTGATTCAAAATATAATATCCTTCTCCAATGGTGAACATCATTATAAATTATTATCACCAACTTTAATTTCAAAAGATCATCTATAATTATCAGTATAACCCTTTTTCGGCTCTTAGATGAATTAATTTATTACTAAATAGCTCAAAACATCTCTACAATTTCCTCTACTAGAATGGGTCTAGTTATTATTATTTCTATTACTTCATATGATAATGATATAGTTTTTCATATTATATAATTGGGGATTCTTAAGGAGTTATCTAAATTCTTATAAAAATACTATATTTGTAAGAAACAATTACTAGAGGATAGTGTTGACGACAACAACATTTTTAAATATAAAGAATATGATATAAAAATATAATATTGGGTTTTAATAGTTCTATCAGAATGACCATCTACCAATGGATTATAAGAATTACTAAAATAATACACTTTATCCCTAGCATGCCGAAGATAGCACCAGAACATTGATTTAAACATCATATCTGAATTAGATAAATAATAATGTGTTACTGCATGGATCCTTAACACATAATAATTATATATAATGGAATGGATATGAAGACAAAAATATTCTCTTTTTTAAATGAGTTTTGATGAATTCATATTGAAACTAACTAAAATTCAATCAAAATTATGTCCTTTCATGGCATTGGGGTGTTTGATGACAATATCCATATTGATATTTCCAACATTCATTTTGGTATTGGTAATGGTCATAACATCCCCTTAAACTAATTAATCTAATATTGTACATGTTGAGGTACATAGATATAATATATATACTTTTTATACCTATATTCATGTAGTTCACATTGAAATACTATTTCAGATCTCTATAGACCTGCATACATTATAGATGATCAGAGATTTATAATCTATGTGCATCATCCAACAACTATTTCATCATGTATGGTATATCAGATATATAGACATTATTCCTAAATCATATCATTCTATCCCAATCTTAGTTGATATTAGGAAAATTTCTCACATAATTTTGTAGTTCAAAATCGAGATTCAAGATACCTTTATTCCTCAAAATTGATATATGGTTGGGATTATATTTGAGTGATATAAGTCACATACCCTTAAATAGTGATTTTATGTTCCATTATTTTAAATTATTATAATTCTGTATCCTTGATGATCCTCATCATAGATAAGCCAATATGATAATTATGAATCAAATCATCAAACACCTTGGTAACTTATCCAGGGTTATAATATATTATGAATTCAAAATTCATGATGAATTTCAACCATCTTATCTAGTACATATTCCACTTATTCTAGGTTAATATATAATTTAACAATTTGTGATAACTATATATTAAAAAAATTTAAAAAAAAAGACAATTCATTAATATCTTCAATACAATTATTACCACTATAAAATAAAAAAAACAAGGGTTAGTTATGTTTTCTAATAACCATAAATTTGTTGGAGGCATCATCTAGCACCATATAATTCTTAATATAAACACATCGAAGCCCCTTCTTTTATGTATCACTATAAATTGAAAAACCTTCTATAGTATTGTGTAGTATGAGAATAGTTAAACTAACCACCCTTATTTTAATAATCCATGATATTTTTCACATTCACTAGTTAAAAAGAACATGACTCCTATTTAGGTTAACATGGTGTGTAGATCAGATATATATGAGAAATACTTTTCATATCATAGATAATATCCCTCCTAAACATGAAAACTATGGTTATTTTTTCTCCACTATATGTATAAAATAATTTTAAATGAAATACATCATTGATTCATCCATCGCTATACCAAATGTTGATATTATATTACCCAAAATGAAACATTATTCTTTCAACATTTAAACAAGGAAAAGTATTCAAAAAATATATCATTCCTTATATTCATCTTTATAATCATAAAGTGATCTTCATACTCTTCCATCCCCTAAGAATATATCATAACATTATCTATAAACACTAGTTAAATTTTACCAAGGTAATCATTAAATAAAATACTCATCACATTATGTTATAGGGTGAATTATTATAACAAATGGTATCATACTAAATCCAGAGATTCCATAACTCAAACTCAATGTTTTTTGAGGTTTTTCATAACCTTTAACCCATTATTGAATGAATCTAGATAGATGATCTATCTTTAAAAAATATTGATCTACTAATAATTGATTGAAAAAATGATCAATATGTTTTATTAGATACATATTATTGATCATGATATTCTTATGTTCATGATAATTAATTTATAATCTCATCGATTCCTCTTCTTTTATAATAAAAATAATTAGTGTATCCTCAGGTGACACACATGGTTGACTGAATCCATTATCAATTATCTATTGGGATTTCATATTCAAATTCTACAACATAACTAACTCCATTATATATAGTATTTGAAATTGGTCTATAAATTGGCAGGAGTTTGATTAAAATATATACTAAAATATTAAAATAATTAGTAGGAAACTATTCTAGAAATATAAAGAAATAACAATAGAGAAATATATTCATTCAAGAGTCTCCTAAACATTTTATTCAAATACCAACATAGAATATGATCCCAGACAAATTAAACATATATAATTTCAATTAAATTCTATATTTATTCTCACAGAGATAGAAAATCACTAGTTAGTTTGGAATATCAAATTTGGAATACATTCCATGACAAATGATGTGGGTTTTTGATAATTAATGACAATTCATTTCATAAATCACATTAAATTAAATTATAGGTAGAATAAAAAATTAAGTAATAAAATTCACATAAAGATCAATTAGAGAAGAATTAATGACCTGAAATTATATCACTATACTCAAAAGAGTTTCCATAGGAAATAAAATATTTAATCATTTCAGAAACTAATTAATATTACTTAATAGTTTTCCAAAATTATAGGAATTCATATAGTTTTGATAAAATAGGGTGCTTCACTTTTTCATCGTACATATAACCACCTAATAATTATCATTATATATTTAATCTCATAATTAAACCATAATGGTGGGCATGACCAACAAACGCCTTTAATTACAGTGATTAATTATGAAAATCTTTCATAGGATGTCTAAATCATGTAAAATTATTTTTATGAAATAAAACCATTAAATCATCCTAGATCATCCACACATATAATCTACAAAAAGCCTTCATAACGGTTTATAATGAAAAGGTGAATTTACCCAATAGTATCCCCTTGGATTTTCATGATGTGTTTTCTATCTTATGCACACTCATCATTCATCATTTATGATTGATTTAATACCAAATATACCACATTATGATTTTTTTACCCCTATGTACATATTTTCTTCACAACATTCAGTTTTGATTATTTAGTCATGAATTCATTTTTATGTGAAACCAAATTACATTCATTACAATATCATAAAATTTTATCCTATAGATAGTAACATCATATAGGTTCTCATTATTGTATTCTAATTAAATTATCCAATGGTAAATATAAATTTATCTAATTACAAATATATTGAAAATGAATTACACACATAAATACTAAATAATTTTAGATTAATACTCATTACATATCATTAGTATCCATGTCTGAATATTGATATTTAGTGTCTTTATAAATAGGGATTCATAAATGTCTAATATATATAAGATCTACATCATCACAAACATAGTTCTTCATAACTAACATCTTTCATAGAAATATCATTCTTAAATCCATTATGACTATCTATGGTAGTATGAGACATTATAATAAGTGATCTCATAGGGTTAAAAATGTTTAACATTTTATATATCAACCATTAATTATATTTAATCATATTATGACACTATGAGTGTGAGAGAATAATCCTAACATTAGAAAATCGTACATAACAATTAAAAAAAGCACGAGTCATTGAAAATATACAAACTATTCAATGTACATCAATGATAAAGGAATAAAATAACACAATCTATGATAGAATAATATATATAGTAGATTATGTCATAAAAGAGTGGAAAAACATTTTTTATAATCGTAATCATAAAAATATAATCTCGCGGTGACCCACTAATACAAGAATTATATTTTAGGATTGGGATAACAACATATGTACATTATTTAGGAATTGGGTAACCCATGTTCACCCTCTATTTTTATTTAGATAACCTACTTTTTACCATATTTTAGGATTACGATACCCTACTGTGCACCCTCATTGGAGATTTAGATAATCACACATATACCCATTGAGTTCATAAAACAATAATCTTCTCCCAATGCATTGTAGGTCTATAACGGGCTCACCCATTACATATAAATTATCTATTAATATGTATTCAAAATAAACATAATGAAATTTATCATTACATGAAATATTATCCTTTGTAAATTAAAATCGATTTCATTTTTAATTCATCATCAAAATCAATAACCATCCAAATAATGAATAAAGATGATAAAATTTGATCATATTCCATGTATATTATAAAAATCTTCAATGGATTTTTATTTTGGTGAAAATTACATTAATAAAGAACTATAATATTTCTCTATGAATACTCTATTGTTTTTTCATATAAAATATGAAAAATCTAAAAAATTTCTAAATATTATGGAAATGGTTTTCATTAAAAACCTATAGAAAATTTTCAAGGATTCTTAGTATCCTATAGGTATCATGATGAGAGAAAAATCCATTCATATACTGTACAATAAAAAAATATTAAATTAATTTTTAATTAAATAGAAAAAGTATCTCTTTATAGAAATTAAAAAAAATTATTCCTTTAAAAAATATTTATAGAAGGGAAAACCACTGTAAAAAAAATTAAAAATAATTATAGAATAATTAAAACATAAATTTTGTTAAATGAGTACATAAAAATTGTAAAATAAAATGTAGAAATGTAATATTTGAAAATTAACATATGAGGATAAAATACAAACTATTTTTAATAGAGTGAATATATAATTTCATCATTGTAAATTTAAGCAAAAACAATCCAGGTAAAAATGATATTGTAATATAATACCCTTACCACATTGGTAAAATTTTATTCAAAACCCAAATGACTAAGTTTCATAATATGAAACATTAAATAAAATGAACATAAAGTTATTTATTATATAATATATTAAATGGTAATTATAATATCCTCATAAAAAAGATAGGTGTATGACATTAAATATTTCCCAAATAAAGAAATTTTAGATGAAACATAGTTACCACCTTGGAAACATTCTAATAAAAAACATGGATGAAATAGTTTATATAGTAAATTCAAAATATAATTTTCTTAGAAATTATCATGATATGAAAAGTTAAAGATTCATTATATACACCTCATAAATATAAATTTGTTCATAACATTAAAAATATTACAAGGAAGGAAAATTTAGATAAATAACCCTGACCTTATTTCAGAATTCATTCATAATAACAATAACCAACTATATGATATTTGTATATTAATTATATATATATACTAGAATAATATTAATAATTATAATATCAAATAATTTCCACATATAAAAATTTTAAAATATTTTATTAATAATTATCTATTAATGACATTATTGTAGGAGTTAACTGATTTGTTTGTCGTGTGTGTTTTGTTACAACATTTATTGTCATTGGACATTGGAAATGGTTACATCATCTCTAGAATGTTAATAATGATATAGGTATTATATATATAAATTATATAGTTATTTAAATATAATCATATAATGTGGTGACAAAAAATGAATTACATCTCCATATGGAATGAATTACATAACTATGTCTAGTTACTAGTATGAACATATGCATTAGTGACGTTCTCATTTCTTGATGGATTGAATGAATGAAAGGTGAATAATAATTTACATTATAGAATCTAAATTATAACTTAAATATCATATATATTCATTAAATCTATAATAATAACCAACAATAAAATATTTGTCAAGATAAAATGAATCATATAAAAATGTGGATGACGTAGTCCACACATACACACATGTGATATTTTCTTCACCAATTTCACGGGGAAGAGGAGAAAAATTGTTTTTACGTTACCATAATTTCATCTTAGTGTATTTATGATATATAATTAATTATTTTTTTCTTGGTAAATAATTTTTATAGGAATTGTGAAGAAAAATAATATTTATATAGATCAATTAGTTTTTATACCTCTTCTTTAAGAGACCTCTATTTGCATTATCCCTAAGACATTAATGATTGGTATTAGAATAATAATAGAAGTTCTAGGATTAAGAGAATAATTCTATGAATTTTCTAGGGGTAGGGAGTGGATAATATATAAACTTTTTATTGAATAACAGAGTCGAATATGTGACATTTTTTTAAGTGAGGGTAGGGGCAGTCATGGAATTTCATTATGGATTGTTATAATATATTGAATCCTTAATATAAAAGTGGATGTAAATTAGAATAAATATTATGTTATGATAATTAAATTATAGAATATAAATATAAAATATTTTTTATAAAAGTT
The DNA here is from genome assembly GCA_963277665.1 of Viscum album. Lineage (NCBI taxonomy): Eukaryota > Viridiplantae > Streptophyta > Magnoliopsida > Santalales > Viscaceae > Viscum > Viscum album. The sequence continues at coordinate 961,305,086 of OY728127.1, forward strand.
TATCCCACAGTCGTACCATTATCTTTTCGTTTAAACCCCCGTGTAACCTCATATTATCCAGTACCATTGTATTGAAATTGTACATCTTTCACTATTCATTATGACAAACAATTATGTTTAAAATATTTATTTATATAAATTGTGATTCATAAAAATATATAATCCATTTTAATAGATATAATATATAAATTGTTTATAAATTAATTGTAAATAAGATCATGAAATGCACAAAATACTATATTTAGAAAAAATTCATTTTTAAAAATACAACTAGATTTACCTCAATTTCATACCTATGAATTTCAATAAAATTTATTAAAAAATTTATTAATGAATATATAATATTTAAATTTCCTTAAAAATTTAACCAATAGAGATTAATTTAATTTATTTTTATAAAAACACATTTCACAGAGATAAATTGTTTATAGAAAAATGGTTTTGAAGCCAAAAAAAGAAATTAGGCCAAAATAAATCATAATGTTGATTTCAATGTTATGTTTTATATTATTTTATTTATAATGAGTATTATGTAATTATCAATTCATAAATAAATACCTATTATGTATTTTCATATAACACTAAATAAAAAAAATAAATGAACATTTTAGTAAAATCATAATTTTCTCACTTTAGTAGATATTATATCTGTTTAGAAAAATCCAAAAAATTATTATTTAGATAATATTTAAATGATTCTTTTGAATATGATATTAATTTTTTCAAATATAATTTCTATAAATATTTGATATTTTTTTATAATGTCCTTGTATAAAATGAATGAAAACCCATTTACAAAAGGAACACAATTTTGAGAATAAAACGTATTTACTTAAAATTGAGAAATAATTTATTTTTAATTAGTAAATAATTTTAATGTATTTTAAAAAATGTTAATAATTTTTTATGATGTGTTTATTTCTAATTATACCTACAAATTTAACAACTCGATTATAGAGAATCAATATATTAATGTTTATCAGACTCTGGGTTATGAGTAATGAAATCTAGCATATACCACGATATTATTTCAAAGGAAATAACTATAAAATCTAGGGGGATTACCAAAACATTAGTAATATAGTATACTCCATTACCATTGAGTCACTTGAGAGTATTCAATTTTATCACACCATACGTAGTCCATCATTAGGAAGAGATGCAGTGTAGTTACTCATGGAGAAAACGGTTGATGAGTTTCATATTTTAGGGAAATTATTTTTCTTCCCATTATTCTCATTCAATTTAATAAGCTTATAATGACACTTATTTGGAATAATGTTAATGGTATGGTATTTTTTACTCAATCTATTGATCATATTTATTTAATTATATTCTCAACATATTTTATAATATGAGAGTGAAAAATATAGAAAAAATTTTGATCACTAAAAAATACAAGAGTGGTTGTCATTGTTTACTAAATAATGAGAGTCTAAACAAAACAGTTGTAAACCAATAATAAAATTATTTAAATAATCTATTTTTATAAGGCATAAGAGAAAAATATCTCAGACTGTTGATTTATTTTTAATTTTTTATTGAAATTTTATAGTGGATCACCATGGAAGAGTTGATGTTTTGAATAATAGTGTTTTTTAAAATTCACTTGATTTGAAATATAACGGTGGTTACTAAATATAATTCCCGAAAAATTTTAATTTTTATAAATTATCCATTTTAATTTTAATCTACATTAAATTTACAATATTTGATATACTATTACATACATTATTAATATATAAAAAAAAACAACAATTTCAATCAATTACCTATGAATAATCACACAAAACTCCATTATAAAAATTTTATTTTCCATTTATCACATTTAGGTAGATTATTGTGCTAAAAAACTGAACATTTTTATAAAAAAGTTACCCAAAAATAAATAAATTATTTTTTAGAACATTATTCAAATGCACATAAATCCTTTAAAAATAATCTAATGAGTTTGTGTGAGAGAATTTTTATTATTGAGAAGGAACATGGGTATTATATACACTGTGAGAATAAAAATGTTCTATTTTTATTATTGAATATAATGAATATGTTTCATTTTTATTTTGTCTTGTAAATATGTGACCTAAATAGAAAAATTACTTTCCAATGTTATCCAGATGAATATAGATTTGATTGATGACCAAATGAGTTAAATAATATATAAATAGAATATTAAATGTACAGTTCAAAACCTTTTTAGTGAAATGGAAAAAAGTGTTTTGAAAGAGATATTTAGGTATTGAATAAGAATTATAAATAAATGTATGGATTGGTCTTTTAATTATCCATTAGTAAATTGATCAAACAGAGGAACCATATTTGAAATTTAATGCGACATTTCATTCTATGAAAGAAGAATTTTTATTCCCTAATAATAATAATAGTTTTTAAATATAATCTGAAATTAATTAATTATGTAGGTATTTTCATTTTAATAAGAATAATAATGTACAACAAATAACTAACATAAATCATTAATAATAATTTTATTATTGTTTGTTGGAATTTTTATACTAAGGGTAATATTGAAATTATTTATATTGGAATAATAGATAATTATATGGTTTTATATTCAAACATAAATAATTCAGAGATATAGAGAATATAGAATTATTTTATTAAGGAACAAGTAGTGTGAGTAGACATAGAAATATGGAATCATAATAAATAATTATGTAATTAGATATACATTAATGGTGAAAAATATAGTAGAGCTACCAAAAATTAACTTTTGTAATTATTAAGGAAATGATTATTTTCATTTTAGAATAACATATAGACATATAAATTAATGTTTAGAATAACAAGTCATATAAATTTATAATATATTCGCTTTCATAGTCAAGATAAACCCCTAGTATTATACCAAAATGGAACCCAATTTAGTCCTCAAACAACTTGATGGGTGTTTTTGATCCCCACAGGCTAGATGTCAGTTCTTAAGAATTAGAAAAATCCAACAGAATGATTTCCCCTCTAGAATATCAAAAAAATTAAAATAGTATGAAATAAAAAAGTTTTGTTATACCAATATAATCATCAAGATAAAGTACCATATGATAAGAAAACACAAAACCTAAAATGGAACTATAGTCCTAAAAATCCAAATCCCATGATATCATAATCCCTAAGATCTATTTGTAATATATGAATCACTTACATAACCTATCCTAGAAAACACCCATGTTCCAATAATCAGTAGCATCCCTTACCTCCAGGTGTTTTGTTCCCTTCTCTCAGACATAGAAAAAAACATGTCTAATAATTACAAAATGAATATGTATTCTGTGAGAAACACATGAATAATATAATTCCACCAAGTAATTTCATAAGTAGATCATATAAAAAAATCATCGTTAATTAAAATATGTCATGAAAATAATTTCACATTTCAATAAAAAAAAGATTTTTAAATCATTTCAGATGAAATTATAAAACTTTTTGAACAAATAATTTCCATTAAATTAGATATCGATATGATCCTCAAGAAAAATATTCATGAATAATTAATTACATAAATACTATCATGTATAATTAATTTTCAATCATAGAACAATGGTTAAATTAAATTGGGTGAGTTATTTTAGGGCTCAGGGATCCTCAATGCTCTTCATGGAATAAGCCACAAAGGTTTTACACATCAATAGATATCAGGAATGGATGGAATATGATTTCACCTCAATTAATAAACTCATGTCCTGTATCAGTGTTTAGTTTTCATTTTAAATATCAATATATTTATAGGAAAATCTAATAAATTATTACCTTAATTATCTTATAGGGCCTACATAACTACAATGTCTCTAATTCGCTTAAGTAAATGAATCAACATAAAAATCCATTTTATATTACTATTTTCACTATTTATTATTAAAGTGTCCCAAAAAAATGTTTTCTAAACCTGAAATTTAATTTAAAAAATAATCCTGAAATAGTCTTCACCAAAATGAATTTCATTAAAAAATTATTTCTTTGTAGATTGATGAAATATTTCATGACCTCATTCTCAATAATCATTATAAAATTAATTCTTATAATGATTCATTTCAATTTATAATCAATTTCCAAAAATAAAATCTCTATTTAAACATACATTTACATAGAGGTTGAATCAAACACTATATGAAATGAAAAAATTTATCAATAATGTCATATATTTCTCAGGAAATCAATTAGAAATCTATTTCTAGAAAAAAAGAAACAATAGTTTGAATTGATAGAAATTATAATATGAAACATCCTATGTCATTGAGTATATCTTCAATCATGAAATGTTGAATACATAGTATAAGCAAGTTTCATGGATTTCAATGGCCAATAGATGATTCTAGAAACACAATTCCAAAATGAAAGGATCTGGATCCATCAACTACAAAAGGAACCACAACCCATGATGAAGGAGATATGTGAGTATAGATGTATTTATAATAGAATCATGTCCCTATATACCAATGTATATGAAATGAGTCAAATTACACTTCAATCCATGATGATTCAATGTATGAATAGTTATAATCCCATTAAGAGATCCTAAAAGGTTAAATAGATTGAATGGGATTTGATGAAGGGTGATAAATAAATGAATTAAATTATTAGGAAAATTAATATAGAATAACAAAAAATATTTACTTCTATAGATCAGTGTCCCCAGCTAGCCACTAGCTAGTATTGGAAGCCTACTATGACTATCAAGAATGAATGAGATTTTGGTATCACTACATTCTAGATAGTGGTGTTCCAACGGTCGGATAATGGTTCCATTAAGAATTCATGTACAAAAAGAAGCACCACCAAAAAATTAGTGGGATTACACTAGCTGAATGGTGGAGTTCTTATAGGACTCCCTTATACAAGCATTTGACAGGAATGATGTTGAATCAGAATGGCTAGCTATTGAACTATATGTAACTATTTTTATTACCATCCCACTCGCACTATCAATACAAGCTCCTATAACACCTACCAACCGGTCAAATGAGAATTCATACAACTACCCAACCCTTTAAAATACATAAATAATTATGAAAAACCAACAATAACTATGAAAATAATATAGGGTAAAAATCATGGATTATCCTTGAAAACAAGTGTTAGAATGTTATAATTCTCCAGAACATAATGATTTCTTACGGTATAATAATTTTTTATGAAAAATGATCACTAATGTGATGAATACAGTACTATGACTTCATTTTTTCACTGTCCATTTTTTCATGATCATCTAAACCATGGAAACGAAGAACCAAAACCAATGAAATAGAAATGTTCTATAACACTGTATCCCAAGAATCAACAATCCAAACTAGATTCACAATCACCATCTTAGGAAATTCAAAATTAAGTCAATCGCATTTAAAAACACGAGAGATGTATAGATGATAAATATTGAGATATAAAACACAATACACATTATAGATCTTGGTTACTATTGTACCATGGAAAATTGTATTCCATCATCCCATACCATCCATTGAACTCAAAGTGTCCCACATAATATGGTACCACCACTACCTATTTAATAAGACATAGTTGACCCATTCAAGGGGAAAATATACAATTTTTTTCACAAAGTAAGAACCCCAATGGATGCTGATGGGGATCCCTATAATATTTATAAATTTTTTGAGCCGTTATTATCCAATGATGAATGGTATGGATCTTTTACATCGGCTTCTGGAAGAAACTATGTCCCAAAATGGATTCCTCACCAATCAAAAAACAAAAGATCATTTATTTATATTTCCAACAATACAAGGCCTAAACGATAAATATTTAAATTGATAAATTGTAACTATTATTTCTAGAAAACTCAGCCAATAGTTAATGAAAATCCCACACTCCTCCAAAGTTATGAGAATGAGTAAAAAGTAGTTCTCTAAGATTCTAAATATCCTAATATGTCTAACCATCCATCTAAGGGTAGTATGTTGTGCTCATCATGGATTCAGATCCCATCCACTTGTAGAAAAATTCTCAAAATGGAATGTGAACAAGAAATCCCAATCATATTCAATTTAATAATAAAATACACACATCCTGACATTGATTTTCAAATATAGATATCCCAATTCCTTAATATTGTTGGCATCATTTATAAGAAAAAAAGTAATTTGATTTGGTCAATCCTTCAATCAAAACCAAAATTATATTATTTTTTATAGAGTATCTAGAAACCCAAAATTGAAATCCATTAATATCTTATCCCATTTATAATTCAGAATGATGTAGGGTTAAAGAAAACATGATGACATTTGATGGAGATTATTAATTTGTTTAATGTAATAACATCCGGAAAAAAATTAAATGATTTAATGATTTTACATAAACACCGATATTGATACATCTTACAATAAAATATCATTTATTATCCTAGGTGAACCTCAATGTATGAATTTTTAAAATACCTAATCACAACCTTTATTATGGGTGATAAAATTTCATATCATTTTCTAAAGCCATGATTTCCCTATTGAGATAGAGACCATTCACTGATGGTCTCTCCACTTTATGAGGAAGTCATGATACAATGAAACACATCATTAAGAAGCTATTCAAGTATAATAATATAAATAATAAGGGGATTTAAAAAAAGATTTACCAAAAAAATCCCAGACTCATCCTCTTAGACTCCATATTGAAAATGTGAAAAGAGTGTTTTGTGATTCTACACTTCAGATTTTCCTTCATAGCCTTGGGCGGTAGAATCCTGTTAAGAGTGTTTGTCACAATGTTCCCTCACAACATTTTTTTTTAATATTATAAGAAAAAATATATTATATAACGAACATATATACACTTTCAAAGATTTAAATATTTCTATGAAATTATTAACTTAATAATTTGTACGAAAAATATATAGTAATACTTTCCCAAAAAGTGTAATTCACCAACTCATAATAGAACACATCACATCTTCATGTTTAATATAATGTTTGTTATAGTTTTAATCATCTGGACTAACATTATGAGAACCATAAACCATGATGGGATAAACCATCAAGATAAAAAAGACTCAAACTGATCTAGATGCATAAAAAAGACCACATAGACCTACCCATACTCTAAATGTGTCAATAAAAGATATAATGTAATTATCAGATTAAAATCAATGATGGATTTCTAAAATTATGAATACATAATGAACAAACAACCTTTTGAGTAATAATGGTCAATGATTTGGTTAGCAGGGATAAATACATTAAAAACTGGTGGTAATACCCATGAAAACACATGAATCTCTAAATATCAAAGAAATTACATGTTTCCACCCAATAAATGTTATCTTTCACTATATTAGGATCACATAAAATACCATTTTATGATAAAAAATGTCCAAAAACCATCCCCTATATAATATGTAAATTTTACATTGACCTATTTGAATAATGATAATGATTCCTCAAGATATCAAAATCTACACTAAAATTACTTATATGATCCTACTTTTTTAGTGTAAAAGAAGATGTCATAAATGATTACCAAAAAAGAAATAGTCATGATAAAAGTGAAAATAGAATTTCTTTTTTAAAAAAAACATAGTAGGATCATTGATAAGGATGAATAAAATAAAAATATATTAAAATTGGTTATATAAGTTACTAAAAGCTGTCATTGGGATATCCAACTCCAAGATTCTAATATAGTGTCAGCCAGACTAAGGATTAATCTTATAAAACTAATTCACCCTTATCAATTGATATATAAATACTTAGAATCAATAATTGTGTACTATTTATTTACCATAACCTGATTATGATTTTGGTAATCAAAAAATGAGTGTCTTTTTCCATAAATAATCTTTTCAAAAAGCACTGGTTCTTCTTAAGACAATATAATAGGTTGACAAAATCATTTAGAAATTATTTCATCCAAATGATTCATTAATTCCATCATTTTATTGGAACTATACTATAGAAAGGAATCGATATTGGATGAGTACCTGACACCATGTCAATAAATAATTCTACCATCCTCTCTTGTGGTAGACAAGAAAATATAAGTAGAATGAAAACTTTAATATCAGTAGATAGAGGAGGAGGTTTACTAAAAGCAACATCCACCATCAGTTCATTAGCATACATAGAAATATGAACTCCCAACTCTATATTTAGTGGTTGGGTATGAATAAACATCACATTACATTCTATATTAAAACACTTCATGGAACAACATGTTCCCTAGGGCCCATTCTGTGACTACCCCAAGCCCAACTTCCATAGGACAGGGGTTGGAGACTAGCACCAGAAAGGTGTATCCCTAAAATAGGATGGAATTTCCCTTAAAACTGCACAAACACATAGACCATGAACACAGCAAAATGAAACCACAAAGTAAAACTGCAGTAGTAAAAGAGTGTACTGAATATAAGGGGTCAGAATAAAAGTCCATATGAAAGATACAACTATAACTGGGAAACATAAATATCTCATGTGATCATCCACTAAGGATAATACTTGAAGGCTAGGTACAACTCCTCTCCACAACTCTCCACATTATCCAGTCTCCTCCGTGTACTGCATGGATGGGGCGCCCACTTGTCTTAGCCAAGCTTCTCATCGTTTGAACAAGACATAATAAGGTGTGGGCGAAGCCTGTGCAGGGATGAGTATAACAATACCCAGTAGGGAGGCCGAGACCCCAAGAGGTCTCTCAGAATTCCACAATGGAAATCCAAAAAAACATGATCTCAATCACAATTATTAAAGCAAATGACACAGCTACAACCCGATATACTCGTCTCATCCACAAAGAAACATAAGGACTCAACCTCAATCCATTTCTAGGATTTCCAAAGAAGGATCAAGGCATAACTCAGACATCGGGAATACACGGTCCGAGAACTGTCAATCCATGATGGAACCCATCTCAAAGATGTAATCCATTAGGTATGACTCAACCATTCTTAATGAAACATCCCAGAAGACATGCTCCATTAGGAACTTTTTGCTAGAACTGACTATAGTACCCTACAATAGAGGTCTCGCAATCACAGATTTTTTTCTTGAGGATAGACCAAGGGAAACCAAGTAAAGAGGCCCACTTCTTGACACTATGTCCTACAGTAGAGGGAGATCTGACTCCCATGAAGGACCCACTCCTCTTCGCTACTCAAGAATGGGGGTGTACAACTCCATATGTGAGGACCCGCACCCTACCAAGTAGGGGAGTACAAACCTGTTAGTTTGTTGTTTGTGGGGGACCCACATCACAGTATGTCAGGGGAGTACCAACCCCATGCTAGAAGAACCACACCCTATAATGGAAGGGGAGTACCGACTATATCTGTGAGGACCCGCACCCTACTCAGTTGGGGAGTACAAATCTGGCAGTTTGATCGCTATGGGGGACCCTCACCCTAGTAGGTAAGGGTAGTGCGGACCCAATCCTAGAGGACCTGAACCATGGCATGGGAGGGGAGTACTGACTCTATATGTGAGGACCTGCGCCCTACCCAATAGGGGAGTACAACTTTGGTAGTCTGTTAGCTGTGGGGGACACGCGCCCTAGTACGTCGGGGGAGTACCAACCCAGTGCTAGAGGACCTTCACCTTGGCATGGTCGGGGTGTAACGACTCTAATATATCACTATATTTGGAGGACTCACACCCTAGGTTGACAGAGGAGTACTAACTCCTAACATAGAGGACCTGCACCATACCCGGTAGGGGCGTACCAAACTCTATGTGAGTTAAGTATGGAGGACTCGCTCCCTAGTCCAATAGGGGAGTACCATCTACAATTACAGAAAAATAAATCATAGGTAAATGAACCCACGCTCATGATGTGGGGAGTCCCATCTATACCATAGCAGAGGAGTAATGACTACCTGTTCCTTAGGTCAACATAGGAGTATCCATCCAAACTCTCACAACAAGAAACATCCTGGTTATGCTTCTCTAGTTACTGTTCATACCTCAACTACCACAATCTTCCACAAGGATGTAACCCTATGATCCGTCATCTCAAAGGGTTTCAACGCAACATACTACATGTCAACCATACACCAGGTTTGTAAGCTTTACACATTTTAGTGTTGAGGGCCCGGTTGGATTTGTGTACAATCCAACACGGCCAAAATCTATAATTCTCATAAAAGTACATGGATTACTTCAAATGGACCATCTCACTCCAAGGATCCCATCACCGCAGACGGTTCGTCAGAAAGATGTTTTGCTTTCAAGATATGGTCTTTTAAGAGTAACAGCGCCTAAGAGGGGTCTGGGTCTGGTCCAAACCAGCTGGACCAACCCGGACCAACCCGACATGGGCCGGGCCGTGGAGGGCTTGGCCCACCGGGCAGTCCTTCCCATTGGCTGGCCTGACCCACGCGATGGTCGGATGGTCCACCTCCCGAATGGCTCAAAGAGCCATTTGGTTCTTTAAAGGGTATCACTAGGTGGCACCGCCTAATCCCTGACGGGACCCGTAGGGAGTGGGTCCCATCCTTTGATGCGGCTTCACAGCCACGAACCATTTACTTTGGCCTACGACAGCGCGCAGCCTCAACATCCCCATGGACAGCCCATGCCGAACCCCTTCCAGTCCACCTTATCATCGCCTCCTCCATGAATGGTGAGCACCGACCACCGCCTTCGCCGCCAACACTAGTCATTGGTTCCACTGCGCCGGTTTCAGGCAGTCGAATCTTCTGCAAGACACTAAGTGATCTATGATGGTATTTTCTTCCTTCTGGGTGTGCCTATGGTCATCTTGGGATGTCGCTGTCTTTTCATGCCTCTTGGTATTGAGTTTCTTTCAAATTGGAACAACCTGCCTCTGATGAATGTAATGAAAAATAAGCGGTGGAGGGTCTGGGCGTTGTTCGTTTAGCCCACCCCCTCCACATTAACATTATAACAAGTGGGGGTAAATTATACATCACAATAAAAATAATGATAAAACCAATTCAAATACACGCAACAACCACTAGAAAATTCAATAATGAGTAGAAGAGCCATGGTAAAATCTTGAATTATAAGACATCTCCTATCTTATGATTCATTGGGGAAGTCAAAGTGGTGGATGTATAATCCCTATCCTTGGAATCCGCTGATGTTCGTTGTAGTTTCCCCAAATGACATCCAAGCTTCCATTCCTTATTAGTGGAAGACAATGCGTCACATCACAATAGGTTCCTTTCTTGGTGAATCCATCTCAAAACTCCACCCCTAGCCTCACATAAATAGTGGGGAAAAAGGGTGAGTAATGCACTAAGGAATTAATGAGATTCATTAATTGACGTAATTGATGTGACACATTAATTGCACAAGGGGTTGTTACACAACTAAGGTGTAACTGAGAAATTAATATCCCATATTAAATGTCTGACCACCTATGTGGTCCCTGACACCACTACTCAACATGTGGCCAAAAAAATAGAATAAAATAACAATCTCTATGTTATTTTATTATTTCATTGAAAGTCACAAAACTAAATTTTTCACCCAACCAACTGTGGTCGAGGTTATGCCTCCCATAATCATATCAAAGTGATGCAGATTCAACGGTGCCCTCATATTTTTAATCCAAGCAACAGTTCAAAAGATAGAAAATACAGCCTGCACATTTATTGAATGTACCTTAAATAAGTTCAAAAATTATTAACAATCACCACTGACCCATGATGGTTGAGGTTAGGAGCCACCTAAGGTAAAAAGTTCCCCATTAATCCAACGGTACTCTCAGATTTTCAGTCAGAGTGACATTTTATAATTTATATATTTTAAGAATAAAATAATTATTATATAATTATTTTACTTACAGCCAAAACATAACATCCATTTTTGGCCCTTTCCAGCCAATGTTAGAGTCTTCCTGAATAAATAATACCTTCATGAATTCATCGGCGGTGTCAGATTTTTAATCTAAGTCACCGATCATGTGTTATAAGAATTTGAAAAATAAAATAATTTCATTTAATAATTTTTTTTACGGTTATTCCATTTTTGGGTTTTCTCACTCGATGCCTAATCAGACTAAAATTAAGTCACCCCTAGTGAAAACCCTCCATTCTAAATGCAATGGTGCCCTCATATTTTTGATATGGGAAACCGTTGAATAGTTATTCCAATTTTTCAGGAAAACCACTCACACACGATATTATAAACATAAAAACTTTTGATGGATCAAGATGGGCACTCCGGGCCTCAGAATAATGCACTTTTAGATTTCACGGTCTCAAAATAATTCCATATAATTAAAATAAATTATATGAAATTTCGGGACATTACATTCTCCCCACCATAGGGATTTAGATCCCTGGTATCCAAAACAAGTTAAAACAAAGAAATGAGGGTAATGAGCACTAATATGAGGCTCCCACTCCCATTTGGTCCCCTACAGGTTCTTGTACTGCCACCAAACTCGAACTAGAGGGATCAACCCTCCATGATAGAATTGCTCATATTGATCCTCTATCTATAACATGATCTCTATCAAATTCTCTAGATCGTAAGAGTCTAACTCAACCTTGAAGATAATGTGCAAGGGATTATCCACGCATATATATAGATGTGACTCATGGAATACATTATGCACCCAGTGCATCTGTGTGGGAAGAGCTAGACAATACGACACCTCACCCACTCTGCTGAGAAACTGGAGTTGTCCGATGAACCTCGAAGATAGCTTGCCTCCCATGCGAAATCTCTGGAATCCCTATTGGGGATAGACCCCTAGGAATATATGGTCCCCCTCCTCAAACTCCATGGGTCTTCATCTTCTATCGGCAAAGGACATCTGGTGGCTCTGAACAGTCTTCATCCCTTACCACTAGTACTGATGTTGAAGGTCCTGGAAAATCTTTTCCACACTAGGATGTACCTCCAAAGTGGGATGTTTGGAGCTCCCTAAAAAACTACTTTTATGGTGTCATTGGTACCAAAGTGTGCCCTGTGAGAAGGGTGATGTACTCCACACCTTTAGATAATCTTTTTGGATCCTGTCATGAGGATATCTGAGGACATCGGGCCCCATATACATAATCCCCTTGATGTGCTTCCCGACTTTAGGGGGTTGTGCGGTTTGCCTCTCCAATATCACAAAGAACCATTTAGTTTATTAAAGGGTGGAAATATGTGATGCCACCTCATCCCCTATAGGACCCACATGGAGTGTGTCTCGGCCTTCACCGTGGCTTCGTAGTTGTGGCCTGTTCACCGTGGCGCGTGACGGCGTGCTGTCTTGCCATCACCACGGCCGACCCACGATGGATACCCCTTGGGTCCACCATGACATCGAGCATCACCAAACTCCTCAATGGATGGTGAGCACCGGCCGCCGATTTTTCCGCTTTTGCCTATTTTCGGTGCCGCCGCCCGGGTGCTGCGCTGAAGAATCTTCTACGGGCTACCAGGTGAGCTATGGTGGTCCATTCTTCCTTCCAGACATTCCTACGGTCCTCCACGGATACCTCAGTCATTTCACACTTCTTTATTTTGAGGTTCTGTCGAATTGGAACAACATTCCTCCGAAGAACATAAGGCAAAACAAGCAGCGGAGGGCCATGGCATTGTTCGTTTACCCTTCTCCCTCTACGATAGCATTATAACAAGTTGGTGGTAAATTATGCATCCCATTACAAATAATTATAAACCCCATTAAAATACCCCACAATGACCACTAAAAAATTCCAGAATGATTAGAAGAATCGTGGTAAAATCTTGAATTAAAAGACAACCCCTACATTGTGATCTATTGAGGACGTTGTGGTGGTGTTTATAGAATCCATGTCTGTGGAATCCACCGATGTTCATTTTCATTTCCCCCAACGACTTCGATGCTTCCATTCCTCGTTGTTTGAGGACGTCGCATCACTTTGCCAGGGGTTCAATGCTTGGTGAATCCATGTCAAAACTCCACCCAGGGCCTCACTTCAAAGAGGGGAGATAGGGTGAGTAATGCATTGAGGAATTAATGAGACTCATTAATCAATCTGATGAATGTGATACATTAATAACATTAGGTTTGGGTACACAACCATGTTTTAACTAGCCCATTAATATCAAATTTTAAATGTATGACCACCTCCGTGGTCCCCGCCACCACCGCTCAACATGTGGTTGGAAAAGAAGAAAAAAATAAAAAACATTATGATATTTTATTATTTAATTAAAAGTAAAAAAAACTAAAATTTTCCCCTAACCAACTAAGATTGAGGTTAAGACTCCCTTAAGAGAATCTCAATGCTACGGATTCAACGATGCCCTCATAGTTTTAATCCGAGCGCAAGTTTAAAAGATAGAAAACTCGGCCCGTGCGCTTACTGAACGTATCTTAAAAAAAGTTCAAAAATTATTAATAGTCACCATCGTCCAACACCGGTCAAGGTTAGGCTCCGCCTAATGAAAATACATCACCATTCATTCAGCAGTACTCTCAGATTTTCAATCCGAGTTATGGTTTAGAAGATAGAGATTTTAACAATAAAATATTTGTTACTTAATTATTTAATTTACGACCAAAAACATACATTCACTGTTGGCCTAAGCCGGCCAATGTTAGGGTATTTTTAAGGAAAGAATACCCTCACGAGTTTAGCAGTGGTCTCATATTTTTAATACGATTCACTGATCTTGAGTTATAAGCATTTGAAAAATAAAATATTTTTATTGAATTATTTTATTTATAGTTATGCCATTTTATGGTTTTCAAACTGGGGGCCTATTCCGGCTAAACATAATTCATTCCTAGGGTAAAACTTCCATCCTCAAAGTAACGGTGCCCTCAAATTTCTGATCTACGAAACCATTTATGATTTATTCCACTTTTTTTGGAAAACCACTCACATGTGCAATTTTAAACTTAAAAAATTTTGACGGATCATTCTGGGCACACCAAACCTCGGAATTATGCGCCATTAGATTTTTCAGTCTCCAAATAATTCCATATAATTAATAAAATTATACAGAAATTCCAGGATATTAAATTGCATCCCCCATATTGGGAAGTAAATGACACCAACCGATGATAATAGTTTCTTTGTGATATGTGAAAAAACAACCATCCAATTATATGTCTAAAAATGATATGATTTATTTGAAGAACCAAAATTTCCAAAATGAGATCGGTCATTGAGAATTAAAAGGGAGAATATTGGAATCATAAACCATTATCTCAATTTGTACAACTACTAATTAAAATCTCTATCACATAAAGAATAATCATTATTTGAATATCCATCAAGTCCACAATGTGTGTTGATATGAATGAATGGTATGGAACAATTTCAAATAAATTAGTAAATAATGTTGATATAATGTAAATGGTACATATCACTATTGTTTATCCTTCAATAGTTCCAACTAGTGACTCATCCCTCATGTGAAGTTTCATAAATCGATATTTCTATAGATAGAAAATATTTTTTGAAGCATTTGAGTACGACATAGTTCTTCTTAGTACATATGACCTCGTACCAAAATAAGGGTAAATAAAATATGATAATCCATCCAAATTCCCCTAAACATCCACATGATCTATTATGTTTTGGTGCCTCCATGAAAGAAAATAGTCACCCACAAATCATGACACAATGGAAAGAAGGATTTAGGACATTATTAGACATTACAAAAGATCTATGTGACATTTTATTTTGAGGACTACCACCTATTATTCCACTAATAGCCTTATTACATTTTTTCGTCTTTTTAATTTTACCATACGAAGATACCACATATAGTAGTCTGAAGACATATAAATATTTAGATAGCACCCAGGTCATGTCCATCCATCAAAACCCTATCAAGAACATAAACATAGTTGGTATTATTCAATGTAAAGACCTAATATTAGATATCTAATCGAATAATCATCTAAAACCTCTAAAACCATGTATTCTCGTTTTACATCACATTAAGTGAAAGCAAAGCATGTTCAAAAAAGTTATTGGATTATTTAGTCATTGTAAAATTACATTGTATAATTTTTGGGAACTCTATCATCATATCCATGAGTAATTATTATGGATCAAAATTATCTATAAAATACTATTATTGTATTTCCACTCCATATAGTCATTCCACATCCCCATTACTATACAATCCCACCATCTATTTCAAGGACCTCATGTATTAGAAAGAAACATTTCAACTTAATGGAATATAGAGTATCATTGAATTTTATAACCCACTCAATCTTCCCCAACCAATATCAACCTCATATGGATTGTTTTCTCTCTAGAATCATTTTATTTCATTAAGAAAAAACTATCGATAATGATCTAAAATATCATCCCCTAGTGTTTAAGCTATCTATACTGGACATAGGTTGGTGGTACTTCATCATCCATTATTTTGACCCCATATGAAACTACTAATATATGTTTCAGGTCAACAGGAGTGATTACATGTTGTGATTCATCAGTATCTCCCTTCCCAAGCCTGATCAATTGATTTCGTGGAGACATGGTATTATATGGGACCATCAAACAAATATGAATCATTAATCATGTGATATGAAAAAAAAACTCTTTCATTTTTCACTCAAATAATAAAAAGATTCTTAGTTAATGTATTGGTAAAATTCATTAATCCAATCAAAAACTCCACAGTCACACATTTTTTCTACCTAACAAATGTAAATTTAGTGTTTCCATAAGGAGAGTGGGAAAAAATCCATCAAAATTGTCCCCCTAATGTCTGTAAATAATATCTCCTTCCTAAAATGAAATTGAATGTTTGAAAAAATCTTCTATGTAGATACAAAACCTTTCCATGATACCAATTTTTCATTAACTGGCCAGGATTTCTTGGTCAGCTTGTAACCAAATCATTCTTAACCTGACCTGATGGGTATTCCCATTCCCCATTGGATATATTCTAGTGAAAGTGAAAAAATTCCAAATTTATTAAATATCCATAGGAAAAATAAAACGAAAAATAATAAAATTGAACCATACCATTTAAATATTTAAATACATCCATCATGGTAATTTATGATAATATAAGAAATTGAAAACCAGAAATGGAACACTAGTCCCAAAACAACTAAAAAATTAGTGACATAATTTTCACTATAATATCCTTGTAATAGGTGGATTAAATAATCCTCATATCACCACTTACTCGAGAGGTCTCATATTTTAGAACACCTACACCACTAAGTGGTTCTTTAATATTTCCTTATACTAAAATAATAAATCATATACCCACCCAGAGTAATATATAGGGTGTGAGAAACACAATCCTTGCAGTATATTACCCTGATATCTGATAAGTAGTATATTTCATATTAAAAATATGATAAAATTGTATAAAAACTTGTCATGTTAATCATATCAAAACATAAAATTAATTATTTTGTTGTAATCATTTATATGGAATGTCTAGAACCTGTATAAATAATAATTCCTACCAAATCAGAAATGTAAAATCCTATGGGTCAAAATATTAATTAATAAATAATTTCATAAACATTGGAATTAATAATGAAAATTTTATAATAGAACCATTTTTAAATTTCATACATTTTTTAGTATAGGGATCATGGATCCTCGTACAACAATACAAAATATGGCTTCATGTATGTAGAATTACATATATCTCAATCCAAGGGGGTATATGATTCCACCCCGTATTACGAACAAACTACCTTTATAAATGACTAATTTGTGTTCTAATCATTAATATATGGCTCGGTGGAGCAATTATATGCCTTTTATTCATTTCTAGTACTACCTGCATAACCACCAAAGATCACATGTTCTTAAATTAATTCAATTAATGAGAAAATAATTCACTTGAAATCATTTTGATCAATAATTTCTAAATCATGTTTTACTATCATTCTATTTAACTTTTAAAAAAATTAATTTTTTTCATCAAAAATCACTCCACAAAAAAATAATTTCATTTCAAATTCATTAAACATTTACGGAAATCAATTATCAAGAACAACCATTAAATATATTCCCAGAATTATTTGTTTTAATTAGAAGATATTTTATAAAAATCTATAAATTATTTTAAATTCCATTGAAAAATATGATTCATCAATCACTCTGCCATTAGAAAACAGATATCATAATTATAAAATCATGAATTTTATATCCAATAAAAATAAATTGAAATAAAATAATATTTTCTTACGTTTTTTCAATTTCATTAGGATACTACTTATCTAAATCAAAATATTTCAAAAAAACCCAATAAGTTATAAAAAATATGAGGGATTGGATTGGATTGAACTGATCAAAATATGATTCCAGAAACAAAATTCCACAAATATAAGGTAATGACAAATCAATGGGATAAGGATCAACAATCCATGAATAAGGGGAGGTATGTGGAAGGATGAATTCAAAATTTAATTAGGCTTACACTGAATGGAATAGATTAAAGGTTCGAATAAGAAACGTGATCCATAGAGATTCATGGTTAGAATAGACAAAATTACCTCAAGAGACCCACTACATTGTTGTTTGTTTAAATGTTTTCAAAGGAGGAGGATAAATGAAAAAATATATGTTTTAAGGAATACATTTTCAATAATAGATTGCCATCACCAGATACGACTAGTTTCCATTAGTGAGAGTGTGGTTCTCGGTATATGATTGGAATTTAGTAAGAACCACTAGTGGGAAGGTTGTTCTATTTATAATTCATTCACCTATGGGATCACCATCTTCTTGCTAGTGGAGTTCTAGGAGGATCTCCCTATATCAAACATGCTAATGACTAGCTGATGGCTCTCAATTGGAATCATATAGATTACTAGTATCTATTATTACTATAGGCCCCTTTCAAATATCTATCAATACACCATAAACCCCACCATTCCTATGAAATGAGAATAAATATGTCTCAATTACCCTTTAAAAACTATAAAATCGTAGTAATAATGAAGAATAATGATAAAAAATAAGGAGAGGAAAATAAAATATTGATCATATCTGAATGAATGTTTTAGGATGTTACACACATAGTTTGATAAATTATATAGTTATTATGTTCACTATATAAAGCACGCATAACCATAATATTGAATGATAAAGTTTTCCATAATATAAAATCATGAATCTGATATATACAAAACATGAAAAATCAAAATAAAATTCAAAATAAATGAAAAAAATGTGTTAACCAAATACTAAAATAAAATATTTATATGAATATAGAATAAAAATTATTTTTAAATGTTTACATAATAATGGTATTCAAAAGTTACATTTATATTTATAAATATCCAAGTTCCTCTTAATATATTATAAACCATGTATATAGATATAAACATCCATGCATTTTGTTTTTGTCATATAATATGAATTAATATTAATCACAAGACATTGTATTACTTTATTATTCAGTAATTTTCTAATTTTATTCTCAATATTCACTAATTAGTACTTTATATTAAATTAAAAATAGTAAAATTTATTTAAATTCTCCCATATTTCCCAAAGTGAAATCTAAGGACAATACCACTCCTCTATAAATTATTCTTTATGATAAATGTGAAAAATAAAAAAAATTATTAATCAATATATACATATTCAAATACCTCTAAATATTTATCCCTTTTCGGCACTGTACCTATTCATTTTGAATTTTATTGTAATATAAGTATTCCCATATATGGGTTATTTTTTGTTTTGATTTTTTTGGAAACTCAAATAAGTAATTTTTGTTCAGCCATATGAGTGATAACATAGCTAATATATGATGTAATTTTTCTAAAAATGAGTTTCATGAAAGATCATTTTATTTATTTTGAAACATGAAATCCATTTCATGTGTTAACATTTACATGTATACTATTATATCCTATAAGAAATTATAATGGACTATAATTAATTGATTTGAAATAATTTATGAATGATGAAGAAATAGTTAATCAATTATTCTATGTAAAAAAAATTATAATACATAGGGTCCTAAACCTTATATTTTCATAGATGAAGAGTAGAAAATGATTCAAAGGCCTTATATTAGGTGGAAAAATCCAATCCTAGAGAAATGAATTTATATCCAATGTAATGAACCACAATAACATAAAACAATTTTTGGTTGTCCTTTATTACTTTTATAATGAAATTAAATCATTTGAATGAAATAATAACTATTATTTAATATATTTATATATAATATAGAATAACCAATTCTTGAAAAATATTATATACAAAATAATTTTAACAATAAGTAACTTATGATGTAAATCACATATTTAAATTTTACACAATATAAATAATTTTTTTATAATGTGATAACTATGAGAAATATAATATTCCATGAATTAGATCACATAAAAATTTACCATATATATCAGAAAATAAAAAAAATATCTTTATTAGAAGGCTTAAAAGGTCATATTTTATAATAATGAATCATTAACTTATGTCAAATATTTATACAAATTATATATTTCATTAAATTTATAGAATTAACCATTAATCATAGGGAAATTTATCTTAAAAATTTGAGAAAATAAAATATCTACAAATATAAAGGGAATGTATACATGTTTGGTGTTAGTATAGTATACTAATTAGAGATCCAACACTGGACCACCAATCCATTTTTTTTATTTGCAAAAAGCCGCTTTAAGGGTTAGAGGTATCTGAACAAAGGAATTAAAAATTAAAAAGCAACTCCACCACTTGAACAATACAAACATTCAAATGTAAAACAGATTCATCGTCGACCTCGGAGCACATGTCACCTCACATCACTACCAACTAACCACCTCCTACTATGCACCCTAAAATCACAAATCATATCGCCGATAAACATTTAAACTAGGCTCTGAGCTGCCCACCTAATATTCTCAACACCATCACCATCTCCATATCATCAAATGTATGTCCTCAACTCGAACCTTCCCCATCTTCATCGGTAGACTCAGATTGAAGTCATGCCAATATCTCCGGCGAGACCCACCGGAATCAGGAGCATCACCGTTATGACAAAATCACTGACATAAACAACACCGTTAAACACCACCATCCCAAAACATCGGAGCTGAAAAAATGGGAAGCCCCGCCACAATATATCACAAACATCATTCCCTCTGGAGATCCATGTTCAGAGTAATATCCGCTAAGGGGGAAACACCTCAAGAAAACTGTCGACTACTCGAAACTCACATCCCAAAACACATGGAGTACCGCCGTTCGAATCCGACTTGGAGAAGATTGGGGAAAAAGAGGAGCAAGAGAAGAGTTCCAAACATACCAATGTCTCAACAAAGAGATGTGGGCACCACCATGACCACCAAAACCTAGAGAGAATGACTCCATTCAATCATCACCCGTCACAGAGAACGAAGCCTCGAACACCTCCGCAACAGACCAAAACGGTAGCGTGATTCAACCTGAACCTTCCATCTCTATCGACAACACATCATACCCAGATACAAACTCAAACAATCATCATCATAATTATATGGCTATACATCGGGCCACACACACTGAAAATCGAACACAACACCACATCTTCACCGGCGAGACAAGTCACTATCAACTTTTATGTCACAATCAGCCACAACCACATGGCTCGACATCATATGACTCATCTTTCCCATCTAAACTCCATGCCAGTGTTGAACACCATCAAGGAACATCCAAACTGAAGCATTAACGAGAATGGATCTGTCATGACAGGCAAGAAAAAAACCAAATCTAAAACAAAATCATGAGGAAGAAAACCAAAAAACTGAAGAATCAAACCAAGATACACATGGCTCACCATTTCCAGCCAAATACCACCTCATAAGGCCATTGATGAACCAACACTCTAGGACCAACACAGAGGGGAGATTATGGTATTGAGGTCAGGGTAATGATTGAAACTGCATAGTCTTGTGAACAGTAGAAAAAAACGATACTGAAACTAGTATCTGGAAACGATAACACGACGATACGGTCTCACTTGAAAGACCCTCAACCACTGGACCACATATCCCAAAACCACTGAGAATCCATTGATGCAAATCCAACCTGGATAATCATGATGGAATGGGAGGTCAGAGCAGGGTTGAGGTAGCTGGGAGCTTCGACAGTAGAGACCGCCGACGGGAGCAATAAACCCACCATGTGATCTATAAAGAGATGACCACTGCAATGAGATGTAGTCTGGCCATGAATGAACTAGATTTCGGAGAGGGAAAATGAAAATTGATGGAGATAAGGGGACGAAGAAAATGCAAGAAGGGGGAAGATGGAGGAGAAATAAGGGGAGAATGCATAGAGCGTTGCCGACCCTAAGAAGAGTGTTTCCGGAGGAAACCCTAGTAGAGCCGATATCGATAGCGAGAAGGGGGGAGACCAGGTGAGACGATAGCCATTAAGAGATTATATCTCCCCTGTCCCCAAGCCAACACTGGACACCAATTCTATTTATTGATGTTATAATTTATATATGTGTTATGTAGTGATAGAATAACTATATGTAACCATAAATAACTATAATATTTTAAATGTTAATTTGTACTTATAAACATATAATATGATTAAAAAGTAAATTCTATAACATAGAGAGATAAAAATATTAACTTATACGATAACTATGATACAAATTAACTATACACTTGATTTAAACTTATATTTTGAATAACATATTGAAGATAAAATCCTATCAGGAAAAACATAATGGTAAAACATGAAGCAGGTCATACATGATTGATCAGTTTTAATGAAAATATTAATTATAATTTAGTCTAAAATTATTGAATGATTATTATTCACTGATTGAAAATATCACAAGTCGTTTCTTCATTTTCTTAATACTAAATAGCGCTAAAATTTAGTAATACAAGTAATGATTATTGATGATTTATAATGAACATTCATGTGAATCTTGGATCCAGATTAGATATAAAAAAATAAGTAGCTTCTATAAAATTATGAATTCATGTATATATCATATCGTATAAATAATTTGAGAAATAATCGAGAATAAGAA
Source organism: Viscum album (assembly GCA_963277665.1). Taxonomy (NCBI): domain Eukaryota; kingdom Viridiplantae; phylum Streptophyta; class Magnoliopsida; order Santalales; family Viscaceae; genus Viscum; species Viscum album. The sequence goes on from OY728127.1 coordinate 961,327,981, forward strand.
TGATTTTTTCTAATTTTTTCTTTCAATATACTAAAATAAAAGTTGAATTACCTTTGATACATTTGTTGTGATGTTTTTAAAAAATATATTCTATTTCAATATTTATATATATTAATGGGTAATGGTTTCAACAACCCATTAGAATGTTATCATTTATCATTGACTTAATTGTACACTAATATACATTGTTTATATTCTAAAATCCAATCATTTATATTCTTACATAGAAAATTCAAATAGAGCTCACTATATACCCATGTACTTTTTAAGGGAATAGGTTACTATATGTTGAGAACATCATTCAAAATTTCATTCATTGTCTTTATTTTTTATAGGTGAGAAGATATTTTTTCAAATCCTCATATTTATTATTTCTTAAGGTTTAACTCAAAAATGATTCGAAATTCGTTTTTATCATTTTTTGGCAAATCATAACACTGATTGATAATTATGCATGAATTTGTGAAATATTTTAATTCACCTATTTAGTATTGATATCTATTTCCATACATTTATTAATAAAAAATATTTTGTATATTTTAATCCTCATTATTGATTAGGCAGGACAAATATTTTTCTTAAGAGAAAAATCAACAATGTTTTCCATAAAATGGGGGAAATGCATTGTGTACTCATAGTCATAGATCAACTACAACCATATCATTTGAAATATATTCATCTTTTTATATGAAAATAAACATAATAATCACTTGTGACTACTATATATAACATACCTATGATAAATGAGATAATCCATCCAAATCATAATTGAATATATTTCCACTACTAGATACAAATCATACATTAAGAAATTTTACCCCTGTACCTTTAATTGACATAATGGATAATTTAGTATCTTTTTATTTTTATTATAAAACATCTCATTCCACTATTCAATGGATAAATATATAACATGATACTTCTCAATTTAGGGTAGTTTTAATATATGTGTTTTGAAAATCCTATCTTTATCTTCTTTAGGAATTCATAACATTTTATAATCAATAGATACACCCGTACATTATTTGTTATGAAGATTAAATTATATGGTAATAAAGAGAAACTATTATAAATCCATGATAATATCAAAATAATCCCCAAAAATGGATATTTGATACAATAGTTGATCATGATCATTCTTCTATTATAAATATCATTGATGGGTTATTAGATATATCAACCCATGTAATTACACATCCAAAAAGTAAATTTTTTTGAATATAATAATTGAATATGTTTATTTTTTAATTTAGAGAAATTAAAATGGGATTTTCCTTCCAGTGTAGTGGAGGACGGATAATATCCCTATAATTTAGGATAATAAGTAATTTTTTTCCTCAAATCTCAACTGATGAATTGGTGTTCTAATCATGTGTCCAAATATATAATAATTTTTTTGAGGTTGAATGTTTTGGTTGAGAAAACACTTTGATAAATAATTAGATTTATAGCAGGATTGAAGAGATATGAGAGGCTAATTTAGGTGTAAAAGCCACCCTTCCATGGTATGTTTCCCTTTGAATAATTCAATAGCTTGCGTTGTATGCAACATGGAGTTTTAACAAACCACGACCAATAAAACAAACCGTTATGAATAGTGATACCAACATTTTGAAAATTTATAAATTTTATTTTTCAAAATGGACGTTTTTTTGGATTCGTGATATAAAAATTAGCTTAGGGGAAATTTTTATAATTTGTTGGAAAACATTCAATTTTTGAAGAATAGTGAAAATACACAACATTATTGTTTAAAACCGAATTTTTATTTAAATAATTAGTTATTTTTTAAATTTATATTATCTAAAATATATACAAAATACCTATATATGATCAATGTAATTCATTGGAGTCAATTTATAGTAATTTTAGAAATATAAAATTTTATTGAACATTTTAACGTCTTTTACGCACCTTCTAGGAGTATTTAAAAATTTGCATACAAATTAATTATACTACTTCTATGAGTTGAATTTCAAAACTCCTAGAGACCCTATTCTCATTTTTATGTAAAAAGTTTTTCAATAATATGAAAATATTTTTTGGTTAAAAGTAACTTTTGACTTTTATTTACCATGGGTAAAAGTAAATAGGGTAATTAAATGTAAAAATGATATTATAATTACCCAAACACTTGTCCTAATTCTATGGGACAAGTTTATTTTGACAAAAATCAACCTTTGGAATACAATATGTTCTTTTTGTCTACTAGGATTATATTAGGACATTTATTATTATTTTATTTAATGAAGAGTTAATAGTGTTAAATTCAAAGTTTAATAATTAAAATATTTTTTATATTAGGTTATACAGAAGATAAATTGGACTATAAATATTCATTATAAATATAAAAAGATTTAATAGATAATGGTATTTTATTGATAATTTTTATACATTAAATAATAAAATTTATTTACGATACAATGATGATGTAGTAATTACCTTATTAATGAATGATTAAAATAATTGATATTATAAATATTAAAATAAATGTAAATTGATACTTTTGATGAATTAAACTAATTTTATAGGTTAATATGACTTGTTAGGGTTGATTCAAGGAATAGTTTTGTAAGAAATCTTTCTTTTATGACTTTAACTAAATCAAAATACCAAATAGTGTCAAAATTGACATAATTGAGTTTATAAAAAAATACTATATTATTAAATGATATAATATTCCTAAAAATATAAGTTTCGGCTAGAGGACCTAGATAAGGTTTAATATATCAATAATGAGCCACTTGGGGTTTTCCTGGCAGTTTATAGTATGTTTATTAACCATATAATATAAAAATACAAAGAGACATGGTAAATGTCAAACTATTTAACTAAGTGTCAAATCTAAAAATAAAGGTTAATATAGTGACTTAAACCTATATAAAACCTATTTTTAGAGATTTTATACCAATACACACATAATCCTAGAAATAAATCCTTTTGGATCTATTATAAATCAAAAATAATTTTGTTATAAAATAAAATTTCAAGCATTCCCTAAGGTGCCCCTCACCTCTCTTATAAAAGGGTACTTACCATTCTCTCAAAATAACACCTCCAAAGACATTTTCATGGACAAAACCTACCCAAATATCCTCTAAACTACCCTCACATAATCACAGAGGCCTTCCATTGATCATTATACAACCTAAGGAACCCTTTTGATCAAATCAAAAAGAAGCACCCGAAGATGAGGTAATTATTTCACCACATCTTTCAATTTATTTTCCTCTTCCACTTCATCTTTATTTATTATTCCCATACAAAAATAATAACTCTAATAACTTATTCATACTGTGATGTTATTATAAATGTGTTAGGACCATATTTATTATTCAATCCATCTTATGAATGACAAGGTTACCATACATGTGTACGTATGTCTTTCTATCTCCACGTCGTGGTGTAGTTGTTATTCAACAATTCATTATTTGGATGGGTATAATAATGATGTATAATTGATGTAACTAATAAATATAACATGTTAATGATTCTTTATATATTATATAACATTCAATTATATACGATTTCACCTTCAATTGATTGATATTTTCTCTTGTGTGTACGTACAGATTACTGTCTCCACGAACAAGATGAGATTCAGTCCCCATCATAGCCATTAAGGAATAATATTTATTTTATGGTTAAAAAAATGTTTAAGAACATAATATCATTTAGGATATGAATCAAATACATCCTATCCATAAAAAAATACTTACATTACAAAACATATAATTGAAAATGAATCAGTTATCCCTTAAAAAAATGATACTACTAAAATATAATTAACAAATAAATATTAGAAGATAATATATGATATAATATTTATGTATATAGTTCTTGTATATTTTAATAAAAATGGTTTAACTATTATACAGTGGGTTAACATACCATCCACTAAGGAAATGTACAAGGTAAGTGTTAATTATACAATCTCTTCATTATCTGCGGTTGTATATATGTGAGTATCTACTAGGACCTCTTTATCATCAACATATTATTTTCTTAAATATGTATTTGAAAACATTTTTTACTATTTATTAGAAAATGGATTAATGTAATTTATACCCTGGTTTGAATTTTTATAAATATTTTTAAGAAATCTTTCCATCATTTTCCAAACAAGGTACTTGATGATCTTTTTGACAAATTAATGTAAGAATCTTTTCAACGTATACGGTGGGTGCATCTATATTCCTCCATTATAAAATTTTCAAAGAATCCCTTACAAGATTATACGAATATTTCCGAAATTAATGTTTTCTTTTATAACTACATGAATTTTAAATGATTTCCAATTAGAAAGAGATATTTCACTCAAATAGTTTTGATTTCATATACGTCAACATCCTTTAATGGATTATATATTTATGTGATGTAGATTTATTATGATACTAATATTCCATATTTTATTGAAGTTCTTATGATATGTTCGATTTTGGATGTGTTATTTTTATACCATTCATGGTTTATGGTTAATTTATTATCATTTCGTATGCTAGTTTTAATATGAATTTTTATGTTATATTTTATCCATTTAATTTGATGAATGAATTGGACATAGTAAGTGATGGTTAGATCCCACTATAGCTCTTCGATGCATTAGTAGGTCTCCTTAGGCAAACTAGTGTCTTGGAACAAGGCCTTGATAAAATCTTATCTTTAGTCTTGGAATTAGACCTTGAATATGTGGTTATGATGTCTAAATTTTTTCATTACATCATTATAAAATATTCTATTGATATTACATGTGATTATTCGACTAGTAGAATATACATGAGAATAAGTAAATGACATTATTTGATTTATATTTTACTTATTTTTATGAATTTTATGTTAAAAATGATTTTTTTAGACTTATACACTGCCATAAATGTTTATGATTCTTTATACATGTTTCCTATATATTGTTATCCTTACTGTGCATCTGAGCTCACCCCTTTATATGATTTATTTTATCCTAGAATGTGAAAAATTATTTTATGGTGTAGATGAAAGATTAATCTAAGGAATATGAGTGTTTTCAAAGGGGACACAATGATGTTGTTTGTATTTTTCATCATGTAATGTAAAACTTATGTATGTATCTAGTACTTCCAAGGATACTAAATTGATCAGTATTTCAGGATTTGATCCCTTCTGATCATGCCAATATTATTTAATAATGCACAGACTCTGTGTAACTAGGGCTGGGTCCTTAAAGTTGGTATCAGAGGAAGTTCAGTACAATCCTGGGAAGCTAGATTTTGAAAAAGTCTGATTAGAAAACATTACCCTATGACATACTTTAAAGATTAGTATTGAAGAACTTCATTTAATTTTGGTAATGTATAGATTTTGTGTATTTTCAAACAAATACATCCCTTTATGGATACAAGAAGGTAGATGAGGCTCTGGAACAAATGTACCTATTAGTGAAAACTCAGTCATGTAGTTTGAGGCTTGACACAGGGTATCCTAGTCCACCACAATGGCCCATTATTCACTCCTGGTTACGACAATCCTATTGGATAGGCTTAGGATAATTCAAATTTTCATTAAAAAACATTATGATTTTTATATGAGTATATACCTCCTCAAAGAAAATATTTTTTTTTGATTATGGATTATATCCATAAACTATTCAATTTATGTTAAGTGTTTTACATGTTTAGAATTATGTATTGCGATTCATAAACTAATGTAGTGTGTGCCATTGTTTTGAAATGGTGCCAAGTGGATGGAACAAAAATTTTATCAATGTACATAATCTATGTAGGTATTTCCATCATAATCAAGATAACTATAGTGGAGCTAGTGATGCAAGTGGTGTTGGTCAACTTATTACCATACTGGGATAACTCACTCAGGTTATGAATAATAACCTTACCCATTTGGAGAACCCTGATCCAAAATGCGGAGTTTCAATGTTAGACTGCTTCATGAGGCAACAACAACCAACATTCAATGGGAATACCAATAAATTTGTAGCTGAGAAATGGAGAAGTTCCTTAGAGAAGATATTTCATGCTTTGGGGAGTAGCAAATGGAAAAAATTTATCAGGGTGTTTATCACCACTCGGGAGATGCAGATCAATGGTGGTCAATAATTAAAAACAATAAGTAAGATGAAAAAGTATAAAATATGGAATAGAGGGAGTTTTAAGATATTTTATTGGAAATATAATTTCTTCATTACCATCGAGCAGATATAGAAAGGGAATTTCTGAGTCTTAGGAAAAAGGTGGATGAGAATATCGCAATGTATGAGACTAAATTTACGAGGTTATCGAGGAATGCAAAATATTATATATGTAACCCAAGGAGTAAGATTGATCGAATTGTCGATGGGTTAAAACAATTTTTCCATCAAAACATAGTCTAACAGTCCTTCTTATCATACAAGGATATTGTCTCATGTGATATCAAGAAAGAAAATAAATTCTATATGTCTTATAACATTAAATAAAATCAAGAGATCAAGAGATCTGTTGAACACTTTGGAAATGGAAATAAGATGAGTAAGGTAAAAGTTGAATATCCATCCTATAGTAAATGTGGGAAAAAACACCCCGGTACATGCATGGAGGGAATGGGAGTCTGTTTCAAGTGTGGTGAAAAAGGCCACAAAGCTCGTGATTTCAAGGGAAAGAATGAAATTTTCAATGATAAATGCTACAATATTAGAGGAATGCGGCATTATTCAAATGAATTTCCTAAGCGCCAAAGAAAGTTACCTTAGAAAAGGCCAAGGAGGCAGGGCCAAGCTTATGCAATCCCTACTGCTAAGGTTGATGCTCTGAAAGACACGGTGGAAGGTAATTTGATGGTTTCCTCAAGTTTATCTAATGATTTATTTTATTCTGGATCGTCACATTATTTCATATCTTCCCAGTTTGCTTAGAAAATTAGATATTTACAATTTGATTTAACAAGGGAGTTTTCAGTCAAAACTCATAAGGAAAGTATCATTGCATAACATTTTTTCAATCAGTTCGCATTGAGGCATATAAATGTTAATTATCTGCTGATGTCATCATCATACCCATGATTGAATTTGATATAATCCTCTATATGGATTGGATTTGGGGCCATGATGTGAATATTTATTATAAGAAGAGGGAGGATACAATTTTTGATGATGATAAGAAGTACCTTATCATTATATAAGAAACATCAACATCTAATTCTTATCTAGATCCACCCCATGTAGCTCTACTAAAGGTAATTATTGGGGAGAAAGAGAATGAAATTACTATGGGTGAGGAAATTAATGTTAAAATTGATGATGTACCTATTATGCAAGAATATATTGATGTGTTTCCAGAGGATTTACCTGGACATCCTCTAGAATGGGTAATTTGAGTTTTCCATTGATTTATTTCCGGGTTCAAGGACCATATCAAAGACCCATTATAGAATGGACACTATGTAATTAGTCGAACTAAAGAAAAAACTAGAGGAATTGGGTGATAAAGGATTATTAACCCTAATGTTTCACCATTGGGAGCCCCTGTTTTATTTTTTTTATAATAAAGATGGATCTATGAGGTTTTGTATTAACTATAGGGAGATTAATTAGATAACAGTAAAGAAAAAGTGTCCCCTATGTATCATTGATGATTTATTCTAACATCTTCATAGAGCTCAATATTTTTCAAAGATTGAACTTTGACCTGGATGTCATCAGTTGTGTGTGAAGAAGGAATACTTTTCAAAAACATCATTTCGAACACGGTATGAGCATTATGACTTTTTAGTAATGATTTTTGGATTGACTAATGCACCCTCTGTCTTCATGAATCTAATTAATAGAGATTTCAATGAATATCTTGATGAATTTGTAGATGTATTTATTGATGATATCTTGGTATACTTAAAAATCTACGAAGATCATGAAAATAACATCCGCACTATTCTAAAAACCTAAAAAAGAAATGAATTATATGGGGAATATAGAACGTGTGAATTATGGATTTAGAATATTTATGTTCTAGGTCATATTGTCTCTAAGGATGGAATATATGTCGATCCTTTAAACACCACGACAATCCAATAATGTCCAACACTGACAAGTATAACTAAGGTACGTAGTTTTATTGGTTTATCATGTTATTATCGATGTTTATTCCCGAATTGTTCCCTATTTTATAACCCATTAACCAAAATCAGATGTAAATGGGTTAAATTTCTTGAAAAAAAGATTGTGAATAATGTTTTGAATAATTGAAGAAAAGATTAGTCAATGCTCATAATATGATTCTATTATTGGGGAATGATGGGTTTGTTATTTATAGTGATGCTTCAATGAAAGGACACAGTTGTGTCCTTATGAAGATTGATAGAGTTATTTCATATGCATCAATACATATATAAATTCATGAAAAAACAATCCCACTCATGATCTTAAGTATGCAGCTGTAATCCTTTCGTTGAAGATATGGATACAATGTCTCTATGGTGAAAAATTTGTGAAATATACAGATCACAAGTTTTTGAAGTATATTTTCTCATAGAAAGACCTCAACATGAGGAAAATAATATTTCTTGAACAACTCAACGATTATGATTCCACTATACACTACCACCCTAGGAAGGCAAATAAGGTGAAAGATTCATTGAGTATAAAGGATCATGAATTTTTAAACAAGATTATAGTTGAAAAGGATCCTATGTTGATTGATCTAGTAAATATGGATATGGGAATAATCATGGAATCTGAAACATCAATACTATTTCAAATGGTTGCTAAACCACCTTTACTAGAAAGGATAAAAAGTTCTCAGATTAATAATGAGGAGTTTCAAAATAAAATAATGTTGTGAACAATGGGAGATTGATTAACTTCATATATGAAGATGGGATTTTGAAATTTGGGAAGAGACATTGTGTTCTTGACATACCTGATCTAAAAAGGGAATTGATAGATGAATCTCATAGGTCGAATTTCTCTATACACTCTGGTAGAACTAAGATGTATAGATATTTGAAAAAACATTTTTGGTGGGACTACATGAAGAGGGGGATTGAAGATTATGCGTCAAGAAGTATGGTTTATCAACATGTGAAAGCTGGTAGAAAATGACCTAGATGAGTCATTCAACCTATTCCCATACCCGAGTGTAAATGGAATTGTATTACGATGGACATTGTCAGGGGGCTACCAAAGAATCCTAGAAGAAATGATGTAACATGGCTCATTTTTCATCATCTTACCAAGTCAGAAAAATTTCATTCTAAATGAGAATATTTACGACATGAATGTTTAGAAAAACTATATATTAATGAAGTTATAAGACTTCATGGTGTACCCCTATTGATTGTTTCTAATCATGATCCACATTTTACATAAAATTTCTGGGAAATTTGTCAGAAAACCTTGGATACTGAACATCATTTAAGAACGGCCTACCACCCTAAAACTGATGGACAATCAGAACTGACTATTTAATACATAGAGGACTTGTTGATATCTTTATCACTAGACATTCAAGGTATGTGGGATCTGTATTTTACTATGGTAGAATATTCCTATAACAATAGCTTCCATTCAAGTATTCAGATGGCACCATATGAAGAGTTATATGGAAAGAGATGTCGCACTCCAACATATTGGGATAATGTTGGTGAAGGAAAACTCGTAGGTCTAGAACTTATTGAGGAAATAATGGAAAAGGTGAAGGTTATCCAAACCCACATCAAAGCTGCTCAAAGTGGGTAAAAGTTATATGCTAATAACCAATGGAAGGATTTGGAATTTTAGGTAGGATATTATGTTTTCTTGAAGGAATATATATGGAAGGGAGTTATAAAATATGGTAAGAAGGGTAAATTAAGTCTGAGGTACATCAGACCTTTTAAAATTATAGAACAAATTTGGGTTGTAGCATACCCTTTCGCAATGTCACCAAGTCTCTCCATACTCCATGATGTGTTCCACGTATCACTGTTGAGAATGTACCTGCCAGATCCAACGCTTGTACCCACCTATGAAAAAATATAAATGGCACTCGATCTATCTTATTGCGAAGAGCCTATCTAAATTCTTGATATCAGAGAACATGTTCTAAGAAACCGGACGAATCGTCTAGTGAATGTTCTATGGAGAATTAATAAGATGGAAGAGACAATGTGGGAACTCAAGGAACATATGTTGAAGAACCACCTGAATATTGTTAGGCATTAATATTCTAGAAAGTTAGAGAACTAAATTATTTATAATAGGGGAGAATTTAACACCAAAATCATCCACGGTATGTTTCCCATTGAATAATTAAATAAATTTCATGGTACACAACATGGAGTTTTAAAAAAATATGGCCAATCAAAGTAGCCATTATGAATAGTAATACACACTTTTTGGAAATTTAAAAATTTTATTTTTCAAAATGGACTACATTTTTTGATTTGTAATATCAAAATTAACTGAGGGTAAATATTTTTTTTCTGAAAACTATAAATTTTTGATGAATAGTGAAAAACAGTACGTTATTGTTTAAAAACAACTTTTATTTTAAAAAATTCTATATTTTATATATATTTATATTATATATAAATTGATACATAATACAAATATATGTTCGATGTAAATCGTTAGAGTCATATTATAATAATATTAGATATATAAAATTTTGTTGAACTTTTTACCATCTTTTACCCACCTTCTAGAAGCATTTTCAAAATTTCATAAAACTTAATTTTACCGCTTATCTGAGCTGAATTTTAAAATTCCAATAGACACGATTGAAATTCGTATGTAAAACGTGGTTCAATGAGATGAAAATAATATTTTGGTGAATAGTAACTTTTGACTTTTATTACCATGATTAAAAGTAAATAGGGTAATTAATGGTAAAAATGATATAATAATTACCATAACACATGACTTAATTCTATTGGATAATATTATTTATACCAAAATTAAACCTAGGAATAAATGATGACCCCTTTAGACCACATAGATTATATTAGGGAAAATATTGTGATTTTATTTAATGAAGAGTTAATAGTGTTAAATTCAATGTTTGATAACTAAACCATTTTTAATATAGAGTTATACATATGATAATTTCGACTATAAATATTCATTAGAATGATACAAAATATTTCCCATATAATGGGTTTTTTTATTATTTGTAGACATAAAATAATTAAATTTATAAATGATACAATGATGATGCAATAATTACCTTATTAATGAAAGATTAATATAATTGATATTAAATTTTTTAAAATAAATGTAAATTGATACTTTTGATGTAGTACACGAATTTTATAGGTTCATATGACATGATATGGTTGATTCAATGCATTGTTTCGAAGTAATAATGTTGTTATAACTTAAAAAAACAAAATGCCAAATTTTGTCAAAATTGGAATACATGTGTTTATAAAACAAAATCCATATTATTAAATGATATAATATTCATAAAAATCCACATTTCTGCTAGAGGACTTAGATAAGGTTAGATATATCAATAATGAACCACTTGGGACTCCAGTGGAATATTATAGTATGTGTATTAACTATATAATATAAAAATATAAAGAGACACAGTAAATGTCAATCTATTTAACTGAGAGATAAATCTAATAGATAAGGATAATATATTAAGATAAACCTATCTAAAACCTATTGGATGACAGTTTCCTAACCCTTCCCCACATTAATGTTGAAATAAATCCTTTTTTAACCATTATAAAACGATATTTATTTTATTATAAAATAATATTTCAAGCTTTCCCTAAGGTGCCCCTCAACTCTCTTATAAAAGAGTACTTCCTCATATCCTAAAATTAAAACTCCAAATCCATTTGACTCTAACAAACCCTGCCCAAATATACTCCCAACTACCCTCATTTCATCATAAGGTCCTTAATTTTATCATAATCCAACCCGAGGAGCCATTTTGATCAAATCAAAAGGAAGTAGACGAATAAGTGGTAATTATTTCACCACCTTTTTCGAGTTCTTTTCTTCTTCCAAATCATCTTTCTTTATTATTCCAATACCAAAATAATAACTCCAGTAAATTATTAATACAATGATTTTATTATAAATATTGTAGGACCATATTCATTATTCCATCCATCCTATGAATGAAAATTTCACTATACATGCGTATGTATGGCTTACCATCTTCACAACATGGTGGAGTTGTTATTCAACACTTAATTATTTGGATGGGTCTAATAATGATGTATAATTGATGTAAATAATAAATATAACAGGTTAGTGATACATTATATATGATATAACATTCAATTATATATGATTTCATATTCAATTGAATGATTTTGTTGCTCGTACATATGTACAAATTATCTTCTCAACCAACACGATGAGATTCATTCCCCATCATAACCATTCAAGAATAATTTTAATTTTTCTGTCTAAAAATAATGTTTAAAAACATAATATAATTATAAATATGAATAAAATACATCCTATCCATAAAAAAACATTACTTACGTAACAAACCATACAAATTAATATGAATCAGATAACACCCAAAATAATGATACTTCTGAAATGTAATTAACAAAGCAATATTATAAGATCATATATGATATCATAACTATATATATAATTTTTATATAATTTAATATCAATATTTTAACTATTATACAAGAGGTTGTATATACCTGATTATCAACTTGGACCTCTTTATCATCCACATCCGTGTTTCATAAAAATATATTTCAAAACATTTTTACTATCTCCATGAATATGGGTTAAAGTCGTTAATACCTTTTTTTATTCTTATAAATACTTTAATGGAATCTTTCCATCGTTTTCTAAACAAGTTACTTTATGAACTTTTCAACAAATTATAGTAAGAATGTTTTTAATGTATACGATGGGTGTGACTATTTTCTACCATTATAACATCTTCATAGATTACCTTACATATTAGTAAGAATATTTTAAAACTAAATTTATTATTTTATAATTACATGAGTCTTAAATTATTTCAATATATAAAGATATATTTCTCTCAAATAGTTTTGATTTCATCTATGTCAACAATCTTTAATGTATTTTATACTGGTTTGAAGTTGATTTATTTTGATACAAATCTTCCATATTGTATTGAAGGTTTTGTGATATGTATTACTATGGATGTGTTATTTTTATACTATTCATGGTTTATGGTTATTGCATTTACATTTCTTATTCTCGTTTTAATATGAATGTTTATTTTATGTTTCAACCTTTTCATATGAGGAATTCATTGAAATTAGTAAGTGACTGATGGAGCTCGCTATAGATCCTCGATGCATCGGTAGGTCTAATGAGACAAACTAGTGACTTGGCACAAGGCCTTGACAAAATTTTATTTTTTGTCTTGGCATGATGACTTTACTATGGGGTTATGTTGTCTGGAATTATGCATTCCATCATAATGAAATTGGTTATTGATATTGCATGTGATTATTCGACTAGTAAAATATCCATGTGAAAAAATAAATGGAATTATTTGATTTATATTTTCCTTATTATAATGATGTTTATGTTTAAAAGGCTTTTTTTCTTACTATACATTGCCTTAAATGATTATGATTATTTATGAAAGTTTCTGTTACATTGTTATCCTTACCAAGAATCCAAGCTCACCCCTTACAATGTTTTTATTTTTCCTAGGATGTGAAGAAGTATTTTATAGTTAACCTGCATGATTAGGATAAGGTATATGAGTGTGTTAGAATGGGACATAATGTGGTTGTTTTTCTTTTTAATAATGTAATGTAAATCTTATGTATGTATCTATTACTTCTAAGGCCACTAAACTAATTGCAGTTTTGGGATTTGATCCCTTGTGATCATTCCAATATTATGTAATAATGCACCGACCTTAGGTAACTAGGGTCGGGGACATACATTTGGACAGTATGTACTATATTGGATGTGATAAAGTAATTGATGAAGGTCTTGGGTCTGGGGTCCTTCTAGATTGTAAACCTAGTAGATGAATACTTTAAACTAGTACCCATACATTCCCATAATTAGTCATTATTGTATAAATAGTTGCCTAGTGGCATTAATCCACTCATTTTAAATGTTTTTATTATCTTATGAAGATATACAACATCAAATTAGTGAAAAATTATTCAAGTAAACACATTTAATTTAAATAAATATCCCCTCACACTTTTTATTCTTCTATTGGTCCATGATTATTTTTGAGTTTCACTAGGTTATAGATTGAGGTAATTCTATTATTTTCATACTCATGTATCCCACTTCACATTCTTGTTCAATTTATTTAGATAGTCATGTTTTTGATTTATGATTCCCCTTGATGATGGGGGAATCACAAAAAAGGCACCCAAATTTTTTGTCAAATTAATTTACAAGGATCTACAATATTTGTGCATTATCATTTCTAAAAATTCATGTTGACATATTTTTTAGGAGTTAATCATTTATTTTTTAATGTTAAAAAAATTAGAAATCTATAATTGTTTATAAATTTTGATTTCAAATAAAAAAGGCATTGGTGAATGCCCAGAGTGGACAAAATTTCATGGATTATTTTTTTGTCATCATAGGACTACAATGTGTGATTGAAATATATTTTTACATTTTATATTTTATTAAATTAATAGATTATTAAGTATATGTTATTTATAAATAAGTGAGTTTCTCATGGGATTGGTGGAGGCAAGAACAATCTTATTATATTTTTTGAATTCATGGTTATGTGATTTGGAATTTACATTAATATGACTTTTAAATATTTTTTTATTTTATATTCATATTATAGATCTAATGTTATTAATGTATTTTTTCAGGATATGATGTGACTCCTACCCATTATTTGGGAGGGGATCATATATAACCAATAGTCATCCAAGACTGCATGGTTTTTTAAATAATATATTGATGTCCCCATGGATGAGTGAGTTTTCTACCACATTTTTTGTTTTTTGATTCCATGATTTTTATTTTATTTGTATGTTTATTTTACACTATAAAAGTTATTTACAGTGGCATTTGTTTATAGTGGAATTTAATATTTAAAAAATGGGTTTTTTAATAAAATGGTATTGAAATATGATCTCAATAAAATTAAGGATTTTAGTAGGGATGTTATGATTGGTATTGTGTTCATGATATGACATTGGGTACGGATGGATATTGGTTCAGTTTTTAAATTATACATTAAAGGGGTTGTAAATAATATAAGACTTGGAGGTGACTCCATTTTTTAAATCTTTGTTTGGTCTACTATACCATGTCTGGGATGAATGCTATTCATCAAATAAAGTATAAAAGTATTAAATATTATATAATATTATTAACAATATATTTATATGGGAGATTAATGACATAATATAAAATTGGAGACATTAGTGAAAATTCCCATAGGTAATTGGTTGGTTTTATCAAATGCGATGTTATATGTATTTTTAACAAGTGTAGGTCTATATTGTCCTAGTGATACAACATGGGTAGTTGAGAGACACTATAATAGACTGATATAAGTGTGTGTTTAAATTTTTTTTTTTCAATTTATTTAGGTTTTAGTGATGTGTCTTATACTCTTCAGTTCTTAATAGGGGATCTTTATGATTAGTAATAATATTTGAATTGGTTAACAATACAAAACTTCTTGGGGTGATTTGTTATGTTTGGTTCTTGATAGGTTTCCATAGTTGAATGATGATTCATAGCATGGATTATAATAAAGGAAATGGGGATGTGAGGTATATTTTTAATCAAGGGATCCTTTGAAGTTATAATAATCACTTATCATTACCTATCAATATATGGGAAAAACATCACCATATATATTGGGATATTATTTCGTATCCTAAGAGTGGACATACTAATATCTATTCACATGAATATATTTTTATCCAACATAACATCAAGAATTATTATCCATTCATGTATTTCATTATTCATTATTTTTTGACATATATTATATGGGATAATTACCTTAATATAGATTAGATGTATTTGTACAGATTTATTGATTATTATTTTTAATTATTTGTCATTTGGAATTTTCTGGGATGTTATGTTGAAATTTATTTCATTAAATAAAAACATATATGATGTTATGAGGTTTGAATAAAATGGATTTGAATTATTATATTTTTGGGGAAGATGAGGAAAAAATATCAAAATTTTAATTGAATTTTTTAAAATGGATGAGTCTTCATTGAAAGTTGTGATTATGACTATGATATAGGATATTTTTTTGGCTGATATCAACTCATATTCCCATAGGAAATTGAGAAACCTATGTGATTTTTTATATGTAATGTTGTTTGTGTTTGATTTAAAATATATATAAAAACCCTATGATTACTATTTTTCATTTTTATTTGATGATTTTATGTGGAGTGACATAGGTAATTATATATTATTTTTTTTCTTTTTAAATGTTCATTTAGATATATTCATGTGTTATGAGCATATAAAATTGAGTGTTGATATGTTGATTTCAGATCATCAAGGGAGATTTAGTGGTTTCATAGTTAGGACTACATTTTTTTATTTTTAAACTGATTTATATTGTTGGAGAACATTTTCGTGGAATTGAATATTACTATTTAGTCCTTATAGTGAAAATTTTATATGGATAAATTTGGATGAGTTAAAGTGGATCTAGTTTTTTGGAATTTATGTGTGTATAGTTCACGGACTTAGTGTTTTGGTATGGGTTAAAAGTAATTTTCCTATTTTAGTTAATTAAATTCTGAAATTTTTGACATAATAAATTTATTAATCCGATCCCATTTTAGGGATATAGATCTTTTAACATCAAAGGGGATTCTCTCTTATTAGATAAAAATTCTATTATAAATTGTGTTTTATAGTATCATAGTTGTGTGATGTGGGAGATATATACATTTAAAAATGGAATATTGTTGGTTAATAATTAATCAAAGACATATATATGAGTATATTTATGGTTTAAGGGCCAATAATTATTCTCCAGTGTGAAATTTGTTATAGTTGGGACATTAGTATGACCTATGGATTTTATTAATACTGAACATTAGGAAGGGTTGTATCTATGTCATCTCAATGGATGGGTGAATTAAATTTCATAGATATGGATTGACGAAGGGGTGGTTAGGTAGTTTTATGAATGATTTAAGAGATAAAATGGGATTAGTTATTGAATGAAAAACACCCTTGGTGAAAACTCATGAGTTTTTCATTTAAATAATAGAGAGATGTGGCTACTATAAGACACTGGGTACCTAATTTTATATCACCATATACACTTTGGAGGTATAGTGGTGGGGTGCCCCTAAATTGTCAAGAGGGTGGAAATTTACAAGTACTAGGTTCCTAGTGGAATTCAAATTTTTTTAATAAGTCTATAAGTAATCATTATAATTTTTAGCCCTTCATATTTTAGGAGAGGTATGATTTAGAGATGGAAATTTTGAATAGAAAAACCACCTCTTTCAACCTTTGGTTCTTCCTTTGTTCTTTTATGTTTCAAATTAAATTAGACTGTCCTTTTGAGGTAATATTCTTTTTTATGTCTCCTCTTATTGTCTCATCTTTCCTCAATTAGTTTTACTACTCTTATCAAGGTCCTAGTTATAAGATTAAATTATCATATGGTGTGTTTACATATGATACATAGGTATTTGGAATGATATGTATGAAAACAATTATGATTTGGTTTTTTTAATTTTTTTATTCAAAATCACATAACTATGTTCCAGTAAATAATGGAAAAAACCCCTCCTATAGATGTATTATGTTTTACATCGATATTTTATATCTATGGTTATTTTTGGTATTTTTTAATGGTAGAATATGATTTTTATGATTAATTTTATACTCTAAATTTTCTACATAATAGTTAACATTGATACTCTATCGTGATAATGTGTCTATTAGTGGAACATTTTTCACATTTTTTCTAGTTTAACACATTATGAATTTTTATGGTTCAACTATTATTTTGAATGTAAATGTTATTTATTTATAATAAATTATTTAGAAATGGTTTTTTATATTAAAATAAATTGGAAAATTGTTTATTTGAATGAATGGATTTGAGATTTTATTTCAGAAATAA
Source organism: Viscum album (assembly GCA_963277665.1). Classification (NCBI taxonomy): domain Eukaryota; kingdom Viridiplantae; phylum Streptophyta; class Magnoliopsida; order Santalales; family Viscaceae; genus Viscum; species Viscum album. Next base: position 961,346,019 of record OY728127.1, read on the forward strand.
ATATGTTCTTTTTCTAATGAATTTTTTTTTGTTGATTTTATATAATGTCAAATGTGAGTAAATATGGTGGGTGAGTCCATTTATTAATGTTATGTAATAGAAATGTTGAATAGTTTTTAAAGGGAACCAAGTTGAAATATTTAATTATTTTTTTATCCTTATGGATTATTGTGGGAAATTCCCTATTTTATGATGTTTTTATCCTTTTGATTGTTCTTATAGAATATGGTCTATGACTATGTTATCTATTAATGCATGGTCTCCCATCAAATATAATTATTGATAGGAGGAACTGTACCTTGGATGATGGGTTTATTGGACCATTGAAGACTTTAGTTAGATTTTCTTCATGTTTTTATCAATTAGGACATTATGAAACTCATAAGGTAGTTATGAGATACTATAATGAAGTGAGTGGGGTTTGATATGTTCACAAATATAAATATAGTGGTTTTCAATGTTATTAAAAAATTGGTGTTCCACCTTAGGTGATGATGTGAAAATATGTCTATAGAATCATTAAGTGATGAATATTCTAGGTTCTAGAGAGTTTTTCCTAGTGACATGATAATTCACTTTTTGGTATAGAGATGGGTGGATGATATATGGTAAATCTATTTTGGGTATTTGAGATGTGAGTTGAGAGTTTTTATCCTCATTGAAATTTTCTTGTTCCATATTCAAGAAAAAGTGACTAGGCATGTATATTGAGGTAAGTGTTGTCATGACCCCCTCCCTCCAATGTATACCCCTTCTGGTCCGACAATGTGAAAAGAGAGATAATGACCCATGAGTCCCACCTCAAATAGTCCTCAGGTTGGAAACTAGAATAGATTGTATAAAAACACATAGATGGGAGGAATTACCCTCTAAGAGTACTCATATGAAAGAGAGAGATGGAATAGACACCAACCAACTCCATCTTAGACTCCAATATAAAATAAAACAATAGTACACATATATGTGATGGCATGAAAGAACTAATAAAACTGAAAGGAAACTACAAGTACCAAAGAAAGTAAAAAATGATGTGACCAAGAACCCAAAAAAGTCTCCTGAAAAACCCCATAGGCTAGTAATAACAAGTGTGATCTTCAACCAGCTCCAAGTTACCTCAAAAAAAGTTAATATAAAATAGGGTGTGTATAATAGTATACTCAGTAAGATCCTCCCAGGATCCTCTCCTGAAAAATAAATGAAATAATTCAAAAGAACATTGAAAAACAAATGAAATTAACTAATAACCTAGATAGGTATACTATGTTAATAACCTCACCATTGAAACTCTTAAAATTTATGAAATACAAGAGTATATAATATAATAAATCACATAATGGGTACCCTGATACCAATTCCCAACTATTTTTCTACATTTCCGCAATGTCTCACGTCCTAAGACATCTCTCTAAAAAATACGTTCTCAAAGACACCGGGGTGATCCCAACTACTTCCACCTCATATAACATAAATCTTTTCTGTAGACACATGGGCGAAGAACGAAACCATACACACAACTAAAAGTAACCAGGTAGTTTCTAGGATTCCAGAAAACTGCATACCATGTATCATACATTGTATATTATGCCTCAAGTAGTTACATCTCATTTGTTCAGTAATGAAATTCAAGACACCACAACCTATACAAGTTATAACTATAGTAGAACAAAGGAAGCTATATCCATAATATATGTGTGTGAAATAACCAAAATCCATTAAAACCCTCTACACACATATGTGGGGAAACTAGCTGTCGTCCATACGAGCATAGGTAAGTACCAATAAAAGATAGCGAGGCCAAAGGAGAAGTTAGACATCCATCCTCCCACTGAGATGTTGGGGAAAACACACCCCAAGCCTTAGAATCCCTGGGGTGTCAATATTTATAACTGATAGGGTGGGGTAGAATGAAAAAATAATAAAATTACATGATATAATATAGCTCACATCAACACTATGGGAAAATTCTAGTCTCAGAATCAACTGCAGCTAATGCCCCTCGTACTCCTGGCTGCCATTGATAAGACTAGGTATCCTATACGCGTGCAACTATTTAAAGAGAATTATTGAATCATCTTATTGCTTTTTTATTAGTTACACTTTATGATAATTAATTATTCATCCATTAACAAACCAATTCCATTTTTACATTACATTGATTATCTTTTCAAAAAACTTCCATTCACTATACACATTCCCAAAACTGAGTCCATGGTTCACCATAGAAGAACCATATTATTTCATCCCAACAAGCTCCAACATTATCGGTTCATCATCATTTAGTCAAACATTTTTTATGCGCATTATTACATTCTATAATTCACATGCAATCTATAAAATAATATAATCTACCCCACAAAAGGGACTCAACATAGTGAGTAGGTGAAGTACCTATAGAGTATTTTCCACCTATATCAAGAGAATATACCCATCCATCCTCAAGAAGCTAAAACCAAAAATCATGTGGCATACTCAGTGCATCTTTTCCTATTTTTGGAAGGAGGGCAAGAAAGATCAGCTGACTTATGTAGTGGGGAAATTAAATTAGAAAAAAACCCAAAAGATTCAACAAGGATCTAAAATTCACATCCAACCCCTTTCATTATCTCTAGTGTCCTCTATGAAACCCACATGCCTAAAATGATGCATCTCACCACTCTGGGCATCAAATACAACCACAAACACTGGTCATCCCTACCCCCACTTTGCACAACAGCCATACCAGATCAAGAAACATCACCAGTTGCAATTATCAAAAATAATCTGGGATCATGACCCTAATCATGGAATTCTACCTTCTCATGTAGTGAGATCTCATGTATCTAGAGTACAAGGAAATCTGCCTTATAAGAAAGAGGGTAACTCGTAACACTATTAGGAATTCTCATTTTTAAAGCAACCAACTCTTTAATCCATCATGAATTAACTTATTTAATATTAGTAGGTTCTGACTATGGGAAACCTAAACTACAAGATTTCATATCTACCATTAATTATTTAAACAATAAAATTGACATGCCATTAAACAACAAGCACTAACATGCTTCAAGTTCAACAAAAAACAGAATTAAATATGATCATCTACATCAATTTGATTAACATCAAATTACATCAACAATAACCAAATCCATTTACATTACTATTCATCTTTATCCAATTAAATATCAATTAATTACATCTATACATTCATTACCAACTTTATCAAGAATAACATTCCAACAAGAAAAATATAGATATCACAATATCTATAAAATCAAGTGGCAGACCGTTATCACATTACAAAGTGACCACATGCTATAACACCAATTATTTCAATCTAGTTCAAGTATTTAATAATGTCAATTACATTGTGATCCATAGGAATAAATCATGATAAATATATGATTTCATTTAAATAATTAGAGAAGCAATGAATCCCCAACCTCAAAGGGCTTCCAACGTTCTTCGCTTGAGAATAGATCAAAGAAACATATCACGCTCACCTTCCGAACAATAACTGCATCCACCCCAGGATCTCGCGGAACAAATGCATCATAAAAAGATAAATGAAACTCCCTTAGACCCATGGAGATAAAATTATATTACCTAGAAAAATTAAACAGGGGTATACAGATCCACGAAACCAATGAAAATAATTATATCTGACGACAGATCTATGTAGGAAGTGGGGAGCCAATCTAAGATAAAGGAATCCCCAAACATTGAAGAGGGAGGCGTCTAGGTCATCTGGGGTCAAGAGGTGGTGCACTCAACCTATAGGTTTTGAAAACACCGAGCAACTGGATTTCTTTAAAACACCCAACAATGGGGTAGTACATGATGTGTACCACCCCATCATGTCATGTACCACCTAGAGGTCGTATTATACCAACAAATACATTGAATCAATGATTTTTTTTTTTTTTTATAAAACATGAATTATACACATCATGTACCCATTGGTCACATCATGTAGCCCCTTATATCTATTTTCTTGGGACTAAACTCCTCTAGACTTCCTCTAATCCCTCTCCAAACACCTCATTATTTGAATACATGAAATGGGTCGATCCATCCTGATCTGGGAACATACATAAGATACCTCTCAAAAAATTATCATCCCTGAGAAATGAAAACCAACTCAGAGAGAAAACCAAAGACGATGGGAAGGGGTCATCCAAACAGCCACTCTATGAGATACCTCTCATGGATCTCCCCACCATAGAGGCTCAAACATTATAGAAAAGGACAATGTAAAGTAACACAATCACCACAACATTCTCCTAAAATCTCTCCCGAGGAATATATCAATAAAAAGGTAGAAAGACACACAAAAATTAGTGGAATACATATCCTATAAATGAATGGTCTACAAACAGAAAAAATAATTATATGTAAAGATCTAGACATCAAATATCTCAAGATACTAAGCGCATATATGTTTATGTTGTTCTCAAGTTTCCTCATCCATGCCACCATGTCACCACAACACCCAAATGGAGAGGATATAATTCCTTCACAAAACCTTCTCTTTGTTGTCCTGGATCTATATAGGCTTATCCTCGATGGACACATCATCATCCATATCTATATCACCCAAATCGATGATGTGAGGGTAATCATTAAGATAATGATGGAGAAACAACACATGAAAAACAATGATTATCTAGATCATCGATGGTGGTAGTGGTACCTGATACACCACAAATCCGACATGAGGCCACACCTCGAATGTCCCAAAAAACTGGGGGGAAAGATTCCTCCCATGACCAAACCTTACTATCCCATGATGTGGAGTCATGTTCAGAAACATGTGATCGCCAACATTAAACTCCATAGGTATCGTCCTATGGTCAGCATAGGAATTAGGATGATATAATACTATTATCATCCTCTCAAGAATCACTAAGACCTTCTCTGTCATATTCTATATCAATTCTAACCCGAGAATTACTACCTCTCTAATCCCAGTCCAGCACAATGGAGAGCGGAAAGGTTGGACATAAAAGGCTAAAAATGATGCCACACCGATGGTGGAGTGAAAACTATTTTTGAAAGTGAACTCTACCAAGGGTAAGTTTCTCATCCACGAACATCCAAAATCTAGGACACAAAAGTGCAACATGTATCCAAATGTTATCATGGTTTATTTGGTCTGACCATCCTTCTGCGGATGAAAATAAGTGTTACGGAATAGTTTCGAACCAAAAGCATTCTGGAGTCCCCTCCACACCCAAGAGGTAAAATGGGGGCCTCAATCAGAAATGTCTTTCTTTGGGACTTTGTGGATTCTCACTACATCCTCCAGATACTGCCTCATCAAAACATCCAAGGAGATCGAATCCTTAATCACTATAAAGTGGCTTGATTTCATTAAATTATCCACTACCACCCATATACAATCATACCCTCCCTGAACTTGAGATAAACCCATAACAAAGTCTATTGATATTTCCTACCAATTCCACTGAGGATCATCTAATGGATGGGGTAACCCACTAGGAACATGGTTCTCAGCCATCACCTTGTGGAACACTAAACATCAAGACACAAACTCTAAAAATTCATTCTTCAGTCCAGGCCACCAAAACTGGCTCTATAAGGATCGAGAACTGATCTTCACACCAAGATGTATTTCTAAATCTGAACAATTTAACTCACTCAAAACCATATCCCACATCTAAAAAGAAACAAATGGACTTCCTTGAAACTACACACGGTGTTGTTCATCCTCAAACCAAGCTTCATGGGCCTCACCACAAACAACTCAGTCTCTCTAGACCTCATCCTCAAGATCCCCCAACACAAAATATTCTACGTACTACACCAAATATGACTAAACCATAAATTGTAAATTAAAAACTCTTCCACCTAATTCTCCCATATCTAGATGAAATGCTGAATGTTATTCCATCGCCCTCCAGGAATCACATGATTCACGCAATACATCACTACGTGAATTCCTTATCAATTTTCCTGCTATAACATTCCCCTTTCCACATGTATACAAAATTGTGATGTCATAATCTTATAAGAACTCCATCTACTGACGCTGCCTCAGGTTCAAGTCATGATGGGAGATAAAATACCTCAGGATTTTATAATCGTTGAAAACCAAAAATCTCTCCCTAGTGAGGTAATGTCTCCCCATCTTCAAAGAAAACACAATCGCTACAAAATCATGATCATGGGTGGCATAGTTATGTTCACTGGGATTCAATTGTTGAGACCCATAACAACTGACCAACTCTAATGCATTAGAATGAATCATAACCCTAGACGCGAATCACAATAGAAAACTTCAAATAAACCTCTCTCTGTTGGAATAACAATAACCAAATAAATGACCAACTTCTCTTTTAGATACATGAAAGACACCTAACACTGATTGTTCTATATTAATACTCGATCCTTCATAGTCAACACTATCAATGGAGTCAAATATTGAGAGAAATAAGCTACAAATCTCATGTAATAGCCTATGAGACCACGGAAACTTCGTACCTCTACCACTTCCTTGGGGGATTCCCAAGAAACAACTACTTCTATCTTCGATAGATCCATATATACCCCTGTTGTGATACAACATGGCCCAAGAAATGGATTTCTCGACCCAAAAACTCACAATTCGAAAACATCCCTAACAACTGCTGTCATCGAAGAACTACCAAAATGACATACAAATACACTACATGATCCTCCTCATATGCAATGTATACAAGGATTTCATTGATGAAAAAAACCACGAACATATCTAGGAACTCACAAAACAACGCGTTAATCATCTCCAGGATCCTTCGTCACACCGAAAAACATTACCATGAACTCCTAATACCCATGACGACAAGAGAAAGTAGTCCTCAGAATATCCTCATCCTTCACATGCATTAGATAATACATAGATTCCAATTAGATCATTTAAAAAAAATTAAACCCTTTATCTAATCGAATAAATCATCAATCCATGGAAGATGATAACGGTTCTTCCATTTTACTTTGTTCAAGAGATGATAATTGACACACAACCGAAAAATTCTATCAGCCTTCTTTACAAACAAAACTAATACACCTCATGGTGACACACTCGGATGAAAAAAACTGCTCTACAATAATCCATGAAGTAGTATACTCAGCTCTCGGAACTCAGAAGGGTCCATCCATTACATAACATAGAGATTGGTGATTCCCCTATTTATAGTCTAATCTCGAACTCGATCTCTCATTAAGGGTGTAATTCTATAACCTCTTCATGAAAGACTGTAAGGTACTCTTCCACGACCCTGGGGAATTCCAACTGAGGAGCCTCCGACAAACACAGAATGGCTCAACCATCAATTATTAAATGGATTAAATAGGTCTCTGACCCATTTGAGGGTCTCGCCCCCCAACAAACTCCACTGAATCTATATCAGCATTGAGGAACACCACCATCCTACAAAAGAAATCTACGATAGTCTCAACCGAATACAGCTAATCCATTATGAAGATTACATCATATAGTTGTATCCATAATCATAGGAAATATACCAAAGATAGGCACTTCTTTCACACTAGATCATAGTCTCTACATAATTCAAAAAAGTCAACTTGACCACCAACTCGGGTATTCAACACCAATGGCACTAGAAGCCTCTCTACCTAATGTATCAATGCATGGAAAAGGGAATGTGACATGAAGGAGTTAGTCACTCCTGAATCAAAAATGGAATTCACCAAAGTAGATTAAAAGAAAAGGGTACCTTGAACGACGTCTATCTTACCCGGCGTTGGAAACACTATATCATGAATCTTACCATACCATCTCCATGGACTATCTAACCCCGATGATGACTACCACCATGACTATTCTCTACTCTCTATGGATGATGAGTGTCCCAGGGTTATTCTATGTCTACCCAATTTTCTCTCTACTATAACCTGCTGTTGCTACCTTAGTTGGAACTGCCCTAATGGAGGAACCTGGAGCGGAACACCTTGTGAACAATGACCACTTTGAACAGATGGGCAATATAACTATTTATGAAATAACCCTCACCAATAAAAATAATTACTTGATCTATTAACATTATCTTATGAGATGCATCCCCCAGGGAATCATGATTCTTAGGTCTTCCACATACCCCTATCTTAACATGAAGCTCTTATACCACAAAAATTGAGAACCCAAAAACATAGTTTTGCATCATGATGAATCCCGAAGACTTCCCTATCACGATGATATGGTTCTGTACAATTTTATCTTCATGATGTATTCCCTTACCCACACCTTAAAATATGTATTCCTCATAAACATGGTGACCTGGTGTTGCACCTATGGATTCCAAGCCTCCATGATATGCCTCTCCCTGGCCTCCTCATATTGAAAAAGGTCTAACAATATATCACAGAATATTTTTTAAATGGATGTTCAACTCTCACACATTGGGTATTACCTAATGAAGGGTAAGCAGGTCCTAGAAACTGGACACATTCCTGGTTGAGGAAGGAATCATAGCCTAGAACTACTGCCATAACATCTACCAAGATATTTATGACTCCTTGTGATCCCTAAGGAACAAGAACAACCAATTCCTCATTACTCCATGCAACATCATCACAACCAATGACACCTAGTGCTATGTTTGAGAACAGGTCAAACTAAAGGTTATCACAACATCCTCAAACTAGTTATTTGTGATTGAATCTAAAACAAAGCCCTTATTCTTTTGTAAACTTTAGTGCAAAACTCTAGGAGGGTACTCCTCCAAGTTTCATCATTTTCGAACTATACTATGCAGTGATCTTTTGGAATATCCTACTAAACATCTTCTACGTGAACATGATGAAGACATCAACCAAGATCCATAGCTTCAAAAGAACAAATAATTATATCTCATAAACCTAGAATATATAATCCTTTATCGTTAATTAATTAATGTTTTTCTTCTATTCATTTTAGGTTAACCTATACCCAGGTATACCCATTATAACATAGTGACAAAGAATAATGATGCATGATCCTTTCCTAGGACTCTACCCAACTACCATTACCACCTCATTTACCAGCCATTATAATCATAAAGTTCCATGCATTGGATCACAAGGGGACATAAATACCAATGTATCAACAGATCTATAATGATTACAGTGCATGCTAAACTTAGCTGACACTGTTGACCTACCAATCCATGAAACCTCACCTGTTCCTAAATACAAACTCCATCCTATTCCTCAACAAGAGCTCTCACACCACTATGGCATGACCCCGCCCCAGAATTTGTACCACTCCTAGGCTGAAAATGTGGGCAGAAAGATAATGACCCCTGATTCCTGCCTCCAGTAGGCCCTAGGGCGGAGACTAGAACCAAGAGTATAACAACACATAGATGAGAGGAATTACCCTATAAGAGTAGACATACAAAATTGACAGATAATACATACACCAACTAACTATAACTCATACTACAATATAAAATAAAACCCAAGTACACATACATGGGTTGTCATGCAAGAACTGATACAAATGAAAAGAAATTTGAAAGTACCCAAAGTACATAAAAAAGGCAGTGACCACGAAGGTTGAACATCTCCATGAAAACCCCATAATCTAGTATAAATCAACTTAATCTTCAACTTGCTATAGGTGTTCTGAAAAAACGATTATATAACTTAGGGTGAGTATAATGGTATAATCAAAAGTATCTTTCCTAGAGCCACTTGGGACAATGTAAGGAAATCATGATAAATCATAGTGAAATAAAAGTGAAAATGACTCATCACTTATACATGTATACTATGTTCCCAACCTCACTAAGTCTACCCTCACAAAGTATCCCATGAAATATTATAAGATATAATAAATCATATTAAGGAACCCTACTACCACCCCATTAGTTTTTCAATTTTCCCCAACATCACACATTCTAATCCATCTCTCACCAAAAGTCTAGCCCAAAGGCACCTTGGTGAGCCCTTCCACATGCACCATGTGCAACACAAAGCTTTCCCGCAGACACCTGGGTGAAGCACAAAACCATCCACACAACCAAAAGTAGTCACGTAGATTCCAAGAACCACCAAATCCCATGTAACATGTATCACACCATAGATATTTTTCCTCAATACCATACCACCCATAAGACGAGTAAGGATCCTCAAGACACCATAACATATACACATTATACCTATAGTAGAAAAAAGGAAACTATATCCATAATATGTGTGTGTGAAACAACCAGAAGCAATTAAATCCCTCTATAGACATATATGGGAAAAAATAACCATCATGCCTACCAACATAAGTAACTATAATGAAATGATAGAGGGTCCCAAAGGGGAAGTTATCCTTCTATCCTCCCACTGAGATGCTAGGGAAAACATTCCCCAAGGCTCAAGATCCATAGGGTGTTAGTCTCCCTAACCGATAGGGTGGCATGGTGTATAGATACACAAAATGTACATGATATAATATAGCTCACGACAACACTATGGGGATAACCTAGTCTCAGACTCAACTGTAGCTACTGTCTCTTAGACTATCAACTACCACTACTAATAATAGTAATCCTATAAGAAAACAACCATTTAAAGAGAATTATTAAATATTCTTATCCATTTTTATCATTTTTAGTTTACGTTAATTAATTCATTATCCATTAATTGAAAAAAATTACATTTTCACATTACATTTGTTAGCATCTCCACAATGTTCCAAGCCCTCCAACCATACCCAAAACCAAGTCCACAGTTCCTCCAAGAATAACCTCAGCATTGGATCCTAGAAAAATCGGACCCCATGGGTTCAACATCATTTAGTCAAACATTTGTTTACGATATTATTACCGTCTATAATCCATAGTAATTCTAGAAAAACATTCTATGATACCAAACACATGGGGATAAAATAGTGTGTATGTGAACTACCCATCAATTCCATTCCACATAAAGGAATAGAACAAACCCATCTATCCTTGAGAATCTAAATATAGAAAGCACATGGAATACCTTCTGTATCTTTTCCTATTTATAAAGGAGGTAATGAAAGAAAGGATACCTTAATCTATGGGAGAATTAAAGAAGATAGACAACCAACAAGATTAAATACGCATCTAACATTCACATCCAATCTGTTTCATCATATCTGGTGTCCTCCTCAACCCCCACATGCTTAAACTTCTTCACCATGCAACTCTGGGCATCAACTGCTACAACAACCACTGGGCCTCCCTTCCCCCACATCTCACAATAGCGATCCAGGATCACAACACATCACCAGTAGTAGGAAGCAACAAGAAATGAGGCACTTTTTCCTAATCAATGTAGTCTTCCTTCTCTCACAACGTGATATCATGGCTTCAATGTACAAGTAAATCAGCCTTACAAGAAAGAGGGTAACTCATTTACCTATCAGGAATTATCATTTATTATGAAACAATTTCTATAATCCTTCTTGAATTAACCTATTAATTATTATTCAATTCCCACTATAGGTAACCTAAACTGCATGCTATTATAGCTACGAAATATTTATTAATCAATAAATTTTACATTATTTTGAACAAGAACCATCATGCTTCAAGTTTAATAACAAAATGAATTAATCATAAACATATACATCAATTCAATTAACATCTAATTACAACAACAACAACCAAAATTTGATTCATTTAAATGGATTTTTATATTTATCCAATTAATTATCAATTATTTCTGACATTATGTTCATTACCAATTTCAATATGAAAAAATGCTAATAAGAAAATCATAGATATAACACTATAGAGAAATCAAGAGGCACACTGTATCATGGTGCAAAGAAACAATATGTGATCAAACCAATTATTTTAATCTAGTTCATGTATTTAATTAGGTTAATTCCACTGAAATTGAAAGGTATAAATCATGATAACTCTACGATGTCCCATAAATTATTATACAAGAAACAAATCCCCTATCTAAAAAGTTTCTTGAACTTCATCCCTCAAGAGTGGATCAAATAAACAGATCATGACTGTTTTTCCCATAACAACTACACCCCCCAAGGATGTCATGGCACAACCGCATCAACATAATCCAAATGAAATACCCTTATAACCATGGAGATAAAATTACCTAGCATGGAAGAGGGAAACGGGTGAATATGGAACGAAGAAAACCAAATAATGGTGGTAGATCTTAACTCGTATTGGAGATTGATCGAAGAAGGAAGAGGGGAACTGATCTTGGACAAATGAATTCCCAAAAATTGAAGAGGGAGGCATCCATCCCATCTGGGATTGAGTGGGGTTTCACTCTAGACATAGGGTTTGAAAAACCCAAGTGGCGGGATTCTATTAAAATAATAGGTGGTTGGTCAGTAAATGACATGTACTCCTAGTCACGTTGTGTAGTTCCTCGAGGCCGACTTATGCCAAAAATGCATCGCCCCGATTCTTTATTTTAATTTCTTGAAACCTGAATAGTACGCATCATATACCCATTGGTCACATAATGTATCCCCATATTTCTATCATTACAAAAATACTCTTCCAGACTTCCTCCAAGATTTCTCTTAGCACATATGTCTTCAAAAACACACAAGGGGTTAATCCACCCAGATCTGGGCCCTTACAATTGTAAAATTTTAAAAACCCTTACGATGGATTGTTAAAACAATGTGATATGATGTTTAGGGTGATCATTGGGATAAATATGTAAATTTATAATCATTCTTAAATGTATTTTAATTTTATATATGTTGCTTCCCTCCTAGTTGATATATCGATTGATCATGTGTTCTCTTCTGTATTGGCATAAACAAACTGATTTATTGAATATTTGGCAGCAATTTGGATAGAGAAGACACTTAGGAGGTGATGGTATGTATAATATGAATGATATAACCTAAATTTTTTGATGGGACCCCATGTTTAAAGACTATATAAATTTAACACACTTTTTTGTTTTTTATGATGATTTTGATTTTTGATTAATGTGATGATTTTGTTATAGAGGTTATATGGTCATATATTGGGAGCCTAAAACTATGATTCAATGTCACTTATAATAATATTCTAGTGGTACTCTAAGGGTAGACTGAATAATAGTTACAATATGATCTCACATGATGTGATGGGAAAGGGAGTGAAAGATGAATTTTTTTAATTGATGTAGTTGGTCCATGTTAATTTTTATCATTTGTTACTTCATGGATTCTATGATAAGTTGTCAATGATGACCAACATCACTCTTACTATATGTTAGAGTACTAGTTTTTCTCATTAGTATGTGGATTTAATTATGTTCAAGTAGTGAGATGATTTGTGGTTAAGTTGAACTCTAAATTGGGAAATTAAAGATAAAGGAAGACATCAGGGATTTTACAAATGGTGGAACAATAGGGGTTTGGATTAACACATCATACCATTTTGATACATATATTAAAAATTATTGATAGGTGATTCCAAACCTATGTCGGGTATATTTAGTGTGCATATATTTTATATTAATAAAAGAAAATGATTGTTCTATATAAGAATATAATTTTTTTTGAGTGGGTGAGTTTCACTAAGAGATAACATGAATACTCTCACATGAATTTAATGAACATAAACATGATCAAAAAAACATTCAATGTGATGAGTTGAGTGGGAGAAACCTATTAGTTAGTTATAGTCACCTATTAACCACATACACTACAAGATTATCAATGGAATGTGTTAAACAACTAACTACCATATCTGTTCTGGTATCATCATAGATATAGATGAGGGTTTGTTTGAGTTTGGTATATGATGCTGAAGGTTAGAAAGGTGTCAATCATTTAAGATAATCTAGGTGATAGTGTAATTTTACAATTATTTATATTATATATCTATTTTCACATGATTAAAATGTTTATTATTATGATTTGTTCAATATTTAATATATGTTATATAGATCTAATACCACATATTTTTTGTTGTTGCTGATGAATCATATAAAATATTCACAATATTTATATTTTGTATTATGGGGCTCCAATTTTCTCTTTAATTAATTTATACATGATTTTTATTTTTTAACATTCAAAAGATTTTATATTAAATTTAATTTTTATTTTATCAAGTCACTTTTGGATTTAATTTTAATTTTATATTATCCCCTTGTTTTTATAAACTACAGTTGTCCATCCATAGACATTGGCATATTGTGAGGCTAACATGAGATTACATGGTGTCACCAGTGTGGTTTCAAATTTTCCATAATAGTCCCCATTGTAACATATATTTTTTCTATTATATATTTATTTAATGAAAAACCAAATATTTATTCATGTCACCACATTTTCTTGGAAAAAATGATAATATAATCTTTATAAACAATAGAAAACTTATTGGTGAAATATTTAATGATTATATAATAAAAATCATGGTGTAAACTGCATTATTTTTATTACCAAAATTCAACATTATGAATTTATATATACATGTCTTGTCAAAAGTATATAAAATATATATGTTTTCTATTCTCCCATAGATAATTGTATCTATATCAATGACCCACCCCGGAAAATAGAATTTCGATAAAATAAGTTATCATATAGGGTAAATAATAAATATTCTTGATTTTGATTTTTAAAACACATGATAATAAATTCATCCATGAAATGACCCAAGTTTTTCTTAAAAATTATTTTTATACACCCTATGGTGAATCCCATTTCAATATATAACACTCTCTTAAATTATATAGTATTTTCATATTCAATCATTTTAACTATATATATTAAATTCTATATGAAATCAATGATATAATCATTACCCCATGTATGATTTGAATTTAAAATTTGACCTCCCGATATAGGGGAAGACAATGAAAATATTTTCCAAATATTTCAACATATTCTCCCAATACTAAAAATTCTTGAATTCTATGTGAAATAATTCTAAAAAAGATTCCACAAAAGGCTCTGATATATATTGTTCCATGTGTCATTAGGTGTGAATTTCCATATTCTAAATTATTCCAAATAATATGATTGTCTATCGATACCATTGGGATACTGCAAAAACATAGACCAAATTTCAAACATGTCTTATCTACTTATATTTATTTCCATCCAAGACCAACCATTTACTATAGGTTTATTTCCATTTCTAGGATATGGAATCATGAATTACTCATTCCTAAAAACATTCATGTGCTTTGTGTGATAAATATACTAAGTAGTAAATCACTAAATGTGACAATAAAAAACATCAATAATATATAAGGGAATTCAAAATACATTTAAATATGAATGTAACAATATATATATATAGTACCTTTGTACGAGGAATTAATAGAAAGCCACACGAATGATTAGTCCTATATCAGCAAGGGATAAAATAGGATGAGTACACCCATAATCTAATCACATAATGAGAGTGTATGGGTTTTACCCTTTTGTAATAACAACAATGGTGAATGAAGTTTACCCAATGGTAATTTGTTTGGGTACATGAGTAATCAATAATTGTAATATATGACTAGGTGAATGGGTTATCACCATAAATATACTCAAAAACACAAATAATTTTTATATGAATACATGAGTATATGTGAATAATTAATCAAAACCCAATTAAATCCAATGTGAATGAGAAATCATCTGAATGTTTTTTATTTGTGTTTACAGGATATGAACACAATAGAAATAATGTTAATGGTCTATAATCCTAATATTTACAACAATGAGAAATATTTTATCAATTTTATAATTGATTTTGGTTTAATGGATTACCACCACTACATAAGACTTGGTGAATGGTATATCACAACTCATAAATCAAACAATAAGGCTATGAAATCCTTGATAAATCACAGTAATGGTGAATCATAGGCAATGATAATAATACAACCCATTAAGGTGAATAAAATATTAATAAAATTATAATAGAAGTGAAAATACATTAACCATTATAATAATCATTGTCTTAATGAAAAAGTCTTCCCCGAAATCAAAATCGCTGGGAATAGGTTATCACCCTTTCAAGAAGAGTTTGGGTGTACTGATTATCATCACTTCTATAACCTCCATCGAAGAATGGGGTAACATCATCACATACTCAACTCTATAGTGATTATTATATCATTATTAATGTAATCAAAATATATTGAATGGATTTTCATGATATTCAGATATAATAAAAGTTATTAATGTTTAATAACTATTTGTATAATCAATTATATAGTTAATTTGTTATAATTATATTCATAAATAGTTGAAAAAGTGTGTTTTAACATTATATGTATAAAAATAATAAAAATGATTAGATAATCATCACAAATACATACATGGGAAATGGATAATGAAAAATAATCATAGAAAATAAATATTTCAATCATGTATGTTTTATCACCTATGATTTTATGGATAATAATATTAATTAATCAATAGGATACTTTTCCCATTTTTTTCATAAACTATGAAAAATTAGGACTATCCCAACATCCCCTTAGAATGATTTTTTCTCTGAAACCACACCTATAATAATAGAAACATCATAATGTGAATCTGTTTATCAAAGTTTCATAGTAATAGGATAATCTTTTATAAAATTTTCATGTCATAAATATTTAAACAATCAATTTATATATATATGGATCTCTAAGTTGAAACATTAACTAAATCACCCATATAAATTTAAAATACCAATGTATCTCTCAACGTTCCTGAGAAAACATTGTGACTAACTACCAAGGATTCTATGAAATGGTATTTAGGGTTTTATAAATTGTTAAATATATTATTAATTCCCATTTTGAACAAAAATAATAATTCTTGGTTCCATCCATGTTAATTAAAACATTCCTAGATATTCTTATAAAATATAAAACAAAAGAAATCCATATATTCTTATATAATAATATAGAAAAGAAATACCTCATTCATATTGATACCTAATGATAAATAATACTCTCATGAATCATTCGCAATCATAGGAATTCCCTAATCATGATGAAAAATTATAATTTATATTCATTTTGATGAAGAAAATTGTATATGTTAGAGATATGTAAAAAAAAGGGGGATGAAACATAGATATAACTCTAGTGATCCTTGTGAATGGTTGAAATTAATGTTGGATAATGAATTTTCGTGGTATCATGGATGAATTAATACATAACAAGCTTATATCGGTGCCTAGGTATGTTGATTATAAAATAAAATTCATTTTTTTGGGAAAATATTATCAAAATATTAACCACACACCCCATTAAATAGCGGAGGGGTTATGATCTAATTAAACCTCTACTGGGAGTGGAAGTATCCCCCCAAATAATGAACAAGAATTCATTTAATATCCAACCAAGATTACAAGGTGATGTTTGATCATAGGAATATATAAAGCACTAAACCCACATCTTTGAAACTGAATCCCCAACCTTCTCCAGTAACATAGTCAATTAAAATCCAATATATATATATATATATATCATGATTAAATAAAGAAATATTTAAATTAGAAAAATGGTAAGAGAATTTTAGTAAATCATCCCAAATATATAAAATTGTCCTTTTGAACCACCATTAAAAGTAAATTTTATGAAGGCCACACAATATAACTCTTAAATCATCCTCCTCATGTCATGTCTCCTCAAATATAAATTTTTGAACCCATAATTCAAAAATATAAGGTTATTTATTATTTTGAATGATATTGTCATTCTATAATCCTTTAAATAATGGTTATTCCGAAAATGATGCACCAATTATTATCCTAAAATAATTAACTATAATTCAGTTAAAAAAAATTGGACTATATCTCTATAGTTGAGTTATATGGGAAGAGTAAATCATAACACATTATATATTTGTACTTATTTACTTATACGTTCCTCTTTATATCCTCTTTATAATTTTTAATATCCCTTTACATCTGGGTGTCAATTAAATTTAACCTAAAATCCTCATAATTTCCAAATATTGTTGCAATGTCAACAATACATATCTTCTGACATCAAACTCTAGGGGAAAATTTCTGCAGTCGATGTATGAATTTTTATTACTCTATGTTTTATCTTACCACTTTCTAATCAATTTCAATTATATTTTTTCTTTTTTAAATGACCACATTTGGTTTTGTTATATCTTAATAAATATAAAAAATAAAAAATAAAAAGACCACTTGGAAAACATCACAATTTCATGAATTACAATGCTACAAACAAAATTACAATTTCAAATTACAAATTACAAAAATAATAATGATATAAATCCATGGGCCCTGAATAACCATAATATGAGTATCTTGACATGTCATAATACCCAAATCATTATCAAAATTGTGGGTAGAACCTCCCACCGAAAAGTAGTGCACTAACACCACATTAAAAAATAAAATAAATCCACATCACAACATCATAGTCTAAGAAAAATCCACATTAAATAGTCCAATATCAACATATCCATGGGCCCTGAATAAAAGAAAAGCCTTATTTATTATGTATTGAGACAAAACAATAGATCATGGTTGGAGGGAATAATGATACAAACCTCCTCGCAAACCACACCATCTCACTATACCCTAATAATCCTTAACCACAAATTTATTTAACCATGATGGGGTCATGCATATTTTGAATTAGTTTAAGGAAACTGTGGGAATGATATTAATAGGGAAACTATTAATAACTATCAAAATAGGGATAATCATGACATAAATCAGGTCAAACCAACCCCTAATAATATAAAAAACCAATTTATTTATCATCAACACACTAAAGTCATCATTTCCCATGAAAATTATTGAAAATAACCCATAAAATATTTTAGAAATAAAAAAATAAAACCTATAATATAATATCAAAACTAATATGAGTTTATCAATATGAAAATCCTTCTAACTCAAATGTGATTCCAACTACCTCTGTGCTATTGAGCTACACCACCTAATACCAATGAACATTGAACAAACACTTTATAATCATTTGAATATGACACAATATCTCCTCATTGAGAGTAATCCCAATAACGAAATCATTGTATATTTACACACAAATTACATACTATGATTTTTAATCATAGTAGATGAATATTCATTAAATAACATTACGATCCAAACCAGAATCCTATAGGTTATTTGTATTTAAAAACAAATATATATATATATATATATAGAATAACCTTATATGAGATCTATATCATCTACCTATATAATCGACAAAACTAGAATCATTCCTATACTTATAATATATAAAATAGTTATTCAAAATATGTGGAATAAAATAAATAAAGGGTGAGATATGGTCCAAAATATGTGTAATAACGGTATATATTAATGATTGCATAAAACTTAAATGATCATAATGGTATTAGAACATGAGTTTATCTTTTCAAAACCATACTATAAAAATCGATGATTGAGATCAAGTGTCCCGAAATAGTGATTCAAAATCATAAAACCTTTTTAACAATGGAATCAAATAACATGATCCATTGTATAAAAAAATTGAAATAACAGAAAATATTATGACATACACATAAATATAGAAAATAATTTCCCTAGTGAGGATCACAAACAAATCTATCAATTTAGATTGGGTTCACTCCCCATTCCAACATATCATTTGTGTAAAGACCTGGATTTTCCCATGTAAATATATATATATATATATATATATATGGGAATATTTCAAGTCATCTAAAATTGACAGCTCATGATTCTGAGGCCTGGTGTGCCCGAAATGAATTTCTAAACATTATATAAGAATGTTGAGTAAACGTTCCAGTGGATTTTTGTAACTTTTGAACCGGTGATCGAAATTGAAATCTAAGGGAACTGCTTAACTCACAATGCTGATATTCTCCTAATAAGACCTTCTCCTCACCTTTAGTAGGTCAAGGATGAAAGTTAGTTTTTTTGCTTTTTGTGGGAGAAAATATAATAAAGTATCTTAATTTTATTTATGGAATTTAATCCTCCCAATTTTATTTTAGTGTTGGGGACCACCATAACTTGAGAACTCCCAATTTGAATTCAATGGTCAGGACCACCTGACCCTTGAACTCCCCTTTTAATGGGAGGTATCTCTTTGTTTCTCCTCACATTGATGTGCCGACACAATTAGTTAAATTAATAAACATAAACTTATTAATTGGGAATTTCATTTACTGGTTTGAAATCATTGGCAAAGGAGTGGGTTGAGAAAACCTTGGAGAATCATTTCCTCCAAACGAATAATGCCTCTCCTACAAAGAACATACTATAGAATCTAGAACGAGGAAGACCCACGAGCCTGACTTTGGAAGCGTGTTGTGGAAGCGTGCTATGGAAGCAACAATTGGTGGAACCCTCATCGCCTTCACCAACTTCATCTTGCAACACTTCCAACGAGAAATTGAGGTAGAGATTGTTGTTTTATACCCCTTACCCTATTATTGATGTTCTTCTTGATTTAAGAAAATTTTTTCCACTTGATATCATTCTAACACGGAGAGTGCGGTCCAAATGAACACGACCTGACCACTCCGCAAAATTTTGCAGTTTTTGGTGGTCTTGAATTGGGTGATAAATCCCAAGACGAGTGCCGGATTCTTCGGAATAATGAACGGGCCACTAGGGTGCACCCAGTGAACAAGGAAACATCGCCGACAACTCAGGCTGGCGACCAGCATAGAGGAGCTCGGGAGCAGCGGTCGGCACTCCGGGGGTCCGCGATGATGTCTCCCGAGAAGGGACGCAGCCCATCGGCCGAAATGGAGCAAGGGATGCTGTCGGCGCTCGGCCAGCCGGGAAAAGGGGGCGGAGGCATGTGTCCACACTGCTGTTCGTGCAGGGGCCGCGACACGAGGCCACAATGACGAAGGAGGGCGACCGACCCGTAGCTGGCTGCCAGGGGTGGCGTGGCGCAAGATCGCACCATAGAGGAGGACTAGTCGTCCGACCAGCTAGGGAGCCTAATGGGACCCCGAGTCCCGCGTACCATCTTCTGGCGCCACGTGGTGCCGGCCGGTTAGCCACCCAACCCGAATGGCCCAGCCGTTCGGGGAACACATGGGGCACCCCCTTGGGCGGCAGCTAAGGTGGACCCCACTGTGGGGCCACCCAGCCGTGGGACAGTGAAGGATACACCAGTGGGCCTATCTAGACCCCTTGGGCCTGGACGAACCTAGGGCCGGACTTGGGTTATCCAAGGCCGGGTCGGGCGGGGTCGGTCTAACCGGGTCAGACAAGACCCAGACCAGCTTCGACCCCTTCCCACTCTTTCGGCCATAACATGAGCTATGAGCATCTGTTTGGTGAACCGTTTGTTGTAACAGAGACCTTGGATCAGGAAGGTCCTTTTTGTATACCCCAAAAGTGTTTTTGATAAGGTTGGGGTATGGTCGGGTTGGATTGAACACGATTCTAACAGGTCCCTCGATACTAAAATGCAAATAAATTACAGACCCGGATTCTGAATGACGCACTGTCTGTTGCGTTGTGACCCCTTTAACTTGGCGGTCCTTTGGGATACATCATCGTATGAATTTGTGGTAGTTGGAGTATCAACCTATGGCTTCATGTGTGGACCCTCCAAGAATCAAGTGAGATTAGTGCTAAAACCTTGTGGCTGGCTGTAACAAGAGAAAGGGCTCCTATGTGGGTATGTGCTTTAGGATCCTATGTGGGTCTGTGTTCGATAGTCCCACTTGTACCTCCTATATGAAATACACGTGGGACTAATTTATGATCCTACGTGGGTCTGCTGTACTAGGATCTTATGTGGGTCTGATAAATTATGATCCTACGTTGGTCTGCCTCTTAACAGAGTATGATGATTCAATTGTTACATCTAATCGTATTTACCACTATACCTAAGTTATATCTAGTGTGAGTTGAGTTTTTAACTTTGTGGTAATCATTTGTGTGTTGTACCATTGTGGTACATAAATTCATGGTAATACTTTTGGTGTATCTTTCTGTGTGGTGTTACCTTTGTGGTACATACCATCATGGCGTTACCATCAGGGTATTCTTTCCTTCATCAGACAGTTGGTCTTGGGGATTTTGATTTGGGCCTTGTGTTTCCTCTTGATTGAGATGGGTATACATGATAAAATAGATATATGTATGGGAATATATCTAAGTAGGTTTAGAAGTCATTTTCATGCTTTTTTAATATCCTTTGAGGATTTTGTGAGACCTTTGAGGGTCTCGGGGTCCCTGCTGAGTATCGTTATACTCACCCCTACACGGGCTATGCCCACTCAATTTTGTGTTTTGTGTAGACGATGGATAGAGCCGACTGAGGAATAGGCTACCAGGACTGGAGGTAGCTTGGAGTTGGACATTAGACGTGGCGTACTACAGATACGATAGTTTGAGAGCTGTACCTACCCTTTAGGTAGGATCCTTGGCAGCTGTTTACAGGGGTTGTTTTCAGTTTTACTTGTACATTTCAGTTTAATTGTACTTTTTAATAGGTCTTCTATTATTTCCCCTTTTACATTCTATACACACCTGGTTTAATATATAGTTTCACATTGTTCTTGTATCCTTATTTGTGCATAGTTTTGTGAGTTTACTTGTTGTAAAGGAAATGCATTCCCAGTTTTAGGGAATATGTCTTTTGGTGCTGGTCGCCAGCCCCAAGCCTATGGAAGGCGGGCTTGGGGTAGTCACAGTAGGGGTCCCAGAGGATGGTTCGTAGAAAATTGGTATCATAGGAGTTGGTTCTACCATATAAAATTGGACTCTAATCTTTTATCATCAATAGTATTATGTGTTATGACTATCATTATCAATTTTGGGAATCCAGTGTTCGTGCGGCGACCGACGTATCCATACACGAAGACCATGACTTCTGATTTCTTGACTTAGTCCCTTAAAACACTGATTGAGTGTGAGTTTTGAAATTTTTTCATTTTAATCTCTTTGAGTCAGATCACTAGGTATTAATTAATGACCATGGAACACATTTTTTTTCAGGATACATCCATACAGACAGCCTACTAGGGTTCCAGGTATAGTACGTGATGATAGCCCACCGAGCGACGAGGCCTTGTTGCAGCACAATCTTTCAGTAGAGGCACTAGAAGAGGCACTAGTGGAACCATTACCCGTTAGGCCATAGATTACACCTTCCCCAGTAGTAGAGGGTGCACGATGCTTGAGCGCTTTGCACGAGTTCCAACACCAGAGGCCACCCAGGATCCGGGGTGAGGCGGACCCATAGGCCGGTGAGGATTGGCTGGAGGCCATGGTGAGAGTCTTCTGACATGAATTGACACCAACTGATCTCAAGGTTATCCTTGTTGCAGTCTTCAACAGGTAGCAAAAATAAGATGAAGGAGCATGATGCTCCAGGTTCACGACGTGGAGAAACTTCTCTGGGTTGACTTTGAGAGCCTGTTTCAGTTAGAGATTGTCCCAACAACCCTTCATGCAGTTGTATACAAGAGCTTATTCATCTATAGTTGGGCATCATGATTGTGGATCATTACTCAGTGAGGTTCTCTGACCTCTCGTACTACTCCACTAATATGGTGTGGGATCCATTCTTTAGGGCCTGGACCTTCGAGCAGGGACTCAGGTAGGAGATTAGATATTTCACGATTTCTCTCTGCATTCCGACGCAGGAGGGGTTGTTAAAGTGTGCCCTGTTAGTGGAGGGTTTTCTTGATGTGTAGTCCCGCACAGTTAGAACCAACACCGAGCATCACATAGCAGAGTATTCTGTAGCAGGAAGAAGATAGATCTCACAAAGGTTTAAGGGGACTAGACCTACATGTGGACGACCGCATGATTCAGGGTCTGTTGTGCAGGATACCTGAGACAAAGCCAGTCATGCAAGGAGAAGATAGTGTTACACATGTGGTGGGAAAGGTCTCATGGATCGTAACTGCCCGAACCGCCATATGGATGATCAGAATATTGTCAAAGGACCGCCCTATAGAGACAGAGGTTCGATCGAGGAGGACCGTAGGGGGTAGGTGGACATGGTAGAGGAGCTGGTCGTGCAGCTGGTGGTGGGTGATGATTTAAGGTGTTACTGCCACCACCACCAGGTGGTCCACCCTGTCCAAAGGGAGTAGGTGGACATGGGAGATCTCAGCTCCAGGTAGCTGATGCCTACGACCATGGTGGTCTAGAGATGATATGAGGTACGATATGTATCTACTCCAGATTAGCTATAGCACTTATAAACACAGGTTCCAGTAATTCTTTTATTTCCACTACCATCGTTTAGAGCTCAGAGATTCCAGTGGAGCCTTTGGCCCAATACTTATGGTTAGAGACTCCTATGGGAGTGGATTCGAGGATTACACACTTGTTCCGGCAGTGCGATCCTACTCTAGGATGTGAGATCTTTGGCTGGGATCTTCTAGTAGCTGCGTCGAGGCCTTACGATGTCATCTTGGGTATGGAATGTTCATCTAATGTCCATGCTTAGATTGACTGTATCAGGAGAAAATTTTGGTGTGTCTACATGGGTGGGACTAGGTTTACCTTCAACAGTGATAAGGGATCCTTGGAAGCACATGATGGAATTACCTGGAGGAGAGTGCAGTTGATCACTCATCAATTGTCTTGCATAACCCTCAGACTAGTTGATTCATAGAGTGTGAGCTATCCTATAGTGGTGGACCAGTACACATATGTCTTCCCTAATTATGTTACAGGTCTACCTCCTCACAGAGAGGTATACTTTTACATTGACTTGTTCCCTAGTATGACATTAATATCTACACCAGCGTATCATATGGCTCCCATAGAGCTTTGTGAGATGCGAGTACAGTTGGAGGTCTTACAGGGGAAGGGGTTCATTTGGCCTAGTGTTTCTCCTTAGGTAGCCCCGGTTATGTTCCCCAAGCATGTGGATGGGAGCTTGAGTCTTTGTGTTGAATATTTACACCTGAATTAGGTGGCCGTGATGAAAAATTACCCACTCCCCGAGGATTAACGACCACTTTGATAAGCTGAAGGGAGAACAGTGGTTCTCGAAGAAAGACCTCCAATCAGGCTATCACCAGCTCAGATTATGAGACGAGGATGATCAGAAAATGGATTTCATATGTCGGTACGACAATTATGAGTTTTTGGTCCTTCCATTAAGAATTAACAACACACCAAGAGTGGTCATGGGACTCATGAAAAGGATATTTCAGACATACCTTGATCGCTTTGTAGTAGTCTTCATCGACGACACTTTGATGTACTCTGCTACCGTGGAGGAGCAAGATTATAATTTGCAGGTAGTTTTGGACACACTCTGAGTTCACCAGCTTCCTGGTAAGCTCTCAAAGTGCCAGTTCTGCATCTGAGAGGTTCACTTTCTTGGACATGTCATCTCAGAGGCTGGAGTTGCTGTGAATCCAGTGAAGATTGAGGAGGTACATACATGGGAGCCACCTAGGATTGTGACGGAGGTACAGAGTCTCCTGGGTTTGGCGTGATACTATAGGAGGTTTATGCCAGGATTATCTAGAGTTGTAGCACCTTTACCAGCATTGACGATGAATGGGAAACCCTTCATGTGGTTGGAGAGATGCCAACAGAGTTTTCAGGATATGAGGTAGAGGTTGACTAGTGCCCCCATCTTGAGGCTTCTAGAAGAGGTTGTTGGGAACATAGTTTACTTCCACACATCACTGACATGGCTTGGATGTTTCCTGATGCGGGAGAGAGGATTTATTTCATATGGTTCTCAACAGCCTAGACAAAATGATTGGAACTACACTACCTATGACCTTGAGTTAGCTGTAGTGTTTGTTGCTTTGAAGATGAGGTGACATTACTTGATGGGAGAACGTTTTATAGTCTACTATGATCAAAAGAGTCTTAGGTATATCTTCTCTCAGAAGGAACTGAACCTAAGGCTGAGCCATTGACTTGAGTTCCTCATGGAAGTTGAATTTGAGATAGTCTATACTCCTGGGAAGGGAAACACTGTAGCAGATTCCCTCATCAGGAGATCTGGTATATAGTTTCTTGGTGAGGAATCGGAGCACCAAGCCTCTTTGTAGATATCTTTTGTGGAACGAGATGGAGTAGCTTTTCTTTAGTCTCTTACAGTCACTCTCCCACTTATTCAGTGAGTTAGGGTGGCGAAGCTTGGGGACACTGACTGTGAGGCTCTATGTGTTCAGATATCCAGAGGGAAGGTACCTAATGGATTTTTTGAAGGTGGGGAGCACATCATCCTTTTCAGAGGACGTACCATGGTACTAGTGGCGTTTCATGAGTATTTTTTGAGGGAGTTCCACACATACCCTCTAGAGGTACATCTAGTAGTTGAGAAGATATACGAGGACCTCCAACGATAGCACTAGTGGCTGTGAATGAAGAAAGCTGTAGGAGAGTTTGTCTCTCAGTGCCTCAGTTGTCAACAAGTGAAGGTGGAGCATCAGGTAGTAGCAGGATTAGTTCAACCTTTAGAGGTCCCAGAGTGGATGTGGGACATGATATCCATGGACTTAGTGATAGCACGTCCACGTACATCCATTTTTCATGATTCTTTCTGGGTGGTTGTGGACCGACTCACAATGTCGGCCCACTTCATATCGATCAGAGATCAAGGATCAGTAGAGAGATTGGGACGCATCTATGTATATGATATTGTGCGGATACAAGGAGTAACCTAAATGATTGTCTCTCATCATGATGCATGTTTCACTTCCTAGATATGGAAGGGGTTTCATGAGGCTTTCATGATGCATCTTCGTTTGAGAACAACCTTCCATCCTTAGATGGATGGCTAGACTAAGCAGACCATTTAGAACCTCGAGGTCATGGTGCGTTCTTGAATCCTTGACTTCAGATGTATTTGGTAGGATAACATTCCCTTGGGGGGGTTTTAATACAAAAAAATCTATCACTCCACCATTGGGATGGATCCATTCGAGGCTCTATGCGGCCAACCTTGTAGATCAACGTTGTGTTTGACTGAACTAGGGGATTCAGAACTCATGGGACTAGATATGGTATAGGCTTCCATGGAGAAGGTACAGATTATCCAGGAGTGCATTAAGACTACACAGAGATGGTATATGTCTTATGCCCAAAGGAGATGGATACCTCTAGAGTTTTAGGATGGCGACCATGTCTTTAAATGGGTCTTACCTCGATGAGGTTTGTGGAGATTTGGCTAGGGCGTCAGGTTATCTTTGAGGTTCATCGCACCATATCAGTTCCTCAGTAGAGTTGGACAGGTGTCTTAACACATATCTCTTCCACCTCATATGCACCAGGTGCATCAAAGTTTCCACATATCCCGACTAATAAGATATGTGCACGACCTCTCACACATCATTGACTCAGGCAAGCTGGACATCGAAGACGGGGAGACGTTTTCAATGGTCCTAGTAGAGATTGAGGATTGATAGTAGAAGGTCCCTCCTGGGTGGTAGAGACCTCCATTCCAAGTTCACTGGCATTATGGGAACCTATAGGAGAGCACATGGGAGTGGTAGGCTCAAATTCGTGCTCCATACACCCACTTTGTTCTCTAGTTTGTGTTGTAGATTTCAGGAAAGCAAAGCCCTAATGTGGGGAGAATGTAAAGGCCCAGATTTTCCAATGTAATATATATATATATATATGGGAATATTTTGAGTCTGTGAAAATTGACGGGCTTTGATTCTATGGGCCAGTGTGCCCAAAATGAATTTCATAACCTTTTTATCTGTACGTTCTGTGAATATGTGAGTGGGTTTTTATAACTTTTGAACCGGTGATCGGAATTGAAATCTGAGGGCACCGTTAAACTCGTAGAGCCGATATACACTGAATGAGGCCTTCACCTCGACTGTAGTAGGTTGAGGGTGAAAGTTAGTTTTTTTAACTTTGGTGGGAGAAAATAAAATAAAGTAGCTTTATTTTATTTATAAATTCTAATCATCCCAGTTTTATTTTGGTGGTGGGGACCACCCAAACTTGTGAACTCCCAATTTGAATTCAATGATGGGGACCACCCAGCCCTTAAAATCCCCCTTTAATGGGTGGAAACTCGTGGTTTCCCCTTGCATTGATGTGCCAACTTAATTAGTTTAATTAATAAAATTAAACTTATTAATTTACAATTTCATTTCCTGGTTGAAAATTGTTGGAAAAGGAGTGGGTTGGGAGAACATCGGAGAAAAATTTCCTCCAAATGATGAATGCCTCTCCCAAGACGAGCATACTTAGGAATCAAGAACGATGAAGATTCCCAAGACCGAATTTATAATCGTCTTGCAGCAGCGTGTTGTGGAAGAAACAATCGTTGGAACCCTCAATGCCTTCACTGACTTCATCTCGTGACACTTCAAATGAGAAATAATTTAGGATCCTACGTGGGTCTGATATACTAGGATCTTATGCAGGTATAATAATTTAGGATCCTACGTGGGTCTGCCTCTCGACAGAGTAAGATGATTCAGCAGTTACATCTAATCATCGTTACTACTGTACCTAAGTTATACCTTGTGTGATCTGAGTCATTACCTTTGTGGTAATCATCTACATGGCGTACCTTTGTGGTACATTCCTTCGTGGTGATACCTTTGGGGTATTCTTTTGTTTGGTGTTACCTTTTTTGTACTTACCTTTATAGTGTTACCATCCTGGTATTCTTTCTTTTGAGGGATAGTTAAGCTTTGGGATTTTGAGTTTGTCTTTGTGTTTCCTCATGATTAAGATGGGTATACATGATAACTTAGGTATATGTATGTGAATGTACCAAAGTAGGACCGGATGTTATTTTCAAGCTTTCTGGTTTACCCTTTGTGGATTTTGTGAGACCATTGAGGGTATCAGGGTCCCTACTGAGTATCGTTATACTCACCTCGGAATGGGCTACTCCCGCACCTTATTGTGTTTGGAGCAGACAGCAGACATTTTTGACTGAGGATGAGGGTACCGGGATCGGAGGTAGCTCAGTAGTGGACATTTGACGTGGTGTATGAAATGATATTTTGAGAGTTGTGCGTACCCTTCTGGTAGGATCCTTGGCTGGTGTTTACAAGAGCAATTTTCAGTTTTACTTGTACTTTTCAGTTTACTTGTACTTTTCAGTTGGGCTTGTATTATGGACCCCTTTTCTTTCTGTACAAAACCTGTTTATTATATAGTTTTACCTTGATCTAGTATCCTCCTTTGTTATTAGTTGTGTGAGTTTACAGGTTGTAAAGGCAATGACTTCACAGTTATAAAATTAATTGTAGACCTATCACACAAGAAAAATAATATCAATTTGTTCCAAATGGTCATAAAATATTGAACATAGAATATCTTTTGGAATGGAAGAATGTTTCAAAATCCATTCATCATTTCATCACACAATAACCCATGGAAATAAGTGGGTTTCATAAAAAATTCATTATTTCATAATTAACCCATTTAAAATAGTTTTGTTTCATAGAATCACCCTCAATGTATTATTATAACAAGCTATAAATAGAAATAATGTTGATGGAATCACTTGATAATATCCCACATAAAACAAAATAATCATCAAAGGTTGTATCCTTATATGAAAATGTCTTTAAAATACTATTTGAACATTCCTGAGAAAAATACCATTTTCATTTCAAAATATATTAATAATAATATAATATTATTCTAATTATTATATAAAAAATATTATTTGATGTTAAAATTGATAAATATTGATATAATGTTCAGAAAATTGATTGATCATGATGGAGGGAATTTTTATTATGCAATGTACGATAAAAGAAATTCTATTAACTGTTTTTATATAAAGTAAACTAAATCTCATTTAGAAAATGAAGATTATATAATTATAATAGAACTTCATAAATTAAATAATTATAAAAAATTTATACAGTTATAGGAGAATATCAAAAAAATATTAAAATCATTTTAGTAAAACATAGATATGAATGAAAATTTATTTTCACTATATGAGATAAATAATGTATAATTTCAATGAAATTATTATTTGGATTTCATGAGTTCATAAAAAGAGGAAAATAATAACGAAGCATGAAATCTATTTAAATAAAAATAGGATTATAGAAATAATTTTATAATTGAGTGATATGTAATAATATTACATCATCCAAAACAAAATACAAATCAATCACAAAAAACAATTAGAATTCAAAAAAAT
Source organism: Viscum album (assembly GCA_963277665.1). Taxonomy (NCBI): domain Eukaryota; kingdom Viridiplantae; phylum Streptophyta; class Magnoliopsida; order Santalales; family Viscaceae; genus Viscum; species Viscum album. The sequence continues at coordinate 961,376,016 of OY728127.1, forward strand.
ATCTTACCTAATGTTTGAATTGTTTGAATGTTCACATAATTCATTTATAATAATTAAAAAGTTATTATTTGTCTATGAAATAATTATTTAAATACTATAGAATCATATATTAACCACTTAGATAATTCTATCAACCATTTATTACTAATTCATTTTTAACATTTTCATTTGAGGGTGTTATCGTTTTAATTTTTCATATAAGTTTCAGTTTGTATATTCTGATACATGAAAAGTTATCATATAACCATAATCTCTTGAATTTTAATCATGATATAAATATAATATTGATCCACAATATATATATATATATTAATATTGAACCATGAATATTATAGATATAATATTACTTAAACTAATCCTGGGGACGATAGGCCATATATAAACATGACAATTTTTCTCCATTTTTTTATTAAATTAATTTATTAATAAAGGAAATTTAACTTTTAAAAATTCATTATTATTTAATATATATGATATATATATTCATAAAAAAATAAAATTATAACAGTCTTAGTATAGAAAAATTGAAAATGGAATAACATCTCCTGAGGAAGGTGGTAGTCCACACTTACCCAGAAGAGAATTTATAATATTCAAAAGGATTAGTAGGTATTAAGGTAGATATGATATTATAATTATATAATAATAATTATATTTTAAATGTAATATATAATCATTAAACACATCATAATAACTTTTAATTAATGATATCAATGAGACATGGTTTTTATCAATATGTGGCAGTGGGAGTCCACATATATGCCTGAATGCTACGTTAAGTTGACATTTTATAAAAAATATTATTAATAATGGTGGTTCCATATTAATAATAAATTATATATATATTTAGGTTTATGAATTTATTATTTTATGATGAATACCAATGATTCTAATGTTCTCAATGAAGAAAAAAATTGTAAGTGTTCATGTATGATGATTAGCCCATTTTTGGAAGGACTCCATTAGATACTTTATTAAGGACCATTGAAATTATATATTAAGAAGAAAAGTCCTTATAATTAATTGAAATGTATTTTAAGTATATAATTTGAAAGTTATTTATTGAGATATATAGATCATTGTGTTGTAATAAAAATAAAGGAGGGTTGTAACTTTTAATGTGAGTGGAGTGGAACACTTTTAAATTCTTAATGTACTAAATTATATATATTAAAATTCATTGATGAATGGATCCAAATTGTTATAATTTCACGATAATTAGAGGTTTAATCTATATCCTCTCAAATATTAATCTATGCAAAGGTTTTTTGTAGTGGTCTCAATCCCATTACCCAAGAGTCCAAGTCTAGTTTACTACACTTGCATTAGATATATTGAATAACATATCCATGGACCAAATAGTTTTGTAAAATTGAAAAACCATATATATACATGATTCCTATAATAAATTCTATAAAACATTACAAAATATATGTTTTTATTAAATAATTATTCCATTTAGAGTTTCATTTAATTCCATTCATAGTACATATAATAGATTCTTTGGAAAATAATCAAAATAAGGGTGGCTTCAAATTCTTTAACACCATGAAATTTTTAGAATTATTTTTTTCAATAAATTTATACATTCAAAATTTTCATTTCATATGACACTATAAATATTTCATTATATAAATATTTATATTAGTACCCTATGTCAAAAATTCATATAAAATTAAATACCAACATGGATTACACTATAAGGAACACTGACGTGGAGTACGATGCACACGACACTGAGTTTCTTTGAAACAGTTATATATATCTATATTTATAATTAATTAATTATGTTATATAATTATTATCTAAACATTAAATATAGTTATAGGGATAGTAATAAATACATTCCAAATATTTTTTATAATTTTTTATATAAATAAAAACAATTTATAATGAAATATGAGATTTTTTGTAATGTCCTTTTATGTTAAAAATAACATTTTCTTGAATGGACCAATTTTCAATAAAAAAATTAATTTTATAACTATTTAAAGATTTAATGGGATAAAAAAAACCTAATTTTTTAATTTAAAATATAAAAATTATCCTACAGTGAAATTTTGATATTTTTTTAATAATGTTTATTTTTGGATGAATAATGAAAAAAATGACAATTTAGTTAAAAACTTTATTTTTCTCTCAATAATTTTTAATGATAAATGAAATTATAAATACTTTTAAAGGTAAAATAATACAATGATTACTTATTTTAATACAATTTAATTTTTTAGAATCAATTTCAATTTGAATCTAAATATTAAATCATGACAAATATTTGAACGTTTTCTTACTTTAAAACCCCGTTATTTCATCTCGTCTGTGGAATTATCACTAATTTTAAATTTTCTTTATCTGTGAATTGAATTTCTAAAATCACAAATAAACCATTGTATTCTGTTTTATTTTTATATTCTAATAATTCAATGTCATTTTTTGACCAAAATGTTTAGAAAAATTGATTAAAATTAATCAGAGCATTTATGGAAAAAGTAATCATAATAAGGGACAAAACTGTAAAATTATGGGCCCAAATGATCTAGAAACTTTTCCAACTTCAATGTTTGGTACATATTTCGGAAAATAAACCTTCCATTATTGTTTTTTTTGTTTGAATGAGTTTTTTTATGAACACCTTCCATCCTAACTTGTTTCTACAAATTCCATGTGAGTACATTTCCTTCCCTAGAGAAGGCCACCACCTCTACCCATTCCTCACAACTCTCAAAACTCATAAGGTTGTGCAATATATACCCAATTAGAATCTAAAAAATCATTCATTTTTCTTTTAAGCCTCAATTTTTGAAAAAATCATCTCAAGGAAGCGTTTTGGAATAAATAGGAAGGAGTTACCCAATTACGAGGTAACGACTTCTCTCAAGCTTCATTCGTTTATTTTCATTTCATCACCCCTATGATGTATTTTTACCATTATTGTGTAAAAAATAAAGTATTATACATATAATATTATGTTTTTATGAAGTGATCTCGACCTACACTTACAAAAACCACCGTCAAATAGATATCTAACATACTGTTTCTGTGTACGACGAACTACTGCCACACGAAATGATGATGATTATTTTCCCCATTACAACCAATAATGGTGTCCATTATGATGGTAAATATGTTAATATATTTAATATATTATGTTTATTATTTCATTAAATTATTTATTTCTTTAACAACACACATCTTGTTACTTTCTATTTCGTGTTAAAAAAATAATCCCATTTGAGGTATTATTGAAAATCTCCCCTCAAAGTGATGTGATTCGTTCACACACCTTGTGGAATGTATTAAATATTATTTTGATGAATATATATTATATATATGATATAATTATTCTTCTAGAATAAATATATATATATATTAATCATTTACATACTTTCTTTCAATAAAACAAAAAGGACAGAGACAAAATTTTATAAATACGTAGGGCTTACCGTCTCCATGAGTCGTGTATTCCATTTCATACTCTAATATTAAATATATTATTAAAATAAAAATAATATATATATATATATACTTTATATTTATATCATGGTTTAAATTTTGGAATCATGATATATGTATGAGGACCAAATATTAACAAATTGAGACACATGCCAAGAATAAGGTGAATTTTACCTGAAGGGAAACATTAGCATAGGATCATTAAAAAGTGGGTAATATATGTTCATAATAAAACCAAATATGATATAATTTATAAGAATATTATTCTGTAAAATATGAATAATAATCTTATATTTATAATAATGGAAGCATTTATGAGTACGGAGAGAGTCAAGACACAGGGTATGGGCATTTCATCTCACTTCTAATTTCTGTGAGATATAATATATGTTCTCCACTCTTTACTTTTTTGTGGTGTATATAATGACCATTATTTTACTCTATGTATATTTGAATAAATTTTTTCGGAATTCCCATGACCATTTTATGATACTTATTTCATGGGGATTAGTATTCAAAAGTTACTAAATTGATAAAACAATTTTGTCTCAATTACCCTTCATTGGGATTTATGTTTTGTTAGGCACCAAAACTCTACTTAAAGGGGTATATACATCCATTTTACATGTAATATCTCAAATATAATTATTTTAAAGATATATTAAGCTTAATTTAATTTCCATTACTTACATGGAGAGTGTGATCCCATGCTATCGAGTTATAATATTTGATTGAAACAATATCTTCACATTCTAAGAATAGTTATATTTATGCTTAACTTGATGAAATATTATGATCCATATCTCAAGAATATTTATGAGTATCCTTATTCTCTATTATTTCAAGATAAACCCATGTATTGTTACCATATTATACTATTTTCTACATAATATAGTTAATAATTTCATTTTAGGAATTAATTTCATTACACATTCTTCGGTTTGAAATATATGTCTTATAAAAAGGGTTTCCTAGAATATTATTCCCTTATCCTATAAGATTTAAAATAAAAATTTTATATATTTTTTATTTTACCAAAATATGCATGGGAATATCCTTATCCCTTTCCGAACAAGGAAATTTCTTAACCATTTTACCTTGAAAACGGAATGTTCTTTATTCCTCATAGAACTTGTAAGAATTTAACTTCCATTATTCATTTGAAGATTCATTTTAATATATAAAAGGGGCATATTTAATAAAAAAAATTTAAAATATTTTCACAAGAAAAGTGGGTTCCAAATCGTTTCGAAGATATTTTTTATGTTCTCAAATTATTATCATGGAAATGATTTTCAAAACACATTTATGCTATATATATGTTTTCAATGTATTTTAAAAGAAATGGATTTCAAAACATTTTCAAGATTCATTTTTGACATTGCAATAAAAATGGTTTTCAAAAAATTTTCAAGATCTATTTATATGTTTTTAACTTGTTCTCAATGAAAGGTGATTCAAAATATTTTCAACCTTATATTATAATTTTTTAGGAAAAATGTTTTAAAAAATTATTTGAAACATATTTTATATGTTTTTATGTACAATGGATTAAAAAATTAATGATATTTTTTTATGTTTTCAAAGTGATTTCAAAGAAAAGGTTTTTAAAATGTTTTGATGTACATTTTATAAATTTTCTTGGAATAAGTTTTTCAAAATGATTTCATAAGTCTCAAGGTATTTTCTAAGAAAATTATTTTCAAATGGTTTTATTTATTAAAAATCCCTTTTGAAACAATATATGTTATTTGTCTCAAAAAATGTTTTTTAAGGATGTTTTGAAATTATATTCATCTTAGATGACATCTATTGATGTTACTCATACATTTTTAGGAAATAAGCTAAAGAGTCCTTTCATATCCATTCTATGAATGAGTTGTGACTAATGTCAAGGTTTTTATGATACACATTTATCTTTCTTGGGTTATATTTATATCGAATCAATTTCTCTTTTCCAGGCTATCCTTTTGAATAAATGATTATTAAACCAGCCTCTTTTCACAAATTTTGATATGTTTATATTTTTATGATACCCATTTCATTTAATGTGTTATTATATTATTATTTCTGATCTTGTGAAACATCTATGTATGGTTTCATTATATGATGGGTGAGACCTATATCTACTTCGAATTCATTGGGAAATGTTTTATATCTCTTGAAATAAACTAATATGGTCTTGAGAGTGAACCTTAACTAGTATGATGGCCATTGGAGTGAACCATACTTACTAAGATGGTTAGATGTGTGAACTCATTGTACAATAATGGAAATGATAGTGAATGATGAAAACTATGATGGAATGGGGATTGAACCCATACTACTAAGATGGTATTGGAAATGATTCCTTGGGTACTATGGAAATCTTAATATGCTTATTTGTTTTCCAAAATTACTTATCTTATTCATATCTTATTCTTTTATGGATTATGCTACCTATTTAATATGATTCATGTATTATAAACTTATAATATTTATTAAATTATTTCTTTTATGATCTTTGATATTAATGGTATGATCATCTATTTACAGGATCACATTCTGATACCATTATACTAATATTTTTTTTAATGAATCCCTTGTTTTACCATACCGATCATTTGAGATCAAACATTTTATTATTCAATTCTACTAGGTTATGATCATATATTATATATTTGTTATGTCTAAGAAGGGTTCTAGTAATGAAGATACTAGTGGGATATTTTGATGCTCAAATATGTACTAGTTTTAATTTTTCAATATTTCCAAAGGCACTATACCAACTTGGGTATTTGGGTGCCTATTTATATAATGTTGAAGTATTATGAAAACGTAGTTTAATGTTAATATTTCCAAAGTGAGGGTCAATATATATGGTATCAGTGAAAAGGTATAGTTATCCTTTGGAAACTATGATAGTAAAACCATAGTGATATAAATTAATATATTTATAATTATATGTCTAGGGATATCTCTAAGGATAATTATAAGGATGAGTTAATGTTTTAGAAAATTTCTTAGAATTTTGGTAAAGGATAAAGAGGGTGGTTTCAATAGAAAAAATCCATCTATAGATACTAATAGTGGATGTGGATATATGACATATGTACCAAGGGGTAAAAACTGTGAGAAGTTGTTCCAGGACAGATTTGGGGTAATCAGGAACACGATAATGGGAATTGTTGCACACCTAGATTGACACTCCTAGGGGATATGATTTAGGAATTCAAAAAATATTCACAAACCATCATGATGGATTTTGAAATATGTTATCTATGAATAACACAGGATAATACAAAAGTGTATTTTATTATGTATGGTGTCATGATTTAGACATCCTATAATTGATTCTTTTCACGCTATGAGGTTTTCTTCTATTATAAGTACTGGTCAGACTATGCTTCTGGTTTTAGTCAGTATCGGTACTGGAAGGAACTGGATTAATGTAGAATTTTTTGGAAGAATTTTGTATGATTACTCACGTTGGATGATCACTATAGTGATATATTTCATGATCATTCCAAATCAGTTTCACATAACATGATTAATAATGATTACCATAACCAAGTATCTAGCTCAAAAAGCAAGAGAAATAAGGAGTTAGATAATATTTTAGGTAATGGATACCATGTATCCAAGAAGATCCAGTTTCCTTTGTGTCAAAAATGTGTAATGAATCAGATAATTGATTGTATTAGAGGAAAAATATAGTATTTTAACTGTGGAAAAAATGAAAAAATGAAAGTGACTATAAAGGAAAATTTAAGAGTTCAGATAACAAAATGTATGGAAATTTTTTCCCTCCTATGTGATCGTCAAAGGTTATGTGTTCGAAGTTTAGAGAAAATAGTCATTATGAAACCCAATGTGACAATAGTAATGTTCCTAATGAAAATAATCCAGGTGTGGTGAGTAATTTTTACATTATGGATGATGGAGACACTACGAATGAAATGTGAATGGAAGGAGGTATTATTGTTGATGGATCAATGATGATGCAATTGAAGTATTTATATATTCAGATTCAAAAGTTATGAATGAATAAATATTATAAGATTGTTCTAATTATGTTTTTCACTCAGCATATGCATGTTTTTATTGAATTTTCCCCATGGAATGGTAATGTGATTTAACGACAAGATGATATTTTAATGAAGGGAAGGTAACCCTTAATATATAATTTATGATAAGTTAATTTTATATTAAAAAAGATACATGAGATATGAATATGTAAATTAGACATTTTTTATTACATTGGAACTAAGTAAGGAGAAGATTATTGGTGGTTTATTACACCACTAATGAAGTTCACAAAATTTTTTGGATTTAAGGTCTAAATCAAATATACTTTGGAATAAGGACGTGTGAATTTTTTCAAAAAGGATTTATGGTTATTCTGGTTGTTTCCATGAATACAAAGAATATTGATGGGGGTATTCAAATTCTTGGAATGTAACAACCAAGATATACATATTATTGTACATGGGAATAAAGGTTAAGCTAATTTACTTACTCTATTTATAAATATTTATATTTTTCACCTTTGATAAGGGTTATAAGGTTAACTGTTAAATAAAATTTTAATATTAGCATTATAAGAAGTTTTTGCACACTGAGTTTGGGTTGGAAACCATTTTAAACTAATAATTGGTTATTAAACTTATTTCAAGGATTCCCATATAAAATATAAGATTAGTTTTGTTTAATAAATGAAAATCATTTAATTCATGTTGGAACTAATCAAATCTAGTAATGAAACATATCTTGAACCCATGACTAAAGGGAGATAAGGGTTTCTTTCCTACCACTAGCCTATGTGATATCCTGGTTAATGTATATTTATTTTTTTATTGTACTTCTTTATTCATCATAGTTAATTTATTGACATTCATTACATGAGGTAATGGATGTATTAGATATTTTTTAAAGAATAATACAAGAATGAAATTTTGTTTATAGAGATTTATCAAGATTTACTCACTGTTCTAAAAGTGTTACACTGAATTTTGTCCTAATACCTTTAATTTTGTCAAACCAATAGCTTCTAGAATCATCATAGATTCAACATGTTAATGGAATCAACATTAATCTTATCATTAATATTATTTTGATTTATGACCTTAATAAAATCTTATAAATTTTATTATTTTCCTTCATTTCCAATTTCACACCCAAATAATGTTCTTCTATGTAGAGACCTAGACATATGTAACATTGGGAAACCATTAGGGTCCCAAATGTTTCTTTTTTATGGACAATTTTAGTATAAATTTTTACAATTTCAGTTTATATGAATGAATCATTTTAATATTCAACCTTTGATTACCCAGATGAATTTCAAGGGTGGAATTCATTTTAAGGGGGTTAGAATTTAACACCCCATGAATTTTGGAAGTTTTGTTTTCAATTTATATATCTTTTCAATATTTTTCATATCACATGAGACAAAAAATAGTTATATATATATATATTAAAACACCAAGTCAAACATTCCTTTCAAATTCAATACCAACATGTCTTTCACTACACGCAATACAAACTTGCCTTGCTCTACAAGCAACACCAACTTAGGGTATGATGCATGCATCACTAAGTTTCTATGAGACAAATATATATATATATATAATTAAATTATATAATTATAAATTAAAATTGAACAAACTTATATTAATTGTAATAAATACCTTCCAAATATATTTTATAATTATTTTATATAATTATAACATATTTATAATGAATGATGAGATTTTTGTTGACGAACTTTTATGTTTAAAATAATGTTTTCTTGAAAGAAAATTTTTTTAAAATAAAATTTATTATAGACAAAAAAAAATTTAATAGGATAAAATAAAATAAAATTTTTAAATCATAATTTTTAAATTTTCTTTGGGTTGTTTTTTGGGATTTTTCTAAGAAACATCATTTTTTTATGAATGGTTAGAAATAGAGCTTTTTAGTAAAAAATTGCATTTTTTCCTAAATAATTAATAATAAAAATTGATATTATAAATATTTTATAACATAAAATTATATAAATATTAAATATATTAATACAATTTAATTCATTATAATCAGTTTTATTTTAAAACTGAATAAAAAATCATAACAAACCCTTGAACTTTTTCCAACATTAAAACCCTGTTATTTCATCCCATTTGCAGGAATTAGAGAAAAAATAATGTTTAGACTAATATAAAATGAATTTAAAATATACTACATAAATCATGATATTAAGTGTAACATTTAGATTCAAATATTACCATGTTAATTATCCACCAAAATAATTACTAAAAGTGATTAAAATTAATCACTACAGTTAAGGCCAAATTCAGCCTAATTTAGGGCTAAACCTTAATATTAACGGCCCAAATGAACTAAAAACTTGAAAAAACATATTTAATATACACATATATTCCATAAACCGTCCATTATTTATTTTTTTATATTTTTAATGAATTTTTTTAATGAATGAACCTGTGCACACCTAACGTGTTTATAAAAATTCCAAGTGAGTCCTTTTCATTCCCAATAAAAGGCCACCACCTATACCCATTACTCACACCTCCCAAACAATTTAAGTTATTAAAATATCTTCTCAACTATCTTCTAAAAAATCCTACCTTTTACCTTTAATCCAAAATTTTGGTATAAAGCTTCTCAATGAAGACTTTTGGCATAAACCAAAAGCAGTTACCCGATTAAGAGGTAATGTTTTCTCTCAAGCTCCATTCCATTATTTTTACTTCCTCATCTCATACACTATATTTATTCAATTATTATGTAATAATAACCATTATCCTACATATACTATGATATTTTCTGAAAAAAGTTCTACATAAACATACACACACCTCCATCTAATGGATATTAATCATACTATTTCTTTGTACAATGAACTACAGCCTTATGAAATGATGATTATTAATTTCTCCCTTACCACCAACCATAGTGGCCATTATGATGGGAAATATATTAATATATATAATATATTATGTTTATTATGTATTTAATAATCTATATTAATTTTAAAACACACACCCCTTACTTTCCATTTGGTTTTAATAAGATAATCTCGTTTACGGATGTGTGAAATACCACCACCTCAAAGCGATGTGATTCATTAATACACCACATGGAATTAAATAATGACAGTTTTAATGAAGATATATGATATGTTAATGATATTTTTATAATTATATATATATATATATGTTTGTGTGTAACATTTACATAATTTTTTTCATTATGACAATAATGATGGAAATAGTGTTCATCCGTACATACAACTTACTGTCTCCCTGAATAATGTATTCCATTTCATATTCTTATATTTTATATATTATTATAATAAAAATATAACATATATAATTGATATTTATATCTTGTTATACATTATTGAATAATTATATAGGTATAAGGACTAAATATGTATCAAATTACAACACATGAGAAGAACAAAGAGAATTTTACCCGAAGTGAAACTTTAACATAGGATCGTTAACAAGCAGGTGACAAAACCTCATAATAAAAGCATATATGGTATTATGTATAATAATATTATTATTTAAAATATTTATAATAATCATACATTTATTATACATTAATCTTTTATGAGTACCCAGAGACTCTAGACACAAGGTAAGTGTATTTTATCTTACTTATAATTTCATTGAGATACAAGCTATGTTCTCTGCTCCTTCATTTTGTGTGGTGTATGTTCGGACCATTAGTGTATTATAAGTATATTTTATTTAATTTATTTTGGTATTCACATTCCAAATTTATGATCCTTATTTAATAGGGTTTATCTTTCGAAGGCTCTTAAATCCGTAAAAGAGTTTGGTCTCAATTTTCCTTCTTTGAGATTCATGTTTGGTAGTGCACCTAAAATCATTTTCAAGGTTTATATAATTAAATTTTACACATTATATGTTGAATATAATTATTTTCATGATATATTTAGATTCATTTAATTTCCATTTAATACATGGAGAGTATGTTTAGAAGTTACCAATTTATAAGAGTCTATTGAGACAATATCATTGCATTCTGGTATTATTATGTTTATGATTCTCTTAATGGAATATTATGATAAATATATAATGAATATTCATGAGTTTATTTTTACTCATTTATTTCATGACATAGTCATGTATTGGTATCATATTATACTTTTTGACACATAATAAATTTAAGAAATTGTTTTTAGGAAATCCTGACATTAACCTATCTTCGGCCGAAAATCAATGTTTTCTAACAAGGTAATCCAAAAATATTATACCACTACTCTATTATATTTAATAGAAATATTGACCCTTTTTTTATTTACCAATACATTGAATGGTATATCTTTTTCACTTTCAGAACAAGGATCCTTTCTCACAATTTATCATGAAAAAGGAATTTTTTTACCTCGTACAACAAGTATGGAATTACCCACCATAATTCCATTGATGCTTCGATTTAATTTTTAAAAGGGTAATATTTAAGAAAATGTTTTTAAAGTTATTTTCCAAGAAATATGGTTTTCAAAAAAATTTCAAGCACTATTTATATTCTTTCATGAAAAATGGTTTTCAAAAATTTTACAACTTTATTTTATATGTTTTCAAGAAAAACCGTTTTAAAGATGTTCTGAATATAATTTTATATGTTTCCAAGTACAATGGTTTTCAAAAAAAATTCATGCTTTTTTATTTGTTTTCAAGGTGCTTAAAAATAGTTTTTTAAAATTATTTGAAGCTTTTTTTTGTATTATCTCAAGGGAAAAAAGTTTTTAAAATGATTTTTTATGTTTCAATATATTTTATATGAAAACTATTTTCAAATGGTTTTATGTATTCAAAATACTTTTATGAAAAAGAAAATATATTTTACTCAATAAAATATTTTAAATGATATTTTAAATTTTTTTTTCCATTTAATGACATCTATTAATGTTACTCATGCCTTACTAGGAAATGATATAATGCTTCAAATCATATCCATTATATGAAAGAGTTTTGCTTATTGTCATGGTTTTTAGGAAACCCACTTCCCCTTCATGGGTTATACATATATGAAATCCGTTTTTATTTTACAGGTTATAGTTATGATGAAATAATTATAAAACATGTATCTTTACACTGGTTATGATATATTTATTTTTTATGACACACATTTCATTTAATGGGTTATGATATGATTATTTATGATATTGTTCCCCAAGTATGTTTGATTTCTTTATCTGAAGGGTAAGACCTATATCTCCATATAATACATTAAGTAATGTTTTATATCTCATGAGATAAACTAATATGGTCTTGGGAGTGAACCTTGACTACTATTATTGAACTGTGAGTGAACTATGACTACTAAGATTGTATGAGGAGTGAACTCACACTACTAGAATATTAAAGGGAGTGAACCATGACTACTATGATGGTGTGGGTAGTGAACTGATACTAATAATATAGACTTTATAAAAATTCCTTAAACACTATGTAAATCATTATATTCTTATGTTTTTGAAAAAATACCATGTCTTATTACTATATTATGATTTCATGGATTATGACCATTAATTTCATATGATCCGTGTCTTATGAACTACCAATATTTTTTTCCATGGTTTTGATTATGATCTTTGATATGTAGGGTATGATCTTATATTTACAGGATCAAAATATCATAACATTAAACTCATGTTTATGCTTACATGTATTCCATATTTACCCTTAACGAGAATTTGAGCTCCCCCATTTATGTTTTCATTCTCCCAAGATATGATGATATGTACTCTGTTTTATATGTCTAATAAGAATCCTAGTCAAGAAGAACCTAGTGGGAGATGATGTAGCTCACATTTTTACCATTGTTTGTGTTTCCATGTTTCCAAAGGCACTATAACAACTACGGTCTTTTGGGAGACTATTTTTATAATTTTTATATATTCTGCAAATTTTATTTAATGTTGATGTTTCAAAAAAAAGGGTCATTATAAATTCTTAGTAAGGGTTTTGTACATCAGAAGAAATATTGAATCAATAATGAACAACCAATATAGAAATGTGAATAACTAAACAAAAAATTCCAATTAACCACTAACATGACTATTATTACCCAAGAATGTATATTCAATATAGAATAGGTAAATAACTAAATAATCATTTAATTTAATCAATAAACCAAGAATGACATTCCACTAGAGATATTATCAATGAAAAATATCATTAATAAAAATAACTAAATTATCATTTAAGGAAATGTTTAATTATTAGATTTAATGATATAATGCATTATGAAAACCACTACTGTTAGGAAATTCACTAATGATAGTTTAGAACTGATGGGTAGGAATACACAAAAGACTAATTTTACTATAGTAATGCAACTAATTAATCTCATGATAGTACATATTCATTTATGGGTTATCTATAAGAGTTCATTACCAATATTTTAATGCCTAAATAACTCCTTATATATCAAATTATTATCTCAATTAATGAAAAATACAGTTTATAAAAAATAAGCATTTTGACGAAATAATACATTATATCAATACTTCTATAGTGAATCTACTAAAATTCAATGTAATTAATTATATATATATAAGAGATATAGGTAAATAAAATAAAAATATCAATGATAGATAATAAATATATTTTAGGGATGTTGATATTAAAATGATCACAAGAAGGGGAATAATTCATTGGACATTTAATGAATACAAAAATGAATCAGTGATGTTAATTTCAATCTAATTGGTGGTATAAATAATCATGAACCATATAGATAAAGAATAATGATAGAATAAATTCTATAAATAAACATTGGTTTATTTATATAGGGTTGTTATCATTAACAAATATAAATACAATAATTTGATATTTTAAAAAAGACTTGAGGAAAATGTCAATTCATAATAAAAAATTCATTTTAAGGACTTGAGTTTACAAAAAATTTTGAAAATAATTTTTTTAAATAGTATTTTAAAATTATAAAGTAATAGTTAAAGTACTGATTCCTCATGAAGGTATTATATTCCATAATTCTCAGTATGTTAAAAAATAATTTCGTAATTTTTTTAGTATAATCCAAATGTGGATTATATTTGAAAATTATATGATTATTAATATCAATTTATTTGTTAAAATGTAAAAATGGGGTAAAATTTATTTAATAAATTATTTAGAAAGAATTTTAAATAATATTTTATAACATTTATAGAAAACATGTTTTTGGAATAAAATGGATTTCTTACCAAAGAGAGAGATGAAATTATATTTTCTAAAAAATTAACAACTATTTTATGTACCCATGTTTGAAAAAATGGTATTATTAATTGAAAAAATCAGGAATTAAAATAGGATAAGAAAATATATGGGTTTTATTTTTAAGTTATGAAATAACTTATTTCAATGGGAATTAAATTATAAATAAATTGGACTAAATGGAGTGGTGATATAAACTCTTACAAAGATCAGAACGTTGAAGTGAGGATTAATCAATAATCATGTTACGTGTATCAAATTTACATCCACATAAATAAAGTGGAAGTAAAACATTATATATTCAATTTATCTAAAACCATAATTGTAAAATATAAATGAAAATGAAGATGAAATATATCCCAATGAAAAAAAATACAGTTATGAAATTCATTAACACTGGGAAACTTATAAGTAAAAATTACATTGACAGAAATAATTCACATTGAAATAGAAAATAACATTATTTATTATTGAATCATTATATTTAATGTAAAATTGGATTTATATAAACCATATAAAAATAATTTGGTGCATAACATTATAATATGACTCAAGGATGGAAAATTGATATGAAGTCTCTATCCTCACACTTTCTTTTGGAATAAAATTATTTAACCTCATGTATAGTGTTTTGAAGAATGTTATTATTTTATCAATGAATCATATTCATATTCACAACATTATATATGGTCCTTTTATAAAACATTATCAATAGTTCATAAAAAATATTTTTATATTTTTATTGTTTCATATGTCAATTGACATATTTTCTCATTAATGCATTATCGTAAAGCTTATTGTTCATGTGATTATTATATAGTTTCATCATATAAAGATTAATAAATATGAAATAAATATCATATTAATACAAAAATTATAAGTTTAATAAATTTCATGATTTATTTCATGAAAAATGACATACTTTATGATCAACACACATTAGACCATACGCATGCATGGGTAACTTTTCTGTTTTTTAGAAACCATTATAAAAATGATATATATAAGGTTTTATCATTAAATAATGATAATAATATAGAAACATACATATTAGTTTTTTAATTCACACACACACACACATATATATATATATCATCCATATGATGTGGGGATTAAAGGTCAGTCACATTACTTTATGAGGGTTTCAATCCACAGGTATATGAATGGTGTTTTCATCTTTATGTGAATGAAAATGTAAGAAATATAATTATATTTTACCAATTTAAAATACAAAATATGTCATGATTATGATAATAATTTAATTTATATGACATATATTTATAATTTTTGTGGTGTTTACCTTCTACAAAGTGATTTAGTGAAAAATACAAATCAAATTGCTTCGGATGGCGGTAGTCTGTCATACACACAAGCGAGGTTATTTAATACTCTATGGAATGGAATGCTAAAAAATTATATATATATATATATATATTATATAATGAATCCTTATGTATAATTATGTTATAAATAATATATATCTATATACACTTTGTATCCATCATTATACCCAACTGTGAAAGGTGGTAATGGAAAAAAGGAATGGGATTGGTTCATAAGGTGGTAGTCTATCATACACATGAATGATGATATAAAAACTGGTTTAATGGAAGTAGGATTTTTTCTAGGTAATGTCTATAACATTAAAACATCATAGAATATGTGATAGTCTGAGGATATTTTATCATCACGGTTTAGTAAAAATTGAAGGGGGTGGAGGATGAAAAAATTGAAAAGATCTATGAAGAAGATTACATATTCCATGGGTATAAAATATAGGATATAACCAAAATACATCAATGTGTCGAGTTTTACCAAAAATAATTATTATAGGATGAGAGGAAAGAAGTTTTAATGTGATTTGGGTAGGGATTTATCCGACCATTATGGTTTTCATGTGTGAAGAAGATAGTATATGGGGTGGCCTTATATACATGAGGTGAGTGGAAAACATGAAATTTTTGAACTGAAATTGTTATAACCATATTATTACATAGGGATGATATATGAGGAATAATATCCTGAAGCTACAAATAGTTTTTTTGTATTTGGAAACAAGATATATATATATATATAAATCACATTTTAATTACGAAAATTGAAATTACAACATTATTTTTTTCTACAAATATCATTATTCTCTCTAGAATATAGTCACAAATAACCAATATTACACTTTATTAAATATATAAAATTGAAAAAATAAGAGTGAGATAAAATTGAATGTAAGGGATATGTACAATAAAAGGTATCCGGATTAAATTGATAATAATGAATATTACAATGTAAATAACTAAACACACGATCCATTTAAAAAACTAGACTATTATAATAATATAATGCATATAAAATAATATATAATAAATGACTAAACACTCATTCCACTGATTAAATAATAGGGGTATCATTACTAAATAAGGATTAATCAATATGTACAGGTAAATAACTAATAATAGATCACATTTAATAAATAAACTAATAATGAAATATGTACTGAGATAATATCATTGTGAAAATAACATGGATTCAAATAACTTTGTTATCAATGATGTAAATGGATAATTATTTTAATTTATGATATTAGGCATCACGAAAGCCAATACTATAAAGATAATCCATCAAGATAGTTTAAAACATATAGGTATGTATACCCCAAAAACCCATTTAACTAAAGCTATCCAATGGATTTGTCTAATAAGACAATTGATTCATTGAGGGTATATCTATAACTAGGCCCATCCAAATATTCTTTTCTAAATCAATACTCATATATCAAGTAAAATATTTAAACCACGAACAATATTCCATACCAATAAATATTTTTAATGAATACTAAATATATATTCTCTTAATTTACATAGTGAATCAAATAAATTTCATTATAATACAAATTTTGTAGAAATGATGCACAATTTAAAAAATAAGATTATTGTTCATAAATAATAAGGTTATATGGGATAAATTTAATTTTTAATGATCACAGTAATGTGAATAATTCATGGAATTGAAAATTACTAGAAAAATGAATCATGGATGTGAAGGTCAATAATAACCCTAATAAAAATAATCATAAAACGTCGAGAAAAGTAATAATGATAGTATGAAACCAACATCTCCACATGGGAATAATTATAAATGGTTTTTGACCATGGGAATAGAAAAAAAATAAAATGGTTATTAAAAATAGTCTTTAGTAAAATATCCGATTGATTTTAAAAATCAATTAATCATACTAATTGATAAAAAAACTAAATTTATTTTCTTTTAAAAAAAATTTTGAATCATATAATGGAATATATAAAACATTATGTGGTCATTATGGAATGTATTTACATACATTTAATGTTTGTTTGAACATTGATTCTTTTCCCATTTCTGGTGAAATCTAAAAAGGGATTATATTTAACATAATTTTAACATTTAATTACTTTTATTGTCAGATATAATAATGGGTAATAATTTCTTTAATGAATCATTTGGAAAAGGATAAAAACATTTATGATATTTTTTTGAAAATATGGGTTTGGAAGAAAACAAATTTCTAACCAAAGTTATAAATGAAAACATTTTTTCATAAAAACAATTAATCAACTATACTGAGTACCAATGAGTGGAAGATTTATATAATTACACAAAATATTACTAATAAATATTGGAGAATAATATTAATTGGGAATATTATTCAAATATAGAATAATTTTCATTCATAGAAAATTATGTATAAACAATCCCAAAAAATGAGTTTTGAAAAATAAACAATTACAAGATCATAATGTTTATGTGACGAATAATTAAATAATTTATTATCGGTATCAAATTGAAATGATCCTCAAAATTTGTAAATACAAAATAATATCATCAATATTAAATATAGATATAATCTTAAAATTACAAGGGACTCGAATATGTACTATAACCAAATGCAATGAAATTGAGTTATTAAACATTTAAGTCAAAATAACTTTGGTTAAAATAATTCAAAATGTAAATCAAAATATGATGAATTATTAATGACTGATAATGTAGAATGTAAAAGTATCATTATATTCACCAAAAAAATTAATTAGTCTCATAACATTCGAATATGCATTTATAAAGGGAAATTGAGACGAAGTCCCTTACCCCACACATCTATTTTGTCGAACAATATTTATGATTCTTTGTAAAGGTTTTATGAATATAAATATTTTATCCAATAATAATAATAATATTTATAATATCATATGTTATTATTTTATAACATTATATCATGTAATCATTAATAATTAATCATTATTTTCATTATTTTGGGTGTTAATTTCCTTGTTTTGAAATTAAAGCCTTACCAAGAATGTTTCGGTTCATGTTCGTAATATATAATTATGTAATATACAGAATAATAATAATGACATAATTGTCATATTTTTTCATAAATGAATCTTTTCATGGAATTCAAGAATTTTGGTTTTGAAAAATGAAGTACGTTATGATCATGGAGATGGTAGGGCTTACATACGGATTATAATGTTTCTATTTTTGAATGATCGTTATCGAAAGAGATGTATAATATTTTATATTTACTGAATGATAATAATATGATAAATGCAATTTTATTTATTTAAATATATTTATATATAACATCCATGTCGTGTGTTGATGGAAATAGATTCAAATCGTTTTGTTAAGGCGGTAGTCTTCAAATAAATGAATGATATTGTCATCAATAAGAGAGTTAAAAGGTAAGATTAGAATATACATGATATTTATTAAGAATTATAATATTTTTATTAATAAGATAATTATTTCATTTACATTAAATATATTTGAAATAATTATTCTTATTAACATTCATGTAAATCATTTTTGAAAAAAATGAATCACGTCGCTTTATCAGGTCGTTGTCCACCATGTACATGAGAAACATTATTTTATCAAATATGAAATTGAAATTGGAAATTTAAATATAATATATCTAAATTATTGGTAAAATGATGTTAAATATATCATATATATATATATATATTATATCCATCATAACACCTGATATTGAGATGTTGTAATGGAAAAACAGATGAAATAGTTTGGTGAGGTAGTAGTCCACCATATATAAGAATGATGATTTTGTGACTTATTTGATGGAAGTGGGGATGGTTGTAGGTCATAACTATAATATAATAACATATATTTTAATGGGATATACATAGGTTATTATATAATCATGGTTTTATAATAATTTATGTATGTATAAGAAGATATAAAATTAAAATTATAGATGAATAACTTTACATCATCTTTAGGTGTCATCCTTATGTTTGAACCAAAACCCTTAATCAAATGGATTTTTAACAAAATAAAGATTATAGGATTATATAATGGATGTTTTTATGTTATTTGGGTAGGTAATAGACTAAAAAACGGGTATTAAATGTGTTATGAAGAGAGTATTAGGGTTTCCATTTATATGTGAGATTAGTGGCACACATTTAATTTTTGATAAGAAAAAGATGAACCTGCGTTTATCACATAGAAAATGGGTCCACATGGTGTGTTACCTATATTTATAATTTATATGGTTGAAATATTGCCATAAAATACATTTTTCAATATATTTTAGTTGATTTATACCCTTATATTTTTAGTTTAACCCTTGGGTACATCCATTTTTACATTAACAATAATAAATAGTTTTTTCTATTTTAAAAATTAATTTTGGTGAAAAGTAATGTTGAACTTATAGTACAGTACAAATTATTCTAATTCAGAATATTTATTCCATTTGGAAAAATTCCATTGACATAAATGTAAAATTTTAATTTAAAATTAATCTCGTAAAGGCACATAGAAAGTGTGCTTTCATAGAGAAAATCTTAAAAAGTTTAGAATGATTTTATATAATGATTCAATATAAAAAGGATTCCATTATCCAAAATCTTGTTATCATAAATATAATTTAATTATTTTTAATGGTAAATACAAATAAAACTATTAATCAATTTTATGAATAGTTTAAATAGAAAATACATTCTTTTATTGAAAATCATTATTTTTTGGTATTTATCAAAAAATATTATATTCCACAATAATTCAAAGAGTTCACACTAATGTAATTTTAAATAATTACTTTAAAAATGAATTTTATTTTTTTAGATAAATGATATAAATGGGTAAAAATTAGATTTATTTTATTTCCACAAAACAGTACTTTACTATCATTTTCAAAAATATAGTTTTTCAGAAAACACTTATTTTACTTTAAAATGATCATATTTTTAATTATATTCAATAGATAACCATAATTATCATAACATATTTTTTAATATTAATTAATTAAACTTTCATTAATATATTATAATTGTAAATTATATTATGGTTCATTTTGACTCACATTTGCGTGTTCTGGAAGCTATCATAGATATTAAATTTAATGATATATATTTCAGGGTTGATTATCCATAGTGTTTTATTTCATAAGTTGTATGGAATATATAGTTTTTTTTCAAATTTTTTTGTTATAATATCCCCTAATTAAATAAATTTCTTCCCCCCAATTTAAACTAGATCTTTGTAATCCTGGGTTTTATATTTGAATATTCTTTTTATGAAAACCCAAAAGCTAAAAAAAGAGTTAATCAAACAAAATATTAATAACAAAAAATGTAAATTAAAAAGGTTAAATAAATATGTTTATATATATATATAAGAGATCATTGGTGGAATGTGATGATATAAACATTGAATAAAGGGGTAAATAATTATATTGAATGAAATTGTTCATTTTTGAGAACAATTCCATTTGTTACACATTAAATCTTTATTTATTAGAGAAGATTGCATGTAATTCAACCCAAAATATCGACCAGTCCATTGTCTTTTGAAATTAGGTACATTACATTACACAATAAAGTAATAATCACATCATTATTCAAAACTTCTATAAAATTATCATAATATTAAGATATACTAAAAACTACATGGGATAACCATTGGATATACATAAGAAAGGGGTGAGATTTAATGACTAGTAAGGGAATAATCATGGAATATAATGAAGAAGATAATAAATTTTAGACAATTAAATATCAAAGGGCAATAAAATTAGTGAGAATTGTAAACAAGAACAATGAGGTATGATATAGTATGAAATTCATAATCGAAACATGGGATACGTGGAAAAAACATTAACAACTTCATCAAAATCATAGGTCAATGATAATATCAAAGAAACCATGATGAAAAAGGTCCTATAAAGGAATTATGTTTGCTCCCTTTCCCGACATGACATCTTAGGTGGAAAAGCAATGCCCAAATCTTTATAGTGCTACATATTTTCAGGCACACCCATAAATTTCATTTCATTATCATTCATATGTGTGTCACGTAGATCATAAAACAAGGATTCAATCTTCATCATTTTTAATTACATGATTACTGAGTGTGGAATAAATACATTTATGTCCTCATAAATTTAATTTTAAGTGTATAATGGTGAAAACCCATGATATAAAATTTGTATCATATTCACTACATAATTGTTTTGTCATGGAAAATCACTATAAAATTTCGATAGCTTAGAGGAATCACATAAAAATTAATAAAGTGGGTTAATAAGATACAAAGGGTTCACAGATTATTTAGACACAAAATTCTACGTATTAGGGAAATGTATATAAATTTACCAACATTAGTATTTGAAAAAAAATTCATAAGGTAAAAATGAAATTTTAATAAAGAAGAGAATGAGATGATCCCTTACTTTTGTGTGTGGATCCAAATGCATGGTTGGAGAATTGTGAGATATTGGGGGAACCTTAATAGTGATATATTCAGGGGTGGTAAGTGTACAGAAGTGATACATGGATTTTTTGTTAAGAGAAATGAATGATTGTGAGTGTTTATATAGGAAATGTTTGAGGAATTATTTATCATTTATAAAACTTAGGTTTCATACATTATATGATAAACTAATAAAAAAACATTATACCATGTTTTTAACATGATTCATTCAAAATAGGATTTTTTTCGTTATTTTATGAGACAAAGGGTCTATCAAAATATAATAATATAAGTGATGGCGAAGAAGTGAGTAATACTCTTAAGTAAATTATTTTAAAACCTTAAAATTTATTATAGGTTTTTTGTAAATTAAAAAATATTTTTATATAATTAATTAAATAAACATAAATTAAAATTAATTTAAATTATAAACTAGTATTTGGTCTGGGATGCATTTTATACAATTTATTACACCACTTTTGGGTCACTATGTTGTGACAATGCACACCTTATATTTATAAATCATTTAATTTTTACCCAAAAATTATACTATCATAGAAAGTTATGAAAAATTCACAGTTTTATAATATAGATATTATTTTTCCATAATTAATATCCATTTTATAATAATAAATTTCGAAATATTTTTATTTTTACTTTTAAAATAAAATTCGACATTTATGGAGAAATATTGGGTTTTCAACTATAATTGTTTCTGAAAACTAATAAAAATTATATTTGACCGGAAAAAAATATCAAGATAATTTATATTTAATACATATTAACTATTAGTAGTTTTTCAATAAAATATAATTTTCTTCAAAATCAATTAATTATTAAAAAAATATTCAATAATTGAATTTTAATATTACACAAAAAGATTTTTTTTCAATGTATCAAAATAAAATTCATTTATAGTGTCAAACTAATACGAGGAAAATATATATTCATTATTATATAAAAAATATATTACATTATAATATTTATAGGTTTTTGATACAAATCCCTTTAATAAATCATCCAACATCGTATGAGTGAGGTGTATAGTGATGAGACATTCATGGTTTGGTTCATCATAAATAGTTTTGGCTCTGATCTTTATAAGTTTAAACTTATCCCATAAATTTTTTCAGTTATGATTAAGTTTTTGGATCTCATCTTGGTCTTGTAAGAGGGAAAAATGAAGGATTTTGACTCCCTTGATATCTCGGATAAATGGGCTTTATTGGGTATAATCCTATTGTTGAGCCCATCACATCCTTTTTCTATGTCAATTGGATATATTAAGATCCTATATTTATGATAATCATATGAACTAAATTCGATGAATATATTATTAATGATAAATATTCTTAATTGTATTTTAAATATTGTAGGATGTAACAAAACCAATGAATTTCAAGTGTTTTTCAGAACCATAATACAAAATAATGGATTTAATTAAATCACATGGGAAATTTTATTTATATCATATAGGGTTGCTAAAATCACCCCCATTCAGAAATTACACCAAAAAAATTTCCATTTAACATAATGAAACAGATCAGGGTAACTCTATTTCATCACCTGATCTGGTTCCCACATCACATCTTAAAACTTATGGTTTCTCCACATAACTTTGACAATGTATCTTTTCTTATTCTGTAGAACAATTTTTCTACAATCTAACATCATCACAGGTTTCTCCTCATAGAGAGTTCATTCTATAATGGAAGAATGACTGTATTGAGTAAATGTTAGTTTCAATTTACCTACTACCTCAAGATGTATACATGGAATAAATCTTGTATTTTAGATAGGTTAGGTGGGAGTGGTAGTTTATATACCACCACTCTGATGTCATCATCAATCTAAAAGGGGATGATCTATCTGTGACTACGAATTCTAATATTCTAATATTATTTGAATTTATTCCATGGATATATGAAAAGGAATACTATGTCGATGACATCACACTATAGGTATCATCCAGGATTGTCATCATTGTTCTTATTTGGACACTGAGAAGCCTTTATGTGCTACTAAATTATCATGAATTTTACCACTACTTCCTCAACAACTTCATGACCTATAGTTTTATCTCCCAATGTTAATACCATTATGTATGAGTTTTGAACCTTTTCCCATATTGGGAGTCATATGGAGCCATATATATGCTTATGTGAAAATTATAATTGAATTGGAACTCGACGAGAGGATGTTCTTAGTTCCTTCCTCATTTTTATTCAATTGATCAAGATATGAACATTTACTCATGTTTTAGGATAGTCCTAATAGAATTTTTTATTAGATTGAGTGTGAAAATACTTGTTGAATATCAAATCAGTATTTAGAGGATGTTGAATTAACTTCTAGATCATGGAAGTAAATCATGGTTATCAATTACATACAATTGATAGTGGTGTTCCGTGCAGACTCACCGTTTTTCTAATGTATATCCATACAAGTTGTTTGAGTGATATATCCTATGGAATCTCAATTATGAATGTATTATTCAGAAGATGATCCACCACAATCCATATATCATTATTTTTTATTGATTTCCTTATAATACAATCACAAATTCATTGGTGATGATTTCTCATTTCCATGTAGGTATAGGTAATAGTTGCAAAATCCCTTTGGGTTTTTATTTTCTACTGGACTTTATGACATACAAGACATCAAAATGTATATTCAATTAACAATGTATTCATATTTTCCCAAAAATAGTTGTATTATATATATTGATATATATTAGTGCATATAGGATGGATAGATAAGGTACAACTATGTGCATCATTGAACAAATCCTTCTTTAACTCAAGATTTTTAGGCACACATAGTCTTGACCCAAATCTCACAACTCCTTAATTTACATTGAACTATGAGGGTTCTCGTTTTCTTATGGTTTCTATAATATTAGAAATTCCCACATCATATCTTTGAGTATCCTTCATCATCTACTGAAGGGATTATTGATCAATTATTTTTGAAATTATTGATTATGTTACTTCTTTTTTGATTCCCATGTCCAACCATTACAAATATAGTAAGATAAGATCCCTCTCAATTATCATCAATGAACGAATTTATGGATCCTTTAAACATAGAGTTTATTACACATTATTCACATTACCAGAATGATAGTGATTTTTTAGTCATATTACTTGAACAACTCTCACCATCTTCAATGGTGTATATTCATCTATTTATGTGTGAATATATACAATTTGTTTTTGAAATGACTTATATTTCAATCAACTCTCAATAGAATAATTTTAGTTTATATTCAAATAAAATTTCACTAAATCCTACTCAAGATCATGAATTTTGCTTTTCAATTTGTGAACTTTCAACTACCTTGTAGAATAATCAATCACATTGTCATTTTTCATCAACACAAAACCGAAGACCATCATTGATCCATCACTGGCTAACACGAATAATTCTCCAATTATGTGTATTATGAGTAAAATTTTAGTGATAAACATAATTTTAAAATCCTCTAAGATTTCCTTGAATTAAATATTTTATGAAACCGTGACAACATTCAGATTTTTCTTGTTTAAATGACTTTCTAGTTGTGTGAAATTTATCACAAATCGACGATAATACCTAGATAATCAATGGAATCTATGGATATCTGTCATAGATTTAAGCCTCATTCATACATTAATTTCTTATATATTTTAAGGGTCCATATATATACTACTATTTATAATTATATTACTCATGAATGAGAATTATTTAACCATATCAAACATTTTTTGTACATGGCATAAAGATTCTTCTTTCGTAAGGTCTTTAACATAGTTATTTGATTGTCCTCATGCTCCTCATTACATTTGGTGTATATTGTAATATCATCTAAAAAGGATACCATATATTTTATAATGAAATATATAAATAATACATTAATCATGTACATGAAGAATTTTGGAGAACTACAATGTCAGAATGGAATTACATTGAACTCATAGTTGCAGTGCATTGTATGAAATGTAGTCATGGAGATATGATCCTTCTTCCCCATAACATGGAAATACCCAAACCACAGATCCAACTTTCATAAGTCTTGTTATGAATGTAGCTAATTAAAAAAATCATCAATATGTGGGAAATGTAACACCCCATGATTTCGTAGTACATTATTTCTTCAAAGTAATTCAATAACATTACTACACGCAACACCGAGTTCAAACGCACCACGACTTACCAAACTAGCCTTTCAAAAAAAGTTACATATATTATTAACTGAATTTTGAACTTTATATAATCCTTATAATTTTAAAATCCATATTATGAGTTTCATAGACATAATTTAAGAATAAATTCATTTTTATCATATAAAAAAATATTTTTCCAAAAATGAAATTTTACCACCTTTTAATGGAAAACCCTTTTTAAATAAAGCATTTCAAACTTTTATATATTAAATTTTACATAATAAACATCTTACTTAGAATCAGGTCACAATAAATTTGTTTCAATAAATTTTTAGTGTTTTTTTAAACACTTTCATATCAGGGGGAATACTGAAAAATAATATATTTTAACTGAAAACAACTTTTTTAATCAAAATAATTTATACTGTTCAATTATAAATTTTAATGGGTTGGAAGTAAAAAATAGATTATATTTTTACCATTTAATCTAATGTTATTAATTGGAAATAATTTCACTTTGAGATTGAACATAAAAAAATATCAATCTTTTGATAGTTATTATTTCTTAAAAATACGCCTTTTGGTTTTGACAACGAGAATTAATTTTAAATTAATAAATGTAAAATTTTTGTTTTGAATTTGGTAAAATAGGCTCCATTTTTGAAATTCATAGTATTAAAATTAGATTACGGTGAAATTTAGGTAATTGTCTGAAAACATTCAATTTTTTATAAATATTGAAAAACACTGAGTTATTGGTTAAAACCGAATTTTTATTTAAATAAATATTTATTTAAGTTAAATTTAATTTATATTAAAATAGATATATAATAAGTAGATAAGTTAAATATAATTTATTGGAGAAATTTTATAATAAGTTTAGATATATAAATATTTTATTGAACTTTTAACCATCTTTTACCCACCTCCTAGGAGCATTTGCAAATTTGAATAAAATATAATTTCGCCACTTCTGGGAATGAAATTTCAAAAATCCAAGAGAAAATATTGATATCAGTAAGTAAAATTTGGTTCAATAAGATAAAAATAATTTTTGGTGAATAGTAACATTTGACTTTTATTTACGACGGTTAAATGTAAATTGGGTAATTAAATGTAAAAATGGTATTATTATTACCCTAACGCATGTCTTAATTCTATTGGATAATTTTAATTCGACCCAAAAGAACCATAGTAATAAAATATGATTCTTTAGGTCCACTTGGATTAGATTAGGACATTTATTATTATTTAATTTAAATAAGAGTTAATAGTGTTACATTCAACTTTTCATAACTAAGACATTTTTAATATAGGGTTATAAATATGTTAAATTTGACTATAAATACTAATTAGAAAGATAAAAATATTTCCTACATAATGGTATTTTAATTATATTTTTTATTCATTATATAATTAAATTTATTTATGACACAATTAATTACCTTATTTATAAAAGATCAACATAAATGTTATTATAAATACCCAAATAAATGTAATTTGTGACTTCTAATGAATTAAAATAATTTTATAGATTAATAGGACATGTTTGAGATGATTAAATAATTTTTTTTAAGTAATCATTCAGTTAAGATTTTAACAAAAAACAAATACCAAATAGTGTCAAAATTGACATAAAATAGTTTTTAAAACAAATATTATATTATTAATTGATATAATTGTCTTAAAAATCTACTGTACATCCCAAAGACTAACATAATAATATATATGACATTAATAAACCAATTTGAGTTCTATTTTAATTTTATAGTAAGTTTATTAACCATAGAATATAAAAATACAAAGAGACATGGTAAATGTCAAATTATTTAACTAGGAGTTAAATCTAAACGTTAAGGTTAATATGGTGTCCTGAACCTGTTTAAAACCTATTGGCTGAGAGGTTCCTGATCCATACCAATCTATAATTTAAATAATTTAATTTGTAGAAATTAGAAACCTAAAATGAATTTATTATAAAATAATATTTGAAGTTGTTCTTAAAGTGCCCCTCACCCCTCTTATAAAAAAGGCACTTCTCCTTCTCTCAAATTTACACCTCCAAAGCTATTTGGATTGGCCTGAAACTACCCAAATATCCTTCCAAAAATCTTAAATTCACCCAACAGTCCATCCTTTGGTCAGAAAGACATCTTAGGGAGCCCTTTTGAACAAATCATAAGGAAGAACCCGAAGAAGAGATAATGAGTTCACCACACTCTTTCAAGTTATTTTATTCTTCAACTTTCTCTTTATTTGTCTTTTACATTCTAAAATGATAACTCTTTTATGTTATATATACTTTGATTTTATTATAAAAATTGTACTACCATATTCATTATTCTATCCATCCTATAAATGAAAAAGTCACCATATGTGCGTACGTACGGATTACCGTCTCCACGTCGTGGTGTAGTTTGTTATTCAAATAATTCATTATTTGTATCAGTATAATAATGATTATAACTGATGTAAATAATAAATATAACATGTTAATGATTATATATGTATGATATACCATCCAATTAAAAATTATTTCTCCATCAATATAACAATATTGTCTCTCGTGCGTACGTACGGATTACCGTCTCCATGACGCGATGAGATTAATTTCCACGTTCACCATTCAAAGATAATTATAAAATATATATCAATAATAAGTATGTAATATATGAAATAAAAATTCTAATGGAGATATAAATATAAATATATATATATATATACTTATATATATTATTCACTTAGTTCCTTGCAATACGATATGAAAACAGAAACATCATTTATTTGTATGTACGGACTACCGTCTCCAAAAACGATGTTTTCCATTTCATATATATATCTATTATAAATATTTATATGCTAAATATATATGATATAAAAATCATGTTTTATATTCTGGATGTATTTAAATCTTGATCTAAGTGATACAATCAAGAGTAAAAAAATTAAAACATGCACGATAAAGAAAGCGATTATTACACAAAATGATAATTTAATATAAAATTATTATTAAATGGGTAGTATAAAGTCATAAATGAATCATGTATGATATAATAAATATTAATATGGTTCTGGTACAATCTAATAACATACAATGGTCATTATACAGGAGTTTAAATGTACCTTTGACTAAAGGAAAGTTCAAGGTAAGGGTTAAATTCACAATCTCTTTATTATCCGAGGCTGTTTTTACATAAATATCTACTGGGACATATTTATTATCCATGTACCTGTTTCGTAAAATAATTTTCAAAGGGATTATTTTGAATGAAATTTTTACTAAAACATCATTCTAAATGTTTTAAATATTTATTTTTCAAAATCATTCGCATTAATGTCCATGTTTTCAAAATGGGTTTTAAGGATTTATTTATATAGACATAAATTTTTTTAAAATGTTAAATCACATGAAATGTTTCAAAGTGGTATTGGAAACTATGATTAAAAAATGTCTTTAAATTTCTTCCCTTTTAAATTGTTTGACTTTTAAATGTTTTAATGAAAAAGAGATATTTCTCTCAAAGAGTTTTACGAATCATTTTCATCAATGTCAACATCCTTTGATGGAGTTTAAACATGTTTGAAGTTGATTTATTATGATAAAAATATTCCATATTTTATTGAATGATTTGTGATATGTTTGACTATGGATGTGTTATTTTAATACCATTCATGGTTTATGGATAAATTATTGACATTTAATATGCTAATTTTAATACGAATGTTTATGTTTTGTTTAAACCTTTTCATATGATGAATGTAGTGGACTTAGTAAGTGACGGGTGGAGCCCGCTATAGATCCTTGAGGCATCAGTAGGTCTCGTGAGACAGACTAGTGTCTTGAAAAAAGGCTTTGAAAAAAAATTATTTGATTTCTTAGTACAAGGCCTTGACTATGTGGTAATGATTTTTGGTGTTAGGCATTCCATAATTTTGAAATTAGTTATTACATGTTATTATTTGACATGTATAATATCCATGTGGATGTTTATATGGTAATTTTTGATTTATTTTTTTCCATATTATGTTGATGGTTATGTTTAAAAGGATATTGTTTTTGTTACACATCTTGCCTTAAAAGTTTCTAGCTTCCTCTAAATTATTTACCTTACTGAACATCTGTGATCACCCCTTTCTTATGTTTTATTTTCCAAGGATTTCAAGAAGTGTTTTATGTTTGAGATGTAGGAATAAGCTAAGGGAATAGTGGAATTATTAGAGGATTTTTTAGTGTTGTATGTTAGAAAGTGTAATGTAATGTTCATTAATGCAATCTATTTTCCAAGACTACTATACTGATTAGTCTTTTAGGAGTAGATTCCTTTTAATCATGCCAATGTGTTAAAATAATGAACCAACTCTGGGAATCTAGGGTTTGTGCATAATAGTTGGTATCAGAGGAAATTTATCAATAACGTTGGAAACTTGATTTAGATAAACTCTGATTAGATAACATTACCCTATGATAGACATTGAGGATTAGTATAGAAGAACTTCCTAGAAGTTTGGTACTCTAGATATTTTGTGAGTTTTCCCAGAAATACATAGATGCCTGGATATGAGTAGGTAGAGGCAACTCTAGCACAGATGTACCTAGGGGTAAAACCCAAAAACAACACTTTGAGATAGAATCGAATGAGAACTACTGCACGACAACGGGCCTCACTACACTGTTGGTTACAACACTCCTGGGGGATATGCTTAGGATAATTCTCATTTTCTTTACAAACCACTATGTAGGGTTTCTAAGTATATACCTCCTAAAAGAAATGTTTTTGTGATTATGGATTATATCCATAAACCGTTCAATTTATGTTTTATTTTTTACATGTTTGTAATTATGAATTGCGATTCATAAACAGACCTAGTGTATGACATTGTTTAGAAATGGCGCGTAGTATAAGGAATGAGAACTACAACAATATGTATGATCCAAAGAGTAAGAAGGGTCATATCATTTATGGTATTAATCCAACATTTAGAAAGAAATAGTCTCCCATGTATTCTCAACATATGAAGAAATAACATCATTTTTTAGTAAGATAAGTAAAGAATTATCTGAGACTTATTGCTTTGAAGGGCATAAAGAGAAGAAAAAGTCGGTAGAGAGAATGGTGGATAAAGGGAAACGGGGAAAGAAGGATTTTCACATATGTGATAAATGTCGAAATAATAACCTTGGTAAATTCTTGAAAGGAATGTGGGTTTATTATAAATATGGAGAAAAGGACACCAAGTACGTGATTGAGATGGTAAGAAAAAGTTTTCAAATGTAAAATGATTCATCTTCAAAGCGTTGAGAAACTACACGAATCATTGTCCCAATCATAAGAGTATACCACGAATGATGTTATTGGATAATAATCAAGTTATGATACTACCTGAGATGAAGATGAATGACTAGTGTTCTTATGTTGTTATTATAGAATTATTTCATTTGAGTGTTGTATCAATAAGATTCAGGTTATAGGAATTATGGAGATAAATAAGGATTGTAATGTATTACTATATTATTAAGGATTTCAGAATATATGGTTCTACGAAATGTGACTAAATAGTAAGGTACACTTTTTGAAAAAATACATGGTTGAAGGAAATGTAATCATTAATATGGTCCTGATAATGAGGTAGTGATTTTGGAATAAGAGATGGTTGATTTGGATAAATTATATTGGATATTCTTGGCTATCATGGAACTGATTAATAGTTTTCTTATTTCATCATTGTTCGAATATTCAATATTTTTGGATAGATGGAGTATATCAGTATTCTATAAGGAATAAAGGAGAATGAATGTTATCAATAAGGTTTTATGGTAATTAATGATATTGCAGTGTTTTAAAAGAATACACGATCAAGGTGTTCACATGTAATTACATGGAAAAAAGGATCTTCATTGTGTTTACCTTATAAATTTTGGATTGTGAGTTTGCACAAAAGTATTTTGGATAAGTCAAGTTTGAGATTATTTTGGGATTTCCATAAAAAGAACAACCCAGAGGTCGGGTAGCAACCTGTCACATTCGGCAAGGCCACGAGACTTGAACCCACAACCGAAGGGCATCAAGGGTGTGTCACCTATGACTAGAATACATGATGCACTTGTTTGTATAATTTATTTTTTTTAAATAGTCTAACAAATGAATTATAAATTCATTGATTTTGGAACCCTATACGATTAAGATAAATAAAATATATATTTTTGAAATATTTTGGAGTGAAAGATGAGTTTGTGGAAGGTATTAGTTGAAGGATGATACTCTACTTTTCAAATATATATATATATATATATTTATATATCCTCTAATTAAGATTAACTTTTATTTTCCCAATTTTCGATCTGGGTTTCCCCACAAAGGTATTTTCTATTTTCAACCTTTTATTTTCAAAAAAAATTTCAAATAGTGAGGATGAAATTTATTGAATGAGGGAATAATTTAATACTCCAAGATTTCATAGTACGCTATTTCTTCAAAGTAATTCAATAACTTTCACTACACGTAACACCGAGTTCAAGCGCACCACGACTTACCAAACTTACAGTTCAAAAGTAGTTACGAATTGTATGAAATCAATTTTTAAATTTATATAATCATTCTAATTTTAGAATCCATATTATTAGTTTCATAGACATAATTTAAGAATAAATGAATTTTTTTTTAAAAAAAGACATATTTTTCAAAAAATGAAATTTTATCGCCTTTTAAGGGGAACCCTTTTTAAATCCAATATTTGAATCTTTTAAATATTCAATTTGACAAAATAAACTTATTCTTTAGAATCGGGACATAATAATTTAGTTTTAATAAATTTTTGGTGTTTTTCTAAAAACTGTCATATTTGGGTGAATAGTGAAAAATACAATATTTTAACTGAAAACAAATTTTTTAATCAAAATAATTTATAGTGTTAAATTATAAATTTTAATGGTTTGTAAGTATAAATAGATTATATTTTTACAATTTATTCCCATGTTATTCAATGGAAATAATTTTACTTTGAAATTGAACATAAACAAGTATCAATCTTTTGATAGTTATTATTTCCTAAAAAATACACCATTTGGTTTTGACAACGGGAATTAATTTTAAATTAATAAATGAAAATTCTTTGTTTTTAATTTGGTAAAATAGACTTCATTTTTAAATTCATAATATCAAAATTATCTTAGGGTGAAATGTTTTTATTTTTCTGAAAACATTCAATTTATGATAAATTGTGAAAAACACTGAGTTATTGGTTAAAACCAAGTATTTATTAAAACAATTATTTATTTAATTTTATTTTATATTAGGACAAAATATACACTTAATACCTATATATTTTCAATATAATTAATTGGAGTCATTTTATAATAAGTTTAGATATATAAAATGTTTATTGAACTTTTTATCATCTTTTACCCACCTCCTAGGAGCAATTGCAAATTTGCATAAAACAAAATTTTACCACTACTGGGAATTGAATTTTAATAAATCATAGATTCACGGTTGATATCAATATGTAAACTTTTTTTCAATAAGTAAAAAATAATTTTTTGCGAATAGTAACTTTTGAATTTTATATCCCAGAGTAAAATGTAAATTGGTTAATTAAGGGTAAAAATGTTATTATTATTACGCTAAAACATGTATTAATTATATTTAATAATTTTAATTCGACCAAAAACAACTTTAGGAATAAAATATAACCCTTTAGGTCGACTTGGATTAGATTAGGACATTTATTATTATTTAATTTAAAGAAGAGTTAAAAGTCATAAATTCAAGTTTTCATAAATAAAACATTTTTCATATAGGGATATCCATAAGATAAATTTGAATATAAATATTCATTAAAAATATAAAAATATTTCATACATAATCATATTATAATTATAATTTTTGGACATTATATAATTAAATTTATTTATGACACAATGATGATGAAGTAATTAGCTTATTAATAAAATATTAAAATAATTGATATTATAAATAACCATATAAATAAAATTTCAAACTTCTAATGAATTAAAATAATTTTATAGGTTAATATGACATGTTAGGGTTT
Source organism: Viscum album (assembly GCA_963277665.1). Taxonomy (NCBI): domain Eukaryota; kingdom Viridiplantae; phylum Streptophyta; class Magnoliopsida; order Santalales; family Viscaceae; genus Viscum; species Viscum album. The sequence goes on from OY728127.1 coordinate 961,410,655, forward strand.
ATTAAATAAATTTTGTTTGAATTTATCATGTATTTATGATTTTATCAAAAAACAAATACCAAATAGTGTCAAAATTTCCATAAAACAGTTTTTTTAAAAATATTATATTTTTAATTGATATAATTGTCCGAAAAATATAAGGTTCTGAAATACGTCTTATGTAATAATATATATTACATTAATAAACCAATTGGGGTTCTATTGGCATTTTATAGTAAGTTTATTATCCATATAATATAAAAATACAATGAGACATGGTAAATGTCAAATTATTTAACTAGGAGTTAAATATAAAGGTTAATGTTAATATGGTGACCTAAACCGGTAAAAAACATATTGGATGTGATTTTATCGACCCATAACCACATTATAATCTAAATAATTATTTTTTGATCCATTAGAAACCGAAAATGAATTTATTATAAAATAATATTTTATGTTTTTCCTAAGACTTCCCTCACCCCTCTTATAAAAGTGCACTTCCCCTTCTCTCAAATTCACAACTCCAAAGCTATTTGGATCAGCCAAACCATGCCCAAGTATCCTCCCAACAATCCAAACATCATCCTAGAGTCCTTAATGTTTCAGAAATCCCACTTATGGAGTCATTTTGATCAAATCAAATGTAAGAACCCGAAGAAGAGATAATGATTTCACCACTCTCTTTCAAGGTCTTTTATTCTTCCACTTCCTCTTTATTTGTTGTTACATTATAAAATGATAACTCCAGTATCTTCTATATACTATTATGTTATTATAAAAATGGTACAACCGTATTAATTATTATATCCATCATATATATGAAAAAGTCACCATACCTGCGTATGTAAGGATTACCGTGTCCACGTCGTGGTGTAGTTTGTTATTCAAACACTTCATTATTTGGATGGGTATAATAATGAGTATAACTGATGTAAATAAAAAATATAACATATTAATGATTCTGTATATATGATATACCATCCTATTACATATGATTTATCCTCAATATAATGATAATGGCGCTCGTGCGTATGTGCAGATTACCGTCTCCATGACGCGATGAGATTCTTTTCCTCGTTCATCATTCAAAGATGATTATAAAAAATATATCATTAATAAGTATGTAATATATGAAATAATACTACTACTATAGATATAAATATAAATATTTATATAAATTTACTTATTTATATCTTATTCACTTAGTTCTGTGCAATACGATATGAAAACGGAAACATCGTTTCTGCGTACGTACAGACTACAGTATCGATAAACGGTGTTTTCCATTATATATATATATCTATTATACATATTTATATTCTAAACATATATGTTATATAAATCATTTTTTATATTATGTATGTATTTAAATCTTGATCTATGGGATACAATCATGAGTAACAAATTATAACACGTACGATAAAGAAAGTGATTATTAACCGAAATGTTAATTTAACATTAAAATTATTAATAAATGGGTAGTATAAAGTCATAAATTAATCTTGTATGATATCATAAATATTAATATGGTTCATGTATAATCTAATAACATACAAAGTTTATTATACAAGAGGTTAAACGTACCCTTAACTAAAGGAAAGTTCAAGGTAAGGTTTAATTTCACAATCTCTTTATTATCCGAGGTTGTTTTAAGATTAGTATCTACTGGGACATATGTATTTTCCATGTCCATGTTTCGTAAAATAGTTCTCGAAGGGATTATTTTTAATTTACTTTTTACTAAAACATTATTCTAAATGTTTTAAATATTTTTTCTTCTAAATCATTCTCATTAATTTCCATGTTTTCAAAATGGTTTTTAAGGATTTATTTATATGGACAAGAATGTTTTTAAAAAGCTAATTCCTTTGAATAGTTTCAAATTGGTATGGGAAAATTTGATTAAAAAATTTCTTTAAGTGTTTCCTATTTAAATTATGTTACTTTTAAATGTTTTCATGAAAAAGAGATATTTCTCTCAAAGAGTTTTACAAATCATTTTCATCTATGTCAACATACTTTGATGGATTTTAAACTTGTTTGAATTTGATTTATTATGATAGAAATCTTTCATATTGTATTAAAGGATTTGTGATATGTTTTAATATGGATGTGTTATTTTTATAACATTCATTGTTTATGGATAATTTATTGACATTTCGTATGCTAGTTTTAATACGAATGTGTATGTTATGTTTAAACCTTTTCATATGAGGAATACAATGGTCTTAGTAAGTGATGGGTGGAGACCACTATAGGTCCTCGATGCATCGGTAGGTCTCATGGGACAAACTAGTGTCTTGGAACAAGTCCTTGACAAAAAAATTTATTTGTAGTCTTGTGTCAAAGCCTTGACTATGTGGTAATAATGTCAGGCGTTAGGCATTCCCTCATTTTGAAATTAGTTATTACATGTGATTATTTGACTAGTAAAATATCCATGTTCATATTTATATGGTAATGTTTGATTTATTTATTCCATATTATGTTCATGTTTACGTTTAAAAGGATATTGTTTTTATTACACATCTTGCCTTAAAAGATTATAGCTTCGGCTAAATTATTTAACCTTACTGATCATCTGAGATCGCCCCTTTATAATGTATTATTTTCCAAAGATCCCAATATGTGTTTTATGTTTGAGATTTAGCGGTAAGCTAAGAGAGAAATGGAATTATCATAGGTTTTTTTTGTATGTTAGAAATTTTAATGTAATGTTTATGTCTGCAATATATTTTCCAAGACTGCTAAACTGATCAGTCTCTCAAGAGTTGATTCCTTGTAATCATGGAAATGTGTTAAAATAATGCACCGACTCTGGGAATCTAGGGTCAGGGCATTACAAGAAATGATTCTTTTTCTTTATCGTGATCCTAGGGATCTCAACATTATCAATTAAATAGTTAATTGAATCATCCTTCTTTATGATGAAGATGACTCATGCATCCCTTGGTAAAGCACATGGTAATATTATCCCTTTACCTGGATTATATTTTATTTCTTTCTTCATATATTCATTTTCTAAAACAACCATTATAAATTGAGTCTTGGATAAATAAAACACCTCTGGTATAAGTTTGATTTAATATTAAACCTCTCATCTTGGAGGAATAAAAAATAATTACTCAGGAAACCTATTAGCGTATTCCTTCACAATGGGAAAGTCATCATGGTTGATTATTTCCATATACTAAATCAGTTGTGGTAGATATGATTTCTCAAAGTGTAATAATATCCATGGTCGATATGTTGGTTCTAAATAAGAATTTTCCATCTCCTTTAACTTGAAAGGACATTGGGGATGAATGAAAATAAGAAGACTGATTTCCTTTTGAAGACATTTTTTGAGCTCTATATTATGAAATAAAATACATACTCATATTACCTCTAATTATTAAAATAGGAGTATGAAATTTTCTCTAGTAATTTCATCTGAAAAAAATTTCTATGGGAGGAGTTTTAAGCTTGTTATGGCATAATATCCCTATTTTTCATTTTAACTAACAAATCTACTTCCATGATTTTTAGTGGTTTTTGAATAGTTCTAAGAATAATTCATTATATAAATGAATTCGTAGAACAAGAATTAAAAATTAAATTATCTATTATTTAACGAAAAACATGATTATGTATCCCCACTTAATTTTCGAAATCCACTTCAGTGGTTTTGATGAAAACGTTTTTCCTTTGCTTCCTTAGAGGTTGTTGGTTCTCTCAAAAAATCCATGGCTTAGTGAATTGGTCTGCTATGTTACCAAAATCATTGAATTTGAAGAAAAGAATAATGTGTTAAGGGTTGAAAGGAGAAATTTTTTCCTCCATAATTATAGTTGGTTTTTCCTATTATTATTCTCCATCTAGGTGTCCTTCCTTCATTCCCATTACATATTCCCAAATTGAATATAGCAGTTCTAGGGTGCTTCATTTTTCACCTTTGATAAGTGGGATGCCAAAATTTATTAGCACCATTATATTTTTCAACATGATCATAGGAAATGAATTAAAATTTCTACCTCATATCCCCAAGATACTATTTATATTCATCAATCTCTATCTTTACATTGAGGTAAAATAATCCAATTTTATCATAGATATCATTGTCTCATATAGCTACGACTTTTTATTGAGTTTTTTAATCCAACCCAATGAATGGAAAACTTTTTTTCAGGGGTTAATGAAAAGGAATGTGTTATATTATCCTTGACTTGTGTTTCATTCCTCACATTCCCCAACAGATTTATCAGCTTTTTTTCACGAGGTTATGGAAATCCAATTCCAATTTACATCAGAGACTATAAGGAAAATATTCGATTTTGTTTTCAGAATTCCATCCACCGCATTGATTAGGTCTCTCGCTGAAGATTCATAATCCTATCAATGTCCACCACTAATTAGTATCTCCCTCCATATGATAAATAGCTAGAAGAACCTTCTATTTATCATAACGTTGAAGGATAGATACGATCTTCTCCAAGTAGTTAATCCATTTTTATATGATTAAGGTATTAGATGATTCATTTAATATTGGAGGAATTTTTCAAATAAATATATAAATTGAAATTTTTTCTCTCTTTGGGGGATTCAGAAATTCCTTTTAATATATGTATATATACATAACCTACTTTATCTAATATAGAATTGTCATAATGATAATGATTCCCTCACCCATAATGTTGGGAATCTCATTTGGGTAGTTATCACATTTCCCATCACAATGATTTTTTACAAGATTCTATGTATTTCAGGACATTGTCTTGATTAGTTTGAAAATTAGAGATGAATATTATTAAACTATTAAAAACATAATGGGGGAATCCAATGACATAAATTGGATAAGTTATAAAATATGTTTATTTCATAACTTATGAATTTATAGGATTCAATTTATGTTATCCATGATATATTTCATAACATTAAATCTTATGTGAATAATTTTTTCAACATAATAATGATATCTAATGTGATTTTTAATTTACCAAAGCATATACCCTTGGTGTGTCAAAACAGGTGTGCTGCATGAACCATTTTTTTCACCAGTTCCACATCAAGTCTTGTTTAATGTAGTGTTTTATAGTTTTACCACTAGGTATATCTATGAGAGTGTCACATCCAATTTTAGTATGAATGAAATGATTTTTTTGACAAAGATGTTATGTTATATTAACAAAATTTTAGAGATATTTTATTATACATAGTCTTATCCCTAAGGCTTTCTCTATATTTTTCTAGTCCTAATCCAAAAAAACACATATTTTCCTTTTATACCAACTATGAAAACCCATACCTTTCTTATAATTTAATTCATGTCTTATAAAATATGATTAAACATAATACCACCTATATCTTTAGGAATCCTAGTTTCATTGGGAATTAGAAACATTACATAATGACCTATAACCAAAAATACACCATTTCAATTGAAAATGCCTTTAACATTCTCTTAATAGTCCAATGTAAATAAAACTAGAGGGGATACCTATGGATATACATAAGAAAAGGGTGAGATATAAATACTAAAAAGGGAATAAACAAGAATACATTGGAATATGATACATCTTAGAAAATGTAATTATCAATGAGGAATAAAATGAATGATAATCATAAATATGAAACATGAAGCTTGGTATAACCTGATAATAATAAATTCAACATTGTAAAATAAGGAAACCATTTAAAACATTTCATCATAAACATATGTTAAGGCTAAATTCGATGATATCATGATAAAAAATTACCATCATGGAATAAGGTATACGCCCTATCCCAACATGACATCTCATGAGACAAAACATTACCTAATGCACTAGAGTGTTGTATAATTCTTGGTGCACCCATTACATTCATCTCATTATCATGATTATGTGTTCCATATATATCATGAAAAATTGATTAATTAATCAGCATATTATCATTCAATGATTATGGAGTGCAGAATAAATTCATTCAATTCTGAGGTTAGAAAATATTTTGTTTATCAAGGAGAACACCATTGATAAGAAACATGTATGGTATTTACTACAAAATAGTTTAGCATGGAAAATCGTAGTGAAATTCTATTAGGATAATGACACCACATTGAAATTTATAAATTGGATTCATGAGAGAGAAATTGGTATATCAGAATCATCAAATAAATAGGAAGTAATAGGGAAATTGTAATAAAAATCCCAACATTGGTATTTGTATATATATGGAATAATATAATTAATAAATTATAATAGATAGTATAATAATAGGATCCCTTACATGAGTTTGGGACTCCAAAATATTTGGAGGATCTTCATGTGAGATATGGTGTTCCATGTGAGGAGTATTGAGAGGGGAGGGGAGATTAAGGAAGTGTTTAAAGGATTTTTTTGAAGACAAATGGGGGCTTGTGTGGGTTTATATTGGAAATGAGTGGGTAATTCATTATCATTTCTCAATCATAGGTTTTGGACACTATATGATAAAATAACAAAACTGAAAAAATTACCATGGTGGTTTCCCATGGTTTATGAGAACCAGGAATGACTACAATTACATTCTAAGGATAATTTAGGATTATAAAAAAATAATACCCTCACTGATCTGTAAGTGAGCCATACTATAAATTAAATTATTTTAAAACCTTAAAAAATTTTATAAGACTTGGAGGATTCTAAATGGATTCATAAAATAAATTTTGTAATCTTAAAATAACATTATTTTAAATGGAAAGAATATATTATTCAGATGATTCCATATATAGTATTTATTACATGACATTTGGATCATGATTATGTCATAATACACAACACATCATTATACAACATTTAATTTTACCACAAAATTTGATTATCTCACATAATAATGAAAAATACACTATTGGGTAATTTTGGCATTGTAATCTCAAAAATATAATTCATTTTTTCAAAATAATTTTATTAATATGATTATATTAACTTTTAAAATAAGAATCAATATTTATTTAGAAATGCAGAGGTTTTTGATAAATAATAATTTTTAAAATGATATCAAATTTAACATTAAATTACTAAAATGATTATGATCATTTATATTTAATAAAAATAATTTTAAAACTATATTTCAATAAAATAATTTTTTTTTAAAAATCAATTATTTCATACAAATAAATTCTTTAATTGAATTTTAATACATCCAAAAAATTAATTTTTTTTGTTTTAGTGTATCAAAATATAAATTATTTATATTTTAAAAATAATGGGGTGAAAATATATTCATTATTCTATAAAAAATAATGAAAATAATCATATTTTTATTGTCTTGACAAATATCGCTTTAATAAACCCGAAAACTCCAAAGGAGTAATGTGTGCGATGGGGACAGCTTCATGGTGTGGTTAGTCATACATGGTTTAGAATATGATCTCATTGTGTTTGAACTTATCCCATAAATGGTTCTCCTCCCGATTATATTGTTGGATATCTGCTTGGGATGGGTTGAGGGAATTCCCTAGTGATACTATCTCTCTCAGATTCTTTAGAATATTTTCTTCATAACGTATGATGATACTAGTTGAGTCCATCAATTCCTTTTTTATGTCAATTAGATTAATTAAATCCCTAAAGTTGTACTAAACATATGATCACTATTCAGAGACTATGTTATCAATGTTAATTATTCATAACGATCTTTTAAACTTGATAGGATGTAATAAAACAAAATAAATCAATGTGATTTCTATAACCATAACAGTTAATATGAAATTTAATTAAATCACATGTGGAATTTAATTTTTAATATCTCGGGTTGTTACAAAATTTATTAAATTAAAGTAAATGATCAATGGTAAGTTAAGATCCATATAATGATAATTTTTTTGATTTTAAATAAAATATTTTTCATCATATATTATTGTTATAAGATAACATTTTTTTAGGATAATTTACCAAATATTGAGTAATTATATTATTATCAATGAATATAATGAGTTATAAATACAAGACATGATTCTATTTCAGAAGAACAATTTCCTACATTGGTTGTGTTTTGGAAAGAATATGATTCCCTACATAAATCATGAATTAAATACTCAAAAATGAATTTTTTTAATGTTTGAAGAACTAAAATTCACTTTAAACTGATTTTATGTTCTATAAAATAGTGACAAGTCCTTCTACATGTCTCCAACACTTTTCCAAATCCAATATTGTTTGTAGAAGCTACGAAATATGATAAAACAATCTCTAATCCCCAAAAATCACACCACTATTTTGAAATTAACATTTATCCATCAAATATATTATGTAATAATAATATATAAATGATAACATAATATGGTCCATTGGTTGGAGATAAACCCTTATCTTGTTTCGATTATGTGTTCATTCCCCAAAGCCTTTCTGGAAATAATGGTTATTCAAACGTCATTCAGGTAGTCATTTTTATAAATATATATTAATATAATTCATATAATGTCTTCAAAAAAATATCATGGAAAACATTGAAATAAAATTAGTCATTAAATAACCTTTTTTCTAATATTTTTAATACATCATAATATTTTTCCCACAAAGTCTAACCATATTATTTGAATATTATCTCAATTTCATTGATGAGAATTTTACCATAATTGTTATCAATACTTATTTATATAAAATGTAAATGAATTATTACTATAGTAACATTTTCAATAAAACACATTTTAAACAAATGGTTTTTATTTCCCAAAATGTTTCCAAAAATATCATTACTCATGTTATATCCTTACAATAATTGTTTTGAAAAGGGGTCTTTACGACACACAAAATATGATAAAACATAATCGTAGAAACCCATGATTTTAGCCATAACAATAATGTAAATGAAGACAAGTATTATTAAAAAATTTAACATAATTCTTATATATTTCATGATTTTTATAACCAAAATACCAATTTTGAAAATTCATCTATAATTTAATTTTTTAACCCCAATACATAAATATTTTAACCATTTTATATCAATAGGGGACATTGATTTATCTATGGGTTAAATATTTAAATATGGAATTGATTTAAGATAAATCATAGATTCCACACATATTAGACAATGAAATGTAACTAAATCAATAGGATGTTATTTCTCCCTTCAATCATTTTATTTATTTTTAATCCTATGTTAATTTCATTATTACCTTCGTTTTCACGCATAAAAAATATCCCTATTCCATTGAGAAAACATATTTTCAACATAGGAAACCATAAGTTTAACATATGTCATTCATTTCCATTATATATTCCAATACATCATAATGTTTTTCAATTAAGATGTGATTTATACATTGAATATACATGTAGACTGTCAAACTAGGTGATTAGTAAGGCATGTTATCAAGAACCAAGTGGTGATTCGATCAATATGAATTATCCATTTTATATATTATTACCCCTAAGTACATCTATTCCAGAACCACGTCTTCTTGAAGAATTTAGGAAGTCAAGTATTTCATGGTAGAAAAACATAATTTCTTCATTACCAAATCAATATGATTTTATTCTATAAATATACTTTATTTTTATCATTGGGTTATGTTCCCTAATCTATGGTCTCTTAAATATTTTTTAAAATGATTTTACTAAACTTCTTCTGATTATAACTATTGTGACCCCAACTGTTATATCATAGATCTAGTGGATACATTATTACATTGTAATATGATACAAGTAATCACATACCAAAGGATCGTATAGTTTAGTTGTCTTGGAAATAAAGATGCATAGATGACTCCCATACAATTTTTTTAAAAAAAACTAAATCATTAATTTTCCATGATATATAATTATTCCCTATAGAATATCCTTTCATATAATTCCTAGTAAAATTCCTATACTTATTTAAAATAATGTAAAATAAGGGTTTTCTCTAATTCTCATTAAGGAATAAGTACAGTGGAAGCTATAATTAATGAATAAATAATAATGATTATTAAAAGGTAAATAAATTAACACACATTCCATTTAAAGAACATGAATATCAGGATAAGATAATTTATATCAATATTGAATATTAAATAGTAGAACACACATTCCATTTATTCAAAAACATTACTATCATAAATGGATTAGTTGTAACCAATATGTGAAGGATAAAAACTCAAAACACATTACATTAAATCTATAAAAAGATAATTTAGTACTTCTAGAGATTATATAATTTATGAAATTTAATTGATAAAAACAAATGATCTCTCAATGAGGGTAATTCTTATTAATTCAAATTCATTTTCAATTATCAATATATCTCTTCAAAAAAGATTAATACTCATGTGTAGGTGTACACTAAAAACCCATTAAACTAAATTTATTCAACTAATTAGACTCATGAGACTAATGATGCATCATGAAAATTTCAATATCCCATCCCCACACATATATTCAAGTGAACGGAATCCCACATAGATAATAAAATATATTAAATTCATAAAAAATGTCCCTATACATTAAATATTGGTATTGAAGAATGAAAATTAATTATCAATATTTCTCTATTCAATAAAATAAAATTAACATAAATACCTCTTATTTTGAAATTTAACACAATTTAATGATTAAGAATATCCATGATCAATAATACGTATATTTATGTGAAATAAAATTTCAAATGTTCTCAAGAAAGTTAATAATTAAAGGGAATGTTAATTGATTCTAAAATGAGTCATGTAAGTGAATGAAAATGCATTTTCCATCAAAATGAGCATTGACCATCTAGAATATGAATAAGTATATTATAAATCCATCATAAACCCATTGAAGAAATAACAAAGGGTTTTTTCCCTTTTATGAGTAGTAATATAACAAAAGGATCACTAAAAATAATTTTGGGGAAAATATCCTTTTTCGTTTTGAAAACCAATTACTAAATGTAAATGTTCACTAAATATATTCATTATAATTTTATTTAGAACAAATATTTTAAATTTATTATTATTTGATTAAATCATAAATAGTTTAGAATGGTATGAAATTATATACTTTCTGAGTATGAAAAAACAAATATTCCTTTCATATTTTTGGTTGCAGCCAAATGGGAATAGTTTAGATAATGATATGAAGATTCCTTTCAATTTTTTTAAATGAAAAAATGGGTAAAATTTTCTATAATTAATCATTTGGAATCAGATAATAATTTTTTTAAATATTATTTAAATAGAATTATATTGGAAGAAAATATATTTTTGACAAAAGAGAAAAATGAAGTCCAATTTTATTAATAAAATCTGAATTATATTAACTACCCAATAGTTGAAAAATGATTCTAATGTGTGAAAAATACATGAATAATAAGATTATAAGGAAATTAATGGGTTTTTATAAAATGGACAAATATATTTGTTCAATAAAAACCAAACATAAATATTCATGATTAATTAATTTTGTGGAATAAACCCTTACAAAGATTGTAGATTTGGTATGAATATTAATCAATGAATCGATTATTTTCATCATGTATAAACACACATACTACAATTGAGAATAATTAATAATTTATTCAAATTTATTTCAAACATAATCATATATTTTCAAATAAAATGAGGAAGTAATATAAACCATTTAAAATAAATTGATTTATGAAATTCTTTACAAATTGGTAACTTTTTACTCAATATCCATTTGCATGAAATAAATAAATCCATCTAACGGCCCGAAGGCCTTATATTTTTTTATTATATGATAAAGACCCCTTTTAAGGGATGTAGGGGTGAATCCCAAAGACATCATGGACATAGGAAAATACACTCTAAGGATAGAAAGAATAAAAACCAGAAAGACATCACTGAACTACTCCTCCCAGCATTTGAACATGAAGAAGCTCTCCACCATTGCAAGGAAAATCCACAAGCAAGTGTCAGGTGTCTGGCACATGCCCAACACATACTTCCCTCCTTCGAAAATCGAACCATTCAAGCAGAGAAAAACCACCATGCTGTGACACAGATTTCCAGGGCCGCAGGGGACCATTCCTCCAAAACAACGCATACAAATCCGTGATTACCAGAGCAACCCACAGATCACCAAATCAACAGACTTTTTCTACCCAAGGGATCCTTCAAAAATAAAATGCATGAATCAAAATAGAGAAAACGTCAAACATACCTCCATGAACAATTCCATCAAAACCAACACAAAAGTCCATTGATCTGTAAAACTTCCACAGAAAACATAAACCAGATCATCCCCCCTCTGATCACTCAATAGCCAAAGGTGAGCCACTCCAGGGTGACAAAGCACGCCGGAGCTGTCACCGGGTCACGCCGTCACGAACCTATGATCCAGAAGACGAAACTGCGTAGAAGATGTCACTCATCCGTCGCCAAGCCATCGTGAAACCGGATCCTGGAACTCTATAGCTGAAGCTAAGCCAAGGTGAACGCCGTATCCAACAATGATCTGAGATCTGGCGGATCTTCCATCCAGAAAGTTCGAGACTACCGTTTCGTATAAAGATTTTTACATTCATTTAATATATTTTATAATAAAAACATAAGTATACATCTTGATTTTATTCTTTACAAAAATATTAGTCAAAAAAAGTATTTTTACAACATTAAGTTTGAGAAATCATTTTAAATATAATTTTTGACAATTTTATAATCTCTATTGGAAAAAATAAAATTATTATATAAAATTGGGACCTCAAAATTTACATTGGATAATCTTCTGCACTTTTTCTGTTTAATGTCATATTTTAATGAATAGTGAAAAATTCCACATTTTTATTCAAACTATTTTTTCATCTTATTTGTTTGTAATGATAGACTATCCACTTAATTTCCATTGAACAATAATTATATTATTTTTTTATCATGTAATCCAATGTAAGTAGTTGTAATCTACATCACAATTAAATTGGATATACAAACTTTGTGAACTTTGGAACATTTTACATTAAAACCTATTTTCCTATTCCAACAATGAGATTAATTTCTAATTAAAATTTTTCCATTCTGTATTTTTAATTTACAATAATATTAAATATTTGGTACCATTACATAATAATTATTCATATAGTTCCATTTATTTCTTAATAGTGTGAATTGTAACGTTAGTAATAAAATTTATAACCACAATTAAGGGTATATCAGGTAATTAACAAATTTTTTTTTTAAAATAACAAATAACCATAGAACATGTCATAATTTAATTTTTGAGAATAATACAACAATTATAATCCTTTGGTATTTTTTAGGACCACTTATAGCCACTTGGAAGACATTAATGCATTTATAATATTGTATTCATTGAAAATTAATTTTTTAACACTTTTTTTAACAAGAAATGCATATTTATTATGGGGATATACGTGGGATATATTTAAATATATATATTATTTTGAATGATAAATTTTTTATCTACCTAATAATAGTTTATTTATAATTTTTATTCATTAAATATGTAAATTTAATTATGACACAACGATTATGTAGTAATAGATTTATTAAAGGAAGAATCAAATAAAAATATTAATAATATAAAAATAAAATAGATTCAAAATTTTTTATTCCATACAAGAATTTTATCGATGGATTTTACATGTTAGGGATTATTTAATGTAGTTTTTTATAATTAATCATCTTTTTTATGATATTTTTTTAAAAGCCTCAAAATGAATAGTGTCAAAATTGACACTAATGGTATGAAAAATTATAATTATTTTTTAAATGGTATGTTTTTTTTCCAATACTGAGTAAAATAGTTTTATTAATTAATTAAATTTTATAAATGACTATTTTATTGGCCGTTTTTCATGTTATGGTAATTAAATTGACATCAAAGTGTAGATTATATAATATGCCAGGAAGAGTTAAAAGGGTTAAAACTATGATATAAGGATTTAAAAAAATATAAAACATGTTTAATTTTAATTATATGGTTATATTTAGACCCATAGTCATTCTATACTTGATATAAATCAATTTGAACAAATATTTAATCAAAAAAAATTTCTAATAATTTAATATTTTTAATAATTCCAAGAGTTCCCCTCCCCTCTCTTATAAAAGTGAACCCATTGATCTGTATTCCATGAACATAAAAAATCATTGGTTTGACCAGTATATACTCAAAACCATTCCTAGTATCCCTCCCCACATTCTAGAGGACTTATTTTAGGAATGAAACCCAACACAGCAGTGTTTTTGTGTTAATAATGGAGACTATCTGATTGAAAGGAAATGTTTTTATTTATGTATTTCAATTTTATTTATTATTCCACTTCCTTAAAATTTTGTTCATACATGATGAAATAATAAATAAATTATCATAAATATAATAAGATATTGTTATGTAAATATCACCAACTAAATTAATCTCCAATTCCATTAAATGGAAAAATAATTAATCGTTTATGTGTATGTGTGAACTATCACCACCATGAGCTGATACAATTAGTTTTCTATTACTGTCTATCACGACATGTAATAATGATGGAATTAATTTTTAAATATCACATTAATGATCAATATATCATTATAATATAATAATAAATCAATTATGTTCTTTTGTTCCATGTACATAGAAATCATAACATCGTTTGTTCATATATTTGAACTATAAACTCCACAAAGCGATGTGATTAATTTTTAATAACCACCACACATGGATAAAATACGTAAGAATATTTTTATTTTTAACATGATATAAATTATATTTTAGTAAATTATATAATGATAAAATAATATTTAACTTCATTCCACAATGATCATTGAAAAAAGGAAATGTTACTCATGTGTACTTATGACTTACCATCTCCCAGTTTGTAACATTGCGCATTTTTCAGATACATATTTAATTAAGGGATTTCAAATTATAATTTCTATTTAAAAATTATTATTATGTAATTAATATTATTATATATATTATGGACCTATGGTTCCATGGACTATTAATATCATACCATGTTCATTTTCAACTCAAATGCATAATATCAACTAAACGTCCAATATGAACATAAATAATTATGTAATTTTTATTACATGTTTACAAGGGTAGTAAAATAAATAATAAACATAAAAAATATTATCAAAAATTAAATAGTTAACC
Organism: Viscum album; assembly: GCA_963277665.1. Classification (NCBI taxonomy): domain Eukaryota; kingdom Viridiplantae; phylum Streptophyta; class Magnoliopsida; order Santalales; family Viscaceae; genus Viscum; species Viscum album. The sequence continues at coordinate 961,425,660 of OY728127.1, forward strand.
TAATTATATAATTTAGTATGATAAAGAATATACTTTATGAAATAGACTCGAGGCATGGGACTTCATCTCTATCTCGTTTTATTGAGAAATATTTTTATGTTATACACCACCTACTTTTATAAGATGTATAAAAAACACTTTGTATTATAATTTTATGAAAATTATTGGAAATTAATATTTTAGAATGAGTAATTATACATTATTGATAAAATTATTAAAGGTATTTTATTTAAAATATACATCAACAATGATTTATCTGCCACCGTAACTATTATTTGATATTTTTGCTCCTCTACAAGCCTTAATATTTTTAATGAAAAGAAATAAAATATTCCCATATTGGATATTTTAGTATTAAAAATGGATTTTACAATGTATATCCTTTTTTAAAATCTATAAATGATTTCCTGTTATTTTAAATGATATTTCACAAGTGTAGTTTTGTTAATTTTAATCATTTTTTTGTCATGTTTATATAATGTTACATGGTCACTTAAATGTTGGTTACATGATAATCCAATGATGGGTTGTTATATGATAAAAAAATTATGGTTTGTTAGGTTATAACCTATAATGCATTGGGTATGGAATTTTTCCATTTGATTATTCTATTTGTAAAAATGATATGTATGAAAGTAAATCACATGGTTATTAATTTTAAGTATGAATATGTCAGAAGCTACCGTTATATTTTATATGTTATTTCTATGGATTTTATGATAATATTTTGAATACAATTATGGTATGAAATGAGCTTATATTAAAAAGGATGTATTTAGAACCTCTTAATGGTGAAAGGTATTACATTAGGATTAAGTATCAATTTGTTTTAATGATTTCATATGACTAATAGTTCACCTTCTTTATTTAACCCATACTTATCCTTTTATGCACATACATTATTTTGAAAATCCGTTAATTGGATTTAAGGGAGAATATAGTCCAGTATGGGGTCAATGAAAAATTAATTTGATTAAGCATGAAAAGAAACCATGTTTCACTTTAAAGGATTTGGTTTTATGAATGATATAGATATTGTTGGAAGTGTCCAATTGTTATTTCTATTGGTTTTATAGGTTAAGGTTATGGTATAATTCTCTAAACGAATAAATATGAAAAGATCATAAATGTAAAATGAAGTAAAATTATTGACTTATCAAATGATTATGTAATGTTTACTATTGATTCCTTATAGTTAGTATCAAATGATGGTTTTGAAAAATTTATAGGTTATGGTAATTTTAATAACATACCATTGAAAAATTATATTTTATGGTTAAGTAAAATTGTTATAGAATTAAAAATTACCTTTTTCTACTGTATAATATATGCCTGTTCAGAATGGTTTTACATAGAGGAAATAGGGAAGTTGTTATTGGAATGAATCACGAAGAAACAAAATTAAAATGAGCATCCTGAGATGGTTGGAATTGGAACTGAGTAGTTTTTTCTAGGGATGGATTAGTTGAATTATGTGATAATCGGTGGTGGTGTTCACGCAACATAGAAAATTGATCTACCACATAAGAAAATTATTATTATGGAGCATTTTATGGGATATAATCCCCCATAATTAGATGATCATTTGACACTGTTCCATCTGAATAGTAAAATAACACACTAGAAGACATATTTCGCATCATGGTTTCTTGGGAGAACCCAAAGGATACTCTTGGAATTTATCATTTTGAAGGAAAAGCTGTTCAGTAGTGGAAAGTGGTTTAAATTACCTTATGAAGTGAAGTTGTTAATTACATTTAATGTAATAAATTTAAAAATATATTCCTTGAGAAATATTTTCTTAAGGATGTTTGACATTTGATAGAAAATCTATTCTTGTAATTGATAAAAAAGGAGGAAGATAATGTGACTACATATGAAAAAAATTTCACCCGTTTGTAAATGAACATCTTAAATTTTATCTGGGATATTTATAGTAAGATAGATTATTTTTAATCTGTATCGAAGCCTTGATACCAAAGGTTATTAGCTTCTTGTGAGTTAAAAATAAATTAGAAACCTGTCTGATGTGTTGAGAAAGATGAAATATATTTTTCTGATGACCATGTATCCTACGAGTGAAATCAAAATAAGAAGTCAAGTATTCATGTAATGGGATATAATTAATCGAATATGATTGGAGATAATAAAACTAAATTTCCATTTTGGGAGGAGTGTGGTAAAAAGAATCCTAGAGAATATCTCTCAATATATATGAATTGATTCTCATGTTGAAATACTGGTCATATTGATCGTGACTATAAAGGAGATAATCATACAAGCAATGAAAAGTTAGTGGTATGATTTTTTAATGCAATGTGTTAGAAAATAATTCCAATGTATGTCTAAATATGATTAACTAGGGTGGAAACTAGAATAAACAAAAGATGAAAGGAGTAGAAAATTCATTTTCTACTACTGCGGTTGATGCGAGACAATCAAATGTTGTGGTGAAATGTATGTTACATGTTTTATAAAAAATATTCCATACTCTCTTTGACTCTAGATCTTCACATTCATTCATTTTTGAAAGGATTACAAGTAAATTGAAAATACCACCTTACAAATTTGATATATAAATTTCGTTAAAATTTCCACGTGTAAGAATTAAAGAATCATAGATTTATATGAATATTCCTTCTATCATTGGTGGGATGGTCTTTCATGATAATCTTGTTAAACTTCCCATATTACAGTTTTATATAATTTTTGGTATGGATTGGATTTTATTTTATCATGATAAAATTGATTACACAGCTACCAATTTTTTATTATATGGTTTCATAACCTTGATTACATGCCACAATGATGAGTGATTGGTTAAACATGGAATTGAATTTAATCAATCTCAAGTTGTTGAAAATAATGAATCATTTTTAATTAGCAAAATTCCAGTATTGAAATAATTCATAAATCTTTTTCCTAATAAATTTCCCAGAATTGTTCTTGACCGGGAGGTTGAATTTACTATAGATTTAGTGGATGAGGAAAAGATTATTTCTGAACCCCCTTATCAAATGGCTCAAGGAGAACTTATGGAATTGAAAAAATGGTTATAATAATTACTTGATAATGTGTTCATTCAACCTATAACTTCACCAGGGGTGATCTTGTTTTATTTCTGAAAAACAATGATGGGTCCATTAGACTACATAATAATCATAGAGCCTTGAATAACATCACTATTAAAAACAAGTATATGTTTCCTCATATCGATGATTTTTTATCTTCTCCAAGGTGCTCAGTATTTTTTGATGACTTATTTGAAAATAGGGTACCATCAGAAGAAAGTGAATGAGGATTAAATACAGAAGATAATGTTTAGTAAAAACTATGGTCATTATAAATTTTTCGTTATTCCCTTTGGGTTATCTAATTCACCTGCTCTATTTATGATTTTTATAAATGGAGTCTTTCATCACTTTGTGGTTGATTTTATATATTATATAATTTTATATTATAAAAGCTTGAAGGAACATGAATGGAACTTAAGTTTTGTTTTTAAAACCATAAAAATCAAAGAAACTATATGTAATGTTTAGTATGTTTGAATTTAAGTTGAAAAAAATTATTCATTAGAAATATTATTTGAAAAGTTGGAATTTCTATTGAAACTTATAAAAAAATATTTTGAAGATGTCCAAGATCTACCAATGTCTAAGAGATTGATAGTTTCTTGGTATTATCTAGTAATATCAAACAAATTATTGAAAACATTACTCAGTTATCTGTCTCGTTAACTATGATATCATGTAAAGGAGTTATGTTCAACTAGAAAAATTAATGTGATGATTCATTTCTGGAACTGAAAATAAGACTGCTAAATTCTCATGTTTTAGCCTTTCCGTCCAAAAATTGTGATATTTTATATAAAGTTATTCTTCATTAAATTGAATTGGTTATATCATAATGAAAAATGACCAGGTAATTGGTTATTTTTTATGTTTTTTTGAAACCGAAAGAGTAAAATAACCCTACACATGATTTGGAATTAGGTGGTGTTATTTTTGTGTGAAAATTTTAGAGGACTAATTTTAATGGTGTAAATTCTGAAATATATTCTTATCACTAATGATTGAAATACATATTTAATAATAATTATTTATACGTGAGATGTATAAAATCGTTGAATCTAATCAGGGATTATGATTTCACGACTCAATACCATCCTAGATAATTAAATAATGTGGAAAATTCGTTGTGTCAAAATTGTAATAAAACATTTACCATGCAATATTCGGAATTTAATCCTTTGGTTAAATCAAATCTATCAGATATAATTTAGTAAGCATAGATGGTAGATATTATGTTACAAAATAAAGTATAATTCTTCTAAAAGGGTTTGTTTTTTTAATTTAACATTGATAAATATTGAGTTTTTATGTTTGGGAAGAGATTATATATGCCTTTCGATTCATAGTTGAAGAATGATCTGTTAAATGAATCTTATAGTTCTAAATTTTTTATTAATAATGGTGACACTATGATGTACAGAGACCTTCATATGTATTAATGGTGGGATGGAATGAAAAGATATATTACTGATTTTACCCTAAGATGTCTGACTTCTCAATTGGTTAATGTATAGAAGCATTTACTAAAATGGATGTTTCATCCTTTTCTAGTTCTGAATTAGAAATGGATAAATATATTTATGTACATAATAATCAGATTACAAAAAAATTATCAAGATTAAAATGCAATCGAGGTTATTTTTTATTGATAGACTTAATCTTTTCAGTTTCTTCTTATTTATGATATTCTATCTATATATCAAAATTCTCAAGTTTATATTAAAGAGATTGTTAGGTTCCATGATGTCCCCATCTCCATTATATCTAATCGTGATCCTAGGTTCACTTCTATCTTTTGTAAAGGCATTCTAATGTTATCAGTTACTAAATTATATTTCATTTTATATTTTTATCATCTAACATATGGGAAGAAAAAATGAACAATTTATACATTATAGGATATGTTATGTGGGTATTAAATGGAATACTAGTGTAGTTAGGACCAACATATTTCATTGGTTTAGTTTTTATATAATAATATTATTCATTATAGTATATTAATAGAACCATTTGAGGAATTATATCTAAATCGGAGTTAAACTCCATATTTTTGGGATGATGTAGGTGAATTTAAGTTAATAGGACCAGAATTGGTTGACGAAGTGGTATAGAATTTTTTTTTGACTCAGAAACACATGAAGAAAACTAAGATCAGGTAGAAAAATTATACGAATATCCAAAGGAAGGATCTTTCTTTCAAGGTAGGTGATCATGTTTTTCTCAATGTTTCACACTAGAAAATTGTGATTTGTTTTGGCAAGAAGGGGAAGTAGAGTCCCTATTTAATTTGACACTATGATATCCTTGAGAATTATGGTTTAGTTTCTTATAGATTGTATTTACCTTTTTGTTTATCCTAGGTAGATGTTATTTCATTTTTCAATGTTAAAAAGTATATTCTAGGTCTATATAAGGTTTTGAGAACAAAAGTAGTTCAGTTGGAAGAAAATATTTCATATGAAGAATACAAATTCCAAATTCATTGCTGAGAAGAGAAAGTGTTATTATATAAGTTGATTTATCAGGTTAATGTTTTGTGGGAAAACCATATGTTTGAAGAGGAAATAGGTGAATCTAAAAATTATATGAGGGAAAATACTCCCATTTATTTCATAAGTGAACAAAATTGTGATGATGATATATACAAAAGGGGAAGAATGTAATAAACCAGAAAATTATAGAATAGTATATGTTAATTTATAAATATTTTTACATTCATTTAATAATGTTGATAATCATAATATAAGAATAAAAAATGTTATTAGTTAAAAATGTGTTTTAAAATAAGTAGGTTTACCACCATTTGATCGATAACCAAGTTAAATCAAGTTTTGGACAATTTAATAAGAACAATTTGGAAAAATAAACTTTTTTCTGGAATTAGGACATTAATATTTTATCTGGTTTTTTTGTTATTTTTCTGATAAATATCATATTTTAATAAATAGTGAAAAATATTACATTTTAATTCCAAACTATTTTTTTTCTACATTATTTATATTGATAGATTATCTATTTAATTGGTTTAAAGTAAAATTATACTATTTTTTATCGCTTAATCTAATTTAAGTCATTCAAATCAATTTTAAAATAAAATTTCATAAAAAAGTATGTTAATATTTGATTGTTTTGCGTTAAAAAACAATTTTCTTATTCCGTTAATGGTATTAATTTTAATTTAATTTATGCTAGTTAGTTGTTTTTAATTCAAGAAAATGGACTCTGTATTTGTAATCACAAGGTCAAAATTATTTAAATAGGTCTCTTTTATTTTTGGACATTATGGATAGCAACATTAGTAATAAAATTTATTTACATGGTTAATGGTAAATCAGGTAATTAAAGGTAAAAATTGTGTTATAAAAATATAAAAAACATAAAACCTATCCAAAATTAATTGTATAAGAGTATTCCAACCAAGATCATCTTTGGGTCTATTTTACGACCACTTGGAGAGTCTTGGATAACTTTAATGCATTAATAATATTATGTTCAAGGAAAAGTCAGTTTTGTTACACATTTTTTTAACAAGTAATGTATTTTTAATATGGGGATATATAGGGGATGAATTTACATTTAAATTTTATTTATAAAGGTAAAATGTTTATGTACATAGCAATAATTTATTAATGATTTTTAGACATTAAATAATTAAATTCAATTGGAACACAATGATGATGTCATAATATATTTTTTAAAGTAAGAATCAAATAAATGATATTAATAAAATTAAATTCAATATAATTTAAAATATGTGATTCCAACCATGAATTTTTGGGATAACTTTGACATGTTAGGAATGTGTTAATTTTGTTTTTTTATTTAATAATGTCGTTATGATATTTTTTAAAATTAAGGAAATAAATATTGTCAAAATTGACAGTAATGTAATTGAAAATATAAAGTATATTATTAGTTGTAAACAATTTATAAAAATAGAAGACCTGTTTAATAATTTTAAATTTTACTTGAATTTCATCAATAACACTCTTATTGGATGTATGTAATTTTATGGTCAATATATATACCCATAATGTGTATATTATTTAATAAATAGTAAGAGTAAAAAATAGAAATAATTTAAAGAATAGTGTTTAAAAAATATTCCGAACATGTATAATTTTTAATCGGTGATTATATTTCGACCCATAAAAATCCTATAATTTATCTAAATCAATTTTGACCGATTTTTAATGGAAAAATAATTTATTTTAATTAATTATTTGTAATAATTTTAAGAGTTTCCCTGCACACACCTATAAAAGAGAACACATTCATCTCTTTCCCACACACATCAAAAACCATTTTGATCACTCATGATCTACCCAAAACCCATTTCTATAATCCCTACCAATATTAAATAGGCATGTTTATATATAAAATCTCTTTATATGTTTTAAAGTTGTAAGATTCGTGGTAATTTGAAGGAAAGGTAATGGTTTTATTTAAGTGTTTCATTTTATTTGATCATCCACTTCCATCAAATATTCTTCATCCATGGATTAAAAATAATTATAGTATACTAAATACTATATGATTTATCATTTTAATATCATAACCTAAATTTATATCCACTTATGTTAAATGGGAAAAGAATTAATCGTTTTTGCGTATGTGTAAACTATGACCTCTAGAAACTGATATAATTCATTTTTATAACCATATCTCATGAAATATTATAATGATGGAAATAATGTTTATTTATGATATTTGTGATATAATTATAATTATGAGATAAAAATATATCAATTATGTTCATTAGTTCAATTTACATAAATATGATGACATCATTCATGCATATGTGTAATCTATCACTTCCTTGAAGCGATGTGTTTCGTTTTTAATCACCACATCACATGGATAAAATGGATAAGTATATTTGAATTATTAATATGATTTAAATTATATTATGATCATTATTTATTGATAAAAAATATTTACATCATTTCCATTATTATAATTGGAAAATTAAAATGTTACTCATTCTTACATATGAATTACCATCACCATGATTATAACATCAGTCATTTTTATAATACATAATTAATGAATGTTTTTAAAAGTATAGTTTCTATATTAATTTGATTTTTAATTCAAGAATATTATTTTAGAGTTGAGGGACTTATAAACACATATATTGTTTACATAATACAAAGATCATTTTTGAATCATATACCGAATATCGAAAAAATCTTCTTTATGATCATAAAAAATTATATAATTGTAATAAGATGGTAATAAGTTATTTAAAATTAATAATTAAAATGAATAATTTTCTGAACAAAGTAAATAATTCATTTCTATTTAATATTCATTAAGATAAATAACATACATGATTATTCAAACTCAAGGTAAGGGACTTCTCTCAATCTCTTTTTGTGAGGGCATATTTTTAGGTTATACACCACCTTCTTTTATAATATGTATACTAAAATAGTTTGAACTTCAATTTCATTAAAATGGTTTTAAATTGAATCATTAAATAAATATTTTATTAATTTCATGATAAAATAAAAAAATATGTTTTTATGGTATACTGCCCCAAGAACATCTCCACCACCGTAACCATTATTAGATATTTGGCTTCCTATATAATCCATAATGTTTTAAAAGGAAAAGAAATACCATATTCCAAATTTGGATAATTTGGTGTTGCAAATGGTTTTAAAGATGGATTGATTATTTTAATATCTGGAAATGATTTCTTGTGATTACAAATGAAATTTTATGTGCGAAATTTTGATAATTGCAGTCTTTTATGTGTTATGTTTATATAATGATACTTGGACATTTAACGGGTTGTTACATGATAAACCATAAATGGGTGGTTCATGATAAACTATGGATGTATGACCATTTTATAATCTATAATGTATTGGGTATGGAAGTCACATGTATGGGAATTATATTTTTATGAGTGATATCTATGGAAGTCAACTGTATTTTTATTCCAGTTATGTATGAATGTGTCCCTACTGAATTTTTTATGTTATATTTGATTTATATATGTTTTATGGTAATATTTTGATTAAAAAAATTAATAAATGTTCCAATTTTCAAAGGAATTTAATTAATACTTCTAATTAGTGAATAGAAATACTTCATGATTATATATCAATGGGGTTTCATTATTTCACAGGACAAACAGTTTTCCTTCTTTATGGACCCATTAATGAGATTTTTATCCTCATCCCATGTTTAGAGATGTTCTTAAATGTATTTAAGGGCTAATATATTTAAGTATGGGGTCATGGAAAATTTATGATGATTAGACATGAAAATAAAACATATTTCACTTTTAAATGTTTTCCTTTTATAATGTAAATGGATATTGGTGGAAGTTTCCACTATGTATTTATATGGTTTTTTAATGTTTTAGTAGTGGCATATTTATTTAAATATATAAACATGAAAAGATACTAAATGTGAAATATATTAAAATTATAGATTTACTCAAAATTATGTACGTATTTAGGATTTTTCCATAAAATATACACCACATGAAACGAATTGGGTGCATTAAATTATAAGAATCCTCATTGAAGGGAAATCACTTAGAAGTCCCTTACCTTACATTTAATTTTGGATGAAAATTATTTACCCTTATATATAATTGATTTAAGAATGATATTATTTTATAAAAAATTATTATTATTATTTATAATATCTTATATAATTCTTTTATAACATATTATCACTCATTCATTAATAATCATTCATTATCTATATTCTTTTTTGTATTAATTTCCATGTTTTCTTATCCATGATTTTTCATGAGTATTCTAGTTCTTGTCCATATTATATAGATTCATAATATAAATAATAATAATCATGATATAATTATCATATTTATACATAAATAATATCTCTTAGACCAACCATGATATATTTGTTTTAGAAAAGATTTGTGTTACAATCCCATGGATAGCTGGTCATGCATACATAGTGGAGATGCTTCCATTTTTCAATGATAATTATATTGTGAATGTAAGTAGTTTTTTATCCTAAAATAATGATCACAACATCATAATATCTTTTTATTTATTTAAATATTCTTATATATATCCTCCATGTGTGTTGGTGATGAAAAAAGAGTCACATCACTTCGCGATGGTGACATTCCACTCGTACATAAACGATGAATCATCTTTATGTGAGAGAAACATAATTAAATAAAAGGATTTTTCTCACCATATAATGATTAATATTTTGATAATATCATAATTATGTTATTTATGTCACATATACTTTAAGTGAGTGAAACATAATTAAATAAAATGATATTTTCTCACCATATAATGATTAATATTTTTATAATATCATAATTATGTAATTTATTTCACATATATTTATTAATATAATTCTTGTTAACTTCTATGGGATGAATTATTGCATATAAATGCATCATATTTCTTAGCAATGTTGTAGTGCACTGTATAGAAAAGCGGAATTATCATATCCACTACTAAATTGAATGTTAAAAAGGAAATATATTATATAATAATGATAGAAGTATATTTATGTGTAAAATATAAAATATATATATTATGTCTATCATTAATCCAAACCGTGAGGGGGGAATTTTAAAATGATTAACATTATTATGTGTGTCAGTACTCCACCGTAAACATTAATGATGACGCCGTAACCAATTTAATGAATGTGGGTATAGTTGTAGGTCATGGTAATGACATAAAACAGAAAAAATAATATATATATATATATATATATATGGAGGATAATGATTTTATTATATACTTATTTTTTACGAATAATTGTAGGATGTGGAGAATAAATAAAATAAAATCACTCGACAAAGAAACTTACCTCTTCCATGGGGTACCTCCTTAGGATTTTACCGAAATCCTTCTAATGTTTAAATTATGTATAAAATAATTAATCAATAATTAGAAAATGTTTTTTGGGAACTTTTTTGTGATGTTTCCTGGGTAGTAATTCATTTAACCTAACATGATTTATGCTCTAGAGTAGGGAAGAGAGTGGGTAGCCTTTTATAAGTGAGGTGACTAGCACAATTGTAATTTTTTAAATGAAAACATGTAACCACATTTATCATAATTAAAAAAGAGAAAATGTGGTATAACTGAAAAAAATAAATTAAATGTTCTAAAGTTTTCTTGAAAATAGATTATATACATGTTTTAGGTCATTTTGACACTTATCTTTTTAGTTTAACTCCCAATAATTCAATTTTTACCACAACCGTTGTAAATAAAACATTATTTTTCACAATAAATCGTGGTAAAAAATGAAATTATATTTAGTAGATAATATAAATAAATTTTATTGGAAATATGGAATCCATTTTTAATAATTCCATTAATATATGTGGAAAATGTTATTTTAAAATTATTCTTACAGGTGCGACGAGAGAGTAGGTTTTTGAAAAGAAAATGGTCAAAATATTACACTATTTTTACAAATAATTTCAGATTGAAAATCATTTAAATGACCAAAATTTTAATAATATATACAAAATTTAACTATTTTTATTTTATATCCAATTAAAAATATAATTAACTTTGAAAGTCATTTAATCAAAAATGTAGTTTTCAATAAAAATTCATTATTTTTTACTATTCATTAAAAAAATGAAATATTTCAGAAAAATACAAACAATTCATCATAATATAATTATCATATTATGGTTTAAAAAATAAATTTTATTTTTGAATATTAATTTTCTCAAAGTGGTAAAATGTAATTTTATATTATCTGCACATTCTGAGACAAAATAAATGGTCAAGAATTAATATTTTTTTTCAAGAAAATGTTTTGTTATTATTTAAATGGTTATTTTTTATTTTTAATAAGATTTTAACATATATTTCATAAATCAGTTATAAATATTTATAAATTAAATTTAATGGTTTGGTTATAACAATATTCTAAATTAGTGTTCATTTAGGCTATGCTTTTCATGTTTCAAAAGCTATAAATGAAATTATATTAAATGAAATATATTTAATTGGTCGTTTATGCTTAGTTTTAAAGTGCTAAAACTATCAAATAAGATTTTATTATATTTTAATTTTGCGAAATGAAATTTTGGTTATGTTACCTAACTAATATGTTAGTTTGAATCCTTAGTTAATATTTTTGACAGTTATCAGAAAATAATTGATTTTTTAACTTTAGGGGTCAAAAATGTTAATATTAAAATAATTTTGAAACATAAATTAACCATTTATAATATTCTAAATCATATCACATTATCATTCTTAAATATTTTATTTTTGTAATATTAAATTATTTAATGAAAATTATTTACTCAAATATTGCATTTTTTTGAACTATTTAAATTAATTTGGAATTCAAAACCAACTGATAGAAAAAATTCAACTCTAAAACTTCTACACATGCCTAATATGATATATTTATCTAAAAAATTCATTCAAAACCATAATTTTCCAAATAATATTGCTATTAAAATCAATAAAATAATTTATTTTATATTTTCTTATAATTTATTAATTATTGTTTTAGTGTCCAGTAATAATTTACAGTAATTATTCAAACATTAAAAATTAAAATGAAATTTCATTTTAAAAATAAATTTACTAATATTTCAAATAATTTTTTTATCCAAATTAAATATTTTTTATCCATATAATAAAAATATAGAAATGAAAAAGGTCAGAGAGTCAAATTTTTTATCAATTTCTCAAATTAAAATAGTTGTCATAATCCATAAAAATGGAAAAATGTGGAAATATTTTTGAGGAAATGGTGATACTAGTTGATATCGGATAATCCATTAGGATAATATAATGTGTAATTGAAATGATAAATCCTTATAATAATATTTGAACCATGCATTAACATTTTTTTGTAAATACTGAGGTGACAAGAAGTTTACCAAGTTTACTAATCAGAGTGATAAAATGTTTAATTTAACCAAAATTACCTATTGATTCAATATATGGAATCCATATTCATGTTTCAATTCATATAAGAGTCAAAAGATAATTTTAAAAAATGTGGAGAAATCACAACAGAACTACTTTTTGTAAATCTATATTTGAACATGAAACGAAATTTATTATTTTTCCATTACTATTAAAAAGATTTATACGAGTATTAAAAATTTTGACTGATTATATAATATTTTCATTTCATTAAAATAATTCATTAAAAAGGGATAAATTGTATTTATATAAACAAAAACTGATTTTTTTTATAAAAATTGGGTTTTAGAGAAACATCTCTCGTTACATTGAAACACATTTATTTTCATTTCATAACATTTGTCAACAAATGAACATATTATATTTATATGAAAATAATACTTTTTTTTGAATTATATATAACTATTAATGTACAAAAATTCAATTGATTGATGATAGGAGTAATGTTATGTAATAATATTTATATAGTGTATCAAAATTCATTTAAACTCAATGTCGTGTGTAAATAAAGATATAAAAGAATTTAAATTTATTTTATGAAAAATATATCGTGAAATATTATGGTTTAACCATATGCACCCATAGAAATTAATATCACGATAAATATTTTGACAGTGTATTAAAATAAAATTATGATATATTAGTTTCACAAAATCCCTATGTTCCATTGTTGGTTCTTGTAATTTATTATTCCTCTAGAGAAAAATAACCTAGTTGGTGGTCTTTCGCTATAGAAAAGTATCCTTATGATCTATTATTTAAGTATATTATTCTAAATTAGAAGTATAATGTTACTTTTTTACAATATATATTTTCATTAAATGTAATGGATCATGTATGTACTTCGTTAGGTGAGATAGATGTATCACATAGTGAACATGAGACCGATTCAATTGGTGTTCCAAGAAATAAGAAACCATCCAAATGCAATAATCATTTTTAAAAGACTAGATATATCTAGGGATTATCATTCCTTTATTTCCATATATAATAATCATTTTAGAGGATATATTTATGGTCATAACATCTCACTGACTTTGAAATCAAGATCTCACTAATGATTATTATCATAACGTTTCTATTGAATCTAAGAAGATTTTAATTTTTTCTGTATAGTGGAATCATTTTATATCATCTACAATATAGTCACAGGTCCCCATATCATTATTTCTACACAATTAACCAAAAACAATGGATTTCTTCCCTTCCATATAATTCATCATGTGTCTCCATGTTAAAGATTGAGTTAAAGCTATCGTTGTTAGAAATCTATACTAATAGAAGTTTGTGACCCAAAAAAATTAAAATACATTGAAAAAAGAAATATAACAACTTCATAGTGTTAAAGGGTTCTCTAATATTAACCATCAATATAAGGATGATAATTATTAAGAAAAATGAACTTTGAATGTAGATATTGTAGAATACATCACTGAAACATTGAGGTTAACATTGAATCCTAATTAGATAAATTATAATGTGGTACCCTATGAAATTCCACCACATTGATAATATATATTATTGATATATAATCAACATAAAAATATTATTTTATAGAAATGAAGTTTTCATACTTCGTATGGAGATCTAAATCAACCTAAACAGAATTATTTCATTTAGATGTTATTTGGAGTTCAACAAAAAATTGAATGGTGACGTTTCATATTTATATTATATTATGGGTAAAGATTGTGAAATCCCATTGAAAATATGTTTCACAAAATTATATCTATTACATACTAATAACTAAGATACATAATCTCCAATATCACTCTTCATATTTTCCCATAAAAATATACTTTCAAATCATTAAACATATTTTTACCTCTATGATTAATATATAATATTGAATAGTTAGCTTTTTCCAACAACTCCTTCATTAAATCAGGTATTAATAGAACACATATGTGTTTTATAATCCTCATCATCACTTAAAAATTAATGTCTAACCAAATAAAATTTATCACCTTCTTATATAGTTATATATCATTTGTATGTACCACATTAATCATCACTTGAATAATGATATGGAAGTTCATCTACGAAATATAGGATCTGAACCCTGTTCAATGAATTTCAATTTACCTATTATTCAAATATATATTTATTAGATCTATTTAAAAGTAACTTATTCAGAAATTATAAAGGTTCTTCGGACTAGGTTAATCATGGACATTGTTTGCATTCATCGAGTGTTAATGCATTGAACAGTAATAATCATTTAATTTTTACAAACATATTATTTAGAAAAAATTATAATAATTATATGTGAATATATTAATTGAAAAATTATTATTAATACATATATATCACCCCTTTATCCATAATGATAATTCATCTTTATCATTAATAAAAAATTACCATAACTAATCCCAAATCCAGTATTGGAAAATTCTTATTGTTAAGCATATATTTTAATGGGGAATGACCACTGACCATATCATTATACATAATGATCCATACATATCCCATCAGTTATGTATAACAATAATCAAAGAATATTCCTACCTACATGGTTGTTTTATCAATAATTCTCTAACCAACATTCTCCTCACATGGATGAAATTTTCCTTACATCTATTTATCCAAAGGTATATAGTTCCCTTTTGAGTGAACCTTATGATAGTATTAGAGAGCCATGAAAAGTTTCCCCAAAATCATTCATAATATCCATCCAAACTAAGAAAACTATAGAACTCAGTCAGATTGGTTGGACTAGTCCATCATTCAATAACTTTTTCCTTTGATGGATCCACTAATATTAAATTATTTTATATTTTAGGTCGTAAAAATTAAATGTTATATATCCAAAGTTCAGACATATGTTTTTTAAAAATAATTTCTCTTTACATAAGTTCTTAAACATAATCCACTAGTGAAATTAATTGTCTATTTTATTCTTATGATATATATGAACATCATCTATAAAGACTACTAGAAAATGATCAATTCAAAATGGAAAAACCATATTCATTAATCCCTGAAGAAGGATGAAGAATTATTATAACGAAATGATAGTAATTTATTTAGTCATGGATTAATGAAAAAACTATTTTAGGGTATTGTGTTCACTCCATAATCTATCATATAATTTTTAATGGTTTACTAACAATAAAATTATAGTTTATTATGTTCACTCCCCATTAAATCTTATAGTTATTCATGGTTATATCCATAGTCTACCATAGTAGTCATAGTCCCTTACTTCACTAGGTTTATGTCCCATTAAAATCAATATTATATCATTAGATACCCATATTTATATAATGATTTTTATTTCTATATAATTCATGTCCTACAAATCAGATAATTACAATCATAAATATGTGTTCCACAGTACCATAAAAAATAATCATAGAATAACTCATGGAAGGGAAATTTGTTACAAAATTATTCTTAATTTTACAAAATCATGACTCATTTAAAAGAAAAAGGCATCACCATATCATAATTAACATTAGGCCTAAAATGGGTGTCAAAAAATTATTCTACTATCATCAACATCAAAATAAATATGCTCAGATAAATTGGAGGTATCAATATATCATATACCCAATTTATCATAATAAAAATAAAATTATTTAATTATATGTGAAAATTAAATTAATATATCACTTGAACATTTCAAGAGGTAACTATACATTTCAATTTAAAATCATTTTTTTAAATCGAAAAAGTGAAAAAATATTATGTTTAAAATATTTTTGAAAAATAACGTTGAGGACTTCTGATGGAATCATTAAAGCATTGAGATGTCATTATATCTATAAATTTTAATCATATCATGTACCTTAATGAAAAAATTCATTTCAAATTGATTGTTAAAATTAAAAAGTATATGATTCAGAAAATAACTAGATTTTTCCATATGAACCATTTTTTATAAATTCAATTGGGAAAAATTGTATTATATAATCATTGGATAAGAGTACAACAATCGATGAAAACATAATTAGAAAACATTCATATGGATGAAGAAGGGTTTTTTTATGTTGAGGTAATTAATTTTTTTCCCTTTAAAATATTCTATTAATCTCTTATGTTATTTGAGATATGAAAACTAATGTGAAATATTAGATATCTAGAAATAACATTTGGATATTGAAATTATAGTGATCCTTGAGTGCTAGGATATAAAATATCATCTTCAGACACTTAATTATAAACAATATTGATAATCAATGAGATTATAAAATAAAAAAAAAATTTCATGTTTGATATGTTTCAAAGGTACCCTACAATAATCTATCAAAAATATAAATTTGTGATAAATAGATTCTACAATCATTTAGAGACACATACTATCATATACGATCATCTTAGGAAAATTAATCAACTATTTCTATAAGGACCCAACCTTACTACATTTCATAATCATTAATTTAGTTAAGAAATCAATTCCTTTAACATTATAGTTATTTCCATGCTTATATCATTATATAATTGGACATAATACATTCATAAAATTACACATTAATACAGAGTGGATAACATAAAAACAATATTAATTTCTTATAAAAAATAATTTCTTTTTAAATAAAATGGGATTTCTTTGAAAATTATACAAACATTTAACATGACTTCCTACTTTGCCTTAGACATCCTTATAACCTGATAAAATAATTTGAAAACATGGGATGAGCTCAAAAATATTACTAAGGGTTATAAAAAAAAGGATTGAACACATTCATCCATGAATACTTGTAACGTATGAAATCATTTTCAAAAGGCATAGTTATCACTCATATATACATACATTGTGAACCATTAGACTTCAAAAAGACTCCCAAATTACATAAGAACATAAATAGAACCATAATGTTATATTTGGTATTACTTACATAATCATGTAACCCTCTCGGCTACCTTATCATTTGTAACCCTCACGAATACCTTACAATTTGTACAACCATAAAATTTACACTTTGAGTAACCATACGACCGAACTAAATCATACAGACACCCAAAGTGTTAAATTGAGATACCGGTCCCACCATTCATAATAAAAAATTCCCATGAACAAGAACACACTAATACAATAAGAGTAATTTCATAAATACATTTGTTTTGAATTTTGAAAATGTGGATTAAAAAAAGGTTTTAAATGAAATTCAATGTCCGATATAAATGTCGTATAATTGAAGACAGATTGAATATTGTGGATGGAATATGTATTTAAAATATAAATACATGCAATTTATCATTATATAAAAAAATCTATCAAATTATCAATTTTAATACCATGTTAACAATTAATTATAAGGTTAATCCAAAGAATGGAAATCAGGTTAAAAATTATATTACCTCTGGTATGTGTAACTTCAATGTCATTTAGACCTCATGTACAATTTTTTAAATAGTTTTATTAATATCTTATAGATAATTATTCATCTTTATAATAACTTATATGATCATTTTATAAAATCATTTCACACTTTAATTATTATTTTTTTTGGTCCTTACTTTGTTTTGGGTGTGTTCATTACATGGCTTCCATGATTGGTTCATGATGGACATTATTCTCGATTGAGAGTGAAACAACGGAATTGGAATGAATTGGTTTTTCAATTATTTCAAAAACATAAATTATTCCATTTATCATTTTGAATTATAACACGAGGATGATTCATGAGTAACAACATTATTGATATTTATTTAGATTTTTTCAGTGATTCTTAGATCATAATGTACTCATTTTGTTTCATAAATTTATAAAATGTGTAAAAAATGATTCAAGAACCATATATAAGATATAATATATACATTATAATTTTTATAAACCATAAAAATGGTTTCATGTCTAGTCTTTAAGGAAGTACGAGAAGTTGAAATCACATCATCCACGATGTCGGTAATTCGACACATCGCGTACCGTGTTTTAATTTCATGAATAAGTGGAAGAGGAGAAGAAATATAATTGTGAGTATTACATAAACATGATGAAATCCAGAATATTTAAGTTACTATATCATTAATTCCTCTTGTAAAAGGGGAGGTGAGGAAAGAATTATAATATAAAAGAAAATGAAAACAAAAGAATGAAAACAAAATAGGATGATTACCTCTTGATCTCTTCTCTATGAGATCCTTCATATTGATGTTGGGTTTGGCCTTTTGGTGAGACCAAAATATCTAAGAAGGGGGGAAGAGCCTTGGGGAGGATTTTAGGGAATAAAATAGGTAAGGATAAAGGTTTGAGAGGTGTGGTAAGAAGAGGGGAATGAGGGTTGTATTTATAGTGGAGGCGAGGAGGTATTTTTCATTATTTAAATCATTATTATAATATTTTTTCTCAATATTATGTATAGTTTTAGTTAATGTGAGCCAAAATATTAATAATGTCATGTGAGTTCAAACCAAGTGGTCTTAAATAATCCTTGCATCACCAATGAGGCATTAAATCTAGTATTTACCATTTATGGCAACGTATCATATTTTACTAATCATAAAAAATTAACTAATTTCATAAAAAAATACAAAAAATTCAACCTAACCATTTCTCGATGTGTAGAATACAAAATTGAACTCCATTTTTTGAAAATAATTTCCTAAATATTATTAATTTAATTTTTAATTAAAATAATATTTTATTAAAAATATCAATTTTAAATCTATAACTCATTTTTAACTCCATGAAAAATCAATCAACATATCGTTATCCTATAACCCTAATGAAATAAAATATTAATACAATTTACTATTAATTAAGGTCATATTTCTATTCATACGGTTTGGTGATTATTTTCTATAAATCTTGTTGGTTCCATCGGACTCCAAATAACTAACTAATCACAATTGTTGATAACTGTTTTTGTAAATTCAAAACATTGAAGCGGGAAAATTATGTTTAAAGGTAAGTTATAAATATCGACCTAAAAAGCGTCATGCATTTCAGTTTATTTTTTAAATTTTTGTTGTTGTTACATTATCCCCACCTTCTGGAAATTATGTCCTCATAGTTTTATCTAGTCATTAAAAAATGAGGGTACATAAGAGCATTTTCCGATTCCCAAGTTTCTTTTTCATCCATGTGGTTTCTCATTAAAACCATTACCTAGTTTATTAAATCCTTCAGCAATAGATGTTCCCTTCGATCAATAATCTACACATGTTTCTCTTTATAAGAAAGGTTCTCTTCCATCTAAATTGATTCAGGGCTCATGACATGAGTTGAATATGGAACATACTTCCTCAACATTGAAACACGAAAAAAATTATGTACCTGAGATAAACTCGGAGGCAAAGATACTTGGTATGCAACTTGTCCAAAATTATCCCGAATTTCAAAACAACTGATGAACCGCAGACTTAACGTCCCTTTCTTACCAAAATGCAGCACACTTTTATAGTGAGATATTTTAAGGAAAACATGGCCACCATCCTCGATAGAGAAGTATTTTATCCTGTTGTTTCTATAACATTTCTACCTACTCTGAGCTGTCCTCAGGTGTTTCTGAATAATCTTTACTTTCCCATCCATTTCCTCTATTAATTATGGACCCATCAAATTTCCCTCATCGACTTCATCCCAAAAGGCTAGAGTCTGAGACCTCTTCCCTTAGAATTCCTCAAAAGGTTAAATATGTATACTAGAATGAAAAATGTTATTAAAAGAGATCTCAACTAAAGAAAGATAATGATCCCAACTTCCTTGGTAGTCCATTGAACAAGATCGAAGCATATCCTCCATGGTCTGAATCATTCATTTTGACTTCCCATCTGATTGAGGATGAGAAGTTGTACTGAAATTAAATTATGTTTCCAATGTCTTATGAAGGCCCTTCCTAAAGTTAAACGTGATCCTTGGATCCTGGTTAGATACAATAGAAATAATACCTCCATGTATCCGGACAATATCATTGAGGGACAATCAAAAAAGATGATCCAAATATAATATATCTAGAATAGATAGAAAATATTCAGATTTGGTCAACCAATCAACAATAACTCAAATCAAATTGTAACCTTGAAAAATATTTGGTACTACCACCACAATTTCCATGGATATAGTATCCCATTTCCACTCTAGCATTGGGAAAGCCTGAAGAATCCCATTTGGTAACTACCACTCTTCTTAAATCGGTTAACATGTAAAAACATTCAGGGTAAAATCAGTAATATCTCTTATCATTCCATCCCACCAATAATTCTCCATAAGGTCTAGCTACATCTTAGTATTTCCAGGATGAAATGAAAATAGTGAACTATAATCTTCACACAACAAATCTTTCTTCAATTGGAAATCACAAGGAATACACAACCTTTTTCCAAATATTAAAACACAATATTTATCAAGGATATATTCTAAAAACATACTCATTTTATCCAATTAAACCTTTTCATGTAGCTCACGGTCTTCATTTTTCAATTTCCAAATTATGTCTGATAATGATGACTGCACTGAAACCTGAAACAAAACATAAGTATTTCCTGCAATGACAACTTATATTCCAAAATTAATCAAATCAATAGTCAAGAGATAATGTTCGAAATCTAACATTGTTAATAATGGATGATATTTTTGACTCAAGGATTCCACCACTTTGTTTTTTCATGGATATTAATTGATCATTAAATCATAATCCTTTATCTGTTCAATAAAACCTCACTACCTTATGTTTAATTCCTTCTATGGGAATTTATACTTCAGACTTTTATGGTCAGTATATACTTGACATTTGGCTCTGTATAAATGATTCCTATAAATTTTCAATGAAAAAATCGTATCTTCCACTTCCAAATCTTATGTGGGACAATTTTACTCATGAGGTTTTAGTTCTCTTGAATCATAAGCAATTACCTGATCATTCTACATAAAAATACATCCACGTCCCATCAACAAATCATCACTATAGATGGAAGCTCGCCATTTCAGGAAGGTAAGGCCAAAAATGGAGCATTCACGAATCTATTCTTCAATTCTTGAAAACAAACATCACATTATTCTATCCAAATAAATTTAACTCCATTTCACATTAACTTGGATAGCGGTAATGATAACCGTGCAATTTATTAAAAAAAATAGGTGGTAAAAACATACCAATCCAATAAAACAATGAATCTATGTAACATTTTTGGGTCTTGTCCATTCATCAACCACTATTGTTTTGGAAGGATCAACTGTTATTCCTTTTTTATTTACAATTTTACCAAGAAGAAATTTGTTTTATCCAAAAATCATACATTTAGAATTTCCCATATAGTTTATCTTCCTTTAATGATTGTAAAACAACCCTTACATGTTTTTAGGCAATTATTTACTCTTATAAAATACCATAATGTCATCAATAAATATAACCACACCCTTATCCAAGATCTGATGAAATATTCTATTCACAAGATTCATGAATACATCATGAGAATTAATTAACCCAAATGTCAGAAAAATAAATTCATAAAGACCATATCTAGTATAAAATACAATCTTTGGTATTTCATCCTCCTTTACTATCAACTGATGGTATCCTAATCTCAATTCAATATTGGAAAAGTACTAAGATCACTGGAGCTGATCAAATAGGGCATCGATATGAGAAAAAAGATACTTGGTTTTAAAAGTTATATTATTCAATGATCTATAATCAATTAAAAGTATCATGGAACCATCTGACTTTCTAACAAACAATTTAGAATCTCTGCATGGTGAAGTGCTTGGATGAATGAATACTTTATCAAACAAATCCTACAAATGATTTTTCCATTCGAGATATTCTTTTTGAGCCATATGATATGTGTGTTTTGAAACTGGGTTAGCATGAGGAACTGAGTCAATTGTGAATTTCACTTCTTAATCAGGCATGATATTGGGTAACTCATCAGAAAAAACATCAATGTATTCATTTACCAATGGAACATCATTAATCTTAATAGTTCTCTTGAAGTCATCAATATGAGCAAGATAAATTTCATTTTCATATATTAAAAGTTTCAACTTTATGATATGTTATCAATTGTATGGGTTTATTCGTGTATGAAAACTGAAAATCTTTTTGAAATATAACTTCTCTACTCCACAAAAAATCTTAGAATGATAAACAAAAAACCAATACATTAACATAATAACATCACAATAGACCAATGGAAAAACAACAAGATTTAAAAATAGTGTTTTTCCAAAAACCTTAATAGAAAAATTATTATAATTCCTATTTTCTATAATATTTCCCCTAGAGTTTAACAATAATTTTTGGTCTCATTTGTTGAGGTAATATTTCCCAATTATAAGAAAATTTCTCATAAATGATGGAATGTGTAGACCCTGTATCAAACAAAACATTAAATAATCTATGTAAACAGACTAGGTACCTGATTTAACTTCAATGGATGGCATGGAATATGTTGGCGTAGTCTCAAAGGATCTCACAAAACCTTTCTACTTATTGTCTTGCTTCATTGAATCATTCAAATCTCCCTATGGGTAGTAATTTTTATAATGACCAATCTTAACACATTTAAAACACATACCTATTTGCTTATCAGGATTAGAATTAGGATCATTTTAATTACAATCATAGTCCATATATCCAAAATTAACACATAAAAAACCATCTGATTTTCGGTAATTCATTCCCCTAGGTGCTTCTTGCACCAATTTTCACACACTAGAAACAATATTTTCTTAGAAGAATATTTAATTGGTTGATTATTACCCATTGCTTGCCATCTAGACCTATTTTCTTTGTTGTATCCAAAATGAACATGACCATCAGAAAAACCCATCTATAGCGTCTACATTTTTCAAACATGTTTCTCAGAACATTTGAATTCATAGGATGCCAACGCCCTTCTATGCCTTGGCTTCAGTCCCAAGTAAAAGACAATTATTTTACTATCAAGATCATGAATAAGATTTAGAGAATACCTCGCTATTCGGGTGATCTTCTCTTCATAAATAGCCACAAACTCTTCCTCTTTTTTCTTCAATTTATGTAATTTCATCTCTATCATGTGTCGCACCACCTTAGGAATATATTTTTCAAGGAAAATAATTTTAAATCCATCCCACTATAAGGAATCAATATCCTCTATATCCATGATAATATTTACCATTGAACAGCAATGATCAGCTTCAACTTCAAAATGATAAATTAAAAGACTTACCTTTTGATTATTTGGACACCACATAACATCGAATAACTTTTCAAGGGATTTAAGCAAACATTCATCCACTATTGGGTCAGAAGATCAAGTAAAAGAAAGAGGGTGTTGTCCCATAAAATGTTCTAATATTGTCATGTCCCATTGTGGTACCTATGATTATTCTATAGTATGGATTCCAGCACCATCTATTGACTACATTAGCTGATCTATTTCTATGACAAGCTATTCATTTCCAATCCCAACCATTCTAGGCTGCAGATTCGGAAGGATGTTGTTCTTTTGGTTCTTCTCCTATTCATCTTCCTTGATTATTTTGTGGACAACCATTCTAAACAAACATATCTTAATCAATGAAACATGTTAATATTTTAATGCTATATCATTTACCGTTGAACATAGAGTAGAAAAACATTTATGGTTTTATATTAACATCATCTTAACCCCTAATGTTATATAAACCATCCTCTAATACCAACTATAACTATCCAGCCTTATTACATTACAAAATCATGAATTTAGTCAATAATTTGCTTCCTTTAACATTGAGGACATCATCACATTTAGAGAATTATAGAATTGGACATAATACAAACATAACATCACACATCAATACAGAGTGGATACCATAAAAACTATATTCATTTCTCCCAAAATATACAAATTTTCAAATAAAACCTGATTTATTATACAGTTCATAAAACATTTAACAATGCTTTATTCATTTTCTTACACATACTTATAACCAACGAAAATCATTTAAAAATGTGGTATGAGAAAAAATGTCTTGGTAAGATATATAAAATAATGGAATGAACACATTAGTCCATGAATGCTTGTAACATATGAAATCATTTTCAAAAGAATCAATTATCAGCCAAATAAACATACTTTGTGAAACATGATATTTCAATATGATTCCCATAGTACATAAGAACATAAATAAGACCATAAAGGTATCTTGTGTAATTACATACATAATCTTAGAACCCTCTAAGCTACCTTATAATTTTTAACTCTCACAGCTACCTTACAATTTGTGTAACCATTGCAGTTACACTTGGAGTAACCATTTGGCCGACCTCCTATATACAAATACTAAATGCATTAGAGGGAGATATAGGTTCCACACTTCATCATAAACAATTCCCAGGAACTGTAACAAAATCATACAACATGAGTAATTTCATGAAAACATTTCTTTTGAATTTCATAAAATAGGATTTTAAAAAGGGTTTTAAAAGAAAATAAATGTCCATTATAAATATTGTATAATTTAAGAGAGACTTAATAGAGATGATAGAATATGTATATTCACTATAAATACACAAAATCACTCATAATATAATCAATTTTCAGCAAAAAAATATTCATACCACATGAACAATGAGGTATAAGGTTAACCAATGAATGGAAATCAGGTTAAAAATTCCCTTATCTCAGGTTTGTCTTACTTAAAACTCATTTAAAACTCATGTATAATGGTTATAATAGTGTTATTAATATATTAAAGAAAATATTCATATTTATAATATATTATATGATCATTTCATTACATCGTTTCACACTTTAATTATTAGTATTTTGGTCCATCAATTTTTTTGGGTGTGTTCTTTACATGATTTCCATGATCAGTTTATGAGGGATATTCTTGTCGATAGAGAGTGACACTACCGAATTGAAAAGGAGTGGTATTTAAATAAATATAGAATCATAAATTATACCATTTATCATTTTTAATTCTTACATGTGGATGATTCACGAATTAAAACATTATTGTTATTTGTTTAGGTTATTTCTCCAATTCATTGATTGTAAAAAATCATTTTGTGTCACAAAATAATAACATGTGCAGAAAATGATTACGTAACATTATAAATAATATAATGAATAAATTATAATATAGTTGAACCATAAAAATGTTTTCATCAACATTCATTAATGATGTAAAAGGAATTTAAATCACATCATCCATGATGTTAGTAATTCGACACATCACTGACAGTATTTTAATTTCATGAATAATGTGGAAGATCATAATATATATAATGGTGAGTCTTCCATAAACATGATGAAATAAATATTATGCAATATAAAAGATCTTTAATGCCTCTTTGATTGTGGGAGGTGAGGAAAGATGAATAATAGAAAATGAAATGAAATGAAAATAATGAAAACTATAGCGGATG
Source organism: Viscum album (assembly GCA_963277665.1). Lineage (NCBI taxonomy): Eukaryota > Viridiplantae > Streptophyta > Magnoliopsida > Santalales > Viscaceae > Viscum > Viscum album. The sequence goes on from OY728127.1 coordinate 961,451,949, forward strand.
TTTACCATTTGATCTCTTCTCCTTGAAATTCTTTTTAAGATCATTGGTTTTGGCCTTTTGGTGAGACCAAAAGATATAGGAATTGGGTAAGACCCATGGTTGAAGTATTGGGAAGAACATAGGTATGGATCTGGTCTTGAGAGGTTTGTGAGGAAGAGGGGAATGGGGGAAGTATTTATAATGGAGGTGAGAAGGTATTCTTCATTATTTTACTAATTATTAATATATTTTTTCTCAAGCATATGAATAGTCATCATTCATGTGGACCAAAATAGTTATAATATAATGAGATTTCAAACCAGGTGGTCTTACGTAATCCTTGCATCACCTATGATATAGTAAATCATGTATTTAGCATTTATCGTAATTTAGCGTATTTTACTATTCATAAAAAATTAATGAATTTTATAAAAATCCCAAAAATTCACCCTAACCATTTATATATGTTTAGAATTCATAAATGAACTCCATTTTTTGAAAATAATTTTCCAAATATTATTAATTTAATTTTTATATAAAATCATATATTATTCAAAAATAACAATTTTAAATCTACAATACAATTCTTTACACATTGAAAAATTAATCAACATCTCATTATCTTATAAACATAAGGAAACAAAATAATAATAAAATATACTATTTATTTGGGTCATATTAATATTCATAAGGGTAGGTTACTATTCACTAAATCTTAATTTGGATTAATTAGACTCCGAATACATATCAATCAAAATTATAGATGGATGTTTTTGATATTCAAAAAAGAGAAGCTGTAAAATTATTATAAAAGTATAGTTATAAATATATAGTAAAAAAATTCTTTCATTTTAATTTATTTTTTTAAAACCTTGGGGAGTCATAATTTACTAATAATTTCATATTAAAATCGCTATTTCAAGGTGTTAATTATTTAATTTTTCAACAGAGTTTCGGTTCAAAAGTTTATGTCCTTGTAAATTGGTAATGGTTTCTTCATCTTATTAATTTTATTCTTGATATAAATTTTTTATACATTATATATTTATATAGGGTCATCTGTAAAATTTAGAGATAAATAATTAATTACACCATTCATGGTGAGGGTATATCGTACATAAATGTAACATCCCAAGTAAGTAATGAATAATATATATTTTTATCTATGTCTATTAATGAAATAGATAGTGTTTTAGATGCTTAAAATGAAAATAAATCCAATCTTAAGCATAGAATACACTAATATTCTTAAAAGATTGTTTTACTGCCTTTTGATGGAAAACACTTTTTAAATCAAACTTTTGACAATTTTATAATCTATATTTGTCAAAATAAATATATTCATTATGATTGGGACATTGAATTTTACATTGGATAAATTTTTGGTATTTTTCTGACAATGTTCATTTTTTAATGAATAGTGAAAATACTACATTTTACATCAAAACTACTTGTTCATTTAATTTAATTATATGGATAGATTATATTTTTAATTGGTCTTAAAGTGTATCTGAATATAATTTTACCATTTAATCCAATGGTGGTCATTAGGATTAATTCCACTTAGGAATTAGTCATAAACTAATCCCAAACTTTTCATAGATATTGTTTAAAAAAAAACCCTCTATTTGTCATGACAGAAGGAATTAATTATTAAATTAATTAATGTAACTTATATGATTTGAATTTTGTAAAATAGAAATCATTTTTGAATTCAGAATATCAAATATAGCTTAGGGTTATGTTTTGGTATCTTTCTGAAAAACTGCAATTTTTTATGAATAGTGAAACCACTAAGTTCTAGTTAAAGAAACTGATTTTTCATTTAAATGAAGTTTTACCACCTCTGTGATTTGATTTTCAAAAATCCTACATACATGGTTTTCATTAAGATGTAAAATGTGGTTCAATGAGACTAAAATAATTTTTTGGTGAATAGTAACTTTTATGTTTTTAATCGCGATTGGAGGTAATTAGTGTAGTTTAAGGTCAAAATAATGCTTTAATAAAATGAGACGATCTTGACACATGTCCTACCCTCATTGTATGTGTCATGTCCGACCAAGAAAATCCATGGGTCAACTTGGGATCCCCATGTTGCCACATTGGTGGGGAAATGACATAAATAACTTTTTATTAAATGTTAATGTAAAAATGACACAAACATGAGATGTTTTACTAAAACAATTTTTACATGGGGTTATACAAGTATGATTTTTTATTATAAATAGTCATTGGAAAGCTAAAAGGATTTCCTACATCATAGTATTTTTTTTATAATTTTTATACTTTATATAAATTAAATTATTTATGACATCATGATGATGCAGCGATTACCTCATTAATAAAGGATTTAAATAAAATGAGAAGATAATGTAGAATCTATGGCCTACACATGTCCAAAAACAATTGGGTGGGTATATTTCGAACCCTTATCACCTTAACCTAGAATTATATCAATGTGGGATTTTTTAAATCCGAAAATCATTATCAAATAAAGTAATATGTCTTTACTTTCCAAGAGTGCCCCTCCTCTCCTCTTATAAAAGGCCCCCACCTCTACCTCCTTATCCACACATCCAAAGACTTTGGATCGGCCAAACCCAGCCCATGTTTTCTATCCACTTCCCTCTCTTACTCCTTGAAGCCTCAATTTGGGAAAAAGTCTTCCCAAGGAATACTTTGAGCTCAAACCAAAGGGAGTTACTGGATTTTAAGGTAATGTCTTCACTTGAGTCCTTTTGTTTTATTTTGCTTCTCCAACCCCCTAAACTCTTTTTATTAATTTATTTTGTAACAACTCCAGTATCTTCAATATACTATGATGTTGTTATAAGAATTATTCAAGATACACTTACACACACCTACATCTAATGGTTAATGAACAAACTGTTTCTGTGGATGATGAATTTATGCCTCCCGAAACGATGATTGTTCAACATTCCTTTAACACCTTCAAAGGTAGATATTAAGACGTCACTATATTTATATATGATATATAATATGTTTATGTTTTCCTTAATCTTATGTATTTTTCATTTTGGTCATACCTTTATGGTTTCCATTATGGTTAAACGCGATATCTTCATTTAAGGAAGTGCGGACTATCGCCCCCCAATGTGATTTGATTTCGTTAATGCCATATGTGGGACATATAATAGATTTAATTAATGGTATTATATATGATAATATACTATAATTATAATATATCTTTATATAATTATGATTCCATTCCATAAAAAAATACAAAATAGAAATGAAAGTAGCGTTCCTTCGTATGTACGACTTACCGTCTCCATGAACGGTGCATTTCATTTATTACCTCTAAATAATTATGTAATATTATAAATGCATGTATATACTGGATATATATGATATATATGATATATATATCATGATTATAATTCTGGATATAATGGTTACATGAAGAACTTGTAATTATAAAGGGTTTATTTTGACTCAAGTACCAATGATCGTTAAAACAACCGTTATTAACATAAATAATTACATAGTGTTCATGACATGGAAATAAGTGATATAAAAGGAATAATGAACTTGAAAAAGGTTCTTAAGAAAGTATAAATTAACTCAATTTTATTATTCAGGACATTAAAGAATGATCGAATCAAGTCGGAGCTGAGGTATGGGACTTCATCTCAATCTCCTTTCATTGAGGCATATTTTATTTTATACACAACTTTATTTTATACGGTGTATAAACCCCTTTGACTTTTACGTTTATCCAAAAAGAATCTTTTTTATACGAAGCATTTTACAAAAGGACCAAAGGGAATTTTTTTGTCGTACGTATACGGCGACAACGACTTCTCTGCCGTCGTGACCATTATTTGGGTTTCGGATTACTCTACAAGCCATACATTCTTTTTAAAAGAAAAATAAATACCATGTTTTACTTTTCTTTTATTTTGGTATTGAAAATAGATTTTATAATGTCTTTATTACATTAATGTGTTGTATTGATATCTCATGATTGAAATGGGGAAATGTTATGTTTCCTTTATGCATGTTTTATTTGATATGATTATGTTAAGGTTCTTGGGAATTATTATGAAGATGGGTGGTTCCGTGATAAAATAAGGGCGGGTGAGCCTGATATAGATCTCCAATGCATTGGGTAACGTGAAGGAGTGAAATGTTAAGGTTTCTCCGAAGAGATTTAGGGAATATACTGTGATGGGTATTCCAAACGTAACCAAGAGGGTTACTCCCTACGTAAGAATGTTATGAATGCCTCATGTTTCCGTTATGTCTTATGATTTGTATGATTTATTCATGATTTTATGAGGTATGTTAAAGTGATTATGTTTTATGGCTAAATTATGATTTCATTCTTATGTATGTATGTACCCATGTTTCCTTTCCATATTTTTATATCCCTTACTGAGAATTTTATGCTCATCCCATGTTTTTTGAAATGTTTTTCACAGGTCAAGTGAAAGGTACATGATATGATGATATTGTCAAGGATGTGTCAAGAAAAAATCCATGTTTTATTTTAAATATGTTTCCATTGATGGGAAAGAAAAATACTATCTTAATGTAACCACTTTGTTTATATGTGGAATTTAATGCATGTTTTATGATCTAATTCTCTAAAACTCTAAACCTGAAAAGATCCTCAATGTGTAATCTTGTAATAACTCAAGATTAAGTAAGTTTTAAGGCTGGGGCCTTATAGTTGGTATCAGAGGTCGGTTTAGATTACTTTACGAGTTAGAATTATATTAAATGATTATCCAAAAATATTTTTTTTTTGGTCAAATTGAAGTGATATAATATTTGAATATTACCATGTTGCTTCATCTAAGACATGCTTGTTTAGAATGGTTTTCCGCAGAGGAAACAGGGAAGCAGTGCTAGGAAGGCATGTAGAAGGAAATAACCTTCTGAATCAGCATCCCGAGATGGTCGGAATTGGAACTGAATAGTTTGTTGCAGTAATGGAGTAGTTGACTCAAGCGATAAATGGCGGTGGAATCCATACACGAGATCAGCCAGATCAACCATGGAGGAACATGTCAGTGGTGGAACATTTCATGATGCAACATCCCCCATCATTCAGAGGATCGTGTTACCCTGTGTTAGTTGAAGGGTGCATTAATGCACTGGAGATGATTTTCGATGTCATTGGGTGTTCAGACATTCAAAAGGTTAGTCTTGCTATTTATCGTTTGGAGGGTGAAGCAGATCAGTGGTGGTCGATGGTTAAGAATATCAGGCACACTGATAAGATTGATTCTCTCGATTGGGATGAATTCAATGTTATGTTTCTGGAGAAGTATTTTCCTAAGGCTGTTCGACTTAGGATGGAAAAAAAATTCTTGGAATTGAGGATATAGGAAGACTCAGTGGCTACCTATGAAGAAAGGTTCACTCGATTGTCAAGGTATGCTCCAAATTTTATCCGAGACCTTGATAGCAAAATCAATCGTTTTTACTCAAAATTTAAGCCAAAATATCGAAGGGCATTAGCTAATCGGGAGTTTAATAGTTATGAAAATCTTGTTCGTTGTGCTGAGAAGGTGGAAATGGAGTTTTCCGATGATCAAGTGTTCTATAACAACCAACAAAAGAAGAGACCGAGGTGGTAGGAGAAAGGTAAGGATTCTTCAAAAAAATTCTGACGGTAAGAAAACTAAGTTTCTAGTTTGTAATAAATGTGGCAAAAGGCATGCTGGGGAATGTCTTCTGAATTCTGGAAAGTGCTACCGATGTGGTAAGATGGGATATAAGGCTCGTGATTGCACTGAAAAAGATCAGGGTGATGCTAAGACCAAATTTGATTTACAGTTAGTGAAATGTTATAAGTGCAATGAGATGGGTCACTATACAAACAAGTGTCCAAAAAAGAGCTAGAGTGATAGGAAGCAGTTAGACTACAAGTAGAAAGGGGTGGTGAAATCCTTTGCAACTACTTCAGCAGATGTCGGGCCATCAAATTAAGTTGTATCAAGTATTTTTTTTTTCAGATTATGCTAGTGTTTTGTTTGATTTGGGGTCTACACATTCTTTCATCCCTGAAAACTTTTCTAGTAAAATGGGATTACCATCTTAATAAATTACTCATGAACTTCTGGTAAAAACACCTGGGGGAAATGTTGAGGCAAAAAGAATTCATAAGAATCTTCCCATCCTTATCTGTGGAAAGAACCTACATTCAAACCTTATTTTTCTACCTCTAGTAGAGTTTGATATTATCCTGGGTATGGATTGGCTCTCTATCTACCATGCTTAGATTGACTGTATAGCTAAAGAAGTTTCTTTTTCAGAAAGACTTTCAGTTTGTGTACAAGAATGAACCCTTATTGTTGATAACTTATCAAGAGGCCATGAAACATGTAAAATATGGAAATGAATGTCACCTTGCACACATCGTTGAAAATAAAGGAACTTTTCAGATTAATGATGTGCCAGTGGTAAATGAGTATCCTGATGTTTTTCCTGATGAGTTGCCTGGAATAATACTAGATCGGGCAGTTGAGTTTACTGTTGAGTTAGTTCCTGATGCTAAGACAATTTCACGACCCCCTTATCGAATGGCTCAAATTGAACTTTTAGAGTTAAAGGATAAATTGCAAGATTTATTAGATAAAGGTTTCATTCGACCTAGAATATCACCATGGGGTGCCCCTGTTTTATTTGTTAAAAAGAAATATGGTTCTATGAGACTTTTCATTGATTATAGATCCTTGAATAACATCACTCTTAAGAACAAATATCATTTACCTCATATCGATGACTTGTTGGATCATCTCTAGGGAGCTCAATTTTTTTCAAAGATTGACCTGAGATCGGGGTACCATCAGCTGAAGGTAAAGGAGGCAGATATTCTGAAGACCGCGTTCCGTACAAGATAAGGCCATTATGAATTTGTAGTAATTCCTTTTGGGCTAACCAATGCACCTGCTGTATTCATGGACATAATGAATATAATTTTCCATGACTTCATGGATAAGTTTGTGGTGGTTTTCATTGATTATATTTTGGTGTTTTCTAAAATTAAAGAAGAGAATATAATACATTTAAGGGTTATCTTGCAAACCATAAAAGAAAAGAAACTGTATGGAAAATTCAGCAAGTGTGAGTTTTGGTTTCAACAAATTTCTTTCCTTGGTCACACTGTTTCTAAAGATGGGATAACCATTGATCCTTCAAAAAAAGGTTGTTGAAGAATGGCCAAGACCCACAAATGTAGCAGAGATTCGTAGTTTCCTTGGTTTGGTAGGCTATTACCAAAGGTTTGTTAGAAATTTTTCACGGTTATCTAGTCTAATGACTAAGCTAACTCGGAAGGGTGTTAAGTTAATCTAGACAAAAGAATGTGATGATTGTTTTCAGAAATTGAAAAGAATATGGGTGAACGCTCAAATTTTGGCACTACCTTCCAGGAATGGTGAGTTTGTTATATACAGTGATGCTTCATTGAAAGGACATGGTTGTGTCCTAATGCAGAATGATCAGGTAATTGCTTATGCTTCATGTCAGTTGAAAACTCATGAGGTAAATTACCCTACACATGATTTGGAATTAGCTGCTATTGTTTTCGCTTTAAAAATTTGGAGGAATCATTTGTATGGAGTAAAGTGTGAAATATATACTGATCACAAAAGTTTAAAGTATATATTCACTTAGAAAGAGTTAAACATGAGACAGAGGAGATGGATGGAATTAATCAAGGATTATTATTGTACAATTCATTACCATCCGGGAAAATAAAATAAAGAGGCCGATGCTTTGAGTCCAAAAAGTAATGCTTCATTAGAAATGTTACGTTTGGAACGTGATCCTTTGGTTAAGGATTTGATGAAATTTGGCATATAAGTTTTTGGTGCAGGATGATCTTCTGTTTTGTTTCAGGTATCAGTGAAATATTCTATATCAGACAGAATCAAGCAAGCACAGAAGTAAGATAGTGAGTTGCAGAAAAAGGTAGAGCTGGTTCAGAAAGGTAAGTTTCCTGAATTCAACATTGATAATGATTGCGTTTTGAGATTTGGGAAGAGACTGTGTGTGCCTTGTGATTCACAGTTGAAGAGAGAGTTGTTTTGTGAAGCTCATAGTTCTCCGTTTTCAGTTCATCCTTGCAGTACTAAGATGTACAGAGATCTGCGGGAGTATTACTGGTGGAATGGAATGAAAAGAGATATTGCTGATTTTACTGTGAAGTGTTTCACTTGTCAGCAGGTTAAAGTAGAGCGGCAGTTACCGAAAGGGATGCTTCAGCCTTTACCAGTTCCAGAGTGGAAATGGGAGAATATATCCATGGACTTTGTTGTGGGATTACTGAAGTCATCTCGAGGTAATAATGAAATCTGGGTTATTGTTCATCGCTTAACCAAATCTGCTCATTTCCTTGCTATATGAGATACTTTTCCCCTAGATCAACTTTCCCATTTGTATCTTAAAGAGATAGTCTGGTTACATGGAGTTCCCCTCACCATTGTATCTGATCGTGATCCCAGGTTTACTTCTAACTTTTAGAAAGGCCTTCAGAATTCATTGGGTACTGAATTAAATTTTAGTACATCTTTTCATCCCCAATCAGATGGGAAGTCAGAATGAACAATTCAGACCTTGGAGGATATGCTACAATCTTGTTCGATGGATTATCAGGGAAGTTGGGACCAACATCTTTCTTTGGTTGAGTTTTCATATAATAATAGTTTTCATTCCAGTATACAGATGGTACCATTTGAGGCGTTATATGGGAAGCGGTGTCGAAGTCCAGCTTTCTGGGATGAAGTGGGTGAAAGGAAGTTGATGTGACCAGAATTGGTAGAAGAGATGGCAGAAAAAGTTCAGCTTATTCAGAAACACATGAGAACAGCTCAGAGTAGGCAGAAGAGTTATGCGGACAACAGGAGGAAGGATCTCTCTTTTGAAGTAGGTGATCATGTTTTTCTCAAAGTATCACCATGGAAAAGTGTGATGCGATTTGGTAAGAAAGGAAAGCTGAGTCCAAGGTTCATTGGACCATATGAAATTCTGGAGAGAGTTGGATCAGTTGCTTACCGAGTATCTTTACCTCCGAGTTTATCTCAGGTACACAATGTTTTTCATGTTTCAATGTTAATGAAGTACATGCCAGATCCATCTCATGTTTTGATTCCAAAGGTAGTTCAGCTGGTAGAGAACCTATCTTATGAGGAACAACCGGTCCAGATTCTTGACCACAGGGAGAAAGTGTTACGGAATAAGGTGATTAAACAGGTAAAGGTTTTGTGGAAAAACCACATGATGAAAGAGGCAACATGGGAATCTGAAACTGCAATGATGGATAAGTACCCCCATTTATTTGATAAGTAAATAAATTGTGCGGATGCAATTTTCTAAAGGGGGGAAGGATGTAACATTCCAAGTAAGTAATGAATAATATATATTTTTATCTATGTCTATTAATGAATTATATAGTGTTTTAGAGGCTTAAAATGAAAATAAACCCAATCTTAAGCATGGAATACACTAATATTCTTAAAAGATTTTTTTTACTGCCTTTTGATGGAAAACCCTTTTTAAATAAAACTTTTGACAATTTTATAATCTATATTTGTCAAAATAATCATATTCATTATGATTGGGACATTGAATTTACATTGGATAAACTTTTGGTATTTTTCTGACAACATTCATTTTTTAATGAATAGTGAAAAATACTGCATTTTACATCAAAACTGCTTTTTCATTTAATTTAATTATATGGTTAGATTATATTTTTAATTTGTCTTAAAGTTTAATCTGATTATAATTTTACCATTTAATCTAATGGTGGTCATTAGGAATAATTTCACTTTGGAATTGGTCATAAACTAATGCCAAACGTTTCATAGATACTGTTTCAAAAAACCCGTTATTTGTCATGACAGCGGGAATTAATTATTAAATTAATTAATGTAACTTATATTATTTCAATTTTTTTAAAATAGACATCATTTTTTAATTCAGAATATCAAATATAGATTAGGGTGTAGTTTTGGTATCTTTCTGATAAACTTCAATTTTTGATGAATAGTGAAACCACTAAGTGGTAGTTAAGGAAACTGATTTATCGTTTAAATGAAATTTTACCACCTATGAGATTTTATTTTCAAAAATCAGACATACATGGTTGTCATTAAGAAGTAAAATGTGTTTCAATGAGATTAAAATAATTTTTTGGTGAATAGTAACTTTTATGTTTTTAATCGCGATTAGAGGTAATTTGTGTAGTTTAAGGTAAAAATAATGCTTTAATAAAATGAGACGAGTTTGACACATGTCCTACCCTCATTGGATGTGTCATGGCCGACAAAGACAATCCATGGGTAAACTTGGGGACCCCATGGAGCCATTTTGGTTGGGAAATGACATAAATAACTTTTTATTAAATGTTAATGTAAAAATGACACAAACATGAAGTGTTTTACTGAAACAATTTTTACATGGGGTTATACAAGTAATAATTTTTATTATAAATAGTAATTGGAAAGCTAAAAAGATTTTCTACATCATAGTATTTTTTTTTATAATTTTTAGACTTTCAATACATTAAATTATATATGACATAATGAAGATGAAGCGATTACCTCATTAATAATGGATTTAAATAAAATGAGAAGATAGTGTATAATATATGACCTACACAAGTCCAAAACCTATTGGGTGGGTATATTTCGAACCCTTATCACCTTATCCTCGAATTATATCAATGTGGGAACTTTTAAATCCGAAAATCATTTTCAAATAAAGTAATATTTCTTTACTTTCCAAGAGTGCCCCTCCTCTCCTCTTATAAAAGGCCCCCACCTCTACCTCCTTACCCACACTTCCAAAGCCTTTGGCTTGGCCAACCCCTGCCCATTTTGTCTCTCCACTTCCCTATCTTACTACTTGAAGCCTCACATTGGGTAGAAGTCTTTCCAAGGAAGCCTTTGAGCTCAAACCAAAGGGAGTTACCCGATTTTAAGGTAATGTCTTCACTTGAGTCCTTCTGTTTTATTTTGCTTCTCCAAACCACTAAACTCTTTTTATTTATTTCTTTTGTAAAAACTCCAGTATCTTAAATATACTAGGATGTTGTTATAAGAAGGATTCAAGCTACACTTACAAACACCTACATCTAATGGTTAAATAACATACTGTTTCCGTGGATGGTGAATTTATGCCTCCTGAAACGATGATTGTTAAACGTTCCTTTAACACCTTAAAAGGTGGCCATTAAGATGTCATGATATTTATATATGATATATAATATGTTTATGTTTTCCTTAATCTTCTGTATTTTTCATTTTGGGCATACCATTATAGTTTCCATTATGGGTAAACGCGATATCTTCACTTAAGGAAGTGCGGACTACCGCCCCCTCAAAGTGATTCGATTTCGTTAATACCATATGTGGGTCGTATAACGGATTTAATTAATGGTATTATATATGATATTATATTAGAATTATAATATGTATTTATATTATTATGATTCCATTCCATAAAAAATATGAAATAGAAATGAAAGTAGCGTTCATGCGTACGTACGACTTACCATCTCCATGAACGGTGCATTTAATTTCTTACCTCTAAATGATTTTGTATTATTATAAATGAACGTATATACTGGATATATATGATATATATGATATATACATCATGATTATAATTCTGGATATAAGGGATACATGAACAACTTGTAATTATAAAGGGTTTATTTTGACTCAAGTACCAATGATCGTTAAAACGACCGTTATTAACTTAAATAATTACATAGTGTTCATGAAATGGAAATAAGAGATATAAAAGGAATAATGAACTTGAAAAAGGTTATTAAGAAAGTATAAATTAACTCATGTTTATTATTCAGGACATTAAAGAACGATCGAGCCAAGTCGGACCCGAGGTATGGGACTTCGTCTCAATCTCCTTTAATTGAGGCATATTTTATTTTATACACAACATTATTTTATACGGTGTATAAACCCCTTTGACTTTTACGTTTATCCAAAATGAATCTTTTTTATATGGAGAATTTTACAAAACTACAAAAGGGAATGTTTTTGTCGTATGTATACGGCAACAACGACTTCTCCGCTACCGTGACCATTATTTGGGTTTCGGCTTCCTCTACAAGCCATACCGTCTTTTTAAAAGAAAAATAAATACCATGTTTTACTTATCTTTTATTTTGGTATTGAAAATGGATTTCATAATGTTTTTATTACATAAATGTGTTGTATTTATATCTCGTGATTTAAATGGGGAAATGTTATGTTTCCTTTATGCATGTTTTATGTGATACGATTATGTTAAGGTTCTTGGGAATTATTATGAAGATGGGTGGTTTTGTGATAAACTAAGGGCGGGTGAGCCCGATATAGCTCTCCAATGCATTGGGTAACGTGAAGGAGTGAAACGTTAAGGTTTTTACAAAGAGATTTAGGGAATATAATGTGATGGGTATTCCAAATGTAACCAAGAGGGTTACTCCCTATGTAAGAATGTTATGAATGCCTGAAGTTGCCTTTATGACGTATGATTTCTATGATTTATTCATGATTTGATGAGGTATGTTAAAGTTCTTATGTTTTCTTTGTAAAGTATGATTTCATTCATATGTATATATATACCAATGTTTCCTTTCCATATTTTTGTATCTCTTACTGAGCTTTTTATGCTCATCCCAAGTTTTTTGAAATGTTTTTCACAGGTCAATGGAAAGGTACATGATATGATGATAGTGTCAAGGAAGTGTCAAGAAAGAATCCATGTTTTATTTTAAATATGTTTCCATTGATGGGAATGAAGAATAATATATTAATGTAACCACATTGTTTATATGTAGAATGTAATGAATGTTTTATGATCTGATTCTCTAAAACTCTAAACCTGAAAAGATCCTCAATGTGTAATCTTATAATAACTCATGATTAAGTAAGGTTTATGGCTGGGGCCTTATAATAAAATTGAATATTATTTTCACAATTCTATGGATGGGAAAAAATAATAGAAAAAAATATTTCAAAATTCAATAATATTAAATATATTATATATATGACATATAATATGTAACTTTATCCTCATTTCTATCCATGTACAGTGGTAGTGAAAATTGAATCACATCATTTTGCGTAGGTGACAATCTACATGTATTCACAATTGACAATATTGTTAAACAACATATCAGAATGTAATAAAGATTATATGATTTTATAATTATAGAATAAAAATTATATAAAATATTTAATATAAAAAAATTATACCCATCATAATAACAAACCTATAATGACACTGATGGAAAATAAATTTTATCACTATATTAAGGGGCTAATCCAATCCTACACATAGGAATACTCTCCCATTAAATTGTATTTAATATAGGGTGAGTAATTGTAGTCCCATATACATAATATAATTTCAGTATATTTAGGATATGAATATTTTAATATTATAAGGAATTATATATATTTAGAGATGGTAGAAGATGAAAGAAATTGAATGAGGTTCTAGAAGATGATTTCATCTTCATCTGTAGGCCTCCTTTTTATCCATTATTAGGGTCACTCATTATGGAATTTTGGGAATTCCATAACCTATAATACATTTATATTGATGTATAGAATATAATATTATATGGTTTGGTTGATACATATGGCTTAATGTTGTGTAAAGAAGATAAAGTAGGTGTGTCAATGTGTTTTTGGGTGGAGGGACACAAATGGAATTACATAATTTATTAAATTAATATAAATTTATTTTCAATGAAAAGTGGCTCCACATTGATATGATTAAAATTTTTGATGAATATGAGTCTAAATAATCCAATAAAATGATATATATATATATATATATATATATGTTTGGTATATTTTTCCTCCCTAATCTCTTAGTTTGAAACCACTCGTTGACCCTTTTTATAATTACATGATATCAATGTTCTATACACATTAGGGGGTATTAATGTTTCTAAAAATGGATATTTGACCTATTAATGGACCATGGTTGATATTTTAAACCATTTCAGTATCTATTTTCATAATATTATATTTTTATGAATTTTAAATCATTTATTAAAAATTTATATATTATAAAATAAAATACATGTTCTTTTTGGAAAAAAATTATTTAATTGAATTTAAAAAAAACATGGCAGAAATTTAAATAAATTATTATCCTTCCACAAATTCATAATATTATAGATTTATGAAACTTCTTTTTGGTACACCATAAATTCCAAATGTTTTATTACTTTTAATATTTTGGAAATCATTTATTTTATTTTTCTATAATTTAATAATATATTTTTTGGTGTCGAATTAGCATTTAAATTATTAATTGAAAAATTAAAAATATTTATATGATTAAATAAATTAATTAAAATTTAAAATAAATAATTACTACCAAAAATATCCTTGTTTTATCCTTATAAATTTTTTTTATTTACTAATGTTAGGAGTGTGGAACTTTGTATTTTTCATTATCATAAAATAATATATTTTTCATAATCAAATTATAACGGTACCCTAATTCCATAATTTCATAATATAGAAGATAATGGATAAACATCACTCATAATATATGATAAATACTCCTGTTGGAGAAACATTAATGTTTTTTTCAAATGTTTAAACCATGTTTTACCTTGTTCACCACTATAAAGGTGACAAAAAAGATTCCAAGGTTGTTATTCACGCTGAAAAAAATAATAGTGTCATATTTACCAATCATGACCATCAAGATTACTAATGTATTATTTTTTCATGATTCAAATCTAATAATTGGGTGAAATTCATTTTACAAATAACGTTATTAATATAACATGACTGTTTGTTAGAAAATTCATATTCAAACATAAATATATATTTATTAATATATTTTTACTAGTAAAATCCTTTAGATTAAAAATAAAACACATTATTTAAATAAATTATATATTCATTTTTATAAAATAGTTCATAAATATAGTTTATTTTTTAATTATAAAAAAATCACATTATGCACCTTAGAATATCTTTTAACAAAAACATCTATATTCACCTTCAAAAACATTTAACTTTATTTCTAAAAAATTGGATACTAATGAAAATAATTTATAAATATGTATAAAATATATTTTTAATAATTTATAAACCCTTATTCATACCCACCGATCTAGCTATTATGTGATAACTATCAAAATAAATTATTATATTTCAATAGAATTTATAATTTTTTAAATACTCGGTGTTAGATTTAGACATTGATATCAAAGACTTCCAATTTATTTGATGTGAAATATTTGATAAAATCACAATGTTTTATAATTTCAATCATTTATCATTAATAATGGGGATAAACATGGAAAATAATATATATATATTTGAAATATTATTTTGGAGTAGATTCCTAATATTTACTATTATTGAATAACACAACTAATATATATTGGATCTCCCATAAAACACTATAATATAGGACACATTCATATAAAATTCCCATAAAAATCCAAATATTAAATTCAATCTATTGATTAATTTTTGGGTGATACATTGTTCTCAAATTCACGGGACTATAGGAACACTTATAAAATATTTTGCTGAAGAGGGATGTAAATCATCTATCTTGATTTGATAAAATGTTCCGATAGATAACATACCATTATTTTAAGACTTATATATAAATTCAAGGTTCCGAGCGCAGCGGAAGCATGGTTGCGACGACTCCCAAATTTGTTTTTTACCATGGTCAATGATTATTTCGAGATCAATATGATGATGAATGCCTGTCTCCATATAATATAATCAAAGATTTAGATAATGAAGACATATGCTCAAATCCTTTAGAGTGGATCTTTTACATCATGTTTATAATTAATTTAATTATTTTCATAATGAAAAATAATACCTAGATATTTGGTATTTATCATCTGTGAAGATGTTGATCTTCCAGAATGACCCTTTCGGAATATCTCATTACACTTGAAAGGTTCCAAACTTGATCCCTCTAGCAGTGATCCAGACATGCTCTAATTTCCTCTGATCGGCATCATTCGTTCTCTGGGTGCTACTACCGCTAAGCGATTGTCTTATGTCGGTCATTCTTGATCACTTGTTCTTTTGATTTGAAGACTATCTCTCTTTCATGAGAGGGGAGAGCGGAGGATTCGAGAGATCATTTTTTTGGCTCAACAATTCTCAATTCACCATGCCTGTTGTGTGGTCTGTGTCACAATATTCTTACTTGTGAATTTATATACATGGAATTTTAGTTACAATATTTAATTGCATAGAAAAAATTAAATAAATTCATGAACTTAGAGAAAACCCATTCCTATATTAATAATAACATGTCATTATTCATGGGGTGCCAACCTGCGCAAAACATTATTATAAAATAAAATTCCACATCACAAAATATTATCAGTGCCATTTTTATATTAACTTGTGCCGACTAGTTAAATAATCATTTAAAATATTGTAAATAATTATTTTACTACTAGACCGACCTCGGTCCCCTAGAACTCGACATCTATTTATTGAACACACAAATAAATAAATTAATAATTTATTCTCTTAAATAAAAATTTTATTTACAATCTAGTAAATATATATTTATTATCTGTTTAAAAAAAGAAATATATTTTATTTAATTTATTCTATCAATTTAACTTGAATAAAATTATTCCATGGTCTTGAGAATAATATTTATTTTATTAACTAAATTCATATATAATTTAATGGAGACCACCAAAAAACATAGTTTCTGACCCTATAAAATTCTTTCTCATTGGAATTAGATGGGATTGTCTAAAGTCAAAGATTATTGTCTAGAAATGGGTCAAGGCACCGAAGAGAAATAACGTAATGTCACAACAAAGACATCCACATATGAATTCTCACTATGTAATATAATCCCTTTGTCGCAGAATCTCATCAAGAAGGTTTCATGAAAGTGTCATCAACTTTAATGCTTGATACGTCATTATTGGACTACCTGAAATAAACTCATTGTTACACCATGGACATGGAATTTAATGCAACGATTCTACTTCAATCAAAGTACTAAGATATCAACATCCATAAATGGAAGTGACAAATCCTTCCCCGACTTATCCACTAATAACATGCCAGTCTTGATGCACCCAACGTACCCTACTTCCAACCAAATGTTCGTCTGACAGAATTCATCTGTAAATCCAAGTGTGCAAGTCATAACACATAATAATGATAATCTTAAAGTCTAATGATCATTATGAATGCTCATAGATTGAAAGACATGATGAAACCAAAACATGTGGAATTCCTACTAGCGGGTCTGTTCTCATAATCTCTTATATTGAAGATTACAAAGTGAGAACTTCATGAGAGGAAATATCATCTTCTTATGAGTAGTCTCACCTGACATTATACATGCAATGTGTCCCATCATAGAATGACATCCAACCACAGAACTATATTTATGAATATTTTTATAGCATTTCATGGTTCTCAACATAGCAGGGAACTTCCATGACCTTATCAATGCAACAAATACCCTAGAAATTTATTACATCATAGCCATGCTGAACAATGAAAAATATTTAATAATACATTAAATATCCATGAAATCAATGTAATACAAGTTTTTTCTTGGACACAAACTCTTAAAAACCCCTACTTGGACTGGATCCAACTGTCTACGACTTCTAGCCTTCTAGACCTCACATGATGATCATGTTTCTACTGAGTCAATGCTTTATTCAAGGCATCTTCCAGATTTTCATCCATGTAGATAATTCCCACTGCAACCTCACCTCTCTGAGAAAAATCTCTCAAGAGATGATACTTCCAATGTATGTGAATCGTCAACTGATGCGACCTTGTCTCTTTTGCGAGAGCCACTACTGTTGTATTATCACAATTTGGTGTGAACGGATATTAACTGTTAGGTGTTATATCTAGCTCCTGGATGAATCTTTACAACCAAACTGCTTCTTTATATTCCTTGGAAGCTATGATATACTCAGAATCGTCTATATAATATTTGACCACACTCTCATTTGAGCACTTCCTGCTCACTGCACCTCCATTCAAAGTGAATATGTTTACCGTTTGTGACTTCTGGTCATCTTGATCAGTCTGGAAATAAGAATATGCATATCCTATAATGACTAGTTCCTCATCTCCTCCATAAACAAGGAACATATCCTTATTATTCCATTGATACTTCATGATTGTCTTGACTTCCATCCAATGGAGGTCACCTGGGTCAGCTTGATATCTGCCTACAACACTCAGTGTATAGGCGATATCCAACCTAGTACATAGCCTGGCATACATGACTAATCCAGGCACTGATGCATATGAAGTCCTTTCAATTATCTTTATTTCTTCATGGGACTAAGGACACATTTTCATAGAATGATGAATTCTATGTGACCATGGAAACAATCCCCCCTTGGATTGTTCCATACTGAATATCTTCAATATCTTATCAACAAACATACATTGACATAAGACCCAAAATCTCTTTGTTCTATCATGATGGATCTTTATCCCAATAATATACGTTACCTTTCCCAAGTCCTTCATGGAGAGCCATCGATTCAACTAGGCCTTAATAGCATGCAAGAATTGTATCTCGTTCCCAATATGTAATATGTCCTTAACATATACTATTAGGAAAAAGAATTCACTCCCACTAAACTATTTGTAGACACAAGGATAACATTGATTCATTATAAATCCAAATTATTTTATGGCTTCGTCAAATCAAATTTTCCATGACTCGGATACTTGATTTAATCCATATATGGATTTCTAAAACTTGCATGCCTTATTGGCATCATTTGTAGTCACAAACCGTGAAGGTTATGCCATGTAGACATCTTCTTGAAGGATTCCATTAAGGAATTCTATTTTGACATCCATTTTCCAAATCTCATATTCAGGAGAAACTATAATGGAAAGTATAATTGTAATGGATTTAAGCATTGCAATTGGTGAGAAGGTTTCATTGTAGTCAGTTTCTTGGTGATGTTTAAACCCTTTTTCAACCAATCGCAACTTATAGGTACTGACATGTCCTTTCATATGAAGATTATGCATGAATACCAACTTTAAATCAAAATGCATTACATCAACTAGAGGATCTACCAAAATCTAGACATAGTTTTGGTACATGTAATCCATTTCAGAATTTAATGATTCTTGCACCTTGGAAAAGTCTGTGTGAATTAATTATTCCTTGTTGGTTATAGGGTCATTATTATCAACTAATAATGATTCACCATCTTCAGTAAATAGAAAAACACACCATTCCAATTCTATAACATCTCTTTATATCCTACACAATACTTGTGTCTTGATAATAGATTCTTCTTCCATGAGGCTTTGTGGAATCTTTTCTTGTACCAACTCTTATGTACCTTGATCCTCGACTTCATCGAATTATATCTTTCTCGCATTATCACTTTTAATTATTTCATCCTTCCCAAGGATTATGGCATGTATTTCCACTATAACCTTTTTTGAGGGGTTGTATAGGTAGAATCCCGTTGTTTCCTTGGGGTATCCGAAAAAGGTACACTTTTTTCCTCAAGGTGAAACTTTGATACCTGATGACACCATAACAAATTCTTCGCTACCCCACACATGTAAATTCACTTACATGGCTTATCTTCCACTCCAGAACTAGTATGGAATAATATTTATCGATTTAGTTGGTACTTGGTTATGTATATATTCCACTGTGTATATTTCATACCCCCAAAAGGATAATGGAAGACTTACATGATTCATCATTGACCTGACCATATCCAACGTTGTGTGGTTACTCCTTTAAATTACTCCATTACATTATGGTGTGTATAGAGGAGTGAGTTGGGATAGGATCCCAAACTCTCATAAGTAATGAATGACGTCCTGATTAAGATATTCCCCACCTCGGTCTGTGCATATGTTCTTAATGCTCTTACCATTAATTTTATCAAATTCATTTTGGTATTCCATGAACTTATCAAAGGAATCTGACTTATACCTCATTAAGTAGATATATCTATATCTACTAAAATCATGAGTAAATGTTATGAAGTATGTGTACCCACCTATTTATTCAAGTGGAAATGGTCCACACACATTAGTATGATCCAATTTAAGAAGTTATTTAGCCATTTCACCATTCTAACCAAATGGGGATTAATTCATTTTGCCTTGAAAACATGGATGACATACACCAAGTGGTTTTATTTAAGAAGAATATAAATATCCATATTGATGTAACATTGTCTAGTATTTCTCATTTTCATTACCTAGATAGTGATGCCAAAGTTGGGTGTGGTATGAGTCATGCGAAGTATATTTGACATCTATTTCTATTAGTTGGTTTGTGTAATCCAGCACATAAATACAATTGCATAACTATGCCCTACTAAATCAAATGCAATCTTTATAAAAGACGCAAAATTAATTTAAAAACATGAAAACAAATCCATATATATCTAGTATGGATAGAGAAACTATATTTTTTTACAAAAGGAATATAATAGCAACCATTTATCACCAATATCATCCTATTTGGAAACATGAGGTGGTAGTCCCCGATAGCTGTAACAGGAACTCTGGCTCAGTTGGCTGCTCATAGATCTACCTCCCCTCGATCTATATTTTTTAATATACTTGGTTCCTATAGTTGGAAAGATATGTGAGCAACAAAACCAGTATCTAATACCCAGTTTATAGTAATAGATAGATTGTATTTGATAACAAATGCACCTAAAGATTCCCCTTTCTTCTTAGGCTGGGTGCAGTTCTTCTTCATGTGGCCCTTCTTTCCACATGCGAAACAAACAACCACTTATTACCTTGCCTTCCCTTTGATATTAATTTTCTTAGAAGGCCGTGATGATGCATTGGGCTTAAATATCATCGCCTTCCTATTCCTCTTATTCACCATTAGGAGAGAAGGATTTTCTCTCTTCATTTCTTTTACCACTTGGAGAATGAGGATAATAATATCAGATAGAGTATTTTCAATTTTGTTCATATTGATATTGAAAAAAAGTTAGAGAAGATATGAGGGAGTGATGCGAGAATGAGATCGTTGCCCAGTTCTTTGGGGATTTTAAAACCCAGACCCTCCATGTGCTCAATATTTCCAATGATCTTGAATAAATGAGGCCTAGTTGTGGTACCTTCTCAAAGCTTACTCTAAAAGAGTGCATTAGAGATCTCAAAACTTTCATGTCTTTCTCTCTCCTGGAAAAGACCACAGAGGTGCTCGAGCAAGCTAAAAACACCCATGTTTTCATGATACTTCATGATCTCACTAGACATTGATGATAACATCAAACATAGAAGGTCAACCACGTTGTTCATATGTTTCTCATAGAATACAAAATCCTCATCACTGGCCTCTTTGGCAGGTGGATCATGTATTGCTGACTCCAACATATAAAACTTCTATTCATGGTGTAGGATAACCCAAAGGCATATAAACCATTCCTGGAAGATACTATCGGTGAGGATGTTTTCATTATCCAGAAATAATGGTAGGGATAGTGTGGATAACTATCTTGTCACATTTATTATACAATTAAATGATCAGATCATTAGTTCTTTCTTGATTAAATTTTATGAGAAATAATAAATTTTTCTATGTCTCCCACTATTTTTACAGGTCCCACTAGCCCTCACCATTGAACTCAAAATGTCCAGTTCCCATGAAATTCTACTATCAAGGATCTATATTCCCCTTCACAAAACCCCAACAAGGGTTTTTCAAGCTATTAGATGGTTTTTAGGTAGGCCGGTGTTTTCAAACTATAGGCTTGAATCTCCTTGATCCGTTGAGTGGACTCCTCAATCCGAAAATCATGACTTTGGACTTCCTCTAATATTGCCTCCAATATTACACCACATATAGAAAAGGTCTACTCTTATTGATGTAATATGGTAAAGTCAACATGAAACCTTTCATAGGGGCTTCCTGTATAAATGTAAGTGTCCTAACAAGGGTAGGTAAAACACATAGTTTTATTAAGTTTTTCCCTTAATCATGTAAAGGAAGGCTTGGTATGACTTAATATTTTATTTGAGGGATTTTTATCCATTATGTGTGAATTTATTATTATCACATGCTTTTTAATATTATGTGGAACTTACTTAAGTGATTAACCATGTCCTAAAAAATTTATGCATAAGTCTAGTTTATTTATGTTCCATCTTGTCTGTTTTTTTAATTCATTAATTATGTGATCATAACAACACATCAATAATGATAAATCATGAAAATGATATAAATAAAAAAAATTAAATGTCATGATCATGAGCTTTTCTTATGTTATCATTATCTAGTAGTTGATAAAAAAACCTGGGCCTAGGGTAGAAACACAGTGAACCTTTTGGGTTCGTGTTTACAGCTTCTACCTGTCCACCACTGTATCTCCAGGGATTGGTTACATCTCGACTCCAGCTTGAACCACTTCAACACGATTGGGAGTTACATCCATTACATATACCTGTTTTTAACTCACATGTCAGTGAGGTATAAAAGGGGGTTTTATATAAAATAAACCTTGGGAACGCATGGCCTATATATTACTAAGGACAAGGCTCGCAGAGAAAAAATTTGATTCAAATAAAAAAATTAAATGAAACCATCCACATAAAATGGTATTGGTCTAGATCATGATCATCCATAAATGGGAAAATATTTACACATAAATAAAACTAGAATTCAATTTTTAGTTGTTATTGTTTATGGTAAACCACGCTCAAATTAATTAATTATAATATTTAATTATTCAATACTTTTATCTTAAATCGTTTCCTGAAATTCTTCAAGATTATCATCCATCGTAATTATAAACAAATAAATTCATTTAAAATTATCTTTGTACATAACTTTTACGTTGGATGAAACCTGATGAATTCCTATTCCTAACTACCGAGTGAGTAGAAATGAACATTACACAGATGTTAAAATAAACACATATATATAAAACACCTATCACGTGTTGTACCTCAACTTTACGCCTTCACAATGGTACGCATCTCAAGGTTTGTATAATATAATAATATGTTTTAATAAATCCTCATAATTTGGATGAGTACACAACGTGTAGTTCTAACTACACGGTGTGTACTACTGTTCACTATCCATCTTAAGTAAACACCTGGGGAAATAGTGAGTGAGTGTACATCAAAAATCATCAGAGCACACATTGTGTATAGCTAACAACATGCCATGTAGCTTATCGTTACATGTTCTCCAATGGGGATATATGTTTATGGGTTAAAAGGTCCAACCCAAACCCGAAATGAATTTACGCAATGTACATTGGGCCACATGGTGTTTAATCTGGAAATTGCATGCCACTTGTTCCTGGCCAACACAGGGATCCATTTAAGACATAGAAAGACTCCAACACACCACTTTGTTTGGAAGACTAGTCCGAAGCATTGAATCTTGACTACATGGCATATACTAACCAATACACACCGTGTGTTATGGTTTTGTATGGCCAAGAAGCATTGGCACCTCAAGATGAGATACTCTATTTTATATTAAATAAAAATAAAAGAAAATAGCATTTTTATAAGTTGAATGATAAACGAAAGATGAGGGGTAGATCTCAAGATTCAGATTTTCTGAACGATTAACTTGAATTGAAAAGACTAAATTATTAATTGTGTAATTTCTGAATGAAATATTTAAATAATTATAAATTATTATGTAACCGCTCTTATACCACTTGAATGTTCTGGGCGCAGCAGAAGTGTGGTTGGGATGACACCCAAATTTAATTTTTAACATGATCAATGATAATTCAAGGATAAATAAGACGTTGAATACCAGGATCCATGGATTATAATGAAAAATATAGATAAAGAAGAAAAATGCCTCAAACCTTTAGAGAAGATCTTGCACATCATGTTTATAAATAATTTAATTTACATCATTAAGAAAAATCATACCTGGACCTTTGTTATTTTTCATCTCTGATGATGATGATCAACTAGAATGACCCTTTCAGATTATCTCATTGTGCCTGTAAGGATCCAAAATAGAATCCCTCTGGCGGTGATCCACATGTTCTCCTATGGCCTCTGATCGACACTGCTCGTTTTATGGGTGCTAATGCGAAGAAGCGAGTGCCTTGTATCAGTCGTTCTTGATTCCTTGTACATCCACCTTAAAAAATGTATCTCTTTCTTAAGAGGGGAGATAGGAGGATTAAAGAGAGAATTTTTTTGGCTCATCAATTCTCAATTAACCAGACATGTGGTGTGGTCTATGGCATAATAGGCATACTTCTCTATTTACATACATGGAATTTCATTTAAAATATTTAATTGCATTGAAAAAATTAAATAAATTCATGAATATAGAGAAAACCCATTATCATAAAAATAATATCGTGATATTATTCATGGTGCGCCATCTTACTCAAAACAGGAACAAAAAAATAAAATTCCACGTCAAAAAATAATAGCAACATCATTATTATTTTAACTTGTTCCAACTAGTTAAATAATTATTTACCATCTTGCAAATAATTATTTTACTACCGGACCAACCTTGGTCCATTATAACTCCACTCATTTTTATTGAACTCCCAAATAAATAAATAAATAATTTAGTATCTTAAATAAATATTTTATTTACATCTTTGTAAATAAATATTTATTAAATGTTCAACAAAATAAATAAATATGTTTTATTTAATTTATGCGATCATTTTGACTTGAATAAAATTATTCTACAGTCATGGGAATAATATTTATTTCATTAATTAAATTCAAATAGAATTTAACTGAGAACACCAATAACATGAAGTGTGTGGCCCTATAGGATTCTTTCTTGTTGGAATTAGACCGTCTTTCCTAACAACCAAGAGTCCTGTCTAAAAATGTGTCAAGGTACCCAAGTGAAATAATGTAAAGTCACCATAATTAAATCCACATATGTACACTCACTGTGTAATATAATCCTTTGGACTCAATATCTCATCAAGATGATTTCATGATATTGTCATCAACTTTTATTCTTGATACACTGTTCTTTCACTACCTGAAATAAACTCATTGTTACACCCTGAACATGTAATTTCGTGCAACAGTTCTATTTCAATCAATGATCCGAGATATCAACATCCATAAATGAAAGGTAAAAAACCATCCACAACTTATCCATTACTAACATGACACTGGTGACACACCCAATGTACCCTACTACCCACCAACTGTCTGTGTGATGGTTTTCGTTAATAAATCAATGCAAGTGAGTCATGACATGTATTGATGATAATATTAATGTCGAAGGATCATTACACACACTCGCAGATAAAAATATCTGATGACACCAAAACACGTGGAATTCCTACTAGCGGGTCTATTATCATAATTTCCTATCTTAGAGATTACCAAGTGCGAACATCATGAGAGGATGTCTCATCTTCTTACAAGTACTCGCACTTGACGGTTTTCTTGTTATGTGTCCCATCATAGTATGTAATACAACTGCAAAACTATATTTAGGACTATTGTTATATCATTTCAAGGTTCTCATCATAGGGGGGAACAACCATTACCCTATCAATGAAACAAATACTCTAGAATATTATTAAATCATAGTCATAAAGAACAATGAACAATATATAATAATACATTAAATATCCTTTTAATCAATGTAAAAAAAGTTGGTTCTAGGACACCAACTCTAACACAAATGATATCATTCTCATGAATATACTATGTCATCCTGATTAGTCTAAAATGTGACACTTTAATAAAATAACCTTTAATCTACCATACTACCCAATTTACTATGTGTGCATATTGAAACTCCTATGCCTCATCACTTTTTTGAATATCCACTCATGAATGCATAGTGGATAGAGTAGCCATGTATGAATCTTATTCTTGTCCTTAACCTATTAATATATGTCACATAATCATTTGAATAAGAAAATAGAATTCATTATCCATGAAACTAATTCTATCATTGGATATCATTTTACATCTTAGTAGACCATGAGTGGACAAATGATATTGGGTGTATATACACCAAAAAAACACTTTATAATACTCATGTTGATCAAAATAGAATATACTATATAAAGTACCTCACCATCATCCTAGGTGAACTCTAGTAATATGTAGCAACCCAGGCCTAGTTACCTAGAGTGAGTTGCTACTAACATTAAATAGGAATAATATATAAATAAATCTCATTCCAAAGTACATAATAGTTATTTAGTCTTGGTAATATATATATATATATAATATTCTTTTATTATAATATAATACCAAAATACAAATTTTTCTTTTGAAAAAATCCTCATTTCATCTAGGATATCGATGAATATTAATCTTAATAGTCTTCAAGGAATCCTAGGGATTTGAAAAAAAATAAGGGTGATCACAAATTCATTATAATGGATAAGTATAGATTGAGATTTAATGAATAAATAATGAATAATTAATATGAAAATGGAAATAAATATGAACACATTCTATTTAAATAACTGGATAATGAATAATCGACATTGAATAGAAAAAAATGAACAAACATTCCATTTAAATAAATGGATATACAATAATCAATATGACTAGGTAAATAAATAAAGACACATTTAATTAAAAAATATATACTAATAACGAAATTAATCCAGGGAATTTTTTCATATTAAAAATATCACAGATAATAATTTCTGAATCTAAATGTAAAAATAGTAATAATTGGACTCCATGATTCCTAGGTACATGTTACCATTACCATCACGACCTTTAACATAATGGTATCATATTTCTTTTCTAAAAACCTACATAACTAAGACTAGTCAACTAATTTCTCCCTTTAGACTACGGATACATCTATAGGATTGCATTAAATGTTCCACAACCTGAGACATAATAATCAAAATATTTCTTATAATGTGAATAACTCAAGGGGATGTTAATGACCACAATAATCATTCTATGTGATGATTCACATTACTATCATTGGTAAAAATAATCATATTCCATACAAATTATTAATAAGTATGGTATAAATAGGTCATACAGCCCTTGGAGTAATAATATGGGTTGTTATCATTGTTGAAATTAAAAGATAATCAGAAAAAATTATTGAGGAAAATGTGCTTTTAATATTTATTTATTTTTTTCAAAATCATTTTCATTTAAAATAAAATTTAAAAACAAATTACTTAAAGAAAATATTTTGAAAATACAATGGATGCTTCCAATATATAATGATGGGAAATTCAATATATGTTGTACCAGGTAATAAGGGATAATCCTTTTATATTGTAAAAATATTGACGTAGTTCATAGTTTGAAGAGATACAATAAGATTTACATGAAAAAAATAAAAAATATAAAAATTGTTAAAAATTACCTCGAATAAATAATTTAAAAAGTATAAATAAAACCTTGTGAATTTTTTTAGAAACTATTGTTTTATAGGTAATTTTATTTCTGACCACATAATGAAATGAAGTCAAATTTTATTAAAATAATTTCTCAACTATATTTTGTACCAAAGAGTATAAAAATGACACTATTAAATTAAAATAATCTTGGATAACCATAGGATAATAATATTAAATATTTTATTTATTAGACATCAAATAATTTTATTCAATTGAAATTCATGTCTAAACACTCCCGAATAAAATTAGATTGTAATGTAAACCCTTACGAAATCATAACATTGAAGTGAAAATAAAATAGTGAATTAATTATTTACATAAAATTTAAATAAACATAATATTTTTAAAATTTATCAATAGATAGTATAAATTAATTTAAACATAATCATATAATATTAATGACAACGAGGAAGTAATATAACGATATAAAAAGGAATTGGGGTATGAAAATCACTATGAAATTATAACATTTAATTTTAATTAACTTTTTAATAATTAAAATTTAATATTATAATATCATGAATATTTTATTTTTAATTATTTTACATTTAATTTGGAAATTAACACACCTTATAAAAGCAATTAGCAGTATAACATTATAATTTTCCTCAATGAAATGAAGTTGTGATTGAATCACTTAACCCATGATTCTATTTGTTAAAATTATTTTTAAACTCATATATACTAGTTTTGTGGGATTTTATTATCTTCTAACATAAACATACTAAAAATTATAATATAATAAATGATCATTTTATAATAACTTATCACCAATTTGTAATGATCTTTCATTTTTTTCATTATTTCAGGTACTAATTTCCATGTTTTTCAAGTATGTTATGTCTTTTTTTTGTTCTTGTTTATTTAATTTTTATTTAATAATATCCATAATTTAATCCATAGTTTTAATATAATATATATTTATTTATATCAATCATTAAAATTTGGTGATAGGGAATGAAATATATCATTTTTGGAGACGGTTGGTCATAGGTATGCATGAACGATGTTTACATTTTCACGACTTATTGAACAAAATAAATTTGAATTATATTTATAAATATTATAATTATATTATAATTATTACCATATATTTATTAATAACATTCTTAATAGAGGTCATGCAATTTGTGAATGACTCACATCGCTTTATGAGGTGGTAGTCCATTGTACATAATAACAACATTATTGTTTTCCCACAAAATAGAATGCCTGAAGGCCCGTGTAATATAATAGTAAAAGAATCATCAATTCAAAATAAATATTCTATATATCATATATTAAAAGTATTTCCATAATTATTCCCATCCTAGGATGTTCGTAATGGATAAATAAACGTTAACGGTTTGTGAGGTGGTAGTCCTCCGTAAACACGAATAATGTTTTTGTTTCCCATTTGATGGAAGTGTGTGACATTGAAATATTAAACATTAACATTATAAAAACTCATTATATTGAAGATATTAATGTTTCTTATTAATTAAATATTAATAAATAATTGATTTTGTTTAAGGATGAAATAAAACAAAAATATTCACTATTGAACGTCACATCTTTTTTGGGTACCTCCTATAGGATTGCACAAAAGCCTAATTTTTATGATTTAATCCAATATAATGTCATATAGTCTGAGGATATTGAGTAGTTAATGTGAATTGATATGGGATTGGATCATCCAAATTTCCTGGGAGGTGTCAA
Organism: Viscum album; assembly: GCA_963277665.1. Lineage (NCBI taxonomy): Eukaryota > Viridiplantae > Streptophyta > Magnoliopsida > Santalales > Viscaceae > Viscum > Viscum album. Next base: position 961,481,005 of record OY728127.1, read on the forward strand.
TAAGTGAGGTGAGTGGGTGCCCTTTCATATTGGAGGAGGAGTAACATTCATATAAATATTAAAAATCCAACACTATTGGGAATTATCACTTAACTCATGAGATTAAAATAATTAACCATTTAGGATATAATAGTGTATATGGTCGAAATATCTCAAACTTATAGGTTTTGGAAAACTTTTGGGTCATTTCAACACCTTATCGTTTAAGATTAACCGGTATGTATTCTTATTTTTATCTTTATTGTGTGATTAACGTTAACTACATTAACTATTAACATTTGTAAAAATATAAGTTTAAACTATTTTTAGTTATATATAATATTTATTAAAAATATTGAAAAATATTAAAAAATTAAAATAAAATAGGTGTTTGAAATCAATTTAACATTAATCCAATATACAGAATAAGAAAACATGTTTTTAATGATAATATGTAAAAAAGATCAAAACGTTTTTATATAAAAATTCAATATATAAATGATTAAAATGAACTAGGTTGTATTAATAGATTCATATATTAACTACTTTTAAACTATTAATCATTGAGCATATATTAGTATGACTATTTATCATGAATATATAAACGAAAACCAAGAGGCATATACTCTCTCAAAGAAGGTGATTATTGAGAAAAGCATTATATTGACATTCATAGCCCCAAACTACTACAATTATCTAGCGTATTATTAAATTCGCGGGTCGGTTAAATAAAATATCTGTAAACTCCCATGAAGTTCTGAGACTTGTATTTTTTTACCATTTATTTTATTAAATTTTATTCCCGTCTTACCTTGAATAAAAAATCTTAATTGTATAATAAGACACCTTTGATGCATATTTTTTTATAAAAAAATTACCTTATTATTCAAATGGTTTATATATAATCTTTTAAATAATTTGAAACCATTTAATTTGACCATATATTTCTAGATGGTATTTAATCCTATTTATAACATTTAATTTATTTGGAAGTAGATAATTTTACATTTCAATAACAATATTAATACTTTTCTTGTAAAAATCATTCTTTTTTGTAACAAAAGGCATTTATAATTTGATTGTTACTTGTAATGAAATATAAATTTGTCTTGGATTCATTGAATGATATCGAATAGATTTAATGTATTTAGAAGATTATATGTATTCTAATGTATCAGGTTATTATATTCCCTTTTATGCTTGGTATATCATTCCACAAACATAATCGAATATGATACCCATATTTTAAAATTTAAGGGAGGTACATTTTGGAAACTGTAAATAAATAGTGACCCAGAATTTAAACATGATCTTGGTAATTAACAATTGTATATTATAAAATTCCATTTAAAAAAAAACTCATATCATAAAAGGTTTAATAAAATATTCTCTTAATAAGATTGAAAATAAGGTAAAATAATCACATGGAATAACATATAACAAGGTTTCCATGTGGGAGATCATTAGTGGAAATTGAAGATATAGACATGGAATAAAATAATAAATAATTATTCAGAGGGGATAAAATCATTGATTTAAAAGAAGTGAATGATCATTGAAAAGTTGTAAGGATCTGAAACATAAATCATATAGTTGTGAAAAGAACATTGATATCATCTAAAATTATGGAAATAATATATAATTTTATTTTATGGTCCTTATTCTAATGTTGACTATTTTTTAATATTTATGAATATATGGAAATATAATTAGTTACTATATTTTTATTTCATATATAAATTTTCATACTTATGTTTTTCATCGATCACTACTCCATAAAAGGAACATTTATAAATGAAATTTGTATGAATCAAGAACTAAAGGTAATTTTTAATGGATTTTTAAATCCATAAAAGACTCTAAAATATTTGTTTCTTTCACTAACAAGTTTCCAAATCAAATATGGAAAATTCCTTAACATATAAAAATCTAAAAAAATAGTATTATTTCTTCATTAATATTTATTCATAAAATTGTTTAACTAAAAAAATTGAAATTTTAACCAATACATCATATAGGATAGTGGTGGGAATGAAACCCTTCTCATCATTCAGTATTGAGTCCATGACCCACCACCTTTGGAGATGCATTGAGTTGTCACATACCTCTAATTTTGTCCATTTTCTAAACTATATTAAAAGAATTCATATAGCATACCGAAATAAAATTACATATTTCATTTTTATTTAATCATTAAATAATGACATCACTGTGGTTTTGAAAAAAAAGTAGTTTTCAAAGTCTAATAATATTATTTTACTATTTTTAAAATTTTATTAATTATCATATTAACCAAAAAGGTTATAGATGCTTTTAAACATACATACATAAAATTCAGAGTCATTATTTCTAAAATAAGTTTTCCACTAATACATATGCTTGAAAAATATTACTTAAAAATGTCACAAATCCGGGAAGACTCCATTCACTTTAATCTCAAAAATATATGTTCTTAATATTGAAAATATGATAATTGTAAATATCATAATAATGTGATATTATTCATAATTCTTTATTTTGTTAAGACATATGTGATAATAAAATATAAAACAATTTATATATTATTAGTAATTAATATATCTACATTACTATTGGTAAAAAGTACATTTACAATTTAATTCATATATTCCAATACATCATTAGTTATTCCAATTTATTTCCATATAGGTCATTCCATGGTCTATGTATTAACCTAGTTCACTCATTTTCATTATATATTCGAAATAATCATAATGATTTGTATTGAAAATGTGAATTATTCAAACAATATCCCTTTAAAGTGTCAAACATGGTGAGTTATAAGGCTTTATTTCGTGTATCACGTTATGTTTTAGTCATTCCTCATGCTCCCTTTTTAGAGTTTTTACCATTACATACATTTGTTCCAGAACAACGTCCACAGTTTGTATCAATACATTGATGTATATAATGGAAGACCCACATAATCTAAAACCTACCATAACATTAGGATGATCATTGTATATTTAGCCTCAAAGTCTACTGTTGGGTTATCATTTATAATATAATTTTTATAAATCATGTTCAGAAGGATTATTCTAATATTTCTCTAATAACAATAGTTGTGACCCGACCCCAATATCTCGGTGTCAGAGCTTGCTAATAGTACATTGACATAATAATCAAGGTTATATCATCCCAATGGTTGTAATGGTTTATTGGTTATGGTAATCTAGATAAATATAATAGTTTTTTAATTAAATTTAATAAAAAAATTAATACTAATTTTTTTTGATAATAACATTATTTTACGTAGAATATCCTTGAATATTATTCATAGTAATCATCATGGAATCATGGGGAAGGAAACATAATTATTTTATGGTCAAATTCTTAGTATGGGTTAAGTACATCAGAATATATCAGGAATAAATAATGAAAATAAAATATGGAAAGGTAAATAACTAAGCACTAATTCAATTTAAATTAATAGATAGTTTATAATCAATATGGAAAGGTAAATAATTTAAACATATTCCTTTTAAATAACTAGATATGGAATAAATAATATGGAAAGGTAAATATCAAAAAAAATACATTGAATCAATAAACACTAAATGTAATGATTAGATATTTTTTCATGTTGAAATTGGAAGGGATAATAATTACTAAATCAGAATATAGAACTTATGAATTATGGATGTCCATTTTTCCCAGATACATGGTACCTTTACCATCAATACCTATCACTATAAAATAGAAAACATTCAAGGTAAAATACCACATCACTATGGATATTCAACTGATTCATCCCACGATACTATTGTTGCATCAAGGGGACATATTTAAATAATTCCCAACTCATGTCTTACTAGTTCAAATAATTCCAAATATATTGAATAATCGATTTAATTCATAATTAATGTACCTTATCAATTATCCGTATTGAGTGAGAATTATGAATTTATCAATATTTACGCAGATAATCATTTAACAATCAAATTATACTATATATCTTAAAATGAAATATTGTTTATGGAATAATATTTTATTTGATAAATAATGGGTATATTTAGGGGAAATTTAATGTCCAGTTGTAACTAAAATAGAAGTAACTAAAGTTGATGTTAATTATTATAGAAATCATTCATGGAAGGTAATTTCATTACTATCTTTGGTAAAAATACCAGAAGTCAACCAGAGGAAGAAAATGGATGGTATCAATATGAAATATACCCATTTGACTAATAATAAGAGATATTGACATTCATGGAATATGAAGACCTTTAAAAACATTGTAGACGAAAATATACTTTTTATTTTGAAAGTCTTTTCAAAATCCATTTCTACAAAAATTACTTTAATCAAAATTTTCATTAAAACTTTCATCATAAACATGAAAACGATGCTTCTAATAAATGACTATAGGTAATTCTGTACATGCCATAATTGTTAAAAATAAATCCTTTTTTTATTGTAAAAAGGGTTGAAAAGATCACTATTAGAAAATTGATAAGAATACATCATAGAAAATTTATAATAATAGGAAAAAATTGCTAAATATTGAAATTCCTAAATCATTTTAAATTTATAAATACAATATTTTGAATACATTTTTAGAAAGCAAGGTTTTGTATGAAACATAGTTTTGACCAAAATGAGAAATGAAGTAAGATTTCATTTAAAATATTACAAATATTTTTAATTAGAAACAAGTGATAAAATTTTACTATTACATGAACATAGTCATGTATAAATCGATTTTAATAAAATTAAAATTTTAATTTAACAATGATCAAATAATTTCTTTCAATGTAAATTAATGTGTAAACAATCGTGGATAGAATTGGATTGTCATGTAAAACCCTAAATAGATCACGACATTTATGTGAAAATAAACAAAAAACTAGATTTTTGTGTCAAATATAAATGAACATAAAATGTTTAAAATAAAACAATGGATATTCAAATTTCATTTCACACATAATCTTATAATATTAACCACAGTAAGGTGGTAATATAACCATACGAAAAGGAATTGGGTTATCAAATTATTTACCACATGTTAAATATTAATTAAAAAAATTAAATAAATAAAATTGAAAATTAAAATACTATAAATAATGATCTATTTAGGGTATTACATTTTATGTGGTTTTATAAAGTCCATAAAAATTAATTTGGTTCATAGGATTATAATATACCTTATTGAATTGAATTTTAGAAGAAGTCCCTTACCTCACATTTCTATTTGGTTAAACCACATTTATCCTCATGTATAATAGATTTTTACATTCTGTTATCTTATTATAGAAATTTTTTAACATTTTAATTATCATATATGATATTTTTATAACATATAATCACTCATTTGATAATTATCATACATTATTCACATTGATTCAGGTGTTAGTTGCCTTCTTTTTCAATTTGTTTCGACATGTTATTTTTTGGTCATCTTACATTGATCATGATTTATTACTATAAAGAATGTAATCGATGAGTATATATCATATAAATTTTTTATATATGTGTTTATATTAATCTATAATATTTTGTGATAGGAAATTAAATACAACTTTCATAGAGACAGTTGGTCGTACGTATGCATGAAAATTGTTTCCATTTTATTATCATATTGAATGAATGAATACTAATATATACATATATATATATATATATATTATCATTTAATTAAAATTTAAGTTTCATATAATGAAATTATATTATTAGAACCATCCTTGATACATTTCATTTTTATCTTGAATGAATTACACCGCTTCATGAGGTGGTAGTCTGTCATTCACACGAACGACGTTATAGTATTGAAAAAAATAAAAATAATCAAGTTATGGGTTATATAACAATTAAAAATTCTTCAATACATCATAAATATAATAAATATAATATATAATTGATATTTTCATTACTATACACAACCATCTATGGTGTTTTTGTAAAAACGACCGACATCAGTTTGTGAGGTGATAGTTTGTAAAAAATTTGTATATTATTTCATAACCCATTTGAAGGATGCTTGCGAAGAATTATTTTTCACCCTCAACATAACAATATTTCAATATATTTATGATAATTATTTTTTGTGTAATCATTATATAAAAATATTTGAATGGATTTGAGGAAGAATGAAAACAAAAATTGATAGTTAATGAACATTAACTCTTCTTTGGGTATCGCCTTTTTCTTCACCACATTAGTTACATGGATATATTTATTCACAAAAAATTATTTTTGTATTTTGGTTGGGGGTTTTAATGGAATTGGTAAGAGTTTAGATCTGAAAAATGGCATGGGATAATTTAATAAGTGAGGGGAGTGAGTTCCCTTTTCTATTGGAGGAGGACTAGCATTCTTGTAAATACCAAAAAGTAAAACTATTAGGAAATATCACATATAAAATCTTCCTACAATAGAAAACAATTCTATGAAAAATAGGGTATATTGTCTAAATTCTTCATTCCATTTGGTTTTGACAAGTTATGGGTCATTTCAATACTGTATATTTTAATATAACTACTATGTAAACTCGATTTTACCCTTATTTTTTTGATAAAAATTATCTATTTATGCTAATCATGTTGGTAAAAAATTATTTTTATCATATTTTAAATTATAAATAATTATGATTTAAAATAATCATTCAAATTTTCCAAATTTAAATCATCAATGAGGTTGAAATTAATTTATATTTAATCTCATAGATGGAATGAGAAACACGATATTAAATTGAAAATTTTCAAAAGTCTAATATATTTTTATGTCAAATATAATCATAAAAAAATATTAAAATTACCAATAATAGAATAATATATGCATTAGTAATCTATTTTTACTTAAATATAATTCAAAATATAATTTAACATTATAATGAATTTATATTGAATGGCTATACTTAATTAAAATTCATCATTTTTCAATAATAATAAAACAATAATGAATCTCAAAAAATACCCAAAATGAAACATAAGATATATTTTAAATTATTCATTCAAAAATTATATTTATATTTGAAAATAGAATTTGATACTGTTTCAATGTTTAGGTTTAAAAAAAGTTATTCATTAAAAGGAGGGAAACCACCTTTAGAAAAATAGATCTTTTTGGCGTAAAATAGAATATCTCCTTATATTATTCCCATAAGGTATATTATGTTAATGATTATAAAATTGATTGAATATATATTATATATATTTCATTACGATCATTAAATAATAGTACTTAATTTAATTTATTGTGTCAAAATTCATTTACTATAAAAAATATTATTTTATAAAAACAATTCATTTAAACTCTATTAGTTTTTAAAATCATTTCTTATTAATTGGTAAAAAATGAATTAGACAATATATTTTCATATTTTTGATAATAATATTAATAACAACCATTTTTATGTAAATGATATAATTTCCTTTTTTAATAATAATACTAATAACATTTGAAAAACCTTGGTTTTCATGTAACACAAGCCATTCAAAAAATCATTATTAAATTTAATTCAAGATAAATTAGTTTTTCATGAATTGAAATATATAGAACAGATTGAAGTTATTTAAAATTTAAAATACTTCATGAAGCATTAGGATATTACATTCCCTTTTATTCATGGTTTTGTTTTCCATACATGCTATTGAATATGATTATCATAGTTTAAAATTTTGTTGTGTTACATATTAGATCTCCAAAATATATACAATCAGTCTTGGAAAAACAATCATTTATCATATCATAAATTCAAAAAGAAAATTTTCATTTTAATAAAGGTAACCCAATCGTAAATTCCTTAAACATTAAAGTGTATCATATAAAATATTCTCATGAGACAACAGTCACTACTAGTCTATCTCACTAACTAGCATCAAGATGCCATAATATATACATAAAAAACGGAATTACCCGTCTATCGCATGTATATTATTTCCATGGGAAAATAATATAGGTAATCAAATTACATATTTTGATAAAATTTTGGGTCACATTGTAGAATCAAGTACCAAATGATATTTTTGTCAGTTTATAAAAAAATCTCCAAAAAATGGTATTGTACTAATATCTTATTTTTTTGGACCTCTACATCATGATCTAAATCTTTTATCATATAAATATACTCATATGGTCAGATATTCATAAATTTATTACTAACTACTCATCCATAATTAATCATAAACTCTCTTTGAATATCTACTAAGGAATTATAACACAAAGTATACTACAAAACTATCATAGGTATAATAAGGATTTTCATGATCTATAATATACCCTTCATCCCTTAAAATATTATCTCACAGATATTAGAAATATTTAAAATCATAACCTTCTTTATATATTCCATCAATGTAATTGATATTTTATAGAAGTTATAGATGAATTTCCAGATGTAGAATTATAGTTATAATATGCACAAATGAAAAATAAGATATTGGTATACTCATAAGAAACATAGCCTAGACCATATTAGTGGACAGTAATATATAAAAAATCTATGTCAAATTACATAGGAAGATAACAACAAAAAATGTCATATAAAAAATACTCGAAAAAAATTACCAGAGTACCTAATTTGGTTCATATAAGAAAGATAGTGAATTTACAACATCCATGACTATTTTAGATCTTAATTAATATAAATTTAGTGAAAAAAATTTCAAATTTGGATGGAAGATCCTATTAATTATGGTTATTAAAAAATTATGTATTTATCATCTAGAATGATATAAATAAAACATAAAAACATGTGACACCTATTCCTAAAAGAAATACATGCAATATCTTGTGTTCTCAATTATAAATGGAAATACCCTATGGCTAGATCAATATTGTAGATCTAATGGGCTCCACACTACTGATGTAAAAGTTATTCAATATGCAATGTGGATATGTGATCATTAACATTACTTGGTATAAAATTCAGTAAAATACATAAATGACTAATATTCAATAACAAATATTGGTGAAAAATATATGATAACCCAATGGGGAAGTGGTCTTGTTAATAAATAACGTCACATCAATGTCATACAATAGTATACCCATCAATCTAAAGATAAATAGAGTCATCATATATAGATATATAAATATATTCTCTACACTTGTTATAAGTTTTATTATATCTATGACCACTAATTTTAGTGAAAAAATAGGGATAATTTTATTAAATACATTCTAAATATTGTCAATTAAAAAATGAGAAATTGGTTATCCCCTGACCCCTTAAAATCATAATTAAAAAAAATAGATGTTCCTACAGTCATCACACTAAATATATGTTTTCATTATATATTGACTTATGATAAATATAATTCTATAAAAAATTTATAACAATCTCTCCCATTAGAAATGAAATATACTTCCCAGATATTTTGTTCTTTTTATGGCCAATAGATGGTTATCCATTCGACAAAGAATAATTGAATGAGCTAGAATCTACCATATAAAATATTATATATTATATGTTATATTCAACTATGATCATAAATATAATAGTTTATTGCCACTCACAATATTCATTAATCCCACTATAATTTTTTGTAAACCTAATTCATGACAGTAACCTCCCTTCATCTAGCTTCCAAATGGGTTATTATCCTACTAATTATATTAATTCTAACATAGTGATACATGAATGTTGTTGTATCATAACCAGCTAGAATATATCATAGACCTACTACATGATAGTTCTCATAAACATTTATATAATCCAGGAGTTTGAACAGAAAAACATCACTAAACTCAGTATAGTTCAATTACTCAAAATCAAATTTTGTGTGAAACTTAACTATATGATCAATGCTTGATAGGGGTTTTTCATAGTATAGAAGATGTTTTCTGGTTATTAAAACATTTTTTAGACTAGATAAGTATACCCTATTAGAGATATAGAAATAAAATAAGCGTAAATTGAATAATGGTTACTTTCAAATAGAGAACCAATATACATTTTCTTTATATTACTTGATAAATTTACATTTTTCCTAAAATAAGATAAATATTCATAGAGTTTATACCTTTAGATAGGATCCTCTAGGAATTTATTTCTTATTTTATGACATCTAAAAATGATATTATGAAGAATATTGTACAGTTATCTGAAATTTATTTCATTAATCAATTTAATAAAATATCTGATCATTAAATCATCATTACATATCAACACTTTGAAAAGAATATTCTTTCATTTTTTTTGTCACAAATAACCCATGTGAAGAACAATAATTTTGATAAATGAAACTTCTTTACATATCAATCTATGTAGTCTTATTGATTAATTAAAAGAGTAATAAAGAGTAAAATTACCTTTCCATGATAACCCCTAGTATTTGATTTCATGTACAAATAAATATAACTTTTTCTTTACTAGGGTAAATCAATTATATATCAAAAAATTATGTATACTATAAAATGTTGAATAAATCTATTTTAATGTAGTCTGAAATTACTCAATCAAAAAAAAATGAAAAACCTAAATACCTCTATCCCATACAATTAGATTTTTATGTTGTATCCTAAAATCCCATGTCATGTATAACATGAGATAGTAAGGGTGTGGATTCTAATTTCATATTTAATTAATGACCCAAATTTTAAAAAGTTAGCTACTCATTTATAGGAGGAATGGACAAAAAATGTGTATTCAATGACAGTAGTAGAGAGGAATTATCCTCACTTCCCTCTTGGTTTTTTATATGATCCCTTTGAGGTTGAATACCTTTGAAATTACAATCACATGAACCAGTGCATTTAAATCTGGGTTTTTGATACCAAAATTACTAAAAATTAGTTATAATATATATATATATATATATATATATATATATCCTGCAACTCTATATTTTCTCCCAATATAATAATTATATAACATATCATAGACATATCTGTAACTCAAACTACCAAATCAATAGGAAAGGTTTCAAATATGTCATAAAGCACAAACCAATTGATCATATATTTTATAAAAGAACCTATAATTATGGTTCAATCATATAGATTTCCAAGACATGATCATATTGGAAGGTAATCCATAAAATATTTTTAACACATTAACAAATTTAAACATTTCATATTATTATATCATTAATTACATATTTTTGCACAAAAGTTTTCTAAATCCTAATTTTTAAATTGGATCCATAAACTCATTCCCTATTATGGACTTATGTTAATGATTGAACTATAAACCATAAATCACACATTGCATTCCAAGAATCTGAATATAAAATATAAAGGGAAAAAATTCAATTAATCACATTACGAAGAAATATGTTTTTTCTATATATAATTTTTATATCGAAATATTCATAGTTATCATCATAGGTCTCATAACCCTTCACTATGTTTAGAATTTCCATAACAGTATGATGGAAAAAATGTCTATAATAAAACATTTCTATATCCCTATCCTAATCAATGTAGACCTAAATGAGTTGTAGGGTTCCACAAAACCTTACAAAACATCCCATATTACCGAGGAAATCATTATAATTTGAGTTTCTGTCATTAAAATGGATAAACTATAACCACAATAAAATAAATAAAAATAAATAAATAGATAATAAAATATTAGTAGTGGAATCATAATATAATATAAATTAAAACTATAACATAAAAATAATAAATAACATCACATTCTAAAGAACAATATGATCCAATGTTATCAAATATAAGGTACATTTCATAAGCATGATGTCTCAATGGGATGATCACATACCATGTTATCAAAAAAATTAAATGAATAGTGAAAAGTATAACAACAAGATCCAAGATTAAATTCATTCATGTCTCATCACTCTATTATACATCAATCTCAATATTTAATTAAAACCCCATACAGATACCATCAAAATTGATTATAATATTTTTACACCAACCAAAGTTTGTATAATGGGTATAAGCAATATAAATACAAGACTATGGCCATAAATTCAATAAAACCAATGTTCTAATATATAGGTTTATATAAAATATTATTTGAAAAAAATAAAATTAAAGAAATTTTTTTCCCTCATCCCATGGGGTAATATGTGGCCACTAACATGAAAAATCACATCTTCCTTGATTAGTGTTTAAATTGTATAATTAATCCTTTATTGTAAACACTACATAGTAGTGAATGATTTATCACCATTTATAATAATATTTTTCTTAAATTATGTATAACTAGAAAAATGTGTACGGGTTAATATGTCTTCATCACTCATAATACAAGACTTATTGAATGGTTCAACAAGAAAATCCAAATTGTAATGGTAAATAATTAATCATGAAGTATATGATATTGGGTGAAAAAGGCGTCACCACTGAATATAAGATTGGGTTATTGTGTTATTACTATTTTGAATACATGGTTGATTTGGAAATAATAATAATAATAATAAGATGAATGGTCGATAACTATACCATAAAAAATATTGAAAACATTATAATTATTAATATAGATATTATTTTAATAACTATCACCTATCATAGATAAAGTGAGATGACTGTGTTATAGTTGGTTTATAAAAATAATGTTGAATATACCATCAATAAAATAATTCACCTCATAAAGTTGAGTGGATTATTAATAAAATCATAATAGAGGTGAATGTGATGTTACAAAAATAAAACACAATTTCATTATTAATGGATTTTCATAGATATAAAAATATAGGGTAATATGTTATCACTATCACGTGAATAATATTTGTTACTAAATTTAGTCCACTATAATAAAAACTATCCCTAAATGAGGTATCAACATAACCTAACCAATAACATGTTCAATGTTAAATAACATTCCACATTATCAATAGTAAATTTAATTAATCTTCACTATATACTAGAATAATAATTTTTTTGAACATTCCCCCGCAACTCAAATATTCAATAACATTATGAAAATGTTATTACTATATGTATAAAAAGTAATAATAAAGATTGAGTTATCAACATGTATAAACATAATCCTAGTTCGATGGGAAAAATAATTATATACATATGAAAGTGTCAATATAAACTATATCTATTAGTACATCATAATTTAATGAATCTTTAACCTAATTAATTACTCACAACAATCCATATAAATAAATAGTCTATCTAAAATCATGTTCTCAACCACATTGAACATAAATGACAAGATTGAGATCAATATTCTGTTACATTTAATACCAATCAAACCAAATTTTCATTCTGGTGAATTTAATTTTGTAACTAATAATATAAAATTCCAAAAAATATCAACAATCACCATTATCTAGTTATATAAAAATGCCACCACTTTTTGGATGACGGAAAAAATGTCACAAAAGACTTTATAGAAAAATTTAATCATAATCAACCCCTCTAAAATTTCAATCCTAATATACCACATTCATGATTATACATGGACATCAATAACAATGGATACAAATGAAATGTTCTATAGTGTCTATTATAAGTTATTTAACATGTTCTCAACCATCATATTCTTTAAAATGTATATTTTGTTATATCAAATTATTAAAACATTCCCTCACAATCCCACATTTAAAAACATATAAGAAATAATAGTATTAAAATTGGTAAATATATATGTTAAACCTAAAATGTACCCCTTAATTCCAAATATTTATTTACTTTAATGAATATCAGGCCTAATAGAATGAAATCAATAATCCAGTGGAAAATACAAATTGTTTTCTATTAGAAACAAATTAGTGTAAATGTGAGAGAATAAAAGGAGAAAATTTGTACATTCCTTGGAGTTCCAATATATCAAATTGGATAAATTATATTTATAGGGGTGAATATGAGATATATTTTTATGTTTTATTTATTGTAATGTTTTTAAATTTCACATGGAATCATTTCCTGACCTCTAAATCATTATATAGTTTAAATCAACTAAAATATAATTCCCATACTAAAATTTCAATGAAAAATATAATGAGTGAGAGACGAAAGTAATATATTCAGTGTTTGGTAGAAATACCTACTCATTCTATTTATTATTATACCCCACAAAAAAATATTTATTAATAAATAAATTTAGTATTATAAAGGCACCTGAATCTAAATGTTATACACCATTGATCATTCCTCAGTGTATCCTTGATTCGATCACCCTTCAAATAGATATTCTTACCTATTTGGTTATGCCTTAAAAAACAAATTTATTCTTTGAAGTTATATTTGGTTATACCCCCCTCAAATAATTCATTCAGTAACTATTTATACTCTTCATTACAAACTATTTCTTTAATTATTTCTAATTTGATTTATAATGATATTGACTTCCTCCATAAGAATGTGGCTAACATTACCCTTTTAAAAACATTAAAGATCATCTCAAACTCTATAAAGAGTCATTTTTCAATTAAAATCCATATTTATATTTGGTGGACTGTTATATGCTCAAAATTAAAATTTTTAGAACATTGTTAAAAAAATTCCAAAGTTTTTGTTTTTTAATTTACTCAATCCTTTTTAATCTAGTATGATATGTAATCTTCCATTATGTCAATTCTTGATGGCTCTCATTACAATTTCCTCTAGTGTGTTTTCCATAGTACACTACTATCTGATGTCTCGATTGATGCTTTGTTTCATATGAATCATGTTTGGTTCAATTTACATTATTCAACAAAAATTTCATTTTCCTTCAGATCACAGATTTAATATCCTTCATACAATTAAATATTATTTATATCAATAGTTACTTTGTTGTTCTATCACACTTTTAATCTTATTTCTTCAGTAGAACATAGTATAGTGACCCCTATTCAATCATTCATGAACATGACTAATAACACCTAGAACAAAATATTTGATACATTACCTCATGTGAACATGAATAATAATATCTATTTATTATCTATAATATTATAAACCTTTATATATATGTTGTTCCATATTATTGGGTGGGGAATAAAATAAATTTTATAGCATGATTGTACATTGAATTTCATTACCATTACTCAATTCTATTCCACATGGATGCTTCTCAACAATTCTAGAATTTTCATAAGGTTTATTTAGGTTTCTAGAATCATTCCCATTAGTCTAAATTCCTGAATCTCATAAATATATAATATTTTTAATGGTTTTCTTCAATAAGTATATTCTGATGGAAGATGTATTGTTAATGAAATTACCTATATAACATATATGTCTAGTGTATGTCTTTATTTTTTCATAAAAAATATTTCCCTATCTTATAAAACAAATGAAAAATTAAATGATTGATCTATCTTAAAATATTCATCTATTTGATGTAACCTCCATCAATTTGATAGTTTTTTAATCCCCCATCTAAGAGACTCAACAATTGGTTGTCTGATAAAATCTCATATCTCTCTCCAATCATTCATCCTTCAAACTATAGATCATGAAATGATTCTTCTAAATATTGAATTGACATCATCTTTTTATTATTTAAATGAATTATATTCTAAGGATAATACATATTCCTATGATCACACGTATAATGATTTCATGTACCTCAATTTGATTTTAGTCCACACTATGTTACTGATCATTATATCCTAGATTGTGCAAAATTCTTTTATTAGGGTGACTTTTAAAATTCTCAGTTTGTTACCGTCATAGATTTTAATCCATAATATCTTTCATGTTCTTTTTATGTACCAAAAAAATGTATCATCTTGGACACCTCCATCTAGTTCTCTAATTGTATTTCTCATAGTAGATAACAAAGAGTGGATAACCTCTATTAGGAGAACATTATATTCTCACATTCACTTTCAAATGTAACTTCTAATCATTTTTTCTACTGATAATATCTTCCATTACTTCTTTATATGTTTACTATCCATCAGAACAATGAATATCAATACTTTTAAAACTAAAATTTCATATATTATTCTCCATATAGCTGAAAATAAATCATTATCGCACAGACCTCCTTTCTATAACTTGTTTATGATGCATCTAATCATATATTTTATCCATCTGATCAGATTATGAAATGAAATACTAATTGGTTGTCTATTAAATCAAGGGTTATTGTTGTATAGATTATTTGTCATAGAAGTCTCTCACACTGTATATCCTATCCTTATACTTTAATAAATTTTTTTTTGATGGTGATAAAAGTCTTCTAGAATCAAAAGAGAATTCTTGATGGTAGGAATATGAAAAATGGATGATCATTATCAAGCACTTTAACATAGTGTAAGAACCCAGATCTTCTTTTCAGGTATTTTTTCCTTTTCCTAGTGCTTTCTAGAAAAAATAGGAGTTTCTAGAAATTTTTTATGTACATGACATGTACATTATGAGTACACACAATGTACACGGTTACCATGGGTAGCCGAGTGTTGGTCGTGTCATGGACATACACACGATCGTGTGTGGTGACCTCGAGATTACCTAATATGGGGTATGGTAAAGGAATGTTCACATGGTTTACTTTGGTTTTATTTCATTAAATGTACCGGGGTCATGTCCAATTGGAAGAAAGGCCTATTTTTAGGTCTGGTTCATCCGAGACCACCTGTACGACCACGAGCTTTTCCCAAGCCCCTGATCAAGTATCCGTTCTCTAACTCGACTACTATCAATTGCACTAGGATCACCTCTGTAATATCATCCTTCTACTAGAGCTTCACTTCCTAATTCCTCCCCTTTCTCATGTTATCCTTAGTTCAATGTTTTGTGTTTTTTGAAGATATACTATGTTCTTGGGTGATTCAAGGCTTGAGGTTCTTGTATAATGATCTCCCAACACAGAGGTAGGTGTTTTTTACCTTTCTGTAGAGATTCTTTGAGTTATATGTGAAAAATATCCCAATACCCATGAATGAGGTATTTCCTGTTTACGGTTTTAGCACTGTTAAATGCCTGATATGCTGGTATATTTGAGTAGAGGTAATTTTGAAGGGAAATATGGTTAATTTCTATTCCTTTGACGTTTTTCCCATGTTTTTTGACATTTTGGTCTAGTTCTCCCTGTTAAGATGCTCTTTTCTTTTCAAGCAATTTATTATGATAGTGTGTTTAATTATCTGACAAACTGTGATATGATGTATCTATTTAGCCAAGTAGTTATTGGGTTTTACATTGGTTTTTGATTATCGTTTGTGCACGACTGCTTTACATGAGGTTGCCGGAAGCTTGTGTATTGAGACCCTATGGGAAATTGACGTTGAGGGATTTCCAAGAGTGTCTGTTATAATTATCTTGCTGTGAGACAATAGGGTGGATTGACGTTGAGTGCTCACTCAGAGGGTATATAGTTATGTTTTGAGGCCAAAAAAAGAATTCATGTTGACTGCTTCCTCAGAGCACCTGCAGGTTACTGCTAAATGACTATAGGGTGAACTGACGGTGAGTTATTCCCCAGAGAATATTTAATCACACATGACTATAGGTGGAATTTATGGTGAGTGATTCCCCATAGAGACTTTTGTTATATCTTCCTTTCATTTTGAACTAGGGGTTAGGCTATGAGAACTACCAAGAGGGTTTCGGGTATTTTGGTTTTGGTTGATTAAATAATTTCAAGTAAATTATTGTAATTGAACATGTAGTATTTTTTACGTTGAGCACTTCTTTATTTATGGTTTCTATTACTTATTTTTAGCCATATATATACTCACTGACTATTAGGGATAGATCTTTTTGTGGTTTCCTACTTGAATTTAGTTTCACACCCTGTTTGGGTCATCCTTTCGGACCCAAATAGATTATACTACTACAGGTATAGATATGCGCAAGCACCCTTCTACTTCAAGTACTTGAATGTTGTGGAGCTGCAGAGCATGGGACCAAGATGAGGCATGAAATACTGAGGATTTGTTTACTTATTTTTCTTTAGTACATTGTCTATTTATTCATTCCAGAATTGTGATTTTTTGGCTTCTTTCCAAGACATATGAATCATGCATCATTTATATATGTGTTCTCCAGTTGTTTATTGTTCCAGTCTTCTGTTGTATACTATTTTATTGTATTATTATTTTTCTTCGACTATTGTTATCTGTTTACATACATTGTGTTACTCTGCCAATGAGGGAATAGTTTCCCCACTATCAAATCATGTTCCCTCACTTCAAGTCTGAAGCCTCGGGCATTCGGGGAAATGTGTTTGAGGCCATGTGACCAGTCAGGTGCAGGGTGCCTCTGGGTGGCTTCCGGAACCAAGACGTTACAAAATGGTATCAATGGAATTAATTTATTCATGAATTACTGTTTGTAGCCTATAGTCTAGGATAAGATGGAATAGGTATTTGGTAAAAAGCTATTAGTGGGAGTATCTAACCCGTGTATAGGGAAAAGCCAATCTACCTCGTTATTTGTAATTTTTCTAGTTTTTATAATTTACAGTTGGTTTGATTTGCACCATTGGATGATTCACATGTATTGTGATGTTATCATCGATGTTATTGAGGTTCTATTTCTATTTCCACCCAATGAGATGTGGGTATGCCATCTCATGCATTATATATGCACATGCTAGAAATTCACAAGTCTGGTATTCTTGCCATGCCATTTAGGTTCCATTAGAGATTTCATGATGTTGTGATAGATATTGTACTTGATATGAATGATGTGGGGATTAATTCCTTGAAAGAATACCTACTATTTGATATCATATTATTTAGTGTAATATTTATTTGAATGAACTCCAAAATTTGGTCCTTGAGGTGTTATGGGCCCTCATGAATTGGAATTTGGTGGATCAATGACTTTTTTAACTTATTTATAACATGTATAAGATTCAAATATTTAATTCGCGGGGAGTATGGGACCTCACAGATCAGAATTTGGTTCCTCCATGTTTGTTTTAGTGTATTTATGGTTTCTAGAGTAGTTTCTAAGGCTTACCGTCTGAAAAAAAAACACAGAATACACAGCGTGTAATGTTTGAACACACACACTGTGTCTATCTATTCTGGATGGAATTGTTTCTCTTAAGTACACTCCATGTACTGTACGAACACGCTATATAGTTCCAAACCACTTCACTGGCTCTGTGGGAAGAGACACGGGGTCAGAAAATCTTGTTATAACACGTCGTGTGTCGAACATACACTCCATGTTGTGTGGACCGTGTGTCCACCAGTGTCGCTAACGACATGGGTAGATAAAAACATAAGTTATACATGCCTTCTCAATATTGAACATTCCATGAAGTGTAACCCAGGTACATGGCCATGTAGCAAACAACACAGGTCAGTTTATTCATTTCAAGTACTCACCCTGTCTATCTAGAGCACGTCATGTAGTGTGAACTATGTATCTGGACGTGTCACTAAAAACACGGGTCGATGAAGATGGTCTTGTATATTCTGTGTATTGAACTAACATAACATGTAGTCTTGTTCTAGTAGAACCGTGTAACTTAGTAGTTATAAGAACTCAGGTAGGGGAAGTGGAATCATGTACACGCCGTGTCTTAGGAAAACACACCATGTGTATGGTGTCTTACACGACCTCGGTGGGAAGAAGTAAATGATCACGTGAAATGCTTAAGGGAACACGTCGTCTAAAGGTTATACATGCTGTGTATCCATTTTTTGAAAAACATGACTGCATTATTTCTCTTTTCCCTTCTTACACATATTTTTTCTAGTCCTTGAAAACCTTGATCAAAGGTGTGCACTTGACATTGTGGAGTCATGCCACCAAGATGTCCTCCGATTGTTCACTAGATGCAAGGCAGTGATCAGACACCTGATATGGTAGATAAGGGACTTCGTAGATGGAATTTCCTCCACTGGTGTGTCATTTTAGGGATGTCGTTCCATGAGACTTTTTAGGTTTTCCTTCAGAGAGAGAGGTGGACTTTTCTATTGATCTCATGCTAGGAGTGGCACCATTGTCCATTCCTCCCTATAGGATGGCTACACATGAGTTGCAGGAGCTCAAGAAGAAGTTGGAGGAGTTTCAGGATAATATTTTCATCTGAACCAATACATATCCTTGGGGTTCATTAGTCCTATTTGTGAAGAAGGCACACAGTGCCCTCATACATTGTGTGGATTATCATAATTTCAACCAATTGACAGTCAAGAAACAATATCCCTTGCTGAGGATTGATGATCTTTTTGGTCAACATCAAGGATCTTGGGTGTTCTCGAAGTTTGACTAGAAGTTTGGTTACCATCAGTTGAGCGTTAGACCATACGATATACATCTTACAGCCTTATAGAGCATGTATGGTCTATATGAGTATGTGGTTATGATGTTCGAGCACACGAACGCGCCTGCAGTTTTTATGGAACCAATGAAACATGTGTTCCATCCGTACCAGGATTCTATCATGGTAGTATTCATGGAGGATATCTCGGTGTACTCTCAACCTTGACACAACCATGTATCACATCTTGAGATCATTCTAAGTACACTACGATAGCATCAGTTATATGCTAATATCTCAAAATTCCACTTTTGGATGGATCAGATTAACTCCTTGGGTCATGTCATCTTAGAGACAGGGGTATCAGTAGACCCAGATAATGTGAGATCAGTAGTTTATTTGGAGAATCTGAATAACATCTTTGAGGTAAGGAGTTTTCTAGGGATGGCTGGATACTATAGACACTTCATTTAAGACTTCTCACACTTATCAGCACCACTAACGGCCCTGACTAAGTGGGGATAAAAGTTCTTATGGTCAGATTCATGTGTGTCAGCCATTCAGATACTGAAAGAATGGATGACTTGAGCACATGTACTAGCCTATCCAGAGCTAGGAAAAATCTATACCATTTACTATGACACTTTAGGTATCAGGCTAAGAGCTGTGCTTATGAAGGGAGAAAGAGTCATTGCATATGGGTCTTGTCAGTTGAGGCCACATGAGAGAAATTAGAAGACACACAATCTCGAGTTGGCAGTATTTGTTCATGCCTTACGCTGTGGGATTAATTATCTTCTAGGATAGAATTTTTTGGTTTTCACATACCACAAAAGTCTCAAGTACATCTTCACCCAGCGTGACCTAAATTTGAGACAACGATAGTGTGTTGAGTATCTTCATTCCTTTGACCTTGATATTTTCTATATGCATGGGAAAGGAAACACTGTGGTTGATGCGTTGAGTATGAGGACTCTGATAAATGTAGTTTAGGATGCCATTAGTGAGTTGTAGCTAATGGATCTATTCTCTGAGATACATTTGGAGGTGCACAACAGACAGTGGAAAATGTTTATTTCTTCTATAGCTGTTACCTATTATCTACATGATTGAGTGTGAATGTTGAAGCTATCAGATTCAGATGGCCCAGTCCTATGGGAATGCGTGTCAGGAGAGAAACCTATTTCTGGATGGACAATAGATGTGGAAGAGATCGTTCATTTTCAGGGGCATGCATAAGTGCTAGCAGACATACACGAGGAGCTGATGCGTGACGTTAATTCTTCAGTTTGGGTTGTTCATCCTGGTGTTACCAAGATGTATCATGATCTAAACCATCAGTATTGGTGGCCAGGTAAGAAGAGAGATGTTACTGGTTTTTTATGAGGTGTTTCACCTATCTTCAGGAGACGGTGGAGCATCAATGACCTGCAGGACATTCGAATCAGTTACCCACTCCTAAGTGGAAGTGGAATGCTATCATGATGGATTTTGTGATAGGGTTATCAAGGTCACCTCCATGGAATGATGCAATTTGGGTTGTCATTGATAGACTTATGAACGTTTCACAATACTTTACAATCAAGTAGACCTTCAGTGTTGATGACATGAGATAGTTTCACATCCGATAGATTGTACGCTTTCATTGAGTTCCACACTACATTGTTTCAGACATGGATGTATGTTTTACTTCTTGGGTCTGGTAGTGGATATAGAAGGATTTGGATACACATGTACATTAGAGTACAACTTACGATCCCTAGATAGCTGGCCAGTCCAAGCGTATGATTTAGGTTCTTGAGGATATGCTTCGAGCATGCATTTGGGATTTTGGAGGATCTTGGAAGAAGCACGTACCTCTAATGGTTTTTTTACAACAATTTCTTTCAATAAACTATTCATATGGAACCTTACGAGGCTTTTTATGGTAGGCCATTACGATTACCCTTATGTTGGCTAGAGGTAGGAGAGGTAGCAATACCGTGACCACATCTTATTCTCGAGTCCACTGAGTAGATAGAGTTGATTCAGAAAAGGATTTCTACAGCACAAACTCGACAGAAATCGTATGCTGATCGATGGAGGCAACCTCAGGAGTTCAAGGCCAGGGATCGGGTTTTCCTACATGTCGAATCGAGGTTGGGACACAGGGGGATTTGGAGACAAGGTAAGCTTTCGCCGAGGTACATCGAGCAATTTGAGGTTTTGGAGAGAGTTGGGTCAGTTGCCTATCAGTTGCAGTTACCTCAGAGGTACTCGGATATACACAACATATTCCTCGTTTCTCAGCTCCGAAGTTACTTCTCATACCCTTCTCATGTTTTTCAACCCAAGGAGGTTGAGTTGGAAGTGGATGCATCATTTTAGGAGAACCCAATCCCGATTGTTGATCAGAGTATGAAAATTCTCCGTGTCCAGTCTGTTCCTCTGGTACGAGTGCTATAGAAGTATGAGAAGGTACAGGATGAGACTTAGGATAGGGAGGCCGATGTACAATCAATGTGGCCAGAGCTGTTTGGGGTTTCTTCTTTTACATCATCCTTATAGGGATTTTTTGGGATGAATTTCTTTAAGGGTGGAGGTTTCTAAGAACACAAATCTTATTTTCAGGTATGTATTTCATTAGATAGTGATTTTATGGAAAAAGAGGAGTTTCTGGATATTTCTTAAGTGCATGTCATGTACATTAAGAGTAAACGTCGTATACTCGGTTATCGCGGGTATCCGGGTGCGGGCCGTGTCACGGCCATGCACACGACCTTGTGTGGTAACCTGATGACTAGCTAACACGGGGGCCAGTAAAGGAAATTCCATGCCATATAATTCTAAATTACACGCCATGTACTTTCTTTTTTATTTAATAATACATACCAGGGTTGCGTCTAAATGACATAAAGGAATCCTTTTAGGTATGGTTCGTCCAGGAGCACCCGTACGGCAGCAAGCTTTCCCCAAGACCCCAATCGAGCATCCATTCTCTGAATCAACCACCGTCGATTGCATTGGGATCACCTCTATAAGATCTTCCTTCTAATAGAGATTCTCTTAATAATTCCTCATCATTCTCATGTTATCTTTAGTTTAATGTTTTTATATTTTGTTAATATCTACCATGTTCTTTGGTGATTAAAGGCTTGAGGTTCATGTATAATGATCTCCCAACACTGAGGTTGCTATTTTTTGATTTTAGATAGAAATTATATGAGTTATATGTGAAAAAGTGCCCAATACCCATGAATGTGGTATTTCATGGTTACAATTTTTTCCCTATTAAATACCTTCTATGCTTGAATGCTTGAGTTGAGGTAATTTTGAATGTGTATAGTGTTAATTTCTATGCCTTGGAGGTTTTTCCCATATTTTTTGATTGGCCATTTAGTCTAGTTCTTCCTATTAGGTTGTTTTTTCATTTCCATCCTGAGTATTAGGATGGATTGATTAATTATCTGACATATTATGGCATGTTGTAGAAATTTAGAAATGTAGTTATTGAGGTTTATTTTGGATTCTGATTATCGTTTGTGCATGATTACTATACACGAGGCTGCAAGAACCTGGTGTAGTGAGACCATAGGGGAAATTGATGTTGAGGGATTTCCTAGAGTGTCTTTTATAATTATCACACTATGAGACCAAAAGGGGGATTGACATTGAGTTCTCCCTCAGAGGGTCTATATTAACGTTATGAGGCCATAGGGGGAATTAACATTGAGTGCTTCCTCAGAGAACATGTAGGTTATCACTAAAATATTATAGGCGAAATTGACGGTGAGTGCTTCCTTAGAGATTCTTTAATCACGCATGACTATTGGAGGAATTTACGGTGAGTGCCTCCATTGAGTATTTTGTTATATCTTCCTTGAATTGTGAACCAGAGTGGTTATGCTGTGAGAACTACCCCGAGGGTTGTTGTTATTTTTTTTGGATTATTGATTACTTACAATGAAATGTCTATAATTGAACCTGTAACATTATTTACCTTGAGAACTTCCTTGTTTACTATTTATTTTACTTATTACCAGCCATATAAATACTCACTGACTATTAGGAATAGATCTTTTGGTGGTTGCCTATAGGTATTTAGTCTCACACCCTATTTGGGTCATTATTTTGGGCCCAAAATGATTATATTGATGAAGGTATAGAAAAAGGTAAGTACCCTTCTACTTTAGGTACTTGATTGTTGTGGATCTAAAGAGCATTGGACCAAGATGAGGCATGCGATGTTGAGGAGTGGTTTACATGTTTTTATTTTGTAATTTGTCTATTTCTGTATTCCAAGATTGTTACTTGTTTCGCTACATTCCTAGACATATGTATCATGCATCATTTATATATGGGTGATCCAGTTGTTTATTATTGTAGTCATCCACTTTATACTATTGTATTTTATTATTATTTTCCTTCTGCTATTGTTATCTGTTTAATTTTTTTGTGTTACTTTAAAAATTAGGGAATATTTTCCCCACTATCTCACCCAAGTCCCTCTGTGCTAGTCGGAAACATTTGGCATTCGAGGAATTGCGCTTGAGGCCATGTGACCAACTTGGTATAGGGCGCCTTTGGGCGGCTTCTGGAACCTGGACATTACTCATAGCTTTTATAACATTGCTATGTAAAATTTACTACTATATTAATGCAATATTGTTTCAATTTTTAAGGAATCATCCTTAACTTTCATAATAGAGGATTCCTCCTTAACACATTAAATAACTCCAATGAACATTCCCTTTAAAAAAATTCATATAAAAATTACCCCAAAACGTGATTTGGAAAGACAATATTCCCCATTATGTTTGTTGTAAATTCCCACATAAAACATGAAACTTCATTAATGTTAATATTTTTATTAAATTATTTATTATTTTTATTTCCATATACTACCCCCAGTGTAATTTCTCAATCTTATAAAAATTAAAATGAAAATTTATAAATAGGGATCAACCCAACTCATCATCCTTTTATCTTTTATCCCTGAGATATCTTATTAATTGAATGGTAGTATCAATTATTTTTATATAAAAAATAGGATACAACTAAACATGTCCTGTTTACATGGGAAAGAATTATTTTTGAAACAAATATTATATAGTAAATTTGATAATTTGTTTCCATAACACTTATTTCATGAAATTAATTCCACCATATTCACCCAAAATCATTATATTAGGGGGATACTGAAAGTGTATTTTTAGGAAAATAATGAGTACACCCATAAAAAGATTTAAAAATGACACATGTGCATAAACATAGTTCCCCTAATTTCTCATCTTCCAATTCATCTCTATAATAAATTTGTTTGAAAAGTGTGATGCACATACACCCACATTATATTTTCATCCCATAAATGGAGGGACCATATTCCTAATCATGGTGAAAAAATATTCCATGATGGACAGATCCTCATTTTGTAAAATTAAAATAAAAATATTATAGAATCCTTGATTTTACTCCTTAAATTCCATAGATGTTGGTAAAAATAAACATGTATATTTGGAATAAATAAGGCATTGAATGTTCTTTATAAGAATCCTTTAGAATGAGAATTTTCTCTCAACTTATAATTATTATTATTTTTCATAGATTTAGCATTAGATGTACATTTTTCCTAGTTATTAGACATTAAATATTTTGAAATATATTTATTCTCATTTTATGAATAAAATGAATATTGTTTTATATTATCTTCATATTTTCAAAAATATTTTGTACCACGACATCTTACCATCTTTTTCAAGATTTCCTTTTAGACTGGGAATATAGTCATACTTTTTTGAAAAACATTCCCATATTTCACAAATAATTTGAATTACTTATGAACCATATTATTTATGTCTATTATTATATTTTTATCTAATATGATTCTTTTTTCTAAAACAATTTTCTAATTTGTTATATAAAAAATTATTTTTATTCCCCCATATTTATATATATAACCATATAAAATGGTGAAAATAAATAATAACACATTATACTCTATCATAAAATATTTAACCTATTATTTTTTAAAATTTCAATTAGTTCCTCGACATTTATAAGATTCACATTTTTCTTTATAGATTCATTAAATTTTATTATGTTTTTAAAATTATTTTATTCCACAACATTATTCCATAGAATAACTATTCTCCCTACTCATTATAGCTCCCAAATTATTCAAACATGTTTCCTCTTAAGGAATTATTCTAATAAATTAATTCTTCTCTTTTAATGGAATGTAAAGACCACATATGGTGACCATTGAATCAAAATATATTATAATGAGGTCAATTATTTCAACAAAAATAATCATTTTTGAACCAAAATTTTTATAGAAGAAGATTTATATTGATATTATATGGTAATAGAAAAATCCTACTTCTATGGACATTTATATTCCCTTGTTGGAAAATATTCACCGTTAACCTGAACTAATTTATTGATGTCTTCTCATGTCTTTTGTAACTCTCTTTATATTTTAGGAAAAAATTATTTTTTATTTAACTACTCTTCTTAATACATATTCAATTTTTCGTTCCTAAAATTTCATCTTTTTTATTTGAGCTGACATCATATTGTTCATCATATAGTCATCAAAAATATATAGTTTCGTCAATAATGAATGTTTCATACCCAGAGGATTTTAATTTATAACATTTTATTTTTTTCCCTAAGCTCACCAAGAATAGTATTATTAACTCTAATAAAATTGTGGTTTATCTACTCAATTTTTATTATATAACTATTCTAATATGTAATTTCCTTTCCCACTTTCTTCATCTTTTAGCTTTTATTTTTCAGTTGTGTATTTTTCTCCATTTATGCATCCAAATTTTCTTCTAGCATGTACTAATGTTTTATTTTATCTTAACCATCATCATCATTGTCTAATGAATTCAATAAAATAATTATATGATCTAAAAATATGACATAATAATAACATTCATTTTTTATGATGAATTATCATCCTATCATCTTCTCAAAAAAAATTCTTATTATTATAAGGAAAATGTTCATATTTTTTCTCTATTTCAATTTATGATAATTATTATCAAAATCTTCTGAGTCAAAATATTTATACATATTCTTAAGAAAATATAATATAAAATTAACATTTTTATTATAATTAGAACATGTATATTATTTTTACTTTTAGAATTTAATTTATTGTACCTCTTTTAATGAGGATTCGTGATCGTGTTAATGTCTTATTCATTCTACTATTCCACAATTTTTTTTAAATCCAATAGAACATTATTATCTCTAAGAAAAGTTTGTATTAAATTATCAAAAGAATATTCCTACTTTGCTTTATTTTAAATGTTTTTTTGTATTCTCATTTATATTCCATAATACATTTATGAATTTCCCCTAGAGATAAATACTCATGATCTTTATAATATGACACTATGGAATCAAATTTATTTAGAATGTTTTTTATCAGTTTTTTAACAATAGTATAATCTATCACACTCTCACTAAAACCAATGATGTTTTCAAAAATATCATTATATTTGGAAAATTATTCAACAAATTATTTATTATCCATCCTAAAGTCATTAAATTTTATTCTCCCAATTTCTTGATTTTCTTACTTTACTTTATCATTTTAATCAAAACTTCTTCACAACATATCCCAAATTTGATTAGTTTTTTTAATCAATATGATATATGTGTTACAATTATCTGTGAATGATACGAGAAATAAATTCTATGGGTTTTCATTATCTTCTAAATTTATTATATAAAAATTTATCATAGAAACTTCATCAGTGGTGGAAATACCATTGTGGTAGAATTCATTACATCAAGTCCTAGAGGCATAATTTATGGAAACATAATATTAATATAAATGTGGTCGTTTCCAAAAACTATAAATGGAACACTAATGTTTCTCACCATATTAAAATACTCGATTATCAGTATTTGGATATAAATTTGGGAACATTATTTGATACCAATTTACATTCCATGGAATCCACATATGATCAGTAAGTGTTGTATAGGGGGATTTGTAGAAGTTTTTTCGTTTTATTTAATTATAATTTTTCAAAAATTTGTATGGAAACATATCTTATCTTTTGAAAAATTTTATATTTTTAATCCACCAAAATAGAATTCCCATACTTTCATTTTGTATGAAAAAATATAAATTATGATAACAAAAAAATATTAATAAGGTATGGTATGAATAAATTACCCTACACATGTTGGTTGTCACCCCTAACATGTATTGTTTTACTACCTTTATTCAGGATTAAAAACATGAAATAATCAACTACTTGTATACCCTAACAATAATTCTTCCAGCTAAACCTATATATATACCCCAACAATCATCTCTTATTAAAAAATTAGTTATACCTAAAAACAATAATAACAATACCCACTAAAGTAATATATATTTATATCCCAAACAATATTTTTAGATGAGGGAATGGTTGTGCCATTATTAACGTTAGTGGTATTCCTGATGGTGGTGGTTTATGGAAAGTAATGATGAAGTGATTTTGGTTCTTGTGGGTGTGGCCAAAACTAGTGATGGCTACACATGAGGGATGATTTTCACAAGTGTCATTAAAATGCTTATTAGGTCCTAATGGTATCCTGTAATGGGGTTCAATAACACCTAGGATAAAAATGAACATGTAATGGGATCTATATTATCATTATATTATTAGGATGTATTTGTTTCATCAAAAAATAGGGACTTCCCCTGACGTGTTTTAAAATATGTCCCCAACTGATAGGTCTTCTTAGTAAATGGTTATAACCCAAAATACCAGCTCTTCAATTAATCTTTTTTATATAATATAGAAGGATAATTCCTTCCCCTAGAATAAGTATCAATCAATTTTACCTCTGAACAATCATAAATATCATAAAAATATCTCTCAAGAGCCTATTATCCATGAATCAACCAGTTATTTGGTAGAATTGGATATGCTCAATCTATTATTTTCATATTATTTTCCAAATTCTTCCTTAGAAAGTATTTATCTAATGAATCCATCTATTATACCCTCCATCCGAAGAGCCTTTATAAATTTTGTCTCCATATGAATCATCTCAATATGTTTTGGGATATTATGTTTCATTTCATACACCTCAATATAATGTCATTATTTGATAATTATCTATCCTATAGAGCATATTTAGTCTAATACCATTCCAATATTAAACCATGTTTCATATCCTAGGTCCTATATTGAGGCTCCTAAGTACAATCAATTACTTTCCAAAGGATTAGAAACCATAGTGGATACTAAAACATTTATTCTTCTTTGACTTATAAAACATGTTCCAATTAACATTCTTCAAAAATTAATAACATGACCAGCTGCACTTGAAAAATAACATCATCAAATAATCTCCAATTAATGTGAACAATAATATAAATTTAATATTCATTCTATGTCACACATTGTTATTATTTCATTAAAAAAAATTCATGGGAAATAAATTTTAGTTTCCTTCTTATTTAAACTTTTATCTTGATGATTTTGATAAATTTTATTTCACTGGGATTTTTATCAACCATACTAAAATCTTTTTGAGTATTTCTAATGTTTCATGAATTTTCACCAATTAATAAAAATTCTTTACACTATGTAATATTGAAAACACCAAAGGGTTAGTTTTATCATCATCATTGTTAAGGAGTTTTCATATTTTATGAAATGCCTAAAAACATAGTGGCCACATCTATGTCATTTTTGTTCTTCAGTATGACTTCTTTGTTTGATGTTACACATTAATAATTCACTATTGAATGGAATTCACAAGATACTAACATTTGATAGACCATCATTCAGTTTATTAGGTTAGGAAACCAATTATTGAGTAAAACAATATATGTGTGTCTGATGAAATATCATATCTCTGGATACTTATTACACATCATCATTTGAAATATTGAACTGCCTTCTCAGTATAGATCAGTATCCAAGTTATCCATCTAATGACATTACATATATACATCCATTGGATATTTCATGTGTATATCTAATGTATCTATGACCATTTCAATATCATTGTAACACCCCAAGATTTCATAGTGTGTTATTTCTTCAAAATAATTCAATAACTTGCACTACACGCAACACCGAGTTCAAGCGCACCATGACTTACCAAACAAGCCGTTCAAAAAAGGTTATGAATAGTATTAACTAAATTTTAAACTTTATATAATCCTTATAATTTTAGAATCCATATTATGAGTTTCTTAGACATAATGTAAGAACAAATTCATCTTAAGTATTGTAGTTTTAACAACTTTTAATAGTGAACCCTTTTTAAATAAAATATTTTAAACTTTTTGACTAAATGGGGACATCAAAAAATTTAAAATAAAAAATCCCAAGCTTCCACGGTAAGCTTTCCTTTGAATAAAACAGTAGCGCATGTTGTACGCAACTTCGAGTTTTAACACACACCACAACCGATCAAACTAGCCGTTATGAATAGTAATACTTAATTTTTTGAAATTATATATATATTTTATATTTCAAAATGGACTTCATTTTTGGATTTGGAATATCAAATTTAGCCTATGGTGAAATTTTGGTACTTTTCGGATAACTTTCATATTTTGATGAATAGTAAAAATTACTAAATTTTAATTAAAAACAACTTTTTTAATCAAAATAATTAATAGTGATAAATTATGAATTTGAGTGGTTTTAAAGTATATTTAGAATATATTTTTACAATTTAATATAATTTTGGTCATTGGACATAATTTTACAATTAAACCGAACATAAACAAATGTCAATCTTTTGATAGTTATTATCTCTTAAAAACACGCTTTTTGTTTTGACAGCGGGAATTAATTTTAAATTAATTTCTGCCACTTCTGTGTTTTGAATTTAGAAAAATGGATTCCATATTTGGAATCAGGATGTTCAAATTGTGTAAATAGGTAACTTTTATTTTTAGACATTTTGAATAATTACTGCGGTAAATATTTTATTTACCATGGTTAAGGGTAAATCCAGTAAATAAGGGTTAAAAAATAATATTATAATAATACTAAATTACCCTAAAACGTGTCTTAACCCTATTGGTTGATACATGGTCGACCATGGTCATCTTTGGGTCAATTTTGGGACCCCATTGATCCACTTGTATGTGATAATGACACTTTATTTTAATTAAGTTAAAATGAATACAAAAATAGCATAAGCTTACATCTTTTAAAAGAACAATTTTTACATAGGGTTATACATGTTGGATTTTCGATTATAAATATTCATTAGGAAGCTAAAACGATTTCCTACATAATTATTTTTTATTTATAATTTTTAGACATCAAATAATTTAAATTATTAATGACACAATAATGATGCAATGTTTACCTCATTAATAAATCATTTAAATAAATAAGATTATAATGATTAAAATATTATCTAAAACCTGTCCAATTCTTATTGGTTGATGTTATTTAGAATATGAGTCATCTTATAGTCGACCTCAATGATTTTTGGACCATTATAAACCGAATATAATTATATTATAAAGTAATACTTTCACTCTTTCCTAAAGAGCCCCTCCTCTCCCTTATAAAAGGAGACCACTTCTACTCATTCCTCACACCTCTCAAGCCACTTGGCTCGTCCAAACTCTGCCCAACTAAGCTCCCCACATCCCTCTCCTCCTCCATGAAGCTTCCCCTTAGGCAGAAAGCATTTCAAGAAGTCCTTTGGTTCCAACCAAAGTGAGTTACCTAAATTAAAGGTAACATTTTCTCTTAAATTATTTTCAATTATTTTGCTTCTCCAACCCCCAAACTCTTTTTATTTACTTTCTTTTGTAACAACACCAGTATCCACAATATACTAGGATGTTGTTATAAGAAGGATTCAAACTACACATTCACACAACTCCATCTAATGGATGATGAACATAATGTTTCTGTGGATGGAAAACTAACGCCTCACGAAACGATGATTGTTCAAATACATCTTACCACCTCTCATGGTGGCCATTAGGATGGAACTGTAATTAAAAATGATATTAATGATATATATTTTATATATAAACTTCTTTAATTCCATTTTATTTCATACAATTATTCGTTTCATGTTGTATATACATACGATAATTTCATTTGAGGAAGTGCGGACTACCGCCCCCTTAAAATGATATGACTCGTTCATACCACACATGGAACGTATAAAGGATGGTGTTAATGAACTTAATTAACATATATAAAATATTATATTTTACTGGAATAGTAATATACCTATGTATCATTTGGATTCGATTCTTTTAAAATAAAAATTAAATGGAAGTAGCATTCGTGCGTACGTACGGACTACCGTCTCCACGAACGTGATGAGATTCATTCTCCATCATATCCATTCAAGTATAATTATCATTTGATGATTTAAAAATGATGTTTAAGGACATGATACCATTCTGGATATGAATAATATACATCCCATTAATAACGAATATGGCTCACATAAAAAGAATGTAAAGTAAAATGAACCCGTTAACACCTGAAATGACGATAATTCTAAGATATTATTAACAAATCAATGTTAAAAGATCATATATGATATCATATTAAAGTAACTGATTCTTGTATTATTCAATAACAATTATTTCACCATTATACAGGAGGTAAACCTACCATCGACCAAGGAAAAAGTACAAAGTAAGGGATTCTCTTATCTCACTTTCAAATCCGTGAGATTTCCATTGTTCGCTACTAAATTATTGAAAGTGGTGTATTGTGTACTTCCATTTGATATATATATTATCATGATTCACTTTATATTCATGTTATTCTGTAAATCATTTGGTGGTTATTAACTTTTGGCCATGCGACTCAGTTGATTAATGTGGTAAGGGGTTTCTTGTCTCACTTTTAATTCCGTGAGAATTCCATTGATCACCACTTAATTATTGCATGTGGTGTATGTGTACTACCCATGATTGTATTCATTGTGTAATATACTTTATTTTATGGGTATTTACATCATCATGGTATGATCTTTCTTTCATGGGTGTTTGTTTCTTAAGTTACCTAATCAATAAGGGAATTTGAGATTTCAATTTCCACTCATTTGGCTTTACGCATATTTCATTGATTATATTACCCCAAGATTATGTGTGGAATCACTATTCATTTGATTATGTCATAATTTCCACTCCCCTTCCTGTGGATATACTTTTGATACACATAATCACTCCATTGAAAATTCTCAAGTCATTGATATGAATTTGATAAGAGTAATTTTAACTCTTTCACCATTTGTTGAGTTAAACATCCAATTTGTTGGTGTTGTTTTTACAGGAATATGTGTGAATATACTTTGATTGTTTTACACTAAATATCCAATCATATTTAGTGTATTTATATTTTTCACACATAATTATGTTATTGATTTATCCTTAACCTAAGGATATGGCCTTTATGAGAGATTTCATCTCAACTTACATTCCATTGAGACTTCTTTGTTGATATACACCAAATCACTTTTATGTGGTGTATATAATGTACTTTGACATAGTATATCATGAATTCCCTTTATTCTCATGATATTACAAAGTTTTGATTACCTAAATTATTTTCATTCAAGTGTCTCTCTTTTGGTTAGAATCTCTAACTAAAATAACATTTTTAAATGTTTTAAAGACTTATTCATCTAAATCTTTCTCATTAATGTCCATGTTTTAAAAATGGTTTTAAGGATTTATTTATATGGACATTAAATTTTAGAAATTAAAACTCCTTTAAAAAAGTTTCAAAGTGGTATGGGACACTTTGATTCAAAAATCTATTTTTAAATGGCTTCTTGACAAATAGTGTGACTTTTAAATGTTTTCAAGAAAAGGGGGATATTTCTCTCAAATAGTTTTGATGATTATTTTCATCTATGTCAACATCCTTCATTATTCATGATTGAGGTTAATGTGATACAATACAATCTTCCATATTGTATCAAATGAGTTATATTTGACTGTGGATGTTCTATTTTTATACCATTCATGGTTTGTGGTTAAAGTATTGACATTTCGTATGCTAGTTTTAATACGAATGTTTATTTTATGCTTAAACCTATTCATATGAGGAATGCATTGGACTTAATAAGTGACGGGTGGAGCCCGCTATAGCTGCTCGATGCATCGGTAGGTCTAATGAGACAAACTAGTGTCTTGGCACAAGGCCTTGGCAAAATCTTATTTGTAGTCTTGGCACGAGGCCTTGGCTATGTGGTTATGATAGTCTGGCATTATGCATTCCATCATTATGAAAGTGGTTATTGATATTGCATGTGATCATTCGACTAGTAGAATATCCATGTGAGTATGTAAATGGCATTATTTCATTTTACCTTTGCCATTTTATGCTGAAGTTCAAGTTTCAAAGGCTTTTGTTTTAGTTATAATTTGCCTTAAGTGTTTATGCTTATTTATGAAAGCTTCTGCTATAATGTTATCCTTACTGAGCATCCGAGCTCACCCCTTTCAATGTTTTATTTTTTTTCCACGATTATGAAGAAGTAATTTATGAATGACCTGCAGGGATAGTATGAGGGGATATGAAGACAAGATGTTTTTTTATGATGTAATGTAAAAATTTATGGATGTATCTAGTTATTCCAAGGCTACTAAACTAATCGGTCTTTCGAGACTTGATCTTTCTCATGATCATGCCAATGTTATGTAATAATGCACCGACTCTGGGTAACTAGGGTCGGGGCATTACAGTTGGTATCAGAGGAAGTTTAGTACAAACCTTGGTAGCTGGATTTAGATAAACTCTGATTAGAGCACGTAGACCTAAGATGAACTTTGAGGATTAGTATAAAAGAACTTCCTAGAATTTTGGTATTGTAGAGATTTTGTGAGTTTTCCGAGCAATACATCCCTGTCTAGATATGAGCAGGTAGAGGCGGCTCTGGCACAGATGTACCTAGGGGTAAAACCCGAAAACACCGCTTTGAGCTAGACTCGAACGGGAACTGGTGCACGACAACGGGCCTTGCTGCACTCTTGGTTACGACACTCCCGGGGGATATTCTTAGGATAATTTACATTTTCTTTACAAAACGATTTAAGTAATATATACATAAGATGAGAGTAAATGACCTTGGTTAATCCTAATATGTTTCAAATTGAGAATATGTTGACATTTTAATCTCTAAATGATTTTACGACTACTATTACTCACACAATGCTTTCTGGTTTTAGTCAATGGCTGGATTCAAAGGAAGTCATAGTGACTTTGAGAATGATGTACAAGGTGGGAACGGTGGTGGAAATGAGCAACAAAATGGAATGTTGAGAGGCGTAAAAGATATCGTCTTTATGCCAAATCAGTTTTCCAAAAATATGATCAACAACATATATATTAACCAACTCCCAGACTCAACAAGGAAGAGAAAGGTGATAAATGATAAGATCTCCAGCAATGGAGACCATGGAGAAAAGAAACCTCAATTTTCATCATGCAGGAATTGTGGAAAGAGACACCTAGGAAAGTGTCTCAATGGGACAACGAAATGTTTTACGTGCGGGAAGGAAGGACATAAAGTGAAGAATTGCCGAAGAAAAATGAAGAGTACTATGGAAGAAGATAAAAATGGTCCCAAGAGTCCATTTACAGTCATTTGCCGTAAATGTAGGGGACCTGGCCATTACCCGAGTGAATGTCCTATTTTATAGGATATTTTCTTGCTCAAAGAAGAAGCTATGTGGAAATAAATGGTTGGAGAAAAATTTAAAAAGTATTAGCACTCCTTGTTGATGGGTTTACTTTGGAATAATTTTATCTTGTATTTGTAACCCCTCAGTTTGCCATGTGAGAATGATATTTGAGGAATAATTGTCTCTTCTCTTGTGGATATAGGTATAAATAACCATTTGGTTTTATATGATCATTGGGGTTTGAGAAAATGATAAGTTATTATAATTTGGGATGAAAATGCAAAGTATTATATAACATTTGTGGTTAAATTATGAAAAATTTATCTCATTTTGGTAATATTATAGAATATAGTTTTTGAAAAAGGACAACACGTAGACCGTGTGACAACCCGTCGCGTCGGACAAAGCTGTGGGAATCGAACCCACAACCAAAGTGCGATTGGGATTTATCGCCTACCAGTGGACTACGTGAAGTCCCTGGTTAATATGACTATTTTTTTTGTTAAATGATTTTATTGATCAATAATAAGATGATTTGGGTTCTTATGTCTTATCAAATGAATACCCTTGGTATAGGAAAATGATTTGGTGATTAAGTGATAAATGTTATTTTGGAAGATGTTCGTTTTGTTAGGAACACTATATGCCCAAGGAAAATAGAATACAATGAGGTTTCATTTGTAAAGTAATGGTGGATTTTTATCTACATTTTTATTGTTGATTTATAGTGATTTGGGTTATTTATGGAAATGATTAACCTATAACAGAGAATATGTGATGGTGTTAATTACTTTTAAGTATGTGACTTTATGAGTATTTGATGTCATTTGGAGATACAATGTAACATGGGAGACTACATAATCAAATTCTTCTATGTTTTGGGTTTCAATATTAGTTTGGATTATATTAAAGGATTTTAAGGACAATTGGTTATTGAATGGTATCTATTTAACTTTGGGGTATTGTTGGTTTAATTTTAGAAATTAAGATTAGTTCATATTTATCTCAATGAATATCCTTTTGGGGGATCATTAGATCATTCACTAACCATTTTGGTTTTGATTAATCTTCAAAGACAATGTAAATATATGGTTTATCCTGCATGGATCATGTGATTCTATAGAAGTTTATTCTAACTCTTCTAGTGTGACCAAGTCTTCTTGGATACTCATCGTTTAAAAAAAATTGAGTTAGTGGTGGAAATTTATTAAAGAATGAAAATCTACTTAAAATTTAAGTATATCTCATAATGTTCTTAGTCAATATCATAAATAAATTCCTCTTCCTTATGTAATGTAACTTTAAAAAAAATTGTTGTCCTAGATGGTACCTTAAATCATCACTAATTTATGGCTTTGGGATTGTTGGCCTTTTCATAGCCATGTTCTCTACCACTCTCCATCAGATAATTGATGGTTAGATTTCTCCTCCATATCCATATTTTCCTACATGGAACCCTAGTATGTGTTATTTTCGGTAATCTTCATACTTTCCACTCTTTATTTTAAATAGAGGCCTCATTAATTCATTTTTCGATGTGGGATTTCAACTAAGATATTTTGAAATGTCAAAAATGTGTGATCCCAATACCCTATATTTTGTTGAACCGATGGTACTTCAAATCATCATAGATTGATGAGTTTAAGGACCTCAATTTTATACTTGTTTGTGATTTATGACCTCAACCACTACCTATAAATATTTACGTTTTTCCTCCAATTATATGTCTCTAATTGCCACCAATGTTCTCCTAATCGAGATCATAATTTGGTGGTGACCCTTTCATTTCTCTTTTCCTCATATTAAGACTAAATTTTAGTAAACCAATTACCGATGTGGGTTTTCCCACAAATATATTTTCTATTTTCAACCTTTTATTTTCGAAGAACAATTTCAAATTGCGAGGACGCAATTTATTGAAGGAGGGGAGAATGTAACACCCCAAGATTTCATAGTGTGTTATTTCTTCAAAATAATTCAATAACTTGCACTACACGCAAGACTGAGTTCAAGCGCACAATGAATTACCAAACAAGCCGTTCAAAAAAGGTTATGAATAGTATTAACTAAATTTTAAACTTTATATAATCCTTATAATTTTAGAATCCATATTATGAGTTTCTTAGACATAATGTAAGAACAAATTCATCTTCAGTATTGTAGTTTTACCAACTTTTAATAGTGAACCGTTTTTAAATAAAATATTTTAAACTTTTTGACTAAATGGGGACATCAAAAAATTTAAAATAAAACATCCCAAGCGTCCACGGTATGCTTTCCTTTGAATAAAACAGTAGCGTGTGTTGTACGCAACTTCGAGTTTTAACACACACCACACCCGATCAAACTAGCCGTTATGAATAGTAATACTTAATTTTTTGAAATTATATATATATTTTATATTTCAAAATGGACTTCATTTTTGGATTCAGAATATCAAATTTAGCCTAAGGTGAAATTTTGGTACTTTTCGGATAACTTTCATATTTTGATGAATAGTAAAAATTACTAAATTTTAATTAAAAACAACTTTCTTAATCAAAATAATTAATAGTGATAAATTATGAATTTGAGTGGTTTTAAAGTATATTTAGAATATATTTTTACCATTTAATATAATTTTGTTCATTGGACATAATTTTACAATTAAACCGAACATAAACAAATGTCAATCTTTTGATAGTTATTATCTCTTAAAAACACGCTTTTTGTTTTGACAGCGGGAATTAATTTTAAATTAATTTCTGCCACTTCTGTGTTTTGAATTTAGAAAAATGGATTCCATATTTGGAATCAGGATGTTCAAATTGTGTAAATATGTAACTTTTATTTTTAGACATTTTGAATAATTACTGCGGTAAATATTTTATTTACCATGGTTAAGGGTAAATCCGGTAAATAAGGGTTAAAAAATAATATTATAATAATACTAAATTACCCTAAAACGTGTCTTAACCCTATTGGTTGATACATGGTCGACCATGGGCATCTCTGGGTCAATTTTGGGACCCCATTGATCCACTTGTAAGTGATAATGACACTTTATTTTAATTAAGTTAAAATGAATACAAAAATGGCATAAGCTTACATCTTTTAAAAGAACAATTTTTACATAGGGTTATACATGTTGGATTTTCGATTATAAATATTAATTAGAAATCTAAAAAGATTTCCTACATAATAATTTTTTATTTATAATTTTTAGACATCAAATAATTTAAATTATTAATGACACAATAATGATTCAATGTTTACCTCATTAATAAATCATTTAAATAAATAAGATTATAATGATTAAAATATTATCTAAAACCTGTCCAATTCTTATTGGTTGATGTTATTTAGAATATGAGTCATATTAGCTTCGACCTCAATGATTTTGGGACCATTATAAACCGAATATAATTATATTATAAAGTAATACTTTCACTCTTTCCTAAAGAGCCCCTCCTCTCCCTTATAAAAGGAGACCACTTCTACTCATTCCTCACACCTCTCAAGCCACTTGGCTCGTCCAAACTCTGCCCAACTAAGCTCCCCACATCCCTCTCCTCCTCCTTGAAGCTTCCCCTTAGGCAGAAAGCATTTCAAGAAGTCCTTTGGTTCCAACCAAAGTGAGTTACCTAAATTAAAGGTAACATTTTCTCTTAAATTATTTTCAATTATTTTGCTTCTCCAACCACCAAACTCTTTTTATTTCCTTTATTTTGTAACAACACCAGTATCCAAAATATACTAGGATGTTGTTATAAGAAGGATTCAAACTACACATTCACACAACTCCATCTAATGGATGATGAACATAATGTTTCTGTGGATGGCAAACTAACGCCTCACGAAACGATGATTGTTCAAATACATCTTACCGCCTCTCATGGTGGCCATTAGGATGGGACTGTAATTAAATATGATATTAATGATATATATTTTATATATAAGCTTCTGTAATTCCATTTTATTTCATACAATTATTCGTTTCATGTTGTATATACATATGATAATTTCATTTGAGGAAGTGCGGACTACCGCCCCCTTAAAATGATATGACTCGTTCATACCACACATGGAACGTATAAAGGATGGTGTTAATGAACTTAAGTAACATATATAAAATATTATATTTTACTGGAATAGTAATATACCTATGTATCATTTGGATTCGATTCTTTTAAAATAAAAATTAAATGGAAGTAGCATTCGTGCGTACGTACGGACTACCGTCTCCACGAACGCGATGAGATTCATTCTCCATCGTATCCATTCAAGTATAATTATCATTTGATGATTTAAAAATGATGTTTAAGGACTTGATATCATTCTGGATATGAATAATATACATCCCATTAATAACGAATATGGCTCACATAACAAAGAATGTAAAGTAAAATGAACCCGTTAACAACTGAAATGACGATAATTCTAAGATATTATTAACAAATCAATGTTAAAAGATCATATATCATATCATATTAAAGTAACTGATTCTTGTATTATTCAATAACAATTATTTCACCATTATACAGGAGGTAAACCTACCATCAACCAAGGAAAAAGTACAAAGTAAGGGATTCTCTTATCTCACTTTCAATTCCGTGAGATTTCCATTGTTCGCTACTAAATTATTGAAAGTGGTGTATTGTGTACTTCCATTTGATATATATTATCATGATTAACTTTATATTCATGTTATTCTGTAAATCATTTGGTGGTTATTAACTTTTGGCCATGCGACTCAGTTGATTAACGTGGTAAGGGGTTTCTTGTCTCACTTTTAATTCCGTGAGAATTCCATTGATCACCACTTAATTATTGCATGTGGTGTATGTGTACTACCCATGATTGTATTCATTGTGTAATATACTTTATTTTATGGGTATTTACATCATCATGGTATGATCTTTCTTTCATGGGTGTTTGTTTCTTAAGTTACCTAATCAATAAGGGAATTTGAGATTTCAATTTCCACTCATTTGGCTTTACGCATATTTCATTGATTATATTACCCCAAGATTATGTGTGGAATCACTATTCATTTGATTATGTCATAATTTCCACTCCCCTTACTGTGGATATACTTTTGATACACATAATCACTCCGTTGAAAATTCTCAAGTCATTGATATTAATTTGATAAGAGTAATTTTAACTCTTTCACCATTTGTTGAGTTAAACATCCAATTCGTTGGTGTTGTTTTTACAGGAATATGTGTGAATATACTTTGATTGTTTTACACTGAATATCCAATCATATTTAGTGTATTTATATTTTTCACACATAATTATGTTATTGATTTATCCTTAACCTAAGGATATGGCCTTTATGAGAGATTTCATCTCAACTTACATTCCATTGAGACTTCTTCGTTGATATACACCAAATCACTTTTATGTGGTGTATATAATGTACTTTGACATAGTATATCATGAATTCCCTTTATTCTCATGATATTACAAAGTTTTGATTACCTCAATTATTTTCATTCAAGTGTCTCTCTTTTGGTTAGAATCTCTAACTAAAACACCATTTTTAAATGTTTTAAAGACTTATTCATCTAAATATTTCTCATTAATGTCCATGTTTTAAAAATGGTTTTAAGGATTTATTTATATGGACATTAAAGTTTAGAAATTAAAACTCCTTTAAAAAAGTTTCAAAGTGGTATGGGACACTTTGATTCAAAAATCTATTTTTAAATGGCTTCTTGACAAATAGTGTGACTTTTAAATGTTTTCAAGAAAAGGGGGATATTTCTCTCAAATAGTTTTGATGATTATTTTCATCTATGTCAACATCCTTCATTATTCATGATTGAGGTTAATGTGATACAATACAATCTTCCATATTGTATCAAATGAGTTATATTTGACTGTGGATGTTCTATTTTTATACCATTCATGGTTTGTGGTTAAAGTATTGACATTTCGTATGCTAGTTTTAATACGAATGTTTATTTTATGCTTAAACTTATTCATATGAGGAATGCATTGGACTTAATAAGTGACGGGTGGAGCCCGCTATAGCTCCTCGATGCATCGGTAGGTCTCATGAGACAAACTAGTGTCTTGGCACAAGGCCTTGGCAAAATCTTATTTGTAGTCTTGGCACGAGGCCTTGGCTATGTGGTTATGATAGTCTGGAATTATGCATTCCATCATTATGAAAGTGGTTATTGATATTGCATGTGATCATTCGACTAGTAGAATATCCATGTGAGTAAGTAAATGGAATTATTTCATTTTACCTTTGCCATTTTATGGCGAAGTTCAAGTTTCAAAGGCTTTTGTTTTAGTTATAAATTGCCTTAAGTGTTTATGCTTATTTATGAAAGCTTCTGCTATAATGTTATCCTTACTGAGCATCCGAGCTCACCCCTTTCAATGTTTTATTTTTTTTCCAGGATTATGAAGAAGTAATTTATGAATGACCTGCAGGGATAGTATGAGGGGATATGAAGACAAGATGTTTTTTTAATGATGTAATGTAAAAATTTATGGATGTATCTAGTTATTCCAAGGCTACTAAACTAATCGGTCTTTCGAGACTTGATTTTTCTCATGATCATGCCAATGTTATGTAATAATGCACCGACTCTGGGTAACTAGGGTCGGGGCGTTACAATCATAATCATGTTCATATTATGATCCTAACTTATTC
Organism: Viscum album; assembly: GCA_963277665.1. Taxonomy (NCBI): domain Eukaryota; kingdom Viridiplantae; phylum Streptophyta; class Magnoliopsida; order Santalales; family Viscaceae; genus Viscum; species Viscum album. The sequence continues at coordinate 961,523,314 of OY728127.1, forward strand.
CATCTTACTAATAACATTGACATGATATTCTCCATATGGGGAACTTTATACCATGTTATTATCCATATAATGTAGCTTCATCACATTCTATCATGTGATAATAAATTTTATTACATATATATATGGTCATTGTTAATTATAATTTTATAACTCAACATTTTCAAGGAAAAACATTATTGAATATTCTACTAGAATTCAAAACACTTACTTTTCAAATCAGACCACCTTCTATTAAAAAGAGTCTAATCCATCAAATCACATTGTATTCACCATCAGATAACATTAAGAAACATCATACTTAATGTTTTTCCATTCACACTAGGGTGATCATTTGGATTCCCCTTTTTCATTTACTTATCATACATTTTTATCACATCCTTTTTATATTTTTCAATTATTATGGTGTTCTAAAAAATATTCATTTATCATGATAGATTTCATGGTGTTAGTAACATGAAGAATATTGTAGCGTCATGTGAATTTATAAGAAATGATTCATAACATAGATATGAAAAAATTATTGAACTACATATGTAATATTACAATAGTGTATAAGTAATGTTCCTTAAAATCGAAAAAGAAGGACACTTCCTTACTACAGAATCATATCCTATTTACATTATATTCAATAACTTGTTATCATATTGAAAACAAATGGAACCAAACACATGTTGGAAGAGCATTCATATAGGTATCCATTAGGATTGATGAAATATACATAATTCCTTAAATATGAGGTACATCATGGTTTGATCATGAGAATTTCATGGAGTGTGGATATTAGATTTGTGGCATAGAAAATATGAAGATGAAATTATATTAATTTAAAATCATACACTAAAATATTAAAACAAGGCTATGAAAATTGTTGGGAGGTTGTTTTGATCTCATTATAACATTAATGAAAACCCACATGGCCCATTTTCATAATGTAAATAAGCTTTTAAATATATATTTGATGTTGAATGGATTCCCACAAGCCATATAATTTTATGAATTGTCTTGTGATGATTTACACTAGTTGACCTACTTAATCTAAATAATATACCCAACCTCCCCAAAATATATAAATATTAATAAACAAAAAAATGGTTTTGAAATTTTTTAATCAAATTCATTCCTTTTTAAATGTTGGTTGTCAAAATAACATCGTCACTAAATATTTACATCATGTAGCACTCCTTGTTATGTATAAGGACCCACATAATGGATTCAATGAAAGATGATACTTATATATGTATATATGAACATAAAATGATTTAGGACATGTAATTATATTTCCATACCCAATAAATAAATAATTTATGTTTTTAGAGAGAGATAAATTCAAATGTTTCATGAACTGATAAAGGATAACCATATTTTAATGAAGCATATCCCAAAATAATAAATCAAAGAAGTAAAATGGTCTTGTGATAAAATCTATGGATGATTAGTTGATTTCACAGATAATATAACATATAAACAAATTTTTTGGAAACTAATTATATTATAGAAATAAATCAACAATAATCTATAAGAAACTAAAAACAAATGAGATAATTTTTAATTCTTGAATGTATTAAAATCATGTAGTTCTATAATTTAATATTAATATATTTTTCTAATCATTTAACAAAAAAAATATTAAGTTATATCATTTTTAGCAGACAATCATATGTAAATAGGGAATAAATTAGACTATTTCAAAATCTATTTCAAAATAAATTCAAAAAACTAAAATTCTTATTTATCCTCAATTATTTTGATTCCAATAGATGATGATTTTGATTCAAAAATTTTATTTTCAAACACTTATTCTTATTAACCAAGTTCTATAAATTACTAAAAACATTATTTTCTACCTATACATATGATTTGACCATAATAATGATATTTTGGAGTTTTTTATTGAATTTTTCATTCTAAGTGACAATAAAATCACACACAAAGAAGAAAGCTATTTACAATTATTTGATACTACAAACATATTCTCATTATGGAAACATAAAATATAGAATTTATCTATAATATTCAATATTCATGGACTACACATAGACATAAATTAGGTAATATGATCCATCATTAAATGGGAAATTTAAAAACATAAGGAATATGTGATCCCAGATTCTCAATAATGGATAATGTATATAAGATATCAATCATAACAATATATATGATAATAATAAAGATTATAAGGCAGTCAACATAAAAATAATATATATTTATGAAAACATAATCATTAAATCATTCCAAATAGATTTAAATACATGGATCATTACATGAATCATATCTTATGTTTGTTGAATATCACAATAATTTATCAAATGTATAATTATTCCAAATCATACACAAGTATAAAATTTGGCTATAACCTCAGTCCAAAACCATGTTAATTGATGTCAAAACTATAGATAAAAGTTATCGCCACGGTTCTAGATAGACATGGCTGGTATTGGAATGGATATGGAAAGATGATATTCCCACTATTTTAAGAGTATATTTTAATGGTTCCCACCATGGAAATAGAACCTATAGAAACATTGTTGGTATCATTTTAAATAGATCTCATAAATTTCCACAGTGGATGTAAGTCTATTCCCACAATTTAAAATATTGACATAAGGGTAATTTCCATGATTGAATCTATTCCTATAGCCACTGTAGACCATGTATATAACATTAAAATAAATTCAAACAAGTCATATGTGATCTAAATAAATCTATAATCATGGACAGAATTCCTTACCATTATGATGTAGATATATTATTATATACATATATATATTGTTATATATATATTTAAGAACTAAGATAATAGAGAAAAAATGTGGCTATAGGTATTCCCACCACACTCTCATATGAAAAAATTTCCATGATAATATGGGATACAAATAAATTTTTTTAGGAAAACCATGGTTATAGGTATATGTTGAATCTATGGTATTGGAAAAACGGTGGCTATAGTCATGGTGTAAATACTTTTATTCATGGTTATTATAAACCGTGGATATAAGTCCATGTCTATAGCACAGTGTTCTAGTAGTGATCACATATGTTTAGTCTCTTTTCAAGGACCGTAATAACAATGTTGACAACGAATACAATATAATTAACATGTATTACATAGTGAAAAAAATATTCACATCATTTAACATCTCAAATTCATATAATTATATATATATATATATATCTATTTTATTATAGGGAGTCATAAATATAGATCTTCATATCATATAATTATATAACCATAAATATGTGTTAATATAAATTAAATTATAAATATTTAACAAAATTATTTACTCATGAGAAAAGAACCAGTTTTAATTTTTCTACAAGTTAAAAAATTAACCATAAAAAATGAAATATAATGAATACATTAAATTGTGTATACACTGATACATAATGATCATTATGTTATATTTAAAATTAATAATAACTATGTAGATGATGAAAATAAATAAAATAAAAATTAATAGTAAAATTATTATTAATTTTATGATAATAATTTAATAAAATGATATTTTTTATATATTTTTAGAAAAAAAGAGTGATTATGGAATTAAATATGCCAAATGATTCATGAAAATGATAAATTTTAAATAAATATTCATTATTAAGATAGAATATATATAAATATATATGCGAAAAAGTGACCAATAGGGATTTATAAAGGAATACAGATTAAACGGTTACCTTCATAACATTGTATATAAGAAATAAAAAATGTAATGGGACCTTAAAAAATAATATAAATAAAAATAAGGTTATAGAATATATCAATGAAACTATAAATAACATGGTAATGGAAGAGAAACATTCCGACAGAAAATTTAGCTAAATGAACTTTGATATAACATTACTCCATATAGTCTCTGTCTCACTTTAACTCAAGGTATTTATTACACCTAGAGATTTTATTAAATAGTTTTTTTAAAATTTAATTTATTTGATAGCTTGTGTTACAAAACTCACTATGTTTTAACGAACCATAAAAAACTATTAAATTACTATTATATCAACAACATTATAGCCCATAAGTTAATCATGGTTATTGGAATAGTGATAAGATTATTTCCAAAATTAGGTATTATGGTTCAATATAAGTAAATCCAATGGATAATTTTTTAAAATTCATATTAATGAGTTTATATTCCTCAAAAAATTATATTTTTCTAAAAAAAATGACTTGTATTTCATATTGTCAAACAATAATAAAATTAATTTTATACATTTTATAAAATATATTTCACAAAAATGAAATCATTTTTGGAATAATAATCACAAAAATATTTTATTTTAATTAATTATAATTTTAATAAAATGAATTATTTTCTAATAAATATGAATAATAATATATTTTCTTAATAGTTTCTCATCCATTTCAAGAATCTATAATTGTATTTTTTGTATTTAAATGGTTAAAAAATTAAAATTGAAAAAAATTTATTTATAATTTATCGAATATATTTCATTTTAATCAACTCCATTTTGAATTTTCATATCAATAATTTTTAAACATTTGAAAACTTCCTCCTTGTAAATAGATTTTCAATCATTTATTCTAGATAAAATTTAAATTATTTTTTCCCATAATTGTGAAAAGAATATATAATCATTTATTCCATATTTTAAATTATCATAAATAATAATATATATTATATTTACATTAAATAATATTAAAAAAATTATAGTAAATAAAAAAAATTAAGTTAATGTTAAAATGGGTTTATGGTGTGGTTAAACTAAAACTAATTGGACAAAATGGTATTAAGACATGTAAAAAATTAATTATCTATAAAAATATAAAAATTATCCCCTATATGGATTTATAATGGTCCATTGTGGTTCCCACTAGATTCTAGAAAATGTTTTTTAACATTATTCTTTTAAAAAATGAATTTGTGTTCTCTCCCCCGCTAATAAAAGACCACCACATATCTCTAACATTTCACACATCCAATACCAACTGGTTTAGAAAATAACATCTCCAATTCCATACATAAATTCCTACACAATTCCTGGATAACATATTTTAATTTATAAATCCTTATATGAAGGATTTAGCTATAACCATAATGAGGTTCTCTAAAGAAGAGGGTAATTTCCTAAACTTTTTTTGATTTATTTATCATTCTAAATCGATAAAATATTCATAAACTATAATAATATAAGAAAAAATTTTAATCCCATATAATCAGATGTTATTTTTTTAACATAATATCATAACTCTATCTTCTATTCCTTTAAATGGGAAGCCAAATCATCGTTCATGTGTATGGAAGACAACTACCTCAAGAACTGATGTAATTTTTTTCCCTCACCAACTACAATAGAAGGATATACTAGTATATTTTATTTATATATATTGAATATATATTATTTTCTATACATTATTTATTATAATTTAAAAAATAATTTCATAATTTCCATTTCATGGAAATATGATCACATCGATCGTGTTTAAAAAAAATACTACTTCACTAAGTGATTTGAATCATTTTTTCACATGCACATTATGAGGAAGTTTGTAAGTTATGTTTAATGAATATATATGATATATATGTATATATAAAGTAATAGTTATAAAATAATATTAATATATTTTTATCTTTTATTTCATTTCAACCGTCTAGAAAATGGAAACAACGTTCATGCGTGCGTCTGATGTAATAAATACTTGAATGGTGTAATTCATTTTACACATCAAAATTTAATAGATTCATCAAAATACATATATACCGAATATATATTTTTTGGAACATTTTCAGGTTTCGTTGAGACTTATGGAATGGGATTTACAGTCACTTTTATATTTATGGGAGACATATGCCATATTCACAACTTTTTAATTCTGTGTTGTGTATATACATCGCATGACTGTGTTCTATGATTCATATGTTTGAAAACATTGTATATACATATCAATGTAAGGTTGTAAATTACATGGGTAGTTCTATTAATATTTTACCAATGTTTATGTGTTTGATGTTACAATAACCTTATTTATTTGGATTTTTTATGATAATAACTTCTAAGATGAAATTAAACAATCAATTTATCATTAACATTATAAATTTCATTCTTATTATATTACAAATACATAGTAAAATTTTCCACTTAATTTTATTGTATTTTTGTACTCTTTATTCCTAGATAATGTTATTAATTAATGCCAATATCATTTCACTATCCATTAAAACCCATTTTTTCATCTACATGCTTGATTTCAAAAAATTTATTGAAGAATATATTAATTTTTTCAATGATTTTAAAATTAATTTTTACTCTTGATTGATTTTTTATAGAATTTCATTATTTAAAGAATCATGTAATTTTATAGACATAGCCCATTCTAATTTTATCAACAATGGTAATGGAATAATTGAATTAAACATGTATGGCATGAATGGAATTGTCAACAATCATGATTGATCAATACTTTAATGATTACATTATAGTATTCAATAATTTTTTAATTATAAATGGAATTTAAAAAAAATTGTGGGCATTTTATTTTTAGAAACGTTTTTTCAATGATAAAATGATATTTTCCTGTAGATATGTTCCATGTGATCATTCAAAATCATATTCCATTTATGGTGGAATACATTGATGTTACATATGATTTATTAGAGATATCATCAAACTATGTCATCATTATTCTTTCTATATATATGTTATATTTATTCAAACATGTGTTACTAATAACACATTCCTTTTCCATGAAATTACATATTATTAAATGATCAATGTAATTTTTTTTCAATGGGTTTTTCTAAAATTAATATTAATAAATTTAATTTATTCTCACAATTTAGGGTATTTTAAAAGTCATATGATTTATGAACTCAAGTATTCTTTTTAGGTATGTTTTCCCTTACTGATCAATTTTTATAAAAAGGAGAATTTCTTGAAATTTTCAAAGTTCACGCCGTGTACTTTATGAGTACACACTGTGTACTACCATGCCAATAGAGGTTGTGTGCTGTTCGTGTTGTGGCCACACACATAGCCATGTGGGGGTGTTTTGGGGGATGTCTAATGCGGAGTATGGAAATAGCGAGTACACGCTGTGTACCTTTTTTAACTAAATGTATAGGGATTGCGTCTAATCTCCAAAATTCTATTCTTTTAGGTCTATTTTGACCGATAGCTCCGTACGGCCACATATCTTCAATGAACCCCCAAGTGTGTGTATGTCCTCCAAATCAAACACTATCAGTTGCGTTGGAATCGCATCGGTGATTTCTTAGTTCTCCTATAGCATCATTTTCCAATTCCACATATTTTCCAAGTTATCGTGGGTTGAACCTTTTATATGTTTTCTTAGAACTATGATGTTATAAGGTGATTAAAGCCTCTAGGATCACATATAGTGATCTCCCAACATCATGGTAGGTGGTTTGTGCCTTTCCGTTCAAGGTCCTTGAGAAATATGTGCAAATTCCACCAATACACATGAATGGGGTATTGCGTGTTTATCGTTTTAACCTTGTGATTTAGCTGTAATTGTTTGATGATTGTGTAGAGGTTATTTGGATATGAATAGGGTTGATTGCTATGCTTTGGATGCATTTCCCAGGCATGTTCTATTTATGACCGTTTGGTCCTGTTTATCCATTTTGGGCACCTTGCCTATTTTCTATGCCTGTTGATATAGGATGGTGAGTTTTTATTCTTTATTGCTTAATATGTTGTAGACTGAATAGCCATGCAGTTCTGTAGGTTTAAATTTTCCATATTTTATTGTAATGCTCATTTACCTAGACAGGTCCGTGAGAAGTTGATGTAGTAGACTATAAGAGGAATTAACTGTATGAGGTTCTTTAGAGAGTCTTTGAGAACTTTATTCTATAAGGGGGATAGAATGAGTGAGATTCTAGAAAGAGACAAGGTCTACTTAGACTATAAGAGGAATTGACTGTGCAAGATTCCGTAGAGAGTCTTTGTTTTACTTTTAACTACCTTGATTACTATAGACTATAAGGGGAATTGATCGAGTGATCTTCCTCTCAGAGTCTTGGAACGAACTGGGCTATAAGGGGAATTGACTGAGTGAGCTTTCACCGAGAGTCCCAGACATTGGGGATATAAGGGGAATTGACTATGTGAGATTCCTCAGAGCATCATTGACTACCTTATACTATAAGGGGAATTAACTCCGTGTGATTTCTCATAGATTCTATTTATGAATTCTTGTGACAGAACCAAAGGGTTTGGGCTGAGTGTACTACCCAGAGGGTTGATTGTACTCATTAGGTAGGTCCAGAGGGGATGGATGTGTGTACTTACCAGAGAAGTTACCTATTTGTCTTTATCTGTTGCTTGATATTGAACTATGGATTGTTTATTGTTGAGTACTTTTTGTTTACTGCTTTCTGTACTTTTACCTACCATATATTCTCTGACTGTTAGGCATAGATCATTAGGTGGTTGCCTACAGGTATTTCGTCTCACACCCTATTTGGGTCAGGCTTTTGTGTCCAAACAGTTTATGTTGCTGTATGTATAGATAAGTGTAAGTTCCCTTCTACTTCAAGTAGTTTACTTGCGGTGGAGCTTGAGAGCATGGGACCAAGCTTAGGATTGTGATTCTGAGAAGCTTTTTATCTTTTTCTGTTGAACTTTGGTTTAGTACTGTTTTTATTTCTAGCATTGTGACTTGTGTGGATGCTTTCCTAGATATATTTATCATGAATCATTATATGTATATATGTGCTCAAGTTGTTATTATTTCAGACTTCCGGTATTAATGTTATTGGATATTTACGACTTCCGCTCTTGTGTTTTTGTTTCCTTCCACTATGTTACTCAGCCAATGAGAGAATAGTTTCCCCACTATCACACCCAAGTCCATCACTACTAGTCAGAAGCCTTTGGAATTTGGAGAAATGTGCTTGAGGCCATGTGACCAACCGGGTATGGAGCTCATTTGCCTGGCTTCCAAAACTGTGATATTAAATATGTACTTATAGAAAATAATTTATTGTTTTATGTGATGGGTTTGACCTATATCTCCCTAAAATGAAATGGGTAAATATTAATGTTTTATAATCACAAAGGGTATATGGTAGGTTATCCCAACCCTAAAAGATGTTATAGAGGAGGATATCCCATATATGATGGAGGGTACACTATAGGTTTTCCTAGGACTAATATATAGTCTCTGGTGGTTATCCCATGTCTATTATGTTATAATTCACTTATTGGACAAGATTGAAATATTATTTCTTGTGATTATGAATTTTAAACAAAATCATTAACTTATACCAATGTTATGATCTCATTGCTCCTTCTCGATGATTCCCGGGTGATTAATGTCTTCTAAACTATGAGAATTTATGATTTCACTCACTTTTATAGACTATGATAAATATGATATTGGTTTTATAATTTTATTCGCATATTATAATACCATAATGATCACGTTTTTTTATATCTCTTATCTTTTCCATTATTTTGTGTTTGAGTGGACCAATTATTTTGATTCATTTTCCTTTGTTATAAAGAAGGTATTTTGTCTGATATATCTCAAAAGGATGAAGGATATAAAGATAATAGTGGAAGATGGTGTAGCTCAATTATAGACTATTTAATTATGTGTCAATGGTTCCAATGTCACTAGACCAATATTATTTTGTGGTGGATAGTTAAGTAATTTAATGATTATTTATTTATTAAGATGTAATATTTATATATGTGATGATTGAGTATTTATAGTTGGTTTATGAGCATAGTTTAGTTATTATTTGTAATATTCGATGTGAAATCATTAATAATATCCTATATGAATGTAAAAGGTTATCCCTAATTATAATATGATTAATAATAAAATAACATATAATATTGGTGATTTATAGAGTAAGTAGTTAAAATAACTAATTCCCTATAATGGAACATCAAGTGAAAAAAATTCTAATATAGATGTACCTAGTTGCTACAACTGTGGAATAGAATCTTTGGTATTTCTCTGAGCATTAAATTGTATATGATAGTTGTCCATACAATGAACCTAGTTTAACACTCTATGATGATATTATTTGGAAATTTAAAAACCCTTTATGAACCATCATAATAGATTTAAGTAATTACCATGAATTTCCTTGGATAATCTAATGGATTCCGCAATCTAAAATATGTTTTCGTGAATTAGTCATCCTATAATTGTTTTTACATATTTAGTTGAGTAATATGATTATTTCATACAAAATTCATTTTGGTTTTATTAAATGGTTGGAAGCTGAAAGAAATGTGTTAATGATTAGTGTGATATAATATTTAGTGATTTTTTTACATTACCTACCAAATATTATAGGAGTGAAAATGAAAAATATTAGTTCTGTGTTAATAACAAAATATGATGGTATAAATCATTATGAACTTATAAATGAGGAAAGGATAGAAAAATAGTCCGGTGAGTCTTTCACTGGGAAAACCATGATTCTTTTAGTGCTTCATCATATCCACTAGTTTCTGATAAAAGTATTGGTACCATCAAATGATATATTCAATTCTCTTGTGTGTGGTGACTGAAAAAGTAATTTTTCCCATGTTTAATTTATAAGGATAAAAGGATCAATTTTGGACCAATATAAAGAATATGAGGTCATAATATGAATTTCAGACTATGAGATGTTATCATTTTAATATAATATTATTTAATAAGTAAATTCCTTATATTCTTTATATGAAAATTGAAATGTAATTCCTAGTGATAATGTAGATGGATGAGGAATCTTTTGGTTCTAATGAGGAATATTTTATATGGATTTTGAGATACACATATGGTATTATTATATATCCTAAATGTATGGTTGATAGATCCTTTATGGGGTTAAAACCATGTATATAAAGGGAGATTGAAATAAGGGACTTCTATATCTATGAAGAAATAATCTGATGTACTATCAAGAAAGAAATAAATATTATTGTGAACTATCAATCACATTGTTTTGAAAAGAAAATAACGATATAATTAAATGGAAACATAGAAAAAATTAGAGAAAATAATATGATCTTTCCATAATTCTCAATGTGTGGAAGGATACATTGAGTAAATTGCCTTCAGTGGTCTAATAATTGTTTTATTTTTGTGAAATAAGGTCATATATGGTATTAATTCCAATTTTATGGGATGTTTTATCTAATAATGAAAATATAGAAAATATAACATAGATCAAACCACCCACATTATAGTGCATTCATTTTAATGAGTTTGGGAGTAACTTGAAACAATTCCCTAATACGTGGTCTATTGAGGTTGAAAATCTATAATAACCTCTGAAGTGATGGGATAAAAGTTAATCTTATGAAATAAAAACAAATTAAATTAATCATGATAATTGGTCACACATATCCTCCACTCCGTAGTTGGAAATTTCATGTGGGATTTTCTCTGCAGGCCCACTATGGAAATATTATTTTCCATTATTTAGTATAACATCATTGGATTTTATGAATTGATTATCTCTCTCTATATATATTATAGATTTATAAAATCACATGTCTTATTAAATCGGTATAGGGATTAACCTATTATTAAAATGTAAATGCTTTTTATATGATGATTTCTTATTTATGTAATGAGGGATGAACTATCTTTTTGAATCGTATATGTATCCATGTAATAGTAAATTATGATTTATGGATACTATCACTGATTTATGAGTTTATGAATGATCAAAATTTTAAATTAATAAACACCCCTTTATGAGTTTTTAATTTTATGCGAGTTTATTAATATTAAGGACACATTGGGAGACCTTTAAGGAAACACAACCCCGTGGTTTTGGATCTGTTTTTGTTAAAAATTATTTTTTGATAAATGCCTTAAAATTTTAGGGGAATAATTAAAGGTATTGACAATACTTTGGGTTTAAAATATCACTAAATTTCATATAACTATAGAAATTATAATAATTTTATTGATATGGTTTTAAAAAAAGATAAACGACATACTAGGTGACAACCTATGACATCTAGCTGGACCACAAGGCTTGAACGCAAAATCGGTGGTAAACAAATAAATATTTAATACCACAAGAATATGAAATAAAATATCCATTTCTAGTAAAATAAAGAGAGGTATTAGTGAATATATAATATGGTACATGGTATTTCAGCATTTTAATAAATTTATATAAATACATAAGTGGATTCTATAACAACTATCCATACCAAATTTGAAAAATGAAAACATCAATATAGTTTTTTTCATTAGACTCCCCAAAATGTATAATATAAATTTTGTTATATGCGTTTTTGTATATCACATTATGATTTTATAGGGTATCATTACAATGTGATAATACTTCTCTATTAATATATTTTCCAGAATATATATTATTTTGTAAGGTATCATGGAGTACTACATTACATTATATCTAATCATGGTGCACATTTTACCTTGATGTTATAGAAAAGTATTCACCATGAAACAAATATTGAGTTGTGTTTCATCAATTCATATCAACCTCAAATATATAGTATATCTAATAGAAAAATTTATTCACTAGCGGATATTATATTATAATGTTCGATAGATTTCAATGGTACCTAGGACCAATAAGTTTCTCTAGTTGAGTTTCCTTAGAACAATATCATCCACTGTATCATTTAGATTAATCCTTATGATGTAGTATTTTAAAATACGAATAGAAAACAAATGTTATAGGTTGAATTTGTAGAAACAAAATAATTGACACCTGATCTAAATGATGAAATTGAAAATAAGGTTAGAATAATTCATCAGCACCCATGTGTGATATAATACGCCACAAAAGTTATTATAATAATCATCAATGTGGTTTGGATTTTAATGATAATCATAATGTGTTTCAATTAGTTTTTCCATTGATGTGTTTTATGATATTCATAATTAAGGTAAAATTAAGAAATATTAATATCAATTCCTTGGAAATTCATGATCGTGTTGGGATTATAACTTATCAAAGGGAACTTTCAATAAACGTCTATTAGGTTTATGATGTGATAAATATATCTCATCAGAATGAAAATAAAAGATCCATTTAATATACTGAACTCACAGGTTATAGATCTGGAGCATAATAATCCTCATCTAAATCAACCAATGGTGATTTTGGATGATATAGAAAAATTTCATCGAAACTAGACCACTCACATGGATAATGATTTGTGGTGAAACAAAATTCCTAAGAAAGCTAGGTGGGAATGTAAATATTTATTGAGGAAGAACTATCCTTTGTCATTTTTATTAATGTCATTTAATTTCATTGGATAAATTTATTTTATATGGGTTTAATCTAACACAATAATATTAATTTTATTTTTTATCTAATAAACTATGTTTTCTCAATAGATTTTCATTGATGGAACACCGTGTTTTAAAAACCATAACAAAATATTAATATTATAATTCAATATCATAATTTCTTTGATTTCTATTACACTTGGTATCATGAATAAGTATAAAAACATTATAAAAAATATGTATAATTATTATATATAAATAAATTATAGTAATAGAAAAGTAGTTAATTTTTAGTAATATGATTACATGCATCAAAAATTAAATTTTTATCAAAAAATGATTTGTACTAATTCATTTTGAGGAAATAATAAAATTAATTTTTGAATCATTTAAAAAAAATTTGAAAAAAAAATAATCATGATTTTTGGAATCATCATGTCAACATTATTTTTGGGGGAAATTTATGGACGTTTCTAATAAAGATTAATTTTGTGATGAATATTGATAAATAATGGGTTTTATTGAAAACAACCCTTTGGTGTAAAGATTTAATATATTTAAAATTTTTTTTAGAATGGTAAAAAAATTAGAATCAGAAAAATTATTTTATAATTAATTTTATATATTTCATTGGATTAAATTTCATAATTAATATAAAAACATTTTAATATTTATAATATTTTATATTATGAAAATACATTATCATTGATTCTACGTGTTTAATATTAAAATAAATTTCACTACATATAAGAATAGAATATGTAAAAATGGATTCCATATTTTTAATCATCATAAATAATGTTAAATGACAAGTAAAAATATTTTTTTATTTATATGAACAGTAAAAAATACAAATTAATTAATGCGGTTATGGATTAGATGGGTTTACCAGGGGAAAAACTAAATGGATAAGGGAAAAACGATGTAGAATAATTAACAACACCAATTGAATCAATATATTAAAACCATAACAACTATAAAGTTCACTATTGAACAATTTTGGATCCTTTTATCATTTTAACAATATGGGATCACTATATTCTTTTAAATAAGCTCATTTGTGACGTCTCCCACATTTAAAAATTCTACCTATTCTCCTCTACTGTTAACACATCCAAAACCATTTGGATCTTAAATGACCCATCCAAATATCATACTTACATCACACTTCACAAACTAGAGTCCTTATTATTATTTACAAACCCTCTAAATTTGTCTTTATGTACACACATAAAGAGGTTATTGGGTGGAATGGTTTAAATTATAGACATCTATTTTGTGTTTTATTTATTATTTAAAATCCTTAAAAGATTAACCATCTGTGATAATATAATTAAACTAGTATTTAAAATATAATAAGATGATTTTTTTTATTTAATAGAAAACTTCTATCTTATCTTCAATCCAATGGGAAATGAAAATGTTGATCTTGTATACAACATACTATAACATCTGAAACCAATGTTATTAAATTTCCATAATCACATATTATGGCTAGATATAATTATGTATTTAATATTTAAATCTTATATTAATGATATAATTATACATTTGGATTTATAATACATCATATTCCTTCAAACATTCCACTCCATGGTAATATGATAACATTACTTGTGTGTATGGAGAACATCCACCTTATGAAGTGATGTGTTCCATTTTGATCATACACTTCCCATGGAATTTAATACGTGTAAATCTAATGAATATATGAGGTATATATGAAATATAAGTGATTAAGTAATGGTAATATATTATTCACCTTCCTTTTTCCATCCTTGATAAAATTGAGACAACCTACATGCATACGTACAAACTACCATCTCCATGAAAGGTGTAATTACTTTTCAATATCTAACATTTATAGATTGAACCAAATAAATATATAATGAATATATATTATATTTTGGTAATAGATAAAATTTTGGATATGATATAACATGATCAAATTTATATGACAAATGATACCAAAAGAAATCATATATTAAAAAATAAATCTATCATTATAATAAACGTAAGTATAAAAATGAATTTTTATAGATATATAATAAAAAATTATAAGTATTTAATATCTGGAATGATACATATGGATATGGTTCAATAAAAAAGGAGAAATAATGAAATATTTATTAGGAATGAGGATCAATCTTTTATGGCGGATGTCGACACGTAATGTAAGGGATTTAAATTCTCTATATTATTTCTTGGATTCTTATGAAGTAATCACCAATTATTATTTTAGTGTGGTTTATATTCATACCCAGAATATAATTTATCCATCGTCTTTCTAAATTTTTATATAATGATATCCTTTTAAGGATATATCTATAATTGGGATTATGATTCAAATGTTACCAAAGTGGTAAGGGTTTGATGTTGAAATTTTATTATTTATTAATATTGTTTCTGATTTTTATTTTAGTGATGAAATATTATGATATATTTTAATATAACATAATTAATTTTATTAACCTAAATATATTCCATTAAAATTCAATTTCCCATCAATTTCCCCAATTTATGTCATAAATATTCAAAAATAATTATTTTAATAAAAACTAACATTATTTCTCTGTTAAGATTAAAGAAATTTATCTATTACATTAATGATTCCAAAAAATGGGGTCAATAATATTTTAATGTTCCCAATTGATTCATTAAATATTTTTTTATTTTTTAGAAAAATAATTAATATGGATCTTCATTATTCTTTCTAATGAAATCCCACCTGGATTTTACCGATATTGTAATGTGAATATATCATTTCAACATGAACACATTGAATTGAATATTCCCTTATCATTACCGATTGTAGATTTAAGATTCGAATATATGAATAATTTTTTATTTTCAGTGCAATAAATTTCATTTTTTTAAACTTATTTTTTACAGGTTATTTTGTATCTTAAAAGTTAATTTTCCTCAATAAAAGTTTAATGTGATCTTCCAAAATCAATTTCCATCTATGATTACATAATTTTATTAGACATATGTTTTTTCAGGGAAATTGTACCAATTTATCCATACTTATCATTTCTCTATATATATTGTTTCTATTGTGAATTAATTTTTATCAAACTCATTAATTTTCCATGGGTAATTCTATGATGAGACCCTGAAATGTTTCTAAAATTCGATTCATTTCCATGGGAATGCTATGATAAAGTGAAGATATAATTATGAAACTCATTTATTTTCCATGGGATATTCTATTATTAAATGATGTAATGTTTATGCTTCTCTCTTCATTTCTACGTATTAGGATATAATGAATAGTTGATGAAACACATTTTATTTCATGATATATGGCATGATTGATGTTTTTTATCTTATAAAAAAAAGATTATTATATTTGTGATGGTTAAAAAACATATCCCTATATAATTAATATTAAAATTATTAATGTTATATGAGCTAAAATGATACATTAGTGGTTATCCCAAGAATGATAAAGGGTACACAATGGGGTATCCCTTTCCCAGAAGAGGGTACAAGGGAGTTTATACCATGATACAAGAAGGTACATTGTTTTGTTAGCCCCATCCTATAATGTTATGAATGTCTTTGTTTATATCCACTATATAATATTTTCAAGGGTTATATATATATAAACATATAAATATTATTTACATTTTATGATATAATAGAACATTCTCTCTTAAATCATTATGATTCACGTATTATAAACATCTATGATTTATTCCATGACTCAGTTTTAGGATCTATTATATGAAATGTATGGTTTTTGTAAAGTTATTATTATGTATGGAAAAAATATAAATCATATTTCTATTTTATTTTTTTCCAAATGTTAAATTATATATTTTAAGGAATTCATAATTTCTAAAAAAAATCAATAATATAGAATTTATAAATATGTTGAAATTTTTTATTTCATATATTTATATACATTTAAAATTTAATATCATAAATTTTTTTTAAATCAAATATTTCAATAATTATAGGTTTATCAAAATATTATAATTATATTTAAACATAAAAAACAAAAATTTATCACTAAAAAAACATTATAAATAATCAGTTAATATGAATAATTTATATTTAAGTAAATAATTCATCATCCTATAAAAATTAAATTTTGAAAAATTGTAACAAAAATATTATTAATGAAATTTTACTAAATAAGATAAATATATTTTATAATTCCTAATTTATATATTTTTAAAATTTATTTAATAAATAATTAATAAGTTTAAAAAATGAAAACTTAATATTTTAAGAGCCCTATCTTTCAGAAAATAATACACCCTATTTCACATCCTATGAAATATTAAAAGTCTTATTATAGGTTATAATATATATTTATAGATTATATCATTGGATAAATATCACACAACATGTCATTCTATATTTACATCATTATAAACAATTATTCAAGAATAATACTCAACTAAATATATATTATTTCCATTAACATATCTTTAATATCACAGGACACTTGGTTTTCATAAATTAGGGATATTGATATCAATATAATTCTCCCATTTATATAAAAAAACATATAATTTATAACGTATAAAACCAATAAAAATCTCCAAATCATTTTATGTTATAAGAATTCAGAAATAAATTTGATTCACCACTATGGAAAACAAAATCTTATATTTTATTCCCTATGATATTATCTTGAAATTTAATTGAAAAAAATATGAAATATTATTATTTTTCTCATAATAATATTTATAGGTTCCACTATATCATATCATAATCCATGGTATCAATAAATAACCACATGTGATATGATGTCTATAATAATTTTTCAAATTTTTTACTAGATCATGTTTTACACTATTTTTAATAATATATTTATATAATGATTTTATTTTGTTTGAGGATCTCAAATAAATATAAATATAATTTTAAATATCATAAAAATAACCATGACCCACCCAGAAGATAGTAAAAAGAAATATAAAATAGTAAATAACCCTTTTTATTAAGGATCACATATTTATTTGTAAGATTAGTTGATGATATCATAATGTCATTTTATCGATTCATTTCTTTAAAAATAAGAAAAAAATTTATGAATTATATATTAGGTTTACATTAAACACCTTTTCATTAATAGATATTATTTTATTCAATTTAGTTTTAGTTAAATGAAGGGCTCATTCTAAATCTATATTCCCTTATTCCATCCGTATTCAAGATCAATACTATAATATATTTGTAAATCGAATGTGTTCTATAAATATATTTGTTATTTATTCTTCTTTCTAATTACCATTGGTTGAAGGAACAAATTCTTTATTTATAAGTGATTTTTTTTACTAAATGGATTGATGAACTACGATACATATAGTATGTTGACAATATATTATTTATTCACTTCTTATATCAATCATTAATATGATTATATAGTTTGGGGTCTGATATATTAGCTAATTTTAAACAATTTAAATATTATTATATTTTCTAATTTTTTATGAACATATTATTTGAAAAATAAATGAATTCATAGAAACTTCATCTTTTTCAAATTTATAGAAGAATTTGAATACATTATATAATAATATAAGGGCGTCGCTATTTATTCCATGATGTTTCTGATTATTAAAAATTCAAATCCTATTTCGATCTAGATATATAATATATAATTTGTTACCACTCATATGGCGTACAATAATATGTTTCATAATGATATAATTATTTTCTCATGTATTGAGATACATGATATCATAAAATGAAACGTGTTAGGATTTTTTTGTATTAATATTTGTGACCAGTGTGTTTCTATGATAAATATTTAAACCGTATCCTGGTTATGTTGATTTTAACACCTATAAATTTTAGTATAGTAAATTCCCTATTGAAAATGATTTATTATATTTTTAAGTAAATTTAATTGTCTCAAGACATGTTTTTTCCCCGTGATTAAATTTTAAAAAAATTATGTGGAAATATAATTTTCAGAGATTTTTAAAATTCAGTAAAGAAATAAACATTTATCCCAATTATTGGATGGTAAAAATATCTTATATAGAGTCTTATATAGGAATATCAACCATATGGATGTATCGGTAACTATGTGTTTCACTAATGGAGTGTACAATTTATATGCTTATGTTATGAGATCCATGTTGTTATTTTTTAGAGGTTTATTTTTTCATATAGTTATCCTTTTATTTAATTATAAATTCATTATTTCACCTGCTCTTATTGGGATTCCCAATTTCTGAAATAAAATTGTATATAATGGAATGGTGATAAGATTTAATCATTGAAATATATTTTAACAATCACACTATAACACCCATTAAAATGTGATATTTAATAAAAATAATGTTAATAGAAATGTAAAAAAGATATATTTTATTTTCAAGATCATGCCTCATTAATACTCTATATTTATATTTTCTTGATCTGGGGCAGTGTCTAGAGTGATGATCTCCTGGGATGCTTATCAATGTTAATTTAAATAAGGAAAAATAACACTAAAAATAAGTATGTTGGCATTTGCGGGAACTGACACACGCCTATCGTAGGGTGTGGAAAAACAATTATTTCCTTTTTTAAAATGTAGTAATGTGGTTGACCTAGGATGTCTCCCGAAGAGGAGTTCACACAAAACGGGTTGTCACTTTAAAATGGGGGTAAAATGTTGTGAAAGGAAATTTCAATTTCAAATGATTGAAAAGCTATGAAATTAAAAGGGTGACTAGGTCGGGGTAGGTTTCCTAATTATAATTCTATCCTTGTTCAATTTAATTCAAACCTCTTCTTCTTAGTTGATTAAAGTGAGTTTCCATAATCATTTCCTCTCACTTCCTTGGTGAAATTATTATTGTGAGAGAAAACCTTACCAAGATCTTGGTTTGGTCAACTCTCCTTCCATGTGTAAAATAGTTGTATTGAATATCCTTAATTTAAATGGGCAATACCCGATCGGGTTTTGTTTATCCCAAACAATCAAGAATATTCACTACACCTTTTACACGTACTGACGATCGTCGAGTACTTCACCACTAATTCATGGTTTATTCCATCGTATATAAACCAGAAATTAGTGGAGGGAGATATTTATTATTTTACCAAGGCAAAAATTAATAACGGAATTAATATTCAAGAAATATCGCACTTGATTATAAAATCCGCTATAAGAAATTGAAAACAACTTTGAAGAAGAAAGAAATTTATTCAATTGTGTCCAAGAACTCAAGCATTACAATGTAGAAAACCAACCCTTCCCCAATCACTCCCAAAGTTTATCCCACCATGGTAAGGGTAATCGAGTTGAATGGGGAATAAGAAGGGATTATAAAACTATAAAAAAGAAAATAAATAAAAAATAAAACCGAAATGAACTTCTTCTTGGTGTCCCGGAAGGAATGGGGTGGAGAATGGGTGTTTTGAGAGGTTGGAGCTCTCCTCCTTTTATAGACAGAATGCTCCCCCCGAATGTCGACGTGTTGTAGCCCCATTAAATGACCTCTTCACGCGTTGAGACCTTCTTGAATGTTTTTTATAATTCCCTTGGCCGTGTCCCCTCAAAAATATAGAAGATTTGAAAATTTATTCCGAGACTTATGGCCATTTTACTATGAGCATTTATTCTGTCCAGTCAGACTCTCCAAAATGAAATCCTCCAGATTAGTGTGCTTTAATTACACCATAAACGGCCAATTAACTCGGTGCTTCTTTCATAAATGATTCTGCAAAACTCCTTTCGCGTCCACCCACCGAAGTTCAAAATATTTGGGCCCACATTGGATGAGTTATGGATCCCACATCAAAACTAGGCAGAACTGAAAATAGTTTTCTTGAGCCAACTGGTGAGCTTCTTTTGAGCTTCTATATGGCCGATTCAGATTTTAGTCCAAATATACTAAATGAATCCCTGGATGTGTAGAATCCGGAAAAGGAAGACTTTTTCAATTTGGATCATTGTAGATAATGTTATGGCCAAACTACCGAAATAATTTAAAACTGTTAAAAATCCAAAATGGCCAATTTTTACTATTCAGCTCAAAATAACACCATTATCAAAAAAAATGAAACAATTCATCTTAGAGGAACAATTTTGTGGGTTTAAAACAATGATATTAAATATAAATTAATTGAAAATATTTTCTTATCAATTCCCCCACACTTAGCACTTGGACTCCGAGACATGTAAAAATCCAATCAAATCAAATCCAAAAAACATATCAATGAGATCAAACAAATCAATTTCAAGAAACAAAAAGATATCATGCCTCATCAAAAACTGTTATTTCATGTTCTCTATTTAAGATTTTAATATATTTTCACTTCATTTCTTATCCCATGCACACAAAACACCTACCTCACATGAATTTTCTCTCATCTCATAAATGTTAAGGCTGATAAAGGCTTTTCTCATCCAAACTCACACAAGAGTCACCATAGGTTTGATAAATTCCTAATTCTCCACCCAATGTAAGTCAAGGACATGTGTTTATCATGAAGTCTTTTCAGGGTTGTTCTGTGGCTTCCGGTTGGTAGGATTTAGATGTTAAAATTTCTGAGGCCGAAAAAAGAAGGCTTGGCTCTTATTGAAGCAAAATTGCAAGATTCTAGTTTTCACACAAATAAGGTCTCCTTCACTTCCCCTTTGATGAAAATAGGCTCCATCATCATTCAATCAGCTCAGAAGAAAACATTTAAATCTTTTCAAACATAATTTTTTTAAAGCTCTAAATAGGCATATCTTTCTTTTTACATTGGAAGCTCCAGAAAGGCACAACTTCTCTTGTCATAAAAACTCCAGAAAAGGCACATCTTTCAATAGAATAATTTTTCAGCATCACACACATCTCTTCTACAATTTATTTTTCACCCAAAGTATAACCAAATGAGGTAGTACAACACAAGATATCTTCCCCCACAGTTATGTTCAACTAGATCATGCAATTTTACTTCAAGAGCAGGTATGATAGGGAAAATTGGCATGTATTGTGGTTAACCTAACAGGACATTCATGGCTACTAGGGGATACACTGAAGGATAAATGTAAAGGTGGGCCATAATGGAAAGGATTATTTTGAAAAGGGGGCTTCAAACAAAATAAATTCCTCAATCATTTAAAACACACGTACCCCAACCCTTATGTTTTGAAAAGAATAAATCAAATTCTGGTTAAAGCAAGCATGGTCTGGTTCTCTCAATAAATGAGGTGAATGAAAAGAATGTGACAAAAATTGTTCAGAAGCCTCACATGAAAGGTATTTCAAAGATATAGACAGTGAAATATGGAATGAGATTCAAAAATTAGTGTACTTTTCATGATTTTCCAAAAGATTGGAACTTGAAAAAAAGTTATTTCAGCATTCATTTAAGATTGGTTTCATGAAATAGATTGGTTCACTCATTGACATGGGTTTCAAAAATGGTATTGATAATCATTTCAGCTCAAAAGTTTCAGAAGCACACCAAAAATTGAAAAATAAACACACTAAAATTTGAAAACACACAATTTTTTATTTTTTTTTATTTTTGAAAACAAACATCAAATAAAAAGCCTATACTACAAAGGTTCCCTCCCCCACACTTAAATGATGCAGTGTCCTCGATGCATTTAAGTTGATTTAACATGTAATACAATTTTAAAATGAATAACAACATCAACCAAGTGTGAAGGAGAGGTACAACCTGGCTTATTGGAAATGCAACGTTGATTTTGACTCCTAAGTGTTCCTCTTTGAAAACCTAAAAAAAGAAAAACACATAAGATAAGAAATTTTTTAAAAGAAATGAAAACAGAAATTGAATAAGAAAAAAAAGGATAAATCTTGGTTTAATCCCCCAAGTGGGCCCTGGGTTTTGACTGCCTCCAGAGGGGCGGTTCTAATAAGTTATCCCCAATCTGATGGTGGGTGAGGTTTCTTTCTCATTATGATAGATAATGTGATGTGGTGTAGGGATCCATTTTTATTTTAGAGGGGAGAATTTTTTTATAAATATTCATTTATTTAAATAATAATAACTATAAATTGAAGGAAATATTTATAAAAATAACAAAATTTTATTTATAATATATGGGAGCGACAAATCTATTCATTAAATCATAGAGGAATTATGTTTTTTTGATGTATTTTGGGACTCACACCATTATTTATTCTATTTTTAATCATTTAATCCTTTACAATGCTGAAATAAATTATATAATTTTTACCTAGTATTATAACAACCATTAAACTAAATATATTACAATTATTTAATGATATTACTAAAAATTATATTACTAAAAATTTAAATTAAATTTATATTAGTGGAAAAAATAATTTTTTATCATTGTATACATAATAAAATAATAACAAAAAATGGTTCATTTAGAATAAAAAAATTATTTCTTTTTCATTCGTAGTAACAACAAATATATTAATGTAAAAATATATTAATCAATATATTTTGAAAAAATACATCAAAACATTCATTATTGATGATTATTTTATTATTTTTTAGAAACATTACATATATTATAATAGTGTCTTGAGAATTGTCTATTTTAACATCAACTTAAATTAAATTTATTTGTAAATATTTGGTAATCAATGGATGAATTGTAATTAATTATATATATATAATCATTTATTTGTAATAAATTTAGATCTCAAAAAAAATAAAATTTTTATTTTAAATAAAAATATATATATTTAAAATGATTTTTTAGTCCAACTAGTTTTCTGAGATGAATAACTAAAATAGAAATTCATAATTTTTTAAACGTCAATAAAATATTTTAATAAAAAATACATTGAATTTATTAATCATATTTGGATGACTTATAAAATTAATAAATTTACAAATAAATGAATATCTTAATAAAACATGTTCATTAGAATAAAATAGAATAACCATAAATAAATTTATATATATTTCTATATTCTAAAGTCATTTACATACTATATTATATATAATTTTACTAACATAGAATGTATTTTTTATTTTTTATTTAATTATTTACTATAATGAATCATTATACATAGTATTGTGGTGTTTCATGTATCAGAAGATGTCAAACAGAGAATAAAAAGCTTATGGGAAATACATAGTAAAATCATATGGGTTTATATTATCCCCCATTACATGAATTCAATCTCTATAATTTTAATTTATAGTTTAGTAATGAAAATATCTTCAGTTACGGATGATAAATACATGAATCATACTATCAATTCTACTGAGCCACAATTATTATTGTCATATATTATAAGAAAATCATATTTTATATTATTATAGTTATTTCACAAAAAAAATAACGTTTCTTAATAATCATTTAAGCAATATACCCCCATGATATGAAATTATTGGTTATTTAATGGAAATAGTTTCCATTATGAGTGTTCATTTATATGTTATCATATGTATGTACATTAATTGATTAGATATAAAATTTGTAACTTCCTTATCCAAATTATTATATGGGATACAGGTAGACACTAACAATATATACCAAAAATCTCATCAATTGTTTGAGGGAAATAGTAATATGATTTTTATGAAGCATATTACAATATAATTTTTTTATAATTGACTCAAGAAATTTTTATTCATTCCTTCTACGATAAGTAATTTTTCATAATAAATATTCATATACTCATTAGGGTGGTAATTTTATTCTATATTATGACATTCTAGATATAATGGAGTCCGTAAAACCAAAGAGAAGTTAGATATTCATAGTTAATTATAGGATTATGAGTGTAGTTAAAACAATTCATATTACTGAAACACTTTTGTTATTGTGAGTTCATATGCATTTCCCTTTTCCCTTATATTTTTGGTTGGTGTTGGTTATTATCATTATCATCCCATGGTTTAGTGAATTTTTTGGAAAAAATGAACAAACTCTTAACAATTGAATAATTGGAGTTTGGGATGTGCCTTAGTGAATGAAATAAATCCTATAATTTATTTTGTTCTCATCCTCCGTTCCCATTGGAATTCATGTGTCTGGGGACTATCTCTATTACAATTTAATAATTTTACACTTTCATTGAGTCAATGTCCCCATTGTTTCATTCAAAATTTAATTTTAAAATGTTTTTTAATTTTCATCCAATATATTATTTATCATAAAATTTCTCTAAAAATCCATTTTAATTCTCCTATATCCAAATCCAACAGGGTAATTGGAATCTATAATTCCAACATCTTCAATGAGAGGCCAAAAAAACTGATGCATTTTTAATGAGCAAAACATTTATAAAAAAAATAACCTTTATGTTTGAATTTAATGTCTTATTATGTATTGTGTTTATAGAAACAAAATTAAATATTTTCATTTATTATAACATATAATATTTAAAATTATGTCAAGAATTGTAACCTTTGATAATATATCAATTAAATAATGATTATATTACCAGTATAAATATTTGGGTTTCAATAATCAAAATAAAAAAAAGGAATTGATGACCTCAACCAGAAAGATCATACCCTGTGAATACAATTTAGCTGGGAGTTTAATGGAGATATCATCACATGGATTTGACATTGACCAAGACCTTCAAATGTCCAAATAATTTAAGAATAAGAAAAACCTTTTATCCGAGGTGTTCAAGCTCATTATGGCCATAACTCCAACAATGTATGCCAAACCACGACAATAAAGACACACCATAGTGCACCTTACCATTTAGGAATTTTAAATTTTAACAATGTTACATATATCAAGACACTAATAATTTTAATATTTTAATTTTTTGAAAAATAAATATATTTTCACTTTATTATTGTTACTTTATAAATTTCTTTGATTAAGAAAAATTAAAACCAAATTATATTTTTGTGTAATATGTAATTTCAATTGAGACATTATTTTGATTTACTAATTATTTGTTAATTAAATTATATTTTATTAATATATTATTATTAAATAATATTTATTATGTATATTTGATAATTTAAATTTATGATGTCAAAAATAATTATTCTAATGTTTTAAAAACATTTATTTTCATATAAACTAACATGTCTTAAAAAGGTTAATTATTTTAAAAAAATTAAAAATTCACACATTTATAATTTTATTTATATAAAATAAATATAAATTTTTTAAATAAAATTTTGAAATTATCAAATAGTTAATTTTCTATAATTTTCTAAAGTAATCAATGTTTGGTTAAAAATATGATACATTATAAATATACTATTTCTATTCTTAAAACATAATTACCAAATAATAAGGTAATAAACACTATAAATGGTATCCACCACTATATCTGTGTTTCCACTTTAATGAAATTTTATTATTCGCTAATTTTTTTTAAATCTATTATTAGTTGTGAAAAACAAAAATTATATTTTATGGTTTTTTAATCATTCTCTATGGACAAGACTCCAATCCAAATGAAAAAGGGTAATACATTAATAAGTATTTTTTTGGAATTATATGAAAAGAAAAAAACCAGGCATATATTATACATTTCTTGGGATAACCATGTGAAATTACTTTGGTTTTGGTAATTTTTTTTTATTTCATCCAAAACCAATGTTTGGGAAATAATAAAGAACTATCCACACTTTTCCTATATAAACCCATCCAATGTCCCATTTCACATTACTATATGGCCATGGAGCACATCCATAGTCCGACCACCTATCTATAGTGTCCTCCAATGTTTTCACAGGCTCTCAAGAAACTAAACTAATGATTTTGGGATTCAATCTCTCCAGGTAAGTGATCTACCTCCCTCTTTATATTTAATAAACTTGTTTATGTTATGCCTCTTAATTTAAATTTTTTTTATTTGATAATGTTTTTATAGATTAATATTTCATGGTTTTTTATTTATATATCATGATATGCCTATTTATTTGTCATTAATCCCTCCCATGTACCTTTATGTTCACTCATTAACAAGCTAGAATTTAATAAGGGACTTCTATCCCCACCTTTCTATTCAAGAATATTTTTCATTTTATGCCTTTTTTTTCAAAATAATAATACAAGGATATTATTTTCAACATCACTATTACTATCCATTTGATTTATAAATATATAGATTTCCCCTTATATATCATTAAACATTTTATATTATTCATTAAGTACATCCCCAATATTTCTATAATATTCCACATGATCATCAATGAAAACAATTATGTAGTGAATACCTATAACTATTTACTATAAATTATGTTCATTATTTTCAACATATATTTATTTTATTGGGTACATCCCTATATGTATTTTACATTACATTATTTTGGAACAAAATGTAATGAAAAATAAATTTTTTGAGGTATGATCTCTGTGGAAAAATTATGATTATGAATGATATGAAAGTGAGGTGTCCACCAAGGATTATATATAGATCCAATGCAATGGGAAGTGTTTTAGTCTCACGATACAACTTAAAGATTATTATGGAGTGAATGTAATCCATCACATGGATTTTTACATTATTATTTCACAATGATTAGACTTGAGTAATGTTTATGGTTCCATGTTTAATGTTTTTCCACATTTTCATGTTACCTTTATGTTATCATGATTTATCATTCCCCATTGTTCATGTTCTTTTATCATCCATTTTATGTTCTCTTTAATTTAATCTTCACTAACATTGAATAATTTCACCATGTTATTCAATTTTTTTCCAATAGTAGGATTTATAGTTCTTCCATATCATATATTTCCCAATATGTTATCCCATGTGGTCTTAATTTTGAAGGAATATTATGAGAATGTTAAGGATGTTTTCCATAATCTATGTATAGAATTTCTTTTTTTTTTGTAATGTGATATACCTATTTAAAATAGGCACTTCACTTCTCTGTCATAGAGGTTTTATTATGTGTAGTCTTATGCTGTAAATCATAATTTAATATATAATAAAGAGTGGGAATTTAATTCCATTTCTAAAAAATACCTTAATGATATTTTATTCAAATACATGTTTTAAAAACACTAAAAAAATAATCCATTTTACTACAATGGACAATGAGACAAAAAATAGTTTACCCTAGATGACTTTTGAACAATTAATTATAAGTACAAATGGTATCATAATTATTTATTTCACAATATCAATTGGAAATACCACTCCATATTTGTAGAAAGTTATTTAAAGAAAATAATTATTGATTCAAAATATTATAGACACCTCACATCCCATGGATTTAGTTTAATGTTTTTTTATTATATTCCTAATCACACTCCTCCAATGATAAACCTCACCTTATAAATTATTAAGAGATATAATAACCCTTTCATTCTTTATGAAATGTAAATTGAAAAAAAAAATCCATCTTGTTAATTTATTTCTGACATACAACTAGATTACAAAACACCATAAAGTGTTATTTTTATTGAATAATGGATTATTAAATGGTGTTTTTAGCTTTTCACTAAATTTAGTTTTCCAATTAGATTCTTGAGATTTTTCATAAGAATACAAATTATATTTAATAGGGTTTTCACACCAACTCTTATCCTATTTGGTTACTCATTAGGATGTTCAATATATTTTCTATTATAGTAATTATTATCTCAATTCACCATAATTAAATCCATTTACTAACCCTAAATGGTTAGTGTGGGTATGAAGTATTTACTGTATTCAATAATATAGTTTAAATAAAAATATTTTAAAAAATATGACTCATTTATATCATATTATTAAATTATATTTTAATCATACTACACATTTGGTCTAACGAATTTTATTTTTGGTTCTATCATCATATTCCACTCAATATAATCCCCAAAATAAATAAATAACACTATATAATCATCCTTGGTGGCCCAAGATATACTAATATATAATCATAAATTATTTCTATATTTTATCAATTATATCTCACAATAATAAGAAAACCATAGAACCCCAAGTTTTTAGTTATTTGTAGAATAAAAATTTAATAATTTTGTTAAAATTATTTCTTTAACATATCCTAGAATCAAATCTATATAATTTTTTCGTCTATATATATTCATTCATGTAATTACATGTGGAAGTGGAAATAAAATTGGGTGACAAAAAATGTATATTATGTGAGAATTATCAATGGTTTATAAATGAATTTCATCATATTAATTAGTGAGAGCATAATCAAGAAATAATTATCTAATTAAAAAAATGGAATAATATGATATAGTCATAATTAATGAAGCAGATTTATGGATCTTGGTTTAAGATTAGAAGATCCTAAAAGGATTTTCATGGAAGCGTAAAAAATATATGCTACTGTGGAAACTTGATATAATAATCAAAAACCCTGGAAACACAACACTAAAATGGACTATTAAATTATTAAAATGAAATGATAAATTTTTTATCTTGGATAAGTAAAATAATTCATTGTTATAATGGATCATGAATGATAAATATAATTTGACAAAGAAAAAATTTTCAACTTTTTTTATTTATTTAAATTGTTTTTAATAATACTAAATTATCAATTTGTGCCTAAATGAACCAATTTTTGATTTATTATGTGTTTTGAGAAAAATGGTAAAATACACTTAATTTTGTATTTTTGACATATTTTTACATCAAGGGTATTTTATTCATGTAAGGAAAAATATAATTTCATATTGGGTGATTATATTTTTATAATAATTATTTTATTTCCTTCTAATTTGTCTTCATGTATAGGGGATGAGTAGTTCCTTTAGAGGCCTAAAAAATCAATTAAGTTGAAGACTTATTTGGGCTGATAGCGTAGACCACCCCCCCCCCCCCACAGTAACAGATGTTTATTTATATTGTCTAAAAACATTCAATTAAGGATTTCCCATTGGTACTATGAAACATTTTCATGCCACCAAAATTAATTTTAGGGAGTTTGGAATCCATTAAGGTGGCTATTGAACACCATTTTTTGAAAGAAGATTCCTGGAAACTGCATCCAGAAAAATGATCCACCAAATAAAAATTTATAACACCAAAATGATTGTGTAAAATAAGATAAAATTACTAGATAAGACCTGTATGAAAATTATGAAGAACTTTTTTAAGGGTATCACACATTAAGATTCCATTTAATGGGTAAAAAACATGTCAAAATTCAGAGGACTGAAATCTCCTAATAGAAGTAGAAGAGATCTTACCTCTCAAAGCATCCCATTTTTCATCTCATTCTTTCAAGAGACCAAAGAGAAGATATCCACTGAGGGAGTACCAAATAAAATATTCATCCATTCTTTTCAATTTATTTATTTTCTAAATTTATTTTTTAATATTCAATTGTAATATAGATTTATAAAAGAATTTATGCATTGTTTGTTTTTCATTGTCCACCCATACACCCATTTTCTTCTTCTCATCTTACTATCTTTAACTAAAATACTCATGATCATGAGTAACTAATCTGAGTAATATCTTAAAGGATTAATTTAGTTTTTGAACCCAATACCATGTTTTTAATATTATTTGTTTTAATTATATGTAAAATTTCTAATGGGTGTAATCCTCACTATGATTGTGAAAAGTTTAGCTTCTTAATCTACAACCATTTTCCATCGATTTAGAAGGATGATGGAGGGTTCTCTTGGTGTTATTGATGTGTATAGTTCATTAATAACCTGGGAATACTGAGGTTTTCACACATATGATGTATATTGTTCCATAATAATATTTTAAGTTGGTTAGTGGAGGTGATCCCTAAATGTTCTTTCAGGAGAACTTCTTCTCTTCCATTATTCCATTCTATTTAGCATTTTATGGTAAGTTAGAATTAAATGTTAGTTTCATATTATTTTTAATTTAATTTATTTTATGCCTTTTATTTCATAAAAATTTAAAAAACAAAAATAATTATATCTTAGGAGAATTAGATTATATCGGTGAACGAACTGTGGAGGCTCTTCAAGTGAGACGACCCTGGTCGGCCTCTATTCTGCACTAGGAAAACATAAAAATATGCTTTGTCCACACCCTATGATAGGCATGTATCAAAACTGGAACCATTGAAAGGAAGCCAATGAGTAGTTTACTTTTCATTTTTAATTTCCACATTTAATATAGATTTTAATTTTTCTTTAATAAAACCAAATAAGTAAATAAAAAATTCTATGATGTATCTAAACAACAATTACTATGCATGGAATGACTACTCAGAAGTGCAATAACTATAAGAGGTATCTATTTTGATGTATAATATATCCCAATATAATGAACATAATGTGGACATTTAATAACTAAGGATTCGAATACAATGGCTTATAGAATATATATTACCCAGAAGAAACCCAAACCTGTTCCAGATAAAGAACCTGAGGTAGTAGTGGAAGAAATTTCACCAATCATCATTGAAATTGAAGAACCTCGGGAGGAATATGAGGATGCCTTGCCTACTATGCCACATGTGGGAGACCAACATGAATGTTTGGAACTTCATGATCTACCCATGCCTTGAAAAAAAGAATATCTAGTTGCACTTATGGAAGAAACAACCTGAGTGGTGGGATTTGAAGTTAAGATTGAGGGGCTTGACTACCTACCTTTATCCAGTGAAGTTCGACTCCAGTAGTAACTTTCAATTGAACAAGTTATTAATTCCAACCCATCATAGGGGGATGATAAATTTTTGAACTCAAAATAATTTTTATTTTTTGAAACTAATTTGAGTATCTGTCCAAATTCTATTTAGTTTTCAGACGCGTCCACCCATACTATCCTTGGGAGGTTGACATTGAAAATTATTAACCTGTGGATGAATTCCTAGAGCTCCCTGAAGAAATTAAATATCTACTAAAGGATCCACATCATTATGTGATCCATGATTCTGATCATGAGTGAATTAGAGAAGAGTCTTAATCCCCTATGAACCTAGCACTAGAAGATAATATGGTTTAACATGTAGCAACAAAACAAGAGGAGGTTCCCTACTTCATCCTACCCCCACCATGAAAGGTATAACACATTGTGATGGGGTTGATCTAGTATACTCTATCCAAGGAGTACTCCTCAACTTTAATGGAGACATTTTACGCTATGAATAACCACATATTCTAGTTCAACTCCAAGAAAATCGATCCACCATCAGAATTTGGATAACATATGGTACTACCCTCTAGAGTTAGTAAAAATTCAGGCCCCTCTTGGGGGATCATACAATGATTTATTCTTTACATTGTTTTTAGTACATTAATTTTCAATATTTGGAATTTTGATTTCAAATTCAATATTATGGATTATTCCAATATGGGTCCCACTCCCACTTTTCATTTTGTGTTTAAGTGAAATTATCCTTGTTATTAATTGAACAATTTTTCTTTTGTAGGATCTTGATGGAATAAGTAAACCCCAAGTATTGGAGGAAGATGACCACATATTAATTAGAATATAGAATACACTATTCATGTTTATCTTTCAAAATCCATATATTTTTTGGTCCAAAACATGTTTTGAGCTTTAATGATAAAAATTTCATGCCCACACATGAATTAATTGTTAAAATAAAATATCTAGGAGACATTAGTTTACTAGGAATCCAGGGATTCAATGTTTTAGATTTCAATTTCAATGAAATTTAATTAGTAAAATGTAAAAAACTTATTGAAAGGAAGAATATATATTGAAATAAGTACTCATGACGTAAGGTAGTTAGTTGATATATATAAATGAAATTTCACAACCATTTTTCATGATTTGAATTTCTAAAATCTATGTTAATTGATTTTTTATTATCAATAATGCATTGAGTGATTTATAAATATCATATTTATCAATCCAGAGAGGATTTCTAGACCATGTAATTCCTATTTATTGTTTATCATATTTGTTGAGTGATCTTGGGATATATCACCTTCCATTACTTGAATTTGATCTTTTCAAAGCTATCACTGTACAAAACCCATTTAAAATGATTGAGGAATCTTTTGAAAATCCCAGATCCTTAAAGACCAGCATTAAATCAATCCTTATATTATCCCATAGAGACCATGAATGGCCATTATAGGAATGATCCATGTTTCAAACCATTTTTATCCATTCCTTCCATACTGTTGGTATTTTCAGGATATTTTGAAGAAGAAATATGGGGGTGAAGAGACTCATTATTGAAGGGATGAATTAATTATTAAGGAAAAATTGGTAGGTTGATATTTTGGTAATTTTAAATGATATTGGAATCATAAATTTTAGTTCATTATTTATCCCTCTTGAATAAAAAAATGGAAAAATGACAAATA
Organism: Viscum album; assembly: GCA_963277665.1. Lineage (NCBI taxonomy): Eukaryota > Viridiplantae > Streptophyta > Magnoliopsida > Santalales > Viscaceae > Viscum > Viscum album. The sequence goes on from OY728127.1 coordinate 961,556,652, forward strand.
GAGCACAAAAAAGAGAGAAATGGGTTGTCATTAGGGAGGACCAAATATCACCATTTCCCAAACCAATGATACTCTAATCATATGTCGATAGATGATGGTTTTTTGATTTTATCTAATCATAACTCTAGAAAAAATATAAAAATTATTCAAAATTTTAAAAAAGTATTAAGAGTGTGAATTAATCATTCATTATTCTTTACTCTGATCAAGGCCTTAATTTGAGTTTTGGGGGAATTGGGTGTTGCTAATTTGAAGGGGAAGATTTAATTACACTATAAATTTTGATATCATTAATTTATCTTAAGATATTATCCTCCTCCTTGAGCCTTAATTTTTAATGCGTAAAATCCTACCAACCATATGCCCTAGATTCATTTGATTCTTTATTACCAGTCCTCGTGATTTTATTTTCATTTTGTTTTTACAAATTAAAAAATATAGTTATTTTAAAATATTATGTATAAGGTCCATGTTAAATTGATATGATAATAACTCAACTTGAATTGTATCATGTGATATGAGAGAAAAAATTCAATGGTGATGTAAATCATGATGCTACAAGCTTAATAATATTGAATTGAGAAGCTTGAATGAATGAAACAAGAAGTTCAATAAATTTTTAAAGGGGAAAAGTAAAATATATGAATTAATTGTTTTTTTGAATAAATTGAAATTTTATGTGGACTTTTGAATGATTGATTTTATATTTAAAATTGATAAATTTTATTACTTTTAAATCTAAATATATTTAACATTGGTTTCCTCTGAATTCTGAGTTGAGATTTTATGCTTAAGGACAAGCACGATTTAAGTGTGGGGGAATTGATAAAGCTAATATTTTATGAATTTTTTGGATTTATTTAAATTTTTTACAATTCCTAATTATCAATCTGAGAAAATGTGAATAAATTTTGTATTTATGATGTGTTTTGATAAAACTAGTGAAAAGAACTTATTTTTGGAATTTTGACAGATTTTCACAACATGTGTATTTTAGTCATTTCATGTAAAATATAATTCCAAATTGAGTGATTATTTTTTTGTTATAATCCTTATCTTAATTCCTTGAACATTTTTTTGGTAGAGGGGATCATTCGAGCATCTAGTGGCCTTAATTATCAATTCATTTGTAGAATTTTTAGGGAAGATAGTGTAGAACATACCACGGTAATATAAGTCTATATCTGACTAAACACATTCCATTAATGTTAAAACACCTTGAATAAAACTATAACTCATAGGAGATCCTCCGAAATTAATTTTTGGGAGTTTTAAATCTGTTATGCTGGCCATTTAATGACATTAATTTGGGGTAAGATTCTTGGAAGCTGCATCTTGAAAAAAATCCCTCAAATTAGAAATTCATAACTCAAATATAAAATTTTATAAATTAACATATATTTTGAGAGGCGAAGTCAATATAAATTTGAAAAAACATTAAAGAAGGGTAACATGCATGAATCTTCCATTTATTGGGTCAAAAATGTGTCAACATTGAGACAATAGAAATATGCGTATAAAAGGAGAAGAGCTCCTACCTCTCAAATCATCCCATTTTCAATCCCATTCCATTAAGTCACCAAGGAGGAGATCTCCACCAAATAAGGATGGCCGAAAATCTTCCCCCTTTCTTTTAAATTTATTTATTTTAATTATTTTTGTTTTTTTAAATTATATTTATATTTCTAATAAATTCATGCATTATTTTTATTTCTGTGTCCACCCATCCATTATCTTTTCTTCTTCTCATCTTATCATCATGAAATATAATACTCTAGATCATGACTAACTAATCTGAGGAAAATCTTGAGGTATTAATCATGTTATTTAATCCTAGACCATTTTTTTGATATTTATTTAGGCGAATCTAAGGATAATTTATAGCGGGTGTAAACCTCACTATGATTTTTTAAGGTTTAATTTCATAATCATAAACGATTATCCCTCGACTGAGGAGGTGGATGGAGGGTGTTCTTGTTGATTTCTAAGTGGAATTTTTATTCATAACCTGGGTTGAAAAAGGTGTGCACCCATACTATAGAGTGTGTTTACTAAGAATATTTGAAGTTGGTCAAGGGAGGTTCTCCTAGAAATTACTCTTGGGGGAACATACTTTTCTCCATAATTTCATTATTTTTATCATTTCATGGTAATATATAGAAACCATGTCCAGGCAGAGGAAAATACCCCTGACCATTTATTAAAGTGAAATAAAAAGTACATTAAACAAGAAGGATGAGTTTGCACACCTTGCCCACATCCAAAAGGAATGTCCATTCATAAATGGGAATTTTATATTAATTTATAATTAAATGTTAGTTTTGTCTAATTTTCCATTTCAATTATTTTATTCCATTTATTTCATAAAACATAAAACAACAAAAATAATTACATCCTAGGTTATTAGATTAAGTAGGTAAATGAACTGAGAAAGCTCCTCAAGTGAGATGACCTTGGTCAGCAACTATTCTTAACTAGGAAAAAATAAAAATACACTTTTTATATGCCATTGAATATGAATTCATTGTAATCCTATTGTATATTGGATTAGACATCATTAAAAACATAATGTGATATAGTAGGTACCGAATCACTACAATATTTCCACAGTAATGTAATGAGATGTAAATCGTTAGATAAATTTATTAAATCAATATATAGAACCCCAACCATCACATGATGATAATATAAGCTTTTTAATACCAAAAGAACCAACAATAATTCATTATTACTCTAAAATAAGATAAAAAATGATGAAAATTCTTCATGAATACTTCCTCAATAAATGATAATATTTAATCTAGAGTAAGAAGATATATTTCATCATTATGGAATATCCCCAATAAAGCATAAGAACAATTAAATGATAATGAAATTGCTGAAGAAAAAAAATTATGAATGTTTTAGAAATATTATTTTAAAGAAATGATAAAATAAAATTTATTATTGTTAAATATTATACAATGAAAAATTAAAAGAACAAATAGAATAGTAATTTTAGATAATAATCCTTATTATATTTTCTTTTCAGTGATACAAAAACCTATATAACATGGATAATGTGGTATAGAGTGATTCTAGTAAGGATTGGTCAAGCTAAGGTATTCATGGTGAGTGAATTAGCAACATGTTGATGAGTTAATTTTTTATGTGATAGGGGTTGAAAATTTTGAAATTCACAATACTAAGGAATATGAAATGAATATTCAATGAAAATTGGATCCAAAATAGGAATGTGAATTTTTTGGTAACTCCCACTAAAATATATAGGTGAATTTTAATAAATCCTACTAGAGAATATGAATCTTTTTCATAACTCCAACCTTTGGATACTCCATAATAAAATGGTGTTTACAAACATTTAAATAACTTATTAATAAATGTGGTTTGGTATTAATTGATTCAATATGACCATGGTATATCATTTTGGTACTATACACATGAAAAATATATATTTTTGAGTAAAATGTGTTTCCTATAAAGTGTTATATTTGAATCATTTTTACAGAGAAAATTGGGATTGACCGAAATTGTATTAAATATTTTTTTAGGTTTTAATGATGAAATGTGTTGTTTGTGTTAGAAAAAAACATTTCTTTATTTTTAATAATTTTTATATTTGATTAATAAATGATAAAATCATGTTACAACATCATAAATATATAAGATCACATCTTCTTTTAATCTTAATGGGGTATTTTGATATTATGAATAAAATTACAGTAGAATTAGTTCAAATAAAATTTATCATAATGAAGATAAATATTACAAAATAATAATAGATCAATTGAATAACTATTCAGTGTTTCCATATGAAATTGTGAAATATATATTCTCTCTAAAGTCAAATTAAATTCAAAAATAAAACATTATTAATCTAAAACCTAAAATATATTATATTATCTTTATAAATTATTAATTTTTATATTCATAAAGATTTAAACTATATCTTATAAATAATTTTTTGTTACTTTGGATTTTAAAAAGTGTTTCATAGATATTAATTCATAAGTTTACTAAATTAATGGGAATAAATTTTTAAATGTAACATATAAATTAAAAATGTTATGACCTATAGATTTCAATAACGTTTTCTAAATGAAATTAATATAAATCATATAATGTGAAATAATTAATATCATTTTTGTGGAATTTTGTTACAAAAATTTCATGAAGTTGACTATCATGAATCAAACTAACTACTACTTATAATGAATTATGATTGTTATTTTTTCTGATATAACGGATTATTTATACTATAATTTCAACTAAGGATTGGTTCGGTATGATTGAAGGTTATATAAAAGAAATATACTTACAAAATAAAATATAAAAAAATAAATTATAATTGAAATGTTAAATAAAATCTTGTTTAATATTATGGACATTTTTTGTTAAATTTGGGTGATAATGTTTTCAATGAAAAAATACACCAATATTTTTATATTAACAATTTAATAAAAATTAATAGAATGAATAATATTAATAAATAACAATGTTAATAATATCTTGAATAATAATATATTTTTTATTAGAATACAACAATATAAATATAAATATAAATATAAATATAAATGCTAATTAATTCATTTATTTCAAGGATTGAGCATATGAAACAATAAGAACACTCCAAGAATTGGGTAGATACATGACCCCACAATGGGTTGAACGACTACTATATATAACCCACACACACATAGAAAGGGTATTTTGACCATTCAATAGGTTACAAATGTAATAAATAATGGGATTATAGGACACAAATCCAACCCACCATATAAAACATTCATTCCAATAATTTTCTAGTATCCTTTCTATATAATTTTCCCTTAATATAATAATTTCTATAATACTATTATAGTTACACTTTAGTATCACAAAAGTTTCATCTATTTTAATATTTTAATAGTAAATTATTTTCTTTTGGCGAACCACCAAATACAATTGGGTTTTAGTGCACTACTTAATATAAATATCATATGAAAATATATAATATTCAAAATGTATAAATAATAACTATTATAACCATTGGTGTGGTTGGTGATTGATTTGTTTTAAATAAATAGAATCATATGATGTATTTAAAGAAAATGTTTTATGGATTTAATTAAACCAAGAATAAAATATATGTAATCAATAGTGGGGATTATTTAATCACTAAAAAAAGAAAAATAGCAATGCGATATCTCTATATATCATGTACTTTTTCTTGAAAAAAGATGGAAAAAGGCATGTTGTGCAAAAAATTATTAATTTTTGTTCATGAGGATATAAAAATATAAATAAATAAATTTATAATAACATGGTAGAGGGATAATTTGTGTATTAAAAGAAAAAAAATTACATTGTGTCATTGGAACATCCATGAAATGTATGTAAATTGAAAAAAAATTATATCGAAATGATGAACCAATTACAAATGTGTTTTTTCTCAATAAAACCATAAGGTTCACAATAATTTCATATATTTCATACAAATTTATAAATATGGACATTTGGGGTTCAATCCTAAATATATAGGTCAAAAAATAAATTTATTATGAAGGATTTCAATAGTTATGGAAAAGTAATGATTCCTATAACATTAATGTAATGTCTTGTTGAAATAGGAGTTCGTATTTTGGGTGTCGGTATGTGGTCATGGTAGAAATTTTTTTTACAATTGATGATATTTGGTGATTTTTAGTGTTTATTGTTGACCAATGATGACCATTCCATATAATATATCCCACCCCATAACAGGTTGAATAAGAAGAAAGGTAGCCCCTAAACCAGGTTAACCAATAAGAGGGAAGTGGTGGTGAATTATTGGTCTACTTATTTTAATTCCATACCATTTGAATCCAAATACCTAAACATGTTAGAGTTCTCTAACCACTAAATATTATCTGTTAGAATCACATCACTATCATTAATATTTTTATAGAAAAAAATCAATTGTTAATCTTTTCATCATGAAATCCAACTGCTTGATTTATTGGTTAAAACCCTGTAATTAATTATACACTAAATATATAAATGGATACAATAAGAACAATTTATACATCCCAATACTATAATAGATATAGTAAAATATAGATCCCACCTACATTTCTCATTAAATTTGACATAAATACCAATTATAACAACCTTTAGTTAATATCCAATGATAGGATGACAACAAAATGCTTTGGGTGTATTTCACAACAACATTGATTTGATCATCATTCAGAAGAAGGTTGGTCCAACTTGTATACCGATGTATATCATCAATAACATTAGTAGACTTAGTGATCTTTATTCTCCTTATTGGATCCTTAGTAATCTAGATTCACTATGTAATTATATTTCCTTGATACATATTGTCCTATTTGATCATATTGTTGTGAAAAATTTTATTGAATGATCTCTCAAAAATATTCCCAATAATCATGAATATTATTCAGCATTCTTCTACATCAATACATAAAAAATAGAATTCTCATAAATTATCAATAGTTATCATCATTATAAATAGTTATCATTATTAGAAATATAATTTTTCCACTTTTTAAATTCATCTAATGAATATGAATTATTTACACAATAGTTCTGGATATATGTTCATTTTTTATATTCCTGAATTAATAGTCATAAAATGATTTAAGAACCCATATTTTTGTATCATGAATTCATATCAATAATGTTATAGATTGATTGCATATACAAATTAAAAAAATTAAATTTAAAATGAAAAACATTGATAAAAGTTTTATCTCTCAATTAAAAACCCTCTCATATAGTTATCCCTATGAATATAATTTAAAATAACCTCATAACATTTTTTTATTTATGAAACCTTAAACATCATGTGAGATGAATCTTCCATACAACATTTTAATTATATTTTATTCTGTAATATCATATCATTTATTCATCATGAATGTAAGTTAATGTATAGTACATATACAATTATTTAATCTCATATTGTTCATTCCTGATCAATGATCATAATTAATATGGATTCCCTGTGAATCAGTTTACATTTGATTCACATGCATGAGCATAATGATTATTTTATATGTGAAATTATTTCACTTATTCAATCACTCCATCACCTATACATCATATGGAACAATCACAGTAATTCACCTACACTAGAAAAATAATGAGTATTCCTTAAATGATGGATGAAAAAAATGCATTAGGGTTGAAATTATATGAAAATGGAAACGTGTGTAAAGGGGGATGATGATGCACAATGGATTTATCAACATACCTGAGAGGATTATCACTATCAAGGCTTAATCACAAATAAGATCTATTTATGTAGCTTCATATACAAGTGGAATGACCTCATATAATATTCATGATCATTACCATGTAAGTGTCATGTTAGACTCATTATTCAGGGATTGTATATTCTAATTTATGTAGATCGATACAGTATATATGATATATAATCACATTACTCATGGAAATCTGTTCTCGCAGTTGATACATAAAATATGAGTTCTGATAAATTGAGACCTGAATGGATGTTTTAAAGAGATGAGGCATGTGTATCATTTTCAATTTTTAGGAAAATATATAAAAATCTTAAATAATATTTCAATAGTATTCAACACCTATCTTCTAGAACATCAAAATTGTTCCCATGAATCTTCCCTTAATAACTTAATCCAAGGAATGAGTACATCATCCATGTGTAGCGGGTTGGAATCACTTACAATAACACACCTACCAGAATACTATTCCACACAATAATATGTCTCCTTCCACTTTGTTAAACACAACACACATGTTATGCCTTCCCATATTGAGTTTCCGGTTCTACTATGTTCGCTTCCACATTTAACTCATTATATGGTATGGATCTCACATTCTTGTGCTACGCCTTATCATATTAGAAGATTCCTAATTATTTTAATAAATTATTGAATGTTTTGAGTAAATATTTTAACATACTATATGTGTAACTCAAATACTCCTATATTTATTTATTGATGAATAATTTTTTTCAAGGCCTTATCAACAAATATAACTTATAATCATCGCATTCAAAAATTGAATATTTGATGGCCATCTATTTCAAACAATAATCCTAAAATAAGCACATTTATATCTAAATAAATAATCATCAACAATGTGGAAATGTTGACAAATAACCATTAGAAAATATCTCATCCATTAAGAATAGATCACCATAAATCATCAGATATCAATATAAAATTACCCAATCATGACATTAAAAGCCATTTTATGAATCCATAACAATAATCCAAGAATCATAACCACATATTCGCTTTCAAAAAACAAATTTACTCATTGATAAAAAATAATACACAAGCATGGGAAACACAATTTCCCGCTTTTTATTTTAATTTATATACCTTCTCACCTAATAAAATTAAAAATGCCTCTTATCTATTTCTACACCTTCTAAAAAATAACATTTGAATGAATTATATAAGTAATGTATGAAATAATTTTCATCATAAAAAACATCTCCTTATTATTATTATTCAACTACTATAAAGTGGTATGATATCAAATATATATCAATGTAAAGTGACATAAAATAATAAATAATATACAAATTTAGGAAGAAAAAGAAATATATAACCATGGTGATCATTCATATCCATTAGAAACAAACATATGTTACAAAATTTTAATAATTGTTTTTCATTTATGATATAGTGGTTGAATAAAATTGATGTAATAATGTGAAATTTGTAACCTATACATCTCTAATCAAACCCATAAAAAATATCTTGCGAAAGAAAAATAACCACACCCTCACTTAGTGTTCTCAATACCCAACACACCCTTCATAGGTGAACATAATAAAATTAAAACAAAGTGATTTTATTATGGGAGGATACCTATTTTCATGGGTTTTGAAATATATTTAGAATTTCTCGATTCACTATATATTCCATGAAATAAAAAAAATTAAATCTTTCTCCCCCTCAGGGAATGAAATTATCTTCATCCATTTCAAGGTATTTAGTAGACTCCCTAAATGGTAATATCATCCTATATTATAGTATATATTACATAAACCATCTATATCATTTTTATCATGTTAAATCTATTCATATAAAATATGTTTCACAACCCATCCCAGTGGGGTCCATGAAGTGAATCCCCAAGACCACCTCCAATAGTCACTGGTCTTTTGACTGGAACCGAGAATGCATATCACTAACATGGGATTTTTTATCCTAAGTACCAGTACACATGGACACATCTCTAAGACTATAATGTGTTGAAATTTGATAACATTAAAAACCATGAAAGAATGTATCTAAATCCAAAAATAATGGTATGATGGGTAGAAAAAAGGTACAATAAAAATCACTCCTCAAATGTATATAACACGAGTCTGACCTGAAAGGAAAGGTACTAATGTATTAATACAAATGGAACAAAACAAAGTCTGTCCAGTCTCATAAGACAATATCTAATATTGTTTTTTCTTGGGCTCTATTAAATGGACGATCATCTTCACAAGACAAAACATGTGTGGGAAAATCCCATGCAGGGGTGAGTATAAAAATTCTCAGTAGGGCACCATGAATCCAAAAATCAATTATCAAATTTAATACAGTCATAACTACACATGTATACATCTACAACACATATAAAAATAATATCCATACAACTCAACAATGGAACATAATCTCAAGGTAAATCGGAATTGTAGTATATCAGCCCATGATTTGATCTCAAAAGATCCATGAATCACTCATCTAGTGGAACAACCTCTTGAATCTGATAATAATAATGAATTCCATATAATTGGTACTACTCTTTGTGTCTGGTAATTAGAATTCCATGATGATAGCATGAAGTTAATGGATACATTGATAGGGATTAATATCAAGTCTATGTGGTTATACCATCAAACTCAATATGGATTCAGCTGCTAAGTATAAAATTGAAACCCTTGTACCGTTGCAACGATGATTCCAAGAACTCAACCATTTGAAACATTTTGAGTAAAGAATCCCACTCTGGGCCTCACAGAGGGATTCCAATGACTCAATCCATGATGCCATACTGAAGGGTTCATTTTACTTGGAGTAGGATATGATAACATACTAACCTCTAAAGAGTATATTAGGGTAAAATACCCTAATGAAACATGTCCAAGAAACATATTAGAAGAGATTAAATCCATGAAGGAAATTATACATGACATGTATTAGGTGTCAAATTCTGTTTACCTTGACCTCGTGTTCGATCCAATTAAATGGACAATTTCATCAAATCGTGTTCGTGTTGAAGTACACAACATTCTATCTACCAGTGTAGTCTACCAATGTGTCATTACACTATATAGCATGTGAACATTGTTCGAGGTCATGTCTGTGTGGTGGAGTACACAACATGTTACAACATGTGTACTCAAACCTGGGTCTCTGTATCATCCATGGTACATGATCAGTTTCCTAGGAGATGCCACATTCCATGTGACATAGTTATTACACCGCGTCCATTTTAACTTCCTCTCTAAACCCTTGCTGCCACTCAAGAGTCCCACATACCATGTAATTCCAAATTACAAAATGTGATGATCAATTATTTTTTATAAACCATGTTATTCCATCCACTCATGGACACACCACCTCAATATCGAATCACAACTCCAATAACACCATTAAAAATGGATCCGTATTTGTTGATCCTCATTATTGATGAACAACTCATTTCAGCCCTCACATTTTCCTGGAAAATGGATATACAAATTGAACTTCATTCTGCACTAATAAAACTAGAATAACCTAAAACACGGTATCCACATCATCCAATCCTCTATAGTAACAACCTTTGCACCTACTCCAGGTCATTATTACCACATATCTATGATATCTAATTTTTCCAGCCTGAAATGGATGTGCAATGATCGATCGATTGCAATTTGTTGAGTCCTGGGCGAAATGATGAACTATAATGAAAAAAGAAATTAGGGGATAAATGTACGATTAAATAAATGAAAATGAACCTAGATCTATAATAATTTCAATAATGATTTGTTTTCATCAGAATGATAATCGAAATAATCAAAATTGCAGTGAATTATCTTGTCAAACCCCCATAAATATTCCCATCGCACAAGATGACGGAACCATAGATCAACATATTCATTGATTGATTCATGTTCAACATAGAAATATATAATTGACAATAAATACAAATAAAAACTCCCCTACCACTATTTGGATTGATTTCTAATGAAGAACGAAGTTGCACTATAATATTTGGAGTGATCCTGTGAGTCTGTTTTGCAGCAATCATAAATACATGATCAGTGCATCATTCCCCTGATATAATTCTCAAACGGTCTCTCCAAGGGTTATCAACTGTATCTAAGGATATGTGGATAAGCCTAGAATTATGTTATAATTGTCTTCTTAAATACTAACTAGTCATTCTATCATGATTATAAATAAATAAATTTATTTTATTATTATATACATTTCTGTTCATGTATTATGTTTTCCACGAACTACTAGAACCGAACAAGGTTAAGTTGATTATAGGGTTAAATCCAAATTCTAAACATTAATATTTGCTTATAATTTGGATATGGGAAACTATTTTGAATTTATTACACTTTTTCATGAAAACTACACACTCATTATAGTTTAATATATTTAATATAATTCAATCATTTATTTCAGGCACACCGGGTCATAGAATTGCATGTTGTATTAGTTTATGGTATAATACATAATCCATAAATCATCCAAATATAATATATGGAAAATATAATTTGTTAAATTATATACACTATGGTGATTTATATACCTAAAATTCCAAAAAAAATGGATATAGAAATAGATGTCAGAGCTGACCATGAATCTGAGCTTCATACTACCATGTGCTCTCATTAACAACACAAGGTATCCTTCATATAATTAAAATTTCCTATTTCCTAAATCAATATAATAAATCTAATTTCTCTAGATTATCTTAATAATCTCTGGGATGATTTTATCCTTCTTGGTAATTGCTCGCATGAACTTTGGGCCCTTGAGTGTCGGCTCTCCTAAGTCATCCAAACATAGTTGTGACCTATAGGGTCACCCATAAAAGCATAAAATTGTGAATCATTGATTATGGAATGGTATTTTGTGATGTACTCAAAATCTACCAGAGGTAGGTGATCCTCCTAATTGTGGCCAAATTCCAACATGAATTATCACAACATGTCTTCTAGAACCTGAATGTTTTTCTCATTCAAATCATCAATTTGGGGGTGGAATGTGGGGCCCAAGTGTAACTGAGTCCCAAATGCCTCTTTTAATCAATTGCACAACTACTTTGTGAGGAGATAGTCCCAATTTGAAATTATCATTGATAAAACTCCATCGATTTAGATTATATCTGATATATATATATATTTCATAATCTCTGTACTAATCTTTTATCATTAATTAAAAAGTTGTGGGTTGAATGGGTGAGTCGGTCTATGCTAACCCACATGGAATCATGTCTTTTTAACATACATGGTATTATCATCTTTATTTACATGTATATATCATCCCAATTCCACTATGGAACCTCAAGGTGATGACTTAAACCCACTAGAACATGGTGCTCAACCTTCACTTACTGACAAGGAAATGACAGACTGACTCTATTACTCTATTCAATATCTATGGCCACAAAACTGATTTCGGAGGACTTGGAACATATTTTTATCCCCAAAATGAACCACTAAGGGAGAAGTACAAAACTCTATCATAACCTCCTCCCAAAACTATATTGGTACCATTGGGAATCCATTTATTATAATTAAATTCTCCCCACCATTATAAAATTCATTAAGATAATGACCAGCTGATATCTGAGCACATAGGGTCTCACAGTCGGTACCTATAGTAACTTCACCCACCACCTCATTCTCAAATTGATATCCTTAAAATATATGTTGTACTTGAGATTTTTTGGGTTATAAATGATAATAATCTACTCTCCCATTTGGTAGTTTCACCCCATCATTAGTATGAAAACTAATATAGGTTACTGAAGAAAATTGGTGTGGTAGTTATACTCATGTTGTCTCAACATGCATAAACTATGGGCAATAACATCCAGCCTCTGCATTAGAAAACAACCACGCCTGGTTCCTAATGTATCATAAAAAACTACATACTCGATACCCTCCTCTAAAAATATCAAGATGGTAATATAATGAAACACTGAATCAACCATTGATATTCCTATTAGAACATTTCTATCCAAAAAACTTCTACCCAATTCAAGAAAAAGATATCACGGGTTCTGATATCCTTGATAAATTTTATATGAATACATGGTAATGTCTTGTAAACCCAAAGAATATTTACACATCCATCATGCTCATGGATTCCTTTCCATGTAACATTGCCTCGACTATGTCTAGGTCCCCTTCCACTCCATCCAATGAGACAACATGACCTATAAAGGGGACCACATGATTCCCAAACTATCACTTTGTGATAATTCCATAAATCTAGTGATCTCATATTACGTCTAGAACTATCCCCAAGGGTCTCATGTGCTCCACCCAAGATGTCGAGTACACAAGGATATCATCAATGAAGAATACCACGAACCGATCCATGAATGGCTGATAAATATTTTTCATGAATCCCAAAAAAACATCTAGGTAATTAATCAATACATTGGTCATCACCATGTACTCATAGATAATGTAGAGACATTAGAATGTCATCTTGGGTATATCCTCACTCTATAATCGCAACTGGTGATATCTAGATCTATGAAAAACATTCTAGAAACATTGTTCCCCTCTAAACTAATCAATGAGACAGTAATTTCTCAATAGGAGATACCTTTTACAATCATTCATCTAATCCTAGAACAATTATTCTACACACAAACTAATGCACACTTTATCCATTTAGAAAAATAAACTGGGCCCACCTAGGTTGATTCTCTGGGTCCAACTTCCACTTCATGTCCCCAACTTCACCTTAGCTCATGGAGTACTATGGAAGTCATCCAATATGCTAGTTCATATATTGTTCCCTCCATGGTGTAGATCAATGCATACGTTTATCTCTTTGTGGGGAGGTAAGCCCAATACATGCAAGGGGAATATGTCATCATACTTCCGCATCACTATAGAAAACTATAATATTATAACATTCATTGCAAAAGGGTCAAGATATCCAATTGATGAGTAATTAGTTTCATCCTCTTATGAATGAGTCCATCCAATCCTATTTGGGTTTCCCTTTCACCATAAAATTATGATCCTAATTCCATCATTGCAGACATACAATGTGATTATCCTAAAATAGTCTGTAAGGGAATGATCTTTTAGATTACTAATCCATACAATGGATGATGTTTTAAGGCCTTGATGCTGCTACCAAGAGATCCCATTAAAAATGATTTAAACCTTAAGTAATGTCACACTATCAACACAAGAGTGTGATCACTGAATCATCTCTAGTAGTAGTATCTTACAACAACATGTGCGAAAAGTCATTAACTAGAATCTCTATGTCTCTAACAAGATATTTAGTGAGAAATGAATGAATATCACCTTTTGTATTACTACTTTATTTTTGGTAGATAAGGAAAAAATCATTCCTCAAATCAATCCCAGAACTAATTGGTCATATGAATCAATTAAATATAGTTTTCCTCACCCCTTTCCTTTAGCTCCATGATCCTAGTGTGGACCACCTGGTGATGGGGGTGGTAACTTGTCCAAACATCTATAACCTTCTAATACCCTCCCAGGTCCTCTTCCACATCCTCCACCCTACAGACCTACCGTCTCCTAATGTTGTATCATCATTAATATTTCATCTATGGTCTCTCAATCAGCTGTATGGAGGGTCAAAAAGTCCCATGAATGATGTCCCATTCCATCAGATGAGTAGAATCACCTCTCTATGGTATGACTAGACCCAACCTAAGAGTCCTGAACTATAAATCTGCCATCCCAGTTCCTCATTATAAAATATCTGACATGGCTAGGTCCCAAGGACTAACATCATCTCTCTACTATTGAGGTCTATACCATTGCCTGTTTTCCAAAAGAAACCACTAGTTGTAACATATCAACAATAAAAATTCCAACCACCAACATTTTCTATAGTACCCAACCATAAGTAGGAATGCATAGTTGGATAAAATGGTCTCATATTTCTATATGTTGACCTTTATCGAAGGTCTGATCCCTATATAACTGATCCTGAACCGTATTCATCATGAACCTAAAGAGGTTGGTAAACATTTATGAATACTCATCTAATTTCATGAATCCTGACTAGATAGGAATAAGCTCCGGGATACGTACAACTATTAGCATAGCTATAGAGAACTCTTATATGAATATATGCTCAAAATCAAACCATGGTAGAGTCAACTCATCTTATGACTAGGAAAATAAACCCCACCATCCCTATGTTGATCATTGAAGAAGGTTTTACACTGGGACTTCAATCTACATTGTTGGTGTCTTGACCAGATATAAAACAAGGTTCACTACCTCAATCTATTACCCTGATTCCCATGGGTGCATATTTTAATGGAACTTGAGGGTTCATGGTATTTGAAACTCATGAAGAATGTTTATCCTTCACATGTCATATTCTTGTAATTTTTTTACCTCCAGATGGTCTACATGTGGTGGTATAGCTGGTGCACATAAATGAAGCACCAAATCTAGAAATAGTCCCTATATTGATGCCTCATCAATGAGGGGTTCATCCTTGTGATCATCATGTTGAACCCAAGATGGTATACATCATGGATTCTAGATGAAAATAAACAAAAATGTATCTTGGTCAATGATTACATTTGAATAGTTGACTCAAGAAGGATGTGGAACCATAACAACTTCTTATATGATTCAAGTACAATTTTTTCCCCTATTATCAATGTTCTCATGTACTGAGTCAAAATGAATTTGATCAGATTCATTATGTATTGATATATCATCCATAAGAAAAACATTATAGTCTATATCGTGAAATCTGATATTGAAACACATTTCACTATTTACCCAAACTAATATCACAAACTCTCATTCACCTAGTATTACTATCCCATTTCATACTACTCTTTACTGGCCCATTCTAGCGGGGACCATGTTGTGACTCTCCAATACTACCTCCAGTATGCCAGAGGCAGGTGACTAGTGCCGAGAAGGCATGTCACTGAAATCAAAAGAACTAGCCAAAGTAATCTTACACAAGTGTGTAAAAACTCTGAAATATCATGTTTTACTTCATATATTTTCCATAACCAGAGTATGGAAGGATCTAAAATGAGAAACATACAATCCTAAGACAAACATCTGTAACACAGGTCCAACCTGAATGAAAAGGGAATATGGTATGAATATAGTAGGAACAAAAAATCAATTATTCTTATCTTTATAACCTTCATATGGTTCTATTATATCTATTACCTGATCAAAATATTGATCATAGGAACAAAGACATGAATGATGTGGGAAATCCCGTTCATGGGTTAGTTTATATATACTTAGTAAGGAACCAAAAAACCACATTGAATATAACAAAGGAAATAAAATATTCTCTACAAAAGTAAATTTCTACAATAAATATAGAAATAATATATAGATATATTCCAAAAAATAAATAAATTCTAATGGTATGCCCTAATCACAGTATAAAATCCCTAGGATTCTAGATCAAAGAATACATGATGCACTCATCTAGGAGAACACACTCTTGAGATTGATTGCACTGATGATATCCATATGATATGTTCTTCTCATTGGGTCTATTCATGAGAATTCAATGATGATATTAGAAATAGAAATGATACATAGATTAGGGTTACTCCCATGTCCATCTGGTTATACAAAAAACTCAGTGTGGATTAACCTATAAAGTATAGGGTCGATGCTCGCATATAGCTATTCATGACGATGCCAAGAACATAACCTAAGGTATGAATATGAATGAAGGATCTCACTCTAATGCACATAGAGGTATTCCAATGACTCTATCAAATAATTCTAGCTGAAGGTATCATTTTCATAGGAGTATGAGATGATAGAATATTAACCTTCTAGAAAAGGATAAAGGGAATACAAATTAACAAAACATGTTCAAAATAAAGATGAAAATATATTTAATCCATGAATTAAATAGTGAATGAAATGTTGTGGGGTTGACAGGCCATGTCCCTTGGCCCTGTAGCCTTCCCAAGTAAACAACATGTTTCGTAAAACCTTGTCATTATAGAAATACAGAAAATTAATTCTACCCATATACTTTAGTTGTCTGTGAGTTCATATTTTATCATATATAATCATGTATATAACATGTCAATTTGTGGGAGTACATGGAATTCTATAACCCATGTACTCCAACCAGTGTCTGTATAGGCCTTCTCTAGAACATTATAGGATTTACATCAGGCGTGATTTCATGCACTCTTTTCCCTTGTTTTGAGTTCATTTCATTTTTTTTAACTTTTAGGTGTGTCTGGGTAAAATTTATGAAAAATGAATGAAAAAGTGATTTTTCATGGTTTGTTAACAAATTGAGAAAATCACGGGCCACTGAACAGGAAATAGTGCAACCCTGGATAGTGGTTGTTTGCACGACTAGTGCTCAATTTGTCCAACTATGTTTTCTAAATAGGGAATCCATGAACACCTAAAATAGTTAGTGCACATTGGGTTTATGGTTTGGGTTAAACCATGAGACCTTTCATAGGAAAATGTGAATGTTATTTTTAATGGTCCAAAAATTATTTTTTAGTACCCCTGAAGCCCTAAAACATTCCCCTTCAACCCAACCTCATG
Organism: Viscum album; assembly: GCA_963277665.1. Classification (NCBI taxonomy): domain Eukaryota; kingdom Viridiplantae; phylum Streptophyta; class Magnoliopsida; order Santalales; family Viscaceae; genus Viscum; species Viscum album. The sequence continues at coordinate 961,574,431 of OY728127.1, forward strand.
ATAATGTGTTTCTTGAAAATTTTAGAGATTTATAGAGCGATTACATGGTTTTCGGACCACTATTCATCATGATTGGAATCCCAAATCGATGATATTCTGCTCTCCCAGTATGTTCATCACATCCCAAGAAAATCTCATTAATCCCCATTCCTTCTATCATTTATTTAGATGGATGTTATATTTTATGTTTTTTCTAGATCCAGGATTCTAGATCTGGATCGAGAATTAATTGATCATATTTTGTTTAATCTTTATTTGTTGTTTTAAATTTGGTTTACAATATTTGTCATTGTGTATCTCAGTTTTGGGAATTTCTATTTAGTGATCGTTGATCAAAAAATCGAGGTAGGTGGTCTAATTACCAATTTCCATAGTAATTAATTTGTATCAGTATTTAATTTTTATAATTGATAGGTTTTTTTAGAAATTGATTTTCTTTATTTTTTTTATTAATTTTTTTGAATTAATTAATAACAATATTTTGAAATTCTATGATTTGGGATAAATTATGTATCGGATTAATTATGGGATATTGATATTATTGGTTGACATAATTTATTATGGTATTAATTATGTGATATTGAAAATATGGATGAGATAATTAAGTATGTTATATTGACATTATTGGTTGAGATAATTTATTAGGGAAATTAATTTTGTGATATTGATTTTGTTCTTGGTGAAAAATAATTTGGGAAATAAACTATGTAATATTGATGTTGTTTTTTAGATGATTAATTGTGTTATTAATTATGGGAAAATGATACCTTGAATTGAGATAATTAATTGTAGAATTAATTATTTGACCGGAATACTATCAGTGAATAGTTAAATTGTAAATTAATTATGAGATACTGAAATTTTTAGTATGACTGATGATTGGGGTGCTATAAATGATGCTCTATGACCATGACACAAATGTGTGAATATAAAATAGGGTTCATTACATGATGTTTCCTAACAATGAGATATCTGTGTGAATGAGTAATATGGTGATATACATGACATTCTATGATAATGAAATATATGTGTGATTGAATAACATGGTGTCAGACATAACAATATACATTACAATGGGACATAAGTGTGATTGATAAAAGGGTTTCTATACATGATGTTTGATGACCATAATACTTATTAATTACTGAGAAAAAGGGTTCTAGACACAGAGTTTAGAACCCAATGTGTTGGCATTGTAGTATGGTTCCATGAGGCTATAATGATGAATTAAAATGACATGGATATTGTAATACCATAAGTTATAATCAAATGTCAATGGAATATGTAGCATTCTTCAAAATTGACATGGTTTTGAGAAGGAATTAAGGCATTAGTGTCCTCTAGAACCTGGGGGCAATGTGGTTTAATAATAGTTAACTGATAATGTGATAACTGTTTCCTTATTCATTATAGTTCATTATAAAACATAATACACATTTTATTGACTAGAATTATTATATTCACTGTTTGTGGTGGACTGCTGAGTTGTAATCACACCATACTTGCATTGCCTAATTAGAACTCGAAATGTCATTATTGTTGAAGGACAGGTTAATGGAAAAGGCCCTATGTTAGGTGGATGAGTTGGGTTGGATCTTTAATAAAGGAATAATTTTTGGTTCAAGAACCACTTAAAATTCATTAGGGTCTTTATTTTTCAGTTTTCATTTTTGGCACTTGTGAAATACGTTACCATTATATGTTTTCTACTTTAATTAAATATGTTATTTCGTTTAATGATTATCTTATGATATTGGTAATTTTTTTTCATATATAAGCCTTGACCTCAAATTTGTTATTTTCACTAGTGTATTACTCGAATAAAAGAGGGTATATTATCCTCATGATCAAGTTATCAGACCCTCAAAACTAGTCAGTAGCCTATCACTTATAGGGCGGTGCACCTAAGGTCATATGACCAATTGGATCAGGGCACCAGTGTGTTTCACCTAGGCCCAAATGATACAAATTGGTATTAGAGCCCAGATTTATTTTATAAATTTAATATTATTAGACGCGAATGGTAGATAGTAGACTTTGAGTTTTCATGCCACGGTTATGACCTCATGAATGGGAGTAAATAACCCTTGTAAGTGGGAGATCCCCAGTATCTTGGGTTTGATTGTTCTCATTACATGTGGTTGTTACAGTTGAATATTATTTCACCATGGGAGATTCAATTTTTTTGGTGATGTGGTAATTGATTCTATGATTTTTTGAGATTTTATGTGTTTCCTAGTATAGCACAATATTTTAATTTCATGCATTATCCATGTAACTCGTGATTATTTTTTTGCATGGACCATTTTTTGCAGGCATGGGAAAATGGGGTTGGGTCTGTTATTGAACATTTACATTTTTTCCATTCATGGAAAATTTAATTTAAAATGTTCCTAATATTATATTAATTGTTAAATAATGAATGAGTAGGATAAATGGGTTTCTAATGAAAAATATCATTTGATAATGAGAATAACCTTTGATAACCAATACCTTGGTGTATGATTGTTAAGGGTAGTGACAGTGCGTCAGTTTTGATCATGTGGAGAGGTTTGAGGAATTTTTTTTTATAATTGTTGTGATTTTCCTCTTACTTAAAATTTATAATTTTATTTTAGGTGTTCAGAATCATGTGTTATGAATTATAGAGACATTAAACCATGAAGAAACTTATTTAGAGGACAATACGAGGACATGTCTATAGATGATCCTGAAGTAGTGGAACCTGGGGCACCAATAGTGTCATGTGAGGAAGAAAAAGAGACTTTCTATGAAAAATATCTTACTTCATGAAAATATAGAAACAAAAAAATGTTGGTTTCGAAAAGCATGTCTGATTTGAAAAAGTAGTTTGAGTAGTACCACCCTCCGTCTATTAATGGAGATGGTGGACCTATTGGAGCTGAGTTCTTGATTGAGACTATCCTGAATATACATGGCCACATGGATATTCTGGTTGAGAATATGGTCAATTTTTCTTCTAATATGAAACAAGGATCAACAAAGTGCTCGTGGTAGATTTAGGTGCCATCCGGATATGCTAATGGTATGCCATGGAAGACTTCATGGAGATGTTCCTGGAGCACTTCTATGTAGAGACACTGAGACAAGACAAAGCTATTGAGATCATTAAAATTGATTAGGGGACTATTTATTTTATGCAATATTATATAATCATTGTAGATTCGGAGATATTTTTATCATTACTGGATTGATATGAGATAGCTACGACGGGGCATTTTCAGGATGTGATTAAATGTGAGATTAAGTCCCAAGTTGTTCTATTTCAATTATCCACATGTGATGAGGTTGTGGAATAGGATCACATAGCAGAGGGGAACCTAAATCAGGATTCTAGTGTCGAAAATATATTTTATACTAGAAAATCTAGATGTATGGCTACTGAGATCATAAATTATCACTAAGAGAATTATAGTCATGGTGATTGAAAGTGGAGTAGAAAGGGGGAAAGGATAGATACACATGACCTTATCATTTTTATAGTTCACCAATAAGGGACGTTGGGGAACTTCATGTGACTATGACCAAGACCACCTATAAATTTCGGTCTTGGGGAACGATGGGACATATAAAAAAGTTATGAAGTACCGAATGATAGATGTGTAGTGATGGAGGAGATAGATTGAACCAAGGTGTAGGAATTAGATCTCATAGGCCATCTTAGTCAGGTAGTTGGATTTATACTGGCTGTGGTGGTAGAGTTCATGAGCAGAGATATTATTATAGATACACCATTGGGAGTACAGTCTAGAGACATCAATATGTGGAGAGGATTTTCTCTTGAAGTTTGGGAGTAACATTTTTATGGGATATTAAGATAACTCTCTTTTCATGATTCTACATAATCATGGAGATGGAATGGATAGTATCATAATGATCCCACATTTATTTTTACGACAGAATAGTAATCTTACATCTCCTATGGGGGAAACTATGTCCACTATTGACAGTTGGATATTCTGGTGGGCGTTGTGAGGCCAATTACTCAGCAACTGGTAGATCTAATTGTCTTGGATTCTAGACAATTTCTTCTGGACAGAGGTGTAAAATATGGTTTCTATCCAGAAATAGTGGACCAATTTTAGGATTTTTGACATAGATAAATCTCAAGGTTTCCACCTAAGAGAAAGGTATAATTTACTATTGAGATCATGTCGATGGCTTATCCAGTTTCAATTCCAGCATATAAAATGGTTCCGATAGAACATAAAATACTCATTTCTCATCTAGAAGAGTTTACAGGTAAGGGATGTATGTTCCTAATTACTTCACCCTGTGGTTTACTGGAGTTCTTTTCCAAGATGGATGATGGGACTCCACGCATGTTTATTGATTACTAGAAATGAAACCAAATGATGGCAAATTACTTGATTCATCTTCCATGTATCGATGATCTATTTGGCCAGTTGGGAGGAGATTTCATTTTTTCAATGTTTGACTCAATATTATGGTATCATCAGTTGAGTGTTTGAACTAATGATATACCATGGACTACTTCTAGAACATGTATTTACAATTTGACTTATTCATTATACTATTTGGGTTCATTTTTTTTAAAAGAAAGTGCCCATGGATAATAAAAGAAAACAAAAGTTTACATGAAGCTAAAGGAAGGAATTTTATTACAATCTCTTTCATAGAGGTGAAGAAAATCAGCTGGCAGCGCATCCAGCCAAGTCATGTTCTGGTGGACACCTTTATTGGCAAGGGCATCAGCAACTGCATTTTCTTCCCGGTAGGCATGTGTAGCAATGTAGTCGATCTTCTGGAGCGAATTCAAACAGTTCATCCAGCGCATAGTAAGTGGCCAGGCTAGATGAATGACTCCGTTCCAAATTGCTTGAACAATGGTGGTAGAATCACTTTCAATCCACAGTTTACGCCAACCTCTTTGCAGCGCAAAATCAACAGCATGGATGACTCCAAGCATCTCTGCTTCAATGGAAGAGGCGATCCCACAACCTCCGTAGAAGCAACCATGACAATGGTCATCAGAGTCTCTGTAAATGGCCCCACAACTAGCAGGTCCAGGATTGCCTTTTGAGGCGCCGTCGACATTCACTTTAATCCAACCCGGCATCGGAGGTTGCCAGAAAACTTCAAAGGGTTGCTTGAGCTTCGGGAAAATACCCGGGACACGGATACGTCTAAGGATATCGAAGTCTCCAATATGATTTCTACAACAATCTTTTTGAATTGATGCAGCTTCATGAATCGCAATGAGAATTCGAGCTTTTCCTGCATTAAGACTGAAAGAGTGATTATTATGGATAAGATCATTTCTTGCATACCAGATTTCATGAAGGAGTTCAGCCACTGCTGCAAGAAAAATGTTTTTGACTTGCCGAGAGGCGCCATATTTAGTACATTTCTTCAAAAGTAAACAAATCGGGTCAGATAAGGACCATGAAGAATTAAAAAGATCAAAAATATAGTTCCATAAAGCCGTGGCCGTAGCACAAGACAAGAAGAGATGATCAGAATCCTATCTGTGTTGATTACATAAATGACATTTAGAGCAAAGTTGAAAGCCAGAGGCTTGAAGCCGATTTTCAGTGGGCAATCTATTGTGAGCAATACGCCAAATAAGGGTGAACCTGGAGGGTTTAATCCAAGTCTTATTGAAAGTACTCACCCAATTATAATCAGATTCATTGTCAGAAAAATTGTGCATGTAGAAATTTTTTGAATCAAGTATGCTATTGGGAGCAGGTTCCCAAACAAGAAAGTCCCCAGACGTTGAGAAGGTATAATTTTCAATAATTTGAGCAATGTCATTGGGGAGATCATGCTTATGAAGATGCATAACATCTTTAATAGTGTGGGTGGTGTTTATAGAAGTGTTATTAGGGGCAGCATGGAAATTAAAGTAGTACCTATCCAGTTGTCACACCAGAATTTAATGTTAGAGTCAACGCTGACCATCCACCTGGAGTTAGCCATAATCTTCTGATAAGAGTTTCTAATAGAGGGCCAGATTGAAGAGTTGATGAAATTAAGATTTCCTTTTAAAAGTTTATTTAAAAATCTATATTTTAAAAAGTTAGTGGCTTTAGAGTTGTTATTAATAAGGCGCCAAGTGAATCTCGCTTGCAGAGCATCGTTGAACAATTTTAAGTTTTTGATGCCAATGCCTCCATTATCAATAGGTTTACAACATGTCTTCCATGGGATGGTAACAAGTTTCCTTTCAAAGATACTTCCCGTCCAGATGAAATTTTTTATAAAGGTATTGACTTGCTTGAAAGTACCTATGGGCCATTTATAAATCATGAGCGAGTAGACCAGCTTAGAGACAATGGTAGATTTGACAAGACAAATTCTACCAGCCATGGAGAGGGATTTCCCCTTCCAAGTAGAAAGTTGATTAATAATTTGATCCGTGATATTAGAGAAATAAGAGGATTTAGGACGTCCCCAGAAAATCGGGACGCCCAAGTACGTAAAGGGAAAAGAGCCCTCCTTAATTCCAAGATTATTGGTGATAATGGATTTTCTTCTAACATGAAAATTTTTACCGAAGAAAATGTGAGATTTGTTCCAGGAAATAGATTGTCCAGAAAGTTTCTCGTAATGAGAGATAGCTTGTTTAAGACATTGAATATTTCTTAGATCTCCCTTAAGAAACAAAATAATATCATCAGCATAGAAGAGGTGAGTGGGGACAGTAAGGTTTCTACCGGCCTGAATGGGTTTAAGTTTATTTTGATCAACCAGATTATGAATGAGTCTGCTGAAGTAGTCTTCCGCAATAACAAACAGAATGGCCGAGAGGGGATCGCCCTGTCTGACACCTTTAGAGCATTTAAAAAATCCACGAGGGGTGCCATTAATTAATATGGAAATGCTAGCAGATTGAAATAAAGTCTTAATTCTCTTGATAAAAGTCTCATGAAAACCAAACTTTTTCAAGACTATAAAAATAAAGCCCCAATCAATGGTATCAAAGGCTTTTCTAATATCAAGCTTGATGGCCACACAACCCCCCCTATTATTTTTATTAAGGGTGTTGGTACATTCTGAGGCGAGACAAATGCAGTCTTGGATGGATCTATTCTTAATGAAACCAAACTGATTCCATGAGACAATTCTGTTGCAAATCGGAGCCAATCTGTTGGCAATGATTTTAGTAATGATCTTGTAAAGGGTATTGATAAGAGCAATTGGTCTAAAATGATGAATTTCAGAATCATTTTCAACTTTGGGTATTAAGGTGAGGAATTGAGCATTGATACCCCAAGGGAGGGATCCGTGAATGAAAAAAGACCTTATCAGCTTACAAACATCTGAACGAAGAGTGTCCCAGTGATTTTGATAGAAACCATTGTTAAAACCATCCGGTCCAGGAGCACTATCAGGATTTAGACTAAAGACAGTGTCTTTAATTTCATGCTCCAAAGGAATAGCTAAGAGGGAGTCATTGTCATGCTCATCCACCATTAAGGGGATAATATTAGGATCGAGATCAATATTTCTCTCAGGGCCATTGAAAATGTCATTAAAGTAGGAGACAACATGATCCGTGATGGCTTCTTCAGAGTCAATGATCAAATCGTTGTGAATCAGTTTAGTGAGAGGACGGTTGGCTTTTTTGGTTCTTTGAAGAGAGTTATAGAATTTAGTATTTCTATCTCCATCAGCTAGCCATTTGGTCCTAAACATTTGCTTCCGGATTTTATCCTTAAAGGTGAGTAAGGTGTTAAGCTTAAGAGCTGTGTCGACCTCCAGCTGAGGGTCGAGGTTAAAATCAGAGTTGGAACTACGGATTTGGATTTCATTAAGTTCATCTTCAAGAGAGGTGATGTCAGCATCCATTTGAAGGGTCTTGGTTTTACACCAGCCTTTGAGAGCTTGTTTTAAAATTTTCAATTTGAAAATACAGGCAAAAGGGTCATGAGAATGGCTCATAGAATTCCAAGTATTATCAATCAAGTTGACACAGTCAGGGTCAAGGGACCAAGCATTATTAAATATAAAAGGGAGGGGAGGTCTGCGATCATTAGAGAGGGAGCTGAGTAAAATGGGGTGGTGGTCAGAGTTAAGTCTGGGGAGCGTTATACAAGAGACACTATCCCAGGTGTCCAGGGCCTTCATGTTAACAAAGGCCCTGTCAAGCTTACTGGCAACAGTTTTGTTATAATGCCTTCTATAGGCTATATGCCATGCTATTTGTGTGTCACTTTTGGATTCATCAGGTACAATTTTTGGTTCACATCATCTTGAAGAATGTTGTGTCGGAAGACCCAGAGAAGGTGAATTCAGTTGAATCTTGGGAGCTTCCAAAGATTAAATTTGATATCTAGAACATTTTGGTATTAGTAGGATATTAGAGGGTTTTATAGGAAATTTACCATTTTACATTTCCACTTTAGATATTGACTAAGAAGATGATAATTTTTGAATGGTAGGAAACATGTGAGAATGTCTTCCAGGATATGAATAATCAATTTACATCGATAACAATTTTAGTCCTACATTATCCTTGTAAGGATTATACAGTGTATTGTGATATTTCTGAAATTGGACTCATATTATTAATGTTTTATGAAGACCATGTTGTGATGTATGGGTCTCATAATTTTAGGACAAAGGAGAAAAAATACCCTATCAAATAACATGAGTATGATTATGTGTTTTAATCCATACAATGTGGAAGAATTAACTATTGGGGGAAAAGATTATTGTGTATATGGATCATAAGATCTTGATGTATATCATTTCTAAAAAAGACTTGAATCTCCAATAATATAGATGTGCTGAGGATATACGTTGATTTGACATTTCTCCAAAATATATTCCCAGGAGTGGGAACATTATTGCTGGTGATTTAGATAGAAAAACATAGTTTTAATACGTTCAAGAGTCTAGTGTGATGTGGTAGATGATGCCTTTACGAGATGAAATGCACATATTGGTTCTGGAGAGTCAGGTGAAAATGACACTTGTATTAGTTTTAGTGGAGTCATTAATTTTTAGAATGACTAGAGATATACCATGTGAGGATTCATAATTTTTTACCTTGAGGGAAATCCATAATGGTGGGGAGACTACAATATATTGAACCATTTATGAGGATGAGATAATATATGTTAGTAATCAGGTTGCTGTGTGTACGAGCATCCTAGAGGAGTTGATGAAGTAATTTAATGTCTCAAAGTGGGATATTAATCTAGGTGTGACAAAAAAATTTACTATTATATACGTTGATAGTTTTTGTAGTCAGGAAGTAATAAGGATGTAACTGGGTTTGTGAGATGATTCTACACCTTTCAATAGGTGAGAGATGAGCATCAATGACTCAGTGGTTTGATACAGATGTTAACCATTTAGAAACTGAAGTGGTATGGTGTTAACTTGGATTTTTTGGTGTGTCTTCCAAGGACTCCTCAAAAATGTGATTCAATTTTGGTGATTGTGGATCATATGAAAAAGGTAGTGCATTTTTTGCTTATATGAGAGGGTTTCTCCGTGGAGAAATTGGTGGAAATGTATGTTCTAAGGATAGTCCTTCTACACACGGTTCAATAGAATATTTTTTCAAATCAAAATTCTATATTTATAGCGCTCTTTTAGAAGTTATTTCAGGAGGTTCTAGGTATACATGTTTTTTTGATTATGACCTTCCACCCACAAGTAGATAGGTTTTATGGGAGAACTATTTAGGTTCTTGAGGATATGTTGTGAGTATATTTCATAGACATTTTTGTATTCTTGGATAAGTTATTAGTTTTGGTAGAGTTCAACTATACCACAAATTAAAAGGCATCAATACTGATTTCTCTATATGAGGTGTTTAACATTAGTCAATGTATATCACCGCTATGCTGGATGGAGACTTGTGAGTTATAATTATTTAGACTGTGTCTCGTGCAGGAGACATCAGAGTAGCTATAGTTGAATAGGAAAAAGGTTGATATGGCACCGAGTTGGAAGAAATCACATGATGATTGAAATATATGACCCATAGATTTTTCATAGAGTGAATGTTTATTACTTGAGTTGTTTCATAGGTTTGGATAATGCATGATATAGAGACAGGTCAGGTTGGGACCCAAATACATCGGAACATTTGAGGTTGTGGAGATAATTAGTATGGTGTCATACCAATTAGAACTACTATATAAATAAGATTCTTTGCATGATGTTTCAATGTGTGAAAACTTTGAAAGTATCACCCCGACCCTTATCATGAGATATATGTAGATGATCTTGAACATGAGGTAGATGTTTCTTTTGAAGAAAATTTGATACATGTGTTGGATAACAGTGATATTGTGTTGATGGGAATGAATGTGATGGTAGTTCATGTATTGTGGAAACACGGGTGTGTGAAATAAGAACAATGGGCATGAGAAGAAGATATACGGGCTTAGTGTCTGGAAAATTCTAGCTCAGAATCATAGAAAAGACTGGGAGTGGAGCTCGATGATGAGATTTTATAAGGTAGGGAGATTGTAAGATCTTGACATTTTTCAAGAGTTATCTCAGGACTGGTTTCATGAACTCCTTTTCATTGTTTTAAAAAAAATCATTTGGGTTATACATTGAGGTGTGTGTGGGTAAAAATTAATAAAAAATGTAGAAAAAGTGGTTGTGCACAATTGGTGCATGGTTAGAGAAACCTGTGTGCCCATGACCAACAAACCATGTAACCTTGGATAGTGAGGGTTTGGATGGCTGGTGCTGGTTTTTTCAAACAATGCACCCTAAATAGGTACACCATGAACACCTAGAATAACTAGCTCCTAGTTGGTGAAAAATTATGTTAAACCTTGATCCCCTACCTTGGAAACCCTGTGTGATATTTTTAATTTCCCAGAAATATATTTTTAATTCAACCGAATGACTAAAACATCCCATATTTGACCCAAACTCAAAGAAACTCTGATTTTGATGAATTTAGAGTTTTTTTGAGGGATTCTAAGGTGAAATGATTTATTTTTCAAAAAATTTTAATAATGAATCGAATATATTCTCATCTCCTAGAAGGTGGATCCTATCCCATGGCCTTCCCATTCTTTCCCCTTCATTATCTCAATATTTTGTTGGAAAGTTATCTTTTGTTTTGTTAGATACAGATCTAAATTTCTCCAACATATATATATATATATATTACTATGGATCTTGATATATAATTAAATGATATTGTTTTTACTAACCATTACATAGGTATTTAGATCTATATTCTGACCAATGTCATTGTACTGTGTGATTTTTTGAATTTTTGTTGGGTGATCATTCATCAAAGAGTTGGGGTAGGAGGTCTAATATCCACCTCTCATATTCCTGATATTTATTACATGTATTAAAATTTTAAAAATTTTACGTTTGTTTAGAAATCTGATTTCTTGAATGAATTAATTATTTTTCTTGAATTTATTAATTACTAAATTTGGAAATTTTTGGATATGGGAATAATTATATCTATGATTAATTATGGGATATTGAAATTATTGTTTGGTATTATTGATCATGGAATTAATTATGTGATATTTAGAATATGGATGAGATAATTAATTATAGAATTAATTATTTGATATTGACATTATTATTTGAGGTAAATAATTGGGGGAATTAACTATGTGACATTGATGTTATTGTTGGAGATAATTAATTGGGGAAAATAAATTTGAGATATTTTATTACAGTTTGAGATAATTAAATTTAGATGTAATTATTAGATAATGATACATTGAATTAAAATAATTATGTGAAGAATTAATTATCTGAAATAGATATTATTAGTTAATATTTAATTGGTGAATTAATTATTTGATATTGAAATTTTGTCTACGATTGAGGATTGGAGTTCTATTCATGACATTATATGCCTATGAAACATATGTGTGACTGAGAAACAATGTTCTAGACTTTACATGCTATGACCATGAGATATAAATGTGCATGATAATTTCTGTGCTAGAAATAATGTTATATGACCACGAGATATATGATTGAATGGAAATACTGGTGCTATAAATGACATTCTATGATAATGATACATATGTGTGATTGAGAGTGTTGTGATAAAAATGAAATTCTATGCCCACGATACATATAAATGATTGAGAAAAAGGGTTCTAGATATGGAATTCTAACCCCATTGCATTGGAATTGGACTATGATTCCATGTGTCAATATTGATGAATTAAAATGACAAGGATAATGTAATCCCATGTGATATAATGAAATGTGAATTTGAAATGTAACATGGTCCCCAACCGATGTCGGAAGAAGCATGGATTAAGGTACATGTTTCCCTAGGAACTCGATTGTATTTGTAATTTATAAATTGTTAATTCATAATGTTATAATTGTTCACATATTTATTCTAATTAAAAATCTATAAAACTAGATACACTTATTTTTTACAGGATTTGGTTTAAACATCATTGGAGTTGGAATAATTTGTTGTACTCACACGCTACTCAGGATACTTGATCTGTACAAGAATATAATTTATTTTTGAAGTAATGGTTAAGGGAATTGGGATGGAGTTATGTTTCTGAGTTGGGATGGATCTTGAATAATGGAACTGTACATAGTTCAAGACCTATTTGGGAGTCTATGTATTCTTTACATTAAATTTTATCTTTATAAACATGACACATATATTAGTATGGCATGTTTTCTGCTTTAAATGAATATTGTATTTCCTATATTGATTATCTTTAGATATTGGTATTATTTATGGTTATATAAGATTTCATTATTGTAATTTATTTTCTCTGGTGAATTACTCTGATAAATAAGGGTATATTATTCTCATGATATAATTATCAGAACTTCGTTGCTAGTTGTTAGCCTCTAGAATACATAAAGACATTCATGTTGTCATATGACTGACTGGTTGGGGGCATTGGTTTGTGGAACCTGGGTTGGTATATTATAGTGTACCATATGATGTGCATACTGAGTATCGTGTGAGAGACCACGTGGCATGTAGCATGATTTATGCAAGGGGAGATGTTTAACTTCCACCTGAAACACCCTCTCCTGCTTGAAGGGGCATAAATTTCATGTAGGACTGAAATACACACTATGTTGATCTGGATTTTTAATGAAACCATGTCCTTAAATATATGGATGCCCACACAACCACTACCTCAGGTCTTTGGTCCAATCATGATATTAATCAAGGATCCATCTCGAATAAACTTTATAGTTACTGAACAATGTGTTATAGGCATTGAGTTTTTCTATAACAAAGATCTGAACATCATTCTTCATTTTTAAATGATGAATATCAATGAAAATAAAATCTGATGTCCATATCTTCTAATAAACTAACAAAACCACCATCACACCTCCATCTTGTCTTTCCAATCATAGATATATGATATCCTATCACTGTACCATGAAATGGGTTCACAATGATCGATGTAGCTTGATTTTTCAATTTGAGGACCAAATAAAGAACTCATGATGAATGAAGAACTATGGGAGAATAACACAAATCAATCAAGAAGAATGGATGTTGATTGATGTTCATGTCAATCTTGGTCTGTTTCCATTAGAACATAAATATAAATAAAGAAAAACAAAAAAATATTCCCCAATCACAAACCTGTAAATATAGTTGTCCTGCAAGATGATTGAACTGCCAATCTATTTATTTGTTGATTGATTCACATTTTGCATAGTAATAAATAATGAAGAAAAAATCCAAATAAATACATTAATTAGTTCAGTTTAGTTTTATTATTGAAAAATATTAGAGTTGTGCCATTACAGTTAGCAACATCCTTTGAATCTCTTGGGCATCGATTGTCGATCCATGATCCATTCCCTATTATCCTATATGAATTATCCAATGGACTCTCTATGGGTTCTATAACATTTCCATGGTTATGTGGAAAACCGTATAATTATTCCATAATAGTATTTTTAAATACTAACCAATTACTACGATGTAATTATAAATAAAATAATTTTTTCACCCAAAAGAACTTTTCTAGAAATGACCTATTATGACCTTGGTTATGTCATGGTTAGGGTAAAACCTACAATATGAAATCAACAATGACATCAGATTTATGATCTAGTCACCTATTTATAATTTATTAGACTTTTTTTTGGGTAAAACTACTAGCTTTTTATAATTTAATGTATTTAATATATTTCGAACATTTATTCTAGTAACACCATGTATTGGTATAAAACTATGTCAACGCACCTAGTATCCAAAATAATACATAAAAATCCAAAAATTATACATGGGAAATTGGATTTATTATAACAATTTTGAATAAGTGGGGAACCCTTTGATATTCCATAATTGATAGAGTAGATGATAGTTTTATATAAACAGAGGGTATTTTATCCTTCTATTAATAAAATAAATTTTACTATTAAAAATCAGAATAGATTTTCATGAACATTACTCTATATTTAGTTTCATTATTTGAGTGAAAGTATTTTTTTTATAAATTTAAGATACCTTTTGTTATGACATTTTAGTTTAACCACCTATTCATATCTTCTAAAAATACTATCCATTATTTTACATGACAACAAACATTCATTTATAATCACTGTTAATTTATTTTTACTCAATAAATTTCAACCTATTCAATTGGAATAGATAGTGGATCAATCATTCTTTCATGAATTCCTCACTTTTTATTTCTTTCTCATTTGTCCTATTTTTATCCTTAGCATGAATTTCTTGAACATTCATTATTTTATATTTTTTTTCCGATATCATTACTTTTGTAATTTATTCACATATCATTGTATACATAACTCTACATGATTCCCAGATAGTCCACATGTATTTCACACCATGTCTAAAGACACACATTTGTTTTGAGTGAATTTTTTATAGAGTTGACATATCACATTCACTGAGTATTTTTTATAACTGTTCCATAAAAACCCCCTTTTAATCATTAATTTTTCCTGAAAAGGATATATTATTCCCTCATGAATTTTATTTGGGGACATACCATCCATAAAACAAATTATTGCATTTGAATTTTGATGTTATAGAATAGGTATATATATGTTTAGTATAGTTTTATTTATATCCTATATCAATATATTAATTCATTTTATTAGGTTTAAGGGATATTCTTCTCACCCTAAAATAATTAAAAGGGATGTTTGTCACTAATCATCCATCATCATCCAAACTAGTACAATTTTTAATTTTTGACGTGCACTATCAAGTTATAAATTATCTCAATATGATTTATTATAACAATATTTTATTTTATTATTCAATACCCTCAACTCATTTTCATGATAAAATTCACTAGTAACAAATATTGTTTGTTTTATTTCGTAAAAAGATACTTAAAAACATGTTGAAATATGAAACATATAGAATTTTTCCCGATCAATTCTCTTTTATTCTGAGTCCAATGTTATATATGATTAAAAAAAATTCCCAGAATCCTACTCCATTTATATTATATGATAATTTACATTGGGTTATTTCATAATAATTACGTCTTCATTTTCTAATATAGACTTGTTTTTATCCATTATTAATATTTCATTTTCATTCAGATGATTTATAATCTCATTGATGCGTGCCTCCAACACATGCATCATTTTCCACTACAATCCTATTCTCTCATATCTATCATCCTCAATTTTTGAAGAATGAAACTCATTTCCAAAACTGTAAAATAAATTTACCTCATCATTCAAAAAAAATAATTGATGATGAATTTGGTTTCTAACGTATTCTGAAGAATTATCTTTCTCGCTAAGGGAATACTTATATTTCATCATATCAATTCCCTTTTTTAAATATTTTTCACCTTCAATATTATAATAATATTTAGTAGGCATTTTATTTTTAAAATCCAAGAAAAAAATTTCCAATCCCTTCTAAATAATAGATTTATAGTATTTGTTTCCCAATTCCTTTCAGCATTATATTTTTATCCCTATAGATATTTTTATAATAATTTTTTTGAGAGAAACTTCATTATTAGTATCTAAAAATTTTTAACATAATATTATTCTTTACATTTTTCATTTCTCAATTCTTGAAATTCCACTTCATCATTTTCATTGTTATTGAAAAATGGAATTTCCCTCAGCTTATAATCTATATGAATTTTTTTAAACTCATAAAATGTCCAATACTCCCTTTCTTCTAGTGATGAAATTTCATACTCCAAGTGAATGAGAAAATTCTACTTAAATTTCATAATAATGATGGAATCCAATTTTTTCTAACCAAAACCAAAAACATTTCTAAAAATCCCATTTACCCCTAAAAATTTGGCATCTATAATATACTGACCTCCCATTTTCATATCTAAAAATATAGTCCTCCTACAATTTATATTTAATTAATTGAAAATAATATTAATATAAAAAAGTCAAATTAATTTTTAACGTATTTAATCTAAAATTTGTAGAACCATTACATTTTTATATTTCATTTATGATATAGATATTAATATTAATTTTTTTTTTCAATTTAAATATTACTCAATATTAAATTAATAAATGAAGTCAACACTACGACACCCAATTTTTTATTACAAATTAATTGGATATATATTATATAGAGGTACACATTAAACAGTCCATGAAGACTATAAACCCAAGACAATCTCATAAACTAGGTGTATATCATAAAAACATGACATGAAATAAATTTACACAATTGATAACATTCGTAACATGTCACAAAAATTCAAAGATTCTACTAATATAGAATGATAGTTCCTAGGGATGTATAGAAGAAATGATTGATATATAAAGACAAGAAATAGAATAAATAAAAGAATCCAATAATGTAAAGTACATCATGTTATCCTAGAAGTATATAATGGTAAAATAAGATGGGTCATTATCATTATCATAAATAATAAGTCATGATATAACATGAAAATTTTAAGGAAACATAAGTATGTGAAAACAACATAAATCACATCGTCATTAACATAAGTCAAGCCTAACTACCAACATGACAAAACATATTGTTCTTAGGATAACCTCTATTAAACCATATATAGAATATAATTATTTAAAACTTATTACCAAATGCATTTTAGTCCTATATGTTACTTTTTCGACCCATCACTTTCATATCATGTACATGATTTAATGTCCCACATAGATTATATGACATAATTATGTTAATCATTATATTTAATACCATGAATAGGGATTCTATTATAAATATATGATTGTCTCCATTAAATGGTGAATAGTTATATCTTGGTGAATCGAATTTAGTTGAAATGCTGATGGTATCTGTTTATACAATTGATTGAAATAAAAAAGAAGAAGATAATTTCAAAAGCAGAACGACAACATGTAATGACGTGTAAATGGGAATAATTAAATCAAATGGGGTGTCTAATAAAATTCTCACCATAAGAAATTTAATATTCATTTGAAATAACATAATGAAAAATGAAAAAAAGAAAATTAATGTAAATTTGACAAAGAAGGATCTTGAATAATGAGGAGGATAAGATCTCATACATTAAGAGGATGTTATTGAAAGATTTAGATGAGTTTTTTTAAGAGCTGGGGTGTACCTTGGGATGTCTCTACAGATGGAATGGAAAAATAATTTCATAATAATATAGTTTTAACTAATGACTAATTTTAGGTTTTATGGGTATATATAGAAATAGAGAGGGTGTTTATTTATTCATTTTCATACATTGGAATTGGAATTTATTTGATAATGTATTAAAAACCACAAACCTTCTAATGGAGTTTACCATGATTTATAATAAAACTTATGTGGTTTTCGTTAATTTATAAAACTATTAACCTATAAATATTAAATTATTACCATGGGGATATAGATTTCAGTCATGTTTAGTTTCAATTTAATATAAAACATTTAAATATAGTATTCATTTTTGAAAATTCCTTAAGGATTTATGAAAAAAATAAAATAACATAAAATAAACATTATTTCTAAGTATAATTATATATTTTTTATTGGATACCATTATCAAATATACTAAATAACATTTGAGTCATTAAGTTTCATTAATACAAATTGTATATTTATATTGGATTTAATTTTTAACCATGAAATCAACAATCGCAAAAACTGTTCGACAGAAATCATCATTGGGTAATCCTTTCTCATTTTGTACAATAATAATATAAATTTTAACAAAATTATTCACTAATTATGATAATTTGAAATTAAAAAAAATAGTATTTATTTGAAAATAATTATTTGTATCAAAAAAATATTTTCTAAAAACACTATAAATTAAATTTGAATATTTTGGATTATTTTATAATTTTTTAACAAATATTATTTAATAAAAATTTAAAATAAAATTTTATTTTCATAAAGATATTTTAAAATCAAATAATTTTTTGTCGTGGTAGAAACTATAAATTTATCAAAAATGAATTTTTTCATTCATATCAAAATCTAAATCTCATCAAACACAATATTTAATACTCCAAAAAGTAATATTAAAAAGAGAAAAATAAAATATTTTTTTGTCAAAAATAAAATATCAAAATCCATATTATTAGGTTCTGTACACATATAAAACTATTACTCCAGTAGATTTTATGAGCGTAAGGATTTTAATGATGATATTTTCATGGGGTGGTTTAGAAAACATTACATGGGTTGTGGTCTCAATGAGATTTAACAACACCCATAAATAGTTTTAATTTTATTTAGTTTTTGAATCTTATATTGGTATTGTTCAAGGGAAAATACCAATGTCATCATATTCCTTATAATCTCTCATATATGGGCCTAATAGGGTATCATTTTTTAGATCATATCCAACAGTCATTCCCTTTTGCTAAATTGGTCTTAATAGTGACCGTTAATATGCTAATCATAATGTCTATAATAAGAATTCTATATTTTAATTTTCTTTGATTCATAATAAAATTTATAATCATATTAGTTATAACATATAATGGTTCAACATAACCAATGCAGATTATGATCTATATATATTTTACTTAAAAATGTATTAATTCATTATAAAAAAGGATTTCATTTATTAAATATTTGGTCATTACATTACAATAGTAATATAAATTTCACCCATGAAATTGTCATTTCAAAAACTAAAACAAATGATGGTACATAATTTTCACTTCCTATTCTCATTCACATGGAACTTCCTCAAACAAGTGATTCTACTATAAAACATTGACTATTTGAGTTCTTGTATTTCATATAACCTTTTTTCTATAATCAAAGATCAATACCTACATCTCCTCATATATAATATCATTATCCAATGGAACCACCTATATATTTAGTATATGTGATGGATTGAGTACTTTCTTCCCTATGTAGGATCCATGGAAAACATTATGTGCAACATATAGGTTTTATGTGAGTTCAAGATGACATTCCATCGATCTAAGGACATCAATGATCTCAAAAGGCCTGATGTATCTTGGAATAATAATTACCTTCATTACCTGCCTCTTTGATTACATTAATGGTGATATTTAAAGCAACAATTTATCTCAGATCTCAAAATAATGGTCTCATTTATAATTTTCTCAAATAATTTCTATCAAAATTGTGTAGATTTCACATGTCCTTGACTTGTTTTAAAATTATCTTCCATTTCATGGATTATATCTAGTCCCCTTATCCATATCTCTAAAAAATCATCCCGACATGTTGATTTCAGAAAACTATTCCCGTACTAAGCCTAATAATAAGGAAAATGAATACTACAATAAAAATGGGTTATATGAGAACTCATATAGGGGAAAGTGTTTATCCTAACTTCTTTTGAAATCAATTTAACACGATCTCATCAAATTCTAAAAAGATTTTGTGGTCCATTCAAACTAAAAATATTTCTAAGGAAGATATGAAATGATGATACTCAGTTATTTATTCAACAAATGTTAATGGTGTCTCCAAAAAAATAGGATAATCCTCTAATATCAATCAAATACCATAGATATTGGATCTTCATGAAATCTTACCAATTCCTTTATGTATATCATGAAATGTTTTGTAATATAGATATATATTCCTTGATTGAAATGAAATGTTGTCACTTTATAAGGATATTATCTACATCCCTTATGGAATTATTTCCATTAAGTATCTTCGGGAGTCCTATGAAGAAATTCATGGTAAAATTTTCGATTTTGATAATTGTATGGGAAATGGTTACATGAACCCCATAGAATTCATTCATTACACCATCACTTGTTGAAATATGATGTGTCGAGATACAGAATCCACATTATTCATCTTATTGTTATCCCACCAATCCTTTTTTTCAAATATATATGTCTTCTATATTTTCCTAGATGAATATATAATGGTAATATAAATATAATAATGATGGTCCCTCTTCTATTCTATTTTTATGGGGCACATATCTAGCCACCAAACCACACAACTCCATTTTAATAAAATTTATATCTTTGAATATTTTACACCATATTCTATAACTACTAATAATCCTCATGGGTTTCATTAATCATCTTTGTAGATATGGTTAATCAATTATTTCATAATTGTAATATGATGATCCTTTTATCATTATCTTGTGAATTATTAACATGTATAATATGATTAGATACCTTACAAACCAAATCATGGATATGATTTTGACATCCTTTATACCTATTGAGTCATCAACATTTTTTTTCATAAATTGATGGTAAAGGACTAAACAATGATACTCCTGGACAAGATCTAACCACATTTGTTTGTGCATATTTTGATAAATTTTTTAATATGTAATTCAAAATTTTTTATATGTATATCTGTTATACTACCCTCCAATAAGATTAATGTTCAAAATATTCAACATGAAGAACACTAAATCCAATTTTATATCATGTTTTATATATTTCTTATCATTTATTTTTAATTCATTGGAGTTATAGGATATCACTTTCTAATCATTCAGGAGTTAAAAACTGAATCCCATGTTGGGTGCTTCAATATTATTCACAAATAGTTCCCCTCTAATGTGTGAAGTGGACATTGGTGAAGTCATTTTCATATTTTCCATATATATAAATATTCCTTAACATTCATCTATCTCGATAACCAAGACCCCATTTATTTATATCTTAGTTAGTGAGATTTTAAATAATTATTTGTTTATAAAAAAATTTATAATTCAAAGATAAATTATAAAAGAAAAATATTTTAATATTTATGTTTTTTGGGCCATCATTCAATTGCCACTATTTTTGATGTATAAAAAAATCACTCTATTTTTCATAACATACCCTATTATGATTGCTTTTCATATCCATAACTGTCCGTCAATTTGAAAATAAATTGATGATCATTTGAATAATTTGTTAGCATAAAAATGAAATTCTTTACTTGATACCCCTTTCATCTAAGGAACATAAGAGTCTAATACGCAAGTAATTCCATAAATATTTCAAGGAAATACCTAATTACTCTATTTATCATGTCCATGAAGATATCATGATAATTAATGAGTCAAAATGGAATCACAATGTACTCATTGTTCTTATACATTTTATGAAAACCAGTCTTGGGGATATCCTCCATCTTCTCTATTACATTATAATATCATAAAAAATGATCCACCATATATAAGTATTTTTATCCATGTTCATAGTTGGAAAAATAATCAATTTAAGTCGTAAGAAATGTGTTTTTTATATTGATCTAGACGATCTCATGATAATCATTGTAGATGCGAATTTACCCATCCTTATTCTGGATGAATATGACCGGTTCACCAAATTATGACGTGAATGGGCTTATAAAACCATTGATAATATTATCTAATAAATTTTTCTTCAACTCATATGTTCAACTATGAAAATTCTATATAGATTCTTTTATAATGTAAAATAAACCGATATGAGCTCTATTGTGAAGTCAAACAGTCGACTAGGAAGGAAGACCAAGAAATTCATTAGGATACAAATCATGAAATTTAATAATAGGTTTATTTTATTAAAATATAATATTTTCCATAGTCTGAATCATTTGTAAAATATCACCTTACTTATTGGGAAATGATTTTAATTATTGAGATGATGGAACAAAATGATCTTCAACACCCACCAAGAACATATATAGAGTCATAGTATGATTGAAGACATAGAGAGTGATTTCCTTCTCTATGTAATTCTTTTTGGATTTATATATTGGAATAAAATACATACCAATAAATACATAAAACTAAACTAAAGGATGTATCAAATGTTTTGATGATAATTTCATCCTAAAAATTTCAATATGATATTAATTAAATTCTTGGGATGTAATATTTAACCCAGTTTTCAGCTTAATGGATTATAGTAGTAGTATGTTTTGAATTCATTTTTGAATTATTCTAAGAAACCTAAAGGATATGAAACAATTTATATAAATATAATGACAATTTATGTTCATGGTTCGTTATTTAATAACAAGTTTACCATTAATCACTTTTTTTGGGGTCCAACTCAATAATATTGATTTTTGGAAGCTTTCTGTTTATCTTTAGGATATGTAGGTCATTTTTTCCAATATTCCTCAATATCCCATATCTTAGGGAATGTATTCATTTAGGGTAATTATCACATTTAGTTGAATCATTGGACATTCGACTCATGATTATTTGGACCATTCATTTCTTCCATCATATTGGTTGGTTTATATCATTTGTAATTGCAAAATAAGTTCCTCGACATCCCAAAACAATAGCATTTCATAATTTCATTTTATAAATTTGAAATATTATATACTCTACAAAATTGTCTTGTGGGGTTATTTAAATTTTTTCGACATATTATTTCTACTAATATGTTTATTTCATTAATAAATTTTTGAAAGTTTTAATGTATTAATTTGTTTATTTAAATGAATATTATTGTCAAATGTTCAAAACATTATCTTTTTATGTATTTGGTAGTAGAATACTTCAGATTTTTAATAATGAAAAGAAAATAGTTTTAAAAATAGAAAAAGGATCATTTCCATTGAGATCATCACTCCTGACAAAACAAAATATTTATGAAGATGAACGATGTTGGAAATTCTAGAAAAAACACTCTTACATGTTGTGTACCACAAGTACATTCCATAAATTCATCAGAGAAGTAGAATACTTCCAGAACATGCGGTGACGATGATACATACTATAAACTGCAAGTACACATCATTAGATTTAGTACATGATGTGACAATAGTCAAAAATAAAATTTATGAATGAGATTTTTTCAATATTCCTACGGACACGGAGATGATGCAGAAAATGTGTACATGTGGTGTCACCCATGTACAGAATGTGTAGATTGTCAAATTTCCAAAATATCATCCGAGATCTGCACACGCATCACTTTTATTAACAAAAGAGGATCACCAGTACACTACATGACCACTGTGTACGTAACATGATGGATGTCAGACAGATCTTTTCCAGTGCATATAAATAGAACCCCTCGCTACACCTTTGGGGAATTGGAATTAGGCCAGAGTTCAAGGATTGGAGAAAAGATACAAGGCATTTTTAGAGTCTTTATTTCTTTACATTATATATTTATTTTTTTCTACCCTTCCCAATTATTCTTTCATTACTAGGATGAGGGGGTAAACATGCATGTTCTAGGGCGATGTAACCAAAGGGGGAAGGTGTGTGGATTTAATATTTTAATTATTCATGTAGTTGTTTTGTGAAATTTCATTCATCAATATCCAATCCATTTTCATTTTCTATAATCATTAACATTGAAATTCAAATAAAAAAAGGAACATTTAAAATATAACAACTCACTACCCTAAATATGGCATGGCCATTGTCAACTTTAAGGGAAATTAGGTTTTAAAATGGTATCGAGACAAACTTTATTAAGCAACACCCAAAACAACATGACCAATGGAAATAGGGTATTTCTACCTTTTGCAGTATATACCATGACCAATTAATCATTCTCATATCAACTTTTACACCCACCATGAATCAATCCACTTTATTAAATTCAATTTAACCTGAAATCTAATGTTACATTACCCCGGTATGCTTTTAAAATCTATTTCCAGAACAAACCAATCAATCTCATCTGTTTTCGTACTACCTTATCAAATAAAGCAAATAAATATTTTTCAACTATTTCTCAATTTAAGAAAATTAATTTATTTAAAACCTATATAAACTAAATCACAGTCCCTATGGCTTTGACCGTGAATATTCCATATACTATATTTTAATTAATTTAGTATCATAGTTTGGGATGTATAAATTGGTTTTTTGCATATTACCATAGGGAAATAATGACACCCTACAAGGCTATGATCGACATTAGATTATATTCTTAACAACACTGAGTTAATATAAATTATTTTCTTCATAAATTTCAATTTCACAAAATTGACAAGGATTTTCATATTTTGGACAATATCCCACCAAATAAGATGTTAACATTACATTTGGGGGTAATGGGAAATCTTGAGGCTACTTGTACAGGTATTATGACATTTTAATTGTATGACCCAATGTATGAATCAAACTTTTTCCTGGAGGATAAAATATTCCCTCTCAAAATTCTTAGAGTGTGTCTGATGAAAATATTTTTCATGAACTTCATCTACTTTATTACTTCAATCTTCTCCTCATGGTTTTTATTTTTGAAGAACATAAACTATTGATCAGTTTATCCATCCATATAATAAACAAACAAAATGAACATCTATTTATAAATGAATTTAATAATGGATAATATCATTTTAATTTAATTGATTCATTCCACCACAATTAAGATATTAAAAAAACTATTTAAACTAAATTTAAATTATTGTATAATGTTCTTATCTTCCAAATGATCATTCCAAGGTATATTCTGGAATCACAAATTATTATTTTTAGATAATAACATGTATCAAAATGTAATTTTTTTTCTAAAATTTCACGATTTCCTCTCCCACTGGGTTTGGTATCTTGTTTTTTAATTCATTACTTTCTCTATACATTTGTTGTTTTCTCAATTTTTCTGGTTTTCAACCATTGAAAAAAATTAAAGAGAATATTTGTAATATTTATTTTAGAAATGTTAATAATTGAAATTGGTTTCAATTAAAATTAATGGGATAACTCATAAATGAAAAAAAATCATTAACATTTAAATTTTGAGGGATTTAATCTATGTTATCTAAGATTTATATCCTAATATAATGTTAAATGGGAATATTTTTCAATAAATATTTATTAATTTTGATATTGAGAATTTGAAAATGTATAACACATAGTAGTGTCAAACAAGGTGTTAAAAATGACCATTTTCAAGCACCTTGTGATGATTGAGTCTAGATCAAAGTCCAATTACAAGGATTATTGCTTCTACATATAACTAATCCAGAGGAACATCAAATTGTAGTATGAAAAAAGGGATGTGAAATATCTTATCTCATTAAATGATAAATTTATAAAATTTATAGATGTGTTCAAGTGTTTAATATAATGCATATAGATTTCACTAGAGTATTCAAACCCTAATCCCTAAAATATATTTTCATTTCCCTCATATAGTAAATAACTTCCCGTATTTTATTACACATTAATTCATGATTTATAATATAAACATTCAGATTACAAAATCTGAGAAGGATATTAAGCCTTTGGATTTTCAGAAATTATGTACATATAATAATAACCTTCAATATAAATCCAATTAAATTATAGATAACATATTTAATATACTCATAATATTCTATTGTTCTTCTCATTATTCATGGGATAGCCTCAGGATTTACATATGAAAGGGGTGAGTTATAAATCCTATAAAGGGAATAAAAAATGATATAATATTTTAATGTTCTAAATTTCTTCCAAGATGTATATGAAGGTATAATAAAAGGAATGATAATCATAATCCTGAACAATGAGATATGATATAACATAGAAACATGAATAAAATATATGAATGTGGAAAAAAACATAAAACATGAAATAAAAAAAGTTAGTCACTGATCACCACCAATAAAACATAATATATTGTTCTTTAGATAACAACTCGTGCACCATATAAAATTAAATTAGATAAAAAAATTATTGAATGTATTAGAGGGAAATATAATTCTAGGACCACCTATCACATTAATATTATATACATGCATAAGTGTGCCACATAGATCATACAATATAATTATTTCTTTCACCACTATGAATCCAATTATTTTTGAGTGTCCCAATCATAGATTGGTTTACCCAAAAATTTAAACCTGGGAACATATATGTTCATACCAATGAGTTGAATTGTGGATGGGTATTCAATAAATATTGTTTTGGTTTGAAAAAGTTCATTTTAATTTTGGTAGGATAACATTAATACCCTAATATTAATATAAAGGTGTAATGAGAGTCAATGGGGTCTCTTATAATTTTTAAATAATATTTATAGTAATGTGGGTATATATAAACATATCATAACAATAATATTTTGGAATCAAATAAAAGAATAGAAATAATTTTATAGAATAAAGTGGATAAGTATATGATCCCTTACCTTTAGAGTATGATTCAAAATCCAAGGCTGGAGCATATTAGGATATTAGGGGAACCATAGAAGGTCCCAAAAGAAGGAAATTCGGATTAATGTCTTAAGACTAGTGATTTTAATTATTCTTAATGGGGTTTGGGCAGGTTGAAATAGAAAATGTGATTTGATTTCATTATTAATTTCCAAATATTGGTTCTGGAATCCATTGGTTAATGTTTCAAATACCAAAAACCATGCCATTATTATTTCTAATGTATTACTCCAAAGTGGAAAGGATTTAGTTATATTATATTATCAAGAATTTATAATTTTACAATAATATTCTTGGTGATGAGTATTTTAATCATTTTTAATTATGAAATTAGATTAAAACCTTAAAATATAATATAGATTTTGGGCGATTTATAAGGGATTTATAAAGTTAATCAAATCACAATAAGAACACATTATTTTTTAGGGTATGTTTTACAGTAGTTATGGAGTATATTGAATATTTTTTAAATAATTATGGAATAATATATTGCATATATTTAAAAAAATTGAAAAAGTTTATCAAAAATTATGATTTCTCAAAAAATTATGAAAAAATCAACATTGGATATTTTTAGCATTATGAATTCAAATGTTCTTGTTATTTTTTCAGAAATATTTTTTCTACATATGAGAATATAATATTTACAATAAAATATGCCAACATACTAAACACATAATTATTCTTTGATAGTACATGTTTTTTGACCCTTCTAAAATCATTATCAACATTAAATTTTGTACTTAGTAAATATTTCATAATAATAATATTTTATAAAAAGGATAACTATTTTATTTTTTCATAAAATAATCAAAATAGTGGCTTCAATTTCAATCTTTATGTTTTAAGAATACAATTTTTTTGTCGTATAAAATGAATTTTTTCAGACTAATTATATAATTTTTTAGAAATTAATAATAAAATGTTATAAATATTAAGATCATATTGTTGAAAAAAATATTAAAAAATATTTTTTAAAAGTAAAATTACATAAAAAAATAAAATAGTGGGAAATTCAATAAGGGTACAATGCGTGGTTGTCAAATAATCATGGGGTGGTTCGGTAATCATGGTTTGGGACATGATTTAAATAATAATTAAATTATTTATTAATAGGTTAAATTATTCTTTTGTTGCTGAATCTCACTCTTTTTCTGGGTCAAGGGAAAATCCCAGCGATGTGATCTATTTCAGAAGCTTTGATAAATGGGTTTCATAATAGATGATAATATTTGTTGAGTCAATCACAAATTCCTTATATGTCAATATTAATTTTTCAAAACCCTTAATATATTAATCATAATGGTCACTATACAATAACAATATTTGTAATGGTTATTATTCTTATCAGTATTTTAAATCTAATAGGATATAACATGTAATGGTCCAAAATAACAAATGTAGTACATGTGCATTCTTAGTTTACTTTACTCCATAATGAGTTTATTTATTGAAAAATGGAATTTAATTTATAAATTTTTGGTTCATTTAAATATAAACACCATAAAAAAATTGTAGGAAATATAAATGTAGATATATTACTCAACTTTTGTCTAAGATATATTATATCGGGAAATATACATATTTTCCAATTTTGATTATTCTTCCCATTTAATGTTGAATGAACTCAGCTTCACACTGAGTTTATCTTTTCCTTATATCAAAATTATTCTTGGATAATTATAGGGGATCTTCTCTCTAATACAACATGTATCTCCCTACTTGGGATAAACAGTATGCGAGGTATGGGAAATTTAGTGGTATAATTTTGTGAATTCTCTTCCGCTTGTTATCAAACATTTGAACCTAATATATATCATGACTCAATAATTTTAACACTCTATCTCACATCATATAATGTAATAATAAATATAGATAGATCACTTTTCTTTTATGTGGTTCTTATTCTTCATAATATTTTTTACATTCATTTATTATATATAAGTATATATGTATTTAAAAAATAAATTACCAAAAATAGATTAAGAGGATGTTTTTTATTTTTTAGAGAAACATATTTGAGAAAAACAGCCGTTATAGATCCTCAAATTAACAAAAATCATAATTTTAATGATTATTCTATATGAGATTGTGAATGTATTGATGTTGTAAAAACATGAGGACTCTAGAATGATATTATATTATGGTTTTGTGGTTTTACATTATTTGAATCTATGTAGTGGTTGATAAAATATAAGGAATACTATATTGAGTATAATGGTTTGAGTCTACCATATATAGATAATGAGGTTGTATAATGGTTCAATTATAAATGAATAGTAATGAAGCTTTATGAGGATTTATAACTAAGGTTTTGATTAGACAGGGATTGATCAGATGGATACAATATTACTAAGTAAATTTAATATTAATTCTTCAAATTGTTTCTAAAAAATAAATATTAGTCGAAAATGGTGTTAATCTCCATATTTTTTATTCTAAAGGTTATAGATATATATGTCCTCCACCGAAGAGAGAACCTCAATTTTAGGAAACTGATGAATGAGATATCATCTCGAAGAGAAATATATTGGTTGTCAGATTTGGATTTGATAGATGATTATATAGAATAATTTTTGAGGGTTTTATACAATATGAAAATATTTTTTCATTTAGGACCAATCAAGATGGAAGGACAAATATAATTTCATCTAAATGTGGTTTCTCAATAATGGGTAATAAAAAATTATATTTTACATAATGAATAGATTTTCTATATTCACCAGAAATAGGAAACTAATGGTTTATAATACATGTTCCATAAAAAACTTGATTTATTATGAATACATATTTAATTGACCTTTATTTATGGTTGTGAACCATACAAAGCCTTTATAGAACATTAGAAAATGTGAAAAATCATTAATTTTGTTAATTTTTAGCCATTATATTGAAAATAGATAATCTAAAAGATATTATAAATGTTTAAAGGGACTTTTCTTGCTAATATTTTGGGATCCTTGATGAATAATGCTTTATAAAATTCTATTATGTTTTTATGTAGTAAAACAATTTTTTATTTGAGAATAAAATTTGAAAAATTATTGATAATCAAAATTTATTTTTAGATGATGGAGAGAATAAATAACAATGTGAAAAGTCATTGCGTTGTTTCCTATTTAGTGTGGTAAATGAAATATTGATTGTTTTTTGAGAACCACATGCGATTCCAAAAAGGATTCTAATTTGTCGATGAAGAAGAGAATTGAATGGATTATCTCTAGAGAGATATCCACAATACATTGCAGTTCATGATTTTAAAACACTACACAAAGAAGATCCATTAAATTTAGCAATATCATACATATATTGATCTGACAGAGGTGCACTATATAATGTATTATGGGTTTCATATTACCATTTCAAGGTGAACCATATTGAGAAAACTATACTAATAAAATCTAATAAATATAACTATACAATATATTAACAGATGGATATTTAATATTGAATATTCCAATAAAATATTTTAATTTTTTTGGTTTTTAATGAATGTTTTTCAAGTTTGTGAGGATGTTATGAGATCATAAGACTATTCTGGTAGTTATATAAGACATTGAAGAATCTATATATAGAAAAATTTTATCCAAATTTATTGCTTAGGAATAACATTTTATTATTAAGATCTTTTTCTTGTGGATCAACAAATAAAAATTAGAGTCTGTAGCTTGGAGTATAATATGATTCTAACTGGATTGTTCCTTGGGAGTATAACCATTCCAAATAAAGGAGGGTTCAAGAAGGGAATTTGGAGTGTATAACCAAAACTAATATGAGATTTTTTTTAGAGATTATAACAATGGTCCACTATAGTTATGATTACTAATGTTTTGAAATAGTTTCCATATTTTCCTTTTCATTATAGAATGAATATATTGGGGATTAAATACTCGGGTGGTGATAAAAAACATGGCAAGGATTTGGTATTTTTACAAAACATTATAAATATCATGTGATGACTTCTCTCCTTATCTTTAATATATAAAAGGTGATGTTGAGATATTCCATTAATTTGATCAAAAATTATAACCTAATAAAGAAGTAGGGTTTGAAGAAGAATTCATAAATTTATGGAATTATTAATCCACCCTCTTACCCCATTAATGATTTTAAAATGATCTGGTAACTATTAGTGGTATCAAATGATAGGATTCTATTGAACGATATAACATTATACTAAGGATTGAGAATATATTTCTTAAAAAAACAAAGATGTTCTTATATTTTATGTAATACACTATTATTATTATCGGAATATGATTCTATCATACCGTATATCACATGGATAACATGTTTTAAATGCTAATACAGTAGAATTTTCCCCATTATTGAGGTTGCACTGAATCCTGCAGAAAAAAGATATTTTTAAATTTATGGGAAATAATATAATACCATTTTATAATTTATATCATAGATATTTAATACAAAAATTATAGGGTTTCATATGGATTAGAAGATGTGCTATATGTTTTTAGTTGTTATAAATGACATTTAATGTAATTGTGGCTATGATACAAATGAGGAGATATTGGATTGATCTTATGATTATGGTTGATGATGCAAATAATGATGGATTAATTTCCAGGGTCAATGAAATTATTAGGGGCGTTGGTGGTTTTTGGGAGAATATCTATGATTATTATATGTTTATGAAACTCGTGTTAAAATTTATAAATAAGATTAATTCTGTGGTTTTAACTCTATAATAATGATATGATATATCACTGGATGAACATCAGAATATTCCTCTATATTATGAAATGATGAAAAATTATTTATAAATTCAGATAAAGTTAAAACATATTTTAATGTAATGTTAAGATTTAAATTAAAAGATAATGATATAAAAGAACAACTTTTTGATTAATTGATGATGTTGATGAATTAGAATTCAATCAAATAATTTCTATTGTTTCTATGAGATATAAATAAATATATTTTAAAGGAAATTTAAAACAAATTATTTTGTGACTGAATTATAATGAATATTTATATATCATGGTAAACCATCCCAAGAAAGGTATTTTTCATTTTTTATAAGATTGAAAATAAAATTATATGTTGATACCAAAGTATAAAAAAACATGAAAAATTCTCTAAGAATGAATAAGAATTTGATGACCAAAATAGAAAATTATTATCCACCTTTCTAAATGAATATAATTGTGAGAAAAACTTTTTAGTTTGGTTTAAAAGAAAAAAAAATTCATAAATAAGTTATTATAATGATGTTTGAAACAAAAATTCAATGGATTAGAATTAAATTTGTATATGATTCAAATTTGGAAATTACAGAACTCATAGAGAAGGTAATGATAAAGAACAATATATAGTGAAACAATGTAGGATAATTTTGATAATATCAAAATGCAAGTGACCCACTATATTTATATGAGATCATATAAATAGGGATTTTGAGATCTAAATAATAAAATTAATGTAAATGAAAAAATATCAGTTAGATTGGAGAATCTCATCAACGATAAAACAATAATGGTTAAATAATTTAAGATGAAAATATTGAATATGGATAAATATGAGAAGACGATAATCATGAGGAATTATTGGTTTTGAGTGTAGAAGTGTTTTGTAAAACATATTTAATATTTATTACTAAAAATGTGAGGTGAAGAAGATTAGATAAGACTTCCCCAAGTCAATTGAAGTTAAATTTTTATCCTCTCAAGATGTTGAAATGGTGGGCCATGAGAGGTCTCTTCCTTAAATCCCCAAGAAATATCAATGTATATATGAGTAAATTAAAAATGTAGTTATAAAACACAAGAATGTGACATATTGAAACTAGTTTATTATGGGAAAATAATATTATATAATGAAAGAGTAAGGTACTTTTTGATAATTTATATCAAAATAAAGAGATGTGATTTTTTAATGAGACAAAAAGAACAAACATCAAAGATGAAATATAGTTTATCAAGATATTTATTATTTATAGGTCAGTATTGGTGTTTTGTTGTATTAATTTTCAATTAAAGCACATGATGGTAGAATATTTCTCTAATAATAAATATGTATAAATTAAATGGGAGGCATGATATTTATATAATAAAATAAGTTTCTATAAATATAGATAAAGAATATATGAAATATTAGAAGGTCAATAATTTCAATATATGAAAGAAGGATTTTAAGAAACTCAATAATGTTATGCAAGGAAGTTAAGGGTTCATTGTTCGTTACTTTGAAAAATAGACAAGACTAAAAGCATGGAGGAAGAAAAATTCCTACTCAAGAAAATATGAATAGTTATACCATAGGGGATGAGAATAAAATTGAAGATAATATTAATAAATATGGTTGATTTATGATTCAAATGAAATGTGAGAGGAGTTATAATCATGGAAATAATACTAAAACACATTTTATTATAATCAAAGTATATAAATGAATGATTAAAATGAAGTTAACAATTCATGAAGATGAAGATATATTGAAAACTTAATGGAATCTGAAACCTTCATCTAAAGAATCAATAAAAGTGAATAAATGTATTTCCAAATAATAGAAGTTTTATTGAATGGAAGGAATCATATGAAATGATATGTAAATGAAAAAGATGAATAACAATGCTACACAGAGGTAATTCTCTTTGTCTGAATGTCAATTAATTTAATTACTAAGGTTAATCCTTATTAAAATTATACAAGTTAAAAAAATACCATGAATGGAATTGAAGGAGAATAATTAGAGGAGATATTTGTGTGTTTAATAGTCTAATAGAAAAACGAGAAATAATTCATCAAAAATTGTCATCCTAATTATAATTTTGAAGAATGTTATGTTATCAATCAATGTAATAAAATTTGATATTGAGGTATGATTACCATACTTTCATTAATTTTATATAACTAATGATCAATTAGATGTAATGATTAATATGAAATATGAGAACCAAGGGGTTATTGTGATTGTACACATGATTCTTTTTGTGTTTCTTAAAATAGATGCATGTCTTACCTTAAAAAATTTAATTTTGTTCCTACATTATAATTTTCATGTAATGATATTGAGGAATGTATTACATATGGTTTGTTTTATGAAAAAACACGATCACCCAAACAGTACGCTATTGTTTTCTACATTTTTTAAACAACATATACAAAATGTTTTATAATTAATGGCACATATTTCAAAGATTGAACTGATAGAATTTTTTATTTAGGAAATGATCTCATGATTTTGAGATAATGGAATATGACATGATTTGAACACTATTTTTCCCATTGTAATCGATCTTCAACAAGGGTTAAATATAATGAATATACAAATCTTATTTAAGTATATGCAAACACATATTTTCTTTAATGTTGATTAATGATATATAGGATATTGATAAAAAATTAATGGGTATATTTTTATTCACAAAAAAAATCATAATTTTTTTTCTACATATCAATTACTATATTAAGAAGATGTTACTTAGAGAAGTTTGAAATAAATGTTATTTATTATATTAGAAGAAAAATTAATGTAAAACTATTATTTAAATATAATTAAATATTAATTAATCATTAAAGTATTCTTAATTCTATCAGTTTTTTGTATGATATATAGATTCTCAAAAAGTTGGTTTATAGACAGATGATATTAGATGAATATATTACTATACAATGATCAGATCTATAATATTAAATAGGACCATTATATACCTAATCATTTCCACGTTGGTGAAACTTTTAAATATTTTTTTTGATGTATCTATTTATTTTATATGTATATGATATGATGTTGAGGAATATATTTGGGTGGATAAAAACTCAAAAGAGTATCATAAGATAATTTCATAGAAGAATACATACAATAACGTGATACCCAATTCACCCATCCCCCTCATAGTGGTATCACATTATGAGGGTACTATAAATTAGCATATAATCCTACACAGTGATAATTTGGTTACACACCCCAACATGTTTTCTCATATAAATCCCTATGTGGACACATCAGGAACTTGTTATACAACCACATAAAACAATAGAAATAGTTAGTTATAAAAAAATACTACACGTATTTAGAAACTATTTTTACAACGCAATATAAAAAAAATCATTTAATTTCGATCTATTTATATAATTACCTTGACAAAATATATTTTTACTCTAAAATTAATAGAGATTTCATCTTCATACACAAGAAATATAGTTCAATAACAATTCTTGTGTACAATATTTATGAACATTAGAAAAAATAATGTTCTTGAATTTCATTTCAGATCTTGAGTAATCAAAAGTATAGTTTTCCATTTCACTCCACTATACAAATATTAAATCTTGTCGTAGTGTTATCAAAATGATTTTGGTGATTTATCTAATAAATAATTGAAAAAAATTTAGAAAACAATATTTCATCACCTGTATTTATATATTAACCACAAAATATACTATATATTTGTATTATAATTATTATTATTGGAAAAATTTTATTTTCTAACTTTTTATCACTGTAATTCAATCTAAATTACATCCTTATTAATTTTTTATATCATTTAATATTTTATTTCCCATAATTTCTCATTATGAAATTTTAAATTAATAAAAATTACTATATCATGATATTTTTTCAATGAACACCAAACTAGATAGAAATGTTGTAAAAATAAACATTATTAAATTTATTTTATGAATTTAAATATTTTTAATAATCAACTATTACCCCTAGGTTAGTTTATCCCTTTTGAACTCATTTTATACACCCATGTGTAATTTATTTTTATTCTTGAAACATTTATCTTTATACTTGATGAATAAAACCCATGACCCCATTATTAGATTCAGAGTAGAAAAAACACAGTAGTTTATCCCCATGCATTGAAGTTCATGAACATTACATATTATATGATATTATATCCTTGATTTAATGTACAATAAAAATATTAAGATGAATATGGATTTCATTAATTTAATTTTGTATTTTATTGATTTGAATTCTTGAGATGCTTCTAGTATATTTGAAATTATCAATCTTACTCAATATCTGCATCCTATGATTATCATGAATTTTTTCCCCATATATCCAATTATATAGGGAATTAAAAAAATGTCGTAAATGATAGACGATGAAAATATAGTTGGATTATCATCATATAATACTGGTGAGAGGATCTTAGTATGCTGATTTGAATTGATGTATTTATGAACGTATCATGAATTATTCTCATTATTGACTTTTAGTAATTTGGAATATCTATGAAATAATCTTCTCATGCACATGGTTGGACCTGATAGAAGTTTTATTATGTTCCACATGGAAAAACTAGGTGAGAATTACAATTCATAAAATCACCATTCTGACATATGTAGATTCATATACCATGAATAATCCATGAACTCATCAAAGAAGATATGTTCCCATGGTCTCTACAACGACTTTTTTTTCCAATAAGCAGTGTCATTAATATAAAAAAATTATTTGATAAGTGTGATTAATTTTTATTTCCCCAATAAATATATTTTCTATTATAACGATGGAGAAACATTGATTCATACCTGTCTTTAAAAACATATGAATGATTCTAATTTATGATACTCTTAATAAAAAAACATGTTCCCAAAATGATTCATCCATGACAAGTAGGATTTAACTATATACACTTTTGAAACTATCACATGATCATGAATCCCCACATAGTGGTCCCCTCCAACTCTTATCAACACGGTGAGCATACTATTAAGTCCCATGAAAATATGTATGGTTCTCCTATGCTCCAAACCACCTCGAGTTTCTCATGCATGCTGGATCCCATGTTGTTGAGCTATCCCCTCAAATTACAATGGGCCTTCAATTTCTTTAACTAAACTCTCGAATAGTTTTTGGAAATATTTCAATATAATATAATTCGATACCAGATGTTAATTATTTTATTTATAAAATATAAAATTGTTTTCAATGATTTATCATTAATATCACCAATAATATTATCATTAAAAATATAATATTTATTAAAAATATTCTAATATTATTTTTAATACATTAATATCATCGGCATCCCAATGATCAAATGTTATAGTTTAGGTAATTTTCTTTTTTTATAATCCTTTATTAACACGTCTGAATTTTTAATAATATTTCACTATCTATCATCATATATCTAAGGATAATTTATCAATCCTGAACTAAAATGTCATTTTATTATTCTATAATTATATTCAAATATTCACAACCTCCTATCCAATTACATAAACATTTGTGTTACTGAAATGAAATTAAATGCATACTTTATATTATCATGTACAACAACACTAAAATGATTCTTCTAATCCCATAAGTAATAAGTTGTGAATTTACATTGATCATGATGAATAGAGTACTAACATAAATAGGGGTTGGTTTTAATTTTGAGGATTTTTATTCACAATACAGATGAATAATAATGTTTTGAGGATACAAATATTTTATTTCCAGGAGCTATTAACTACACCACAACCTATCAAGAGAAAGAAAACAAATGGGGTGTGATGTAGTAGAACACATCATAATATTATGAATTGATTTAATAAATTGAAGGACTTTTCTATGACATTTGAATGAATTTAATAGTAATTATTCTCTAAAGAATATTGTTTATATTTATTTTATAAAAATATGGTGAAGAAAATATAACCATACCAAAATCTGGGTATTTATAAAAAAATATGTATTTTTAAAAGAATAAACCCCATGTACATTTTAAGGAAGGATAAGGTAAAATCATATATATAGAGATCACATCATTGAAGAGGTGTATAAATATTATTAGGTAGTTTCAATTTTAATGAAAAATGTGGACATCATGATCAAAATTTTAGTGATTATTTTTCTATAATTGAAACATAATGACCACTCTAAAATGATATTGTACATTTATAATTAAAAAAAATAAAATTACAAGATGTTTTATAGATCCAAATCACTAGATCATGTTGTTTGATTCATAGAATCTATAAAAATTCTCATTTAAAATATAGTGAAGATGTGGAAAAAATTGTATATCTATGTCAATGAGAAAACATAATAGAGAGATTGAAGTTTCCATTTATATATCATGTTTATATAAAGAATAGAAGTTTTGAGAAGTGGTGAAATATAAATGTTTTATATCAGTTTGGAATAGAACATAGGAAACAAAGAAATTTTATCTTCTTATTATCCTCATTTGGAAGAAGAAATTTCTAATATTCTATCATGTGTAAGAAAAAAATAAATACTAATTTGAGGTTTTTATCATATAAGATTTTTGAGAAACATAATATCATAAATAATTGATTTATAATATTATTAAAATCTAAGCATTGATCAATGAATACAGACATGTTATGAAACGATAAACTGGCATGTCAGAAAAAAATTGATGGAGACCCCTTCCTACAATCTGGTGTAGTCATGACATATAGTAGTGCATAGATAGATGAGAATTGTTTGTTACCTTAGAATTTATGTTCACATTAATAAAAAAATAGATTAACAGAAATAATGAGTTATAGTTTATTTTTGTCCACAATGAAATTATTCTGAGTGTATAATCCCATGATGTAGTCATGTTTGTCTAAACCAATTAAAATCAGTATACTTCCATATATTTTATATTATAAATATTATCATGATATGTGACGTTGATTCCTTTAGGTATAAATTTTTTTGAATAATTATTTATCTTAATAATGGAACATGATCAAGAATAAAATAGGAAAATATAATTGTTGAATATACCTAAAACATGATTCACCCCCTTTTTTATGTCATTGGTATCTACATGTGGTGATAGTGAAAAACTGTTTTTTTTTATTTTTCTTAACATATCTAAAATCGTACGATTTAAACCCCATCAAAATATGATATATTTAGTAAAGGCTCATTTATATGTGTCAAATAAAATTTTTAATTTGAAGATGGAATTTATATCTTATTTTGTAGAATATAGAATAATTAATTAAAATTAATTTTTAAATGAAATTTACATTTAATGTCAATATAGAATTTCAAATGATTTTTATCAATTAAATATTTCCATAAATGGTTGTGAAAAAGGAAAATACATTAATAATTTTAAGAAAATATATAAATGAATGTCTCATATTGTGATATTTCTATTCAATTGTGGATTAAATTGGATGAGTTTTATGGGAATAATCATTTTTATTATAAGAAAATAAATTTCCTATTTAATGTTTAATATTTCTATCATTTAAATAAATGGTACTGAATTCATTATAAAATAATTCCACATCTCAAGAATAATATTCTTCCAGAACAATGAGATAGAAAGATAGATATTGAGTATTCCATATGATGTAGAAAAAATAGATTCATTATATATATATATATAATAATCTATTTTGTTTTCTTCATTTAATTACAAATATATAGGTTACACATCAAATTACTATATTTATAATGATTTCATATATGAGATAATCATATCATATAGAATATCTTGATATTCCGTGACAGAAAATAAAGTAGAGAATCAATATTATAGGGGTGAAGTATAATTTATGAATGAATAGAGTGAAAATAACTCAAATTATGTATAATATTGAGTGTAGTAAAATACAATTCCGGATTATGTGATTTATTCAAAGTGGATATTACAAAAAATAAAAATGAACATGAATGAAAAATGATAAATTTGATGAAATTGTTCTTGAGCATAGGTTACCAATTTGTAAGATTGAATTTCCATGAAGCATCATTGTTTTCCTTTAGGTAAAATTTGATGAACATATGATGAATATATATAATAAATAATAATTCTAAAATTTAGAATTATTGAGGTCAATTTAAGAATAACTATTTGAGGCTTGAATATCCTCAGGGAGAATTTAATGCCAAAAAAATTGTGTCAAACACTAAATATTCTATCAAGAATACAGTATTAGTGTGTAATAAAAACACAATTACATATTTTGAGAATGTTTAGAAATTTCCTTTAAAAACTAGAAATGTATAACTTGATTAGATAAATTATCTTTATAAAAAGTTCAATGTTAATTTATTAAAAATTAAATATTGAATAAAAGGGATTATTATCACTAGTGAGATACATACCCCGATATTTTAAATTAATGATTCATACAATAAACTATAGTGATAATTTATTACGTGTAGTTATGTCAAGGTAATGTATTGTAGTAATCTAATAGATAGGTGGTTGTCTTGTGATGGTCATCCATAATTGTCAACTAGATTATATATGAGTTACCCTACTCCCCTTGTAATTAAATGGATATTACAATTGGTAAATATAGTGTATAATTAGGAAAGAGATATGATCTATGGTGTAGATATTGTGAAAAGTCACATGATATTATAATGAAAATGAAAAATTCATTAAGATTAATGATGACTCATAGAAAAAAAATCCATAGTTTATACATTGATTTTTTATGCATAAAAATATGGTTTATTACTATGATAATGAATAATAAATGATGTAGGTCACTATCTATATATACTAAAGAGAATAATAATTATTTTTAATTTATATTGTTTTCAAGATAGATTTAAAATTTAAGATGTGAAAAAAACTATTTATCAGGTCTAATATAACAATCCCATTGAATAAAAATCACAGGATACTAAGAAACTCCTTTTTTCTTATTTAATATCTTTAATGTACAAAATAGTTTATATATTAAGAGTTTTTTTAAGATAATACAATTCTTCTAGAAAAAAAGGAAATATTTCATAAGTGTTTCCTAGTGATTAAAATTACCACGGATATGGATTCAAATAATCAAGTATATCAAGGGGAGTTTGTGATGAGTAATTAAAAAATTGTTAACATCATATTGAAAATGAGAATCCAAATAATAATTGAATGACAATAGATAACATTTTGTATCTCTTTTTAATTAATAAAACTTTCATAATATGATACTATTATTGGTATAACTCATAATTTATATTCAATATTATTTATTCCAAGATTTTTTAGTGTGAGGATGACTATGATCAGGGGATTTATTGAAATTATGGAATTTCAAAGATTCTTATTTTTTTAACATATATGGGTCACGTGGAAATTTTTGAGATTTTTTACATATACACCCATTCTCTATAATATGTTTTTGATAGTGTAATTAGTGACTAATTTTGATGAATAAAATTCAATGGTATATATTTAGTCACAAAAAATAGGAATTTATATTCAGATGAAGATGACAGTGTGGTAATGTGGAGATAAATTTTAATTGGATAAAACATGTATTGGATGTAATTTTTCAAATGGCTGATGGAGATATTCAAATTTTTTTATTTCAAAATGCATATTGAAATAGGATAAATAAGATAAATTTTGGAGAAAATTTATCTTTATCTTGATTTCAAAAGTTATTAAAAATCAATTTCCCTGAATAGATTTTATGGAGATCATGAATAAAAAGTATAACAAGATTACTATGAAATCGAAAAAAATAATTATGGGTTACCATTATTGTGTTCAATAATTTAAAGGAGGCAATATATTGAAAAGGTCATGATGATGAAAACCCATGCAATTCTTATGTCAATGTGGGACTATAAGTGTTGAATATGGCCCATTTCATATTAATGTTAATGAGGTAGGAATATTGGAATAAATAATAAAATGAATTAGAACATTGGTGGTATCTTTTGAATGTTTAAATTATGATATTATCAAGAAATAAAAATCTATAGGGGGATAATATTAGAACTAAATGTCTTTTTTTGGATTTCATTTCAATCGCAGTAATCACCTAATGTGTGGTTAATGTATGGTGTGACAATAAGAATAACCATTGAATCGAAGAGACATTTATAGAAGGAGTTCTCAGGAAATCATAAATTAAATAAAAAATACAAATTGATATATCCATAAGTCATGAGTTTTATTGTATTTTGAGGTAAAAGAAGGCATGTATTACAGATAAAGATAGTTTTTCACGTGTTCATGGGATGTTGTATGAAACCACTTGGAGATATCCTATTATAAGTGATGTTTTATAGATTGATAAAACCATTTATTAGTTTTATTGGTCAAAATATGCCGATATTATAAATAAATAAATTAATAAAGAAATAATGGTTACTAATTCATAGAAGAATTATATGAAAGAATGTTAATATTTAATGGAGATTAATTAATTTTATTAAATTTATTGTAATTTTTTATAACATGTGACGAAAACCTAAATGTTGGATGGGTGGATATAATTATATCTATAAATTTTATAATGATGATATCTAGATGTAAATTCTGTTGTATGAAATGATTTTGAATTATGGAACTTTATATGTTACCATAGAGTAAAATAAATGTAACATAATGAAGGATTCCTTGTGTGATTCTTTATATATTTATATTTATGGATATTCATGTCATGGAATATATTCCATGCCACATCTAGATGATGATAGAAATGTAAAATTTCTTAATGACTTGAATATTTCTAACAGAAAAAAATTTGATTTTACATCAATCTATAAGATTAGATACCTCCAAAAAATATGGTACGATTACATTATATAAGATATTTTTTATAGTAATGAAGAAGTATTAGTATCTATGGTTATATTCCATTACACCATATGGTATTATACAATTCTAAAAACCTATGGATATAGTGTTGACTAATTATCCTTGCAGTACAATACCAATAAAATAATAATAAAATTTGAAAAATATATATACTATTTCAATATGTTTAGAATAATTTAATATAAATAATTCATTTACAAATAGTGGATTTTATTATTATCATATTCCACACCATATAAATATTCCACCACAATATAATATGTGAGTTTATTAGAGGAATATGTAACAATTGAGGAATAATTAATATGGTAATGATGAGGAATGAAAAAGGACTAATAGGGAAGGAGATACCACATTGATATTAAATATTTCATATTACATTTGGTTATTTCAATGAAAAATTAGAAAAGGGAACTTATTATTGGATTTCATTGAATAATAAGATATAATTATCACCTAATTAATAGAAAAAATCTTGTGTAATATAAGTAATGATGGGAAGTAATTTAGAAAAGGTGAATGTATCATAACCATTGTTCTAAGTAGTTGGTTGAAGAGATTCTATATAACTAGTCATTACAATATTATAGATTTTAATGGATAGTATTTCATATATAGAAATCCTTATAAAAAGTAAAAGATACTAGAAAAGGATTCCATTGATATATAACGTTTATTTTATGAAGATGGGCATGAGTGTTGGATAAAGATTTCTCTCCTACATCCATTTGAATGGGAAGTAATGAAACACAATTATTATTATTTGGAATTAGCATCTTTCGAAAGAAGGCGATGATTTTGTGGTGACTTATGGATAAAAAATAACCAAACCTAAGATGAGGAGTTAATTTAATGTGGTTTTAGTGTAATAAAAGTGATGTAGATGTGGATTACAATGAATCATTAAATTTGGAGAAAAAATGAAAGTTGTTAGACAAGTTTAACATAGACCAACCTTTATCTATATAATCTACTAATGCATAACATGAAGTCTATATAGTTTGAATTCATTATCATAAATCATTTTGAAGATATAGTTGAAAATTTAATTACACTACATTAATAATGAACCATTAAAATTCATTTTATCCATATAAATAGATAGTTATAGTGGTGTTTTGTGTACACTCATAAAATATCTAATGTATTATTCATAAATGTATAACAGTGTTGGTAAATAAAGTAAATGATATTTTATCCTACACCATCTTTATTTTGTATCCATTAATTTTGTTTCATGGGGTTCTATTGAATGAGAAATATCTATTCATGTGATCCATTTTACAAGGTAGATATATTATAAAAAATATACATATGAAAAAAAACAGAATATACAAACACTTATATTTATAACTCCATTCATGGAATCTCAGGTTCATATAGATAATTTTAATTTCATTATAATAAATACTAAAAATAAATAATTCTAATGAAATTATTATTATTATTTAAATCAATAATAATAATAATATAAATCAAATCTGTTTCAAACTATGAACTAAAAATCAAACAAACTCACAAAAATAATAAAAATAATTATCAGCCTTATTATGGAGAATAAGTCTACTAACACGAGTAAGAATAGAAAAAATTGAAATAATAATAATAATAATACTATTAATAAAATTATTATTATTGATAACAATAATATTAACAATATTATATTTATTTTTAGATATTATTATAAGTATAGATAAATTTTAAAATATTAAAATGATAAATATAATACTATTAACAATATTATATTTATTTGTAAATATATTTTTATAATATATTACAATATTTATTTTTATAAATGAAATATAAATAAATTTTTTCATGATATTATTTGTAATAGATATTGTGAAAATATTTTATAGTACAAATAAATCTACATATTTATACATAAATTTATTTTTTAATCACAATTTTCTAATAATTTAAATTAATATTAATAAAATTTTATATTATAAATATATTAAATAATAGTAAAATTTGTAATTCCCAATGTCTAGAAAGGATTTGAAATTTAGGTGGAATATGAATTTTGAATTTTAGTTGATTTTTTTAATTAAAAGGTTATCATAATAATGGTATCAATGGTTTGGATATGTGTGATTAATGTTTTTGAATGTTTCTTAATTCTTAGTTGGTAATTTGGATTCTCGGGAGTAGCTGGAAAACTGAAACTGAAGAGTCATGTGGTCGAGGATACATAATTGTTGTAATAGAGGCCACTGAATATCTGGTGGGATTCCAAGAGCACGTCAATGAGTTGGGAAGTAGTTGAGGGAACTCCATGGGGCCACTAACTTTCCATTGTATCCACTGAGTAGATAATATACACAAATTGTGATGCACTGCTGTTATTCTACTTATTTTTATTTCGGTCCTTT
The DNA here is from genome assembly GCA_963277665.1 of Viscum album. NCBI lineage: Eukaryota > Viridiplantae > Streptophyta > Magnoliopsida > Santalales > Viscaceae > Viscum > Viscum album. The sequence goes on from OY728127.1 coordinate 961,618,781, forward strand.
TCACATTTTTGGTGTTTATCGCCCTAAATATTTAAGTTATTGGTGTGATTTTAGTTGGGATATTCAACTAACTCCTCTCTTTCTCCCACCTATTTTGGTTTTCCTTAATAATGTGTGATTTAGTTTCTTATTTATTGGTGATTACAAGATATTAGTTCTGAATTTTCTCTCATTACTCCTTATTTTTCTGGTGGAAAATTTACCAGCGAATTTAGCTAAGAATTTGATGATTTTTTAAATAGTGTACTGTAAAGCCATTAGAGAATGGTCAGGATTTAAAATTTCAAGGATAAACAGGATCCCAAGATGATATTAACAATATATTATACAACATTTTGTTTGATCTATAAACCCTTTTATTTTAAATAGGATTTTCGTGCATTTTTATTAAAATAACCATTAGAAGATTTTTTTAATTTGGGTATTTTCTCATCATACATAGGGAATGACTAAATATATTGAATTTAAATATATTATTAATGTTTAATTGACGGATTTTTGCATTAGTGAATTTATTAATATTTATATTTCAAAATAATTTAATTTTGATATTAATTCATTTTCATTTCATTTTGAATTTTTTTTAAATGACATGAAGGACAAATTTTAGACTATAAATATGTTTATAGATGCATTTCTAGAGAACAGTTGTCACTGTTTAAATTTTATAGAGTCTTTCACTATTATAAAAATTCATTCATTGATAATTTAATATTATAATTGATTATATTATATTTTTTTATAAGTTTATAAAGTAATATAAGGATTCACATTGATGGGTTGTGTTTTGTTGTTCCTTTGAAAGGGTGGGAGATCCTAGTAAATGTTTCCATGTAATGAATTAATTAATTGATAATATTCAATTGTGGTAGGTAGTTCCAAATAATTACCAAATCGTTTACTTAGTGTAATTATACTTTTATATGAAATGATAAATATTGCCTCAAAAAATAGATGATTGACATTTGAATTAATATGTTATATTATTAATTATTTAATTTTTTTGGTTGAATATAATTCTCATTCATGGTATGCACAAAGTTTCAAGCTCCTTGTTTGAACCTTATGGATTGGTCGGAAATCATTCCCATTAATGGACAGATGTATAATTGTAACTATGTAACTTGTTTCATGTGAACACAAGGAGGGGTGAAATAGAAAGAATGATGATAATATATTAGGTCTCTTATTTTCATGTATAACCCCTGAGTATAGATGAGCAACAAATTTATATATTTTTCCTTTGTTGGAATTATAGAATTTTGTTATACCTTCTAGCCTAAACCTTTGATGAGAGTATACATAATTGAATATATTTATTGGAAATAAATATGTACCATGTTATTTTTCCTTGGAATGGAATGGTTTATAGGATAATGAAGGTCATCTATGTGTGTCAACCATTAAAAATGTTAAAAGAAATTGTGAGAATTTTTTGGCTATAGTAACAAATTTGGATTTGGGTTGATATCTAGGGATCTATTACCCCTTAATTTCAAAATATTTCATGAAAATGTTTTTCTTATTGATTGATTAAAATTCATAGGATGATTAAGACTCGACCAAGGATTTGATACATGAATTGAATAATGATCACAAAGTAAAGTACATGATTAATCTGTTAAATATCATTATTTTTATGGGGTCTTGATGTAATTAAAATGAATTGGTGTCCCATTATTATTGTTATAATGTTTATAAACCTAAAAATTATTCCAAGGATATTGTATTAAAATTATTATTTTTCTGGGATACCTTGGATGCAGTTCTATGGTTATTTAGAGGCTATTATAATTATATGTTTTGAAGGTATTGATGTGATTTAATGGATCTAATTTTCCCACTACTATGTGTTTAAGGTTCCTTCAATGTGGTTATTATGATATAGTGTTTCCTTTATTATTATATGGTTAGGGTACCTTGATGTGATTCAAATTATATTTTATACCTATTATATTTTTTTTAGTGTCCTTGGAAATTTTTCCAAGGATCTAGTGCCCCAATTATTATTATGTTGGAGAACCTTGGATATTTCTCCGGGGATCCATTGTTACTACTAAGATTATATGTTTCTATGGATCATTATATTGAATCCTTTTACATACTTTTCTTATATTATTTTTACACATGATCATGGTACTACAAACCCAAATATAAGGTACTAGCTGAAACATGTATGGTCAATATTGAGTTTCTCATTTCAATCATTGATTGATTATTTTTGTTTACAATATATATATATATATTATAAACTTTATGAATTTATTTATTTTTTTTATTTGAATAAATATTTAACATTCACATATCAAATTGATTACAACTAAATTAGAGAATAAGTTGGTTGTTTCATATTATGGTAAATTCTTACACACATTATAAGGGTCCATTACAAAGGGGTATTTTGACAATATTTACTATTCAAAGGTTCATGTAGGGAAGGGGACCAATGTAGATTTATCGAGTAGGATAACATTAATTGTACATGTGACATGGATGAGGTGAGGCTTGGGGATATATTGGAGCCTCAATTTTTGGTTTAATTCCATTATTTTTTATTTGTGACTAGTTTGGTTGTTGTTATGTTTTGGGTATGACTTCATATTTGACTTTGTTTTTTAATTTTGATGATTTCATTATATTTTATCGTTCCACATAAAATAGTTTTTACCATTGGGGAGGATCTTTCACTATTTCAACAATTATTTGTACTATGATATGAGGATATATTCTCCCCACGATTTCACATATCATATTTTCAACTATTAGACAACCTCAATCATATAAGGATGAATGCAACATATATAGATCAGGGTTGGGGAAATTACCAAGTAGTATCATAGAACTGATTTTATTGTATTTTTATTTTGATAGTAATTATATTAGAGATATATGTGATGGAGTATCTGGTGGATATTGACTGGTGCATCAAAACAAGATTTCATGGTGTTACATTTTGTTTATTTCAACTCATTTGTTACAAATTATGTTCATAATTGAATTAATTATAATTTGTTGAACTTGGCCAATTTTAAATAGGTCAATTACTAGGATTTTGGATATTGGAACTTTTTGTTGGATTCTCCATAAAAGAATATTTTATATTGCACCATTTGTAAGTAGCTAATTACTCAACCTTTGGAACCTGGACTATTTAGAATAAGTATCTCATGCATCATATATCCCAAATAATATTCAAATGACATTATAAAAACTATGTGTTATTTCAGTGAAGATAAAATTTAAAAAAATTTAGTTTCATCAAGAGGTTATATAATGTTTTTATATACCATTTCCTAGTGATATTCTACCCATATAGACCATGATGTATTTCCTTCTAATGAAAGTAATTTTGGATCTACAACATGATGCTCATTGATGTTGGATATGTAGTCCCTTTGTGTAAAGATACATAGGGACCACTGATTGTTCTATGTGATAACAAAGTACTATGTGATAAATCCATTATGAGTATATGTAATTTTGATTCCAGAATTAAAATAATATATCCATATGAATTCATGATAGTGGTTAATTGATACATATCATCTTGGATGATGATGTTACTAATCTATACACACTTAAATATGTGGTCCTAGTTTTTTATGAGGTTGTCCCTAAGGAAGGATTCCATTTAGAATAATCCTCATGTGTGGACTGATATATTGGAATGTAATTCATGACATTCTTATGATAAATTAAACTATAATGTTTTTATTTAATTTTACGTTTCCATGGAATGTTATATAAAGTAACAACTAAGTGTTACTCATGTGAAAAGTCATAGATGAGATTTATTTCTTGAGTTATTAGAGAAATATGATTATCGTGATACTGGATGAAGATATTTTTAATCCTAGATTTATGATTGATAAGCATGAAATTTCACCAAACTATTGTCGATACATATTGTGTAAATGTAACATCAGATTAGGATATGCCTAATTATGTTTTTGAATTATAAGTGAGAAGTACAATTATGTTCCTCTGAGTTATGAAAACAGATCATATGTTATGCATCCAGCTATATTTAGTAATCATGTGATTCCTCAGAAATATTATTATATTGTTCACATTGTGAACATGTGAATTTAGTTTCAAAAGTTAAAATTCAATGGAATGACCAAAAGGATACCTTTATTTTTGTATATTGAATGATTCTTCTTTTTTTTTAGTTGATGTGTATGTAAATTACTGTAATTTATTAATCCATATGAAAAAATGAGTGGTCATGAGAAAGGAATTTCATGAGTAATATGGATGATTTTGAACAGATGTGTTAAGGGTACTATGGTATTGTATGATTTTTATGTCGAGTGAATGATCAGTGGGTCAATAAAACGAGACTTTGTATAATGTAATTTGATAATTTAAAATGATTTATCTTTTATGAATTGGAGATATATGAGAATAAACCACTGGGATCAACTGAGGACAATTTGTAAATTGAGTAATAACCATTGTATAACGTCTTTGGAATGATGATTATGTTCCGTGCTACTGCATAATTGTTTTATTGAGGGTTTATAAACCATAAGTATAATTTTTTCAATGATATACCTATGGTGTTTATGGATTGTTTTATTTTTTGATAATTCATTTTTTTATTCTAAGAGATATGGTTTATGACAAGAATTCTAGCAATGAGTGGATGGGTGGTATTTCCCCAGTGATATATGGTGAAATTTTATTTGGAATGATTTTTGTAGAATATTTTATATATGTCTGGAATATGAAGAGTAAAACATATTTAATTATTCAAACATATGAGGTTTATCACATTGTAATTTATAAGGGGAACTAGGTGATGGGGTGTGAATTTTTTCCACTGGAGGGTATAACCACATTGAAAAACAGTTATTGTAGATTCTGATGATAATATTTATATGAGTTGGAAAAAGGTATAATTTTAATTTTTTTTGGTGATAATATATTTCTTGAAAATACATTTATTATCCTAATATATTGTATCAAATGGATCATTTTCCATTCTGATTTGGAATTATTTTTTATATAAAGACAATGTATATAATCCCATAACAAAGATCATTATATTTGGAATGGGAGGATGACCCCCATCTTGGATGTATCATTTACATTATTGTTCTAGTTAGAGGAGTTCAATAATACATATAGATTCTGGTATTATTTTTTTGAAAAATTAGAATATATCCTTTTAAGTAAAAAATTTGAAAATCATATGTGGTATTTTATGGACTTAAATCATTATTATTGGGCTTGAGAAGTCTTTTAGTTATATAAGTATGAATCAGATAAATAGTTTAATAGAACTTATAATTTGGTCATAAAATTCATAATAGATGGTAGAAATTCAACCACGTAAATCAGAAGATATTATTATCTTTAATTTTTTATAATTTAATAATATCATGATTACCATAATGATAAATACACCATGATAAATATGTTGGATTGTGCATCTATATTCATAGATAACTATTTTTAAAGAGATAATCTGAAGGAGGTTTTTTTAACATTTCAATATATATATGGAGGTGTTGATTTGGATAAAAAACTATCGACCTAATTTTTTATATATAGATCATGTTCTTAGAATTGATTTGTGGTTTTAATTGAATAATCAATAATATTACGCCTTGTTATTTGGAGGAAGAGGATCTTCTTGTGAATATCTAATCAACTAGAGATGTAGTACAAAATTTTTTTACCAATTTTTGTGTGTTAGGTTTAGTGAGAGGATAATAAACCACATTTATTTGGTCATTAGATGTATGAAATAATGTTTTCATGGGAGACTCTTATTGTGGTGATCATTATGGCTCAAAATTATCCATTGGCAGTTGATTCTTATATTTTGGGGCACTATCATATTTTTTATAAATTTTATTTAATAAACCATTGTTTCTAAAAATAGATGATAGTGTGTTAATTCAATCTCTATGATTCAATGATAATAAAGAGAATTGGTTCATGTTTTTTAAAATGAATTTCATATAGTAATAATAGATTTCTTGAATCATTTTTCGGAATTATAAGATAGAATGTGGAATATAGGCCTAATATTAATTCCCTAGATAGGTCATGAATAATGGATGAATTCAAAATAAGATTTATTTTGGATAATAAGTGGTGTGGTGGGGTGATTTTAATTTCTATTTTCATAATGTTAAAATGAATTTATGAGGAATTTAAATTTTTAATTTAGTGGATTATTTGATCTGATAACTATGATATCTGAAGATGCATTATGGGTTTCTACTTATGTGAATGATGTTTTTGAATGTGTATTATTTATTAGTTAGTGATGTGAATAATTACGTGAAAGGTTTAGATAAGTTGATTGGTTAGGGAAAATGAAATTTATATATAGAGGCTACCAGCTAGATGGTGGGCTGGGCAGAGGCCCAAGGCCTTTGCTAATGTAAATAGAGAGCCTTTGTAGCCATCAGATTACTGAGGGATTCCAATGGCTGGGTGGTGGGGTGGTCCACTATTGTTTTTTAGTAATGGTATTTTCATCATTTTTTGATTATTTACCTTGGAATTTCATATGGATGGGTTACTTGATTGGGGAAATTCTAAAAACATTTCTCAAGTCCCTTCCATATTTAGTTCAAGTTTACCATCGGTGATTCTAATGTTAATTGTATGATGATTTATATATAGGATTTGATGAATATTTCCCTATATAAAGTTGAAATCATATGAGAATGATGGTGTTTGGATTTTAATTGATTAACAAATTCCTAGGAGGATAGTTTCTGGTTTTAATATGCCAATTTCAATAATTTATTTTATTTTAGAAGTTTTTATAGATATTTTGATGAATTTTTGATGAATTTTAAATTTAGAATTGTAATTTAATTTTGGAATTTTAATTTTATTTCATATGGTTTGACATAATATTTTTTCTATAAATAATTTCTTTTCATTTCAATGATGGTATGTCACATCAATAAATTAAATAATGTTCTCATTCTATATAAAATGAAATTTGATGTTGTTTCCCTATCACGTGTTAGGTATTTCTTCAGGAATTTCATTAGGGATGTTTTTTGGGCCTTCGGTATGTTTTTGGATGAGGAGATGCTATTGGAGGGATTTTCAGCATTGTTCTAATTTCATATATATTTAATAATTTATTAAACAATATCATAATAGATTTAGTATGATGACATAGAGTGTAATAATTGATCATTTAAGGGACATTGAGCCATTGGTCATGGATGGAAGATTTATTTCATAGGTACAACTTCTGAGTGTAGAATTAAAGATGAAAATAACTTTCATTGAGGTATGTGGTCCATAATCATTAACCTATAATTCACACAGTGTAATTATGCCTTAGATAAGACCATTAATATGTTTTCTCACCTAAACACGTAATATAACCATGAATTAATTTATTATTTAATAAACAATTTGGGTTAAATATAATGCCCACAAATAGAAGGAACATAGTTTCACGGACATTGGTGGATCCATTTTCTTTTCATATACTTTCCTGATATTAATGGATAATAGTATAATTTTCAGAATATACATTATGATTTGTGAAACCATTGAGAGGTAAAAAATAAATATAAATGAGATAAAGTGGACTTGATTGGTTATTTTAAACATTATTGTCACTAATAAGCATTGAATTGTTATAATGTTCCATTGATATCCTTATATAATTTTTTGATCCCTTCAAGACTTCATGGTAGATGATATTTGTCATAATGAATGGATATAGAGGACCTTGGCCGCTGATTTAGAATTTCACTAGGGTTAAGAGTATATATAAAATAGTTAGGGTCATCCTTGGGTATCCAATAAGATATATGGATATGGCCTGATGAGACATGGGATGCCAAATATCCCATTTTTTGTTTGGGTTTTTACTGAGTGATTTATTAAACATGAGTGACATGAGTTTCCCAAATATTTTTTTGGATATTTTTTGATTTTTTTCAATGGAATGAAATGATGTATCCTAATAATATATATATGATTTAAATTTTTAATGATTGATTAATTTAATTGATTAAATGTGACCAATATCATTATTGTTGGATAAACAAGATGTAATTACAAGGGCTTGGTTTTCTAAAAAATATTATATTTTAGGGTCCCTTTATGTGATTCAAATGATTTTTTATGCCCATTATAATTTTTTTGGTGGCCTTGAGTTTGGATACTATGATATATAATGATAGTTATTATTATATTTTTAAGGGATTATAATGTGATTCAATGGATCATGATTCCCATTGATATGTTTTTTTATCTTTCATTGTGATTCTAAGGATCTGGTGTGCCCATTTTTATAATTTTGATATGGGAATTTGATGTGATTTCATGGATCTTGTATGACTATAATTATACTATTAGAAGACTTTAGAAATTTTTCTACGGATATTGTATTCCCAATAGTATAATATTTATGGGAAATGAGTGATTTTCCTAGGATCTTGTGTTGAAATTAAAAATATATAATATTTGAGAACATTGAACATTGGAGGTCGATCTGATGTTCATGTATTTTTTCTATACATTATTATGGTACTATGGGAACAAATGTCTTGGTCTATTTAAAGTAGTTATGGATGATCTAAAGATTCATCTTTCATATAAAGATTATATTTAATAATTTATTTACTTATTATGTGATTATATAATTATATATTTATTTATACTACAAACTATGTCACATGAACATATCACTTCATTTACAGGTTTTGTAATAGATAGTAATAGTGGTTCCCTATAGGGTTATTCATGGAAAAACTTTATATGAGGATACAGAACATAACTACTAGAGAATCATTAATTTTTCATAGGATAATTTTTGGTAAAAAAAAGACGGTTTACTTATCATGATAGATTAGATGAGGCTTTCATTAAGATTTGGTGGGGATCAGGGATACAGTCGATCCTTAGTGTGATTTTGATTTCCCATGTCAATTTTTAGTTTTGACTAATCTAGTGGGTATTATTAATGTGTGGGTATTTATGTTAAAATTAATTATATAATATTGATTAATTTCATGAATTATTAAATTCTACATTCTATAAGGATTAGTTTTTTTATTATGTTTGTATTTTTCATGTTATTAGAACTCTAATATGATGGTATAGTCTCCTAAAAATCACATATTATTCTATTTATTATTGTTTATAGGCTATTTAATATAGGGAGGCACTTATAAGGTAAGATATTTTCATTATCCAATTACAAAATCCAGTTAATAGGGGTGGCGAAGTTAAGAGAACCACAATATCATCTAAAATAACAACAATAAAAAGAATCATAATAATAAATATTTATTATTAAATGTAATTATTTTGAAAAGATGGGATGTCTTAGGTGTTTTGATAGTAATGATGATTTATGATGATATTAAATATATGATCCATAACGACCCATTCTAATTTGAATATTATTTCAATATGGTGGAATCTTTCTGAAAGGGTCAATCACAATTAAATATTCCTATAGAAATTAATTGCGGATTAAAAACAAGGTCAACTTTGGTGAGGGGATAAGTAAAACATGAATATAATATAATGACGAAGAGGATAAAATTGAAGAGGTTTTGAAGAGGGGATCTTATTCACATACTATTGATATAGGTAATAATTATCACTCTATGGATTAACAATACAAGGATGGGAGTTTGTACAGAATTTTAGATCTCGATTCTCTAAGGAAGTGGTTGGGCCATGGAACATGAACATTTATTTCCACTATTAATCATAAAAAAATGAGGCCAGTAATGGTATTTGAATTTTATAATAGTAAAATTGATGAAATAATTCATTTATATATAATATTAAGGAAAAGTAATTATTATATGATTAACATAATATTTTATTCATTTTAGTTTATGATTCAAATAAGACATGGAATAATGTTAATGTTAGTATTATATTTATTTTTTTATGTTTTTCATATTTTAATGTGAGTGTAATTCATTTTATAGAGGATAAGTAAAGAAAACAATAATAGATAATAATTCATTGTCTTGATTTGGTATTCTTGAACCATATTATTTTAAATGAAATTTCACCATGCATTGGAAGAAAACATAAATTTCCAGAGAATACAATAACATGAGAAATTGGATATTAAATGAATCACCCTTGAGTATCATCACATATTGATGGTGTTCTTCAATGTTTAGATTTTATAATCAAAACACAAAATTACAAAAATACAAGGACTAGTATACATATGACATATATAATTGTGGACCCTATAGAGATTCAGATTATTATCTTTTTATATTAGTTTGGATGTAATGATGATCGATTATTTCAATTTTTAAATAGCTCTAAAATAAATTTTTGGATACATAAATGAACAAATAACATCACAATTTTAAAAATTCCTAATTATGTTATAATTTTAATTCCTATATTTCTAATAGGAGATTTGGTTTTTTAGAACTGAATCAATATATATCCTTATTTAGAAATTTAATATCTAAAATATGAACTCTCATTTTATTATTGTAATCTAATATGATTGATTTAACTATTATTTAATCCAGAACTGTATTGAGAAATATAATTAATATAGTAAAATTGTTAAAGAATAATATAATAAAAAGTAATTGTATTAAGAATAAATTTTTTTAATTAACACAAAATAATCACACAAGAATTATGATGATGGGATATAAGAATGATTAAATGTAATTTCCTAAAAGGAATCACTTTTTAATAAAAATGAAATAATTTATTCAATCCCCCATTAGTAAAAAACATGACATAAATAATATCGTCCCATGTGTTTTAACACAATCCTAGAAGAGTATCAAAATTAATCATGAGGGAAATTGACCATAACATGGAAACAATAGAGAAGTTACTCTCTATTATTGTCTATCGCTGGACATCACATTCCCAGGTATCCTTCTCCTATTATTAATGAGATAAATATTCTTCTATCATCCCTCCAAATATTCGTACTAATCATTTAAAAAAAATTATACCAATAGTTTTTTCATTCTTTTTCTAAAATAATATGGGCCAATGAAAGATTATTAATATGTGGAACTGTATTTTCCATCCCTTATTCCACTTGTTTAAACTGTATTGTTGTTAAATATAAACCAAAGTTAATGATGATGATAAAATTAAATAAATAAATGAAACATTACTTATTTAATTTATACATAATATTTAATATTTAATTTTCAAGAAAAAACTTATTAATTTAATCTACAAATACACTTTCATTATAAAAATATTGGATCAACATTATTTTCCCATAAATTAAACATTAATATTCAGCTAAAAATATCATTTCAGTCTCTATGAAGATATCTTATATTATTCATATATCCAATTTTACCAAATCATTCAACGCTCTAGAAAAATATTAAATAATGATGTTATCTGCCCTAATATAGTTTAGTAATTATTCGAACACCATTTAATGTGGTGTAGAATCTTGTATTGTAGTGAAATAAATTATATCACCACAAATTCTATGAAAATACCATGGATCATGGAACATATTTTTCAATTTTATGCTATGAACTATACAAGTTATTATTAAAAAAATTAAATCCCACCATGCCTCAAAATTGAATCATTTTCATTAATATTAAACATGATCTTTTAATGTTTATGTTCAATATGATTAGAAATATGTCCATTTGATATATTTTCATTCTTATTACAAGGTTACTTGTTTGATGTAGTTAATCTCATAAAGTGAGAACATGATAATTTAAATTTGGTTCATATTATGAAATATATGTATAATCTCACTTATATTGATGATTTTTATTTAAATTTTTACACGAACCTTATCCACCAGTCTTATTGAAGTGTAAACCCTTCCAATCATGTTATTTTATCTGATGTGGGTGTATAAATATTTTTACAAAATATATCAAATTTGATAAATCTCCTAACATGTATACTAGGATGCATTATTAATTTTTATTTAAAGACAATCCTGCCACTTTATTTGTGCGCATGTTAATTAACACCCCTTATTTATAACACTAGTTTTGGAACCAATTAATCTACTAATATTGATATGAATTTGTAAAGATGCGGATTTTTCCATCTAATTATTTTATTTTAATGAAAATATTATGAGTCCAAGAAAATTGACGGCATGTGATTCTGATTCCCCTTGTGCCGGGAATGAATTTTTTTATGAATTTAGGGAAGTTCAGTTAACAAACAAGAAATGTTTGTTAATATTTGAACCAGTGCTCGAAATTGAAATATGAGGACACCATTGAACTCACAGTGCCTATATTCACTTAAGGAGTCCTTCACCTCAACCGCAGTTGGACGATGGTGGATGTTAGTCTTCAGATATTTGTGGGAGAGTTAAAACAATAAAACTAAAATAAAACAACAACTTTTATTTTATTTTCTTGGAAACACCATTTTTAATACTTGGTGGTGGGGACCACTCTAACTCTCCTATAATGTATGCAATCCCATGGAATTCTCCAAATGAGTGAGCCAACATTTAATTGATCTAATTATTAAAAAAATTGGATCCTCACCTTTCTTGAGGTTGGGGGAAAACATTGACAAAGGATAACATTTGTTAGAGATGGGAACATGGTGGGAGAACATCGTCCAATGAAGAACATATCCAACAATGAATGAACCCACGATCATGGAAACTCCGACATCACCATCTTCATATCCTTCCTCACGACACCTCCAATGAACGTCAAGATTTGTGGTTTTAATTTAAAGAATTATTAAATCTTTTTGTTGGTAGTTAATATTCTTAATTCACAATGACGATGGACAAAAAAACATTTCCATCGATGTTAAATTATACTTTGAATTATTCATTATGTTATTTTCACATTCTTTGTGAGTTCTTTGGTTCCATATAATTAAACGCACTAAAAACACAAAGTCTCGTTTAGCATGACATATGGATGTGGAGATCTAGAACTGAGGATTGTGTATATGCAGACGTCATATTTTTTGGCCATATAACAAAGATGTGATGGAATGTGGAAGAAGGTGGTGGCCGACATTCCGGATGGTAGCTTTGAAGAGGGTGGTACGTGTCTGCATTGCCTGTAGAGGAGGAGGTCGCAGTTCGAGCAGCGGCGCACCGGAGGGCAGCCGACATCCGGACGGTCGTGGTTCGAGTAAGTGGCGCACCGGAGGGCAGCTAGCATCTGGCTAGCTTCAGTTCGAGCGGCGGCACACTAGAGGGTGGCCAACACCCGACCGGCCGCAGGACTAGCTAGTGGCGCACCTAAAGGGTGGCTGAAATCGAGCCGGCCACAGGAGGACAGCAGCACTGTCGCGCCCCTGGGAAGAGAACCAGTCAGGAATCTGGCTGGTCGTGACACACCGAGAAGGACCCGCTCCAATGGTTCTAGCATGCCAAGGACTGAACGGTCTGTTGGACCATTTGGGTGACATGGGGGGAGTGCCTCCCCTCTCAGGTAGCGGCTTGGGTGGGCCCCACCACAACGTGCAACCCCGGCCTCAGGCTACACTAAGTGTCGGTCCAGAACATTGCCCAGTGGGCCGGGCCCACAACGTCCCAGGTCAACAGGGCCAGACCTAGTCTGGGTCGAGTTGTCACAGGCCAGGTCGGGCCACCTCAGTCTGCCCGAGTCGGCCTGGGCCCAGGCCCATCTAGACATATATATTCCTTTTTTTCCATATCTTGAGAACCGTTCGTCCGTTGGACAAACTTTCTGTGGTGCCAGAATCCTTGAATTGAGATGGTCCATTTGGTATAAATCACATGATTCTTGAATTATTTTGAGGTAAAATCGAGTTGGATCGAACTTGAATCCAATCAGGCCCTCCGAAAGGAAACACTATTAACTTACTGACTGGGCATCTAATTGACGCACCGTTAGTTTCATTGGGTACCTCTTGATGTGACAGACCCTTGGGATTCTTCTTCGTGGGACTTTTTGGAAGTATAATTATTGATCTATGGCTTCAGGAGCATAACCTCCCAAAATCAGGCATTCTTAGGGTGGTAACCCTACCGCGGACTATACTTAATGAATCCTCAGATCTTGTGTGGGTCATCTTCAGATCCTATGTGGGTTAGCGCTCAATGATTTTTTGTGTGTCAGAGCATACCTATCATGTGTGGGTTAGAGCTCTACGATCCAGTGATGGTTAGTGCATACCAATCCTATTTGGTTCAGCGCTTCACGATCATGTATGGTTTATCACATACCGATCCTATGTGGGTCATCTCCAGATTCTTTGTGGGGCATATTCAGATCCTGTGTGGGTCATCTTTGATCCTGTGTGGGTTAACAGAAAATTCTGTCAACAATGTAAGACAATCTATCAGTACCGCTAATCATAAATACTTCTATACTTATGTTATACCTGGTTTGAGCTAAGTATTTACCTTTGTGGTACTTACCTTTGTGGTATTCGTTTTTGTTGTGTTACCTTTGTGGTACATACCTTCATGGTGATACCTTTGTTATATTAATCTATGTGTATTAAACATTTTGGTACTTAACTTTGTGGTGTTACCTTCTTGGTATTCATTACTTCGTGGAATAGATGATCTTTTGGAGAAAGTGTTGGGCAGTATGTTTCCTCATGGATAAGATGGGTATACTAGATAACTAAGGTATAGGTATGGTCATATACCTAAGTAGGGTTGACTGATGTTTTCATATGTTGTGATTACAATATCACTTTGTGGATTATAAATTGTGGATTTTGAGAGACCATTGTGGATCTGAGGGTCCCTACTTAGTATCATTATACTCACCCCTACACGGTCTACTCCTACACCTTGTTGTGTCTTGTGTAGACGATTGACATTTTTGATCGAGGAAGAGGGTATTGGGACTGGAGGCTGCTTAGAGGTGGACTTTAGACAAGGCATAATATAGAGATGACCATTTGACATATGTACCTACCATTTAGGTAGGATCCTTGGCGGGTGTTCATAGGAGTTGTTTTCAGTTTTAGTTGTACTTTTTAGTTGGTCTTGTATTCTGGCCCCTATACATTCTTTACACACCCTATTTACTATATAGTTTACTTTATTTTCATTTATGATTTTTTGTGACTGGTTGTGTGAGTTTATATGTTATAATGGAAATGACATACCGATTTTAGGGATGTGCCTTTGAGTTGTTGGTAGCCAGCCCCTGGCCTATGGAAGGCCGACTTGGGGTAGTCAGGGCACATGCCCTAGGGGATGGGTTGTGAAACTTTCGTATCATAGGATTTTGGTTCTACCGATGAACTAGAACTCTGATCTTCTCTATGTGACAATTGTGTTAAGTGTGATGGGTGTGATTTTTAGTTCAGAGAGCCTAGTTTTGGTGAGGCAACCGATGTATCCATACACCAGGACTATAACTTTTGATTTCCAACACTGTGCATGAAAACACTGATTGCATTTGTGTTTTTTAAAAAAATTATTTTTCATTTCTTTGGGTCAACACAGTAGGTATAACATATTTAAATTGGCACACCTATTTATTTCATGATGCCTCCATGCAGATATCTAGCCAGCGTTCCAGGTAGAGTACATGATGACATCCCACCGAGCGACGAGGCTTCGGTTCAGGGCCCTACTAAGATAGTTGTACCATCGGGTGGTGAACTAGCAGCAACACTAACCATTGGACAACTGATGAAACCAGCCCCATAAGTAGAGGTTTCACACCGCATGAGTTCATTGCATGAGTTCCAAAACATGAGGCCACTGATGTTCCAAGGTGAGACAGATCCACAGGCAGCTGAGGACTGGATGAAGGCAGTGGTTTGAGTTTTTCGACTGGTAGGGACACCATCTGATCTCATGGTGATCCTTTATACCATCCTTCTTCAGGAAACAGCGGCCAGATGGTGGAGCATGATGCTCTTGGTTCATAACAAGGTCACTGTCATCTGGGAGGCCTTCGAGATCCTTTTCATGGAAGATTTCATCCTAATGACCTAATGCTCAGTGCGTATACAAGATCTTCTCCACTTGCAATATGATAGAATGACCATGGCTCAGTATTCAGTGAGGTTCACTGACCTCTTGCGCTAATCCACTAACATGGTTCAAGACCCTTTCTTCAGGGCTTGGACCTTCAAGAAGGGGCTCATATGGGATATTAGAGATTCGATGATTTTTCACATAATCCTGATGCATGCGGGGGTTTTAGAGCTATCACTCTTAATTGATAGATTCCTTGCTGAGTAGTCACTGGCATAGAGACCGACCGCACTATGCTATGTAGAAGAGACATCTATAGATAGTAGTAAATAGATGACACAGAGGACAATGAGGACCCAACCGACAGGTGAACGACCGTTGGATACATGTTCGGTGGTGTGGGGATCTCGAGATAGAGTATGAAGGCTAGGGAACATGCAGTGTTACTTGTGCGGCGGGTAGGGTCACATGGCTCACGACTACTTGTCCACCGTACGGATGACCAAAAGACAGTTGAAGGACTACCTGGGTAGAGGCAAAGATTCGATCTAGGAGGTCCTCATATAGGTGGCAGATGTGGCCAAGGAGCAGGTAGTGCAGTAGGTGGTGGGAGGTGATTCGAGGTTCTACCATTACCACCACCTGGTGGTCCACCCCAACCATAGGGAGTGGGTGGAAAGGCAAGAGCTTATCTTCAAGAAGCCGAGGCCTACGATCGGAGCGCTCCAGAGATGATATGAGGTATGATCTGTGTCTACTCAACCATAGATTCAGTTCTTATAGACATAGGTTCCAGTCATTCTTTTATTTCCATGACCCTCATTCGGAGCTCGAATATTCTGGTGGAGCTTTTGGCTCGATCCTTAGAGCTATAGACTTCTACGGGAGAAGATTCAATGATTACGCACAGGTGCTGATAGTGTGAGTTTACTATTAGAGGCGATAGGTTTTGCTGGGATCTTCTAGTGGCCACGTCAAGGCCATACGATGTCCTCATGGATATGAAATGGTTATCCACAGGCTATTCTCATATTGATTTTATTAGGTGCAAAGTGTGGTGTGTCTGCATTGATGGGACCATGTGTTCCTTCACTGACAAAAAGGGATCCTTTTAAGCATATGATGGACTTACCTGTAGGAGGGTGCGGCCAATCACATATCATTTGGCTAGCATTAACCTCATAGAAGTTGATGTTGAGATTTTGAGCTATCCTGTAGTGGTGGACCAGTACGCTGATGTTTTCCCTGATGATGTTTCAGGTCTATCTCCTCATAGAGAGGAGGAATTATACATCAACTTGTACCCTGGGATATCAATGATATCTACACCAGCATATTGGATGTCTCCCGTGGAGCTGCATGAGTTTTGAGTACAACTGGAGTTCATGCAGAGTAAGGGGTTCATTAGGCTTAGTGATTCTCCATCGGTCACCCCGATTTTATTCAACAAGAAGGTGGATGGGAGTTTGAGACATTATGTGGACAATCGACACCTGAACTAGGTGACCATGAAGAAAAAATACCCACCCATGACGATTGACGATCTCTTTGATCAGCTGATGGTCGCCCAATGGTTTTCGAAGATGGACCTCAGAAGAGTCGATCACCAGCTTAGGGTACGAGATGAGGATGTGCAGAAGATGGACATTAAATGTTTTTATTTCCATTATGAGTTCTTCGTTATGCCATTTTTTGTGACCAACACCCTAGAAGTGTTCATGGGACTCATGATCAGGATCTTCTAGCCATACATCGATCGCTTTGTGGTAGTCTTCATCGACGACATCCTGATATACTCAGCGACAGAGGAGGAGCATGCCTATTATTTGCATATAGTTCTGGACACCCTCCAAGAGCACCAACTTTATGGTATTCTCTCCATGTGCCAGATCTAGATCTGAGAAATTCACTTCCTGGGACACGTCATCTCAAAGGCTGGAGTTGCGGTGGATCCAGAGAAGATTTAGGTTGTGCTTTCTTGGGAGCCACCTAGGAGTGTGATGGAGGTACGGATTTTCCTGGATTTTTTCGGTTACACTCGAAGGATTGGGCTTGACATTTCTAGATTTACGGCAACATTATCAGCATTAACGAAGAAGGGGAAACCCTTCGTGTGGTCAGAGAGATGTTAGTAGAGTTTTCAAGAGCTAAGGTAGATACTGACGAGTTCCCCTATCTTGGTGCTACCTGAGGAGGGAGTTGGGTACGTAGTATACAACGACACATCAGGGACCATACTCAGATGCGTCCTGATGCAGGAGAGAGTAGTGATCACATATGGTTCATGATACCTAAGGTAGAATTAGTAGAAATACACTTCCCCTGACCTGGAGTAAGATTCAATGTTATTCACCTAGAAGATTTGGAGACATTACCTGATGGGAGAACGTTTTACAGTCTACACTAATCATAGGAGTCTCATGTATATATTCTCTCAAAAGGACCTGAACCTGAGACAACGAAGCTGGCTATAGTTCCTCAAAGACTATGAATTCGAGATAGGCTATACTCCTGGGAAGGGGAAAGTTGTAGAAGAGTCACTCAGCAGGATATTTGGTATAAAATTTCTGATTTATACAATGGAGCAGCTAGCCGCATTGTGGATATCCTATGTGGATCGAGATAGAGCAGCCTATCTTCAGTCACTGACAGTCACTCCCCCACTCCTTCAGTGAATTTGGGAGGCATTGCTTGGAGACAACAACTAAGAGGCTCAATGTTCTCAGATATCCACATGATAGGTTCTTGATAAATTTTTTGATGGTGGGGAGCACGTCATCCTATTTAGAGGATGTATTATGGTACTAGTGACACTACAAGAGGAAGTGTTGAGGGAGTTCCATACGTCCCCTCTAGCAGTTCATCCAGAAGTGGCGAACATGTACTAGTACTATCAGCATCAAAATTGTGGTCAGGAATAATGAAATAATTAAGAGAGTTTTTCTCTTGGTGCCTCACTTGTCCTCAAGTGACGGCAGAGGACCAAGTTCTAGCAGGATTAGTTCATCCACTAGTGGTTCCAGAGTTGACATGGGATGGAATTTCAATGGACTTTGTGACAGGACTTCCACGTACTTACAAGAGTCATGATTCTATCTGGGTGATCATTGACCGACTCACTCTGTAGGCCCACTTCCTACCTATAAGAGGGCAGGGGTCAGTAGAGAGCATGGGACACCTCTACGTTTTGGAGATTGTATGACTTCATGGAGTTCCATCTATTATTCTATCTAATTTTGATGCATGTTTCACATCCCGTCAATTGAAGGGGTTTCAGGAGGCGTCTGGGACTCAGCTTCGATTGAGCATTGCCTTTCATCCTCAGACGGATGGTTATGCAGAGTGGACCATTCAAAACCTTGAGCACATGTTTCATGCTTGTAGCCTTGATTTCGGATATAGTTGGGCGGATCGCTTTCCCTTAGTGGAGTTTGCATACAACAACTGTTATCACTCCACTATCAGTATGGCACCATTCAAGGAGTTGTACGGTCAACCTTGCAGATCACTTTTATGCGGGATTGACCTAATGGAGTCAGAACTCGAGGGACCAGAGATGGTACGTGCTACCACTATGAAGGTGCAGATCATCCAGGAGTGGATGAAGACAATACAGAGCAGGCAGAAGTCTTATGCTGACAGGAGTTGGAGACCAATGTAGTTTGAGGATAGTGACCATGTCCTTCTACGTGTTTCAACTCGATGAGGTTTACGGAAATTTGGCTGAGGCAGCAAGTAATCTCTGATGTTTATCCGACCTTTTCAGGTCCTCAACAGAGTTGACGAGGTGTCTTACCACTTAGCTCTTCCAAGTCAGTTGCACTGGGTGCATGACGTTTTCCATATATCCTAGTTGAGTAGATACATATATCATCCGCTACAAATCATTGGCTGGGGTGAGCTGGACATAGAGGATGGGGCGACGTTTTCTGAGGTTCCCGTGAAGTTTGTGGATCGAGATGAGAGATTCCTATGTGGGTGATCAATACCACTAGTGTGTGTACAATGGTATCACATGAACCTCTAGGAGAGCACATGGTAGTGGGAGGCACATATTCTTGCTCAGTATCCCCACTTTTTTCCCTATATTGTGTTGTGGATTTTGAGGATGCACAACCCTGAGGTGGGAAGAATGTAATGACCAAAATTTTTCCATGTAGTTTTTTTATTTAAATGGAAATATTATGAGTCTTGGAAAATTAACGGTGTGTGATTCCATGGGTCGTTTTTCCCGGAATGATTTTATGGACTTTTTTAGGTATGTTCAGCAAACGTGTGAGAGTCGTTTTGTAACTGTTGAATGATTGCTCGGAATTGAAATCCAAGGACACCGTTGAACTTGTAGTGTTGATATTATATTAAGGAGAACATCACCTTTTCTGACATTGGTTCAGGGTGGAAGATAATATTTTGGATTATTGTGGGAGAGTTAAAAGAATAAAAATAAAATAAAACAAAAAATTTTATTTTATATTCTTGAAAACTCCATTTTGAATACATAGAGGTGGGGACCACCCAAACTCCCCTTCAATGTGAGGAAACCCATGGAATTATCCTAATGAATGAGCCAAAATTTAATTGATCTATTAATTAAATATTTTGGCTCCACACCATACTTGAGGTTGGGGGAAAACGTTGGAAATGGAGAAATTTTGTGAGAGAGGAGAACTTGGTGGGAGAACCTCCTCAAATGAAGAACATCTCCAACGAAGAACGAACTGATGATTGAGGAAATGTCATTGTCGCCATCTTCATCCCATTCAATTTGTCACCTCCATCAAATGTCAAGGTAGGGTGTTTTAATTTGTAGTATGATTAAATATTTTTGTTGATTCTTCATATTCATGATTCACAACGATGATGGCCACACAAAAATGGCCATCGATCCTCACATATAACATGATTCAATTCTTATGTTCTTCACGCATTCATCGTGCGTTCTATGATTCCAAATAATTAATTCTGCTAAAAACACTATGTATCATTCATCGTGACATATTGAAACAGATATCTCGACCTGAAGATAGTGAATAAGTGGGAATCATATTTTTCATGATTAGAATGAAGCTGCGATGGTACATGGAAGAAGGCGTCGGCCGACACGCCGGCCGACCGTGTGGAAGAGGGCGGCGTTCGTCCGCACTATCAGCTGTGGAGGAGACCGCAGTTGGAGCGGTGACACACTGAAGGGAGGTCATCACTCAGTCGGTTGTGGTTCGAGTAGGTTTCCCACTAGAGGGCTGCCAACATCTGCACTACTGTAGTGCGAGCAACGGTTCACCAGAGGGTGGTCGGAACCCGGCCGGTAGCAGGTCGAGCTGGAGGTGCACCAGGAGGGTGGCCGACACCCTACAGGCTGCGGGAGGAAAGTAGCGTTGTCACGCCTCTAGGAGGAGAATCAACCAAGAATCCATCCAACTGCGAGAAACCAAGCAGGACCCGCTCTAGCAGTTCCCACTCGCCAAAGACCAAACGGTCCATTGGACTATTCAGTTAACATGGAGGGAGCGCCTCCCCACTGGGGTGGAGGCTCGGATAGGCCCAACCATAAGGGGCCACCCCGGTGGTGCGTTGCACCGCAGGCCGCGCCCAGTGGGTTGGGCAGGGCCGCCCCCTTCGCGGGCCTGGTCAGACAATGGCCTAGTAGTCTGAGCCTGTGACCGGCTAGGCAATCTTGGCCGGACCCAGACTGGGTCGGACCGGACCAAGGACCATCTGGACACAGATATGCCTTTTTGGCCATATCTTGAGAACTGAACATCCATTTGATGAATGGTCTGTGAAAACAGAATCCATGGTTAGAGACCATCCTTTTTTATACTCCACTTGATATTTGTATAATGTTATAGTACAAAGGGGTTGGATCAAACCCATATCCAACCGGGCCCTTGGAATGGAAACACTAATAACATACAAACTGCGCATTCGATTGACACTTCGTCAGTTGTGTTGGGTCCCTTCTGAAGTGAAAAACCTTTGTGATGATTATTCATAAGACTTTTGGGATATTGATTTATCGACCTATGGATTGAGGAACAAAACCTCCAAGAATCTAGCAATCATATTGCTGGAACCCTGCAGCTGGCTGTACATGAAGCATCATCAGAACCTATGTGGGTCATCTTCAGATCATGTGTGGGTCAGCGCTTAGTGTTCCTATGTGGGATAGCGCATACCAATCCTATGTGGGTCAACACTCAGTGATCTTGTGTGGGTCAGCACATATGGATCTTGTCTGGGTCATCTTCAGATCTTGTGTGGGTCAGCACATACTGATCCTGTGTGGGTCATCTCCAGATCCTGTGTGGGTCATCTTTAGATCCTGTGTGGGTCATCTTCGACCATGTGTGGGTCAACATAAAATATTATCAATGAAGTAATATGATATAGTATTACAACTAACCATCTATACTTCCATACTTAAGTGTATCTGGTGTGAGTTGAGTATTTACCTTTGTGGTACATACCATTGTGGTATTCTTCAGTATGGTGTTACCTTTTTGGTACTTACCTTCATGGTTATACCTTTGTGGTATTCTTCTATGTGGATTTACCTTTTTGGAAATTACCTTTGTGGTGTTACCTTCATGATATTCTTTCCATCATGGAATAGTTGAGCTTTGGGCTAAAGAGTTGAGCTTTATGTTTCCACATGGATAAGATGGGTAAGCATGATAACATTGGTATATGTATGGGTATATACATAATTAGGTTTGACTGATGTTTTAATACCTTGTGATTATAGTATTTCTTTTTGGATTTTAATTTGTAGATTTTGAGAGACATTTGGGGGTCTCGAGGTCCCTACTGAGTATTGTTATACATAGCCCTACATGGGCTATGCCTGCACCATGCTGTTTCTTGTGCAGACGATGGACAGTGTTGATCGAGGATGAGGGTACTGAGACTGGAGGATTCTCGAAGGTGGACCTTAGATGAGGTGTACCAAAGAGACTACCATTCGAGAGCAGTACCAACCCTTCAGGTAGGATCCTTGGTAGGTGTTCCCAGGAGCTGTTTTCCGTTTTACTTGTACTTTTTAGTTTATCTTGTATTCAGGCCCCTTTACTTTCTGTACACACCCTATTTACTATATAGTTTACTTTTTTCTTCTATATTTCTATGTGATTGTTTGTGTGAGTTTACAGTTTATAATGGAAATTCCTAGTCGGTTTTAGGGTTGTTCCTTTCCAGTGTGAGTGGCCAGCCCCTGGCCTATGGAAGGTAGGCTTGGGGTAGTCATGGTACGGGCCCCAGGGGACGAGTCATGACACATTCCGTGTGAGTTAGTCCTATAATGTGATTTTATATAAATTTAAATGAATTTTATTTGATATTTTATGCATTATTAACTAAACAAATTAAATATTTTATGTTCCTACCAAAAATCATTAATTTAAAAAAATTAATACCTCTAAAAATATAAATTCATAGAAAAAATAATATAGAAAATTTATCTATTGTTTGATCACATACATACACATTTCCAACCCAACCATTATCTATGAATTAAATAAAATATAATCTATAATATAATAATAAAAATTATCAATTTATCATACTCGTAATAAAAAATACATAACCAATAATGTTAAAATCTCGGAACCCATTATATTCAAACATTTACCAACAATTTCTAAATTATCACTTGAAATTCAGTACTCGTCACCTTTATCGATTTTTATTAAATATAATTTCAAAAATTACCATTATATTACATATATATAACAATATTATGTACTTATGACCATTATTTACTAAAACAAATTATTCCTAGCATTTTAGGGGTCTTTTTACGCAGATGTTGAGTGTTTTTGTGACTATTTAGAAAGGATCATGGTTTCTGAATTATTAATGTAAATAAATGGTATTTATTAGGAAAAGTTATCAAAGGATAGGGATTCTAAGATGGGTGCATGAGTAGTTCATGGTATAGGATACAATTGAGGCCTTTATAGTAAAATGAGTATCTAGGAATAACATAATTCTTCACTATTTTTTCATAACACATGTGGCCACAAAACAAAATCATGGCGGTTTTCTAGAGGATATTAACCCTTAGATAGGTGGGTAATGGATTTTTAACCATCTTTACAAACCATGATGATGGGTCTTAAATATCCAAAATTTTCATTTTATATCTAAATTACATCATGAGTCCACTATTGGTTCTCATATGTAATATGGATTCAAATCAAAGTCCCTCCATTAAGGAATTTTGTGATTTCATCCTCTCAATGGGGTGATTCAATTCATTTTCTAGCTGGTTGATCATGGAAATTAATGGTACATCTTCATTCATTAAACGTTTTTATTCACACATTTATATCTCTAACTTTCTCTTTGAAATATTTGATAGATGAAGAAGTTCATGAACTGATCTTTGGTTTCATGTGTGATTTAATATAATTTTTTAGAACTGATGAGGGAGATGGATAGATCATAATAGTTTTCATTAATCAAATTTTTTTCCATTGATTACCTGACCCTTGAAAATGTAAGTGTCATTAAAAATAATCTCTCAATATTTTCACAATGCTCGAACATGTTACATTGGTTTATTTATTATTATTATTTATATATGTTATAGTTCTATGATATTTTTATTAATAATGATATAATTTTTGGACATCCCCTTAAAAATGATTTTAAATTAAAATTTAATGGAATGTGAAAATGATTTTAGGGCCATTGTTTTAGGAATTACTATATTCTTGTTCTTATTGAAATAAACCAAATGAAATGAATAAATATACGATGATGATAGGACATGGTAACATAAGAATTAAGTTGTAAATGTAGGATAAATATGTTAAGGTGTTTTTCAATGATGGTTAAATTAATTTCTACTACAACATTGAAAATTTATTTTTTAAGATATGAGGAGGAGACACTGGACTATGTGGTAATCTTAAATAGAAATTCTGGTTCATCGCCATCTATTGTTATTACATGAACTTGATATTCTACTAATCATATATTTGTGACGAAACTAGTGGAAAAAATATAACAACCCATACAATATTACCCCATGGTTGTATCATAATGAAATTCATAAAACAAATTATTTTAAAACCAATTTGGTATTTGGTATTTGAAATGTGGCACTTGATAATATTATCAAAAATATACTCTTATTCACACTTTTTGGAATTATACTTAGAAACATGTATCCTTGAATGGTATAATAATTTTTATTTCACCATTTCATATATCAAAAAATGAAAATAATTGTTTATTTATATTTATCTCCTCAAATTAATAATTGTTGGTCTATTTATCATATTCCACATATAGGACACTTGGTGGGACCGTGTTGTGCTTCTTATGCTCACACACTACATATTTTATTGGGTATGTGCAGACTATATATTATTAGATATACAAAAAATCAAGATTAAATGTGTGAAATGGGAAATTTCAATTAGTGGGTGAGGGATATAGGTAGTGGTGTTGTAGGAAGAAGATCCTCAAGCCACATGGAGTTAGGGGTTTGGATAGAGCAGTCATGGAATTATTAACCAGACAACCATTTGTATTGTCTCTTACCAAAATCAGAGCATATTGTTGTTTTATAATGTGGTATTGTTTCTTCATGGTTATATAATATAGTACATCGATAATTCATATTTTTTTTATTCGAAAATGTAGTCATAAATGTGTTCATAGATGCCTAAAAACTAGTTTCCAACTTACGACTATCATGTATATCATTCAAGACATGTTTTGATCAGACAATGGTTCCTAGCATGATGAGTGCTCTGGGTTGGTTTGTGGAAAAATAGTATTAGAGTAATGGTTCTTGACTAGTTTTTTTCATATGTTTAGACATGATATGTGGGATTTGGGACATAAGCAATATGTTATGAGTGGTTTCATGTCAATTTCATGTTGAAACTATATTTTTTATACCATTCAGCGGGCAAATAATATATATTTCATTCATTTATTAACATGACTTTAGATACATTCTATTAAAAATCAATTATTAAAGGTTTCCTATAATTAAATGTGGGTTTAATAATTAATTATAGTTTTTATACTAATATATTACTTCTTAATAGGAAAATACCCATTATCTAAAATAATTATCCATAGTAGAATCATTAAAGCCTAGAGCCTTCAGAATCATGAGAACATAATCTTCTGGAATGTATGATATATAAATAATCTATGAACATTTTCCTCATTACTAGAAAAATTCTTATAATTATCATTCAGAAAACCATTCTTTATAACCTAGGGAAAGGAAACATCAAAAAGGATGAGATTAGATTCTTAGTAAGGGTAAAAATGGGAGATACAAAACCCTAACATATTCATAAGGGTATGATAACATCATCATGGGATTTCAATAGACTACCCTTTATTTATAATATCATAATCACATGTCATGTTATAATTTTTGGTAGCTTATTAAACATAAATCTTGATGGAATTAAAGAACATGATCACTGAGAATATAAAGTTAGCATAAGACATGGAATTGTGGGATACACATAATCATATAAAATAATTTCTTTAGTAGTAAATGAGCATATCCATATATATCATAGTGGAATGGGTTCACTACCCAAAGGATTATAGTAGTCAATGTTCACAAACAAGACTATAATATTGGAAAAAGTCCATTTTTGAACTTTTTTCACTCCCCATTACAATCCTGTTTTTCTCATGAGATAAGAATATTTTTCCAATTCATTGGAATGGGTAAATGGTCCCACCTATCACATAATGGAAATCACACATACATCTATGAGAAGATAATTAAAAATCCAATATATAAAAACCCATTAATTGAAATGTATTTTTAAAAAATTCAGCACATATGAATTCATTAAATAAATGGGTTTCGTAGAACATTTCATCATAGAATAACTCATGGAAAAAAACATGATTCACAAATATCAAATCATCATAAACCTAAAAAATACATATAAGGAATAAATATGTTATAATTTGATAATATCACCAGTAATGATAAAGTGACATAAATGGATTTCATCTTATATTGGAATATATTTTGAAATAAATATCACAATGAACATTTTCTAACAAAACTAACATTTCATTGAATATAAAATTTTTAATACAAAAGTGAATAAAATATTTTTGAAATAGATTTTTTTGTATTTTACCTTGAAATATCATAATGTAACATTTAATGAAAATAAAAATCATGATGATGGGAGATTGTGTTTATTCCATACATGTAAATACCCTAACTCTAGTATTCTAGATATTAGGGTTACATTATTCCATTGGAATAATATACATAGAATCATTTCTCGATGGACCGAACAATTTGACAGTTTTTAAAAAAATAATACATACATAAACCATAAATTAAAATTAGAATTATAAAATATAGCATATATATTACACCTATACAAACATTATTCTACTAAATTTATAATGAATTTTATTCCTAAAAATACTCTATCAATCATGTGGAAAAAACATAAGAATGGGGTCACCCAAAATTATTAGTAAGGGCCTGTATAGAACTAAATTTATCATTTATAAACAATTACAAATAAAGTAGGGAAAATAAATGAAAGGAAATAGATTTATTCAATGCCTTGAGCATAATAAGGATGAAATAAAATATGTTCTAATAATTCTAAAAAAAATAGTCAAATGATCTGGAAAACACAACCCACGATATTCTACTAATAAAATAGTCACATGGAAATCAATAAATAATATCATAATTATGGAATGCATAATTTAAGAAATATATAACATATGGTTGATGATTCTTCCATGAATCTAATAATATATATGATTTATTACCAGAATCTTAAAAAACTAGCCATGCTATGGCCAAAACACAATCTATCATTTCTCATGAGACCTACAGACTCTTCGAGTGGTTATATTAGGCCCAAAACTTCACATAATATGTCTATTGAATTCCTAATATGAAATGAGTGAAACATAATCTATAAAAAAATTCATATTAAAATTATAATAATAAATGATAATAATTTTTCCAATCAATAATCATAATCAAAAGTTATATAGAGTAATATGGTGAATTGAATCAAAATAATACATCCCCATTCAACTAATTATAAATATTTTACTAAAATATGGAAGATATTTTCATCGGATATCAAACTAATTGCTGTATGAGAATAAAAAAAGGATGTTGATATAGATCAAAATACATTAAATTCGATTATTTAAAAATTCATGTGGAAAATACCCTGTTTCACATTAAAAATAAATTATTTTTAAAATAAAGTAAAATTATTAAAGATAACATTTTATTTTATGACAAATATGTTCACCAATAAATTATTCTTTAATTTATTATAGCATTATTATGTTTTGCTATTCTTCTGACACAATATGAGTTAAAAAAGAATTCATTTGATATTTTTTACCAGAAAAAATTAAATGAACCTTGTTTAAAAAATGAAAAAATATACACTTCAAAGAATTTTCTTAGAATTAAAAATTGAGTAATATTGAATTGGATAAAAACATAGTAGAATAGTAAAGACCATTTGGGATGTTTTTTAACAAAATAATGAAATGGGTGAAAATTTTATTTTTAAGAGAAACATTAAAAAATATTGTTTTTAAAAAAAGTATCTTAAAATTAAAATATCATTGAAGTGATAATTAATCAAATGATTTTGTTTTGTCTATATCCAGTAAATACACATAAAAAATTTATAATTAAACATCATATGTCAAAAATTCATTTCACACATAATTTTACCATTACATAATAATGTATATGTTCAATCCAATGAGTGGACATTTAGTTAACAAATCCCTAAAATCATAATTGTCATTAGTTTTTAATTCTTAAAAATACAATATAATGTTTTATACAATGTTATTAATTTATTAAATAACTATATTTATAGTTATAATACCTTATTTGATTTTTTATAACATATTACCACTGTTTGATTAATAATATTACATTATTTTTCATTGTTTTAGGTGTATTTGGTTCATGGTTTCGTGGTCAGTTTACCGTTGTATAATTTTGAATTCACATCGATTTGAAATGAATCTATAAAACTGAAATGAAATGATATTAATTAAATGAAAG
Source organism: Viscum album (assembly GCA_963277665.1). Lineage (NCBI taxonomy): Eukaryota > Viridiplantae > Streptophyta > Magnoliopsida > Santalales > Viscaceae > Viscum > Viscum album. Next base: position 961,647,751 of record OY728127.1, read on the forward strand.
AGGTTTATATCTTCTCAGACATCATTTTTTTGGACATGAGTATGATTCATTAAATAAAACGTTAAGGATACATATGTAGTTTTTTAGGATTTTATGACCATTAAGATCTAGTTTTAGTTTATGTAATATTATGTACTTATATATTATATCCATAAAATAAAAGAAGTCATAACAAACCCTTTATAATTTTATATGACATTAATAATACTTTTATTAATATCCTCAAATGTAACATATGAACTCTCTTCATTGGAATGAGAAGGAGGTCGAACCTTACATGGAATTAAGTGACATAAACTAGACACTAAAGGCTAGAAATAAATTCCATGGAATTCATTTACAATTGGGGGATGATTTTCCAATTGATAAAATAAAGAAAAAACACATAACCTAACCAAATAAACCTCTAAATGAAAAATGATATATATGAAATGAAACTCAATGAAACTTCATTTATATCAAAACCAACTATAAAGTGTACCACAACAAAGGACAAGTAAACCACCAAGTACAAAGTAGATGACTACAAAATAAAAAAAAACTATATGATTACAAAATAACACCAAATATCTATGTTATCTATGATCCAACAGCACCAAAACAACTCGAGAATCACTATTAACCACTAGATATGTGTGAAACTTTACCTTGGAATATTTTATGTAAATGGCATCTACAAAAGAGACAACGTGCCAAAGAATGTGTGAGTGATGAAACTCATTATTTTTCCCAAACTGAATTCCCAACTCACTCAACTATGTTATAACACATTATCAAATTTATATAAAAAATTATATATAATACAATTTCAGAAAATTTTGTTATTCTGAATATAAATAACTTCCACTATAATATAGTTTTCTCCAAACAACATAAACTTACACTGAATGCTACCAAATTTTACAGTAAACCAATTATAAAAGTTACATTTTGGAATAAATATTTCAGAAAAAATATCTAGCCATGAGGGACACCTGGGACACCTTATACATGTGTGTGGTGATTTATCCTTTCCCTGAGAATTCACTTACTAAACCATTTGAATAGTGGAATGCAATGACCCTTATTAATAACACTAATGATGTGTGGGATTATTACACTTATCTTTCCAGAATAAAAATGAAAATAGAGAACCATTATTCCAAAAATTTCCAAAACAACCATTTAAAATATTTAATAAAAAGATACTTCTATTTAAAACCATTAACGCAAAAAATTTCAACAAAACTAACCTTTTTAACCACTTTTGGAAAAACCAATTTAATACATTGAAACAATACTATCTTTTATTGAGAAAAACTCAATTAAATCATTAACCAAAAAACTATAAAATCCAAATTATAAAATCATCATTTTGAAAACGTAAAAACACGGCACCTTAAACAAATTTTTTTAAAAAATTTCTAAATTTCCCCAGAAAAACTCACAAACCATTTCCAAGTAGGGTTATACCATGTTTTTCTAAAAAATATTATATTAAAATACAATCATAAAATAAAAATTAAAAACTAATCCATCATGTTCTAAATAGAAGGGTCGAGTGTGAAGCCACCTACCTTGAAAAAACTTTTTGAAAATGGAAAATAAAACAAAAAACCCATGAAAATTGTTATATTCTCCAATAACTCGGATTATATATCTTCCCCTATAATCATCAACACTAATATAAACATATCTGTCACCAACACATTAGATAAATCCATAGTGGATGTAAATATAATAAACTAATAGGGAGGGAGGATTATATCTATGGAAAACCATCCAAACCACCTAATACGATGAATTATCACAAGAATTGAGATTCCATGCATTAAGATACCCCTTTAGATCTCTTATAAATCCATGGGGAGTGTTTTACAAAATATTAAGTAAAACAACTCCAGAGTTAGGGTTGTTTTGTGGGGGAAATGAGTCATTAAAAGGCAAAACCAAACTAGATACATTTTCTTATGAGGTATATTTTTAACAATATAGTTAGTAACATTTTTAGGAAAAATATGCACTAATTATGAACCAACCTCTTCCTTATAGGGGACTTTGCATGTATGGCTTTTACGGTTATATAAACTATTCGAAAACCTTGAAAATTCCCATGTTCCAACATTTCATGATTTATCCTAGGTAGCCACATGCTTTGGTAAAATATTGTTTTTACTCGTGTGCCTTCTTCTGAGCCCATGCCTCACCGTGCATGGTTTCCATTAGGAGTATCATTATTTTTTGAAAACATGCACCAATAATGACCCTTTAAAAAAGGCCCAAAAACAATCAAAAAAAATCTTTACAAACCTTCCAAAACAAAACCCAACCTCTTTATATACATAAAAAATATAAATTAATGGTTATATACCTGAAACTGGGGGTGCTATATTCTCCACACCAATGGTATGTCTATCCTATGAATTAGGAAAACAATTTTTTCTAAAAACAGTATGGTCCATTTCTAGAACATTTCATTCTCATGTTTACATGTCTCTTCCTAAATCTAACCATGTTTCCAAAAAACATGCACTAGATTGATTCTTTTTCCATCCAAGAATCTCGCATTCCTATCCAAAATCCATATCAGCAAATATAGAAATAAAGCAAACAAATCTAGGAAAACATGATTTCATCTAATAACATTATCATGACAAGGATGATACTTTTAAAAATGAGATAAATGAAAAATGTTATGCACCTCAGTGAACCATGGTGGAAATGCCAACCAATATTCCACCTTGCCCAAAATTACAATTTCTCAAAAGGGCCTATCTGTTAGGGAGATAACATTCCATTCATCCCATAATGATGATTTCAAATCCTTGGAGAGATAATAAACAAACATGATCACTCAAATCAGACATAAATTATTGTTGATTAAAATAAAGATATGAATTCTAATGACTCTGAGCACCTCCATCCATTTTTTAATCATTTTAGTCTTCTCTATTGTTTTTTTGAAAAGTTTCATCCCAAAATATTAAAGACTCTCCAATTTCCACCCAAAAGAGTGGAGAACGACACCGAAAGTCATACAATGATTCTAATAGAGTGATGTGTATTGAGGAATGATAGATTTTGTTTTATGAGGAAACCACTAAGGAAACGCCCTCTTCCCATGAGACCAAAAAATCCTTTAGAGACTAAAAAATCTTTTCTTACAAAATCTATATCATACTTTTATATTTCTCATCCATATAAGGATGATATTCCATATTCACAGTGAACTAAGCCCCAATGGATCTCTATAAGGATAAACAAAAATGATAATTAAACCTTATATCTCTATCTGAAACTATCAAAATTGGTATGTAAGGCCTCTTAAACACATCTCGGACATAGATTGTTTGATATTCCATCCACAATATAAGATTCATGAATATGGATGAAATGGTCTGACTTAGTGATCTATCCACTATCATTTATATGGAGTGATCTATCCACTATCATTTATATGGATTCATTTCTTCAAACCATTCTTGAGAGACATATTAAGAAATCAGATGATATATTCTCTCATTTCCAAATAAGAATAAGTAATGACTGAAACATACCTTCTTGTCACTGATGCGCTTACTTAACATACATATAGGTTAATTATGTTGAAACAAAATCATCCACAATTCTTTCCATGCTGATACACCAAAAATATTCTTTCAATTCCTTATACATATTCGGTATCCTAGAATGAATATCCCATCTAGAATGGTGGTAACCATGGAGAATTTGTTCCTGAAAATCCAATGGAATGACCGTCTGATCTAAAAACCATAAAACATAACTCCTAACAAGTATTCATGCCTCATTTTTCTTTCGACCATTGAGTTTTGACTTCATAACAACACATTAAAATTATATATCTTGTCTTATTTAACCGTCTTCTCTATATCTAGAAGAAATGACACTAGAAAGAGGGAATCAACTTCACCTTGTTCTCCACATTCTATGTGCATGTTAGTTTGGACCGGTATCAACTACCACTAATCTAAATAACATATTTCCAATTGAGCATATGACATTCTGCTTAATGAATCTGCAAATGTATTTCCTTTACTAGTGTAAACATCAAGTCAATCTTAAACATCTTGAGATAATCCATCAATATTTTGTGCCTCATATTCAAATCCATTTGTTAAAAAATATTCTTTTAAATCTATAGTTATGTAAAGACTGTAAAATTCTCACCAAAGGGGTAATACTATCTCAAATTTAATGCATGAATGAATATAGATAAATATGAATCGTGTGTTTGGTAAATATTCTCCTGAAATTGTAACTATCATGATTCATATAAAACAACATGATCTCCCTACACGAGAACACATCCCTACATTAATCCTAAAGTTGTTTAATAAACCACATACTCTTGTCTTGAATCTAGAAATATAACTATAGGTGGTAATGTAAGGTTCACTTTCGTATCTTGAAAAGGATTTCTTAAAATCATCATTATATTGATAAATAATGTTTTAATTTATCAAATATTTCATAGGTGAATCTAGTCATGATAAATATTTAATAAATAATCAGTAATAATCAGGTAGACTAAGGATTATCTGTATCTCAAAGAAATTCATTGGTGGCTTCAATGAGATAACTCACTCAATCATTTCTGGAACCATAGTAACACCTCTTTCTTAAAATACATGGTCATGGAGTCATTACTCTTGTATCCAAGATCCACACATTTAATTTCTTCCATAAAAAAGATTATCTCTTTATATTCCCAAACCTATATCTAAGTGTTTCTCATGCTTATCCCATGTCCCTTAATACAACAATATAACCTCTACAGACACCACCACAACAGAATCTGGATATTTTTTAAATATACTATTCGTCAAATACATAATGACTTTTGGTGAATTTTTTATAACGAAAGGAATTACCACATCTTCTTGATGGATATATTGTCAACTAAAATATGTCTTTAGAATATCCTATTTTAGAAATATGCAATTGATGATATCCTGATTGCAAGTAAAGTTTGGAGAACCACTGTGCTCACCTAAATTGATTGAACAGTTCATCAATGGGTGGAAGTGGATACATTTTATTTATCAAAAAGTGGTTAATGGTATGATAATCCACACGAAATTGAATATTTTCATCTAGAGTTTTCACAAAGAAGATTCACTCTACCCACAAAGATGTGTTAGGATGAATGTACCCTTTTCATTTTATCTCTTCCAACTTCACTATTCATTTTCATTACTATGAGTGTTGTACTCTATAATTTGTAATTGAGATTTGGAAGGACCCCAAAAGGAAATAAATAATAATACCCACTTCTATTATAGGTGAAAAAATATAGAATTTTTTAGGAAATTTTTTTTTCAATCTAATACAACAGTACAATAAAATTGATATCCTTGATCTATTAAATTGTTGAAAAAGTCAATGATTCCATATAGTATGAGAATTTTTGAAACTATTGGTATCAAAAATCCTTTTGAATATTCCATTACATTCTTCTCCACTATAAAGAGTTTCTTGAGGCCTTACTTAGTTAAAAAAATTAATTCTTTATTATAACCATCAATATGGGACTTTCCCATTTTCAACCAATCCATAACTATGATTATGCCATATACATCAATTTATAGCATCCAAAGTTTCCATTTTAACTCAAGTGCATCAAAAGTTATTAATCACACTCTACACAGAATGGCTCTACATTCTTGGACCAAGACTTGTTTTGTGTTTTAACATAAAATGGATCACCTCAACCATTAAACAAATAAAATCACCATCATGAGAAGAAATAACAGAATGATATGAACTCATATCAAAATATTCTTATATAATGGTAGAATTGATTTTAATAATACCTCCCACTAATGATTGTTCAGACTTATCATCCATGATAATTTGATTAGCACCATATAATTTCTTACTCATGACACTTTTTTTGTTACCCAATTGTTATTTCCTACCCCATGGATTCATGGAATTATTGGAATCACCATGGGTATATCTATTCTTTAGATGATATTGATTCTAATACACTCATCCCAACGAAGCATAAGACATCTGTGACAACTAAGATGTATAAAAAACACCCGACTATAGAGCACTATTATAATAACACTGAAGATGGATCAACAGATTGAAATTAGGACAAGAGCTAGGTGGTGTATTATATTTTTTCATTATATGTTCAAATGAAAATAATTGAATAAATTAATCATGGAACTTAGTATTTTGAGGAATATTTTATGATCGTGAAATCTAATTATGATTCAAGATCCCACCTTGGAAATATGTTATCTTCTTCTTTTTCTTAATAAAATTCATGTTCCCACAATTTTTTCATAGGTATAAACATAATTACTCCTACCATAGTTCTTGATATGTCTCATTTAGACATTTTCACACTATTGACCATCTATGTATATTTTGTAATACTGAGCAAGATTATCTTCGATCGAATGTCCTACATATTCCTTATTTAAATGATTTTTTTCCCTCAAGGATGCACAATTAGAAACATCTTGTGAAAAGAGAATAAAATTCATGAATTTATCTACAAAAAACTAGACAATATAATTTTCATTCTTAATTATAATGAATTATATCTTTCTAGTGATTATGAATATATAATGAAATAATTATTTTTTGAACAATTATTCCAAGTCTTACCATGAAATTACATTGTCTAATTTAGTATGAAGGGACAAATCCCACCATTGGATTGAAATATCCTCTATAATTTATGTCTTCATGATCACTTTCATCTCTATTAGTGTGGTATTAAATACAATGATATGATTCATCTTGTTCTGCCACACCACCAACTTCTATGGACCCAAATCACCCCAATATATATTTGGATTCATCTTTTCGAAGTAGATAGAGTAATATTATTAAAATGGTCCATCCAAATTTTTTACATTAATACACATATATAAAAAATTGGATGATACTATGAACGAGCTCTGGGTTTACCTATGGATTAGGTGAAACCATATTTTTTGTATCTTATTTCTGTTGCTATCTACGACACCTACCTGGTTCCATTTTCTATACAGAGAACAAACTCCATAAATCTAACTCTTTATAAACTCAAGTCATAATGATTTATAATTCTCTCACCACAAACAACAACAACATTGCTTTAAAAAATAAAACCTTTACCAAGTTTAACTGTTTTTGGAAATTTTTTATTTTCTTTTGAAAATAAAATTGTTTTCAAAATTCCACAACAATTGTCACTTTAAATATATTTCATTTAAAAAAATAAATTTTTTTAGAAAATCAACACATTTATCAAAATCATATATCATTACATAAAAGGGGATATAAATTCCTAGTGTGAAATCATTCCTCTACTTCATGTTAACCCCATCTCGTTGGATAATCCCATGAAAATGTGTATCAAAATAATATAACTGCCTCTAAAACACTTATTTACCCAACTCTCTATGTAACATCCTTAGAAAATAAAGAATATGAAATTTTCATATTTATTAATATTTTTGAATTAAATTTTAATTTTACTCTAAATGGGATTCTATGCTGGATGGTGTACCAAGTACACAACAATTCGTTTCTTGGAAATCTTATGTTACAAAAAACATTGAGTTATACTGAAAAATAATAATATAATATTATTATTTTATATAGTAGTTAACGTAAAGTCGTAGTATTGGATAAAATGAATAGAGCTAACCAAAATTTTATCACACATGTTTTTTAAATGTTTTACATTTATCCAATAAAAGTTAGAGTCTTAAAATGTGAATAAATCAAATTTTAAGCATAAATACTCTAATATTCTTTAAATGGTTAATTTACCACCCTTTGATGGTGAACCATTTTTAAATTTTCTTTTTGTAACATTTATATATTATATTTGAAAAAACAAATTTTTTTATATATAGAATCGGGACATAAAAATTTTATTTTGTTAAAAGTTTAGTATTTTTCGGATAAAGATCATTTTTAATGAATAGTGAAAATACTGCATTTAAATTCCAAACTGCATTTTAATATAATGTATTTATATGTTTAGATTACCTTTTTAATTTTCTTTAAAGTGTAATTAGATTATATTTTTACCATTTAATACAATTATGTTCATTATAAGTAATTTCTCATTGAAATTGGACATAAACAGGTATCAATATTTTGATAGTTATTACTTGTAAAAAACAAGCATTTAGTTTTGGAAGCGTGAATTAATTTTAAATTAATTTCTAAAACATATGTATTGTGAATATGGAAAAATGGATTCCATATTTGGAATTAGGAGGTCCAAATTTTTTAAATAAGAAACTTTTATTTTTAGACATAATGAAAGGTAATTTTAATAAATATTTTATTTACCGTGGTAAAATGGTAAATATGGTAAATAAAGATAAAAAATAATATTATAATAATAATAAATTACAATAAAATGTTTCTAAATACTATTGGATGATACATTTCTGACCATGTATATCCTTTGGTCAATATTGGGACTCCATGGAGCCACTTGTATGTGAAAATGAAATTTTATAAAAATTTATTTAATGTTAAAGAAAATGTAACATAAACATATTTCTCTTAGAAAAACAATTTTTATAATGGGTTATATAAGTTATAGTTTCAAATATAAATAGTTATTAGAAAGGTAAATATATTTCTTAAATCATGGTATTTTATTTATAATTTTTAGACTTTAAATAAATAAATTTAATTATGACAGAATAATGATGCAGTAATTGCTTCATTAATAATAGATTCATGTATATGATATTATAAATATTAAAATTTTTTTTGATCTTTTTCTCCATTCACGAATTTTATAGATTATGATGACTTTTTATCTTTGAATTAATTATGTTTTTTCAAAATAATAAATTTTTTATAGATTTGTTGAATGTATTTATATGAATATTTTATAAATGGACATAAATGAGTTTTTAAAAAAATTAATATATTGTTAAATGAAAAAATAATCCTAAATTTCTAAGATTCGTGCAAATAACATATATTATTTTTCAAATGACATTTATTATCCAATTTGGGTCACTTGAAATTTTATATTAAATATATTAACCATATATTATGAATATATAATAGGACATTGTAAAAGTCAGATAAGTTTTCAAAGGGATAAATAAAAAAGATTAGGATTAATGAAATTTCCAAAACATTAAAATTCTTATTGGATTATTTTATTTCAACATATATGCACCATATCTTTGAATTAAATATTTTTTGGATCTTTTGAAATAGGTAATCATTTTATAATAAAATAATACTTTCAAACATTCTTAAAGAGCCCCTCCTCCCTCTTATAGAAGGCCACCACTTCTAACCCATTACACACACCTCTCAAGCCCCATGTCTCATCCAAAATCTACTTCATTAATCCCTCATCAACACTATATTCCTCATAAAAGCCTTACCTTAGGATGAATGAACTTCATGAAAGCCTTTTGGTTCAAACCAAAGTGATTTATCCGATCTAAAGGTAACTTCTTTTACCTTGTTTTTTTGTATTCCTTCTCCAAACCCCTAAACTATATTTATTATATTATTTTAGAAAAACACTAGTATTTTCAATATAAAAGGATTTTTTGTGATAAGTATTCAAACTACACTTACACACACCTCCATCTAATGGATGTGAACATATTTTTTCTGCAGACAGCGAGCTACTACCTCCTGAAACGATGATTGGTTAATTTTCTCCTTCCACCTATCATGGTGGCCATTATGATGGCACTGTATTTATATATGGTATATATATATATATTATGTTTATTTTTTCTCTATTCTTATATATTATTCATTTATATAATACCTTTATGGTTTACATAATGGGTAAATATGATAATTTCATTTGAGGAAACGCGAACTTCCGCCCCCTCAAAGTGATAAGATTCGTTCATGCCATACATTGAACGTATAAAGGATAGAGTTAATGAACTTATGTAATAGAAATATCATATGATATTATAGTGGAATTATAATATACCAATGTATCATTATGTTATCATTCTATTAAATATTAAATATAAATGAAAGTAGCGTTCATGTATACGTAGGACTTACCGTGTCCAAGAACGCTGCATTTGATTTAATATCATCAAATGTTATGAATTGTTATAAATACATATATAAATAATAGATATATATGACATATATGATATATAAATCAAGAATATAATTTTGGATACAATTAACTTTTGACCACATTGACACCATGTAATTATACGAAACCAATTTTGACTCAAGTTCCAAATATCAAAAAAATGACCATTAATAACATAAATGATTATGTAATGTTTATAATATGGTAATAACTAATATAAAAGGAACAATAATTTTGAAAAAAGTTCTAAATCAATAAAAATTTAACTTTAGTTTATTCTTATGAATGAGTCAAGTCAGACAAGAGATTAGGGACGCTATCTCAATCTCCATTAATTGAGGAATATTTTGATTTATAGACAACAATATTTTATATGATGTATAATCCCTTTGGAATTTTAATTTCATTCATAAGGTAATCTTTTCACTATGATTCCTTTTACTAAATGACAAAAATAATTTTTTTGTTAATGTAGGTGGTGACAATGACCTTTCCACTACCGTGAGCATTATTTGATATTTCGCTTCCTTAAAAAGCCTTAATGTTTTTAAAAGAAAAATAAATACCATATACACTTTTCACATACATTGGAATTGAAAATGGTTTTGAGAAAGAATTGGTAATTTCAATATCTTGAAAGGATATATTGTGATTGGAATATGGATGTTTTATCTTTCCTTTATGTTTATTTTATGTGATATGAATATGTTATGGTTCTTGGGAATCTTTTAGACATATGGATGGGTGCGTGATAAACCTAGGGTGGGTGAGCCCGAGATAGGCCTCCAATAAATTGGGTAACATGATGATGGAAAATTTTAATGTTTCTCCTAATATAATTAGGTAATATACTCTGATGGGTTTTCCAAATGTAACTCCCTATGTAGCTGGGAAATAAACAACATAATTTTGTTATGGTTGCCACAAGTTACCATTATGATTTATTATTTCTATGTGTCATTCATAAATATCATGATTTCATGAGGTGTGTTTATGAGATTTTATTTGGTATGTATTTATGGACTAAAGATTTATTTCCTTATTTTATAACCCTTAATGATATTTTTATTCTCAACTCATGTTTTTGAAATGTTTTTCATAGTGTTTAAGGAATGGTAAGAGAAATATAGAATTCAAGATGATTTATATCAAGAAAAAAATTTGTGTCTTCTTTTAATATTATTTATTTAAGGAAATGAATGGATACTGACTAAAAGTTTCTAATTTGTAATATTTGAGATGTAAGGTAATATATATGGCCTATTTTCCTAAAACTCTAAACCAAAAAATATCCTCATTGTGAATTATTAACTTAATTCATGATTATGTAATGTTTATGGCTGCGTCCTTATACTTGTGGTCGGGGAACCTTATTTTGAATATAAATGAAGTATATGTTCTGAAGACCACATTTCGTACTGGTGGTACCCATTATGAATTTGTAGTTATGTCTTTTGGGATAACCAATGTACCTACTGTATTTATGATTCTTATGAATATAATTTTATCTTGGTTCTTGGATAAGCTTTTGTTGTGTTTATTGATGATATTTTGGTTTATTCTAAAAGTATTGAGGTACATAAAAGTCATTTGAGGGTTGTCTTGAAAAAATTAAAAGGAACTAAAATATATTGGAAATTTAGAAATTTTGAGTTTTGCTATCAAAAACTATCATTCCATTGTCCCATTGTTTCAAAATATGGAATTACTGTATATCCTACTAAAACAAATGTTGTTGAATTATTGCCAAGATCCACCAATATTTCCAATATCCATAGTTTTCTTCATTTGGAAGGCAATTAATGATTATTTTTTGAATCTTTTAAACATTTATATAGACCACAGACTAAATTAAATATAAAAGGTGTTATTTTCATCTGGAAAAAAGAATTGATTATTATTTTTAGGAACTGAAAAGATGATTGTTGAATGCTACAGTTTTGGTAATGCCTTCCAGAAATGGTGAGTTTGTTATCTACAACGATGCTTCGTTGAACGGAATTGGTTGTTTCCTAATCCAGAATGATTAGGTAATTTCTTATGCTTCATGCCAGTTGATTCCTTATTAATTAAATTACCCTACACATGATTTTGAATTAGATTATGTTGGTTTTTTCTTTAAAATTTTATTGAAAACATTTTAATGGAGTAAAACGTGAAAAATATATTGATCATAGATGTTTGAAGTATATATTCAATCAGAAAGAATTAAACATGATACAATGGAGATGGTATGAATTAATCACGGATTATGATTGCACGATCCATTACCATCTAGGAAATGAAAATAATGTGGTTGATTCTTTGAGTAGAAATATTAATGCTACCTTAACCATGTTATTTTTGGAACAAGATCCTTTGGTTATGATTTGATGAGCTTTGGAAGAGAGGTTGTTTGTGTAGGAAATTATTTTCTTTTGTTTCAGGTGACATTGAAATCATCCCTAACATTCAGAATTAAGAAAGCACAGAAAGAAGGTAGTGAGTTACAAAAAAAGGTATATTTTGTTCAGAAGGGAAAGTTACCTGAATTTAACAATGATAAAGATTGTCTTTTGAGGTTTGAGAAGAGATTATGTGTTCCTTGTGATTAAAAGTTGAAGAATGACTAGTTATGTGAAGCTTATAGTTCCCATTTTTGAGTTCATCATGGAAGTACTAAAATGTACATAGGTCTTAAAAAGTACTACTAATGGGAAGAAATGAAAATAGATATTTCTGAATTTACTGTGAATTGTTTGAATTGTCAACAGGTGAAAGCATAGATGCAGTTACTGAAAGGGATACTTCAACCATTACCGGTGGAAGAGTGGAAATGGGAAAATATATCAATGAACATCATTGTGGGATTACCAAAGACATCTCGAGGTAATAAAGAAATTTTTTATATTGTTGATCGATTGAATAAATTTTCTCTTTTCCTTCCTATTCAAGATACTTTACCTCTAGATCAACTTTCTCAGTTGAATGATAAATAGATAGTCATGTTTAATGTAATTTCCCTCTACATTGTATCTGATCATGATCTCATGTTTATTTATAACTTTTTGAAAGGACTTCCGAAGTCTTTGCGTATTGAAATAAATTTTAGTACAGCTTTTCATCCTTAATCAGATGGGTAGTCAGAACGAACAATTCAAACATTATGAAGATATTCAACGTGCTTGTTCAATGGATTTAAAGTGAATTTGGGACCAAAAACATTCATTGGATAATTTTCATATAATATCAATATTTATTCCTGTATAAAAATGGCTCCATTGGAAGAATTATATAGAATGTGGTGTGGAACTCCAGGTTATTGGGATGAAATAGGTGTAAGAATGTTAATGGGACTAGAATTAGTAAAAGAGATGGATGAAAAATCTAGTTGATATAGAAACACATGAGAGAATATCTGAGCTGGAAGAAATGTTATGTGGTCAACCAGAGTAAGGATCTCTCATTCGAGGTAGTTGATCATGTCTTTCTCAAAGTTTCTCCATGGAAAAGTGTGATGCGTTTTGTTAAGAATTGAATGTTGGGTCTGTGGTTTATTGGACCTTATGAATTTCAAACAAATTTTTGTTCAGTTGTGTACAATGTGTATTTACCTACAATTTTATCCCAGGTACAAAATGTTTTTCATGTTTCACTGTTAAGAAAATATATTCCGGATCTATCTCATGTTTTGATTATAGAGATAGTTTTCTTGGAACAAAATCCTTGTTATGAGGAACAACCAGTCTAGATTACTGATCGTAGAGAGAAAGTGTTGTGGAATAAGGTAATCAATCAGGTAAACGTTTTGTGGAAAATAAATATGGTTGAGGAGGCAGCGTGGGAATCTAAGATTGTTATGAAGGATAAATGGCCCCATATTTTGATAAGTGAATAGAATTATGGGGACTCAATTCTCAAAAGGGGGAAGGATGTAACTTCCTAGGAAAATAAATAATATGGCATTTTCATATTTATTAATATTTTTGGAATTAAATATTAATTTTACTCTAATGTTGATTCTATGTTCGATGGCATACCACATATGCAATAACGAGTTTTTTTAAATCTTACATTGCACACAACATTGAGTTATACTAAAAAACAATAATATAATATTATTATTTTCAGTAGTAGTTAACACATAGATCATATATTAGTGGGAATGAATAGAACTAACTAAAATATGATTACACATATTTTAAAGATGATTTACCTTTATAAAATAAAAGTTATAGGGTTAAAATTTAAAACATCCAATTATAAGCATAAATACTATAATATTCATTAAAAGGTCAATTTACCGCCTTTTGATGAATAAACCTTATTAAATCCAGTTTTTGTCACTTTTGTATATTTTATTGGCAAAATAAAATTCTATTTCATAATCGAGATTCCAAAATTTATCTTGGGATCAATTTTTGTATTTTTCTCATAAAGTTCATTTTTTAATGAATAGTGAAAATACTGCATTTTAATTCAAAACTGCCTATAAATCTAATTTATTTATATTGTTAGATTATCTTTATAGTTGGTTTTAAAGTATAATTAGATTATATTTTTACCATTTAATCCAATTTTCATCATTGGAACTAATTTCACCATGAAATTGGACATAAAAAGTGTCAATCCTTTGATAGTTGTTATTTCATAAAAACACACTTTTTTGTTTTGACAACGGAAATTAATTTTAAATTGATTTCTACAAATTTTGTGTTCTAAATTTTTATAAATGTATTAAATATTTTGGATCATGAGTTGTATATTATTTAAATAGGTAACATTAATTTTTAGAAATTATGAATAGTAACATCAGTAAATATTTTATTTACCAGGGCAAAAGGGTAAATATGGTAAATAAGGGTAAAAATAATATTATAATAATATTAAATTATGATAACACTTGTCTTAATACTATTTTATGATACATTTCCAACCATGGGCATCCTTGGGTCGATTTTTGGAACCCATAGAGCCACTTCTATGTTAAAATGACACCTTATAAAAATAAATTTAATGTTATGGAAAATGTAACATAAACATATATCTCTTAGTAAAACAATTTTTTATAATAGGTTATATAAGTTATAATTTAAACTATAAAAATTAATTATAATGATAAAATTATTTCCTAAATCTTGGAATTTAATTTATAAATTTTTGACATTATATAAATAAATATAATTATGACACAGTGGTGATTCATTAATTGCTTTAATAATACAGGATTCAAATAAATGATTATATATATTAAATTAAATTTACATGGAAAATTTTATTCCATAAAAGAATTTTATAGATTAAAAATACCTTTAATATTTTAATTAATGGATGTTTTTTGAATGAATCATGTTTTTATATATTTTTTAAATGCCCTGATATGAATAGTTTATAAATTGATATAAAGGTGTTTTAAAACCAACTAATATTTTATTAAATGATAAAATAAACATAAAAATTTAAGATTCATCAAACGTACATATATGATATTAAAAATGTAATTTATGATCCATTTTGGGAATCATGTAATTTTATTGTAAATATATTAACCATATAGTATGAATATATATGAGGACATGATAAAAGTAAAATAAGTTAACGAAGTGTTAAATAAAAAATATAAGGATTGAAAAAATAACAAAAACCTATCCAATTATTAATGGATGATTTTATTTCGGCTTATATTAACATTAAATTAGAATTAAAAAAATTGGACCTTTTTAAACCTAAAATCATTTTATAATAAAATAATACTTTCAAACATTCATAAAGAGCCCATCCTCCCTCTTATAAAAGGCTACCACCTCTATCCCATTACACACACCTCTCAAGCCCCATTTCCCATCGAAAATCTACTCCAAGAATCCCATAACATCCCTATTTTCCTTCTATAAGGCTTACCTTAGGAAGAAATCAATTCAAGAAAGCCTTTTGGTTCAATGAAAAGAGAAATAACTGATTTAAAGGTAACGTCTTCTCTCAAATTATTTTCTATTTTTCTCATTCTCCAACCACCAAAACCCTCTTTATTAAATTAATTTATAATAAAAACCGCATACTTAATATACAATAATATTTTTATGAGAAGGATTAAAAATACACTTACACACACCTCAACCAAATAGATACGAACATATTGTTTTTGTTGACGGAGAACTACTGCCTCATGAAATAATGATGTTCAATTATCTCTTATCGCCTCTCATGATTGCCATTATGATGGAACTATATTTATATATGATATATATATATATATATATTTTGTATATATGCTTCTTTTTTTCATTTATACATAACTTGATGGTTTCCATAATGGGTAAATATGATAATTTAATTTGTGGAAGTGCCAACTACCACCCCCAAAAGTTGATATGATCATTCATGCCATACATGGAACGTATAAAGGATGGCATTAATAAAATTATGTAACATATATATTTATCATTATATTATATTGGAATTATAATATATCGATGTATCATTATGTTTTCATTCCATTAAATATGAAATTAAAATGAAAGTATCATTCATGAATACGTAAGGCTTACCGTCTCCATGAATGGTGCATTTCATTTATTATCTCCAAATATTATGTAAACTTATAAATAAATATATATACTGTTTTTATTTTATAAATATGATATATAAATCATGAATATGCCAATGATCCTATACCCGGGTGGTAGGGACTCCTACTTGGCATCCAAGAATCCCAGGTTCAAAACCGAGTGGAGGTGAATTTCCAGGTTACTATAGTATGATTGTAGTAGTTCTGTAGCAGGCACTTTAGTAGTACTGTAGTTGGAAATGAAGTAGGTACTGTTCAATATTGTAGCAACTTTAACTATTCACCTGATTTGGGCCATTGGGACAATATTTTGCGCTTATGGGTCTCAAGGGCCTTTGAGTGATCAAAGGCCTTCAGTCCATTAGGCCTTCAGTCCATTAGGCCTTCAGGCCATAAAGGACCATGATATAGCCCAGTTCACATAGTGCAGGCCCCAAAAGGGGATTAGAGCTATAGTATAAGTCACCAGAAGAATAGAAAATCATATTGGAAGAATGATATGGTATGGAAACCACCATCGGGACCAGGCACCATTAAGATTTGTACGGGGAAATGCTAGCCGATCAGCAATGCATTGTGGGGAGCTAGATGTGATCAATGATGCAGAAGCTGGGGAGGGGAAGTTCTAGGGGGCTGAGCCTACAGTTCATGAAATGGGAATGCTATGCCTATGGGCCTTCGGTTCATGTATTATGGGTCATGTAGGGACTTGTAACTTTGGCCTACAGGTCATTTGTGGGTACCCGTACAACCCATAAAAGGGGATTATCTATAATAAAATAAAAAGGCCCTTTGTGCCATTGGGAAAAAAATCACGAATATTATTCTGGAGATAATGGACTTTTGACCACATGGATAGCTTTTAATTATAAGAAATCATTTTCAACTCAAGTAACAAATATCTAAAAAACTATACTTATTAACATAAAGGATTACGTAATGTTTATAACAAGGTAATACGTAATATTAATGTAATAATACACATGAAAAAGGTTATGAAGCAATTAGAAATAATCTTTAGTTTATTATTGAGGAGATTGTATAATGAATTAGTCGTGTTGGACACAAGGTAAGGGATTTCATCTAAATCTTCTTTCATTGAGGCATATTTTGATTTATAGAAGCCTTTCTTTTATACGGTGTATAAACCTCTTTGAATTTTATTTTCATTCAAAAGGGAATATTTTCACTATAATGAATTTTACTAAACAAAAAATAATAATATTTTTTTAACATATATAGTGACATGGACCTTTCTGCCATCGCGAGCATTATTTGATATTTGGCTTCCTTAACAAGACATAATGTTTTTAAAAGGAAAATAAATATCATATACCCATTTTACATATTTCAGTACCTAAAAAAGATTTGAGAAATCATTGGATATTTCAATATCAAAAAATGATATATTGTGATTGAAATGTGAAAATGTTATGTTTCCTTTGTGTTTGTTTTATGTGTTATGAATATGTTATGGTTCTTTGTAATTATTTGCATATACAGGTGGTTCCTTTATAAACCTAGGGCAGGTGATCCCAAGATATCTCTCCAAGTCATTAGGTAAAGTGATAGAGGTATGCGTTAATGTTTCTATTACAGGATTTAGGGAATATATTGTGATGGGTATTCCAAACGTAACTCCCTATGTCGATGTGAAATCTACAACGTTAGTATGTTATGGATTCCACAAGATACCTTTATGATTTATGATTTATATATGTTATTCATAAATCTTATTATTTCATGAGGTTTGTTAAAGAGATTATTTTTTGTATGTATTTTTGGACCAATGATTACTTTCTTTATTTTATAACACTTATCGAGATTTTTCTTCTCATCCCATGTTTTTAATATGTTTTTCATAGGGTTTAAGGAAGGGTAATAGAAAAGAAGAATTAATGAAGATTTATATCAGGAAAATAATTCTCTTTTAAGAGTATTTATTCAATGAAAAAATTGATACTGAGTAGAAGTGTCTGCTTTGTAATATTGGAGATTTAATTTAATAGTTATGGCCTAATTCTCTAAAACTCCAAACCTAAAAATATCCCCAATGTGAATTATTAACTTAATTCAAGAATACGTAATATTAATAACTGGGTCCTTCTACCCTAGTAACATAAAGTTCATCAATAAATGTTTATCTATGACATTATGATCAATATTTATTATTTTGACAACACTAATTTTGTTCAACATTCCAACATAATGAATAGAGGAAAACAAATTTCAACTCTATGATCGAAAACCAATACAGAGTCAAAGAAAAAATGTTCTAAAAAGATATGTGAAATGAATAATATTATAACACTTGTAACATCACACTCATTATAATTTTATTGAGAATTAGATGGATCATTAGTTGGATTTTTTAGCATCCTCAAGACACAAAAGGCTGGTAATAAATGACAGGGTAATCTGTTATAATTGGGAATGATTTTCCCTTTGAAAATAAACAACCAACTGAACATACTAGAACCAAATAAAACAACAAATAATGCATGATATAAATTAAAGTCAAATAAAATAAATTGCATTTATTTCAAAACCATAAATATATAGTACCACAATAGAAGAAATCTAAAAAACTATGTACACAAAAGAAGATTACAGTACAAACAAAACTCAAGGATGACCACATAATGACATGTCTCTAAATTCCCCATGCACCAAATCTACAAAATAGCCCTTGGATCCCTAATAACCTCTAGATATGTGTGCTACATTACCTTTGTATGAGTCTTGGTAAACGGAAACTACAAAATAATCCATGTGTCAATGTAGTGGTGAGTATTGAAACTAAGTATATTTTCCCCAAATGGTTCCCTACTCACACCACAAGGATAGAACACATTAGCACATTTGTAGAAAATATTTTATATAAAACATTTTTGAAAATAGTTTATATCAAAATTTAAACAAATTAAATAGTACAATATTTTTCTAAAAACAACATCATGTTCCATGGAATGTATCCAAATAGTGGAAGCAAGTTTCAATGTTTTTTATACTTGTTAGGGTCTTATGTTTATAGATGTGATTTAGTTGTTTTCTCTTTCAACACTTGGACCATGGAGGTATGGTTTTTTTCTCATCTTTGATGTCATGTTGTGTTCCCCCCTTAGTCCTTAAAAGGGGATTTTGAGAACAATAAAAATATTTTCTGGTCAGTAACCAAATAGTATGTTAAAACGATTTCATATGTTCAATATTGGAATAACTATTCCATTCCACATATCTAGGCATGCATGAAACGTGGAACTCTATATACTCATGATTGTTGATTCATCATTTCAATAATCCATCACCTAATGAACCATTATGATGGGGGATATACTTGACCGTAATCCATTACAGTAATTATTTGTGTCACACCTTACCCTTATCCATCCCAGATTCACATGAACACACCCAACCATTATTCCAAAAACCAATCCCAAAACCACCATTTCTACCATTTCAGGGATACCATACTTTAATTCAAAATCTATAAAAAATACATTTCAATAAAACAATGTTATCATTCAATCCAATTTTTGAAAAAACGGTTAAATATATGTTAATAAACCCATATTCTTATTAAAAACATCCCAATTAATCCATTTACCATAAATGTAGAAAATTTATATTCTAAAATATTAATTTTTAAATATATAAAACAATGCACATTACACAATAAATTTTCAAAAAATCCATAAATACAACCAAAACACAAAAACCATCACCAAATAATGTTCTACCATGTCCTTTAAAAAAATTCCTATACACATTCAATCGAAATAAATGTTTTGAAACTAATCCCTCATGTTCTAAATATAGGAGTCAAGAGTGAAGGAAAATACCACAACAAACATCGAAAAAATAGAAAATGACACAAAAATTCCCATTAAACTTAGTTGAATCTCCAATAAACCTCCATAGATACCTTCCATAAGAACTAACAATTTGAAATTTTAAAATGTTTGTCACCAAAAAATAAAGATCTATCAAAAATGGACATAGATCTGTGAAACTATTTGTATAAGAGAAGTACATTTAAACAAAACCAACAAAAAAACACCAAGAATGATGACTTAAGGTAATAATAGAGACTCATCACACCAAGAAACACCTCCATAACACTTCCTAATCAATTAGGTGAGGTTGTACAACATCTGATAAGGAAAAATACTGAATTCTTAATTTTTTTTGGAAATACATTAAAACACAAAATGGACCCCGATCCACTTTTTTAGGGTCATTTTTTAACCATGCCTCATTAGTAACATGATTAGGAAAACCATGTACTAGTAATGTGCTAGGCTGTGCCTCAAAGGGAACCTTATACAGATGAACCACACAGTTAGACAAACCAAGTGAAAACAGTGAAACATTCTTATTTCCCAATTTAGATGGTTTATCCTAGAAATACTCGTGGTTTGGGAAAATGGTGTGCCATCTCCTTTTCCATTTTCTCATTATGCATAGCTTCTTATAGGATTTTAACTATTCTCACTAACCGTGCACCAGTCATGAACCTTTATAAAAGGCTAAAAAAAATCGAAATATTCTCTGAACATTCACAATCATAACTCAAACACTTTATATACATAAAATTTATAATTCAAGAGTTACATACTTGAAACTAAGAGTGTAAAATTTATGGTGGTAATGGAAAATGAATAAAATCATTATCCAATGAGATAGTTAACTGACATAAAATGGAAAATCATTTCATTTTGTTGAATAAAAGTAGATATAAAAATGGGTTATAATAAAATATTTTATTATAAGTATAACATTATACTATATATATATGATATAATAGTTTTTTATGATATGATGGATGAAGGTGGTGATGATAAGGTATAAGAAGAAAAAATTTATGAGTGGTTTTTTCAAAATGATACATAAGGAATATTACCTCTAGGAAGGACCCCTTAATCAAAATTTAATTTTTATTTAATAATGAAAAATGAAATTTGATGTAGAGAGAGTTCAGAGGAGTCGTTATGGTATATATTTTAATGGAATCAAGGGATTTTTAGAGAAAGGGGATGGAAATGGTTGGTATTTATAATTGAGGAGGATTTGTATAAAGTGATTAAATAGTGATTATTTTATATTTAAATGTAAAAACATTTTGGTTGCATTAATTTCCTTTGATTTAGTTGATAAATATTTTTATAATGGTTAGTTAAGGAATAAAAACACATCATCCCAAAATATATAGTTTAATTTTTTATTTATTTTAATATTTTACCATTTATCACTAACCCACAACATTATTTTACTCATTCCTTGGAAAATGATATTTTAACATTAGTAACTTTGTATTGAATAAAAATTAAAATAACCATATTACCATATTTGGACCTCTAGATTCCATATATTCAATCAATTTTACATGATTCAATTTAGAATGCAATAAAAAAAATTCTGAATATTTCATGTTTGTAACTCATAAATAAATTTCTAAGGTGAAAATCAGGGTTTTCAAAAATTTCATAGAGTGTGTTTCTAAATATAACACCATACATATTATTTGATTATATAAATACATTTCAATCAGTAAAAATGGTTAATAAAAATTAATTCAGGATAATATAATAATTATTTTATAAGATTTAATGTAATTCCAAAAAATGTTTTTTCACTTTTTAATTTAATTTTTTTGAATATTATCTGAAAATTACATTATGAAAATTAAGAGGTTTTGAGAATATAAATGAAAATTGTTTTTTAAATTAAATTTTCTTAAATTGTAAAAAATTTAATCATATTTTTTTCTCAAAGAATGTAAAAGACGTTTATTTTTGAAAAATAAATATTTGTATAATAATATTACTTTACTAAAAATAATATGTTAATTTATATGAATAATTAAATTTTTATTGGATATTAACATCATATTTTTTTCATGATATAGTTACTATTATTGAAACTCGTGAATTTAAAAACATGTATATAATTTTAATGTTACATTAAAAATATTTTTGACTTAATTTAGGCTCATTCTTTTGTGCAATGTATACTATTCAAAATACTGTTCATTAAAAATACCAGGGTGTTAAATTATCACCTCCTTCAATAAATTGATTAATCTCAATTTAATCTTTTTATTTGAAATTTGTGAATTGACATTTTCAAATACCATTATGGAAGTTCTATATCATAAAAAGGGTAAATAAAACATCCTCTTAAAAGCATTTAATGGAAAATATGACGGGCAACAAAAAATTGGGATTCTATATTGGAGAAAATAAGTTGTAATTAAAAATTTAAACATAAAAAAGAAACATTAATTTCATGTAATGATTTAGAATGATAGATAACATGGTCATTATAGTCTATAAAATAAGAATATTTTATATCTGTGATGGGTTAATATCCCATTGAATTCTTATTATGATAATTAATCAAATTAAAATTTTGTTTTAAAATAATTTTAATAGAGATTAGCAATCCTCTGACATTATTTAGTAATAACATGAGATATTCATTATTTAAAGGTAGTATTTCAACATTAAAACAATTTCCACCACAAACTCATATTTTCTCCAAAAGACAATTCATCCTTTATTACTTAACTAAAAATATAGTAATCTTAGTCACACACGGTTCCCAAAATGAACTTATCCTTTATAATTCATAAGGATTAAATAAATAAAATATAATTTATACTAACTAAGACATCATGTATGATAGTTCTAGGTGATTCTCCCATATTTCCCTTCAGTTATTCGTCCAATCCACAAGGATTTTTCAAATGGGACAGTTTTCCTCCTCAACTAAAAATTGTACTTTTTATAAAACTATTTTATAATATCCTTTAAACAATATCCAAAAATAAACTCTATATTTTCATCATGAATGAAATTTTATAACCTCAAATTATTTCTCACACATTTCATTTTGTATTTCCAAAAAAATAATAACCCATATTAAATCATTATTTATTTGAATTTTTTGTAATCCAGTTAAAAATTATAGAGTAATTTTATACAATAATAAATGAAGTGAATAATAAAAATATTTATTTATAATATGTAAGAACATGGGTTTCCGAGCGGGTCAAAATCCCCAACTTGTTTGAATTTTTGACGTGCTTATGAGGAAACTGGGAAAATCTGGGATGTTCTATAAATTTCTAGATTACAGGCCTTGTACTCCAAAGTGCACAACATCTATGGGTTAGGAATGTACTATCCGCATGATCAATGAGTATATTCTATGTGTTGACCATGTAATAAGTTCATACTACACGACGTGTAGTGTTGCATGACACATGATTTATTCTCCTTTCTACATACTGGCTATGTTCAAGTAGTGTGCCAACCAGTGTGGCCCATACAAGTTGTGTGGCTACCCCATCATAAGTCGAAGTATGAAAAAGTAAATTACTGGTCGTGTATCCCTTGATACATGCCGTGAAATTTTATTTTTATTATCTTAAATTAAAGAGTGTCACATCTTTTTTCATAAAACCACTCATTCTTCCCCAAAATTGGAACAGCACATTCTGAAAACCCGAAGAACATACCTAGCCCAAGATTCTTCATCTGGAGTCTGTTATTCAATCCCTATGTGGATACGGGATAAAATTATCAAGGCTAAACCCACACACTTTATTCCATTATTGATTCTTTTCCTCACACACCAAAAATTCCATTTGAGAAGAGTTGTCAGAATTTTATAGAAACATAGATCTACGAAGATCAGCTTCGAATTCGAGCTCGATATCGGACCTACCTATGTTTATGAGTCTCAAGTAGGTGGTGCATACTTTCTTTTGTGTTTTCGTGTACTTTTGGGTGGCACAACTTTTAGCGCGTATTTGGGTATTTTGAGAGAGACCCCATTTTAACTATTGTTGCATATTGAATTGGTTATTAGACATGTGGGATGCCTTTAGGAAAAGGCTTTACCTATTTTGATTGAGAGGGGTCAGGCGAGGGGTCATTTCTCAATAGGGGAATTTTGTCTAGGTATTCCAAAATGTGTTAAAATGATTATTTAGTTTAAATTACAACATTTAATTTGTTATGGTATGATGTGAATTTATAGAGTCTTTAATTACCTCAGTTCTGGTATAGGACATCACTTGGTTAGTTCATTTCAACAGTTTAGATTATTTTTCCTGTTTAAAAGTGATTCTTTTGATAATATATATGTAGTTGGTGAATTACATGTGGTGGAACCCTTTTGGGTTGTGTTGGGAATGACCCAGATAATATTGGGCAATGTTTATCACAGGTTGGGTTTCACCTGGGTTTCATTGGGTGGTTCTGACCATAGGATTGGGCATCATGGACGTCAAATTGAGCCAGTGTGACTGTCAGGTTGGACATGGCCCAGGTTACTTGCATTGAAATGAAATTAGACTTGAGAAACATGGTTTTAGGGATACTAGGTGTTAGGGACATTCTCTATTGGGTACTATTTTGGTGATTTCCTCTCACCTAGAACATTGAGTAGTGTGAACACAGAGAGAATCTATTATGAGGGGGTTTTCACAACTCATGTAAGAAGAGGCCACAGCTAGTTGCTTCTTAGGTACTAATGGTTGGGGGTGTGTACCATAGGAAGCCATGTTCAAGGTGAGGAGCCTTCAAGGGATAACATTGAGGCTATTGGGTTTGGGGAAGAGGCTCACTGTGATTTGAGGGAAGACATCACTATTCCTCCAGTTGATTTATTTGAGGGCATATATCGATGTCCCTCTGGTCACTTTATTTGGGGGAAGACATCGTGGTCCCTCAGGTTTCTTATTTGAGTACATGTATCACTACTCCTATAGGTTACAATAGTTTGGGAAAGCCTTCCGGATGTCGATACATGAGAAACGTAGTGTTAGGGGGAACATGGTTTCGGGTTACGTGAAAGAGATGCAGTTGTTGGCCGAAAAACATGACACTCCAAGGTGGCTGCTGAGCACTAGTGGAGATTGTTTTTAATTGTGCGTCATACTGTTTAATTTTTTACATATAAATTCATGACTTCTTAAAAACATATATTTGGTATGCATCGTTGGGTGGTATCCTTCTGAGATTCGTCTCACACAATACACGGGACCTTTGGGATGAATATAGACTATATTGATTTACATGCAGTAAAGAGATCAGATTTAGTATCTGGACTGTTTCAACTATTTCATGGAGATGTTAAATACCCTAAGTTATTTCCTAGATGGAGTTTACTTTGTTTTTCTTCCTTTTCAGTACATGCATGCTTAAATTTTTTATTGTAGCTACTGTTGGTTAGCCATTGGTGCCCTTTTATATAATAAATTGTTATTAATGCATGATTTTTTTGTTCTAGTGGTTGTTACAAGTGTTTCTCCATGCTACTGTGTTTACATTCCACTGCTTTTTTTATATTTATTATTTCTTATGTTTGTTTATATTGATTGTGCTTCCGCTATGCAGGTCTAGTTCAAGTCTATAGTTTTATAATTTTATATTATGCTTGGACGAGTACAATTATTATCCTCTCAGATTTAATAGCCTCCACCACTATACCTACAATACCCTCACTACATGTCAGAAGCCTTTAGAGTTATAGGAGGTTCACCTATGGTAGTAACACCCGAACCATTTAGCACTCTTCGGGTGGCTATTCGGGGCAGAGATGTTACAAAGTGATAATTATGGAGTTCATGATAGGGATTTAGTAGAAGTTTTTTTCTAGCTATAAATGGGATTACAACTTATGTTTCATTTTTTTGGGTTTTGATTTTTGGGATATGGTAGAATGGAGATAGGTTATTTATAGAAATTGGGATTCTTGCAAATGCTACTATGCCAACAACCCTAGGTATGAGGGATGGACAATGTTGCCATGGGTGGGAATTACAGTTTTTTTCAGATTTAAATTTATATGATTTCCGCCTCGTTGTGTCACATGGTTTGTGATGTTATTGATTGTGATGTTTATCCCTTGACCAGGTGTGGTAAGGGAGAATTTGACCTTGGCCTGGTATGACAAGGTGTGACTGTTTGTATTTTGATAGGCACATTTTTAGGGTATTTCAATTTAATAACTACACGTATGATTTTTGAAGTGACAATTCCATGTGAATAATATCATTTTACATGTTTTGTATTATTTCAAATGTGAATAAGTGAAATTCCGGATAGAATTTCCTGTTTATTACAATGTATTATGCCAGGCTTATTATACATATTGTGAATTGGTTTTGGAAAGAGATTTTGGGCCTGGATCTTATATGATAAGGAATTTACTATGGTTGAGGTATTCTTGATCACAAGGAGTGGGTGACTAGGTCATCATATTGATTAAATGTTAGATATCAGGATGGGCATGACCCAAGGTACTTTTGATACATTACTCTATTAAGGGCAGGTAAGGAGGCCATGAGACCGGGATACTGAGGGGAATGGATGATGTGAGGGTGATTAAGGGTAGTAGTTATGCACTTCATTTTACTGATTTACTTATCTATGTTATATATATATATATATTAGGCATGTTGGTTGTCTAACCATTTATGGTATTCATAGGGTTCCTTTTTTGACAACTCAGATAGACCATCATGCTGGAGATGGTAAAGTGTGGTAGGATCGGGTTCAGGATCTGGTTCAAGAAGAGCATGAGCCATAGATATAGGCTCAGGGAATGTATCAGGTTCAGGATCTAGTATAGACAGGGTATCAGTTGGGTTTAGCAGCTTTCAGACCATTGCTAGACGAGCAGATCCGTTCTAGTATGGTATGTGTCTTGAAGGGGATCGACAGAGGTGCGCAATGTTAGAGCCATCTATGGAATATCTGACATGGTATATCCAATCGCAGCACCCACTACTTTTTTAGGGTGAGTTTGGTCTACAATCGACTGAGAATTGGATAGATACAGATGATCTTCGAATATCTTGAGACGCCTCTAGGGCATAGGGTCAACCTAGTGACGTACATGCTGAGAAGACTGGTGAAGGGTTTGTGGGATATGTAGGTGCATTCATTCAAACACAAAGGGACAGCATGTAAGGACATAGAGGACAGGTTCTTTGAGACCCTTTTCCAAGAGAAACTGAGGGAAGAGATAGCTCGAGAGTTCTTAAGACTTCAGTAGGGAGATATGTCTGTTATGCACTATGTATCTACTTTCACTGAGTTGTCACTCTTTGCACCTGGTGTGTTAAGAGATCACTCAGTAAGGGTGAGGTGCTTCGAGGATGGTGTATAACACGCCCTTCGGATCCAGGTAAATAAATTCAGGTTGGGTTCCTTCTCAATGGTGGTGAATTAGGAGCTCATTGCAGAGGGTAACCAGAGGGATAGGCCCCAGGGTTGCCAAGTGGAATCTACAAGTGATGGTTCAGAAAACATGAATTTGGGAAGGGGTGAATTTCAGCTGGGCAGTAAGGACAAGGAATCAGTTATACCACATTGTAGTAGTTATTTAGTGGTTTTATTTAAGTGTGGACAACAATGACATGTTCAGATTCAGTTTGATAGACCTCCAATGGAATGTCAGTCTTCTAGACAATTCAATCATCTTGATAGGTTCTGTTGGCGAGCTTATCAAATAGCCGGCAGGTAGGGACTTGTCCAGACGGTGGCATCTATAATCAGTACTAGGTCGGTACTAGGAGAGGGTGGCCGAGTTTCAGCCACATGTAATGGATGTGATGGAGATAGTGGGACCCAGCTTAGGGGTCAGTTGGTGGTGACTGGAGAAGAACCGTAGGGAAGTCAGGAATCTGGCAGTTGTACTTCAGTCCAGGTTAGCTTCCATAGGTTGTGTAGGCCGGTGATCAGACGACGGTTCAAGGTACACCACGGGTGTGGACATGATTTCCTTATTTTTTTGGATGACCTATTAATGCATGTCCGTTTAGAGTGCACGTGATGCACGGAATATCTATGGACTGACTAGATGCTGGTCAATGGGTTTGGCATCATATCTGATGCATGATATATTTATATATATGTATAAGATGTGTAGAATCAGGGGCATTGAGGATGTGGGTTACATGAGGTGTTGTGGGAATCGGGGCATCGAGGATGCGAGTTACATGACGTGTCATGGGCATCGGGGCATTGGGGATGCATGTTACATGAGGTGTGATGGGAATCAAGGAATGAAATATGTGTGTTACCTAAGCTGATTGGTATCAGGTTCGTTTAGAGCATCCATAGTTGAAGGACCTCATGGAGGCAGACACCGATGTGGTGAGGGAGATATCTGGGGTGTCGAAAACGACATAAGAGAACCAATGAGGCGCAGGGGTGATAGTGAGTCACGAGAAGAACATGGGTTAGTAAACAAGTTGTTAAAATCTTGTTTTTGTGTTTTAGGGTTAAAACTGATTTAGGAAATTCATAAGGTGGGGATCCCCTTGATAACTTTATCTAGAACCATTGAGACCAGGGGAGTCCATGTAACATTGATCAAGGTGGTATGTTCGGTGCCATCTCTAGCATTTGTATGATAGCTCGTGTATGAGTTTTGTTAAGGTGGAGAGATTTTAAGAACAAGAATTTTTTGAGCGGGTCAAAATCCTGATCCATTTTGAATTTTTATCGTGTTTCTAAGGAAACAGGTAAAATCTGGGCTGTTTTGGAAATTTCCAGATTAGACACCATGTACTCCAAAGTACACTCTATGTATGGGTTATGTATGTACTGGCCATGTTCTCACTGAGTACATGTCATGTGATGTTCGTGTAATAATTTCCTACTACATGGCGTGTAGTGTCGCTTGACATACCATGTATTCACCTTTCTAGGTACCAACTGAGTTCTAGCAATGTTTCGAACCACATGGCACGTCTAAGCCTTGTGGATAACCCCAATTAAGTTAGAGTGTAGACAAGGAAACTTCATGGTCTTTAGTCCATTATACATGTCGTGTACATTTTTTTTACTTTCTTAAATGATGGAGCATCACGTCTTATTTTAGAAAACCTCCCCTACTTCCCCAATGTCAGAACAGCCCGTTCGGATAACCCAATGAACATACCTAGCCCTAAATTCTTAATCTGGAGTTCGTTCTTCATTATGTCGGTGGCTGGGGGATTTAATTAGCAAGGCCAAACCCACACATCCTATTTTTTTCTTGATTATTTTCCTCACAAACCATGAATTCCATCTAATCAGAGTTTCGAGGATTGGTTGTAAATGTAGATCTATGAAGATCAGCTTCGAAATGGAGCTCGATATCAGATATGCCTATGTCTATGAGTGTTAGGTAGGTGGTTCATACATATTGTCATGTTTTCAGGTATTTTTTGGTGGCATGGGTTTTAGCGCGTATTTATGTATTTTGAGTGAGACCCCATTTTAATTATTGTTGCATATTGAATTGATTTATTAGACTTGTTGGATGCCTTTGGGAATACCATTTTCCAATTTTTCTTGAGCGGGGCCAGGGGATGGGTCGTTGCACAGTTGGGGAATTTTGATCAGGGATGAAAAAAATATTAAAAATGAATTGTTTACTTTAAACTGGTCAGTTTAATTTTTTATTGTATTATATGAAATGTTAGTGGCTTTAAATACCTCAATGGTGGTATGGGACATCACTTGGTTAGTGCATTTAAACTATTTAGATTGTTTTTCCTGTTTAAAAGTGATTCTTTTGATTATATATGTAGTTCCTGAACAGCATGTGCTGGAAAACCTTTGGGTTATGTTGGTCATCGACCAGATATTATTGAGTGATCTTTAACACAGATTGGGTTTGACCCGAGTATCATTGGGTGGTTTAGACCATGGGATTGGGCATCATGGGAATCAGCTTGAGGCAGTGTGACTGTCGGGTAGGGCATGGCCCGAGTTACTTGGATGGAATGGCTGTTAGACATGATAGACATGGTCGCAAGGACATAAGGTGTCAGAGAAATTGTGGATTGGGTACGATTTTGGTGATTACCGCTCGCTTGAAACATTGAGTAGTGTGCACATAGAGAGACTCCGTGATGAGGTGGTTTTGACCACTCGTGTGGGTAGAGGCCCAGTTAGTTGCGGTTTAGGTACTAATGTTTGGGGGGTGCATTATGTAAGAAGCCACATGGAAGGTTAGGAGCCTTCCGGGGATAACATTGAGGCTATCAGGTTGGGGGAAGAGGATATCTATGATTTGAGGGTAGACATTGCTGCTCAATAGGTTACTTTATTTGAGGGTAGATATCATTGTCCCTCCAGTTAATTTAATTAAGAGAAGACATTGCAGTCCCTCTAGTTACTTATTTTAGGATAATTATCACTGCTCCTCTGGGTTACTATTGTTTGGGCATGCCTTTGGGATTCCAGTACATGAGAAACGTGGTGTCAGGGGGCACGTGGTTCCGGGTTACATGATAGAGATTTCAATGTTGGCCGAAGCAGGTGACACTCCATGGTAGCTGTTGAGTACCAGTGTAGTTTGTGTTTATTTTTGAATCTTACTATTTACTATTTTCATTAAAAATGAATGCCTTATTAAACACATATATTTGGTATGCACCATTGGGTGGTATCCTACAAATATTAATCTCACAGGCTTCACATGACCATCGAGACCCATGTAGACTTTATGGATTTATGTGGAGGAAAGAGATCAGCTTTAAGAGATGGACTATTTTAGTTGTCACATTGAGATGGTACGGACCTTGAGGTCTTGCCTAGATGGAGTTGACTTTGTTTTTATTCCATTCCTATACTATCTTTCTTACCTTGTTTATGATAGCTATTTTTGGTTAGCCATTGGCGCCCTTTTATATACTAACATGCTATTGATGCATGATTTGACTATTCTAGTAGTTGTTACAAGTGGTTTAGCATGATGTTGGGATTACATTCCACTAATTTTGTTTATATTTATTGCTTCTGTTATTTATTTCAATTGATTTTTTTCGCTATCTGGGCCTGGTTAGAGTCTACAGAGTCTTATAATTTTATATGATGCTCAGAACAGTATCATTATTATCCTTCAAGAGGTTATAACCTCCCCACTATACCTATAAGTTCTTTGCTTCATGTCAGCAGCCTTTGGAATTTAGGGAGGTTCTTCTCAGGTAGTACCACCTGACCCGTTTTTCACTGTTCGGGAGGTTGTTCGGGTCTGGGATGTTACACCAAGGAAGAAGTAAAAAAAATTCAGTTTTATAATATCGTCAGATCCATAAATGGAGACAATTTGTTCCACCTCCCTGACACTATTTTTCAAAACCAATATGTTTGGCAGATGTTGTTCAGTCTATAGAAAAACAATAATATTTAAAACCACATCATAGTTTAAACATAAACAATTTCATGAATTCTTATCGTTTTTAATCATTCAAATGATCAATATCTAATACATTTGAATGAATGTAATTGAATTTCCAAAATTATGATATAATTAATCTCTCAAAAAACATGAATTATATCATAATTTTCACATACCAAATATGTGAATAAAATCATCATGTATTCTCATAAAAAAATGAAATTATATGAATTAAAATGAAACCTTAATCCCTGAATTCATGCTTCTATATTTAATAAGTAATAAAGGATTATTTTATATTTTCCTTAAATTCAAAAATGTTTTCAACTCCATTAGAGTTTGTATAAACCATTTTTTCAAAAGCAAAAACAATTAATCACATCCAAGGTACTTAGTACAATCAAATTTATATTACCTATATCAATCATCTCTTCATCCCAACATCATTACCTAAATATTAGGATCATATTAAAGGTTATGCTTCACTTAATCATGTGGTTTTCAAGATGTTCAATTTTCCACTAAATCATTTTTCTTGTTATTATTCGAAACATGCTTTCAACAAAATTATTAAATAATATTAATGTAAAATCATTAAACATTTATAGAATATTGTCAATAAAATAATTTTACAACCTATTTCATGGATTCAGCAACATAATAACATTATTCATTCCACTTTAGTAATATCAATATAAGAATCCTGATATTGATCCCTTTGATTTTTATAGGGTATAATCCTATGAATCATGTGAAATTAATTTGTACAGATCGCTCTGTACTTATAGTTCAAAAAAATTACAACATATTTATTTCTCTTGAAATCACAACCCTTATGGAATTTCTCTCAATACTAGTTATAAAATCATATTCCCATCAAGGGATTACTATGGTGTTTCATTACACAATTATCACATGTGTAAAATCCTTCTTTGTTTTATTCCAATTATCCATTATTTTTTTATACTGTCATATTCTTCTATTAATGTATTTTAGAACCATTTGAAATGGATAATTATTTCACATTCATGGTAAATCGAGATAAAATATAATCATATGAAGAAAACATTTGGGTGTGTAGAGCCCTTTGAAGGATATGTTTAATACCACTAATGAAATTACCATTCTGAATATTTGGATTATGTATATAGTTCACATTAGGAATGGATAACCATATAATGTTATCATTATACATATGAACATTTTCATAATCCTTTTATCTCAAATCAAATAATTGTCTCCCCATATCTGTTGATTATTGTTAGGGAAAATATTTTTCCAAAGAAAAGATTGATAAAATCCCTACATTTATTGATTTTTATTTATTCTCCATCCTTATTTTTTACTAATCAATGACCATCATTGAAATGCATCATCTGAGATATGATAAATCTCCATGATAACCATATCTCATTCATTACTTACCATTGCGAGAAATATATTATCTAATGAACATATACATTTCTAAACTAAATAATGATTTCAAGGCCCATTTAAGGATAGAGGATGTGGACACAGAAAGTGGAATAAAATTTCTAAACTGCATTGTGGATCAATCATATCCCTATAAGAATGGTTATTTTTCCTAAGTTGATATGGTTTTACTGATAATATTATAGTGTTTACAGCTTCAGATGTAGCTCACGCTCCAACCACATGTCCAACTCTAGCTTCATTATCCTTCCATTGGAGTTAAATACTAACATAGATTACATGCATCAATATATCTAATGTTTTTTCCCCTATGATCCATTTCCAAATAAATTCATACATTAGATTAGATTATAATGTTAGTAAACATTATGTATACTCTAAATGAACTTATAATAAATTTATAATTTTGGTATAACTAATATCTAAAAAAAATATTGGTTTCTTTTGGATTATTTCAAAATAATTTCATTGGGTTTAATTCAATGATATATGTTTTTAGTAATCCATTTCCCATGTTTTCTACTATACATCATTTCATTCCAACTTTAATTTTTACAAAACCTAGTAGCCTTGATTTGTGGTTAATTTATTCAATTTCCATTATATACAGTGAATCATATACCAAAAGACCAAACATTTTACTTTTTTGGAAATATAGGATCATACTAAAACCTGACGTAATAATAGGAAATAAAAAATATAACATTTTTAATAAATTGATCAACCCATTATTCTCCAAGACTATATTCACATATCCATCATAAAAATCTTCATGATATCCTTGGAAAAAATTAAACATAATAAAGGGGTGGGATTATAGGCCCAGTAATTTTACATCTATATAAAAATATATAAAAAACAATCAATAACAATAATGTAAAGGTATATTACTAAAACACAATCTTTTTAATCAATAACTTGTGCATAATATGGCCAAACTAAAACATTATAAAATAATGAAATATAAATAACCACATGACCTAGAAAACATAACCAAAAATATTATATTATTATAACAATCATAAGGAAATAAATAAAAAGTATGTAAATCAGGTTATTCATAATTAAAGACGTCTTATAGATACCATGGACACTTCACATGAAGAATCAACTACGATCAAGTCCTCCTGTCATTAATCGAACATCATTAATTCTTTGTGGAAAAAAATTAATAAATGGGTATGATGTTGGAGATAGATCCATAAAACCAAATCTATATCCATTATGATAAAAATGAATTAATTTTTTTTATTATTAATATAATACAAATCACATCATTATTGTACTTCTACATGTTATAGTTTGTGATAATGTCCTCAGAGTAGTTGTCTCTATAAAACATCATAGCACTTCCCTACTATAATGGAAACCCGAATGTGCTATGACACTATTATTGAATATATTTTCTATAGCCACATGATATCATTTGTGGGGAACAAATGTTATAGGATATTAGGGGAGGAGACTCATATGAAATTGAGGTACCATCAAATGGGGTATTCCATTTGTAATATCTAGTAATATATTATGAGAACGAGACCCACTAGTTGGAAATCCACATTTATTAGTGTCATTGGATGTTACTATATTCGGACATGTGTATTATTCCAATTATAGTGATGTTATTATTAATGAATATTATTAGTCCCATAATTTTATTTATTGATGTAAACAGTGATGAAAGATGTTCACAACAAGGTACGATACGTTGGGTGCATCATGAGTAATAGTGCATTAATGAATAATGTGAGAATGGAATTATGACTTCTATTAATTAAAATAACATAATATATTAGGCCTTTCTATAGAAATAATATAGCCTAAATAAATCCATGTACATGGTGTTATATATGCTAGTTCAATTTCTAGAAAATCAAAGAAATAGACATCGAGTGCATAGGTTGATAGAACAGGCATGCAACCATCCCAATTAGAGATATTTTGATAAAGGGATCATATTACACGGTAATCATATGTATGATGTGACATGTCAAAAAGTCATTACGTTTATTCTATATGGTTTCCTTGGTGTGTTTCTAGATGC
Source organism: Viscum album (assembly GCA_963277665.1). Taxonomy (NCBI): domain Eukaryota; kingdom Viridiplantae; phylum Streptophyta; class Magnoliopsida; order Santalales; family Viscaceae; genus Viscum; species Viscum album. The sequence continues at coordinate 961,683,034 of OY728127.1, forward strand.
TAATGTTTGACTTTAGGCTACTTTGCTAATTACACTATGAAATAGGCCTAGAGGGTCACACACTCTGTGTATCTGGGATCTCATTTAATTAATATATTATTATTTATTATTTATTAGTTTTATTAAATATTATTCCCATATGTCATTTATAATTATTCTTGCATGCTTGATCTCATTGATTTTTTAGTAGTTATTCGAGAGAATAAAATGTGAGAAGAATATTTAATAATTTTTTTTAATGAATAAAATATTTATTTATATTAAGGGAATAATCAAAGGATATTAATTTTCTAATTAAATTTTCATTTTTCATGGACCAATAAATATTTTAGAGGAATAGAGGACCAAGTGGAATGGTCTAGTGAGAAATAATAAAAATTGAAAAATATTTTATTAAATAATATTAATTTCAAATTCTCAAGTTTAGTGCTTATTGAGAAATAATAATATGATTATTTGAAATGGAGGTTTTTTATAGGAATAAATAAATAATTATGTTTCGTTATTCAATTATTTTATTTTTAATACTAGAAATAAAATACACAATTATGTTATTTTCTCATAATTCAATTTAGTTTTGCAAAATAGATTTAGAGACAACCCCTCTATCCTAGAGAGGTATATTCTCCAAGAAAGCTGTCAATAACTGAGAGCAATCCTCTTCCTCCAAACCAAGGAGAATTATTAGGAATTGGTTTTCATAGTGATCAATGTTTGACAACCCAAGAACAAGGATCTTTTGTGCTAGATCCTAATGACTCCTTCAACGATGTCTTGAGATTCATGTAACACATGTGGATCACCACATGAGGAAATATATGTTTGGTTTCTAAAAAAAATGATGGTTCACTGCAGATATGTAACCATCCATATCAATGAAGAAATTATTCCTTCAGCAAAATTCATTATCTAATTAAATTAAATAAAAAAATTGTTTTTATCTCCTCCCTCTAGTTTGGTATGAATACCCTTGTATTATTTCATTGATTTAGATCCATTGATCATAGTTTTTATCGTCATATAGATATTGGATTGATCTTTATTTATGGAAAAAAGAAATTATGGGCATTTCCCAACACATTCTCCTATTGCACCGGAAACAAACAAGTGGTATTAGAGGGGGAACATTGTAATTTATAATTATTTAAAAATCAATATTGATTTATGAATTTGTAATTTATTTATTGAATTCAATTGTAATAAATATTTTAATATGAATTATGATATATACTTCTTCCCCAATTATTTCTCATTTAAATAATGGAAAATATTAATGTATTAATTTAAATAATATCGAGAAACTCATCCATAGGGTCCAAGGATTCTGGTCGGAATACACTAAAATACATGATGTGTAACCGGAGATACATGCCTTGTAATCATGTTCAACACTTCATGATCATTTCAAAAATAAATTTTAGATTATGAATTAATTACATCATTAATTACTGAATTACTGCACCACATGTTGACCAGAATTAAATGGCTCATGTTCATCCATAATACACACCATGTGGCCCAATGTATAGGGAATATAACTCCTTTCAGTCAGAGAAACATTTTGTATTCCAAACATTTCATTCCCGACCAGTGACCATGTAACATGGAGTCAACACAGTGTGTGGCACACTGGACATGTCATGTACTCCAGAATTTCTGAGGAACCCTTCACATGATGAGTCCCTAAGAATGTACCTCAAAAATTTGTTGAATGATATAAACACTATATATAGAAGTTCTACAGGCCATATAATTATACCGAATTACATAGAATTAAAATTTATTTATTTTACTATGTGAACCTCGAGACTTGTACATCTGTGTGGTTGTAAATATAAGACATGATTTGTTATAGGATTAAATATACATAAATATATAAATGTTTAATTGATATACATGTAATGTTTAGATACACATATAATGTAATAGTAAAATTACACTTTGTTACTCTACATTTCTTATAGCATAACACTTGATAGAAAAATCATGTAATTTTTTTAATCATTCCTGAATTACACATTCATAAATTAAGTGATAAGTCATGTATGCCATGTGTCACATGGGTAAAATAGTATACATGTTTAATACATGTTGGGCATATTTGGATGGGTTTTCACTATGTTTCACAAAGGAAAATATATTTGCATGGTTTATATTAAATGAATTTGTTTAATTTGTTTAAAATTATAATGGATGAGAATATCAAGGATATTCAAAAAAATCTATCTTGATAAATTATTGATTAATTAAAGATAATAATTAATCGATTCAATAATGATTTATCATAAATAAGAATGACTATTAATTGAATGCTAGTTTTATTAAATTCATATTTCATTACATGAATTGGTTGATCATGATCTAGACCACACCTTTTGTGTTTGATTGGTTTCATTTAATTTATTAATAATTTAAATTATTTTATTTTACTTCTTCTATCTTAATTATTATTTATAGAATTAATTCTCACGGTTTATATTATGTAAACCCTTTTCCACTCACTCATTTAAGAGTAAAAGTTATATGTAATGAATGGGGATCTCAATCTAGTGGAGTTATTTCATGTTCATAATCAATATAAAACCAATCTAAGGAGATGCAAAGGTGGAAATGTAGAAACATGTATAAAAAAACCTTCATTGGTTTATGGAGTTTCTCCCCGAGGTAATCGGTTAGTTTATCAATGACCGTATAAACTAGAAATTAGCATAAGCTCATAATCATAAACATTATTTTATTTCTATAATTTGTGTGGTTACTACATTATGGATGTCTACTCAGGAGAACATAATTAATGGATTAAAAATCATGAAAAATGGAACTAAAATAAACTAGTTCTTATGTTCATATTATATAAGACATGGTTTATCAGTCAAGTAATCCCACATAATATTAACAAGAATGTTGTAATAATAATAATAGAAAATTTCTGCATAAATAACAAAGTCCGTCAATATAATATAAAGATGGTATAACCTTCAATTACTTCAGTGACAATCGAACCCTGTTCAATGTGTTTGGCCAACCAAAGTTGGGGTGCTTTCAATGATCAAGGAATTATAACTTGAGAGTTTTGGGGTTGAAATATCTTGGATCACATCAAGGGTTTACTATCAAAGTAGGGCTTGGTGTCACTGAGAGGAAATGTTAAAGAAAATCTAAATTAATTATTTTTGGATTGGGGAGTCCACTATATAGAACATGGATCTCTGAGTTAATGAAATTGGAATTTAGAATGCCTACCTAAAACCAATAAAATTGCATGACCAACAAAATATGGGGTAATGAAAAGGGAAATATGTATCATTTCCACTAGAATGTCCAAGATATATGATATATTGAAGCTAATAGTGAGATAAATTGTGTTTCAATAATATTGTAGTAGACATATAAATATAATAATTATTTATTTTTCTAAATTTATCAGTTAAATTTCTAAAATATTTCTTCTCTGAATTTATAGAAGATTCAATATAGTCATATCAAACATATCATTGTGATCCATAATTGATAATGGAATCCTTCCCAATTAAACTAATTTCCATGAGAGGAAAAGGCACCTACGTATCATCCTTCTCAATGAAATGGAAGTGTTTGTGCTAAGAGAATCTTTACCAGTTTCACCTAGAATTAAGGAATGTGAATAAGATATATATCTCCATGAGAAACATCTAAAATATTTTATAAATGTTCAGTGATTCCCGAAATAATCCATTTAATATTATCTTTTAATGCAACATGAGGATATGTATTCCAATGCCATGATGTCTCAACTTTGGGATATCTGACGGGAGAAGGATAGAGAAGTGAGGCATGAGATCTCTAATTCTTTGATCAGAAATAATCTTGTATAGTATACACCATATGGACCTCATTTAGTCAATATTAATGGTTATATTATATTCCTAGAAATTCTAAGGATTAAACTCCTAGATGATTTGTGTACAGATCTCATAATTTCATCATTTCCCAAGACCATAACTATCTTAATTGTTAATTACAATGTGAGAAACAAATATAAGAGTATATTATAATATCTAAGCTTATGGGGTCTGAAAAACCTAATGTTCATATGGTGAATAAGAAATGTTCTAACGAGGATAAATGTTCTTAAGATATAAAATATTGTAAATCTATTGAGCACTATCTTTCTAAGAAGTAGAAGATACACAGGAAGGGTAAGAAAAAGGATGGAATCATCATTTCATGTGGAAATTCAGGACATGTGAAGATTAAAATCATCCATAAGAAAGGAGAACATAAAGTTATGTTAATTATACATTTAAAAATTTCCATTTCAACACATTGGCTATTATATAGATCTTACAGTGCTCGTATCTTTGTCAAAATGCTCAAACAATGTATATATAAAAATATTTCTAGAGGATAGGTTGATGTTAAAGATGGAAATAGAAAAGAGATAGGTTTCATAGTCATTGGTGACAGGCACCTTTCTTTGCAAATTTGGATGATTTTGGTTTTAAGAGACTACTATTATGTACCTATAGTTACCAATAATATGATTTACGTGTCATGTTTTGATAAAGATGTGTTTATTTTATAATTTGAAATTAGAATTTGTTTCATTTATAAGGAGAAAAATATGTTCTATTATGGAAAAATTTAAATAAAAATAATGATATATTAAATTATGCAATTCAAGTGTTTGAAATCGATAATGAATCAGGTTTATAGACTCATATAACACCCAATTGTGGCATCACCATCTTTGCCTTGTAAATGAGAAGCATTTGATAATGCTATGTCAAGATGGCTATTTAGAATATTCATATCAAAAATCACGTGAGTTATTTCACTCTTGTTTAAATGGAAAAATGTCCAACAAACTATTTGGTGGATGGGGTGAAAGGGCCATAATGCTTCTAGGATTGGTACACACTGATTTATATGGAATATTTCTAGTAGAATCTAAAGGTGGATATTCATAACTCATAACATTTATTGATGGATTGGTGAGATATGGCTATGTATAATTAAGGAGGAATAAGTCTATGTGTATTAAAAAATTCAAGTAATTCAAGAACAAAGTAGAGAAAAATCTTGGTAGGAAGATAATGAATTTTGATTGGATCCAGGTGGTGAATATCCTAACTAAGAGTTTGTCGACATTATAATGGTGTGTGGGATTCTATATCAGTCAAATCTACCTTATAATCTATAGAGAAATAATTTTAGTGAACAAATGAACTCTACCATGTAGACTTGGTATTTTCGATGATGAGTCATGAAGATTTTTCAATATCCTTTTGCAGATATGCATTAAATATTGTGGCATACACATTGAACCAAGAACAAAATAGAGAATAAAATTTAATTACCTTTGAGATACTGAGTTAAAAATCCCCATTTTATTTAACATGTGAGTATCAGGTTGTAAGGAATTGTTTATGGCCTTATTATGAAACAAACTAGCACCCCGAGGATGAGGTGTACCTTTATAGGATATCCCACAAAAACAAAGGGATAATCCACTTACAATAACTAAGGAAACAAAGTGACTATTTCTTGGAAAGATATATTTCCTATGTGGGATCACATCCTAAAAAAGTATAGAGGGGTCAATATTGATGTTGAAGAATTTAATGATCTAGATATAGAGGAGTTGGAACAGGAACAGATTCCACATTCCCCATCAAAAGAACTAGTTCCTAAAACCAATGTACTATTTAGGATCATAAGAGAGGTAAGGGAACCAGAGAGCTATGGTTTTCTACTAAAATATTATGGTGACTCATTACTGGTTGAAAATGATGAACCTCTCTCCTACAATGAGGGAATAGATATCTCATAAGGAGTAATATTTCTAGAAGAAATGAACTTTGAGATGGATTCCATGTATCAGAAGCATGTTTTGGTTTTAGTTGATGCACTATTTAATATAAACAATGTTAGATTCAAATGGTTATTCAATAATAAACAATAAAATAAGGTTAATTTAATTACCTATAAAGCAAGGCTAGTGGATAAAGGGTTCAAACAATGTCCTGGAGTTTACTACGATGAACCATTTTCTTTAGTTTCTATGTTTCAATGTTTCCAAATCCTACCAACTATAGCATCTAACCATTACTATGTGATTTGGATGATAGATGTAAAAACTAATTTCCTTAACGGGAACCTTAAATAAGATGTCTATATGATAGAAATAGAATTGTTTTTTACTCTAGGTGATTCCAAAAATATTTCAAATTTGTAGAGATCCATTTAGGGATTGAAGAAAGCATATAGGTAATTGAACATTCAATTTGATGTCCCAAAAAATAATATGGTTTCATTAATAATGAATGTGAATCTTGTGTTTAAAAATGGTTTAATGGGAATTCAGTCATTATTCAGGTAGTATACGGTGAGAAATAAATTTCTTATTAGAAACAAAATACTAGACTTACAGTTAGTTAAGGACTTATTAAAAAAGTTATTATCCATGAAAGACTTATGCGAATAAGCCTATATTATGGGGATGATGATCATTCATGATAGATCCAAGATTCTACTTTGACTATGTCAATATAAATATATTTACTATACACTAAAGATATTACATTTGGAATAATAAATGAGGGGATTGGTTTCACTGTCACATGGTTTATATCATTCAATGAAAATGTGTCCCCAGACATAATAATAGAAAGAGAGAAATGGTAAAATCTCATAGGATTTAGTGATTTTATCAATCATTTATTCCATGTTATGTAATATATATGATTTTTTCTCTACACTAATCATGGCGGTTAGATATCATGAAGATATAGGTGAAAAATATTGGAATGTATATAAGGATATCCCTATGTATCTTAAAATAAGTAAGTATATATTCTTGGTGAATATAGGATATGGGGAGCTGTTCTTCAAGGGTTTTACTGGTACTAGTTTTCGGAAAGATCATAGTTATTTGACATCATAACCGGGATATGTTTTCCGTCTCAACAATGGAGATGTGGGTTGGAATATTTTAAATTAGCCAGTTGTCTCTAATTTAACAGTTGAATAAGAGTATATAGTGTCTTTTGATGTAGCTGAGGAAGTAGTCTGGATTCGAAACATTATCTATGAGAATCATGTGGTACCTTGTACTAAAAACTCTAATACATTGTTTTGTGATAACACTACAGTGGAGGGACATTAAAAATAACATATATCATACCAAAAGAAAAACAATATACTCTAGATGAATATCCTCATGAGGGAATTATTTCTAATGGGTGAAACTATAGTGAGTAGAGAACCCACGAATGTGATTTTGGAAAACCACATGACTAAAGGCCTATCTCCAAAGAAGCATGAGTATCATGTGAGAACTAGTAGACTAAATGATGTTAGCAGTTGGATATAGTGAAAGTGAGATCATTTTGGAGTTGGTAACCTAGAACCGACAACTATTTACATTATGATAAAAAAATTAACCTTTTATTTGAATATTAATATACTACTTTTCACATAATGATTCTTCTTATTCATGAAATAGTATGCGATAATGTCTTAAGTGTAGTTGTTTCACTAAAGGGTTATAGTAGATCCCTACTATGATGAGAAACCAAAAGTTCTATAACACTATTCTTGAATATATTTTCTATATATTGATGATTAAATTTTTGGGACAAAAATGATATAGTATATCAAGGTTGGAGAGTCATATGAAATTGAGGAACCTTCTCAGAGTATACGACCTTGGTAATATATAGCGTGATCTTATAAGAAAGAGACCTGCAAGTGGGAAATCCAAATTTATATGTGTCATTGAATGTTCCTATTTTCGGATGTGTGTATTGGTATCTAGACATTATGATTATTATTAATGAATATTATAAGATGCGTACATTGATGTATTGATAAAAACCATTACTGATATATTTTTTTGGACATGTTGGATACATTCAGTGAGTCACAAGTAATATAACATGGACAAATAATGAAAGATATTAGTATTCCCTTCTATTCATTAATATAAGTTAATATATCATATCCATGTAAAGAAATGATATTTCCTAAATAAAGCAATTTCCATGGGGTCCTATAGGTATCTTCTATTTCTAGAATATCAATTAATGGGATATTGAGTATACAGGTTGATGGGACCATCTTTCACAATACTTGATAAGAGATATTGTGATAACTGTCTTATATTACACGATAAACTTTTATATGGGTGGACATGTAATTGCAAAATTAAATTATTTATCTATGGGTGACTCGATGTGTTACTCGAAACTAGCACAGTATTTGAAACTGATTCTCCGAATTTCACATAGAAGGAGTCAATGTGGGTCACACACTATGTGTATCTATGAGCTCAATTAAATATTATATTATTAATTATTATTTTATAGGTTAAATAAATATTATTCATGTATGTGGTATATTAATTATATATCCATGAATGATTTCATTTATTCCACCACTAATTATTTGAGAGAATATATTGTGTGAGGAAAATGTAATGAATATTTATTTCTTAATTAGTGCATATAATATTTATTTATTTATTGGTGAATAATGCTAGTATATTTATTTAATAAATAAATAGTTATTATTCAAGGCCTGATAAATAATGGGATGAAATAGAGGACTTAGATAAATGGTCCCGTCAGAAATAATAAATATTGAATATTATTTAATTAAATAATACATAATTATAATTCAAATCTATTTCTAGATGTCACGAAATAATATTATTATTATTTGTAATAAGTTTTTATGGAGATTAAATAAATTATTTTGTTTATTAGTGAAATTATTTTATTTTTAACCCTGCTAATATAAAGAACTGATTATGTTATTTTCTCATAAGAAAATTTTGTTGCGGACAACAAATTTGGAGAAAACATGTCATTCCTAGAGAGATTTGTTCTCCATGAACACTCTCAAGAATGGAGAGAAATCATCCTCTATAGGATCAAGGTTAACTCAATGAAATTGGTTCTCATGGGGATCTAAGAAAGGTGATTCAATTGTATAAATCTTATGTGATAGCCCCCAGAGGCTTCTTCTACGACATCTAGATATTCATGGGACACATGTGGATCACTGATTTAATGTCATGGGTTTCACCCAAAGGTTCCTGGAACCGGGATAGTAGCATAAACTCAAAAAATTTACCCAAATTATTGAGGCTACTGACTAAAAGTGAGGGACAAGGATGGACATTTGGGAAACTATTCCCTCATTTGCAGAGTATATATAGTGGAATAATGAGAAATAAATAGTAGGAAAAGCAATAATACCATAAAACAAAAGTAAAAAGTGGAAGACTAATAATAATAAAAAACCAGAGAATATATATAAATGATGCATGTAACATGTGTTTATGAATGAGTCCAAAAAGTTTAAAAAAATTTGAACACAATTCTAAACAAAAGTTCAAAAAATGGTAAACTCCAATAGCATCACAAGCCACATATTGGTCTCATTCTCTTTAGCTCCAACAACAATCACGTCCATAATAAAGAAGGGAACTTGGCCTTATTTATACCTACAACCATATAATCTTATTGGGACCAAAATCATGACCCAAATAGGGTGTGAGACCAATCCCATTAGGAAAACTCCAAAAGATCAATGCCTAACTGTCAGTGAATATATATACCAGACAATTTGCAGAACTCATGCATTAAAATATGAAGTACTCAAAAGTAAAAAATAAAAAAATTTCTAATTAAATTCATTTAAGTTTATTAATTATGAAATAAATTGATTAATGTAACCTTAGTATATATCCTATGCTCGGTGTCACCCTGTATAGTACTAACAAGAAGATGTCTCAAAAGTGAATATAGAAAATCATGTAAGACCATGTCAAAGATAATGATTTGGATTGGAAGACTCTTCAAAATCATTCATTCAATCAAAAGAATGCTTCTGGGAATTTTCTCGAATTCTATCCCCTATACTTTAACAAATCATCAATTCCATTATATAATGACCCTCTAGGAATGATCAAAAATTCTAACCCCATTGGTCCCACATGCCACTAATCATTGATATATAAATGATTAATTGATATACATGTAATGTTTAGAAACACATATAATGTAATAGTAAAATTACAATTTGTTACTCTACATTTCTTATAGCACAACACTTGATAGAAAAATCATGTAATTTTTGTAATCATTCCTGAATTACACATTCATAAATTATGTGATAAGTCATGTATGTCATGTGTCACATGGGTAAAATAGTATACATGTATAATACATGTTGGGTATATTTGGATGGGTTTTCACTATGTTTCACAAAGGTAAATATATGTTCATGGTTTATATTAAATGAATTTGTTTAATTTGTTTAAAATTATAATGGATGAGAATATCAAGGATATTCAAAAAAATCTATCTTGATAAAATGATTGATTAATTAAAGATAATAATTAATCGATTCAAGCATGATTTATCATAAATAATAATGACTATTAATTGAATACTAGTTTTATTAAATTCATATTTCATTACATGAATTGGTTGATCATGATCTAGACCACACCTTTTGTGTGTGATTGGTTTCATTTTATTTATTAATAATTTAAATTATTTTATTTTACTTCTTCTCTCTTAATTATTATTTCTAGAATTAATTCTCACGGCTTATATTATGTAAACCCTTTTCCACTCACACATTTAAGAGTAAAAGGTATATGTAATGAATGGGTCTCTCAATCTAGTGGAGTAAGTTCATGTTCATAATCAATGAAAAACCAATCTAAGGAGATGCAAAGGGGGAAATGTAGAAACATGTATAAACGAACCTTCATTGGTTTATGGAGTTTCTCCCCGAGGTCATCGGTTAGTTTATCAGCGACCGTATAAACTAGAAATTAGCATAAGCTCATAATTATAAACATTATTTTATTTCTATAATTTGTGTGGTTACTGCATTATGGATGTCTAGTCATGAGAACATAATTAATGAATTAAAAATCATGAAATATGGAACTAAAATAAACTAGTTCTTATGTTCATATTATATAAGACATGGTTTATTAGTCAAGTAATCCCACATAATATTAACAAGAATGTTGTAATAATAATAATAGAAAATTTCTGCATAAATAACAAAATCTGTCAATATAATATAAAGATGGTATAACATTCAATTACTTTAGTGACAATCGATCCCTGTTCAATGTGTTTGTCCAACCAAAGTTGGGGTGCTTTCAATGATCAAGAAATTATAACTTGAGTGTTTTGGGGTTGAAATATCTTGGATCACATCAAGGGTTTACTATCAAAGTAGGGCTTGGTGTCACTGAGAGGAAATGCTAAAGAAAATCTAAATTAATTATTTTTTGATTGGGGAGTCCACTCTATAGAACATGGATCTCTGAGTTAATGAATTTGGAATTTAGAATGCCTACCTAAAACCAATAAAATTGCATGACCAACAAAATATGGGGTAATGAAAAGGGAAATATGTATCATTTCCACTAGAATGTCCAAGCTATATGATATATTGAAGCCAATAGTGAGATAAATTGCGTTTCAATAATATTGTAGTAGACATATAAATATAATATTTATTTATTTTTCTAAATTTATCAGTTAAATTTCTAAAATATTTCTTCTCTAAATTTATAGAAGATTCAATATAGTCATATCAAACATATCATTGTGATCCATAATTGATAAGGGAATCCTTCCCAATTAAACTAATTTCCATGAGAGGAAAAGGCACCTACGTATCATCCTTCTCAATGAAATGGAAGTGTTTGTACTAAGAGAATCTTTACCAGTTTCACCTAGAATTAAGGAATGTGAAGAAGATATATATCTCTATGAGAAACATCTAAAAGATTTTATAAATGATCAGTGATTCCTGAAATAATCCATTTACAATTATCTTTTAATGCAACATGTGGATATGTATTCCAATGCCATGATGTCTTAACTTTGGGATATCTGACGAGAGAAGGAGAGAGAAGAGAGGCATGAGATCTCTAATTTTTTGATCAGAAATAATCTTGTATAGTATACACCATATGGACCTCATGTAGTCAATATTAATGGTTATATTATACTCCTACAAATTCTAAGGATTAAACTCCTGGATGAGTTGTGTACAGATCTCATAATTTCATCATTTCCCAAGACCATAACTAGCATAATTATTAATTACAATGTGAGAAACAATGAGAAGAGTATATCAGAATATCTAAGCTTTTGGGGTCTGAAAACCTAATGTTCATATGGTGAATAAGAAATGTTCTAACAAGGATAAATATTCCTAATATATAAAATATTGTAAATCTCTTGAGCACTATCCTTCTGTGAAGTAGAAGATACACAAGAAGGGTAAGGAAAAGGAGGGAATCATCTTTTCATGTGGAAATTCAGGACACGTGAAGATGAAATTCACCCATAAGAAAGGAGAACATAAAGGTATGTTAATTATACATTTAAAAATTTCCATTTCAACACATTGGCTATTATATACATCTTACAGTGCTCGTATCTTTATCAAAATGCTCAAACAATGTATATATCAAAATATTTCTAGAGTATAGGTTGATGTTAAAGATGGAAATGTAAAAGTGATAGGTTTCATAGACTTTGGTGACAGGCACCTTTCGTTTCCAATTTGGATGATTTTGGTTTTAAGAGACTACTATTATGTACCTATAGTTACCAATAATATGATTTATGTGTCATGTTTTGATAAAGATGTGCTTATTTTCTAATTTGAAATTAGAATTTGTTTCATTTATAAGGATAAAAATATGTTCTAGTATGGAACATTTAAATAAAAATAATTATATATTAAATTATGCAATTCAAGTGTTTGAAATCGATAATGATTCAGGTTCATAGACTCATATAACAGCCAATTGTGGCATCACCATCTTTGCCTTGTAAATGAGAAGCATTTGATAATGGTATGTCAATATGGCTATTTAGAATATTCATATCAAAAATCATGTGGGTTATTTCACTCTTGTTTAAATGGAAAAATGTCCAACAAACTATTTGGTGGATGGGGTGAAAGGGCCATAATAGTTCTAGGATTGGTACACACTGATTTATATGGACTATTTCTAGTAGAATCTAAAGGTGGATATTCATAACTCATAACATTTATTGATGGATTGGGGAGATATGGCTATGTATAATTAAGGAGGAATAAGTCTATGTGTATTGACAAATTCAAGTAATTCAAGAACAAAGTAGAGAAAAATCTTGGTAGGAAGATAATGAATTTTTATTGGATCAAGGTGGTGAATATCCTAACTAAGAGTTTGTCGACATTATAATGGTGTGTGGGATTCTATATCAGTAAAATCTACCTTATAATCTATAGAGGAATAATTTTAGTGAACAAATGAACTCTACCATGTAGACTTGGTATGTTTGATGATGAGTCATGAAGATTTTCCAATATCCTTTTGCAGATATGCATTAAATATTGTGGCATACACATTGAACCAAGAACAAAATAAAGAATAAAATTGAATTAACTTTGAGATACTGAGTTAAAAATCCCCATTTTATTTAACATGTTTGTATCAGGTTGTAAGGAATTGTTTATTGCCTTATTATGAAACAAACTAGCACCCCGAGTATGAGGTGTACCTTTATAGGATATCCCACAAAAACAAAGTGATCATCCACTTACAATAACTAAGGAAACAAAGTGACTATTTCTTGGAAAGATATATTTCCTGTGTGGGATCACATCCTAAAAAAGTATTTAGGGGTCAATATTGATGTTGAAGAATTTAATGATCTAGATATAGAGGAGTTGGAACAGGAACAGATTCCACATTCCCCATCAAAAGAACTAGTTCCTAAAACAAATGTACTATGTATGAGCATAAGAGAGGTAAGGGAACCAAAGAGATATGGTTTTCTACTAAAATATTATGGTGACTCATTACTGGTTTAAAATGATGAACCTATCTCCTACAAAGAGGGAATAGAGATCTCATAAGCAGTAATATTTCTAGAAGAAATGAACTTTGAGATGGATTCCATGTATCAGAAGCATGTTTTGGTTTTAGTTGATGCACTATTTAATATAAATAATGTTAGATTCAAATGGTTATTCAATAATAAACAAGAAAATAAGGTTAATTTAATTACCTATAAAGCAAGGATAGTGGATAAAGGGTTCAAACAATGTCCTGGAGTTTACTACGATGAACCATTTTTTGTAGTTTATATGTTTCAATGTTTCCAAATCCTACCAACTATAGCATCTAACCATTACTATGTGATTTGGAAGATAGATGTCACAACTAATTTCCTTAATGGGAACCTTAAATAAGATGTCTATATGATAGAAATAGAATTGTTTTTTACTCTAGGTGATTCCAAAAATATTTCAAATTTGTAGAGATCCATTTAGGGATTGAAGAAAGCATATAGGTAAATGAACATTCAATTCGATGTCCAAAAAATAATTTTGTTTCATTAATAATGAATGTGAATCATGTGTTTAAAAATGGTTTAATGGGAATTCAGTCATTATTAAAGTAGTATACGGTGAGAAAAAAATTCCTTATTCAAAACGAAATACTAGACTTACAGTTACTTAAGGACTTATTAAAAAAGTTATTATCCATGAAAGACATATACGAAGAAGCCTATATTCTAGGGATGATGATCAATCATGATAGATCCAAGATGCTACTTGGACTATGTCAATATAAATATATTTACTATACACTATAGATATTACATTTGGAATAATAAATGAGGGGATTGGTTTCACTGTCACATGGTTTAAATCATTCAATGAAAATGTGTCCCCAAACATAATAATAGAAAGAGAGAAAGGGTAAAATCCCATAGGATTTAGTGATTTTATCAATCATTTATTCCATGTTATGTAATATATATGATTTTGGCTCTACACTAATCATGGCGGTTAGATATCATGAAGATATAGGTGAAAAATATTGGAATGTATATAAGGATATCCCTATGTATCTTAAAATAAGTAAGTATATATTCTTGGTGAATAGAGGATATGGGGAGCTAGCCTTCAAGGGTTTTACTGGTACTAGTTTTCGGATAGATCATAGTGATTCGACATCATAACCAAGATATGTTTTCCGTCTCAACAATGGAGATGTGGGTTAGAATATTTTAAAGTAGCCAGTTGTCGCTAATTTAATAGTTGAATAAGAGTATATATTGTCTTTTGATGTAGCTGAGGAAGTAGTCTGTATTCAAAAAATTATCTATGAGAATCATGTGGTACCTAGTACTAAAAACTCTAACACATTGTTTTGTGATAACACTACAGTGGAGGGACATTAAAAATATCATATATCATACCAAAAGAAAAAGAATATACTCTAGATAAATATCCTCATGAGGGAATTATTTCAAATGGGTGAAACTATAGTGAGTAGAGAACCCACGGAAGAGATTTTGGAAAACCACATGACTAAAGGCCTATCTCCAAAGAAGCATGAGTATCGTGTGAGAACTAGTAGACTAAATGATGTTAGCAGTTGGATATAGTGAAAGTGAGATCATGTTGGAGTTGGTAACATAGAACCGACAACTATTTACATTATGATAAAAAAATTAACCTTTTATTTGAATATTAATATACAACTTTTCACATAATGATTCTTCTTATTCATGAAACAGTATGTGATAATGTCTTAAGTGTAGTTGTTTCACTAAAGGGTTATGTTAGATCCCTACTATGATGAGAAACCAAAAGTTCTATAACACTATTCTTGAATATATTTTCTATATATTGATGATTAAATTTTTGGGACAAAAATGATATAGTATATCAAGGTTGGAGAGTCATATTAAATTGAGGAACCTTTTCAGACTATATGACCTTGGTAATATCTAGCGTGATCTTATGAGAACGAGACCTGCCAGTGGGAAATCCACATTTATATGTGTCATTGAATGTTCCTATTTGTGGATGTGTGTATTGGTATCTATACATTATGATTATTATTAATGAATATTATAAGATGCGTACATTGATGTATTGATAAACACCATTACTGATATATTTTTTTGGACATGTTGGATACAATCAGTGCGTCACAAGTAATATAACATGGAAAAATAATGAAAGATATTAGTATTCCCTTCTATTCATTAATAGAAGTTAATATATCATATCCATGTAAAGAAATGATATTTCATAAATAAATCAATTTCCATGGGGTCATATAGGTATCTTCTATTTCTAGAATATCAATGAATGGGATATTGAGTATATAGGTTAATGGGACCATCTTTCAAACTACTTGATAAGAGATATTGTGATAATGGTCTTATATTTCACGATAAACTTCTATATGGGTGGACATGTCATTGACAAATTAAATTATTTATCTATGGGTGACTCGGTGTGTTACTCGAAACTAGCACATCATTTTAAACTGATTCTCCGAATTTCACATAGAAGGAGTCAATGTGGGTCACACACTATGTGTATCTATGAACTCAATTAAAAATTATATTATTATTTATTATTTTATAGGTTAAATAAATATTATTAATGTATGTGGTATATTAATTATATATCCATGAATGATTTAATTTATTCCACCACTAATTATTTGAGAGAATATATTGTGTGAAGAAAATGTAATGAATATTTATTTCTTAATTAGTGCATATAATATTTATTTATTTATTGGTGAATAATGCGAGTATATTTATTTAATAAATAAATAGTTATTATTCAAGGCCTGATAAATAATGGGAATAAATAGAGGACATAGATAAATGGTCCCGTCAGAAATAATAAATATTGAATATTATTTAATTAAATAATACATAATTATAATTCAAATCTATTTCTAGATGTCATGAAATAATAATATTATTATTTTTAATAAGTTTTTTTGGAGATTAAATAAATTATTTTGTTTATTAGTGAAATTATTTTATTTTTAGCCCTGCTAATATAAAGAACTGATTATGTTATTTTGTCATAAGAAAATTTAGTTGCGGACAAAAAATTTGGAGAAAACATGTCATTCCCAGAGAGATATGTTCTCCATGTACACTCTCAAGAATGGAGAGAAATACTCCTCTATAGGAACAAGGTTAACTCAATGAAAGTGGTTCTCATGGGGATCTAATAAAGATGATTCAAGTGTATAGATCTTATGTGATAGCCCCCAAAGGCTTCTTCTACGACATCTAGATATTCATGGGACACATGTGGATCACGGATTTAATGTCATGGGTTTCTCTCAAAGCTTCCCGGAACCAGGTTAGTACCATAAACTCAAGAAATTTACCCAAATTATAGAGGCTACTAACTAAAAGTGAGGGACAAGGATGGACATTTTGCAAACTATTCCCTCATTTGCAGAGTATATATAGTGGAATAATGAGAAATAAATAGTAGGAAAAGCAATAATACCATAAAACAAAAGCAAACAGTGGAAGACTGATAATAATAAAAAACCAGAGAATGTATATAAATGATGCATGTAACATGTGTTTATGAATGAGTCCAAAAATTTTAAAAAAATTTGAACACAATTCTAAACAAAAGTTAAAAAAAATGGTAAAATCCAATAGCATCACAAGCCACATCTTGGTCTCATGCTCTCTAGCTCCAACAACAATCAAGTACATAATAAAGAAGGGAACATGGCCTTATTTATACCTACAACCATATAATCATATTGGGACCAAAATCATGACCCAAATAGGGTGTGAGACCAATCCCAGTAGGAAAACTCCAAAAGATCAATGCCTAACTGTCAGTGAATATATATAGCAGGAAATTTGCAGAACTCAAGCATTAAAATAGAAAGTACTCAAAAGTAAAAAATAAAAAAATTTCTAATTACATTCATTTAAATTTATTAATTATGAAATAAATTGATTAATGTAACCTTAGTATATATCCTAAGCTCGGAGTCACTCTGTATAGTACTAACAAGAAGATGTCTCAAAAGTGAATCTAGAAAATCATGTAAGACCATGTCAAAGTTAATGATTTGGATTGGAAGACTCTTCAAAATCATTCATTCAATCAAAAGAATGCTTCTGGGAATTTTCTCAAAGTCTATCCCCTATACTTTAACAAATCATTAATTCCATAATATAATGACCCTCTAGGAATGATCAAAAATTCTAACCCCATTGGTCCCACATGCCACTAATCATTTACAAAGGACTACCCAGGTAGCCCTCACAGACAATACCACACCAGTCTGTATAGATACAATAAAATATAATGACCCTGTGGAAGCTCTCATAGTCAATTCCATATGGTCCACCGTTCATTTAATAATGACCCTCTAGGTAGCTCTCATGGTCTAACCACTCTGGTCAATGACCACCCGGTAACTCTCATAGTGAATACCTCTAGGTAAAAATAACTATAATTCATAAATAAATGATCCTATCTTGGGAATCTACCAATTTCAATTCTTCTTGGTCAATCATACAAAATCAAAATATCATGAATTACATATAATCAGTAACTCCATCCTAACAACTTAATCCATTGAAAAATAACATGCCTAAAAGGAATTTTAGAACAGACAATTATAATTGATAAAAAAAGGGAAATGAACCCATTATCACTGTATAAAACATTATGTAGAAGAAATAAACCATTCTCAATTAAACAAACCATATTAGGAATTAAAAAGTTCTAAACTCTAAAACATGAAATACCCCAAACATTAGTATTCATCAATTTAAACCTATATAATCTAAATACAATCAAAGAAAGGAACCAACAACCTACCTCAATATTGTATGATGAACACTATTGAATATAGATAATTGAATTGTCCTAGAATGACATAAATCTATTAAAAGGGTCAATACGATTGACCCTCGATAACTCATTATAGAGAAGAAATTAGGAAGAGTGACTCTAGGGGAATTGATAAATCCATTGTTGGAATCCAACACACCTGAAGATGTCTCAATCAGAGCTCATATAAAGGAACTAGAGGAGCTTGATGTTCTTCTACTGTTCATCGCTTTCCTATACGAATCATGGGGAGAAGAAGAGTGTTATGGGGATGAGACATGACCCCACTCTAATTTATTTATTAACAATAAATGTACACGATGTGTTCATTTAATGTACACGTTGTGTAATAGCCTGAACTCGCCCCTACTTTAGGCAGTTATCCAGCTCACCCACACGGCTAGTACACAGTTTCACGTGAAAACCGGGTACAGGGCGTGTAATCAAGAGTGTAAAATTTGTACATAAAAAAACCCCATATATTCCATTTTCCTATAAAATTACCTGAAATAAATATCCATACTTGAAATAATGATTTGGGTTCTTACAAACTACCCCCTAAAATAAAATTATCCCCAAACTTCCCTTCTATGGGTGGGAAAAAAGAAACATCAAGTAACCTTGGTGACTGTGATTGTATGTCGACCACCACCTACGAAGTCTCGTCATGTACTCGCATGTCCTACCATAACACTCTTACCAGTAGTACAGACCGACCACATAGAACCATTGTACTATGATATACAATACATATATGGTTTTTCTCAAAGGAGGAATCCACCTCCAACTCATCCTCCTTGGGTCGAAAAACTTGAGATGGGTCTAAAAAGTAACACCATAGTTGAGAAATGAGAAAGACCTCATGCATAGTCTGATACCTCTAAGGTAAGTGAAATAGATAAGAAACTGTCCTGACTCAATAAAAAACCTCAAATGGCTTGACGTATCATGTTGAAGGATTCCCCGGTCTCCTAATCCTCCTGTGTCCCAACCTCGGTGTGACATGAACGAAAACTTGATCTCTCACCTCAAACTCTAGAGGTCATCTCCTTCAATTATCATAAGATTTCAGTCAATACTATGTAGTATCTATCCGATACCAAATCAAATCCAAATGCTCAGTGGGCTCCCAGACAAGATGAGGTCTTATCATATCTACCTCTCCTGCCTCTATCCAATATGGGGTTGATTGGCATGGCCTACCATACACAGCCTCATAAGGTGCCATCTAAATAGTTTCCTGAAAACTTTTGTTATAAGAAAACTATACTATGGGTATATGTTTCTCCAAGAACCCAAAAATCTATGACACATGCTCAATGCATTCCTCCAAATCCTGATTCATGCACTTGGATTGGCCATCTTTCTGGGGATGGTAAGCTGTACTCAAAAGTACATGTCTACCCAACGCCATCTATAGTCCCTTCTTGACAAAAAAATTAAAATTGGAATCCATGTCTGAAACGATGGAGTGTGGAACCCCATGAAAATGTACAATCTCTCATTTTTAAACCATTCCATTGTCATCAACACTGATGGTTTCCTTGATTTCCATGAAATGTGAATCCTTCCAGAGTCTTACAACAACAACCCAAACCACATCATTCCCTCAAGGAGACGTCGTTAAACCGATTAAGAAAGAATTCCACTACCACCCAAGAATGAATAACTGATGCAAAAACAATTCTGGTCACTGATTCTCCACCTTCACCTGCTGATAGGTGGAAAATATCACAACAAAACCAACATCATCTCTCTTTATACATGTCCAATAATACTGCCAATGTAGATCTTTATACATCATCATGACAGTAGGATAAACTGCCCAAACTAAGGATTGAATATCCTACGATATCTCCTCACATATTCCAATTAACACCTATACACGTCTATGAATATTCAAGACCTCATCCCCATCTTCATTACACCCAGTAGTAGGGTCCTCTCCTGGCACACTCTCCTATAGGACTAGGCCTTCGGAATCTGATAGCTACCTCATTCTCACTTGATCTAGTAGAGTAGAGGTAATATCTATAGAAGAAAGAAAAGCATGCCCCTATCTTTTATGCGCCACAAAATTCATCTCAATGAGAATATCCATAAGCAACCACTAACTACTGGCCTCCAGAACTGCATGTATCTTAGTCCTCCTTCCCAATGCATCAGCCATTGTGTTGGGCTTCCATGATGTGTAGGCAAGTTCAATGTCAAAATACTAAAGGTACTGAACCCACCTTTTCAATCTAAATTATGATCACACTGTGTAAAGATATACTTGAGACTTTTGTGGCCAGTGTACACCACAAAATTCTCATACAAAAGGCAATTTGTCTAACAACACTAAGCACGTACAACTACAGCCAACTCGAGATCGTATGTCTGGTAATTCCTCTCATGTGGACTCAACTGCCGACACCCATATGCAAAAACTCCTTCCTATTGCATAATCACTAATCCTAGCTCGATACATGATGCATCACAGTAAATGGTGTAACTCTATCATGGCTCCAGAAAAATCATTATCACTGTTGAATTCAATCACCCCTTCAGCTCATTAAAGGAGTTATCACATGAATCTATCCACATGTACTTTGCACCCTTCAAAGTTAGGCATGTCAGTGGCACTGATATGTGTGAAAATTCATATATGAAGCACATTTTGTAACCATCTAGCCGTAGAAAACATCACACCTCAATGAAGTTATTCAAATTCTCCCACGAAACTACTTCTATCACTTTATCTAGGTCTACTGAAACTCCTGTCTGAGAGATAACATGACCCATGAAGTGAATTTGGTTCATCCAAAAGTGTCATTTTGAAAGCATATCATATAACTAATCTGCTCTCAATGTAATCAAAAAAATCTCATGATGGTTTGCATGGTCATGTCGAGTGTGAGAGTACACTAAGATATCATCAATGAAAACTACCACAAAAGAATATATGTAAGGATGGAATACTCAGTTAATCAATTCAATGAAAACACTTGAACCATTTTTGAGACAGAACAGCTAACCAAATACTCATATAGTCCATACCTACTCTTAAAGGCTATAAAAGTTATATCTGATGGCCTAACATAACATTAATGATAACCAGATCTCATGTTAATCATCCAGAACGCCTGGTCTCTTTCAAGCTGATCAGAGAGATCATCAATCCTAGTAAAGGGGTATCGGTTCTTTAACTTATATTAGTTTATCTACTGAGTATCCCAACAATGTAAGAGGGTATAGTCCACCTTCTTTGAAAACATCACAGTTAAACCCCAAGGAGATGTACAGGGTCAGATGGAACCCTTTTCCTCCAACTCCTCTAACTACTTCTTGAACTCCTATAACTCTAGTGTAGCCATCATATATGGAAGAATGGACCCTGGTTCCACTCTTGGCATGAGCTCAATAGAGAAATGTACCTCTCTCTCGAGAGTTAAACATGGGAAGTCATCTGTAAAGACATCTCTGCAATGATCCACCACTAGAGGGAAGTCTATCTGTTATGTCCCCTTTTCATTCATATATAATCTAGAAATATGGGTTGTAATTCCTCCCAAACCATGAATCTTGGGTCCAGCTCTGCTCGCCTAGATATCCCATTCTAACTATTTTAGAGAAAACCACCCTCTTGTGATATGAAACTCACTTTCCTGAGATATAAGTCAACAATGTCCTAGAATGAGACCAACCCGTCCATTCCATGAATGAAATCAATGCCTGTAATCTCTATGTAATAGAGGTCCAACAACAAGTGACACTATCAACCTCAAGAGGGTACTCCTTGAACTATCAAACACTAGCCATCCTAATCCCCAACAGAGAGTCTAGAGTCATTAAATCATTAGAAGTAAAGATAAGGAGACCAAGGATCTCCACAATGGAAACTTATAAAAACTCTAGGAAGCCCCTTTTTCAAAAAGTGTATAAGCTAAAACCGAGGGAACTACAATCATACCTCTAAGTGTAGATGTTCTGGTATGGTACATCTATTGGGTCTTCTCCACTACAAAAGAATGACATGTACCATGACCATGCGATCATTCATGAAAACCCAGAGATGATACACCCTACTATCACTGAGAACCTATAGCTTGACTACCATAGCCACGACCACCTCCTTGGCCTGAACATCCTTAAGAACTCTAGTTCCCTAACTAATGTAAAATGGTGGTCCTACTCCGGAATGTGGAGTCATAAATGAACCCCTACCACTCACAACTGGTGAGAACACCAAGAAATAACACTAAATATGTCCCATCATTCCACAAGGTCGGCACTCGATTGGGTCCTTAGGTAAATTCAGTCTCACATTCCCACACTTCTTGCACATGTAGCGAACTACCAGGATACCTGAAGAAACCTCAATTTAAATCTCTCGAAGTCACTTCTAAATATCTATAAAAGGAGTACCATCTGTATATGGTGTACCTATCTGGATCACAGCTCCCACCTACCTCATATTACGATCATTAATCATCACCTGATTTACTATAGCAGTCACCAATGTCATCCTGAAGACATTCAGCTATGATCATATGTCATACGTGAGACCATCCTCCAATAACCAAAACAATGATAACTCGTCAACTCTCAGAATATGTGTGAAGTGCTGAATAACTATAAAATTAGAGGATTAATTGATAACTAAAAGATCTCCCTACTTCAAATGCATGAACACTCGGGTCCGATCCACCCTCAACATCTCGAGATAGAAGTAAACATAGAAGGTCCTCTAAAAATCATCCAACGCCATATCCTGATGATCTCCCACATGTGATATAACATCACTCCATTTCATGGTGGAATCATGTATCATGAAAATCACAATATTCACCCTCCTCTCAAGAGACCTCTCCAGATGCTCAAATATAGCAAAAATGGCCACCACCCATGACACCACAGCCTTTGGTCCTCTATCCCCTGTAAAAGTGGGAGGATGCTACTGCTGGAACACCCTTTTCTACTCATCCATAGACTTTGAAGGATGAGGTGATCCTTGAAAAGTCTAAATAATCTTGAATAACCCTTAATGGAACTATGAATCTGCACCTTGAATACGTATATCAACTTCTTCCATGAAGGGCATGATGGGAGTATCTGCTGGTAGTCTCTGATCTACCCTTTTTGATGTATGGTCATCGCCTTGTACCTAACATACAACCAGAGGATATCTTGGTGGCATGACTATGTAATTTCAAGTACACAACTCAGTTCGATATTATAAAGGACTACAATATATAGTTGAAATAATTTAATAGGAGAGGAAAACATTCTAGTTTTAAAAAACCATTGTTACATGGTGTGTATAACTATCACACAATGTGTTCAATTTAATCCATATATTGGTGTGTACCTCTACCAAAATTGATCATGTAACACCCCTTACACATGGAATGTATATCTTGAGATATGGTGTGTAATTGAATATCCCCTCCTTCCCATGTTCTTCTACATGGATAGAACTAAACATTTCTCTCTTGGGTAACATAACATGGCATGTTCACCATAGACATTGAATGTAATACTTATGTAGTAACTGCACATGTTGTTAGTCACACTATCAAATACATGGTTGATAACTAAATGAAGTCCATAATTGAGACACTATTTGTACAAACTATGTTCCATCCACTCATGTCATTGGTTACACGGCTGGATAAACAGTTCATTACAACATGACATGTACACTCTAGACACGGTGTTTTCTAACCAAATATTTATCAACCCCATTTCTCCACTCACTCGGTCAATAAAATTGTTAAAGAATACACATTGTGAATATATGGTTCAATGTGTGTAATTAAGAAAAGTATTTTCCTTCCAAAACAAAAGAACACATATCTTGTGTTCATAACACCACACACAGTGTTGTTTGGGTTTCTAGACAGCAAACCTTTGGAAATTCTCTAGAACCCTTAATATAATCATGTTTTTCCATGGAAAGATAAATTCTGACCTGTGGGAGCCCTTATTCCCCATGAATCAATGTTTGAAATACTTTTTCACATCCTAACTATAAAAATTCTATTCATTTTCAAACATGATTTACCAAATTCCAATCCAAGAGGGCCCATAACAACTCATGGACCAAATTGTGGAATCCATCCAAATAAAAAATTACCTATTTAAATACCATATCAAAATAGAAGGTATTATATCCTATAATCTATCATAACAGCATGCATATACTGCACAACATCTATCACACAAGAATCAAATCTGTAATTCAGCCTAAATTGCATGCAAGGAATGCATGACGTGTGATATCTATTAAGTGGCTATATGATGCATGAGATGGAATACCATCATATCATCTGGTTGAAATAGAAATAGAACCTCAATAATATCAATGATAACACCACAGTACATGGGAATCCCCCAACACTGAAATCAAATCAATTGTAACAATTGTGAAACTAGAAAAATTGCAATATTCAAGGTAACATAGATTTTTCCTATACACAGGTTAGCTACTATAGGGAAAAACATATTACCAACTACCTATTCCTTCCCATCCATGTATATATTCTCCAAATAGTAAGACAAAGTAGGAAAGAAACTCATTTGATACTACTTTGTTATATCTCAGTTCCGGGTACCGCCCAAAGGTGCCCCGAACCTGGTTGGTCATATAACCACAATAACATTTCCCCAAAAAGAAGAGGCTGATGACTAGTAGTGATAGATAAGGTTCGAAATTGGTGAAATGTTTCCCTCATTGGTAGAGTATACATAGCATAAGAATGAAAAATAAATAGTGGTAGAAGCAGTAATACCATTAAAAAAAATTAAACTGTGGTAGAATGATTATAATAAAACAAATCGATCATATATATACATGATTAGTGTCACATGTGTCTTGGAATATGAAAAAACTAATCACATATCATGAAATAAAATACTAAACCAATGTACACATAAATAATAAACACTAACAACATCACAAGACAGAGATTAATCTCATGCTCTATATCTCCAACAACAATCATGTACCAGATGAAGAAGTGTGGTTTTCCTTATCTAAACCATAAACCATATATTATGTTTGGGTCAAAAAGCATGACCCAAAATGGGTGTGATATGAATCCCAGTAGGCAACCACAAAAAGATCAATGCCTAAAAGTTATTTAATATATATAGATTGAAATATTTAGAAATAAAGCAATAAACTAGGATGTACTCAAAACAAAACAGTTCTACAGTTCCCAATTACATTAATCACCATTTATTATTTATTCAATCCATTGAAAAATGTAACATCAGGATATGACCTTATCTTTGTATCCCACTTTATTGTAAAATCTAACAGACATCTTAAAGGACCATATAAACAATCAAGTATGACTGAGTCTAAGATTGTGATATGGGTTGGAAGACTCATCACAATATTTCAATAATTCAAAAGAAACCCTTTGGAAGTGATCTCACATTCTATACCCTCTATTTTAACATATCATCAATTCAATAAAATAATTATCCTATAGGAAATCCCACAAAGTCTATCCCCTTTGGTCCCACATGGAACTAATCATTTACAAACAACCACCTATGTAGATTTCATGTTCTATACCTTCTCGATCTTCATAGAAATAATAAAACATAACAGCCACCTAGAATCTGTCACAGTTAATGCCCTATGGTCCAACAATCATTTTATAATGACAATCTAGGTTACTCTCATGGTCTAACCCCTTTGGTCAATGACCACCCAATTTCTCTCATAGTCAATACCTCTGGGTCAACATAACAGTAATTCATAAATAAATGACCCTACCACTGGAATCACTGACAGTTGATTCCCTTTGGACAAAATTCCACAATGCAAAACACATTCATTTCATATAATCAGGCACTCCATCATAAAAACACAAGGAATAGAAAACAAAACTATCCTAACAGGAATTCTAGACCAAATGATCATAATTGATCAAACAAGGTAAACACACAAATTGTCATGGTATAAAACCCATGCACAAGAAATAACCCTTTCTCAATTAAAAAATATATCAGGTATGAAACAGGGTTAAATTCCAAAACACACAATACCCTAAACAAGGGTATTCTGATCATTAAGCATATATAATCCAAATAAAATCAAAGAAAGGCACAAAAAACCTTCCTCGGTGTTGTACAATGAGCACCCTTGAACGTCAGACCTTGAATCGACCTATAATGACATAGATCTACAAAAATGGTGAAAACCACCAGCACTCGATAACTCACGAGAGAAGAGAAATTAGGAAGAGTGACCCCCGGGGAAGAGAGAGCTCACCGATGGAAATCCAATGCACTTGGAGTCATCTCAATCAGAGATCAGATATACATTCTAGATTTTCTAAATTTTCGTTAGTCGTTCACCACACTCATGTAAGAAACAAGAGGATAATAATTAAATTCTAGAGATGACACGTGACCCCACTCTGGTTCATCACATAAAAGGAAAAGTACAGGGTGTGTACATTTAATGTACACACCATGTACTAGCCTTAAGTGGCCCCCACTTTACACGGTCTTCTAGGTCTCCCACACAGCCATGTACTCGATTGTTACACAAATAGTAAATAGATACTCGTGGAAACTGGGAACACGACGTTTACTCGAGTGTATAGGGAATGTACATAGAAAAAACCATAATCCTTCCTTTTTTCATAAAAAACATTAAATAACAATCAATAATTGAAATGACGATATGGGTTCTTAAAACTACTAGAGGAAATATATGCTTGGTGTCTACAATTCAATGAAGGTACACTAAGTATGTATCATCAGAAACATCAATTAATAAAGAATTCCTTTTATGAAAATCTTTAACAAATTAAATTTATTTTAAAAATATGTGTTGATATCCTCTGTTTTTTTCTGGTGTGATTAGCCTTGTATTATATCTTTGATTCAATTTTATTTATCATGATGTTCATCATTGAATATATTTCATATTCTTCACTAATTATGGAAAACAACAAATTTTGGAAGTTCCCAACATATGCTTCAACTCTGCCCGGAAACTGTATATATCCATGAAAAAAACAAATCTAGATTATCTCTTGAAACTTACTGATGCATCGAGGGAATATACTGGGACCTTTACATCACATATTATGTCTAATTCATTCCTAAAATGAAATTTGTGAAACATATTTAACATAATAATTAATATTGAAACAATAATATTAAATGTTAATAGTATTTACAATCAGTGAACATAATAATAAACCATTCAGTGTAATATGGAAAATTATATCAGAATATTACGTCCCCAATCAAACTAATCATATAAAATTTTATAAAATATGGAATATGATATCATTATATATCAACCCTATTAAATAATAAGATTAAATAATCGATATTTACATTAATGAAAATAATTTAAATGAGATCCATGATAAATTATAGAGGAAACTACCATTATTCACATTGGAAATATCATATTTTTTTAATATTATTAAATTATATAAGAAAAAAATTATTTTAAAATAACCATATAAAATGAAACAGGAATCATCAAACAATTACTAAATTGTAATGGTAGGAAAATCCACTCACAATGTACGAAATTAAAAAATTAGTCATCTCGTATTTTAAAAAAAAATCTCAATGAACCGTGTTTAAAACTACCATATATATCCATAAAACCATTTTTTAAAAATTAAATATTGATTGAAAACGAAATTAAAAATCATAGGATAATATAAAAAATGATTTTGGATACTATTTTAGAAAATATTTACATATAAGAAAATTAAAGTTTTAAGGGAATTATTAAAAAGATAAATTTTTAAAAAAACTATCTTCAAAATATATAACATCATTAAACTAATAATTAATTGATTGATTCGATTATATGAAGCAGATATACATGAAAATAAAATAATTTGAAATGAAAAAAATATGAACCAAGTTATTTTAAACATAATCTTATCTTGAATTTATAATGTGATAGTTTCACCCATTAAATGGAAATCGAGTTAAGAAATCCCTTACCACATGCTTCCTATTGTTTTTTATTACATCCTCCTCATATATAATTCTTTAATAATTATTTTTAATTATTAAATAAAATTATTTGTATTTATCGTATCTTATATGATACATTTATAACATATTACCACAAATTTATTAATAATATATCATTATTTTAATTTTTTGAATACATTTGTTTTATGGTTTCATGGTCGGTACACTAGTTTATTGTTACGAATGTTCTATAGAGGACCCCTTAAGTAACTTATAATTGGTAAATGGTGGATTCTAGAAGCACTTATACACATTGAGAGTGGGTTCGAGAGTAATTTCCCATGATTTTAAAAGCTTCAGGTATTTTGACAATATAGGGGGTGGTGAGGGGTGGTATATACACTTGCAGACTGTTGGTTTTAAGTTCATACATAATTATTATTTTATAATTTAATCCAACTATATTTTTGTTTCATTATTTATAATTTAAATGACCGATAAATAATATTTTAATGGAGGGTGGTTGTGTCAATCTACACTGACCACTAATTTAATTGTTTAGTTTTTTGGAAATTTAATCATTTACCTTTTAGCATTATAATGATACATTCTTTTAACTATATTCTGGTAAATATTTTTTTTACTAGGAAATATTTTTTTTGAAAAAAAATTATAATTATATTATAACATTAATTGGTTATATTAATTTAAGATAAGTAATATATATAAATTGTTGCAGTTTTTAATTTAATGATAAATAATTATTAGTATGTCACACGAATAAGTCAACAAATTTTTTTCCTATACGTAAAAATGGAATTTCTAATTGTTAATCATGTCTTTCTAAATATACTATCTTAATTATTATGTATTTCCAAATAAACAATTATCATGAATAAGTGTTATAAATTTAAAATCATGATAATAATTTTAAAAGAGAAATTGTATTATGTAAAAACATTATTTTCACTACTTAACCAAAAAATCATCATTCATAGAAAATTACAAATAAAATTACCTAATCTAATTTTGATTTAATGTGTCCAGTTTTTTTTTTAATTTTTTCAAAAAGAACTAATATTTATATTCTACTAGAATGAAATAAAAATATATTTTTTATAAAAACATATATTATATGAAAAAAGTGAATGTACTAAAAATTTTGTGTGCATTTCCCCTGAATAATTAAATTTCAATTTGTTATGAAATTCATATTTATTTCAGAGTATAAATAATTTTTTCCACACCCACTAATTTAATAGCTAGTTTATTATGTTCATCATAATGTAATAAAATTTTGGAGAACATTTAATCTTAGTGTTTTATGAAACATAAGATATTGAAAATAGTGTTATTTTAAAATATTAGGGTTTTACAATACAAAAAACAATTTTTCCATTCACAATGTCCTTAAAATTCATATTGGACATTTTTGGAAATATCATGACGAATCCCTATAAAACAAATTTTAAAAGGAAAAAAATATATGAAATTTTATTTATTAAATAATTTTAGTAATGATAAAACAGTTTTCAAGAAATGAATATAAAACATTGAAAATGATGAAAATGGATTTTAAACCAAAGGGAGAAATAAAGATGGGTTTTTTTAAAAACATTCTATTAGAATTTTATTATATAAGGTGTGGAAAATAAAAATAATTTTTTTTTCAAATAATACCCAAATGAGGATATAGTTTATGAATTTCCTGATAAAATATTCATAATATTTCATCATAAAAAGAATAATCATAAACAATTCAAATAAATATTGATATTTTAAAATAAAACCCTAACAAAATTGGTAACATTAGAATCATACTAACCATTATATAGTTACATCAAACGAGAAACTAAATATCATTAATAGATGTAGATTCATGATATAATATGTCTAATAGGAAGTATATACACCTCATAAAACAAGATAGGTGTATTATATAACATATGATTCAAGGAAGGAAAAATTATATGAAAACCCTTAATATACATCTTGAAATGCTTCCTACATGTTTTAAACTACTATATAATAAGAATAGAATTTTAATAAATACATTCCAGTGGTATATTTATATTTATCATACCATATATTATTTACATATAACTTATTATTTCTTGTTTATTATCAATTCACTGTTAAAATCATCTTTTGGGTAATAACTACTTTGTTCTTTTGTTTAGGTTTTGATTTTTTTATATTAAAATTTTATAATGTTTCAATCATCTCCGAAATTAAAATCATGTTATAAATAAAATAATTATTAATTAAATAATTATTTAATGAAATTCATTAATCCTTGACAGAGATAATCAATTTGACTATTCATGGAGACTGTAGGTCTTATCACTAGAAGAATGATGTTATATTTTTTTGAAAAATGAAATAAATGAAATCTGAATAATTAATTATCTTTCAAATATAATTTCTATTTCATATATATCACATATTTTCATTAATATTATCCTCATTTTCATCTATGTAATGTGTACATGAATGACGTATCCCATTGCTTCGTAGGGAGATAGTCTGCTATGCACATCAATGATGGTATTGTATACGTTTAAAATGGAATAATATAAGTGAAATGTGATAAAATTATTAAGAAATTTATAATTATTTAAATATCATATATGTAATTTATGTCTATCATTAAACTAATCTACAAATAGTGGTTATGGAAAATTAATTACACCATTTCGTGATGTGGTTTCCGTCCATACACACGATCGACATTTTCATTTCCTATTTGATGGAGAAGAGACTAATATATATTAATTCATTAAGTTACCAAACTGACAGTATCTTTTAGATACTCAGTTTATTACATATATATATATATATTATTAATATATTAAATACATAGAAGAATAAATAGAATAATAATACATGGTTATGAATTCTAACTCTTCTTCAGAGAGATCTGTATATTTATCGGTACAACCTTCATAGGAGGGTTTCCAAAAAATAATAAGGTATACAAGATGTGGTGATGGATGTAAGGATTATTTTTTGGTAGGTATTTATGAACCAAAATTATCAGGGAGTGTGCTTATAATAGGATAGGAGAAGCCCATTTATAAGCAGGGAAAAGACCCTCTTTGAAACTACATTGAAATTTCCCAAATGAATCCAATGTGATAAAATAATATACAAGTAAAAAAACTAAAAATTAATATAGATTAGAAAATTGGTATAATAATGTAAAAATATGGCTATATAATTTTATTTAGACATGATTTTCTTGATATCACAAACATATATTTTCAGTTTAACCCTTGGTAAGCCTGGTTTAACCATAACCATTATAATTAATTTTTAATATTTTCATTATTAATTACGGGGAAAAATAATTATGAAAATAATATATAATATTAACTATTGTTATTATAATTATTTAATACATTTTTAAAAATTCTAATAACGTAATTTAGAAATATTAATTTCAAATTGAACACACATATGCGCAAAAAAATAGTTTTCCAATGGTAGTTAAACCATGAAAATTGTAAAAGAAATAAACATAAATATTAAATATAAAAATTATTCTAATGAATTAAATAGTATTATTAAATATATAATTCAAATGAATTACTTTGAAAATGTTTTTAAATCAATATGGAAACATATAAATCCTTTAAAAAGGTTCATTTCAATAAAAATTATTATATTTTTCTATTCAATGATAAATTATTATTTTCATAAAATTAAAAAAAAACTAATTAATATAATTATGTCATTTTAAGGAAATAAGAAGTTTTGTTTTTAAAAGAAATATTGCAATATTGGAAAAAAATTATTTTAAAAAATCAATAAAATTCATTTTTTTGAGAAAAAAAGTATTTTCAATCGATTTGAATACATTCTAAATAAATTATTTAATTATTAAGAAATATATTTTCATCATTAAAAAGATTATATGTATTTTTAGAAATTTTATTATTACTATTCATATAGAAGTGTTTAATAACTAGGTTATAATGGTAAAATTCGAAGAATAATATTAACAGTAGATCATGTTTTATTAAAACATTATGGTACATTTAACTGATGCTATCAAAGAAATTAATTATGTGGAAAAAACAATCCATAATATCTAAGTGAGTTATAGAACTACATTTATTTATTATTTATTTTTCATTTTCTGGGTATTACCATGCATCCCAAAGAACATATCTGAAATTTCAAAGAAGGTTCTATAGATAATGTTCTGAAAAATAATCTCCCAGTAGATGTAGTTATTGTTGAGACTATAATGTGTGATATCCGTGATATTGAGTACAGATTAAATCATGTTCTTGTTATCGATGGGGAATAAAAACAACAATCTATAGGAGGAATAAATCATCCATATGAGTTTCTCCACCAAAAATATCCTTAATTCCAAGGGATGGGCTCCCCTAATAATCCGGAAGATTATTTGGAAAATATTAAAATAATGATGAATTTATGGGAATTCTAAAACATTTTTAATACGATTTTTAATGTTTTAAAATTTTATATAATTCTATTAAGATGGGGTAATAAGATTTTTTTTGAAATATATAATGAATTATTTGTATATAATTTCTTTAAGGAGATATTATACTAATAGATTTTCATGGCTATGTTGGAATTGTTGAATGGAATATAGTTCCCCACCCATGAACAATGTGGTCATATAGACATAGAGTAGGTTTATTTTTTATCATGTATATTTATGACTTGAAGTTCAATTAAATTAACAATTGACGAATCTAAAAATTTTCATGGGCCTATGATTGTATATATATTCTCTATTCTTCGTGTTAAATCATACAACCTAAACTAAAGTGGTGGATACAACGTGATGTTTGAAATTGACCAATCATGAATGACTTGGATACATCTGCTTTCATCAAATATCTGTGTGAATTGAAAAAACTATTGTGAAAGTAATGTTATGTATTTCTTTTTTCATAATAGAAGTTTATGTTTTCCCCAACATTAGTCTCACCATACATTTTCCAGAACATGTAATGGAACTCTTCCTTTCTACTGGTGGGTAATGACATTCCATGTAAAACAAAACATTATAACATCTCAAAAAAACCATATTTCATGTAGCCATATCATCCTTTTACATATGTTCTATCACTATCTCTCATATCCATATCTTGGAACTTGTTCATCAATATATAGACAGTTTGTAATATAACCAAATACTTCTAACATAACAGGATTTTATCAATTTTATCTTATTGGGAAATATGAAACATCAAGGTTAATGTAGACTCTTGTACTGGGTGATTCACAAATAGAAGTGGGGGTAGGTACTGTAATATTGAATTATTATTCTAATTTTTCATTAATAATGGTTTCTTTTAATGATAGATATACTGTTATGTATATTATATAGACTCATCTCATGAATTACTTAAACCTCCAAATAGGTTTCATGTAACCTCCCAAACTCCAGGAACATATATATGGTGGTCACATTTTTATATTGGAAAAGATATAAGGTGTATAATTCTAATTGACTACTTAGTTTAGTTTTCTTTGAGAGGTAAATTCAAAAGTTATACCCATTTTTCATTAAAGATAAAATATATGACATAGTAAGAAAAAAAATTCATCATCTATGAACTCAATAATAAATATTTATTCACATACTAGTGAAAGGAATAAAATAAGGGTGAGCTCAAATTATCAGTAACTGTTTCACACTATGGATGATATCATGATTATAAATACCTAATAAATATGGTTAGGCGTATAACAACAAAATAATTATATTTAACCAATTACGTGAGTAATAAATAAATCCTTGGATAATTTCAGAGAAATAATCTCATTGAAAATCTTTATAAATATAATTATTAATATTCATTTTCTTGATTTTATATATCTTGATATATATACCATCCATAAATTGTGCCACGAAGGTAAAATTTAATGGCAGGTATACACTAAAACACAATTTTGCATGACCAACATATTTTTCTTGTGATATTTTTCAATGAATTACAGTTATATATAACTAAGACCCACCTTCCATTAAATATCATAAGAATTCATTATATTTTGAATAAAAAAATTAAATTTATAAAAATGAAGCTTATCAATATATTTGCATATTGAGTGATCAATTTGGACTTATGATGATTTTATCCAATGAATCAAATAACAATAATTATAAAACACCATAGGAACAAAATATATTATTTAGGAAATAATATTATCAATGAAATGAATAATATATATTCTTAAAATAAATTTAATGTCCAATTATCCTATGATTTTGAACTTTTCAAGAAAAAGTTATCAACCACATATATTAATTAAGGATAAATGATGTCTCTAGATTCTTCAGAATTTAATTTTTTGATAACATCATTTACTTTAGTAAAAAAATTAAAATAAAATGAAAATTTTTAAATGAACATTAAATAAGGAGTTTTCTTTTTCAAATATTTTTAAAATTCCCACAACAAGTAAAATTTTTTAAAATGTTTGTAGTGGCAGGGATGTTTGTTAACATCGTTTACATTAAAAAAATTCCCCTCAGATTTTAATAAATAATGTATAAAGAAACCCTATAAAAAATATTTTATTGGTTCCATTAATACCTTCTTAATATCTATTGAAAAATATATTTTTTCTTTAATAATTCATTTCCTTAATTAAAATGGCCCGTTTGGTTTTAAAAATATGGTGAGGGAATAAAAATATATTTGTGTATAAAATTATTGAAGTCAATTTTTATTCTATAAATTTTATTTCCTGATTAAAATTAAAAAATATAGGATGTTATGGATGAAAATATGTAACCAATTTAAATTTATAGAGTATAATAGAATGGTGAGATCATATGAATTATTCATAATAACATTCCATCAATGAAAACATATAAAATCCAAATAGAAAGTGAGATTATAAAATAAAGTCTCACCACTTTCATTATTTTTGAATTTTAAACCCTTTTAATTAAAAAAATTAATCAAAAGAAAATATATTGGAATTAATTTTCAAAATATAAATGGGGTTTCATGTACACCTCATTAATGTTATCCGGCGCATAATAATAAATTAGTCTCAATGGAATTCAAATTGAGTCAATTTCCCTTACTACATGATTCCCATTAGATGAACTTCAATAAGACACCTCTATAGTGGTTTTAATGTTATGTTTATGTTTTAAAATAAACACATATATCTTTAAACAACAAATATTCCCCTCTTAAGACATCTTACCACCAAGTAATAAAGAATATTTCATTTTTAAAATTCTTTAGTGCGTTAATTGCTTCGTTTTTTCATGCATATTTTTTCATAAAGTTCAGATTCTTGTGTACATGATATAGATAAGTAATATTAACTATAATAAAATTGTTATAATGGTCATATTTACCCACAAAATACATTTTTAAAACTATTCTTTAAAATTTATAAATAGAAAATGATGCACATCGCATCATGGAGAGGGTTGGTCGTCGGTCCAAATGAGTAATGATATCAAATACATAATGTGTCAAAGTTTATGGAAGTAGTTGATCTATTAAATATAGATACTTAATTAAATTTCATAAACATAATATAAATTCATTGGATCCATCATTATGAAGACCCATTTTATTCATTGATGGAAAGAAAATCACAGCTGTTCGCATGGAGGTAGTCTGCCTTAAAAATAAGTGTTGTTTTTATTACCATTAGATGAATTAGGGTATGGGTAAATATTAAAAAATCAACATAATGAAATATAATTTTATGGTAGATAAATTTGATATTATATTTTATTTATTAATCTAAAATTGAATGTTCAAAATGAATAAGTATAATAATAATGTGTTATGAAGACAATTTCCTTTTCATTAAATATCCAACACCATATATCTTATAAAACACCATAAGGATGATATTTTTGAAGACCAGCATGACAATAATGTGGCTATAAATTCTATATAGTTTTTTTTGATAATATTTTTTTAACTAAATATCTTTATATGTGTTAATAATTGAGTGGTGTGGGTTTCTAATTATAACTGAGCCGACCACCACACTTTTAATTTTTCAATTCATTCCAATAATGTCATGTAATTTTATTGAAAATATCAATAAAAATAGATCATATTCATAGAGTAAATGGATAATTATTAAATTTTTAATTATAATGGTGTTTTATAACGTTTTTAGCTTATTTTTATCCATTTCAATAATGTTACCCCAACATAAACAACTTTTTACCTTTACCCATTGTTGTTATTTTTTACTATTTGTATTACTCATTTTAAAAAAACATTTGATCAATATATAAAATAATATTATTTATTGTAATTAAAAATATGGAATCCATTTTAACAAATTCAATTAAATGGAATGGAATAATACAATTTATAATGAAACTGGAAAATACTATCTAAAATGGTTTTGAGGAATTTCATTTTTTGTCCAAAATATGATCTATTAATAACTAAATGTTTAGTAATCATCATAGAATGTATTTAAATTTGTATTTAATGGTATATAATTTTTATATTTCATTTAAACCATTTATAAATAATCATTATTTTTATAAATTAAAATTGATCAACATTATTTCCTTTTTAAGGAAAAGTAGTTCACTAATAAAATCATTTTATGAAAAATATGACTTTTATCTCCTAATGATATTATTAATATTTTTATAAAAAAATATATTAAAATAATTTTTTTACATCCTTTTTTTAAATAATTTTTCTAAAAAATGGGTAATAAGTAAATACTACATTCTCTATTATTTAAAAACCCTTATTTATAATAAAAAACATCAAAAACGCGTTCTAGGATTATATCAATGATGTAAGTTCACAATAAATATGAATCCTATGAAATTATAATTTTTGGGACATGGAATAAGAAAATAATCATTATATTATAGTATTTTTAAAATATAATGTTCACTTATAATAATTAAAGACCATCTGTTATATTCTTCCAACCACAAAAATTTCACCCTTGATATATTCATGGATATTATATTCTAAACAAATGAGGGTAGATATTATTCCAAACATCCTATGGTCCAAATGTTTCATCCACAAAAGTATGGTTTCTCTAATGTACCCTTACAATTAAATTCATTTTATTCCTCATTAATTTTTATATACTGTCACGAATATGGATAATATCATCATGGTATGAAACACTAGGTTTCAATTATACATCATTAGATGTGAGTACATTGAGTAATTCTGTAATATACCTCCATAACAATGACATATAGAACTAATAATGTACATAAAAGTTTCTTGGTGGAATTACATATCAGCTATACTTGATTATAATTATTTCTATAACATCAAAATATCTGATGTGATGAGGTCTCTATTCCCTATCACACAAAACCCTATAACACAATTCAATGGAGAGACATTCAATAAAAAATGATACCTGACTCGAAATTCTATATCAAACCTATAATTCCCCAACTCTAATTACCCAGAGTCGGTGCATTATTGCGTATCATTGTCATGATCACAAGGGATCAAATCTCGAAAGACCGATTAGTTTAGTAACCTTTGAAACACTAGATATATTCATAAGTCTTATATTACATCATAAATTGAAAAAAACAACAACCACATCTTTTATTAATATCCCCTCATACTATCTCTAAAATTCATTCATAAAATACGTCTTCTCATCCTGGGAAAAATAAAACATTGAAAGGGGTGAGCTCAGATGCTCAGTAAGGATAACAATATAGAGGAAACAATCGTAAATAAGCATAAACATTTAAGGCGATGTATAAATAAAACAAAATACTTTTAAACTTCAACATCAGAATAATATGGAAAAGATAAAATTAAATAATTCCATTTACTTATTCAATGGATATCCTACTAGTTGAATAATCACATGCAATATCAATAACCACTTTCATAATGATGGAATGCATAATGCCAGACTATCAAAACCACATAGTCAAGGCCTTGTGTCAAGGATACAAATAAGATTCTGTCACAGCCTTGTGCCAAGACACTATTTTGTCTCATGAGACCTACCGATGTATCGAAGAGCTATAGTGGGTACCACTCGTCACTTATTAAGTCCAATGCATTCCTCATATGAAAAAGATTAAACATAACATAAACATTCATATTAAAACCAGCATACGAAATTTCAATACTTTCTCCATAAACAATGAATGGTATAAAAATAACACATCTACAGTAAAACATATCACAAAACCTTCAAAACAATATGGAAGTTTTGTATCATAACAAATCAACTTCAAATAAGCTTAAAATCCACCAAAGGATGTTGACAGAGATGAAATTAAAACTATTTGAGAGAAATATCTCATTTTTGAAATCATTTAAAAACCACATAATTAAAACATTTAATTTGAAAATATTATTATAATCTTTTAAGGGAAGCTTCAATTGTTTTATAATGGCGTAAAATAGTTGCACCCTCCGTATATGTTAAAAAATACATTCTTACCTTAATTCTGTCGAAAAGGATAAAAAAGACCTTGTTTGGAAAATGACGGAAAGATTCCTTTATAAAATTCTTATAAAAATAAAAAAGGGTTAAAATTACTTTAACCCATAGCCTATAAAATATTAAGAATGATTTGAAATACTTTTTTGAGAAACATGGATGTGGATGATAAAGAGATCCCAGTGGATAATTACGTATAAACAACCTCGGATAATGAATTGATTTTGAAATAAACCCTTACCTTGTACTTTTACTACATTAAGGATAGGTTATCCTCCTGTATAATGGTGAAATAATTGTTATTAAATTATGAAAGAATCATATACATTAATATGATATCATATATGATCTTTTAATATAGCTTTGTTAATAATATCATAGTATTATCGTCGTTTTGGGTGTTAACATACTCATTTTCCTTTTTATGTTTTGTTACATAAGTCTTGTTTGTTATGGATAAGATGTATCTTATTAATATCCCGAATTATATCACGTCCTTAAACATTATTTTTAACCATCAAACGAAAATTATTCTTGAATGGATATGATGGGGAATGAATCTCATCTTTTTCGTGGAGACGGTAGTCCGTACGTATGCACGAGCGACAATATCATTATTTTTATATTAAAATAATATATAATTGGATTTTATATCATATAAAAAAATTTATTATCATGTTATGTTTATTATTTACATCAATTACACATCATTATCATATCTATACAAATAATAATGTTTTGAATAACAATTACACCACGATGTGCAGACGGTAAGTCGTACGTACGCACGTAAGGTGATATGTCATTAAAAGGATGGATAGAATACTGAATATGGTTTTACCATATTTATAAAAACATTACAGTATATAGAATATAATAGAGTTATTATTTTTTAATTGAAATAACAAAGAAAGAAGAAGTTGAAGAAGAAAGGAACTTGAAAGATGGTGGTGAAAACATTGCCTCTTATTCGGGTTATTCATTTTGATTCGATCAAAAGGGCTTTTTAGGGTGTCTTTCTGATCAAAAAAACGCCTCTAGGTCTGAGTGAGGAAAGTCAATAGAATATTTGGTTAGGGGTTGGGCGAACCAAAATGCTTTGATGGTGTGAAGAATTGGTTAGAAGTGGTTTCCTTTTATAAGGGGGAGGAGGGGCTCTTTAAGAAAATAATAAAGTATTATTTTTCAATAAATTAATATTCTATTTCGAATGGATCAAAAGTGGTTTATTAAAAGTATAAGGTGGGTATGGGTCTAAATAATTTCAAACAATAGATTTTATATAGTTTTGTGTCATTATATTAACCTAGTTTTTTAATTTTAACTCTTAGTTAAGTAGTTTGACACTTACCATGTCACTTTGTATTTTTATAATATTTAGTTAATAAACATACTATATACATCTAAGTGACCCCTAAGTGGTCAATTAATAATAAACCTACCATTATTTAAGTCCTTTGGCCAAACCATAGATTTTTATGAATAGAATTTCAATTAATAATATAATATTTGTTTTAAAAACTCTTTTTTGTCAATTTTGTCTCTATTGGGTATTTTGATTTTGATAAATTCATAACAGAATTATTACTTAGAAAAAACTTCATATAACCAATATTAATATTTCATATTAACCGATAAAATTAATGTAATTAATAAAATGTTTCAAATTACTTTTTTAGGTCATTTATAATATCAATTATATTAATATTCCATTAATTAGGCAATTACTGCATCACCATTGTGTCATAAATAAATTAATGTATATAATGTCTAAAAATTAAAAATAAAATATAATTATGTAGGAAATTTTTTTATATTTCTAATGAATATTTATAATCGAATTTATCTTATGTATAATCATATATTAAAAATGTTGTATTTATTAAACATTGATTTTAACTCTTTTAACTCTTCTTTGAATTAAATAATAATAAATGTCCTAATCTAACCCAAGTGCACCTAAATGATAATATTTTATTCCTAAGGTTGTTTTTGGTTGAGATACACTTGTCCAATAGAATTAGAAGATGTTTTAGGGTAATATTAATATCATTTTTACCCTTAATTACACTATTTACTTTTAACCATGGTAAATAAAAGTAAAAAGTTACTATTCACCAAAAATTATTTTCATCTTATTGAACCACATTTTACTCCTAAATATTATCCATGTCTCTGGGAGTTTCAAAATTCTACTCATAGAAGCGGTAAAATTAAGATTTATGTGAATTTGTAAATTCTCTTAGGAGGTGGGTAAAAGCCGGTGAAAGTTCAATAAAATTTTTCTATATCTAAAATTATTCTAAACTAACTCCAATGAATTACATTGAACATATATAGGTATTATGTATCTATTTTGAACTTAATAAAATGTAAATAAAATAAATAATTATTTAAATAAAAATTCGGTTTTAAACTATAACTCAGTGTTTTTCACTATTCATCAAAAATTGAATGTTTTCAGAAAGATACCAAAATTTCACCCTAGGTTAATTTCAATATTCTGAATCAAAAAATGAAATCCATTTTGAATGATAAAATGTATAAATTTTCAAAATGTGGGGATAAATATTTATAACAGCTAGTTTTATTGGTTGTGGTGTGTGTTAGAACTCGAAGATGCGTACAACACACGCTACTGTATTATCCAAAGAGAAGCGTACCGTAGAAGCTTGGTGTGTTACATTCTCCCCTAATTCAAATAATTTCATTCTCGAAATTTCAAGAATAATACAGCATTAAAATACATGGGTGGTTCTTCATCATAAGTTCCTCGAGTTCCCACGTTGCTTCTTCCATCTTATGGTTCCTCCATAGAACTTTTACCAGCTGAGTCATCCTGTTTCTCATCACTTGTTCTCTTGTATCAAGAATCCTAACAGGCTCTTCGTAATAAGATAGATCGGGTCCCAGTTCTAATTCCTCAAAGGTGAGTAAATGCGTTAGGTCAGGTATATATTTTCTCCACAGTGATACGAGGAACACATCATGATCTTCGGAGAGATTTGGAGGCGTTGCCCAACTGTAAGCTACAACCCCAATTTGTTCTAGAATCTCAAAAGTTCTGATGTACCTGGGACTCAATTTACCTTTCATACCTAAACGTATAACTCCCTTCCATGGAGATAACTTCAAGAAATCATGATCTCCTACCTGAAATTCCAAATCCATCCTTCTATTATTGACATACCTGTAATGCCTACTTTGAGATGTTTTGA
Organism: Viscum album; assembly: GCA_963277665.1. NCBI lineage: Eukaryota > Viridiplantae > Streptophyta > Magnoliopsida > Santalales > Viscaceae > Viscum > Viscum album. Next base: position 961,725,375 of record OY728127.1, read on the forward strand.
TGTGGTTTTTGATTACCATTACCTTTTCCATTGTTTCCTCCACCAGTTCTGGGCCTACAAGTTTTCTTTCACCAACATCATCCCAACAGGTTGGTGTGCGAAATCTCTTTCCGTATAACGCTTCATATGGTGCCATCCGAATACATGAATGGAAGCTACTGTTATAGTAAAATTCCACCAGAGGTAAATATTGATCCAACATAACCTGAAAGTCAAGTGAGAAAGATCTCAACATGTCTTCAACGGGTTGAATAGTCCATTCTGAATGTCCATCTGTTTGAGGGTGGTAGTTAGTGCTCAACTGATGTTCAGTATCCAGGGATTTCTGAATACTTTTCTAGAATTTTGAAGTAAAATGGGGATAATGATCAGAAACAATCGATAGGGGTACTCCATGAAGTCTCAAATCTTCATTAATATATAGTCTTTCTAGACATTCAAGTGTTATATCTTCTCTTATAGCAAGAAAATGTGCTAATTTGGTAAGACTATCAATAATGACCCATATTGTATCTTTCTTTCTAGGATTCATTGGTTGTCCCATGACAAAGTCCATCGTGATATTATCCCATTTCCACTCAGGTATGGGAAGAGGTTGCATGACTCCTCCAGGTTGTTTCCTTCCAGCTATCACTTGTTGACAAATCAAACATATTGACACAAAATCAGTAGTCTCCCTCTTCATGTTGTCCCACCAAAAATGTTCCCTCAAATCTCGATAAATTTTGGTGCTCCCAAGGTGTATAGAAGAATTGGAACTATGAGCATCATCCAACAATTCCCTTTTTAGATCATGTATATCGAGAACTCAAAGTCTCCTCCCAAATTTCCAAATTCCATCTTCATATACAAAGTCACTCAATCTCCCATCATTCACAAATTTAATCTTCTTTTTAAACTCTTATTCATCGTCCTGAGAACTGTTTATCCTTTATAGTAAATATGGTTTTCCAACGATTTGAAAAAGTATTGATGTTTCACCTTCAATGGTGATTACCATATCTATCTTTACTAGATCAATAAAAATATGATCCCTTTCTACTCGCATCTTGTTCAAAACTCCATGATCCATTCTACTCAAAGCATCGGCTACCTTATTTTCATTCCCTGGGTGGCAGTGTATCGTGCAATCATAATCCTTGAATAGTTCAAAACATCACCATTGCCTCATGTTGAGTTCTTTTTGAGAAAAAATGTACTTCAAACTCTTGTGATAGGTATTTATCTCACATTTTTCACAATAGAGGTAGTGTCTCCAAATCTTCAAAGCAAAGATTACTACAGCTAACTCAAGATCATGAGTAGGATAGTTTTGCTCATTAATTTTCAGCTGTTGTGTTGATTAGGCAATAAATCTATCATTCTGCACAAGGACACAACCATGTCCTTTCTTCGATGCATCACTGTAAATAACAAACCCAACATTGACCGATTGTAGATTTAATATAAGAGCATCGAACAATCTTCTCAAAAGTTCTTCAAAAAAAATTTAACACTCTTTTGTACAAAAAATGTAACCCCTTTACGTGTGAGCATGTTAAAGGGTTAGCCAATTGGGAAAAATTAGGGGCAAAATGCCGATAATAACCTGTAAAACCAATAAAACTGCGCACCTCAGTTATACTCATCAGTGCTGGACATTCTTGGATTGCCTTGGTCATAGAAGGATCAACATAGATTCCATCTTTGGAGACAATATGGCCAAGAAAAGAAATCTCTTGAAGCCAGAATTCACACTTGACAAACTTCACATATAATTCATGTCTTCTCAGAGTCTCCAATGTAATTCCCATGTGATTTTCATGATCTTTATAGATTTTGGAGTATACCAAGATATCACCAATATATACCACTACCTATTCATCATGATATTCCTTGAAAACTCTGTTCATTAGATCCATGAAAACAGAGGGTGCATTAGTCATCCCAAAAGGCATTACTGTAAACTCGTAAAGCCCGTACCTAGTTCAAAATGATGTCTTCGGAATTTCTTCCTTCTTCACAAATAAATGATGGTATCCAGATCGAAGTTCAATCTTTGAAAATTATTGAGCTCCATGCAGTTGGTAAAATAAATCTTCAATCCGAGGTAGGGGATACTTGTTCTTTATTGTTATAGCATTGATCTCCCTGTAGTCAATACATAACCTCATAAATCCATCGTTTTTCTTAACAAAGAGGATAGGGGATCCCCATAGAGAAACACTAGGGAGAATAAATCTCTTATTACTCAATTACTCTAGTTGTTTCTTTAGTTCAACTAACTCCACAGTCGCCATTCTATAAGTGGTCTTCGATATGGGCCTTGATCGAGGAATTAAATCAATGAAAAACTAAATTTCTCAATCTGGAGGATGTCCAGGTAAATCTTCTAGAAACACATCAACATATTCTATCATAATAGGTACATCCTCTATATGAACATTACTTTCATCACCCACATTCATTTCTTTCTCTTCCTCCCCAATAATTGAATTTATTTGAGCTACAGGGGGTGGATCAAGATAAGAATTAGGTGGTGAAAATTCTTCTCTAAAGATAAGGTGTTCATTATCATCATCATCAAAAATAGAAACCTCCTTTTTCTTGAAAAAAAATTTGAAATCATGGTCTGAGAGCCAATACATACCGAGGATTATATCAAATTCAATCATGTGTATGATGATGAGATCAGCAGATAAAGAACATTTATGTGCTCTAATGGGAACTGATTCACAGAACATTGTAGAAATGATTCTTCCCTTAGAACATTTGACTAACAACTCCCTTCTTAAATCAAATTGGAAATATCTAATTTTCTTAGAGAACTAGGAAGATATGAATCAATGGGATGATCCAAAATCAAATAATCCATTTGATAAACTTGAGGAAACCATTAAATTACCTGCAACCATGTCTTTCGGAGCTTCTACCTCAGTAGTAGTGATAACATAAACTTGGCCTTGATCCCTTGTACTATTATAAGGTAAGTTTCCTTGATGTTTAGTAAATTAATTTTCATAATGTCCCATCTCCATAAAATTGTAGAATTGAACATCGGTAGCTTCCTTCTTCCCCTTGCAATCACGGGCTTGGTGGTCTTTTTCACCACACTTGTAACAGACTCCCATTCCTTTTAAGAAAGAACTGGGGTGTTTCTTCCTACATTTACTACAAGATGGATATTCAACCTTTCAATTCTTCCCCTTATTTAAATTTCAAGATTGATTAGCAGATCTATTCTTTTCATACTTTTCTTTAAAGTCATAAGACTTATAGAATTCCTTTTTTGTATTGATAGCACACGAGACAATGTCTTCGTACGATGAGAATGATTGTGAGACTAATGCATGATGAAGAAATGGTTTTAACCAATCAAAGAAACGATCAATCTTACTTATTGGTTTACATATATAATCTCCAGAATACCTTTCTATCCTTGTAATGTTAGCCTCATACATTACGACATTCTCGTCCTCCTTTTGTCTCAGACTTAGAAATTTTCTTTCCATATCTACTTGATGGTCACGAGGAAAGTATTTTTCTAAGAAAAGATCCTTGAACTACCTCCATTCCATATTTTACACTTCATCATCTTACTTCGTGTTTTGAATCAATGAACACTATTGATCAACATCTCCAGTGAGGCTATAAGCTGCCATGATAACATTTTCCCTTTCACTACTCCCCAAGGCATGGAATGTTTTCACTAAGTAATTTAACCATTTCTCAGCTACTAAGGGATTTGTACTCCCATTTAATGTCGGTGCTTATTGCCTTATGACGTGATCTATCATTGATCCTCCATGCTGCAGATCAGGGTGCTCCATATGAGTAAGGTTATAATTCATAACCTGAGTGAGTTGTCCCAGTATGGTTATTAGCTGATCAGAACCAGTTACATCACCAGCTCCACTATAATTATCTTGAGTATGATGGAAATCCCTACATGGAGTGTGTGCATTGATACAGTTTCAATTTCTTCCACTAGGAGCCATTTCTAAAAAATTGCATAAACTAGATCAGTTTATGAATCAAAATACATAATTCCATACTTAAAAACACTTAAAATAAATTGAATAGTTTATGTATATAATCCATAATCATAAAAAAATGTTTTCTTTAAGGAATTATATATTCATAAACCCTTCATAATTTTTAATAAAGAAAATGATAATTATCCTAAGCATATCCCCCGGGAGTGTCATAACCAAGAGTTCATCAAGGCCCGTTTGCGTGCACTAGTTCCCGTTTAGGTCTATCTCAAAGTGGTGTTTTCGGGTTTTACCCGTAGGTGCATCTGTGCCAGAGCCGCCTCTATCTGCTCATATCTAGACAGGGATGTATTTCTCAGAAAAATCACAAAATCTCTACAATACCAAAATTCTAGGAAGCTGTTCTACACTAATCCTCAAAGTCCATCTTAGGTCTATGTGCTCTAATCAGAGTTTATCTAAATCTAGCTTCCAAGGATTGTACTAAACTTACTCTGATACCATCTATAACGCCCTGAGCCCAATTACCCAGAGTCTGTGCATTATTACATATCATTTGCATGATCATGAGGGATCAAATCTCGAAATACCGATTAGTTTAGTAGCCTTGGGAACATATATATATATTCATAAGTCTTACATTACAACATAAAGTGAAAAAAACTACAACAACTTCTTTTCTTCATATCCCCTCATACTATCCATGTAGTTTATTCATAAAATACTTCTTCACATCCTGGGAAAAATAAAAAATTGAAAGGGGTGAGCTCAGATTCTCAGTAAGGATAACAATATAGAAGAAACATTCATAAATAAGTATAAATATTTAAGGTCATGTATAACTAAAACGAAATCCTTTTAAACATGAACTTCTGAATAATATGGAAAAGATAAAATGAAATAATTCCATTCACTTATTCACATGGATATTCCACTAGTAAAATAATCAAATGCAATATCAATAACCACTTTCATAATGATGGAATGCATAATGCCAGACTATCTTAACCACATAGTCCATGCCTTGTGCCAAGACTAAAAATAAGATTTTGTCAAGGCCTTGTGCCAAGACACTAGTTTGTCTCATTAGACCTACAGATGCATCAAGGAGCTATAGCAGGCTCCACTCATCACTTATTTAGTCTAATACATTCCTCATATGAACATATTTAAACATAACATAATCATTCATATTAAAACTAGCATAAGAAATTTAAATACATTCTCCATAAACCATGAATGGTATAAAAATAACACATCAATAGTAAAAAATATCAAAAAACCTTCAATACAATATGGATTTTTTGTATCATAACAAATCAAATTCAAATAATCTTAAAATCCACCAAATGACATTGACATAAAAGAAATAAAAACTTTTTGAGAGAATTATCTCATTTTTGAAATCATTATAAAGCCACATAACTAAAACATTTACTTTGGAAATATTTATATAAGCTTATAAGGGAAGCTTCAATGATTTTATAATAGTGTAAAATACCGCACTATCCATATACGTTAAAAAATTAATTCTTACCTTAATTCTGTCGAAAAGGTTAAAAAAGACTTTGTTTGGAAAATGACAAAAATATTCCTTTATAGACATCGTATAAAAATTCAACAAGTGTAATAATGACATTATCCCATAGCCTATAAAATATTAAGAATTATTTGAAATACTTTTTTAAGAAACAAAGATGTGGATGATAAAGAGATCCCAGTAGATAATTACGTATAAACAACCTCGAATAATGAAGAGATTGTGAAATAAACACTTACCTTGTACTTTTTGTTATTTGAGGGTAGGTTAACTGCCTATATAATGGTGAAATAATTTTTATTAAATTATACAAGAATCATATACAGTAATACAATATCATATATGTTCTTTTAATATTTCATTGTTAATAATATCTTAGTATTATCGTCGTTTCGGGTGTTAACTTACTCGTTTTATTTTATATGTTTTGTTACATAAGTCGTGTTTGTTATGGGTCAGTTGTATATTATTAATAGAAAAAATGATATCAAGACCTTAAAAAATATTTTTAACTATCAAATGAAAATTATTCTTGAATGGATACGATGGGGAATTAATCTCACCACGTTCGTGGAGACGGTAGTCCGTACGTACGCATGAGCGACAATATGATTATTTTTATATTAAAAATATATATAATTGGATGGTATATCATGTATAAAAAACCATTATCATGTTATGTTTATTATTTAAATCAATTAAACATCATTATCGTACCCATCAAAATAATAATGTTTTGAATAATAATTACACCACGACGTGTAGACGACAAGCCGTACGTACACATGTATGGTGACATGTAATTAAAAGGACAGATAGAATACTGAATATGGTTGTACCATATTTATGATAACTTCACAGTATATAGAATATACTGTATTTATTATTTTAGAATTGAAATAACAAATAAAGAATAAGTTGAAGAAGAAAGGAACTTGAAAGAGGGTGGTGAAAATATTACCTCTTCTTCGGGTTCTTCCTTTTGATATGATCAAAAGCACTCCTTACGTTGGCTTTCAAATAAAAATAAGGTATCTAGGTCTAAGTGATGGAAGTGAGAGAATATTTGGTCAGTGTTTGGCCAATCCAAAAGGCTATGAAGGTGTGAATAATTGGTTAGAAGTGGTGTCCTTTTATAAGGGGGAGGAGGGGCTCTTTAGGAAAAACATAAAGTATTATTTTATAATAATTTCATATTCGGTTTATAATGGCTCATAAGTGTATTATTCAAATTATATGATGTGTATAGGTAGAAATCCTTTCAACCAATATATTTTAGATAGGTTTGGGCCATTATATTAATATTATCTTTTAGTATTAACTCTTAGTTAATTATTTTGACACTTACCATGCAACTTTTTATTTTTATATTATGTAGTTAATAAAAATACTATATACATCCTAGCGACCCCCAAGTGTTCCATTAATAATACACCTACCATTATATAAGTATTTTGGCCGATCCATTGATTTTTAGGAATATAATATCAATTAATAATATAATATTTGTTTTAAAAACTTTTTTATGTCAATTTTGACACTATTGGGTATTTTGTTTTTGATAAATTTATAACAGAATTATAACTTCAAAAACAATTCCTATAACCAATATTAATATGTAATATTAACCTATAAATTTAATTTAATTCATAAAATGTTTCATAATACATTTATTTGGGTATTTATAATATCAATTATCTTAATATTTCATTAATTAGGAAATTAACATATCACCATTGTGTCATAAATAAATTAAATTATTTAATGTCTAAAAAATATAAATAAAATACCATTATATATGAAATTATTTTATCTTCCTAATGAGTATTTATAATCAAATTTATCTTATTTATTAACCTATATTAAAAATGTTTTAGTTATTAAACTTTGATTTTAACTCTTTAAACTCTTCTTTGAATTAAATAATAATAAATGTCCTAATCTAATCCAAGTGGACCAAAATGATAATATTTTATTCCTAAGGTTGTTTTTGGTCAAGACACACTTGTCCAATATAATTAGGACATGTGTTAGGGTAATATTAATATCATTTTTACCCTTAATTACCCTATTTACTTTTAACCATGGTAAATAAAAGTAAAAAGTTACAATTCACCACAAATTATTTTCATCTTATCGAACCAAATGTTACTCCTTGATATTAGCTGTTTCTCTCGAATTTTCAAAATTTTACTCACATAAGTGGTAAAATTAGTTTTTTTGTGAATTTGCAAATTCGCCTAGGAGGTGGGTAAAAGACGGTGAAAGTTCAATAAAATTTTTATATATCTAAAATTATTGTAAACTAACTCCAATGAATTAAATTGAACATATATAGGTATTATGTATCTATTTTCACCATAATTAAATTTAAATAAAATAATAAATTATTTAAATACAAATTTGGTTTTAAACTATAACTAAGTGTTCTTCACTATTCATCATAAATTGAATGATTTCAGAAAGATACCAAATTTTCACCCTAGGCTAATTTCATTATTCTGAATGCAAAAATGAAATCAATTTTGAAAGATAAAATGTATTAAATTTCAAAAGGTGGGTATTACTATTAATAACAGCTAGTTTGAATGGTTGGGGTGTGTGTTAGAACTCGAAGTTGCGTACAACACACACTATGGTATTATTCAAAGAGAAGTGTACCGTAGAAGCTTGGGGTGTTACAAAACCTTTTAAAATTGGAGTAAATAATTTTCCTAATTTGATCATATTTGATATGATCAATAATTTGAATTACATTTCTTGTTGTATCATCATCATGTTCCAGGAGAACATGTTTCCCTTTAACCTAATTCATCCCAACAATTCAAAGCGTGAAATCTATTTACATATAATGTTTCATAAAATCAATTTATATATATGACTTGAAAATATTATTATTTGAAAGCCCTACAAAAGGAATATATTGATCACAAAAACCTTTAAACTCAACTTGTTATAATCGAAAAAATTATTCTAATGTTTTAAAAGTCCTTTAATATTGTCCATGTGTTTGAGGATTATAGGAGGATCTTAAATGAAATTTAATATCAAGGGAAGTTTGAAGACTCATTGATAATTTTGATTTAATTCATGTACATTGATAAAAAAAATTGAATGAGCCCCACCATGATGTGATACAACTTCATTAATATAGATTCAATCATGTAACTCAAGCAGTATATATTCTCTTATTGAATGGATATTCACTAATTTTTATAAGATATCAACATTATTTAATATTAAATATTCACTATAGGTTTTCTTTGTAGTATAGTGAAATTGAACACATTAATTTAATAACATTTAGATTTTTTAATAATTAGAGTCTTCATTACTACTCTATAATTCAATCTCTCAGCCTTCACTTATTTACAAACAGATAATCTTGATAGATAACAAGTTATTTCCCTCTATATGTGATCCAACCAAAAATAATCCCAAAAATCCCAATACATATTGGTTATACTAGTGTGCGTAATGAAATTTGAGCAATGTGAATCTTTGAGGGCTAAAGTCTGCATTATTTTATTGGAATATGATATATGGTATCAAATCTAAATGGAGTAAATAGTGTGCTTGTCATGGAAAAATAGATACATACATGAGTTTTGTATTACATTTAAAACCCCAAAATACAAATGTTTTCAATAAATACATTATTCCCTCTATCATATAATTTCATATCAATAATATTAGACTTCATTGAATCTTTAGGAATGGAAAAAACTGTGGTTAACATAAAAATATCTATATGGGCTATGTACAACATAATCAATCCTTAATTAAAGAACGCAATGATTATAGAGAAGGTAAATAACTAAACACACATGTCATATAATTAATAATTGTTGAAGGATGATTATATAGATATAATATAAATGACACAATATCATGGATAAAAAATGAATATGTAAAGTTAGATAATTGAAATTTCATTCCATTTAATTAATAACATGACTATCCAAACACGATAAGGCACAATCATTATAGAAAGGTTAATAAATGAAAACACATGAAATGTAATCAATAAATAAGAATTAAATGAAGCTAGACATAACATTATTGAAATAATCATATGGGTTATAACAAATAAATTAATAATGATTAATGTTCATAATTATTTAGTGTCTTATATTAGGAACATGATACATCTCCATCCTAGAGATATAATAATATTGTTTAAAACTACAGGGTATAAACTCTTATGGTTTAGCAAACAGATTTTATGCTAGCTTACTGATTCAGCTCATGATTCTATCAATGAATCATGGGGCCTTCTCTAACTAGCAACCACCCATATCACTATGTCAAAATCACAAAATCAAACCTCATATAGATAATAATCAAATATAATTCTATGTAAACAATTTCTAATGAAATGAGATGTTTTTTAAGAAATAATAATATCTATGATAAATATGATGGATATTTTGGGGAAATTTTATATATAATGATCAATAGAAAGTTACAATTTCAACCAAAAATCATTTTCTAAAATGAAAAAAGAATGTGGATGCCAACAACATCATTAGTAAAAATGATCTCATACCTTACATATATTTAATAATAATTATATTAAAATAAAATACTTATTAGAGTATGAACACAATGTTGTTTATGTTGATGAATATAATGGCCTTGAAATGTTCTTTTAAAAAATTATTAAGTATTTCATTTCGAAAATATAATGTTAAAATAAAAAATTCCCAAAATATTTTCAATATAAAATTATTTGAACATAAAAATTTAACATTATAAAATAATATTTACAAAATTTCAGCGGTCATGATTTCTAGAAAATAATTTCATGCAGTAGACATGAAGACAATGATTCCACTTTAATTTTTTTGATAAAGTCCAAAAGAGAATTGTTTTGAAAACAATATGAACATTTCTTTAAAAAATGTAAAAAGTAAAAAAATGGGTAATAAAAATTTTAATAAATAATTATGAAAAGAGTTAAAAAAATTCTTGAAAACATTTATATAAAATAGGTTTTTGGTAGAAAATAAATTTCTGACTTAAGAGAGAGATGAAGTTGGATTTTAAAAAATCATTTTCTAATAAATATTAATGGCCAAAGAGTGAGAAAATGGTAATATAATAGGAAACTATCATTAATAATTGTCTGGGAATAAGATGAAATTTGATTATCAATAAATTTTCAAATAATTTTATTCAACATAAATTCAATTATAAATAATCTCGATTAGAATTATATTGTGAAATAAACCCATAAACTAATCATAATGTTGATGTTGGAATTAGTCAATGAAATTATCATGCGTATAATCCATAAAAAAATAAAAATATTTTAAATGTGAAATAATATTATCATAACTCGTTTCATACATAATCTTATAATATTAGTAATGTTAGTGAAATTATATTTCCCTATGAATATAAATTGAATTTTAAAAATAATTGAGAAACAAATAATTTTATGGACACATTTTATTATATGAAATAAATCAAATTGAATCCCAAAATTCCAAGATGTATTATGTAATCATGATATTACATATAAAATGTGAAACATATACCCCATATAAAAACTAGGTGCATAAAATTAATGTTTTCCTCAATGAAGGGAAATTGTGATGAAATACATTATAATGATCATATCATTGAAGTGAGTGAATACTCCATTAATTTACAATGTGTATCGAATGTAAATACAGATAAAACTAGTCTAAATACCACATTAAATTATATAATGTCCTTAGAAACATTATATTTCCATGAATTAATCAATATATTTGATGTGTAACTAATTAATAGGACTTGTGTTAATAATTATCTTACCGTACACTTCTTTTTTGTTGAACATCCTTAAACCTCATGTATAATTGTTTCATGAATTTTATAATTTTATAAAAACTCATATTAATATTTATGATATCAAATTTGATCCTAATATATCATACTGTCACCCAATTATTATTTTTATTATTGTTTGTGTTAATTTCCAAGTTTCATCATGCATGTTTTTCAAAGAGAGATCTGTTTATTATGAATATTATAAATTTCCATCATATATAGAATAATAAGAATGAAATAATTTTATTTTTATAGATTTATGAAAATTTAATGAAAGATCATTAAATATTATTTAAAAACAATTATGTTTTTTATGATCATGGAATAGCAGGCCATACACTCGGAAGATTAACATTCCCATTTTTCATTGATCATTATTGAAATGTGGTAAGTAATATATTATCTATCAATAATCATCATAATATCATAAATAAAATAATATTTCTTTATATATATGTACATATATTATCCATGCGATGTGGTGATGAAAAGTGTGTCACATCACATCTTTAGGTAGGTATTCCACCCATACCAAAATGAATGTTTTCATTTTTGTAGGATTAAAAATATAAGAAAGAAAATTATATATATTATTTTAAGAATAATAAAAATGCAATTAATATCATAATTATATATCATATATAACATTTATTCCTTAAATTTATCATTTATATGTTCCATTAATGTGTTAGTGAATTAATAATCACATCGATTCAGGATGCGTTAGTCCACCGTACACACGAGTGAGATTTTCATACCCACTACTAAATGAATTGTAAAAAATACATATTTTTTATAATTACTAATGTGGAAAAATAATTTTTTATATATTATTTATAAAATATATGTCAATCATAATACAAAACCATGAATATTGGTAATGGAAAAATGAATGGAAATGATTCACAAGACGGTAGTCTATCATACTCATGAATGAAAATTTCGTAACCAATTTGATTTATGTGGGGATTTTAAGAGGTAATTAAATTATAAAAATTACATATAGTTTTATGTATTATACTTAGGTTATTATATCAGTTTGTTTTATCATGAATTGAAGGAGTTGGTGGATAAAATAAAAAAATAGATACTAGTTGAAAAATGATAACCCTTCTTCAGTTAAACCACCTAGGATTTCCCAAAAATCCATATGAGGATGGATTTGTGTTAAAAATAAGGATTATAAGATGATGGAATATATGTCTATAATTTTTTTTAGTAATTGAAAAACAATTTTCAATGTGTGAACAATAGAGGAGAGGTGGTGGCCATTCATAACTGAGATGACTGGAACACCATTAATTTTTGAAATCAAAATGTAATAACCACATTTTTTCTGTGAAAAACGGTCCAAAATGGAGTATAATTGAGTATTAGACATTATGGAGTCTATATATGTCCCACAAATTAAATTTAGACTAGTTATTATGATTTTATAACCATTATATTCCTGGTTTAACCCTAGGTAAATCAATATTTACCTTACCCACTGAAAATATTTTTACTGTTTTTACTATTAATATTTTTAAAATATTAAATTGACTAAAAAATATAATCTAAATAATTCATGTTATAAATATAGAATCAAATTTTAAAAATTATATTCACATAAATAGAAAAATATATTTTAAAAGCAACACCATAGACATGATGTGAAAGCTGGTTTATAAAGAGAAAATGATCAAAAGGTTGCAACGTTTTTATATCAAAATTAAATATAAAATTTAATCCAATGACCAAAATTGGTTTAATAGAAATATAAACTTACTAATTATATTTACAAAAGATCAATATTTGTTTTATTTTTTATAATTAATTTATACAAAAGGAAGTTTTCATTTAAAATTTCGTATTTATCATTATTTTTAGAAAAATTAAACATTTCATAAAAATACCTAAAACATTCCCCAATGGTAATTCAAAATATATGATTAAAACTATAATGGTAATTTTACCAAGTTGATATTATAAAAGTTTTTAATATTAATATTATATTATGTGTTCAATGTTTGGGTAAAAATTCTTTTAGAAAAAAATAGTTTTTAAAAAGAATTATTTTTCTTTAAAATGAATCTCATTGTATTTCCAATTAATTAGTGACCATAATCCTCATAGTTTAGTTTGTACTATTAATACACTATAATTTAATGGCTTGGTTATAATGTTATACTACATTATAGTTTATTTTGACTTGGGGTTTTATGATCCACAAGAGTTTGAAAATGGTAAATTTAAAGTAATATATTTGATTGTTTATTTATGCCCTTTGTTGTGTTTCACATATGATATAGAACACAACGTAATTATATTATAATTTAATCATGTTATATTACCACAAATATATAAATTCTACCACTCAAATTTTTACTTTATCTTTAAAATCAATTTTTTGATGTCTGAGGACCCATTTGTTGATAAAACCACATATAAAAGTGTAATAATATATCATATTCATGAGAGAAAAAGGGGATTAAAAATTCTATATTTAATAACACATAACTCTGTTGATATCTAGGATAACATTAATGTAATGTGAAGATATAGACATTAAAGAAATTTTTAAATAATTTTTAGGTTATTGAGGTCATTGATGACTTGAAATTGAATTATCAATGGAATGTTAAGGACCTTAGAACCATAAATCACTGATGATTTAATAGTCCATATGACTATTTAGGAATTAATGTAATTAGAAAAATTTCTTTTCAATATACTTTTTTGAAAGTTTAGGAATTATATTACTTGTCCAATAATATATGGAAATATACATACTTTATAAATCATTATTTTACAATCAAAATAACCATTATTGTTTGTTCTTTGACCAATTTTAAATTTATTTCTTAAACAAGGAAATTAATGTCCCAAAATTATTTTTAAATCCATGTTGCATTGAAATTAACTTCTAATGGATTAAATATTCTATAAATGGTGATCTTTCTTTCCATATATCTCAACTAATTTATAAAGAATATATGGTTGAAACAAACTATAAAATGTAACAAATTATTCTCTAAATCATTAATATAAATGCACTAGTTGATCATTAATATTTATTGATGAAATAATTTAAATAAAAAAGATAAATATTAAGTATGAAATCATATAGGATTGTGGTAGGAGTGACACCCTTATAGTCCTTTAGTAATGTGTTCTAGCCCCATGTCCCTTACAGATGTGAAGGGTTGTAACCCAACATATTGGTTTTATGTTTTTATAAACCTTATTGTTGTAATTTATATAACATTCTGAAAAACAATTTTTAACATCCTTAAAATAAAATTAAAAATTGAAAACAATTACTATGGTTTTTAATATAAAATTTTTCAAAAAGTTATATTATTTTGTTTAACAATTATTACAAAAATTTAATAAATATATTACCCTAAAACATTATCAATACCTATAAAATTATGTCTCTAAAATGTAATTTCATTATTCATAAAAACAAATTTCCTCGAAAACAGACTCTTTTAGAAAATTTATCTAAACCAATCATTAATATTCCTAGAGTCTAATCATATAAAAAGGTCGTGTTTAATTATTTTGACATATGAAATATTTTAAAATCATAAAACCATGATGATATCAATAACACACATGTTATTTAAGACATATATGATAATGATATTTAAAAGAATCCATAATTTAGAAATGATTATTATACAAATATACCATAGGTAAAATTACTCTATAATGTAATTCATTAATCCCATTATATTAGTTCATCTTTTTATATCACTATAAGTTGTTCCATGATATGGAGATAACCTTTATATGAGTTAATTGTCTTGGATAAATCCATAGTTCTCCACATTTATGATAATGAACTATAAATGGGTCCCTAAGATGTGATTTATTTCCTTCCATAATAGTATTAAACTTTCCTTGGAAATTATTGGCTTTATGCTCTTCCATTCCACACCTAAAAGTTTTACCCATACCATAGAGACAAATTACTAGGTGTATTCTCTAAAATATCTTACATGAATGAAATCAATCCTTCCTTCCTCAATAGTCCATATCTTTTGAGCTCTTTGAGAACACCATCTGTCTCTTACTTGGTGATTTTGAGAGTTGGTTAAGGTATAAGATAGTATTCATATTTCAGGATTACTTAATTGGAATAATCATGATTTCATTTACACCTATCATCACCCCATTTGGTTTCTCATTATCATAAAATATTCCTTCATGTTCAATGTTATCATGATTACCTCTACTTCTATCCAATTACTAAAACAAGAAATCAATTTTTAAGCAACAATAACCAATGTGTGATCCAAATAATCATTTGTTGGGTTTCTAAATCATGACACCTTATTCTCATTATAATACACATTAGGTTTGACCTAGGATATTTATTTTCCTCATCTATTAAAATATTTAATATTGGTTTTTAATTAAAATGTGAATTATCATATTAATATCCACTATAAATGTTAATCTACATACCAAATATGACCCATTTTTTTAACATGTGATTATGGCGTCAATCCAAATGCACACTTTTTTGGAGATAATACCCTTGCGAACAACTGCTCCAGATCTGCGTCAAATTATATACTAGATAGGGATGTATTAAAAGGTATACCATATAATATCTTCAATAAAAATATTTTAGGATTTTCTTCTATACATATATTCAATTTCTGTCATAATGTTATGTTCCCTAGTATTAATCTAGTTCCCAAGGTTTATATTAAACATCCTCTAATAAAAAATATATCCTCCCCAACCCAAATATACCATAGTTGGTGTCTTATTTTTATATTTTCATAAAATACATGAAGTAACATATAAAAGAACCCAATCATTTGGTAGGCTTTGTAAAATAGATAAATATACGAGTCTTTAATTACGTTGGAAGAATATTCCCAATGTTAATTTTTATAGAATAATAATATTCCCACTATTAAATCCACTCAAATTGGGCACTGTGAAATTCATGTATTCATAGGGAAAAGGAAAAAACCAGGGTGACCTCAAATGCATAGTAATGGGTATGATATTAGATGAATTCCAAAAATTTATATGGTTAATCAATTTGGAATTTAAAATTCCTAAACATACATTCAATTTAATTAATAAAATTGGAAGGAATTAATTATAGGAATAATATAAATGTAGAAATCATATAGATAATTATCAATATGGAAAGGTTTATAATTAAAAACAAATTCTATGTAGTCAATAAAATAAGAATTAATTTATTCTATAGATTATATAAATGAAAGAATATCATTCATAATACTCAGTATGGAAAGGTTGATCACTAAGACCATATTCCATTTAATCTATAACATGGCTATAATTACATGATAATGAATAATCCACATGGAATGGTAAATAACTGAAATGCATATTATATAATCAATAACTACAAATAAAATGTACCTAGGGATAATATAATTGTGAAATCTCATAGATAATGAAAAATAAATTCACAATCAATTGAATTCTTAATTTATGGATATTATGTCTTAAGAACGTGAAACCTTAACCATCAAGACATTTCAAAAGAATATTAAAATGTTCTGTTAAATGGATTATGTAGATGAGAAGAATTATTTTACACAAGATTACTAATTCTCCTCCAAAGAAAATTAACGAATTTAGGTATAATCTATAACCATGGCCTATGCATATAATTATTTTAAATGAATTACAAATATATACAATATTCGATATAATTGGTGAAGAATATTACTTTTCATCAAATATCCATTCTAGAGAAAGAATATAAAATAAAAATATTTCTATAGTTAATCAAATTAAAATACATGTAAAACAGAATATATATAAATGAGTTCCTTTTTATGAAATAACAATATCCATTATAAATATTTTCTATATTTAGGGGTATTTCATGTCTAATGATTATAGGGAAATGAATATTTATAAGTAAAGTTCATAAAGAAAAAATGAATCATGAAAGTGAATGTCAACACATTACCTGGAAAATTTTTTCATAAAAATACATATAATGAATATGGATGATATTGATATAATATATACCTACTATATTAATACTAAATGGTTTTACTATTGATGAACAGAAAAAAATATCATTATATTCATTTTTAAGGAAGATGACAATTTATTTTTGAGAATAAATAGTTAAAACTAAAATTTCACATGACATTATAGAGATATTATAATTTGAAAATACCCAATGAATCATATACAATAATTTTTTGAAAAACCGAGTGGTCATGATGTCTAAAAATTCTGTTCATGTTTTATATTTTTTAAAATCACTACTATAAAAATTGGCAAGGGAAGTTCTACCCTTTTATCAGCGCTAAAAAATGCACTGATAAAGGGGGGATTTATCAGCACTTTTTCCTACCGGTGATAAATTTTATGTTTCAAAAAATTTCATGAATAATATATTATTGCTATATAAGCATATATATTGATATAAATATTATATATATTTTTTAAATATGTTTTTGATACATATAAATAGACTATTACATTTAATATATAGGAAATTTAGAAAAAATGGATTTTAAATATATTAATTTTTTTTAATTATTAATTTTATAATTATTATTGATTAGAATTAATTTAATAACAATTTCAAGACACAAAAAAAATAAAAAAAAACAAAAGATCTAAAATAATTTGAAAATGTAACTCAAACTTAAAACGTCCATATCTTTTGATCCGGGTGTCCTTTTGAGCTTTACATCATATCAAATTGAATCTTGTGATGATATCTACGTGCTATTGACTTAACCAAAGATTTTATCACAATTTCAAGGCCAAAAAAGGCCCATAAAGCCTCCAAAACTGAGTTCTTTGTCTGGATACCCTGATTTGTTAACATTAAAACAAGTATAACTTCTGATACAGAAGTTTTTTAGGATTTTACCACATATCATATCAATTATTGTTTCATTTTCATTGATTTGACTGGTTGTGGAGTTGAAATGGGCTTCTGGATTACTTTTTATGGTCGTTTTAATATTATATGGATTTTCAAATGACTATATATTTTTATTTATTCGTAAATATATATGTGTCTATGCGTGCGTGTCTCTGTGTGTGTGTGTTGTATATATATATGTATGTATTAATTTATTTATTTATAAACATACATAAAAAATATATTTCATAATTGTATTTCAAACTAATCTTATAAGTATATATTAACATACAAATAAATATATGGATAAAAAATTATATGTAAATATATATATATATATAAATAAATATAATTATATATTAATATATGAATGAATATATATACTAATATATGAATAAATATATTTATATTAATATGAATCTATATCAATATATGAATAAATATAACTATATATATATATATATATTTAAATAAATAGATATATCATAAAATAGAAAAGAACGAAATAGCTTAGTGGTAATTTTGCTGCTGCGAAAGGGGGGAGGTTTCGTGTTTGATTTTGGGTAGAAGCAAAGGGGTGCTCGCGTGTGAGGATGCACTGGGAAGGGGTCAAGCACTCTTAAGGGGGGGAGGGGGGTCAAGCGCTGTTAAAAGCTCCCCCAGAATTATAGAATTTCTTTTAATTTTTATTTTTTACCTTTATTAGTGCTTTTAAAAAGCACTAAGAAACGCCCCATTTATCAGTGCGAAAAAAGCGCTGAAAATGTGTCTTTTATCAGTTCTTTTTTTAGCACTGATAAAATGAGACTTTATCAGGGCTTTTCTGAGCACTGAAAAAAGGGACCCCCTATATCTTCGCATCGATTAATAGTGCTTTTTTAGCGCTCTTAATCGACTTTTCTAGAGCTGATAAATGCCATATTTATATTATTGATGAAACACCCCAAACTTCTATGCTATGCTTCTCTTGGAATAATGCGATAGCGTGTGTTGTACGCAAGATCGATTTCAAACACACCACAACAAATCAATCTAGCCGTTATGAATAGTAATACCTACTTTTTGAAATTATATATATATTATATTTCAAAATAGACTTCATTTTTGGATTCAGAATTTCGAAATTATCCTAAGTTGAATTTTTGGTATTTTTCTAAGAACATCCAATTTTTATGAAGAGTGAAAAATACTTAAAAACAAATTTTTTAATCAAAATAATTTATAGTGATAAATTATTTTATTTAGTGGTTTTAAATTATAATTAGAATATATTTTTACCATTTTATCCAATGGTGTTCATTATAATTAATTTCACTTTGAAATTGGACATAAACAATTTTCAATCTTTTGATATATATTGTTTCATCAAAACATGCTATTTGTTGTGACATCGGGAATTAATTATAAAACTAATTAATTAAAATTTTATGTTTTATATTTTTTAAAATAGACATCATTTTTGAATTCGGAATATCAATTATATCTTAGGGTGAAATTTTGGCGTTGTTCTGAAAAACTTCAATTTTTTATGAATAGTGAAACTACTAAGTGGTAGTTAAAAAACAGAATTTTTCATAAAACTTAATTTTACCGCTTCCGTGATTGGAATTTCGAAAATCCGAGATACATGGTAAATATCATGTAGTAAAATGTGGTTCAATGAGTTGAAAATAATTTTTGGTGAATAGTAAGTTTTAACTTTTATTTACCACGGTTAAAAGTAAATAGGGTAATTAAGGGTAAAAATTATATTAATATTACCCTAACACATGTCCTATTTCTATTGTACAAGTTTATCTCGACCAAAAACAACCTTTGGAATAAAATATTATCATTTAGGTCCACTTGGATTATATGAGGACATTAATTATTATTTAATTCAAAAATTAGTTAAAAGAGTTAAAATCAATGTTTATTTACTAAAACATTTTTAATATATGGTTATACATAAGATCAATTCGATTGAAAATATTCACTATCAAGCTAAAAATCTTTCCTACATAATTATATTTTATTTATAATTTTTAGACATTAAATAATATTATATATTTATGACACAATGATGATGCATTAATTACCATAATAGTAAAAAATTAAACTAATAGATATTAGAAATACCCAAATAAATATAATGTTAGACTTTTTATGAATTATACTAATTTTATAGGTTAATATGACATGTTAGGATTGACTTAAGTAACTTTGTTTGAAGTAATAATTCTGTTATGATTTTCACAAAAACAAATTATTGAATAGTGTCAAAATTTACATAAAAGAGTTTTTAAAACAAATATTATATTATTAATTGATATTAAATTTTAAAAAATATAAGGTTCGGCCAAGAGACTTATATCATGATAGGTTTATCAGTAATGGACCACTTGGGGGTCTCTTCGATGTATATAATATGATTATTAACCATATAATATAAAAATACAAAGAGACATTGTAAAAGTGAATCTAATTAACTAAGAGTTAATACTTAATGATAAGGTTAATATATTAAACAATACCTATCTAAATTCTATTGGATGAGTGTTTTTAGACCCATAACCACCTTAAAATTTAAATAATACACTTTGGAGACATTAGAAACCGAAAATAAATTTATTATAAAATAATATTTCTAGCTTTTCCAAAGGTGCCCCTCATCCCTCTTATAAAAGGGCACTCCTCCTTCTCATTAACTCACACCTTAAAAGCCTTTTTTCTCTGCCAAACTCTGCCCAAATAATCTCTCAACGTCCCTCACTTCAACCTGGAGTCCTTAGTTTGATTAGAAATCCATCCTATGGAGCCCTTTTGATCAAATCAAAAGGAAGAACCCGAAGAAGAGGTAATGATTTCACCACCCTTTTTCAAGTTCCTTTCTTCTTCCACTTCTTCCTTATTTTTTATTACCATTTTAAAATAATAACACCAATATATTATATAAAATGTTATTTTATTATAAATATTCTACAACCATATTCAATATTCTATCTATCCTTTGAATAACAGGTCACCATACGTGCGTACGTACGGCTTACCGTCTCCACGTTGTGGTGTAATTGTTATTCAATAAATTATTATTTGGATGGGTATAATAATGACGTGTAACTCATGTAAATAATAAATATAACATGATAATGATTCTTTATATATTTTATATCATCCAATTATATATTATTTTAATATCAAAAGAATTATATTGTCGCTCGTGCGTACGTATGGAATACCTTCTCCACGAACGCGATGAGATTCATTCTCCATCGTATCCATTCAAGTATAATTATCATTTGATGATTTAAAAATAATTTTTAAGGACATGATATAATTCTGGATATAAATAAAATACATTCTATCCATAACAAACATGGATTAAGTAACAAAACATATCAAAGAAAACGAGTAAGTTAACACCCGAAACAACGATAATTCTAAGATACTATTAACAAATCAATGTTAAAATATCATATATGATATCATATTAATGTATATGATTATTGTATAATTTAATAAAAATTATTTCACCATTATACAG
The DNA here is from genome assembly GCA_963277665.1 of Viscum album. NCBI lineage: Eukaryota > Viridiplantae > Streptophyta > Magnoliopsida > Santalales > Viscaceae > Viscum > Viscum album. Next base: position 961,747,106 of record OY728127.1, read on the forward strand.
GAGGTTAACATACCCCCAACCAAGGAAAGGTACAAGGTAAGGGTTTATTTTACAATCTCTTCCTTATCCGAAGTTGGTTATACGTAATAATCTACAGGGATTTCTTTGTCATCCACATCCATGTTTCTTAAAAATGTATTTCAAAACATTTTCACTATTTACTAGAATATTGTTTAAAGTCATTTATACCCTCGTTGACTTTTATAAGTGGTTTAAAAAGGAATATTGCCATCATTTTCCAAACAAGGAGCTTTTTTAACCTTTTCGACAGAATTAAGGTAAGAATGTTTTTTATCTTATACGGAGGGTGTGGATATTTTCTTCCGTTATAAAATCATCGAAGATTCCCTTACAATCTTATAAGAATATTTTCAAAGAAAATGTTTTATTTTAGAAATATATGACTCTTAAATGATTTCAAAATAAAATAGATATTTCTCTAAAAAGAGTTTTGATTTCATCTATGTCAACATCATTTGATGAATTTTATTCTTATTTGAAGTTGACAATTTATGAAACAAAACTTCTATATTGTATTGAAGGTTTTGAGATATGTTTGACTATGGATGTTTTATTTTTATACCATTCATGGTTTATGGATGAATTATTTACATTTTGTATGCTTGTTTTAATACGAATGTTTATGTTATGTTTAAACCTTTTTATATGGGAATGCATTAGACTTAATGTGTCACAGGTGGACCCCGCTATAGCTTCTCGATGCATCAGTAGGTCTCCTGAGACAAACTACTGTCTTGGCAAAAGGCCTTGACAAAATATTATTTGTAGTAGTGTCATGAGGCCTTGTCTATGTGGTTATGATAGTCTGGCATTATGCATTCAATCATTATGAAAGTGGTTATATTGCATGTGATTATTACATTAGTAGAATATCCATGTGAATAAGTAAATGGCACTATTTCATTTTATTTTTTCCATACTCTGTTGATGTTATAGTTTAGAAGGATTTTTTTTAGTTATACATTGCCTTAAATATTTATTCTTATTTATTAAAGTTTCCGCTATATTGTTATCCTTACTGGGCATTTGAGCTCACCGCTTTTCTATGATTTATTTTTCCCAGGATGTGTAGAAGTAAATTATGAATGACCTGTATAGATATTATGAGGGGATAATAGTGTGGACTATGGAGACAATATGTTGTTGTAGTAGTTTTTAACATTATGATGTAATGTAAAACGGTATGAATATATCTAGTGTTTCCAAGGCTACTAAACCAATCGGTCTTTCAAGATTTGATATTTCTTGTGATCATTCCAATGCTATGTAATAATGCACCGACTCTGGGTAACTAGGGTTGGGGCGTTACAGTTTGTATCAGAGGAAGTTTATTACAAACCTTGGAAGCTATATTTAGATAAACTCTGATTAGAGCACATAGAACTAAGATGGACTTTGAGGATTAGTATAGAATAACTTCCTAGAATTTTGGTATTGTAGAGATTTTGTGAGTTTTATGAGCAATACATCCCTGTCTGGATACGAGCAGGTAGAGGCGGCTCTGGCATAGATGTAACTAGGGGTAAAACCCGAAAACACCACTTTGAGCTAGACTCGAACGGGAACTGGTGCACGACAACCGGCCTTGCTGCACTCTTGGTTACGACACTCCCGGGGGATATGCTTAGGATAACTCTCATTTTCTTTTCAAATAATTATGAAAGGATTATGAGTATATACTTCCTCAAAGAAAACATTTTTATGATTATGGATTATATCCATAAATAGTTCAAATTATGTTAAGTGTTTTATAAGTATGGAATTATGTATTTTGATTCATAAAATGATCTAGTTTATGCCATTGTTTAGAAATGGATCCTAGTGGAATAAATGGAAACCATATAAATGCATGCACTCCATGTAGGGATTTCCCTCCTGCTCAAGATAATTATAGTGGAGCTATTGATGCAACTGGTGCTGATCAGCTAATCACCATACTGGGACAACTCACTCAGGTTATGAATATTAACCTTACCTGTATAGAGAACCCTGATCCTCGGCATGGAGGATCAATGTTAGATCGCTTCATGAGGCAGCAACCAACAACATTCAATGGGAGTGCAAATCCATTAGTTGCTGAGTAATGGATAAGTTCCCTAGAGAAAAAATTTCAGGCATTGGGGAGTAGTGAAAGGGAAAAAGTTATCATAGAAGTTTACCGCCTCACTGGAGATGCATATCAATAGTGGTCATTGATTCAAAACACAAAGGAATATGATAAAGTATCAAATATGGAATGGAGGGAGGTCAAAGATCTGTTTTTAGAAAAATACATTCCTCGTGACCATCAAGCAGATATGGAAAGTCAATTTCTGAGTCTGAGACAAAAGGAGGATGAGAATGTCACAAAGTATGAGGCTAAATTTTTAAGGTTAGAAAGGTATGCTGGAGATTATATACATAACCCAAGAAGTAAGATTGATCATTTCATTGATGGGTTAAAACCATTTCTCTGTCGAGAATTAGTCTTACAATCATTCTCGTCGTACGAAGACATTGTCTCATGTGCTATCAAAACAGAAAAAGAATTCTCTATGTTTTATGAATTTAAAGAAAAGAAAGAGATGTAGAGATCTGCTGATCAATCTGGGAATGGAAATAAGGGGAATAAGGGAATGTTTGAATATCCATCCTATGGTAAATGTGGGAAAAAGCACCCTGATACTTGCTTGAACGGAATGGGTTTCTGTTACAAGTGTGGTGAAAAAGGCCACCAAACTCGTGAATGAAAAGGGAAGAAGGAAGCTACCAATGTTAAATGCTACAATTTCAGGGAGATGGGACATTATGAAAATTAATGTGTTAAGCGTCATGGGAACTTACCTCAGAAAAGGCCAAGGGATCAAGGCCAGGCTTATGCTATCACTACTGCTGAGGTAGAAGCTCTAAAATACGTGGTGGCAGGTAATTTAATGGTTTCCTCAAGTTTAGCAAATGCATTATTTGATTCTGGATCAACGCATTGTTTCATATCTTCCCAGTTTTCTAAGAAAATTAGATATTTCTAATTTGATTTAACAAGGGAGTTTTCAGTTAAAACTCTTAAGGGAAGTATCATTGCAATAATGTTTTGTAAATCAGTCCCCATTAGAGCACATAAATGTTATTTATCTGCTGAACTCATCGTCATACCTATTATTGAGTTTCATATAATCCTCGATATGGATTGGATTTCAGACTATGATGTGAAGATTTATTGTAAGAAGAAGGAGGTTATGATATTTGATGATGATGATAAAGAACACCTTATCTTTAGAGCAGAATCATCACCACCTAATTCTTATCTAGATCCACCCCCAGTAGCTCAACTAAATTCAATTATTGGGGAGGAAGAGAATGAAATGACTATGGGTGAGGAAAGTAATTTTTAAATAGAGAATGTACCTATTGTGATGGAATATGTAGATGTATTTACGGAATATTTAACTGGACATACTCCAGAATGAGAAGTTGAGTTTTCCATTGATTTAATTCCTGGATCAAGGCCTATATCGAAGACCCCTTATAGAATGGCCACTTTAGAATTAGTTTAAGTAAAGAAACAACTAGAGGAATTAAGTAATAAGGGATTTATTCTCCCTAGTGTTTCTCCATGGGGATCCCCTGTTCTTTTTGTTAAAAAGAAAGATAGATCTATGAGGTTATGTGTCTACTATAGGTAGATCAATGCCATAACAATAAAGAACAAGTGTTCCCTACCTCGCATTGATGATTTATTTGACTAACTGCATGGAGCTCAATACTTTTCAATGATTAACCTTCGATCTGGATACCATCAGTTGTCTGTAAAGAAGAAATACATTCCGAAGACAGCATTTCGAACCAGGTAGGGGAATTACAAGTTTACTGTAATGCCTTTTGGATTGACTAATTCACCCTCTGTATTCAGGGATCTGATGAATAGATTTTTCAAGGAATATCATGATGAATTTTTGGTGGTATTTATTGATTATATCTTGGTATACTCTAAAATCTACGAGGATCATGAAAGTCACTTGCGCATTATCTTGAACACTCTGAGAAGACATGAATTATATGGGAAGTTTAGCAAGTTTGAATTCTGGCTTCATGAGAATTCTTTTCATGGCCATATTGTCTCTAAAAATGGAATCTCTGTTGATCCTTCTAAGACCAAGGAAATACAAGAATGGTCAGCACCTACGAGTATAACTGAGGTACACAATTTTATTGGTTTGGTAGGTTATTATTGACGTTTCATCCAGAATTTTTCCCGATTGGAAAACCCATTAACGAAGCTCACACGTAAAGGGGTTAAATTTTTTTGGACAAATGAGTGTGAAGAATTTTTCGAATAACTGAAGAGAGGATTAGTCAATTCTCCTATATTGACTCTACCATCGGGGAATGATGTGTTCGTTATTTATTGTGATGCATTGAAGAAAGGACTTGGTTGTGTTATTATGCAGAATGATAGGGTTATTGGATATGCATCACGACAGTTGAAAATTCATGAAGAAAACTATCCTACTCAGGATCTTGAGTTATCAGCTGTGATCTTTGATTTGAAGATATGGAGGCACTACCTCAATGGTGAAAAATGTGAGATTTATACTGATCAAAAGAGTTTGAAGTATATTTAATGACAAAAAGAACTCAACATGAGGCAAAGGAGATGACTCGAATTACTCAAGGATTATTATTGTACGATACACTACCACCTGGGGAAAGAAAACAAGGAGGTAGATGCTTTGAGCAGAAAAGATCATGGAGTTGTGAACAATATGAGAATTTAAAGGAATTCAATTTTCATGGATCTAGTAAAGATGGACATGGGAATAACCAGGGAAGGTGAAACATCAATTGTTTTTCAAATGGTTTCCAAACCATCTATACTATAACGTATTAAGAGTTCTCAGACCGATTATGAAGAATTTCAAATGAATATTAATGCTGTGAATGATGGGAGATTGAGAGACTTTGTGTATGAAGATGGAATTTTGAAATTCGGGAAGATACATTGTGTTCCCGATATACCTGATCTAAAAAGGGAATTTTTGGATGATTCTAATAGTTCCAATTTCTCTATACACCCTGGGAGCACCATATGTATAGAGATTTGAAAGAACATTTTTGGTGGGACAACATGAAGAGGGAGATTGCTGATTTTGTGTCAAGATGTATGGTTTGTCAACAAGTGAAAGTTGGAAGGCAACAACCGAGAGGAGTCATGGAACCTCTTCCCATACCGGAGTGGAAATGGGACAATATTACGATGGACTTTGTCATGGGGATACCAAAGACTCCTAGAAGGAATGATGAAATATGGTTCATTGTTGATTGTCTTACCAAGTTAGCACATTTTCTTGCTATAAGAGAAGATCTACCACTGGAACGTCGAGCAAGACTATATATTAATGAAGTTGTGAGACTTCATGGAGTACCCCTATCAATTGTTTCTGATCGTGATCCCTGTTTTAATTCAAGATTCTGGAAAAATCTTTAGAAAGCCTTGTATACTGAACTTCATTTGAGCACTGCCTACCACCCTCAAACAGATAGACAATCAGAATGAACTATTCAAACCTTAGAAGACATGTTGAGATCCTGATCACTTGTCTTACAGGGTATGTGGGATCAATATTTACCTCTGGTATAATTTTCCTATTACAATAGCTTCCATTTGAGTATTCATATGGTACCATATGAAGCGTTATACGGAAAGAGTTGTCACACACCAACATGTTGGGATGACATTGGTGAAAGAAAACTTGTAGGCCCAAAACTGGTGGAGGAAATGATAGAAAAGGTGAAGGTAATCCAAAAGCATATCAAAGCAGCTCAAAGTAGGCAGAAGAGCTATGCTGATAATCGAAAGAAGGATTTGGAATTTCAAGTCGGTGATCATGTTTTCTTGAAGGTATCTCCATGGATGGGAGTCATACGTTTTGTTAAGAAAGGTAAATTGAGTCCCATGTACATCAGACCTTTCGAAATTCTAGAACGAATTGCGGCTGTAGCTTACTGATTGGCAATGCCGCCAATTCTCTCTAAAGTTCACGATGTGTTCCACATATCTCTGTTGAGGAAATACATGCATGACCCAACGCATGTACTCGCCTATGAGGAATTAGAACTGGAACCCGATTTTTCTTATTGTGAAGAGCCCGTCAGGATTCATGATACGAGAGAACTAGTACTGAGAAACCCGATGACTCATCTGGTAAAAGTCCTGTGGAGAAACCATAAGATGGAAGAGGAAATGTGGGAACCCAAGAAAATTATGATGAAGAACCACCTGAGTCTTTTCCTGCGGTAGTATTCTAGAAATTCTGAGGATGAAATTATTTGAAGGAGGGGAGAATGTAACACCCCAAGCTTCTACGGTACGCTTCTCTTGAAATAATGTTATAGCGTGTGTTGTATGCAACATCGAGTTCTAACACACCACAACCTTTCAAAATATCCATTATGAATAGTAATAACTACCTTTTGAAATTATATATATATTATATTTCAAAATGGACTTCATTTTTTGGATTCAGAATATCGAAATTATCCTAAGTTGAATTATTGGTATTTTTCTGAGAACTTCCAATTTTTATGAATAGGGAAAAATACTTAAAAACAACTGTTTTACTCAAAATAAATTATAGTGATAAATTATATTATATAGTGATTTTAATGTATAAATATAATATATTTTTACCATTTTATCCAATGGTGTTCATTATAATTAATTTCACTTTGAAATTGGACATAAACAATTGTCAATCTTTTGATATATATTGTTTCTAAAAAACACGCTATTTGTTGTGACAGCGGGAATTAATTATAAAATTAATTAATGAAACTTTTATGTTTGGAATTTTGTAAAATAGACGTCATTTTTGAATTCGGAAGATCAATTATATCTTAGGATAAATTTTGGCATTGTTCTGAAAAACATCAATTTTTGATGAATAGTGAAACTACTAAGTGATAGTTAAAAAACTGAATTTTTCATAAATCATAATTTTACCGCTTTTGTGATTGGAATTTCAAAAATCCGAGATACACGGTTAATATGAATTAGTAAAATGTGGTTCAATGAGATGAAAATAATTTTTGATGAATAGTAATTTTTTAATTTTATTTACCACAGTTAAAAGTAAATAAGGTAATTAAGGGTAATACTGATATTAATATTACCCTACACATGTCCTAATTCAATTGGGAAAGTTTATCTCAACCAAAAAAAAACTTAGTAAAAAAATATTATCATTTAGGTCCACTTGGATTAGATTAGGGCATTTATTATTATTTAATTCAAGGAAGAGTTAAAATAGTTAAAATCAAAGTTTATTTACAAAATTTTTTTTAATATATGGTTATACATAAGATAAATTCAATTGTAAATATTCCATAGACAGATAAAAATTTTCCTACATAATGATAGTTTATTTATAATTTTTAGACATTAAATAATATAATTTATATATGACACAATGATTATGTTGTAATTACCATAATAGTAAAACATTAAAATAATTGATATTATAAATACCCAAATAAATATAATTTGAGACTTTTTATGAATTAAACTAATTTTATAGGTTAATAGGACATGATAGGATTATCTTAAGTAACTTTTTTCGAAGAAATAATTCTGTTATGATTTTCACAAAAAAAAGTTTATTGAATAGTTTCAAAATTGACATAAAAGAGTTTTTTTTAAATATTATATTATTAATTGATATTAAATTCCTAAAAATCTAAGGTTCGTCCAAGAGACTTATATCACAATAGGTGTATCATTAATGGACCACTTGGGGGTCTCTTGGATATATATAGTAAGTTTATTAACCATATAATTAAAAATACAAAGAGACATTGTAAAAGTGAAACTAATTAACTAAGAGTTAATACTTAATGAGAAGGCTAATATAGTAACCCAAACCTGTCTAAATTATTTTGGATGAGTGGTTTTCGACCCATACCCACCTTAAAATTTAAATAATCCACTTTGGAGAAATTATAAACCGAATATGAATCTATTATAAATTAATATTTCTAGCTTTTCCAATGGTTCCCTCACCCCTCTTATAAAAGGGAACTCCTCATTCTCATTAACTCACACCTTCAAAGCCATTTGGCTCAGCCAAACACTGCCCAAATAGTCTCTCAACTTCCCTCAAATCAACCTAGTGTCCTTAGTTTGATCATAAAGCAAACCTAAAGAGACATTTTGATCAAATCAAAAGGAATAACTCAAAGAAGAGGTAATGATTTCACCACCATTTTTCAAGTTCCTTTCTTCTTCAACTTCATCCTTATTTGTTATTACCTTTATAAAATAATAACTCTGGTATCTTATATATATTGTGATGTTATTATAAATATGGTACAACAATATTCAGTATTCTATCCATCCTTTGAATAATAGGTCACCATACGTGCGTACGTACGGCTTACCGTCTCCAAGTCGTGGTGTAATTGTTATTCAATAAATTATTATTTGGATGGGTATGATAATGATATGTAACTCATGTAAATAATAAATATAACATGATAATGATTCTTTATATATGTTATATCATCCAATTATATATTATTTTAATATGAAAATAATGATATTGTCGCTCGTGCGTACGTACGGACTACCGTCTCCACGAACGCAATGAGATTCATTCTCCACCGTATCCATTCAAGTATAATAATTATTTGATAATTTAAAAATAATGTTTAAGGACTTGATATCATTCTGGATATTAATAAGATACATCCTATCCATAACAAACCTGGATTACGTAACAAAACATATCAAAGAAAATGTGTAAGTTAACACCCGAAACAACGATAATACTAAGATACTATTAAAAAATTAATGTTAAAAGATCATATATGATATAATATTAATGTATATGATTCTTGTATAATTTGATAAAAATTATTTCACCATTATACAAGAGGTTAAACTACCCCCAACCAAGGAAAGGTACAAAGTAAGGGTTTATTTCAAATCTTTTCATTATCCGAGGTTTTTTATACGTAATAATCTGGTGGGATTTCTTTATCATCCACATCCATGTTTCGTAAAAATGTATTTCAAACATTTTTACTATTTACTATAATATGGGTTAAAGTCATTTATACCCTTGTGGACTTTTATAAGTGGTTTATAATGCAATCCTTCCATCATTTTCCAAACAAGTATCTTTTTAACTTTTTCAATAGAATTAAGGTAAGAATGTTTTTTTAACTTATACAGCGGGTGTGGCTATTTTCCGTCGTTATAAAATATTCGAAGCTTCCCCTACAATCTTAGAAGAATATTTTCAAAGAAAATGTTTTATTTTAGAAATATAGGACTCTTAAATGTTTTAAAAAAATAGATATTTTCTAAAAATAGTTTTGATTTCATCTATGTCAACGTCCTTTGATGGATTTTACGCTTATTTGAAGTTGATTTATTATGAAACAAAACTTCTATATTTTATTGAGGGTTTTCTGATATGTTTGACTGTGGATGTGTTATTTTTATACTATTCATGGTTTATGGATGAATTATTTACATTTTGTATGCTAGTTTTAATATGACTGTTTATGTTATGTTTAAACATTTTCATATGGGAATGCATTGGACTTAATATGTGATGGGTGGAGCCCACTATAGCTCCTCGATGCATAGGTAGGTCAAATGAGACAAAATAGTGTCTTGGCACAAGGCCTTGAAAAAAATTTATTTTTAGTCTTGGCATGAGGCCTTGGCTATGTGGGTATGATCGTCTGGCATTATGCATTCCATCATTATGAAAAAGGTTATTGATATTTCATGTGATTATTCCATTAGTAGAATATCCATGTGAATAAGTAAATGGAATTATTTCATTTTATTTTTTCCATACTATGATGAAATTCAAGTTTAAAAGGCTTTTGTTTTAGTTATACATTGCCTTAAATGTTTATTCTTATTTATGAAAGTTTTCGCTATATTGTTATCCTTACTGGGCATTTGAGCTCACCCATTTTCTATGTTTTATTTTTCCTAGGATGTGAAGAAGTAATGTATGAATGACCTGCAGGGATATTATGAGGGGATAATATTGTGGACTATGGAGACAATATGTTGTTGTAGTAGTTTTTCACTTTATGATGTAATGTAAAACTTTATGAATATATCTAGTGTTTCCAAGGCTACTAAACCAATCGGTCTTTCAAGATTTGACCTTTCTTGTGATCATGCCAATGTTATGTAATAATTCACCGAATCTCGTTAACTGGGGTTGGGGCATTATAAGTGAATTATTTCTTACACTTTTTCGGGAAAAAAAAGAATTATTAGAAAAATGACATTAACATTCATGTAAAAAAATTATTTACAATGTAAAGAATGTATAAAATGAAATTATCATATCATTTTTATATGTGTTAAAAATATTTTATATTTTCAAATTACAGGTTTTTGGTTGAAAACAAATTAATGACCGAAGAGCAAAATTAAGTCCTATTTATATAAAAACATTATCTAAAATATTTTTTGGACCAAATAGTGGGAAAATGACTCCATTACATGATAATATCATGTATACATTAATTAGAATAAAATTAAATGTTTTTATTAGTTAATTTTAAAATAATTTCCATCAATTGAAATTCATGAATAAACAATCTATATTAGAATGACGATGTGAAATTAACCATTATAATTATTATAAACATTGAATTAAGAATTAATCAATGAATCAATTATTTGTATGAACAATAAATCCATGAAAAAAATTAAAATACAATATTATATAATAAAAATACATTTAAAACATAATCTTATAAAATAATATTTTATTAATAAGTAATATAACCCAATAAAATGGTAATTGAGTTAAGATACTCATGTCTAAGGGGTAGTATATACACCTCATTAGAGATGATAAGTTGTTATCATAGACATATATCCTAATGAAATGGAATTTATGATAGATAACTCTTAAAATATAATATCATTGAACTGCGGTTTAACACATGGAGAGAATTTTTGTAAAAGTTATTAATAGAAAAAAATATTCAATATAGAATAAAAACATATATGGATAAATTAATAAATAATCATTTAAAAACTATGTCAATCAAATATAATTAAAACCAAATAAAAAAGAAAATGAGCTATGAAACCCATTACCACATTATAGCGATAAAATTAAATCCACAAGAAAGAAATACTTCAAATTTCAACATATAATGTTATTAAGAATCATGTATTCTTGATAAAACATGTAAATGTGTATCTATATGCACCACACAATAAAAATATGTACTCAAGATGAAATATGTGTCATATAAATAAGAGTTAAATGAGAAACTGCTTAATGATTTAGTAATCACTATATAAAAACCTCATAAATTATGGAACAGCAAATGGATTTGTAAATCCAAATATTTTCCATGAATATATTCATAACATACTTTCATTGGAAATCTAGTATATACACAATTAAAATATGTGGTGAATATGTAATATTTTATATTGAAATAAATGTACTATGAGAAACCCTTACCTCGAGTTGAGAAATTTTTTTTATTCCCTGTAGCTCTAGTATAAAATATTTTATAAAATATATTATTTCATAACAAACATTTACTAGATTAATATCTTATTCATAAATCATTTATTTTATTTATTTTAATTATATATTTAAATATTTAAATGGTAATGTTCAAATAAGGGTTTTTTTGTGGATGTTCAGTCCAAAGTTTACAAATAAGATTTGTATGATGACCATGGCCAGAGGGGTCAGTTTTCCTATGTTAAAAAAATTATGTAAATGAATATTTATAATTTTTATTAATAAATTATTAATTTATATCAAACAATGATTAATTATTATGAAATGTAATATTTGTTATAATCATAGTGTTGGAAGGTTGTATGTACGCTTGGGAAACATTACATTTTCAAAAATATCAACATAAAAAGAAAGAACATATTATTTTATCACTATTTAATATGACTAATATCATTAATATAAAATTGTATATTACAATTTTTTATATATATCATCCATGTGATGGGGTGATGAAAATTGCATCACATCGCTTTGTGGAGGTGGTTCTATGCATGTATGTTTGAATGACATTACCGTAATTATATGGATCGAAATGAAATAAATTATATGATATATTATCTTATATTAATGATAAATATTTTATGAATATCATATATATATAAATTATATATGTAATCATGGACATATTTTTGAGGAGTTGATGGAAAATAAATTATATAGGTTCATGAAGTGGGAGTCCACCACAGGCATGAATGAAAGATAAGTTTTGCTTTTGAGGGGACGAGATTTGGATTGTGGTTCCATGATTAAAAAATAGAACATAATTTTATATTTTATAATGATGATTTAATATTATAATGGTTGAAGAATATGTGACGAGGATGGAAAAATAAATAAAACCAAATACAAGGTTAAGAATGAAAACTCTTTTTCGGATATTATATTTCGGTATGCTGAAATGTCCTTCCTATGATGGATTTATAATAAATAAAAGGACTATATGAATTCTATAGGGATGTGAGTAACTTATCTTGGGAGTTACTAGATGATCAAAAAGTATTTAATTTATTTAATAGGAGAGGAAATAAGGTGGCATTTTATAAGTAAATGAGAGAGAAGACATGTAAATTTTCAAGTAAAAACATTATAACAACATTTGTTGTAGCCAAAAGGCCCAGAAAGGACCATTATCAATACATAGAAGTTATAAGTTCAATTTATAGTCATAAAATATAATTTATTCATTTTTTAGATTATTTATTATATTTAATATTTGATTATACCCCCAGTAAACCATTTTTTACTTTATCTACGAAAAGATATTTTATTTATTTTCTCTATAAATTATGATTAACAATTAATTATTTAAAATTAAATAACATAAAAAATTATTATTCAAAATATTGAATCTATTTTATGAAATAAAATTGACGTATTTTTTATATTTTATTTAAAAATAATCTAGTAGTTGTGATCAAAAAGTAGTTTTTCATGAAATGTGTTTTTTGAGATTATGATGATCTTATAATAAATATATGAAATTTAATAATCATTATATTGATTATATTTAATATTTATATAAATATAATCTCTATATTCATAGTATACAATTCCAAATTAGGGTTTTTTAATTAATTAAAATGGATAAGCATTGTGAAATTTAAAAAAACAGAATTTCATTTAAATCCCAAAATAAAATACTAAAATCCTGCATAAAAATGAATCAGATGTAACTAATTGTTAGTAAAATAAACATAAAATACATATATTTATTGAAGTGGAGTTTTAAAGAAAATTTTTTATTTTAAATTAAATAAATAGTTTTAATTAAACTGTTGTTTTTAAAAATAAGTAGTTTTATCTATTCACAAAAAAATTCTTATATTCTGAAAAATCATAAAATTTTACCACAAGTTAATTTTGGTATTATTATTTATATAATTAAGAACATTTTATTAAATATATTTTAATATATTTCTATGCATTATTTAATATATTTACCCGAATATGACGATGAAAATATTTTTTTTTAATTTTTATTATTAATAAATTGTATTTACAAAAAATTGTTTAATTAAATGCCCAAAAATTATCAAAAAAAGTATATTGGGTTATAAATTTAGGTATATTTTTCATATGATATTTAATATTATTCATATTCTACATTTTTTTGGCATGTTTATAATGATCATATATTTTAACGGTCATTAAATCTCAATGTTGCGTATCATATATTCCATCAAAATAAATGTAAATTTAATAAAATATATAGGTATTACAGTAATAATGACATATAATTTCTATTAATATTATGTTATAAATCTTGATATTAATAAATGTAATATATATTTTAAAATATTTATCATATTATTAAGCTCATTACCAATATCATAGAATAAATATTAAAGTTTACTATAATAAAGAATAATGTTCTATATCATTTCTTTATTTTTTTTCTAAAATCGTTCATAGATAGAATTTAAGGTGAAATGATATTGATTTATTTTATAATAAATTAATTACTATCTGGGTAATTTGTATCAATAAGAAAATTAATATTATAGATAAATTATAAATTTTAATAAACACATGTATTTGAATAATATTTAATGTGTAATGTGTGTTGAATATAATATAATATTACCCCATATTTTTGAATTAAATTAAATTAAATGGTGGATAATTGTTTCATCAAATTATATATTTTTGGGATTGTTCCATTTAAATTTTTAGTAATAAATTCATAACATTGATTACTATTTTATTAAGAGTTATAATATTCCAAATAACAATACTATTCTTGAATGAACTAACCTAGGAAACCCTCAATCACAGAGATGAAGCCTTTCTATTATATACCTAAATGGTGTTCCTAGTCCCCAAGGGCTAAAAATAAGCACTCGGGCATCGCAAAACATAGCAGAAGAAAAGATTTTGGGAAAACTGATCAAACAAATTGAATATATGTATACATAAAACAAATAAGATATTAGAATACTAATGGCATATATATGTCATAATAGTCAAATGAAATAATAGAAGAACAACATTTAATTAGAAAAACCCTATAAAGGAAAAGTCCAATGGCGAAGAACTAGAAGAAATAACCACTCCAATTAATGGTGAGAAAAAACTCCCAACATCTAATCACCACTCCATTATGCCTCCTTTCCATCCCTACATGGGAATACATTCAATGGTCTATTCACCACTTAAGAGGTGCATATGGTGTGAGCAAATTGGTATAGTAGGATCCCACCCAGGTTTTCCATGTCACCTCTCATTATAAAAATTAATTTATGATTCTTTTTAAATTAAAAATAGAATGATAAGTTGTAACTTGATTTTATAGAAGACATGGAAATTTTTTCATTTTTCATTGTTATAATAAAATTAGGTATAAAATTCATATCAATGATTACTCATAAATACAAGAATTACAAAAAATCAGCAAAGGCATTAGTGTCAAGGATCCCAATAGGTTAGACTGGTAGGCCACTTGTAAAATAGTAAATCAATTTCACAATTTAGTTCCTAGAACATAATCCAATGAAGAATAGTTATACACCATGATAACACCCCCCCCCCCCCCCCCCCGATTATTTCATTATCAGTCCCCTAGAACAATGAGCCCATGATATATAGGGAATCCCCATGATCAAACCTTCAGATAATCAAAAAACATGGGTGATGGCCTTAAGATAAACCATCCACTGATGTACCCAAGGTAACCCATGTGATCATCTTAACATATCAATTTCTATGATTCAAAGGTACCCATTTCCTTTTCATTTATCAAAAACTAAGAAACCCAATTTCTATTAAAAAACTATTTTTGGAAAAACACAAAAATTCATGCCAATTTGGTAAATCCATTTATAAAGAAAGAGAAATAAGACTAATTTTCATAGCATAGAGATGGAACTTCCAATCTCAAGACTCAGGTCACACACACCTACATTGGGATCCACCAGTAACTAAAACCCAACGACACCCAAATAGATCCTAGAATCAAATCCACACCTCAATATTGATAGAACATAGAAAACTAGGGGCCGGTAGAAGAGGGAAACACTACATACCACAAAAACAGAGATTTTTTGTACCACAAATAACAAAATAATGGTCTTTATATTGATATCGCACCATGGATATTTGAAGAAAACTAGAGGAAACACCAACATATATTAGATATTTTGTTAACACAACATATGGGTGAAACTATGATCAATATCAACAATGATTCAGAATGGTTACTCACTAAGATAGACGCACCACAATCACAATAGAGATTTAGTGCTGATCGAACCAGTCTACAAGGAGATTATTAACTCTAAAATGAATGGTAATATCCTTGGGTCAAGATAAATGAATATGAAGAAAAATAAACAAACCAAAATATCCACATATCAATTTTAAAAACAATATGTCCACTATTTCATGATGTATAATATAGTTACACACCTTGAAAACCATAGTGTGCATGTATGGAGAAAAATCCATCACCTCATATTAAAAAAATTATTTAAATAATTCACGATGTGAAACCACAATTCATGATGATTATAATTTAACATGGTAAATCCCCTATCAGGGCTTGTACACACCAATAGTTACACAACATGTAACCCAATTACATGGTGTTAAATACATATGTATCTTATAGAAAAGGCTGGTTAATGTTGAAAGTCCAAAATATATCTAACTTCTCTATAATAAGTATCCTCCCAATATCCGTGTAGGGGTAATCCACAACAAGGTTAAGGGAGTACATGATAATATGGTAACGAGATGTTATAAACTCCGCACCATATGGAGTTTCTGTACTCGAGAAGTCAAGCGGAAGATGTAATCCCTGGAAAGAGATTAGGGAACTTCCCCATCATCAATGACTCTCATTCCAAAGTCTCGAGGGAAAAACTTTATTTTCACCATTGAATTATGATAAAAAATCAGATTCCAACACTGGACTTTAATGTGAGAGTTGATGAACTCCACTGTTTTCTACAAAATAGAATCATAAGGCTCTACCTAAATTTTTCCCAACTCAAAACATGAGCAGCATCATGATGGTATTTCATGAGCGGAGACATGTTGAATATATAAAAAAATATTGTCAACTGAATCAAAATAAAAAATTTTCTAATCAACTCAGTGACCATAAATGGTCTGACATAACTTGGAGAAAACTTAACCTAAATTCCATGTAGAAGGTGGCCCAACTAAGGAGAAACATTCAAGAAAACCTAGTCACTAATAGAAAACTGAAGTACTCAATGCTGCCAATCCGCATACGATTTCTATTGACTCTGTGATATTCTCATATTATGATGTATATCCTAGATCTTCACAGATGTCTCCTGGACCAAACTAGGTCAAAATAATGATACCTCACACACCTCAGCCCAAAAAAAGTGTATGTCTATATGGGCGACCATAAAATTCATCAAAGGGGGGCATTCTAATTGATGACTAAATACATTAGTTATATTCAAACTCAACCAGTCCTACATGTCTATCCCATGATCCTCTAAAATCTAAGCCATAGGTGCATAGTATATCCTCCAGGATCTTAACCACACACTCCATCTAACTGTCTATCTCAGAATGATAGGTTGTTCTCAATATAACATGAGTTCCTATTTCCTCTTAAAGAATCCTCTAAAACCTCAAGTTATACCAATTTACCATATTATAAAAAATGGTAGAAGGACTAATGTAACATCCCAAGCTTCTACGGTATGCTTCTCTTTAAATAATGCAATAGCGTGTGTTGTACGCAACATCGAGTTCTAACACACCACAACCAATCAAACTAGCCGTTATGAATAGTAATAAACACATTTTGAAATTTATTAATTTTATATTTTAAAATGGATTTCATTTTTGGATTCGTAATATCGAAATTAGCCTAGGGTGAATTTTTGGTATTTTTCTGAAAAACATCATTTTTTTGATAAATAGTGAAACCACTAAGTGGTAGTTAAAAAACTGAATTTTTCATAAAACATAATTTTACCGCTTCTGTGAGTGGAATTTCGAAAATCCTAGAGGCACTTTTAATATCTAGGAGTAAAATGTGGTTCAATGAGATGAAAATATTTTTTTGTGAATAGTAACTTTTTACTTTTATTTACCACGGTTAATAGTAAATATGGTAATTAAGGGTAAAAATGATATTAATATTACCCTAACACATGTCCTAATTCTATTGGAAAAGTTTATCTCGGCCAAAAAACAACCTTAGGAATAAAATATTATCATTTACATCCACTTGGATTAGATTAGGACATATATTATTATTTAATTCAATGAATAGTTAAAAGAGTTAAAATCAATGTTTATTTACTAAAACATTTTTAATATATGGTTACACATAAGATAAATTAGATTATAAATATTCATTAGAAATATAAAAATATTTTATACATAATGATATTTTATTTATAATTTTTAGACATTAAATAATTTAATTTATTTATGACAAAATGATGATGCATTAATTAACATAATATTGAAAAATTAAAATAATTGATATTATAAATACCCAAATAAATATAATTTGATACTTTTTATGAATTAGACTACTTTTATACGTTAGTATGACATATTAGGATTGATTTAATTGAATTTGTGTGAAGTAATAATTCTGTTATGATTTTCAAAAAAATTAACTTTCCAAATAGTGTCAAAATTGACATAAAATAGTTTTTAAAACAAATATTATATTATTAATTGATATAAAATTCCTAAAAATCTAATTATCTTCCAAGAGACATATATCAGGATATTTATATCATTAATAGACAACTTGGGGGTCTCTAGAATGTATATAGTAAGTTTATTAGCTATATAATATAAAAATACAAAGTTACATGGTAAGTGTCAAACTAATTAACTAAGAGTTAAAACTAAAAGATAAGGTTAATATAATGACCCAAACATATCTAAATTCTATTGGTTGAGTGGTTTTCGATCCATCCCCACATTAAAATTTAAATAATAATCTTTGGAGCCATTAGAAACCTAATATGAGTTTATTATAAAATAATATTTCTAGCTTTTCCAAAGGTGCCCCTCACCCCTCTTATAAAAGGGAACTCCCCCATCTCATTAATTTACACCTTCAAAGCCATTTGTCTCGGCCAAACACTTACCAAATACTCTCTCAAAATCCCTCACTTCATCTTAGAGGCCATCCTTTAGTCATAAATCCAAATTAAGGAGCCCTTTTGATCAAATCGAAAGGAAGAACCCGAAGAAGAGGTAATGTTTTCACCACCCTTTTTCAAATTCATTTCTTCTTCAAATTCTTCTTTCATTGTTATTCCCATTCTTAAATAATTAATCCATTATCTCCTATATAATTTAATATTATTATAAATATGTTACAACCATATTCAGTATTCTATCCATTCTTTGAATGACATGTCATCATACGTGCGTACGTACGGCCTACAGTCTCCACGTCGCGGTGTAATTGTTATTCAATATATTATTATTTGGATGGTTATAATAAGTATTTTTAATTAATTTAAATAATAAATATAACATGATAATGATTCTGTATATATTATATACCATTTAATTATATATTATTTTAATATAAAAAGAATGATATTGTCGATCGTGCGTACGTATGGACTACTGTCTCCACGAACGTGATGAGATTCATTCTCCATCATATCCATTCAAGTATAATTCTCATTTTATGATTAATAATAGTATATAAGGACTTGATATCATTCTGGATATGAATAAGATACAACCTATCCATAACAAACACGTCTTATGTAACAAAACATATAATAGAAAACGAGTAAGTTAACACCCGAAACGACGATAATTCTAAGATATTATTAACAAAGCAATGTTAAAAGATCATATATGATATCATATTAATGTATATGACTATTATATAATTTAATAACAATTATTTCACCATTATAGAGGAGGTTAACCTACCCCCAACCAAGGAAAAGTACAAGGTAAAGGTTTATTTCGCAATCTCTTCATTATCCGAGGTTGTTTATACATAATAATCTACTGGGATCTCTTTATAATCCACATCCATATTTCTTAAAAATGCATTTCAATTTTTTTTACTATTTACAAGAATATGGGTTAAAGTCATTTATACCCTTGTTTTACTTTTTAAAAGTGTTTTATAAATGAATCCTTCTGTCGTTTTCCAAACAAGATGCTTTTAAACCTTTTCGATAGAATTAAGGTAAGAATGTTTTTTAACTTATACAGTGGGTGTGGCTACTTGCCGCCGTTATAAAACCGTCAAAGCTTCACTTACAAGATTATAAGAATATTTTCAAAGAAAATTATTTATTTTATAAATATATGACTCTTAAATGATTTCAAAATAAAATGTGATATTTCTCTAAAAAGAGTTTTGATTTCATCTATGTCAACATCTTTTGATGGATTTTACGCTTATTTGAAGTTGATTTATTATGATACAAAATTTTTTTATTGTATTGAAGGTTTGGTGATATGTTTGACTATGGATGTTTTATTTTTATACCATTCATGGTTTATAGATGAAGTATTTACATTTCGTATTATAGATTTAATACGAATGATTATGTTATGTTCAAACATTTTCATATAGGGATGCATTATACTTAATATGTGATGGGTGGAGCCCGTTATAGCTCCTCGATGCATCGGTAGGTCTCATGAGACAAACTAGTGTCTTATCACAAAGACTTGGCAAAATCTTATTTGTAGTCTTTGCACGAGGCCTTGGATATGTGGTTATGGTAGTCTGGCATTATGCATTCCATCATTATGAAACAGTTATTGATATTAAATGTGATTATTCGGTTAGTAGAATATACATGTGAATAAGTAAATGAAATTATTAAATTTTATTTTTTCAATACTATGTTGAAGTTTATGTTCAAAAAGATTTGATTCTAGTTATACATTGCCTTAAATGTGTATTCTTATTTATGAAAGTTTCTGCTATATATTTTTATCCTTACTGGGAATCTGAGCACACCCCTTTTCTATGTTTTATTTCTCGCAGGATGTGAAGAAGTAAATTATGAATGACATGCCGGGATAGTATGAGGGGATAAGAGTGTGGACTATGGAGATGATGCTGTTGTAGTTTTCATTTTTTTGATTTAATGTAAATCTTTATTAATATATCTAGTGTTTCCAAGGCTACTAAACTAATCGGTAATTCGATATTCGATCTTTCTTGTGATCATGAAAATGTTATGTAATAATGCACCGACTCTGGGTAACTAGGATCGGGGCGTTACAGTTTTTATTAGAGGAAGTTTAGTACAAACCTTGGAAGCGAGATTTAGATAAAATCCGATTAGAGCACATAGACAAAAGATGGACTTTGAGGATTAGTATAGAAGAACTTCCTAAAATTTTGGTATTGTAGAGATTTTGTGTGTTTTCCGAGAAATACAACCCTGTATAGAAACGAGTAGGTAGAGGTGGATCTGGCACAGATGTACCTAGGGGTAAAACCTGAAAACACCGCTTTGAGCTGGACTCGAATGAGAACTGGTGCATGACAATGGGCCTTACTGCACTCTTGGTTACAATATTCTCGGGGGATATGCTTAGGATAACTCTCATTATCTTTACAAATCACTATGAAGGGTTTATGAGTATATACTTCCTCAAAGAAAACATTTTTATGATTATGGATTATATCCATAAATAGTTCAATTCCTGTTAAGTGTTTTATAAGTATGGAATTATGTATTTTGATTCATAATCTAATCTAGTTTATGACATTGTTTAGAAATGGCGCCTAGTGGAAGAAATGTAAACTGTATCAATACATTCACTCCATGTAGGGGTTGTCCTCCTGCTCAAGATAATTAGAGTGGAGCTGGTGATGCAATTGGTGATGATCAACTAATCACCATACTGGGACAACTCACTTAGGTTATGAATAATAACCTTACCCGTATGGAGCACCCTAATCCGTAGCGTGGAGGATCAATGTTATATCTCTTCGTGAGAAAACAATCACCAACGTTCAATGGGAGTACAAATCCTTTAGTAGCTGAGAAATGGATAAATTCACTAGAGAAAATATTTCAGGCTTTGGGAAGTAGTAAAAGGGAAAAAGTTATCATGGATGTTTACCGCCTCACTAGAGATGCTGATCAATGGTGGTCAATGATTCAAAACATTATGGAAGATGATGAAGTATCAAATATGTAATGGAGGGAGTTCAAATATCTATTTTTGGAAAAATACTTTCCTTGTGACCATCGAGAAGATATGGAAAGGCAATTTCTGAGTCTGAGACAAAAGGAGGATGAGAATGTCGCAATGTATGAGGCTAACATTACAAGGATATAAAGGTATGCTGGAGATTATATACATACCACAAGAAGTAAGATTGATCGTTTCTTTGATGGGTTAAAACCATTTCTCCGTTGAGCATTAGTCTCACAATCCTTCTCGTCGTACGAAGACATTGTCTCATGTGTTATCAAGACAGATAAAAAAATCTATAATTCATATGACTTTAAAGAAAAGAAAGAGAAGAAGAGATATGCTGATAAATCTGGGAATGGAAACAAAGGGAATAAGGGAAAAGTTGAATATCTATCCTGCAATAAATGTGGGAAGAAACACCCCAGTACTTTCTTAAAAGGACCGGGAGTCTGTTACAAGTGTGCTGAAACAGGCCACCATGCTCGTGATTGCAAGGGGAAGAAGGAAGCTACCGATGTCCAATGCTACAATTTTAGGGATATGGGACATTATTCAAATGAATGTCCTAAGTGTCAGGGGAACTTATATCAGAAAAGGCCAAGGGATCAAGGCCATGTTTATGCTATCACTACTACTGAGGTAGAAGCTCCGAAAGATGCGGTGGCAGGTAATTTAATGGTTTCCTCAAGTTTAGAAAATGCATTATTTTACTCTGGATCATCACATTGATTCATATCTTCTCAGTTTGATAAGAAAATTAGATATTTTCAATTTGATTTAATGAGGGAGTTGTCAGTTAAAACTATTAAGGTAAGTATCATTTCAACAAATTTTTGTGAATCAGTCCCCATTAGAGCACATAAATATTCTTTATCCGCTGATCTCATCGTCATACCTATGATTGAGTTTGATATAATCATCGGTATAGATTGGCTTTCGGACCATGATGTGATGATTTATTGTAATAATAAGGAGGTTACGATTTTTGATGATGATGATAAGGAACACCTTATCTTTAGAGAAGAATCGTCACCACATAATTCTTATCTAGATCCACCTCCAGTAGCTCAACTAAATTCAATTATTGGGGAGGATGAAAATGAAATTATAGTGGGTGAGGAAAGGAATGTTTAAATAGAGGATGTACTTATTGTGAAAGAATATGTAGATGTGTTTTCGGAATATTTACCTAGACATCATCCAGAACGAGAAGTTGAGTTTTCCATTGATTTAATTCCTGGATCAAGGCCTATATCGACGACCCCTTATAGAATGGCCACTGCAGAATTAGTTGAAATAAAGAAACAACTAGAGGAATTGATTAATAAGGGATTTATTATCACTAGTATTTCTCCATGGGGAGCCCCTGTTCTTTTTGTTAAAAAGAAAGATGGATCTATGAGGTTATGTATCGAATATAGGGAGATCAATGCTATAACAATAAAGAACAAGTATCCCCTACCTCACATTTATGATTTATTTGACCAACTACATGGAGCTCAATACTTTTCAAATACTTACCTTCGATTTGGATACCATCAATTGTGTGTGAAGAAGGAAGGCATTCGAAAGACAACATTTCGAACCAGGCACGGGCATTATGAGTTTACAGTAATGCCTTTTGGATTGACTAATTCACCCTCTGTATTCATGGATCTGATGAATAAAGTTTTCAAGGAACATCTCGATGAATTTGTGGTGGTATTTATTGATGATATCTTGGTATACTCCAAAATATACGAAGATCATGAAAATCACTTGCGCATTATCCTGAAGACTCTAAGAAGACATGAATTAGATGGGAAGTTTAGCAAGTGTGAATTCTGGCATCAAGAGATTTCTTTTCATGGACATATTTTCTCTAAAGATGGAATCTCTATTGATCCTTCTAAGACCATGGCATTCCAAGAATGGTCAGCACCTACGAGTATAACTGAGGTACGCTGTTTTATTGGTTTGGCAGGTTATTATAGAAGTTTCGTCCAAAAATTTTCCTGGTTGGATAACCCATTAACGAAGCTCACACGTAAAGGGGTTAAATTTTTGTGGACAAAACAGTGTGAATAATGTTTCGAAGAACTGAAGAGAAGATTAGTCAATACCCCTATATTGACTCTACCATCGGGGAATGATGGGGTCGTTATTTATAGTGATGCATCGAAGAAAGGACTTGGTTGTATCCTTATGAAGAATGATAGGGTTAATTGCAATGCATCATGATAGTTGAAAATTCATGAACAAAACTATCCTAATCATGATCTCAAGTTAGAAACTGTGATCTTTGCTTTGAAGATATGGAGGCACTGCCACTATGGTGAAAAGTGGGAGATTTTTACTGATCACAAGAGTTTGAAGTATATTTTCTCACAAAAAGAACTCAACATGAGGCAAAGGAGATGGCTTGAATTACTCAAGGATTATGATTGTTCGATACACTACCACCCGGGGAGAGCAAAAAAGGTGGCGATGCTTTGAGCAGAAAAGACCATGAGTTTTGAACAACATGAGAATTGAAAGGGATCCAATTTTCATGGATCTAGTGAAGATGGAAATGGGAATAAACAGGGAAGGTGAAACATCAATTCTTTTTCAAAAGGTTGCTAAACCATCTTTACTAGAATGGATTAAGAGTTCTCAGACCGATGATAAATAATTTCAAAAGAAGATTAAAGCTGTGAATGATGGGAGATTGAGAGACTTTGTGTATGAAGATGGAATTTTGAAATTCGGGAAGAGACTTTGTGTTCCCGATATACCTGATCTAAAAAGGGAATTGTGGATGATGCTCATAGTTCCAATTTATCTATACACCCTGGGAGCACCAAAATGTATAGAGATTTGAAGGAAAATTTTTGGTGGGACAACATGAAGAGGGAGATTGTTGATTTTGTGTCATGATGTATGGTTTTTCAGAAAGTGAATGCTGGAAGGCAATAGCTTGGAGGAGTCTGCAACCTCTTCCCATACCGGATTGGAAATGGTATAATATTACGATGGACTTTGTCATGGGGATACCAAAGACTCTTAGACGGAACGATGCAATATGGGTCATTGATGATCGTCTTACCAACTCAACACATTTTCTTTCCATAAGAGAAGATTTACGACTTGAACGACTGGAAAGACTATATATTAATGAAGTTGTGAGACTTCATGGTGTACACCTATTGATTGTTTCTGATCGTGATCCCCGTTTTACTTCAAGATTCTGGAAAAGTCGTCAAAACGCCTTGAATACTGAACTTCATTTGAGAACTGCCTACCACCCTCAAATAGATGGACAATCAAAACGAACTAATCAATCCATAGAAGACATGTTGAGATCCTGTTCACTTGATTTTCAGGGTATGTGGGATCAATTTTTACCTTTGGTAGAATTTTCCTATAACAATAGCTTCCATTCGAATATTCAGATGGAACCATATGAAGTGTTATATGGAAAGAGATGTCACACACTAACCTGTTGGGATGATGTTGGTGAAAGAAAACTTGTAGGCCCAGAACTGGTGGAGGAAACGACGGAAAAGGTGAAGGTAATCCAAAATCATATCAAAGCAGCTCCAAGTAGGCAGAAGAGCTATGCTGATAATTGAAGGAAGGATTTGGGATTTCAAGTCAGTGATCATGTTTTTCTTGAAGGTATCTCCATTAAAGGGAGTCATACTTTTTGTTATGAAAGGTTAATTGAGTCCTAGGTCCATCGGACCTTTCGAAATTCTAGAATGAATTGGGGTGTAGCTTACCGATTGGCAATGCCGCCAAATCTCTCCAAAGTTCACGATGTGTTGCACATATCACTACTGTGGAAATACATGCCTGACCCAATGCATGTACTCACCTATGAGGAATTAGAACTGGAAACTGATCTGTCTTACTGTGAAGAGCCTGTCAAAATTCTTGATACAAGAGAACAAGTACTGAGAAACCGGTCGACTCGTCTGGTGAAAGTCTTGTGGAGAAACCATAAGATGGAAGAGGCAACATGGGAACCCGAGGAACTTATGATGAAGAACCACCAGAGACTTTACATGCGGTAGTATTCTAGAAACATTGAGGACGAAATTATTTTAATGATGGGATAATGTAACACCCCAATCTTCTACGGTAAGCTTCTCATTGAATAATTCAATAACGTGTGTTGTACGCAACATCGAGTTCTATCACACCACAACCAATCAAACTAGCCTTTATGAATACTAATACCCACATTTTTAAATTTATAAATTCTGTTTTTCAAAATGGACTTCATTTTTGGATTCGTAATATCGAAATTATCCTAGGGTGATTTTTTGATATTTTTCTGAAAAACATCATTTTTTGATAAATAGTGAAACCACTAAGTGGTAGTTAAAAAACTGAATTTTTCATAAAACTTAATTTTACCGCTTCTGTGAGTGGAATTTTGAAAATCCAAGAGACCCAGTTAATATCAAGGAGTAAAATGTGGTTCAATGAGATGAAAATAATTGTTGGTGAATAGTAACTTTTTACTTTTATTTACCACGGTTAAAAGTAAATTCGGTAATTAAGGGTAAAAATGATATTAATATTACTATAACACATGTCTTAATTCTATTGGAAAAGTGTATATCAACCAAAAACAACCTTACAAATAAAATATTATCATTTATGTCCACTTGAATTAGATTTGGACGTTTATTATTATTTAATTAGAAGAAGAGTTAAAAGAGTTAAAACCAATGTTTATTTATAAAAACATTTTTTATATAAGGTTAAACAAAAGAAAAATTAGATTATAAATATTCATTAGAAATCTATGACGATTTTACTACAGAAAAATATTTTATTTATAATTTTTAGACATTAAATAATATAATTTATTTATGACACAATGATGATGTAGTAATTACCATAATAGTGAAAAACTAAAATAATTGTTATTATAAATACCCAAATAAATATAATTTGAGACATATTATGAATTGAAATAATTTTATAGGTTAATATGACATATTAGGATTGATTTAATTGAATTTTTTCTAAGTAATAATTCTGTCATGATTTTCACAAAAATCAATTTTCCAAATAGTGTCAAAATTGACATAAAAAAGTTTTTAAAACATATATTATATTATTAATTTATATTCAATTCCTAAAAATATAAGGTTCTTACAAAAGACTTATATCATGATAAGTGTATCATTAATGGACCACTTGGGGGTCTCTTGGAGGTATATAGTAAGTTTATTAACTATATAATATAAAAATACAAAGTGACATGGTAAGTGTCAAACTAATTAACTAAGAGTTAAAAATATAAGATAAGGTTAATATAATGACCCAAACCTGTCTAAATTATATTGGTTGAGTGGTTTTCGACCCATACCCACCTTAAACTTTAAATAATCCATTTTGGAGCCATTAAAAACCGAATATGAATTTATTATAAAATAATATTCCTAGCTTTTCCAAAGGTGCCCCTCACCCCTCTTATTAAAGGGCACTCCCTCTTCTCATTAATTCACACCTTAAAATCCATTTGGCTCGGCCAAAATCTTCCCAAATACTATCTCAACTTCCGTCACTTCATCATAGAGGCCTTTTTTTAGTCATAAATACATCCTATGGAGCCATATTGATCAAATCAAAAGGAAGAACCCGAATAAGAGGTAATGTTTTCACCACCCTTTTTCAAATTCATTTCTTCTTCAACTTCTTCTTTCTTTTGTTATTGCCATTATAAAATAATTAATCCTGTATCTCTTATATAATGTAATATTATTATAAATATGGTACAACCATATTCAGTATTTTATCCATCCTTTGAATGACATATCACCATACGTGCGTACGTACAGCTTACTGTCTCCACGTCATGGTGTAATTGTTATTCAATATATTATTATTTGGATGGGTATAATAATGATTTTTAATTCATGTAAATAATAAATATAACATGATAATAATTCTGTATATATTATATACCATCCAATTATATATTATATTAATATCAAAAGAATGATATTTTCAATCCTGCGTACGTACAAACTACCGTCTCCACGTACGCGATGAGATTCATAATTCATCGTATCCATTCAAGTATAATTCTCATTTGATGATTAATAATAGTACATAAGGACTTGATATCATTATGGATATGAATAAGATACAACCTATCCATAACAAACATGTCTTATGTAACAAAACATATAAAAGAAAACGAGTAAGTTGACACCTGAAACGACGATAATTCTATGATATTATTAACAAAGCAATGTTAAAAGATCATATATGATATCATATTAATGTATATGATTATTGTATAATTTAATAACAATTATTTCACCATTATACAGGAGTTTAACCTACCCCCAACCAAGTAAAAGTACATGGTAAGGGTTTATTTCGCAATCTCTACATTATTTGAGGTTGTTTATACATAATAATCTACTGGGATCTCTTTATCATCCACATCCATGTTTCATAAAAATGTATTTCAAAACATATTTAATATTTAAAAGAATATGGGTTAAAGTCATTTATAACTTTGTTTGAATTTTTATAATAGGTTTATAAAGGAATCTTTCCGTCATTTTCCAAAGAAGGTGTTTTTTATCCTTTTCGACAGAATTAAGGTAAGAATGTTTTTTAACTTATATGGCGGGTGCATCTATTTTCCACCATTATAAAATCGTCGAAGATTCCATTACAAGATTATAAGAATATTTTCAAAGAAAATGTTTTATTTTATAAATATATGACTCTTAAATGATTTCCAAATAAAAAAAGATATTTCTCTAAAAAGATTTTTGATTTCATCTATGTCAACATCTTTTGATGGATTTTACGCTTATTTGAAGTTAATTTATTATGATACAAAACTTCTATATTGTATTTAAGGTTTTGTGATATGTTTTACTGTGGATGTGTTATTTTTATACCATTCATGGTTTATGGATGAAGTATTTAAATTTTGTATGCTAGTTTTAATACAAATTTTTATGTTATGTTTAAACCTTTTCATATGGGAATGCATTGGACTTAATATGTGATGGGTGGAGCCTGCTATAGCTCCTCGATGCATCGGTATGTCTCATGAGACAAACTAGTGTCTTGGCACAAGGCCTTAGAAAAATATTATTTGTAGTCTTTGCATGAGGCCCTTTCTATGTGGTTATAATAGTCTGGCATTATGAATTCCATCATTATGAAAGTGGTTATTGATATTTCATGTGATTATTCGATTAATAGAATATCCATGTGAATAAGTAAATGGAATTATTTCATTTTATTTTTTCCATACTATGTTGAAATTCAAGTTTAAAAGGCTTTTGTTTTACTTATACATTGCCTTAAATGTTTATTCTTATTTATGAATGTTTTCGCTATATTGTTATCCTTACTGGGCATTTGAGCTTAGCACTTTTCTATGTTTTATTTTTCCCAGGGTGTGAAAAAGTAAATTATGAATGACCTGCAGGGATAGTATGAGGGGATAAGAGTGTGGACTATGGAGACGATGTTGTTTTATTTTTCATTTTTATGATGTAATGTAAAACTTTATAAATATATCTAGTGTTTCCAATGCTACTCAACTAATCGGTCATTCGAGATTTGATCTTTCTTGTGATCATGTCAATGTTATGTAATAATGCACCGACTATGGGTAACTGGGTTGGGGCGTTACA
Source organism: Viscum album (assembly GCA_963277665.1). Taxonomy (NCBI): domain Eukaryota; kingdom Viridiplantae; phylum Streptophyta; class Magnoliopsida; order Santalales; family Viscaceae; genus Viscum; species Viscum album. The sequence goes on from OY728127.1 coordinate 961,776,489, forward strand.
ACTATATTGTGACATTATAAAATATTTCACATACATTATACCCATATCATCAACTTTACTATTATCTTTGATTGGAATGAAATGAGAAAACTCTATCTATTGATCAAAAACCACCCAGATAGATTCCTATCCTCAGGGTGTCCATGGTAACCCCACAAAAAAATCTAGGGATACCTCATCCCATTTCCAAACCAGAAATAGAAGATGCTGAAGTCAACAACAAGGTTTCAAGTACTCTGACATTATCCATAGGTAGGTGTAATAACAAGGCACAAACTCCACAATATTGTGCTTCCTACACAACCACACGAATCACCCCATGTACACATCCCAAACCATCACCCAAAGGAACAAAAAAATATCATGTATCCATTACAGAGCTCTAGTATGAACTGAATAGGAGCCGATGATTGATGTTATTTCAATTAATCTAAAGAGGAAGGAAAAATTAAATCCCATATGAGTTTCGTCTCTTTCCTAGTAATTGTAGTCGATGTAGATTCCCTATTAGAGAAATATGTTACAATCCATCAGTATTATCCATCACATCTAAGGAATCTTCATATCTCAATGAAATTTTGTGGTTCCTTCCATGATAAAAAGCATTCACCTTCTCTGGATCAACTGATATGATCTGTTCAGAAATATTGTTCCCTAATAACAGCACATATTAATATAGAAACTCACATTTAATGTATTCCATATAAAAAAATTCATAGAATTTTGAGAACCAAATACTGATGGTACTCTTGCTCATGCTCTGATTTCGAATAAATCAGAATATCATCCATGAACACTACCCCAATAGAGTCAAGGTATTGATGTAATATTTGATGCATCTAATCCATAAATAAATATTTTTATGAATTATAAAAAACTAATCCAAAGATATTCATAGTTTCCTTACCTACTTCTGATAGTTGTTTTCGATATATCTCACTCCTGACTCTGAGATGATGGTAAACCGATCGAAGATCAAACATTGAATACCACTTCACCCCCATTACCTGATAAAAAAGATCATCAAAATTTGGAAAAGAATATTTTTTCATAACCATAACCATATTTAACTATGATATACAAATAATAACTGAAGTGACCCATATGCTTTCTAAGGGAAGAGGACAAGGATTCCCAAAGTAAAACACTAGGGTGAACGAAACCCTTTCCCAATTGGTAATATAATAGGAACTTGAGTTCTTTTTACTCAACTTGTTTCATAAGATAATAAGGTATTTATATCATCTATTTACCTCACACCAAGTCAGTCGTGAACTCTACATCTCTCACTAGAGGTAGACCGGAGAAGTCATTTTGGAAAATGTCAGACAAGTTCAAAATGATAATGGGATCATCAATGATAGGAGATATTCAATCAGTCTCAAACACAATAGCAAATAGAAAAGTACTGAGATCTTTGTGAGAAAGTCCTACATGACCAGAACATAGGTCCCACTACACTTGAACACACGATATCTCCCATCGACAGTACGAAATGATACACGCATATGATAAAAATTATCCTCAGATCGATGATTGATAATAAAATACATAATTATAATGACATCGAATATATCTTGATCAAGAATGAGAAAATCCCATGCCATAGAACACTATAGGTTGGAATATAAGACTACTTGTACCGGAATAAATCAAGTGAAAAATTTAGTTCATAGAACACATGACAATGGTGTAGAGTATTACCTCATGAGTAAACCCCCTGAAAATGACAATATATATCCCCTAGAACAATTGGCCAATGGGATATAGGAAATATCCATGAAAAATACCCTTAATAATCAAAAAACATATTTGATGGCCTCAAGCTAGACCTTTCACCTAAGTACCTAAGGTAACCCATGTGCTCATTTTCACAAATAAATATAAATATTTCAAATGAACCCATTTCCTTTTCATTTATCAAAAACTAGTGTATACCCATTTCTAATTTAAAACCATTTTTAAATTCACATGAATAGTCAATCCAATTTGATAACACTAATTATAAAACATGATAAATCAGGATAATTATCATAGGACTGAGATAGAAACACCCACCTCCAGACTTAGGTCACACACGCCTGTAGTGGGATCATCCAACAACGAAAACCCAAGGACACTAGTGAAGACACTAGATTCTAATGCACACCTCAAGATTGATCACTCATTAAAAAAGGGGGTCCATAGAAGATGAAAACACCACATACCACATGAAAATACATCCAATTCACCACAACAAACCAAATAATAACCTCCAAAATGAGATCGTATAACGGATCTTATAAAAAAACAAGAGGAAACACCAACAAAGATTAACAGATCCAATAACATAGCCTAATGGAACTACTATGATAAATAACAACAATGAAGTGGAGAGGTTACTCACCTAGATAAATGAACATCAATTTCAAGGGAGATAAAGAGCCCGTCAAATCAATATAGATGGAGTGGAGTCTCTCAAAAAAGGTAGGGAATAACCTTGGGGTGAGTGCATTGAATAACTGAAAAAATAACCAAACCAAAATAGTTATAATTCTATTTTAAAAACTGTATGTAGGCCATTTCATGATATCTAATAAAATTACCTTGCTTGAAATCCATATTTTACATGTACACTGAAAAATAAATCTCATTCGATTAGAAATATGTAATTTAGAGAATTCATGTTGTCAAACCACTCTTCCTAAGTTGTAAAATTTCATAGTGTGGATCCCCTTTCACAACTTATACCCAGCAATAGTTACAAGGCATGTAACCTAGTTACATAGTGTGAAATATGTATTCATCCTATAAAAAATATATTTAATGTAGAAAGTCCAAAAAATATCACATTGTGACAATATAGGTATCATCCTAATCTCAATGGAGGGGAAAACCATGGTATCATTAAAGGCCTACCTGATAAAATAGTAATAGGATGTTGCATAATCTGGTTAAAATTATCATATGTTTTCATGTATTTTATAGTTTATAAAAATAATTTATAATTTTATAATGTATTTCCCACATGTCTCAAAAACCATAACTCACCCATCATGCATAATTCCTTTTTTCATCCCTTCTTACACATTACATAACATTCTTCTCCAGGGAAAGTGTATTATTCCTCTCCTATTAATATAGACTACCTCTAGAGATTCCTTACCTCACATTCCATTAGTATTACATAGTGAAAATATTACCCTTTTTTCTCCATATAACCATATCTTTAAAATGATATCAATTTATCATCCATAATTCTCCTAATAACTCTATTTTATAAGGAGTGTTTCTTAGAAAATATATGTATATGACAAGGACAATTCTTCTTCTTATATAATCTTTTTTTCATATCTTTATCTTACATAACTAAATTAATACAATGGATTTATTTTCATTATGTATTTATAATTAATAATCATTATTTAATAATTATTATCCTTTCTCATTCATTAACTATGGAAAAAAATCTTTGATCATTCAATGCGATATCTCTCACCTCCATGATGTGGTTGTGTTAATTTTTCATCAACACCTCATATATTAGTCATAAATTATTAGGTTTATGAATAATTATTTTCTGAATATAATTATAAAATTACAAAATGAAATTATAATACATTTCACATAATTAAAACCGTTATTTATGGAATGAAGTTGTTATTAATGCATTTTTGAGAGCTACCGCCTCGATAAATGATGTGTCTGATTGGTTATAACTGATTAAAATGAATTGAACTATAAGATTAATTAAAAGAAAAATAAAATTGATATAGTATTATTATAATAATATAATGATAAATCACATCAAATATACTTACTTATTTTTTATCGAAAAAAATAGTCGGTTGTGTCTATGAGAACATTACCACCTTAACGTAAACACATATCTTGTTTCCCATTACCGCCAATCATAGTTGAAAATAAAAAATTATTCAATGTACAAACATTATATTCAAATAAAAAATTGATATTATATTGCTTTTAAATTAATATTAATAATAATTTTAACCATGTTCAATAAGCATAAATATTTAAAAAATAATAATTCATGATATATGGTGTTCATTTTTGAACTACATCTCCTTCAACTATTTGTACTAAAATGTTTCTCAATTGATAAAAATTTTCCTAACTTCATTTTTCCCATGATTCATGAAATAACTACTTGATTTACATTTTACAAGAATCTATTTCGTACCATTATCTATTAAAATTATATATTGCATGTTCAATTAGGATATTACTTTTATTCATTAATATCCTATCCTTTTATGATGTGTGCCCCCAAATAATTAAACGATGGTGATAATAGTTACCCATATTATTTAAAATTGACATTTTTATTCCATATCAAAGTTTTATAAATGAAAATGACGGATTTATAACTAAAATATGTTTCAAATCATAAGACTTCGAATTATACATTATCCTCTTTTAAAATGATATATTTATTAATCTTTTTTTGATGTGGAATTTTTAATAGGACATCATAAGATTAATATTTTTTTGCATGGATAGTTTTAAAAAATGGTTATCCTTTTGACACCCAATATTTTTGGAAAATTTTAATTCACATATTATTATTTTCATAGATAACTAGAATTACACACAACCATGAGTTTAATAAACCTAGAATATAAAATTTATAATATAATTATTACATAACTATTAAATTAGATGATATGAATAGGATAAATTACTTTATGATTTATATAAAATATCTTCACTTAATATAAATAGTTATCAATTAGTCACTCAATTTTTTGTAATGAATTTTTACTTTACAAAAACTCAAAAATGATTTTTATTTCATTTTTAGAAAACATATTATAAATAATTTTTTGGAACATTGGGAAAATATATTTGTTAAATTGAAAATAATTATTTAAATCAACATATAAAAATTATCATTTGGGGATGTTTTGGTACTTTTCTAAAATGATTGGTTTTTAAGTGAATAGTGAAAGTACATATTCTTAAAAAACTATCATTATTATTTTAATATAAATCATCATTACGATATTCATTTTATCTGAAAGTAATGTAATTATTTTTTAATTATATATAATGAAATTAACTTCATTTTAATTGATATTATAAATAATTTTATTAAAATTAAATATGTGTACTTAAAAATGCTATTTTCTAAAAACTTTTTTTCCTTAAGTAAAACTCTTTTATGTTTAAATTAGTTTTTTGAACATCATTAAATTGAATATTTAAATACTTATTCTATAGTTATAATTCTAGAGATCAAATTATACAAGTAGTCTCACATTATATCTAGTCCAAATGAATATTAACTATGGTAAAAAGTTTCCACTTGGTAAAGGTTAAATTTGGTATATTTTGTAAAACTAAGAGAAAAACCCATATTTATTCACCTTAAGTAATTATATATGATGAAAATTTGATCTTTATGGCCTTAGTCTCAAATATGACATTCGTAATGGATAATATTCCATGAAAATTATTTATATTTTTTTTAAACCAAAGGATGTGAAAAAATGTAACTCTCGTAGTTATATATATCATTATTGTGTTAATATAAGGAAAACATTAGTTATTTTGTTCCTGATTAAATTTATATTAATGATCACAAATTATTTATTGTTTTTTGGAATCAAAAAGCTACCTTAAATACATAAAAAATATTGAGGTAGTAATTATTCAATTTATAGATGCATAAAATATGTGTTGTTGGAAATATTAAATGTATTATTATTTTGATAATTAGGTGATACAAAAATTTTATAGATAACCATTACATGTTTTGGAAGTGTTAAAATAATTAATTTTGGAATATTTATTTTCTTATTTTTCTTCTTAATTTCTTAGTAATGGGTAATGTAAAAATTTAAAATAATGATATTTTATTAAAATATTATATTATTACATCATATAAATTTTAAAAACATTGAATACTGAAAAATGTGATTAAATATGGTAAAATATTTCATCCCTTATCCATTTATGATTTAATAGATACCAAATATATAATATTATTCCGTTTGAAGAGTGAATAACATGTTACCAAGGATAATATTAAAATTAGATAATTAAGGGGTTTTGCCAAAGGAATAAGATTAAAATATCACATAATCCTATAAAAATATTATTTTTTGATTCCTTTATAACATATCCAAACCGAGGATCCATATCTTGACACATTTTGGGTATTTCACTCATTAATAGTCTTATTATATTTAATTTTTTGTGATTTAAAATAGTGACCCTAACATCTATTATAAAAGAAAACATCTTCCTGCACTTCGTTACACCACATTGAGCCTTCACGATCCACCATCCATTTCCAAATTCACTTATAAAATTACCATAAATGGTCCAGATTTTCTATTTTACCCAATATTACTAATGTACATCCCTTTAGATGAGAACTTAATGAGTAGTTTTGAATGAGAGATAATATCTCTACTCATTCAATTTATTTGTATACTCTTCTTTCAAACATCAAAATCATTGATGGTTTTCATAAAATATTAATAATGTTATCCTGAATATGCTTAAATGTTATTATTATTTTTAAAATACAACAACAAACCCTATTTTATATCATATAATAAGTGAGGTTATTTCCTATGCATATATATATTTTTCCATCACCACATATGGATATTATACCTTTTTCATCGCCATCATTTATGATTGGGAACTATGATGGGTTTAATTTCTATATTTTATATTTATGAAATAATTATACATCATAAATGAAATTGTCTTGTTTACCTAGTTATCATCCAATATTTTGGTAAACAATGACATCCCTCATGCATATGTATACAGTACCATCTCCATGACGTGATGTGATTCATTTTTTATTAATGTTTCATATGGATGGTAATGAGGATGAACTTGGTTAATATTATATATATATATATATATATAATATTATAATAATGGAATGTATGATTAATAATTACGTCTATTTTCTTCCATCAATCAAAAACATCAATCATCCTTCATTCGTACATATGACATACTATATCCAATAACGGTGTAATCCATTTTTATAACACATTTTTTTGAATAACCATACATATGTATATAATTTAAATATATGATGTTTCCAACATAATAATAATTCATTAAATCATGAAACCATTAAAATTTACAAGGATCAAGGCAACTAATCCAAAAAATTCATGGAAAATGAAGTAGTTATTTCCTGGAACTGTGATATTTATAACAAATTTTTAATAAAAGGGTGAAAATATGATATCAAGAGATAATAAAAAGTATTTTAGATATATTAATATGGAATATATATATATATATAATAAATACATATTTATTATTAATTATAATTTTACATTAATGAGTACATGTGTGTGTTGAGGAAAATCCTTATTCACAATGTCAACGTTATACGAGATTTTTTATGTTTAACTATCTACCTTGTAATATTTCTCTTACATGTCCATGTATTATAAAAATGGTTTTAAAAATGGTTTTTAAAATCCCCTTATAAATATTTGAAGTCATTTTTACAAAATATTTACATTTTACTAAATGGGTTGAATGGAATATTTATCTATTTTTCCAAAAAATGTACTTTGAACATTTTATTAAAAAAATATCAAATGAATATATTTTTTACATATATACATTGTGGGGATTTTTCATACATCATAATTCAATTATAATTTTGACATTTGATTAAATTTTTTCAGGTTTATTTTAATATAAATGTTTTCCATTTATAAGTGAGTGGATTTATAAAAAAGAGAAGTGACTGCATTTATTTTAATGTAATTCTTAGAGTAAGGTTGAACCATGGAAAAAGTGGGTCAAATAGATAATTAATTGATTATACCGCATTAATTATTTCATGGAATGAAATAAGATAAGAAATGATTTTAATATATCTAATCAAAATCCATGAATTATTAGTAATATTTTTTATCTCATATAATTTTTTATCTCACAAACAAAGATAAAAACAATGTGTCAAGAATTTTTTTCTGATGAAGGTGATGAAGAAAAAAGATACAATTTGTTTCATCTCATAATGTTGTGAAGATACATATTGGGTAATTAATTAAATGCACTATTACATTTTTTTTTTTGATAAATGAAAACATAAATCATAAATATATTAATAGAAAATTTAAAATTTAATTAACTTGATAGAAGAAGAATATTTTTCATCTGGTGTTACATAATATACTAATGTAACCATTTCATTAAAAATATTATATTAATTATGTATATATATTTGATATTGTTAGTAAATTATTTTCTATAAATTTTATTAGGATATTATATAAATAAGTGGTAGAGAATGTAACTAAATGTAACTATATTAAATCAGTTATTATTCAAATAACATTGGGTTCAAAATATTTCATCACATGCACTAATATTATCTATATAATACATTATTAAATTGAAATAATCATTTTTAAAAGTTCATTATGATACAATATAAAATATCTAAATATTATATAAAATAATTTAATTTATTAAATTATTAAAATTGTACGAAATAAAATTATAAAGAAGTACTGTTTAAGAATTCCTTTTTCAATTTAATCTGTTGGTCTTTATTTATGATTTTTTTATAAAATGTTAATTAAATTTGGTACTGAAATTTTTTTAGGAAAAATATAATTCATTTTTGAAGTTATAATATAAAAATTCAAATAATATGAAATTTTGATCACTATTAGAAATTTTCTTTTTTTAAAAAAATGGGCTTTAAGAAAATTAGAATATTCTTGAAATTATAAATATATACGAATTAGAAAGATGAATATTAGTTAATTTATGTTATATTTTATGATATTAAATATTGAAATTTTATATTATGAAATATTATTTTAACTTATAAAACTCATGGGAATTATTTTTGAACTAATGAAAAATGTTTTGTAAATAAGAAAATATTTTTATTTATTTTTTTTAAATATATAATATTTTAAAAAAATTACCTTCCATATTGTTTTTTATGTCAAATAAAATAAATTTAGTTCATTATAAATCATTTATTATCATAGGAATAGTTAACCACAAAGCATTATCTTAAATATATGTTTAATGATAATAGAAACTCATTAATTTTAAAATAAAATTTCTTTTTGATATGTGTGATTAATTTGAAATAAACAAAAATAATATTAATTTTATGAATTATATTTAATGAATGAGACATTTGGATTAAAAAACATGATAATTGGTTATATGTTTCTTCTATTAGTTTTAGTAATAAATTAATATCCTTAATTAATATTTAATAAATATTGATAATCATTTAAATAGATTTCCTAAGGTGACACAAATCTTTCAACATTTTCATAACTGTTTGGAATTCAATAAACCCTTCTCTATTTAAATGTCATACCCTCATGTATTACCAATAATTCCACGCATTACCCACATAAATTGACACTAACCATATTGGGTGGCCATCCAACTCGGTGCCTGACTCGGTCCGTAGAAAATCCGGAAGGGAGTTCCCGGTCCCCACAGGTTGAAAACTAGTGTAGAGTAATATAAAAATAGAGTTGGGAATGATTTGTCCCATAAATAAATTACATATGAACAAATAAAAATAAAATGAACAGACTGAAAGTCAGAAAAGAACTAAACTAGGAAATGAAACATACCTCATATAACCTCATGGGTCACCCCCAACCTCATAACCATACACACTCCACAAGCAATAAAACTAGAGAAACCTAAAACTAAATGTATAAAGTTGTTTTAAGAACTGGGATGATCAGTAGGGATGACTACTGTAAACAACATCCAATACCATTACATTTAAAAAGAGACACAGAATATGCTAGTTTGAAAATAAGACATAACTAAATAATCATTACATTTTTTTCTAATTCATGTAACAAATTTTTATTTTCATGAAATGAATTTCTCTTCCACTACATTTTAAAAATAGGTTCCAAACATGCATTAACTTTTCAAAAAGAATGGAAACCTATTAAAATTAAAATATGGTATTCAAAAATGATATATAAAGAATGAAGCCACTGAAATGAAAATCACATAACAAGAACCATGGGAAATACCTAAGAAGCTAGTATTAGTTGGGTTCCTAGGATCCTTGTATCTCAGTTTGATGTGTCATGGAAAACATTACCAACTACATTCTCTTGCACAAGACACTAGTAGAAAACACACACATAACCTAGAGGTTTCAAATAAATCATAATAATCCACTTATTGTTTTAACAATCATTCATACTACACAAAAACAAGACAAAATCACTTCTCTATCATATACTGTACTAGACCTAAAATTCCCTCCTAGGTTCCTGGGGTTATCCATGTTCTCTATTTCAAATGGTGGTGAGGTTTGATCAAGAATAATCATATAAAAAATCACTTTCTTTATCCAAAAACCCATTCAACATCCCACCACCGATCTCCCTCGATATTCACATTCCCCTTTTTAAGTCACACAAATTGCAAAAGCCACTACACTAGTCACATATCACAAATAACACATTAACACTCCATAACATTTCTCAAAAATGGGGAATGCCACAAGAGGGGATTTGAACATTTGAAAACCATTCTCAAAGTTACAATCAAGACCCATTAATTTTTCAAGAACTTTATCAATTAGAAAACACTATTTATCAATAACTTATGTTCCAAAATCATCATAAAAATATTACAATTTCACAACCATGGCACTATACACTTAAAAAAACATCAAACCATTCTTATAATGAGGTAATACATTTATGAAATCCAAATCCCCCTTTATCCATGAGTTCATTCCAAAACACATTTTTTTAAATCACATTGGAATTAATTGGAAAATCAAAAATTTCATTAAAATTTTATAACAAAACTGGCCAAAAGACAATAGATCTTTAGAGATACCCATTTCTTATTCAAAACAGTCATGAAACCCACTTTTCAATAACCAAAATCATTTATATAAGTATATATTTATATATATATATCCATAGAAAATTCATTTTATATAAAAGTAGAAATAACATTTTTAATAAAAAACCAGGAACTCATGGAAATTTTAATTTAAGGCATAGGAATAGGGGAAAAACATCAAACATGCATCCATTTGTTGATAACCACTCCAACCAACCCTCGTTTCATACATGCACATGTATTTATACATATATATATATAAATAAACTGACTTATATTTCACATATTCCGCACTCCATGAGAAAATAAGTACAATGTGGTCATATATATATATATATATATATATATTTGTGTGGGTGTGTGGGCATTACCTATTCATGTACATATAGGGGTTCATGATGCTCAAAACCCAAAACCACCACAACAAGGCGTAACATACTCTATAAAATATTACCAAAAACTAAAAAAATCATCCCTTTATTTAAAAAAATCACAAATCATACTAAAAATTTGTCAAATTTCCCTACAAGACAGTACTTGTCCATTTTCCATAACACTCACACTATAAAAGTTTTCAAACAAGATTCACACCTTCAATATAATTTAATAAAACATTAAAAAATTTTATAAACAACTCCAAGATGTTTCACAGGAAATTAAAAATAAAACCAACTCAAATCCATATTTTATTAATAAAAAAACAAAACTACATCACAAGACAATTTTATTTCTTTTTATATTTTAAAAATCTAATTTCACAATTTATAAAACTCTATCAAATGAAACAATATGTGTTTTTATCAAAAATATTCTCTACTTCAAAAAAAACATGCTACTTAAAATTAAAATACATGATAAACCCTTTTAAAAACTATTTTACACCGCATAAATTTATCTAGGATCATACCAAATTAATTAAGAAAGAAAATTAATTCACCCAATAATTCTTATACACTGAACCACCAACCATTGGTGTCAAATACCATCAAATTGTTGTGAATTCTTCAACCGTACATCCATGAGGAATCCAAATTAAACCTGAATTCAAGATACAGAACCAAAAACATCATGATTATACAAAAAAAATAATCCTAAAATGAAACTATTTGGAATGTGGGGAAAATATTTCCCAGTGTAGAACGCACTTGCAGAGGACAAGGAGGAGGAGCGAGAAGTGGACCAGAAGGCTTGCTGTGCAAGGACAGGGATTCTGGAGGGGATCCCCACCATGAAGGGGAGTCACTGGAGGGTTCTGGATAATCAGGGGGTGGTGTGAGGGTGGCACAAGTGTGGAACAAGGGGATAAGGGTAGTGCGAGGTTTCCAGGGTACCGGAGCAAGGATTCGGTGGAGAGGATACATGACAAGGGAAGGTGGTGGTGTAGGTTAAAAGGAAGGGAGATGGGATGAGATGGGAAGGAAGGTTAGGGGTTAAAGAATAATTCATGTAAGAGATGAAGGGTGAGGGAGTGGAAAAGAAATAAAGAAAATTAATGGATACCGAAAAAAGATCATTACAGAATTATAAATAATAATATCTATATTGATAACAATTTAATAATAAAATTAATAACAACAAATTAATATTAATATTAACTTAATTAAAATAATTATAATGACTTCATATGAATAATAATATTATTATGAAAACAATAATTTTATTTTGGATAATAATAATATTATTATAATTATAATTGAATTTATTTCTTTTTATATTGATTCCATTCATATTGGTTTTAATTTAATAAATTTTAAACTAAAAAAGATAATATGAATAAACTAACCATGACCACAAGGTTCTTGGTCTTTTCATGACAATCCTACCCACCATTAATGCTTTATTCCCCTAGAAGTCCATTCCATGGTTTAACCCATAAGAAAAACCAGAATCTCTATCATAGCGTATAGAGATTCCCAAAAAATTCCATACATGAAGAATACTATAACACTATAGATTGAAATATGTACTTATAAATATTACCTAGGAGAACAAAATGGACTCCCCATAATTTTCCACCCACCCCCAAAAGTATAAATCCCTCTAGGGAAAGGGAATGAACTCACAAAACATATAATCCATCGCCATAAACCAAAACACATCATACATTACAAATGAATCCCTCACCACTAGCCTGAAACATGAAAACAAGATAACCATTTCCTAAGTCAATATCACAAAAACAACTGGGTTACCAATACGGGAGGCCCAACTGGACTCCCCACTATCAAGAGATACGGTAACATTGATTCACTCCATAAAAATTCGATTGAGACCCACAGTGGGTCTCCCAACCATTAAAAACAACCTACCCTCCTAACATGCACATGCCTGCAAGGGATCCCTACATGGGACTACTTGCGAAAATCCTACACCAACACACATTGAATAATGTGGATATCCAACATAGATCTAAATCCCCACACATGGGGACCGATGAAAAAAATGGACCAAAGAGAAGACAACACACAATTTATTACATTAATGGGGAATCACCAACCTCAAACGAGAACAAAAAAAAGAAAATTGATTGATCAATAAGGGTGACATACAAGTACCACTAAACAAAGGTTCACATCCACAGGGGTATAAGGAATAATTCTAGAAAAAGTTCAACCATGCCTCCTTATAATCACAAATCAACTCTTCCACTCATGCTGGTCATAATTTGGTAATGAGATCCTTACACCTCTTTAAACTAAATGGGACCACTCGAATTGAGATAGATAAACATAATTCTTAAACTATCTCTATTTCAAACTCTGAAGATATAAATTTGATCTAGATCTCCTGACACCCCTAGGTTATTGAAAATTCATGAGCTTCACATCGAGACCTATGGTCGAAGCCCTCATGTTTGAATCATCTCCTACCTCATAATCTAGCATTGAAGATTACCGAATGGATATTATCCCTATAGTCTAACACACAACCATAGAAAAATAAGGTAAAATAAAAAGAACACACACATCCCAAAACTCACTTGGTTTCAACAAGATATTTCAACAAGTTGATATCTTAAAAGATCTCCACTTTTCACTCTGAACATGAAATGAAAAAAGAAAGGTCACATAGAAAGAACGTTAATCTATAATGTAGAATTATAGGAATTAATTTTAGATTAACATGATTTTGTTATAATATAATGTCCTAAAACATTCCACAACATAATGTTTTTCATTTAAAAGAGAACATATCTTTGCATGATTCCATCAGACATGACGCTTTTAACTGATAGAAACATTACAAGAAGTGGGACCTTAAACCGAGTCCTAAGTAGCACATGATTCCTTCATATGGCCATAATAGCCTCTTGTGACCAAAATTTCCACATCGGTGTCCTAGCCTGAACCATTGTTTAAAATAATCCAATGAAAACTATGAATACTGTTTAATACGATGACCTTCACCAACAAACCAGTATTATTTCTACTTTCCTCTTTGTAATTACTTTCACCTCTTCTAGGATGGACCTTCATGCTTAAAGATTACTGAATTCACCTTTGGTGTTTCAAGAAACACAAGAAAACCAATATTTCTTTGAGATCCTTCCTCTTTCAATCTTCCTCTGTCAGATGATTGGATTAATATGAAAAATAAGAGAGATAAATTTATTCCTACAACCCATGAATAATGTTCATAATTTTATCAATTAGAGGACCTAAAAATGGAGGATTACTCAGGAAAAAATATCATATATTCATTAATTCCATAGTAGGGAATTCAGTATACAATAATGGAAATACAAGGACCCAATAAAATAGTGCATTTTTACAAAACAAAGCACAATCCAAAATTGAACACAAAAGGGGAACAACTACATGTCTTCTTGAAACACACGTAAAAAATACCACTAACCGTCAATTCAAAACAACTTACAGATGAAACACAAACCTAACACATCATTTAAAAAATGGGGTTTCCCATCTCAAAACACCCCATATCAAAATTCCATAAAACTAAAATTAAACACCACATTGTTCGATTCAAAACACTTTTGAATATGAAACACGACTCTTCACTATCACATTATCCATCAGCACCTCCCTAAATCCTCAAACAATAATTTCGTCAAGCCAATTGGGAACCAAATAACCTTATACTTATAACCTATGGATTGGTCGCCCATGATCAAACCAAATGTTAAAACAAAATTCATTTTCATTTTTGATAACAATCATTCAACTCATATCCACTGATTTACTAATTAACGTCCGATTTCAAAACACTTCGTGTTTCAAAACTAGCCCCATTTCGTTAATGGCCATTTACTTTTTTTTTATAAAAAATTTATTTCCTCAATTTTCAAAAAAATGTTTTAAAAACAATTTTCCAAAACCCATAAAGATACCAAACAATTCAATGGGAAACTACTACCAATGGGTGACTCATTAAAATGGTTTGTGGCCATACTTCACTCACACCACCATCATAGAGTATTCTAGGACAATATCTCTTACTCCATATTTCATTCCATGCCCTCCGAGATCACTAATATCATTGACCTAAATCCCATTTAATTTCCCAAATATGGAACAACCATAAGGACCAAAAGACATATATGAAACCCTAATTTCCCTAGTGACTTGGGACCCATCATGAGGTGTGTTGGCCAGGCATGACACTCTTATGAAATGATCAAGACTAAAAAGAGCTTAATCTCACTCAGATACAATTTTGATACTAAAAAATCTCAGTCACTATCTAATCTTATCTGCAGTAATTCCTGAAAGGCATTCCAAATCAACAGAGGCTGGAGAATTATGTTAGACATAAAAAAAACAACTAGGAATGGTTTGACCCACAAATAAATTACATATAATCATATAAAAAACTACTATGAAAAATGGCATCGATAAATGAACTAAACTAGGGAATAATACATACCTAATGTAACATAAAGGGATACACCCAACCACAGAACCATTCTCACTGCAAGAGTGATAGAGGTAGATGAATCTAAAACTGAAAGGATAAATTATGTGTGAGCACTGAGATGATCAGTATGAATGTGAAGGGTAAACAACAACCCATGACCTTACCTTTAAAAAGAAACCCAAAACATCCTATTTTTAAAATAAGACATAATAAAATAATATTTTTCATTATTTTAAAATTCAAGTAACTACATTCCATTTTTAGGAAAATCTTATCTCCACAACTAAATTTTCAAAATATTCTACAAGCATGCATTAACATTTCAAAAATGAAGGGTAGCCAATTTAGATTAAAATATGGTTTTCAAAAACAAAACATCATGTATAAATTATGTAAAATTAAAATCACATCACATGTTAAATGGTAAATCCCTAATAAGATAGTGTTATTCGGGGACCTATGATCCTCATATGTCAGAAAAATGTGGCATTGATACCATGACAAACTGTGTTTTCATGAACTAGATACTAGTAGGGAACACACCCATATCCTAGTGGTCTCTAACCATTAAAAATAATTCATTTAGTGTTTTATTCTTTAATACTAAAAAAGAAACCATATCAATCCACTTCCATATATTCTAGAGTACTAGTCCTATGCTTCATAACTAGATACATGTTGTTACACAGGTTCTCTATTTCAAATTTGGAGAGGTTTTATCAAGAAAAAATGTATGAACAAATCACATTATTTATACAAAAACCAATTAATCATCCCACCACAAATCTCTCTACATAAGTTCATTCCCATTTTTATGTCACACAACATTTCCCAAGACACTACACTAGGCACATATCACAAATCACACATTAAAAATTTCATCACATTTCAAAATCCAGGGGGAATTACTCAATATGGGTTTTCATCTTTTATAAACCATTATCAAAGTTCCAAATGAGCCCTATTTATTTACAATGAAAATTATGAATTTAAAAAAATTCACAAAATATTTATATTCTATAATCATCATAGATAAATTCGAATTCCACAACAAAGGCACTATAATTTTAAAACAAGATTAAAACCAATCATTCAATTAAGTAATCCTGTTAAGAAATCCAAATCACCCATTAACCATGAGTTCATGAAAAAACCCATTTATTTGGAAATGAAATTGTAATTCATTGGAAAATAAAAAATTCAATTAATCTTCTATAACAAAACCCGCAGAAAGACCCCACGTCTTTAGAGATATCCATTTAAAATTCGAACCAATCTATGAATCCAATTTTCAAGAACCAATATAATATATATATATATCCATAGAATATGCAGTTTATATAAATTAAAAGACACATTTTTAAAAGAACACCCATCAATCATATAAATTTTAATTAAATGGATAGGGAAAGGGGACCATCCTCAAACATGCCTCTATTTGTTAATGACCACCCAAACCATCCCTTGGCACATACATGAATATATATATATATATATATATATATATATATATATATATATTCCCCTATGTTCATTTCACATCATACCCCATGCCATGAGGGAATATGTACAAGCAATGCATATATAATTGAATTAACTATACATGTACATATAGGAATTCTCGATGAAAATAGCCTAAAACCACCGTAGCGAGGTTCATCACGCTATATAAAAATTTACCAAAAACTAAAAACAAGCTTCCCATTATTTAATGATTTCTTAAATCGTACTATAATGTTCTAAAAAGGCATAATTTCAAATAATATTCGATTTTCCATTTTACTGACAAATTTTTTTTCAATCATTATTTTCACCTTCAATATAATTTAATAAACCATTAATATGTGTTGTAAACAATTTTAGGATGTATCACATGGATTTACTTACAAAAAACCACTTAGTACCTTATTTTATGATTAAAGTCAAACCTACACCAAATAAAAACTCAATTAGTATCCCTTTAATATTTTAACAAAAAAATTTCAAAATTTTCAAATCACTCTCAAATGATGCAATATGGTTTTTCAGCAAAAAATGCTATATTTCATATAAACATTCTATTTAAAAATCAAACACATAATAAAATCACTTAAAAAATAATTTCACACCACATAAATTAATCAAGAATGTCACAATACATCCCCTGGGGTGCGTGTTGTGACTATACCAATTCCAACTTCTATAAGCCCAGGGATATCATCTTGAACCAAAAATGAATATTTCAAAAGGAGAAGAAATTTCCTTTAAACCTATACACACAGAGAATAGGTATAGAACAAAAGAAAACCCCAATGTAGTAGAACTGGTGATACTAAAAGTGTGAACTGAAAGTAAAAAATGGACAATATCTATAACTAATTAAAAAGAAAGTACATAAAAAAGGGAAAACGTGATCTGAAGGTCATCCACCGATGATCCTACCAGATGAGTTCGTACATCTCATTGTCTGTCGTCACTTTCGCTCACCATGTCTATCAATCACCTCTGAGCACAGTCTAGACCTGGCTCCCAAAGTCTCAATCATGATGTCTATTATATAAAAAAGTCCCTAAAATGTGCAGGAAAATCCCATGTAGTGGTGGGTAAAACAACACTCAGTAGGGACCCTGAGACCCCTGAAGGTCTCCCAGTATTCCAAAAAAAGAAAACCACATTGAATGATATGAATCACAAAGCATAATATAAATGACACCTCACACCAGGTATATAAATTTAAGAACAAGAATAAATATTATTAGTCGTAAGCTATATCATATTATTTTATTGGGTGGCATGGCTACTAATCCGAGAATGGTGGCTCTGTGGCTGATCCACAATGGCTCGCTCTACCACTAATCCTCGTCGGGTCGCTCTACGGCTCGTCCACTTTAGGTCGCACCACTGATTATAAACAAAGAGTCGCATTAATGTGGATCCATAAAGGGGTGCAGTACTACCGATCCATCGAGTGTCACTCTCATGTCGACCCACGAAGGGTCTGAACATTTCTGATCCATGGACAGTCACACTATAACTGATCCATGGAGGGTCACTCTCACTTGAAAGCAATCCACACGATTCCCACAGTTGGTGTGCTTGAGTTCCAGAGATTCATCTCCTCACACCAACATTCATACCGCAACCACCACAGAGTCCCACTTAGAAGTAACCCGAAAGACCATTTTATCATAAAGACTCCAACGTGATTGACAGCTTGTCAATCGGGTGACCGTTCTGTATGTTATATGCCAATAGGTAAATAGGGCCCCGTTGGATTCGAGTCTGATCCATCTTTTCCATACACGAACATCTTCCCAAACCAATTTTTATTATCTCAAAGGGATGGCATCATCGTCTGGGTCTTTATGCCATAGATGGCACATCAATCAAATGCCTGATTTGAGAGTTACGTTAGATTTAGTGAAACTAGGTCGGTCGGGTCCGTGTCCAATAGGGGGTCCAACATGGCTTAGGGGTCCAGCCTGGAAGGCAGATCTGGGATAGCAGGAATGTCCATACAGAATGGAAAACCCATCCTGCATGCGGGATGGTTGGGTTTGACTAGGCGCAATGCTTCTGGTTTTCCAAGCTGGCGGTGCCAGCAGGGCGTCGCCCCTACATCTGAAACGTCTAGCACGATCCGACCATTAAACCAGACGAGCAACCCAACTGGGCCACTCCGTCTCCCCCATGGAGAGTTGGCTCTTTGCCTTCCTCTTTTTGTGGTTGTATGTCCATGGCTCTTTCCATCGCGGTTCCTTCTGGGGCCGCTTCTCGACATGGCCAGTACTGGCTGGCCGCCACCATTCTCGCGACACCTCCGTGGGCCTCCAGAGATGCTCTGGTGGTCCATTTTCCTTTCCATCTGCACCTACATGCCTTTTTAGTCACTACCATCACTACCAAGCCCACAAAATTTCTTTTCCACCACATTTCTCGGTCTCTCATGAAGAACACCCAAGACCCAAGAGTGGGAGAGCATGCACAACTTGTTCGGATGGTCCTGAACCCTCCGAGTTAACACTTTATCATATGGGTGGAATAAAAATCATTACAAAGATTAAGAAATACCCCAATGTGATACCCCAAAAGAACATCCCAAAATAAAGAACAAATCATAGATCAACCCATTGATCAGTTGATCTTTGTCCTTCATATTATTCAAGAATTGGAAAAGTGGGATATAAAACACATAAATCCCCTACCTAGATTCGGTGGAAACTACTGCAGATGAGGGAAATAATTCTGTATTTGTTTTCAGTCGAAGTTCATCTACACATGTTGATCTCTAGATCTATGCCTCTAACGTTCATTGTTTGTTCACCATTATTCATTGGAGGGGAAAGTTGTTGGCGTCTTGTTAGAGGTTTCTCATGTGGGTTGTGAATGCATTTTCCAATGGTCTTATTAATAAAATAATTGAACCCCACATTTTTTTCATTATTATGGTACATTAATGAAGCTCAATTATTGAACCAATTAAACAGAAGAGCATTTTGGTTACAAAAAAAAGGGTCACATGTTATTTAATGAATCTCATTTAATTACTATTGTTACAATGCGGTCCTTCCAACTGTCACTCAATGGTTGGAAAAAAGAATATAATAACCCAAAAATTTATTTTTATTAAATTTCTAAATTTACCTTTTCCATCCGACCCTTGATGTTCAAAGATATGTTTTTCCTAAGTGAATCCTAGCGCTAAGAATTAATCAGTGCCCTCAGATTTTTAATCTGAGCTCTTGTTCAAAAGATAGAAAATACTACTTGATCATTTACTGAATGTACTATTTAAAATGATCAAAATTTAGTTTCGGGATCTCAGGGCCTCAGAATCATGTGCCGTAAAATTTCCTAGTCTCGTAATAATTACATAAAATTAAACTAAAAATTAATGAATTTCTGAGTCTTTATATTTTCCAAACCTTAGGGTTTTATGTCCCCAAAACCCAACACATAGTCTAAGAAAATAAAAGGTGGTTCTGAGAATGAATATGAGCCTCCTGTTCGAATGTTCTCTCGTAGTGTTTCTCGCACTGCCATTGAAATCACACTAGAGGAATCGACCGCCCCTATTAGAACTACTCTTATCAATCCTCTATCTCCACCAGGAACTTTGCAAACATCTCCCAATAATCAATGTCCAAATCACCCCATTC
The DNA here is from genome assembly GCA_963277665.1 of Viscum album. Taxonomy (NCBI): domain Eukaryota; kingdom Viridiplantae; phylum Streptophyta; class Magnoliopsida; order Santalales; family Viscaceae; genus Viscum; species Viscum album. The sequence goes on from OY728127.1 coordinate 961,797,362, forward strand.
AATGATGTGTAATAGATCATGCACACATCTCCTCAACTGTGATATGTGGAAATCATTATGCACTCGGTGCATCTATGGGGGAAGATCTAGGTGGTACATCACCTCGCCAATTCTGCTCAAGATCTAGAAATGTTTGATGAAACTCAGAGATAGTTTCTCTCCCCATCCAAATCACTTATATCAACATCGGGGTGAGACGCTTTTGGAAGAAATTGTCTCCCTCCTTGAAATCCAGGGGCCTACTTCTCGTTTTAGCATAGGACTTCTTCATACATTGGGCAGTATTCATCCACTATTATATTACATGTTCCTTCTCAGTGGTAGCTCGTACCAACTCTGAACCCATATGATTTGACTCCCCTAGGTCTTTCTATAATAGTGGTGATCTGCATGGTCTCTTGTATAAGGCCTTAAACGGTTCCATTCCAATGGTGTTGTGAATGAAATTATTGATTGAAAACTCCACTAGTGGCAGTTGTTCCTCCAAAATGTAGCCAAAATCAAGTATGCAATCATGGAGCGTGTCCTCATGTGTCTGTATTGTCTGTTATGTCTAACCATCTATCTAACGGTCAAAGGTGGTGCTCAAGCATAGCTGAGTCCTGAACGTCTCTTGTAATCCCTTCCATAACTGAGAAGTAAAACAAGTGTCACGATCTGAAATGATCATTGTTGGTACCATGTGAAGTCGTACTATCTCCTGAACATAGAGGTTTCCAAATACCTCTATGGATCCCTGCTCCCTGATGGGTAGGAAGTGATCTGACTTGGTGATTCAGTCAATGATAACCTAGATAGAGTCATGGCCCCTGGACGTGCACAGTAACCCCCGTCACTCAGTCCATCGAGATAGAATCCCATTTCCACTTCAGTAACATGAGTGGCTGAGTAAATTCTACTGGAACCTGGTGCTCAGCCTTCACTTGTTGACAAGTGAGGAATCATGAAATGAATTATTCAACTACTTTCATCATCCATGTCCACCAGTATTGATGTCATACATCCTGGTAAATTTTCTAAACTCTAGGATGTACCACCAAATGGGATGTATGGAACTCCATCAACAACTCCTATAGATGCGTCACTTGTACCATGGTGCATCCTCTGAAAAGAAAGTCCAGCTCCCCACCTATCAAAATTATATTTGGAGACCTTCTTGAGGATATCTGAGAACATCGGGCCTCATAGTCAACATCTCCAACCTTTTCCTCCCAAACTAACAGACGGAGTGATTGATTGATAGTCATAGACTATAGAAATGTTGCTCCGTCACTATCCATTAAGGATATATGTAATGAGGCCGTCAACCCTTTCACCTCACATAGCAGTTGTAAACATGACCTCCTACTGAGTATTTCTACTACTATGTTTCCCTTACCATTAGTGTAGAATATCTCAATCTCATATTCATTTAGGAACTCCATCCATTTCAATTGTCTCAAGTTCAGGTCCTTTTATGGGAAGATATACCTGACACTCTTGTGATCAGAGCAGATAGTAAACTATTCACCCATCCACTAGTTCTGCCACATCTTCATTGCAATGACCCCATACTGCTCACTCCAGGTCATGGTTCACGTAGTATTTTTCATGTTTCATAAAATTTTGTGAGCCATAGGTGATCACCTCTCTCTTTTAAATTAGGAAACATCCCAGTCCGGTCCCTGATATGTTGTGGTAGACTACATACCTAACACCCTCTTCTAGTAGCCTCAAGATGGAAGCACTTATTAGAATCTACCTCATCTCCTAGAATCTATAAGGGAATATCTCCATAAATACAAAGGGTTTCCCCTTCTTTTTCAATGATTGAAATAGTTCTTCTACTCTGGAAAATCCTGGTAAAAATCTCTTGAAGTACCCGTCCAACCCTAGGAAACTTCGTACCATAGTCACACCTTTTTGGGCCTCACAAGAATTCACATCCTCTATATTTTCCTGTGCCATGACAACCCCAATCTTACCTTACATAGGCCAGGGGTTGGTGAATAGCACAAGAAAGAAATGTTCTAAAAAGGAAAGAATTTCCATTAAACCTGTACACACAGATACTAGGTACTCAATAATAGAAAAAAACAAATTAGAACTGCTGATATTAAAAGTTCAAACTGAAAGTAAAAAAGGTTCATTATACAATCCCAACTAAACATAATGTACATCAAGAAGGGGATAATGTTCTCTGAATGATTTCCACCAAGGATGAAACCAGAAGGGTTGGTACAACTCGTTGAATGTAATCACGATCACTCACCACATATTTAAATCAACTCCGTGCCATCTAGCCTTGACTCCCCAAGTCTCAGTCATGTTTACCATGATATGTAGAAGAAAAAACAAGGTGTGGGCGAAGACCATGCATGTGTGAGTATAACATTACCCAGTAGGGACCCCGAGACCCCCGAATGTCTCCTAGAATTACACCTACAGAAAACCACAAAGCATGATCTCAGTCACAAAGCGTATAGTAAATGACAAATCACAATATATATATAACATATAGAACATGAATAAATATGAATAATCTTATGTTAGATCAAATTATTTACTTGGGTAGCTCAGCTAATGATCTGAGAATTGTTTCACTACTCTCGATCCACAAAGGTTTTCGCTATCGATGATCCTTGATGGGTCGCACTACGGCATGTCCGCATTAGATCTCTTCTGCTAATCCACAAAGGGTTAAACTACTGCTGATCCACATAGGTTCTCACTACATCAGATCCATGGAGGTTCACTCATTTTTCAATCCATTAAAGTTCACTCCATTATCAATCCTCTGAGGGTCGCACTGTTGCTGATCCACAGATGGACGATCTCATATGACATCCAACCACAAGATTCCCACACATGGTAAGCATATGTACCATATATTCTTCTCCTTACACCATCAATCATTTCAAAAATACCATGAAGTCACACATATAAGAAACCCCATGGAACATCTAGTTTTGAGGGTTCCAACACAACAGATGGCGTGTTAATCTGACGCCCATTCTGTATGTTATAAGCCAAAAGATAAATAGGGCCTGGTTGGGTTCGAGTCCGACCCAACCCAGCCATACTAAAACATCTTCCAAATCCCAATTGTAGCATTTAAAAATTACCTCCTCATAGTAATGGTATTCATGCCATAGACGGTGTGTTAATCAAAAGTTTGGTTTTTGAGTTTTGTAAGATTTTTTGAAATGGGGCCAGTGAGGTCCGGGTCCGGTAGGGGTTCTAACCCAGCTGGCCTATTGGGCCCGTGGGTCTAGCCCGCTTGGATAACCCAGTCCTCATTCAGGTCAGTTGTGCTAGACTGGATGCAATGCATCTGGTTCTCCTAGCTAGTGGTACCAGTGGGGCACTGCACCTCCTTCTGAAATGGCTGACACACATCGGTCAATGTTCCAGTCGAACGGCCAAAGCAGGATGCTCCGTCTCCTACATAGCATGACAGCGCCACACATTCCACCCGATGCGGCCATATGGCCGCAATACTACCACGGCGTCACTTGTGAGCACCAATTCTCCACATAGCTGGCAAGGGCTATCCACCATCGCTGATGGTGCCGCACAAGCTTCATCTTCCATGGGCCACTAGTAATTGACCTGATGGTCCATTTTCTTTCCCATCGGTGCCTACATTCCATCCAGGTCGGAACCATCACTATAAAGCCCGCATAATCTCCTTAATTAAATGTTGTTCAGTTGCCCATGAACATTACCCAAAACACAAGAGCGACAGTGGGTCGGTTCCTTGTTCTGATTGGCCCCCACCATCGACGTTAGCACATTAACATAGGGGTGGAATAAAAATAATTACAACGATTAAGAAAAACCCCAAAGTGATTCCCTGATAAAACCATCCATAATGAATAAAAAGTCACGGATCAACCTATTGGTGGTGGATTAAAATTCTTCATATTATTCTATTATGGGAAAAGAGGGATATAAAATACATAAATCCCCTACCTGGATTCAGTGGAATCTGGCAGAGATGAGGGAAATAATTCTGCGCTCTTTGTTATTTGACGTTATTTGACATTTTTCAATCTCTGGATTGATCCCTCTGATGATCATCATTCATTCACCATTCTTCTTTGGAGTGGAAATTCGGGGGCGTCTCATTAGTGGTTTCTCCCATGTGCTGTGAATTCACTTTCTAATGGATTGATTAATAAAAGAATTAATCCCCACATTGCGTTCATTATTATGGTTCATTAATGAACCTTAATTAATGAACCAGTTAAACACACAAGAATTGGGATTACACAAACAAGGTAAAAAGTCATTAAATTAATGTCATTTATTATCCATCCTTACACTATAGTTATACTATCCATCACTCAGTAGCTGGAAAAAGAATAAAATAAATCAAATAGTTATTTTATTATATTTTTTCAGAATGTAAAAAATTTATCTTTTCCATCCAAACCTTTCCAGTTAATGTTATGCTTTTCCTAAGATGATCCTAGTGCTAGGAATTCAGTTGTGCTCTTGGATTTTCAATCCCAGCACTGGTTCAAAAGAAAGAATATATTGATCGCTCGTTTACTGAATGTAAAATAAAAATGATCAAAAATTTATTCTGGGCTCTCCGAGCCACAGAATCACATTTCGTCAAATTTTGATTTCTCATAATAATTCCATATAATTAAAAAAAATGTAATTTTTTATTATTTACAATGTAACATAGTAAATTAATTATGCATGAAAAAAAATTCCCGCAATCATGTGTATAAATAGATCCACCTACCTTTGGTGTCAAAATTCCATAAATTACTATGAATTCTTCAACCGTACCACAAACAGACCATGGAGAAACCCAATGTAATCTTATTTGAAGATACTAAACCATGAACAAAGTGATTGGACACTAAATAGGATTTATAAACTGAAACCCTAAGGAAAGGGGGGGAAAGCTTACCTAGGGAAGAATAGACCCAGGACGGAGGGAGAGGAGGATTGGAAAGGGGTTTGGAAGGCCTGTCGTGTGAGGAGAGGGTTTTGGAGGGGGTATTCCTTGTGAAGGGGAGTTTTGAGAGATTTTCAACCAAGAAAGGGTGCAGCGTGGGGGAAGTATGGCAGTTCGAGTTCTCCAAGGTGTCGGAGCAAGGCTTCACCAAAGAGGATAAATGAAAAGGGAAGGTGGAAGCATAGGTGATGAGGAAGAGAGATGCGGTACGATGGGGGGAGGGTTAGGGTGTAGGGAACGATGCATGGAATAAAGGAAGGTGAGGGATAGGGAAAAATAAAAAAAATTGGAAACCTATAAAAAGTCATATACAATTTCTGTAATAGTAACAATGATAACAATAAAAATTTAATAATAATAATAATAATAAATTAATAATAATAATAGCTTAATTTGAATTATAATAATAACTCAACAATAATAATAACAATAACAATAACTTAACAAAAATATTATTTTATTCATAATTATAATATAATCATTAATATTTTTATTGAATCATTTTATATTAATTTCTTGCATTCATTTTGATTTTAATTTAACAAATTTTAAACATAAAAAACTCAAATTTGAACAAAAAAAATATGACCACAAGGTTATAGGTTGGTGCATGACATGATTTTTATGCATTTGATTTTTAAACCCTTAATTACCATTATTTCCCATGGAATGATATCATTTCCTCACTTATAAAGGGATAACACTTCCTACCATTCCATTCGTCTCCTACCATTTTAATTACATGGTGAAACAATTTACATTTATTAATCCTATAACTAACTCCCTTGTATCATTTTAGACGTTTAAATTAAATAATCACTTCATTTTTAAGGGCATTTTCAAATAAAATTTATGTCTCAAATATGAGTATTTTATTATTCAAATTCATTCTATTTTTATTTTACATATCATTACATTATAAAAATAGATTAATTTTCATTATTCAATATCTTTTATATAATTAATATTAATTTTAATCTATTAATTATATTTTTCCATCCCCATGCATCCACTAAGAAAAAAATAATTGATTATGTGTTGTGAGTACTACCCACTCCATAGTACGATGATAATCATTTTTCATCACCTCCTCTTAAGGGTAAAATCAAGTATATGATTGATGATTTTTTTATTTAACATATAATATTACTGAATATTCAAATTATTTATTTTCTATTATTCCATCAATTATTTGAGGAATGATATCAGTAATCATGAATTTGGGCAGAGTAACACAACCATGAATGAATATTATTATTTTTCTTATCCACCTATCATGGATGGAAGTAATTTTATAACCATTTAACTAATATAAAATTTAGAATATTATTTTTATTGATAAATTTGAATCATTTCAATTTCTACATCCCATCTCTTTAATGGAATATAAAATTATTGATTGTTTGTTCATGAAAATTACCACCTCAATATTGGGTAGAATTTTGTTTTCCATTACTGAAAACCATAGATGAAATTGATAATTCATCTTATGAAAAAATATTATATTTAAAAAAAATATTTGATAGTTTTTAGTAATATTTATAAAATAAAAATATCCATGGTCATCGTGAAAAGAGATTCACAATAGAATCTACTGAACCACCTCAGGAAACCGACATGATTAAAAACAATTAAATAAATATGAATATTATTATTATATGAATATCATAGAGAAATAATGAATGAATAATATTATTCTCATTAATAATTTTAGTGAACATAATTTTATAATTTAGTATGCTATGTATATTAATTAAATATTTCGAAAATAGTTAAGGGGTTCATCTAAAAAAATCTTTTTGAGACACATGATTTAAATTTAAATTTATTAAATTTTTATGATATATATAATTCCAATTTGATGATTAATATCGTGTATAATCCTTAATCATGCTATATTAAATTCCAAATAAATATAGACTTATTTTATAGGGTTTTTTGTTAAACTATTATTATGTTGTATTTGACTTTTGTTTCCACTATACCACATCATGAACAATTTTTTCTTTTGACCCAAATTTCTATGATATAGTGTATATTCAAACTAATTTATATTTTTTAATAAAATATATTAAATTAATGGATCTTTATGTTCATTTTCATTGATTTTCAACTTCATGGGTTTCGATTATAATGTTTCTTAACTCATAATTTTTTTCACAAGTCATGTTCTTTATCACGTGAGTTATAAAATAGAATCATGACATTGATAATTAGTGTCTCTATTTCCGAAATTTATGTTTAAAATTTATAGGTTTTCAGTTGTTATAAGTATATTATTTATCTAATTTTAAATAATCCTCATTAATGAAATGGTTCATCAATTAAAAAAATGATACTGAAAATAATAACTCATATACTCTTCAATGGATATTTTTCGTACATGTCCATATTTTATCCATCAAATGTGTGAACTATAACCAAAACATGTATCATATCATGTGATCTTATAGTTTCAGATAACCTATTTTCATATGAATTTCATATTATTCTTTTTTTTGATTCATGTATCATAATTGGGTTTGATGATTATTCTATAATTACCACATGGATGGTTTAAAAAAAAATTCATTAATAGTAATGTCATAATTGCTTCTTAATATTATATGATATTGATTTTTTTTATGTTAAAACATATTGAATTTATTTAAATTTGTTTAAAAAATTCCATTTAACATTTTCAACATGGGTTTTGTTTTGAAGGAATAATTTTTATGGGATTATATTTTAATGAACCTCTCCACAAGATATGTTGTTTTCTAACAATATTTATCTCTACGAATTCATGGTTTCAACAAAGAAATTTTAATTTCCATATTTTAATAAAATATATCATTTTAAATGATTTCAATGAACAAAGTAAGTTTATTTTTTAAATAAATTTTCCCAATGATCCCTTCAAATATATTGTCTTATTGATAAACATATTTTTTAAAATAATATCATCCTTCATCTTTTTCTAGAAAGATTATGAAAATAAGTTTACATCAATGGTGTCTCATATCACTATTTCTTTATTCCTAATATAAATAATTATTTCCATGGTTTATTCCAACTTTTTTCCAATTTGAATGGAATATCATCCACTACCTGATTCGATTGTGTTATTCTAGATACCCAATAAATCAATTAATTGGGTAAATTATTTTCTAAAGTGTATATCAAATTCTTAATATGGTGTAAAGACCATATGAGTAATCATCTATATTGAGTGATATTTACATATAATGATTCCGAGATTCATTGGATACCAATTTATTTTCCACGAGTTAATCATTTTATGTTTTTTATGAAATCATGAATGATTTCTTAGTGAATCTATTAGAATGAATATAAAAACTATTTTATTTAATTGGGATTTCATGGTGCATTGATTGAAATCCTGTGGCACATATATGTATTTTTTTTAATATGAATTGTTCACCTAGACAGTTCCTTAATTCATTCGGTAATATTAAGGTCTCATGAGATTCTATTTATTAGATAGTTTCTATAGGCTAATACATTTTTACGGACTATGGAGTAATCCATGGAAAATGATAATGGCCTATGGAGTAATCCAATACATATAATAATTTTATTCTACGAATACCTTGATATTTAATAATGTCCATGTAATTAATATAAAAAATATGATGATTATGACCTAGTAAGTAATCCATTTTATATTATTATGATATAATTTTAATGTTTTATCAATATTAATATGATTCCATTTGATAATGATATGATAATTGTTTAATCCAATTTTTAATATTTAATATCATTACTCTATGATTTTATGAAAATGATCATTATCATTATGATATAATGTTATTACCCACGTACCTCGTAAAATAATTTATTTTCATATTTACCATTATAGATAGTTTGGACTCACACTTTATTATGCTTCCCTTTCCCCATGTTTTGAATGAATGTATTCAGTATTTTAATCATTAAAAAGTGTCTTGTGATGATTATATTTGGGAAATTATGAAGAAATATTATTCATTCAATATATTCTTATATTGTGGACTAAAATTCCATTTTATTGAAAATAAATTCTCATTTGATGTTTATATTTTTCCATAACTCCATAAAACACTAAACCGAATGGTTCTTGGCCTTCAAATGAAATAATTATATTTTATTCATATATGTGTAACAAATAAAGTGTTTTACATTTTTTTAAATTTTGGCATCTAAGTCAATAGCCTGGGTCAAGGTGTTCTATATTATAGGATTTTAAAAAAATCTATGGATCTATTTAAATTTATCTATTATAGAGGTTGTAGTCAATTATGCATCTAGGATGATTTGAATTTAGGACTAAAATTGATAAATCTATTTTTTTCAAGTGTTTTATTATTATCCTATGTTTTTTACATTAAGACATCAATTTTTTTTCAAAAAAATGTTTGATGTTTTATAGTAATAATTTTTTTTACTTGATACAATTTATTCTATTGGTAGATACATTTTTGTTGTTTACTGGACATTGAAGGAAAATTTAACTTAAATAATAATGTAATATATTGTGAAAATTTAATTTGGGTTCATCTATTCTAATATATTCTATTTTAATTCTTTTTCTGCTAAAACTTACCCAATAAAAATTGTTTAATTAAAATAGTAATTTATTTATTATATTTTTATATTGAATGATTTTTTGTACCATATTTAGGAATTTTTAACATAGTATTTCATAGATTAATTAATGTTTTATTTATTAATATATTTTCATTTTTGAATTTATGTATTTTGATGGTGAATTTTTAATGATATATCCCAAATAATAAGAATGGTTCTCGAGTGAGGTTTTTATGATGCCCCATTCATGCATCCATGTATGATAGAGGCCTATAACTAGTTATGTCATCTAGAAACATTAATATAGAGACTATCCCATCAACAAAAAGATCATGGATGATGCCTAAATCTATAAAATGACTATATAATAAATTTTTAAAATAGAAATCCCAAAATTACATATTGACGTTAATCTTCATGACAAGATGAACTAAGTAAATTGAAGAAGAATAAAATAAGATCTACATGACACATAAACATTAAATTGAAGATAAATATATAATAATACGAATAATAATGAACACTAAAAAATACACATAATGAATGAAACGAGGAATATATTGTGCTTTGGGGTAATTGAAAATAATAAAATTTCAAAATAAACATGTCCCTCACATCCATGTAGATCCAAATAACATATGAAGCTCAATGTGATACATATTCACTTAAAAGAGACATGATGTTTTACCCACATACATTGAAACCCATTTTATTTACAAAGGAATTGGTGGATTGAATGATCTAGTAAGATTACCCATTACCATATGATATAAAATGCGACTATGATCATGTAGATATACATGAAATATATATAATATGTAATTTCCTTAATATAAAATATACATAGAAGATAGAATAACACAAAATATAAACACATTCATACTTATAATTACATTATTTTTAACTATATCTCCATTAACACAAACTATACATATTCACCATGATGCTAAAATACTGGTATCATACCCCACACGTAAGGCTAAAAACCTAAAGACATAGTCCATGGTTCTCTTTATGTCCCAGCCCTACCATATTTATTGTAGGGTCACATTTAATGCTTTTGATATGACTTATCAATCAATTCAGTTCCATGTAAAAGTCAAAATAACCCACACCCTTAAAATCAAAATATGGTTGAACCTTTCCTCCTAACCCATAAAAAGGTCCCTTTTACAACAAATCGCTTATCACTAATAGTATTTTCTTAATCAAGGACTATCCACACATATCTTCTCAACCATTATATGGATGATTCTTTCCATCTCACCAAAGGAAATGACCTTTCCATTGATAATAACTTAACCCCATGGTATCACATGGGTGTTATTATCATTATTTTACATGTAATTTATGATAGTTCACTATTTGTATCCTCCACCTAGTCACTCATGGTTGGGATGAGAATCACATCATAATATAGGAATCATATCCAATCAAACAACTCACTAGCTATATTAAAATAACAAGTTAGATGAAACTAAGACAGTGTACATATTATAATGCATATATAGCTATTTCCTAATTTCATAAATGACCTCAGTCTCACCATTACATCAAACAGAACATCTCATGACTATTACACTACACATAAGGCATCTATTAGGGTCTTCCCAGTCATTGGATTCTCTTTATCTGTCAATCAATGTCCTTTCATTCGATGAAAGGATTTTATTCCAAATAGTTCATCACATCCAATTCATTAAATCAAATATCACCATAACATATGATAATTCACATGTATCCATAACCTAATGGTTCAACACACATGATAACATGAAAAATAATAATCTTCCACACATGGTAAAAGAGACTAAATTATTTTCTTCAAAAATCCCTTTCTACATCTCACAAAACCATGTCAGAATCCCCTATCTGTTAATTTAAATAAAAACTACATCACTTGTGACAATACTTTTGCTAGTTCATTTTCATTAATAGTAAAAAATATTCATTAAAATATATATTTTTTAATATATTTTACAAAAAATTCAAAATCCATTCCTTAAACATTCACTTATATATTCATGTTTTTAATATAACTGAACCCCTTTTCAAAGACACATTTTGAAATGGAATACAGTTTTAGTTCAAAAACCAATGCATGTTTTCAAAAAAAATCCATATTTAGGGCCATAAATAATCATTCTACCACGAACCCACCTTATAAAATTTACTATTTAATACTTTACATGTGGACTATTTGGATATAATGAGACCTTTCTAACTTTTATGGATACTTTAAAAGGTTAATAATCTTGAAGGTAAATAATATAAATGCTACACATGAACATAAAACCACCAAAAAACATGAAACTGAATTAAATATATGTTTTCTAACAAAATAATGACATTGATCCCTTGGAAAAAATTGACCATGATTAGAAAATCCCATCCAGACTCTTGATAATCTATCTTAGCAACAAACACAATCCAATTAATTAATCAATCTATTAAAAAAATCTAATGTTTTAATAGTTGAAATAAAACTCACTATGAAGAAATATGGTGCTAAAATAATGATAAATAGGGCTTGGTAAACTCTTAATGTACACATAGAGAAAATAGATATATACCCCATTCATTATATCTGAACTGAGGTGAAATTTCACACAATTGTACAAAAACCCCAAAATATATCTAAATATTGAAATAACTTAAGACAAACAAATAACAGAATATTGAGTTAATCATACTTATCCCCCTCTATAACTCATAAATGGAAACCCATCAAAAGGAATTATTTCAACATTATTAGGAAAAATTATATCCCAACCCCAAAATTAAATATAAAAAAATTCAAAAGGATATAAGAGAGAAGGCAATTGATCTAATGGGTTCATTATGACATATAATATTTGAGATGAAGCTGTCCAAAATACACTAAATCTGATAGAAATTTTTTGATGGAGGAGGGTAAATAAGAAGGTATCTCTCTAGATTATCAGTTAATTAAATTGAATTGTATTTGTATCTGAGTTATAGAAATGAAATGTAGGAAATTAATAAAGATCCTCTATAAGCATTTCATGAAAAAGTCCATGACATGTTCATGAGGACCATTGCATGGTTCCACATTTTTAAGAACTGAAACTGTATGGAGGTGGATATATAAAACCACCATCTTATAAGGGGGAAGCTTAAACCCATTAGTAGAATCTTATTATGGAGTATCATCCTTATGTTTCACGTGGGGTCTCCCTCATATAGTGCCACAATATAGAGTATCAATTGAGTTGTGGTACAATGAATCTCTAATGGTTAGTCAATCTACATTCCCTCTAGATCATTGATTACGGTGAATCCCATGGGATCCAACATGATTATCCAAACATAATGGTATAGTGAACCTTATTTTTGGATCTCCAATATGAGGTTTCACTCGGGATTTTGTGTGGGTCATTCCGCTCAGATTCCAAAATTGTATAACCTGTCATAATTGTAAAGGGACGTCATTTGTAATGACAATTTCTATAAATAAATCTTACAGTTGTGGAAATGTATCATCTTATATATGGAAAAACCATATAAGGGACTAATTAACCCATTTCTAGTGGTCATCTAAACACATAAACTACCAATTATGTCACATTCCATATAAAAACATCCCCTTGAAAATTTTATATTGTCAAATTCAAATCCCATATTCCATTATTTGAAATCTCCCATTCTCCATAATGTGAAATTAGAATTCCCTTAAAAATTGAGAAACTATAATGATTCTAGTCCTTAAAAATCCCTTCAATAATAATTCACATCCATGAGAAGTTAATTTTAGTTTCTAAAAATTATCCAAGACTTACCTCCAGTGTCAATTAAATACTAAATGGTTTTGTTGTTTTCTATAATTCCAATAATACATTTTACAAATATAAAACGAACACTAATAAAAGTTAAATCATATTTACTCTAAGCTACCAAATTTATCCTCAAACTATACCACCGAGGGTTTAGGAAGACATTACATTTTACCAAAATTATAATGAACATTTCCCAATTATTTTAAAGAATTAATAATTTATTAGACATGTATACATAAAATATATGAAATTATATATTGGGATTTAATTATATTTTAATGGATCATTATAATAATGAAATTTGAATCCATGTAACAAATAAAATTGATTATTTCACATCAAACAGGGCTATGTCCGTTAAAATTTTAAATAAATAAGGTGAAAATAAATTGGGAATAATAATATCATTAGAATAAGAAACTCCCCAGGATAACTATTATAGTTAAGAATCCCAAGTAATATAATAAAACCCTCTAAGAGAATGGATCCCATGACTGGGGAAATAAATTTGTGACATAAAATTAAAACTATATAAATGATATGTGTGACATTAGAAGTGAGGTTTTAATTTTTGATTTTATTAAGACTATATATTAAAATAGAATGTAATCATTACAAATATGGGTGTCACAGATATAGTAATAAAAAATATGGTCATTGATAAAATGATCATTAGATTTCCATGAGTCAAATAATTATACCATATTTATTTCTTTTTAATAATTAATAATGATAATATTTTACAAAATAAACAATGAGGGGGAAAATATATAATATTTAATTGAAATTTATTATTTTAATGTAATAATATCTTATTCTAAAAATCATTAATTCATAATATTATTATAAAAATATAATTAAATTGTTAAAATTAAATTATTATGATAGAAATAATTACTTATATTTATATTTATGTTAATATCATTTTATTCTTAATAACATATATTTTAAAAAATTGGTTTTTCATGTGATATACATTTCTTTAAGAGAAAATAATATGAGGATAAATAATGATAATGTTTACAATTGATATAAAATTACTATAATTTAATAATTAATTTGTGTTAACCAAGCTAAATAACACATAAAATCTAAAAACATATTTTTTATATATATTTATTTTTCTTTATATTTTTGAATCCTAATTTTTAGAAAATAAAATATAAATGTTAGGATTTAATTTGATAAAGTGATCAAACATTTTCAATTAATCTTATCTAAAGTACCATATGATGAATTTTTAGTATTTTTGTAAAATAATTGGTTATTTAAATAAATAGTGAAATTTTTTTTTTTCCAAAATCAATGAATTTTAGTAATCTATCATAATATATATGTGGCGTAAAAAATTTAAAAATTCTATTAATTGATAAAAAATTTATTTAAAGAATTATTTTATGTATATTAAACTAAATTATTTATATTTATAAAAACTATAAATAAACTTATAAAAAAATATAAATATTTTACTGCTAATGATAAATGGTTTTTATCCATTTCATTTTATTAATCGTTATTTTGATGAATTTTTAACATTTATTGATTTGAAAACAAAATAATTTTTTTAATTAAAAAATTTTCTACATTGAAAATAAAATGCGTTGATAAAATTACCCAAAACATACATAGTAGGATTAATATGAAAAAATTTTAAGAAACAATTAAAACATTTTATTTGAGAAAATACTATAATTAATTTCTATATATATATATATATTATTTTATTTTTTAAACATATTTTTTATATTTTGAAACAATATTTTCAAATGATTAGAAGATGCGAAAAGTGTATTTTATTTTATATTGGATGGAATAGTTAACATATAAATTTATTCAACATATTATTAGAATTATTTTGATCCTTTTTCTCTTCAAAATGAATTGAAATTATTGAAAGATAAAGCGATTTTCCAAAAATGACATGCCCTTTACATATAGATATAGCTCACATCCTACAACTTCTCCACTAATTAATAGGATTTGGATCAACCAGAAAACTGAACTAGTCTATCCTAAATATCATCCCATGGGAATTGAATCCATGGACTCCCCCAAAGTCTATTCTATGGAATCTTATAATGTTTCCCATGGGAGGATATCCATGGGAAATATATAAATCTCAAGTAGAAACTATTATTTTACTATTTCACATATAAATAGAAAAATACCACTATATTCTTGATGATATGGTAACACTATTATTTTTAATATGATGAAAAACTATTGAAAATATTGAATATCATGTTTTCAACTACCTCCAAAATCATTGATAAAAATGAAAACATTCTTATTCATGTGTATGTAATGCCACCTCTAGGAACAATATGTTTTGTTTTACACTTCCACCAAATATATCAGATACTAAATTTGAATTAATATATAAAAATTGAATTGTTTCAACAATTAGTATTCTATATTCATATTAGCTTTCATTATATATGTGTAATTAAAAATTAACAGTCATAGAAACTATATTAACGTTAAATGAACTTATCAAAGAAACATTCAAAATAATAATCTATTTTGGGATATCTAATGAAATGATATAAGTATTATTAGAATGAAATAATAATGTATAGGAGCCTCCATAATGATATAGACTACGATGTTGTACTATGAAATTTTTTCCTAGATTAACAATCTAAATGAGATGTGATGAATGTATAAGACTGACTCCATGAAACTGATGTTGGAATAATTTATATTAAAAATAAATAACAATAGATAATAAATTGATCATAGAAAATTAAATATAGAAGATTATATTTTTGGTATATATTTACTAATAATAATTAATTATATTTTTAATTTATCTCAATTTATGAGTTATTTGAGACAGTTGGTGGGGGATCTTACATACAACACTTATTACTAGTATATTACACATTTTATTTTATTCTTATCCATTTTATAAAATATTAATAACATGAAAGTATTATATTAATATATTTATCATAAATATACATAGTTAAATATCCCATTAATTTCAAATGTTATAAATGTTTTTATTTTCCTGTGAAATTCCAACATTTATGTAAACCTGATGTAATGGAAGATTCATATTTCCTATAACATGTCAATGATCGCCCTTATAAAATATTTTTTACCACTGAATTAATCTAATAAACATTGTTAGTTTATTAATAACCCAATTTGTTCATTTTTTATATAAAATAATATTTCCTTTATATCTATAAAATATATTTTAGTTATTTTATAAATTATCCAAAATAATTATTTAATTTTATTCTTTCTTCTCGAGAAAATTCTTATTAATTTTCCACATTTTAATTCCAAATCCATTAAATATGTCCCATTTTCATTTATTAAAGAACATAATTTTTTATTTATGTCATCTCATGGGAATCATTATTATTTTTACTCAATTATTCTATGAATCAGAATAATAAAACCCACCTCTACATCATATGTCGGATAATGGTTACAGTTTATGTATGATATCAATCATCATGTATGACACATAATAATTATTTTCATTATGTTATTTATTTTAAAAAAAATTATATTTACTCTTAATAAACTGTGTGAAAATTAATATCTCATAAGATTTTATATAAGGGATTGTGGGATAAACCTAATCTACTATGTCTTTTTTTATTCTTTATGGTGATGGTATTTATTGTAAAACTTGCCTTACTTTGATGATATAATTTTCTTAATTATTAAATATATATTAAAAGATTCCAAGACCATATAAATATATTTTCATCATCAATTTATCATTTATTGTGATCACTCTATTTTTGATAACATGTTATGCCACTTAATTTTCATCCTATTTATTTTTTATAGGATTATCCTCTTACTGTCCTTTCTAGAGAATCATAATACTTAGGTATTTTCCCAAGGTTATCCTATCCAGTGTAAATACTCTCCAGGATTTTAGAGCACAATGTATATTTTAATGTTAATATGTTCTTATTTTCATTTATTATTATGTGTTTATGTGTCTAATTATCTAATGGCGCTATAACAATAGAACAATTTTTTGTAATTGTTGTAAATCTATGTGAAAATTTAGGAAAGAATATACATTAAAGTATTGGGTATCTATATTTGGTAATATAGAATGGTTATATTAGTTTTGGATATAATAATGAAAAAGAATTAAAAAAACATTGGGGATAATCTTAAGTATACAAAAGCATCTTGAAAATATGGAAATGTTTTGAACATGTGGGTTCCCTAACATGAAATCATTATCTTTTTACTAAATATGGATGTAGTATTTTTCATTGATATTCTTTGGGGTAATAACCCTTAAAATGGTGTGTTGGGTATCAATTACATTGTCACCTAGTACAAAAAATAGGCCCAATTTCAAACTAGTTTGGATACTCTGAAGGGAAACAAATTAGATGACCATATTATATTTTTAAACTAAAATGAATGATTTACTTTATAGATAAACTGATGTTATAGTTATATAAGTTCAATGTATCCCAACATAAATTAATATAGATTAAAATATTATTTCCATAGGATTAAAAAATTATTATATAAGTTGATCTATGATTTATATGAGTTAAATAAGAGTGATATTAGGTAAATGATAAATTATATAGCTTGAACGAAAAGAATTATTGTCTTACATGGAGGTATTATAATGTGATACATCATCAATAAAAAACACAATTGTTTCTCTAGGGCACTTTTCTTATGAATATAATTGTCTATCACTAACATCATCTCCATTTTGTATTAGTAATGGATGGATCATAAAGTGTTTAATTAAAAATACATGTGAGGTACAATGTTGTGATTTTATAAATGGGAAACCCTTTGATGTGGGAGATGGATTGATAGATTTATGGATTTCTCTTAACAATCAATAATGAAATATTATTAACCATATGATCAATATTGGAATAATAATCCTACTAAATTTTATATTTATATAGTCTTGTGGGAACATGGGTGACCAAGATTATTGGGGAAATAATTATCACCATCTTACATGTACAATGTATGAGAAGAATCACCAATGGAATTTCCTCATTGGGACTGGAAGATTAATTACACATGGTAATATAGGGAATCAATCCATGAGCTGTTAATGTAATATTTAGGATTCAAGGATGTAATATAATGTTCTTCCTAATGATACAATAATTATTTGTGGTTTTAAAGGTGAAGAGTTTGAGAACAATATAAACCTGAACACTCATACCAGGGATACAATTCAAAATTGAATCCAACGACCTCGTAGACAATGTAACAAGTTAAAGATTGTGTAATTACTAATATTGATTTGAATATTATAAATTAATTAGTTGTAGGTTCACTTCTATATTAGAAAAGATTTGATGGTTTTTTGTTTCATCGTCATTTTCACAAACTATTAGTAGTTTAAATTAAAAAATTATTTGTATCAATATTGTATCACATTTATGTTATTTTACTTTATGGTTTTTGGAATTATGATGCATCAAATTTTTAGTATTATTCATCTAGATATATTTAATTTAATTTTTGAAATTTATTTTTCTCCCTTTTTGGAGGAATAATTACACATTGTATTAAGTATATCACAATTAATATCAAGATATAATAGTATATTGATGTTGGTATGATTAATGATAAAATTTTATCTCGAATTCTTGAAAAAAAATTTAATTTTATGTATTATCTTATTTTTATCAAAAATATAAGTTTCCTATGTTTTGATGCTTGAAATAACTCATGAAATTATACCTTCAGTGATAAATTCCTTTTTGACACATTAAGTGATTTTCATTAGTATGTTATAAATAAAAGTTAAGGGATATAATTTATTTATAGGGGTATATAATTTGATAGGTTTATAGAGACAATAATATTTCCCTTTAATTTTAAATAATGTTTCTCTGTTATTTCAAATGAATTAATACATCTCTAGAAAATATTCCTTACAAGATTTAAACCAAGATATCTATACTATATTCAACTATATTTGATCATTAATATTTAGTTTCACGAAATAATTTATAAAATATAACATTTTATTAGACATCATGGATGATTATATCCAGTAAAATAGAATAAATTAAATAGAGAATAGTAAATTAAAAATAAATTATTTCTAGAACCTCCCCTAGAGAATAGTTACATTGATGAATTACCATAAGTAAAAAAAATATAAAATGAGGAAAAATACAATGAATTGAGAATACAT
Organism: Viscum album; assembly: GCA_963277665.1. Taxonomy (NCBI): domain Eukaryota; kingdom Viridiplantae; phylum Streptophyta; class Magnoliopsida; order Santalales; family Viscaceae; genus Viscum; species Viscum album. The sequence continues at coordinate 961,816,863 of OY728127.1, forward strand.
GTTATATGATCTAAAATTAAAAATATAATTTTTATAAGTGTGAGATATGAAGTGAGAAATAAATATATCATTTTTAAGCCTTTATATTGAAATTGATTCTTATCATTTAAAATATGGCAATTGAAAATAATGTATATGGAAATATACTAATTTTTGATCTGATTATTGCATGTAAGTGTACTAAATAAGTAATAAAAAGGCATATATTTCATGTAATGGTTATAATAAATATACTTTTGATAGAATAATTATTATTTTCAAAAATCATATATATCTTAATATTTTAAATATTATTTTGAAAAACAAATTTTGTAAAAGATGTATTCGATAAAAATCATTGAAATATATTAATTTATAGATTAAATTATACAAATATATATTAAAAATTAAAATTAGAAATAAATTTTTTACCTTTATATTACCCTTAAATATGTATTTAAAAAATAATGTACAAATTGTTTTAGAGACTAAATATTTAATGGTGAAATTACAATAGAGTTTATTTATAATATATATTTATAATAATGTCATTGATAATTTTTGTGAAATAATATTTGGAACACATTAGTTATATTAACTCATTTTTACCTATATATTATCTCTTTATTGGATTGCATATAAATTAAAAATATTTACTAAAAAACTAATATTTTTATTTCATAAATTTATAATTATTTTTGAATTCCACATATCAATATTATCATGTGATAAATTATTTTTGTTTTTTTGAAATAATTTATTTTTGGACGAATATGGAAAAATATAATTTTTTAAAAATGAGTTTTATTACATTATCAGTTTATAACGAGGCTTAGAATTTTTACGCATTATGTGAGATGAAACATAAATTAATTTCCCAATACAAATAAATTATATAGTAAAATATTATTTCTCTATTTGAAATACTTATCAATAAAATATTGAATAGATTCAAAATTAATTTTTTCCATAAAATTTATATCTGAAAGATAAAAATAAATTTATTATTATAATTTTAAATTGTGATAAAAAATATTATAAACTGATAATACTCATGAATCATATAAATAAATTTACAATTTTATGTGGTGGTGGGATTATATACCTTATATATATCACGAAACCAATATTTACCCTTTTCAGATCAATTATCCCTGAATAACTTTGTGACATTATTGAAAAGTAAAAGGAATTTGAAAAAATAAAACTCACATTACATATAAAATGATCTCATTACCCCCTATTTTTTCTCATTCCAAGTATTTGTCTCTAATGATGTGACACCTTGAGGCTATAGAAAAGAAAATTGTACTTGATACGCAACATAGATCTTAAACTGCCAAAGTTATTTATAACTATTATAACCATTTTGTTATATTAGTTGGACTTATTAATATTAACTAGTTTATTATAAATATATATATCATACTAAATATAAATTATTGGTAAATATTTATTTTATAACAATAAATTTTATTAGGGTTATTTTTTTTATCAAAAATATGATTTCTTAAAAAATGTATGTTTTTTTCCTTCTCATGAAAAGAAAATTGAAATTAATTTATGAATAATTATTAATACATTTATGATAAAATTTATTTAATTTCATAAATAATAATATCATAAATTAAATAGGATAACATTTTTGAATTATTTAGAAATTCCTCATTTTTTAATTAAAATTATAGAATATAGAGTTCTGATTTTTTTATTAATTTTAGAAAATTAAATAAATATAAAATTTATCTTTATTTAGTATGATTAATTATGTAGTAAATATTAATTAGTAATTATTATTAAATAAAATTTAATTTTAATCATATTTATAATGTATTCTGGTTTGAGTTTTGTTTTTTGGATTAAAGACAAGTTTTTTCGGAAAATTGTTTTAAAGTGAAAAATATTTCTCCTTTTTTATTTAATTAAAATATCCTATAAATAGGAGTGGATTAAATGAAATTTATATATTACTTCTTAATTAAAATTAATTTATATCTATAAAATATTATTATCACTAATAGATTTAATATACAGAAACAAATTTCTGGAAAATATAGTTGTTCAAAAACCTAAATTTTCATTTCATATACGGGTTTAATGTTAAATTAAATTTATCAACTTATTCAAATTTAATTTGATAAGTGGAATGAATATTTTAAAAATATTATTTTACATTATGTTAAGTAGTCAGATTAATTTTTGACCATAATGAATAATGGATAGAGTAAAAATTAATTAGTGTAGTTATAGCTCATACAGCTTTATTAGGGGTTAAAATAATGAGATAAATGATAAAAAGACATATAATATATAAAATAAACTACTATATTGTAAATTATATACATTATAATTCCTATTTCTATATAATGATCCATTTTGATGCCTTTCTTCATGTGAAAATTGTTGGTAAACCATTTTCATTTCAACAAAATACATGTGTACCACTCGCCTTACTTATAAATAGCGACAAATTATTTTCTCTCCAGAAAAAAATAATGTCCATTTACCTCGAAAAATATCTTCAAAAATGTCGTCTTTAATTCCCCAAAAAAATTATAGAAACATTATTTTTATAATAAATCCATTCTTTGAATCGTTTAGTGCATAATTGAGGAGGTTTTCTGATGAATATGTATTTTCATTAATCGAGAAACGTTGCTTTATTTATTGTTCCACCTCTTTAAAATCATATTCAGATAGGATTATATAATATCACTAGTATTTGAAATATATTTATATGTTATTATGTTAATGGAATAAACTAAATCAATCTCTTCTTCCATAAAATGAGAAATAAATTCATCATTCCTGTATATGGAGGACTACATCCTCATGAACATCTGCCATTTATTATCTATAATCGCCTCTCACAAAATTATATAATGATATTAAATATATATATATATATATTATATATGAAACATATTTATAAATCATTTAATAATATATAAAATTTAACCATTTATTTTCCTTTCAATGTGGTATAAAAAATATCCCTTATGTGTATGGTAGATTACTACCTCACAATGCGATGTGATTTTTTTTTCACTAGTGTGTTACTTAAATGGTATTAAAGATAAAGTTAAAAATTTATATGTGATATAAATAAAATAATTATGACAATATCTAAATATTAATCTTTCTTAAAATATAAAATAACATTTTCATTCCTACACTAGAAAATTATAATGTCACTCATCTACACATGTGGTATACAGCCTCTATAAAGAGATTGGATTATTTTTTCATCTCACCAAACAATTATTATATATATAAGTATATATAATTTAATAATTATAACATATCATGTAACACCCCAAGATTTCATAGTGTGTTATTTCTTCAAAATAATTCAATAACTTGCACTACACGCAACACCGAGTTCAAGCGCACCATGACTTACCAAACAAGCCGTTCAAAAAAGGTTATGAATAGTATTTACTAAATTTTAAACTTTATATAATCCTTATAATTTTAGAATCCATATTATGAGTTTCTTAGACATAATGTAAGAACAAATTCATCTTCAGTATTGTAGTTTTACCAACTTTTAATAGTGAACCCTTTTTAAATAAAATATTTTAAACTTTTTGACTAAATGGGGACATCAAAAAATTTAAAATAAAACATCCCAAGCTTCCACGGTATGCTTTCCTTTGAATAAAACAGTAGCGTGTGTTGTACGCAACTTCGAGTTTTAACACACACCACAACCGATCAAACTAGCCGTTATGAATAGTAATACTTAATTTTTTGAAATTATATATATATTTTATATTTAAAAATGGACTTCATTTTTTGATTCGGAATATCAAATTTAGCCTAAGGTGAAATTTTGGTACTTTTCGGATAACTTTCATATTTTGATGAATAGTAAAAATTACTAAATTTTAATTAAAAACAACTTTTTTAATCAAAATAATTAATAGTGATAAATTATGAATTTGAGTGGTTTTAAAGTATATTTAGAATATATTTTTACTATTTAATATAATTTTGGTCATTGGACATAATTTTACAATTAAACCGAACATAAACAAATGTCAATCTTTTGATAGTTATTATCTCTTAAAAACACGCTTTTTGTTTTGACAGCGGGAATTAATTTTAAATTAATTTCTGCCACTTCTGTGTTTTGAATTTAGAAAAATGGATTCCATATTTGGAATCAGGATGTTCAAATTGTGTAAATAGGTAACTTTTATTTTTAGACATTTTGAATAATTAGTGCGGTAAATATTTTATTTACCATGGTTAAGGGTAAATCCGGTAAATAAGGGTTAAAAAATAATATTATAATAATACTAAATTACCCTAAAACGTGTCTTAACCCTATTGGTTGATACATCGTCGACCATGGGCATCTTTGGGTCAATTTTGGGACCCCATTGATCCACTTGTAAGTGATAATGACACTTTATTTTAATTAAGTTAAAATGAATACAAAATTGGCATAAGCTTACATCTTTTAAAAGAACAATTTTTACATAGGGTTATACATGTTGGATTTTCGATTATAAATATTCATTATAAATCTAAAAAGATTTCCTACATAATGATTTTTTATTTATAATTTTTAGACATCAAATAATTTAAATTATTAATGACACAATAATGATGCAATGTTTACCTCATTAATATATCATTTAAATAAATAAGATTATAATGATTAAAATATTATCTAAAACCTGTCCAGTTCTTATTGGTTGATGTTATTTAGAATATGAGTCATCTTATCTTCAACCTCAATGATTTTTGGACCATTATAAACCGAATATAATTATATTATAAAGTAATACTTTCACTCTTTCCTAAAGAGCCCCTCCTCTCCCTTATAAAAGGAGACCACTTCTACTCATTCCTCACACCTCTCAAGCCACTTGGATCGTCCAAACTCTGCCCAACTAAGCTCCCCACATCCCTCTCCTCCTCCTTGAAGCTTCCCCTTAGGAAGAAAGCATTTCAAGAAGTCCTTTGGTTCCATCCAAAGTGAGTTACCTAAATTAAAGGTAACATTTTCTCTTAAATTATTTTCAATTATTTTGCTTCTCCAACCCCCAAACTCTTTTTATTTCCTTTCTTTTGTAACAACACCAGTATCCACAATATACTAGGATGTTGTTATAAGAAGGATTCAAACTACACATTCACACAACTCCATCTAATTGATGATGACCATAATGTTTCTGTGGATGGCAAACTAACGCCTCACGAAACGATGATTGTTCAAATACATCTTACCGCCTCTCATGGTGGCCATTAGGATGGCACTGTAATTAAATATGATATTAATGATATATATTTTATATATAAGCTTCTGTAATTCCATTTTATTTCATACAATTATTCGTTTCATGTTGTATATATATACGATAATTTCATTTGAGGAAGTGCGGACTACCGCCCCCTTAAAATGATATGACTCGTTCATACCACACATGGAACGTATAAAGGATGGTGTTAATGAACTTAAGTAACATATATAAAATATTATATTTTACTGGAATAGTAATATACCTATGTTGTAACACACGAGACTTTTATGTTATATAAACCATCAAAAGAATCTTTTTCTACACAACACTTGCTTGGCTTGCTTTGCACGCAATCGCGACCTTCCTCGATAGCTTGCGTCGTACGCAATACCGAGTTTCACTAAACAACAATATGCTATTAAAACTAGCCGTTATGAATAGTAATAACCACTTTTTAAAATTTTATAAATTTTATTTTTCAAAATGGACTTCATTTTTGGACTCAGAATATCGAAATTAGCCTAGGGTGAAATTTTGGTATTTTTCTGAAAACTTTCAATTTTTGATGAATAGTGAAACCACGAAGTGGTAGGTTAAAAACTGAATTTTGCATAAAGCTTAATTTTACCGCTTCTGTGAATGCAATTTAAAAAATCCGAGAGACACGGTTAATATCAAGGACTAAAATGTGGTTCAATGAGATGAAAATAATTTTTTGGTGAATAGTAACTTTTTACTATTTTTACCGCGGTTAATAGTAAATAGGGTAACTAAGGGTAAATATGATATCAATATTACCCTAACACATGTCCTAATTCTATTGGACAAGTGTAATTCGACCAAAAACAAACTTAGGAATAAAATATGACCATTTAGGCCCACTTGGATTAGATTAAGACATTTATTATTAATTTATTTAAAGAAGGGTTAAAATAGTTAAAATCAAAGTTTAATAAGTAAATAATTTTTTAATATGGGGTTATACATAAGATAAATTCGATTGTAAATATTCATTAGAAATCTAAAAAGATTTCCTACATGATGGTATTTTATTTGTAATTTTTAGACATCAAATAATTTAATTTATATATGACACAAAGATGATGCAGTAATTATCTTATTAATGAAATATTGACATAATTGATAATATAAATACCAAAATAAATGTAATTTAAGACTTTTTATAAATTCCACTAATTTTCTAGGTTACTATGATATATTAGTGTTGATTTAATCAACTTGGATCGAACATATAATTCTGTTATGACTTTCAAAAAAATCATATATCAAATAGTGTCAAAATTGACACAAAATAGTTTTTAAAACAAATATTATATTATTAATTGTTATTTTATTCCTAAAAATCTAAGGTTCGGCCAAATGGCATAGCTAAAGATATATATTAATAATAAACAATTTGGGGTTCGTTTGGCATGTTATAGTAAGTGTATTAACCATATAGTGAAAGAAAACAAAAAGACACGGTAAAAGTTAAATTAATTAACTTAGAGTTAAATCTAATTGATAAGGTTAAAATAATACCCTAAACTTGTCTAAATCCTATTGGTTGATAGTATTGCGACCCATCCCCACATTATCTTCGAAATAAGACCCTTTGGAACCATTATAAACCGATTTTGACTTTAATATAAAATAATATTTTGAGATATTCCTAAGGTGCCCCTCTCCTCCCTTATAAAAGGGAACCTCCTCCCCCTCCTCCTCACACCAATTTGAGCACTCAAGCTCGGCCAACCCCTGCCATTTTCTCCTCTCCACTTCCCTAGAATAATCCTAGAGGGCCTGGTCTTCTCCAAAGACCAATCTTAGTTCCTTAAGTGGGGGATTCAAAGAGGCGTTCCAAAGAAGAGGTAATATCCATTACCGATCTTTTCAATTTATTTCTTGTTCAACTTCTTATTCTTTAGTTGTTTCATGATAAAGTAATAACATCAGTATTACTTACATAATGATATGTTATTATAAATATGAAACAACCCTAATTCACCTTCTATCCATCCTACGGAAAAATGAAATCACCGCGCGTGCGTACGTACGGAATACCGTCTCCACGCCGTGGTGTAATCTATTTTCCACCATCACCTTACAAGGATGGGTATAATGGTGTAATGAGTAACTATATATGATTATTATAAAGTAATATTGATACTGAAATAATATATATATACTCCAATACAATTCCACGATCATAGGAACGATATCATCACTCGTGCGTACGTACGGAATACCGTCTCCACGATGTGATGTGACTCGTTCTACATGATCTTCATTTCATAATGATAATATAAATGAATTGAATGAATGAATATGGTATATACTACACTAACACCATTCTGGAAATGAATTATCTATAACCTAAAGATAAGAATAATAATTTATTCGACAAAACATGCATAAGAACAAAAAGTTATAAAGACCCGAGTAACAAGTAACAATGAAATATTACTAACAAGAAGCTAATAATATGACCATATATGATATCATATCAATATGTATGATTCTGGAAGAAGTCAATAACATTATTTAAACCATTATACAGGAGCTTCGGACACGAACAAAGCAAATCGGACCTAAGGTAAGGGAAATATCACAATCTCATTTTTATCCGAGATTGTTTATTTGTAAGTATTTACTGGGGTGTATTTTATCATCCACATCCATGTTTACTCAATATGTAATATTATTTCCATCCACATAAAATTGTTTAAATCCATTTTTACCCTTCGGTGAGTTTTTAGTAATACGTATGAAAGGAATCTTTTGTCGTTTTTCGTACGAGGTACTTTTTGACTTTTCCGACAAAAGTACGAAGAATGTTTTTTTTAACTTATACGGCACGAACGGATTTCTACTGTTTTATAAAGCCTTATTTTAATGAAGCTTCCTCTAAAAGATTTCATGACTATTTTCAATAAAATATCTTTCTTTTAAAATTGCATGATGTTTTGTGAAAAGAAATTGATTTTGAAGAAGAAAGGATATTTTCCACAAGAATTCAATTCAATTGTTTTATCAAAATTATTTTCCCTCTAAGATAATAAAGGGTTCTGTTTCTATCCATATTTTTACATTGATTTGACTATGTTGTGATGGAATTATGTTTATGAATTCCTTTATCTTATATGAATTGATTTATGATGTCATGATGTTTCAAGAATCCCATTTTTGTTACATGTGTTATGCGATGATGTATGTTTTATGATTATGTGGCACACATAAGAAAGGATTCATTATAAGATGGGTGGGACCTATATCTCCCTCCAATGCATTGGGTAAAGATTTTATATCTCATGAGATAGACATGGCTGGAACGGAAGGTTATTTCGGTTCAGTGATACAGGACTGAAACGAGGAGTGAACTCGGTTCAGAAAGGGACTTTGTCCACTAAGATAGTCTTGGCAATGAGTCATGACTAACAAGAAATGATTTTCCATGATTATGTGTGCATGCCACAAAGTTTCAAGTTTTATGTTATGATTATGGGGATCTCATTTTCACTTCTATGATTTATTCCATGTTAAGATATTATGATCTCTTTTGCAGGTTTTGATTTTCAAAAAGATATGATATGATTTTTATTTCCTTTATTTGCCCTTGCTGAGCATTTGAGCTCACCCTTTTATGTTTTCTTTTACCCAGGTCAGGAAGATGGATATTAAGTAGAATATGCTAAAAGGGACCCTATATATGATGAAATAAATGGTAGACACTGTAGAAGATTTATGAACCAGTTGTTTATGTTTCCCAGTTTCTAAAGACACTATACCTATACGGTCCTTTGTGGTTTTGTCATATGTTGTAATAAGTGTGCTTCAATTTTGATGTATTAACAATGTATGTAAAGTATGGGTCGTTATAGTTGGTATTAGAGGAAAGGTATAGTCAACCTTTGGAAACTAGGATGTGAAAGCCTTAGTAAGAACCCTAAGGATAAGTCTAAGCATAGAACACAATCTTAGAAATGGACATGAATAACCTAGGATAAGACCATAAGCATGAAAATTTTATTCTTGAATTATGTGGTTTCCTATTATAATTAGTGTTGCTCACACTATTCTTCTTGGTTTTAGTCAATGGCTGGAACCCGAAGGAACCGTGTTAATGCGGAATGCGATGGGCAATGCAATGATTGTCCCCCTGAGAAACCAAACGATATGGGAGCTGGAATGCAAAATCTGGTAGCCATGCTCACACAACTTTCTCAAGCTATGAATCATGCAGGATTTCCAAACGAGCAATGGAGGGAGCAACATTCTGTTGAATCCTTCATGAGGCAGCTTCCACCTTCTTTCAGCGGGTCTACTGATCCATTAGTTGCTGAACAATGGATTAGTACTACTGAAACGATATTTTCAGTTCTTCAATGTTCTGAGCATGATAAAGTCATCCTAGCAGTGTATCGTTTGGAAGGAGATGCGGATCAATGGTGGAATCTTGTTAAGAATATGAGGCAAAGGGATGAAATTGAGTCTATGGAATTGGACGAGTTCAAGAACTTATTTTTCAATAAGTACTTCCCTCGTATTCTCCGAAAAAAGATGGAGAAAGAGTTCCTTGAACTGAAGCAAAGGGATGATGAATCTGTTAGTACCTATGAAGCAAATTTTACAAGACTTGCAAGGTACGCTTCTGGTATTATTATCCAACCTGAGAGTAAGATCGATCGATTCTTTAGTGGCTTAAAACCTAGTCTTCGAAGGGCGTTAGCCATAAGGGACTTCAATAGCTACGAGGAAATCGTTCGATGTGCTCTCAAAGTCGAGATGGAGATTGGAGTAACCCATCAGTCACATGGGTTTGATAAGAAGAGGAAGATGGAATTCAAAGAAAAATCTAAAGAGCACACGGAAAAGAAGATGAACTTTCCCTTATGCTCAAAGTGTGGAAAGAAACATGGAGGGAGTTGTCTTAAAGGGACAAGTAAATGTTTTAAATGTGGAAAGGAAGGTCATCGGGCATTTGAATGCCGTGATAATGGGAAGAAGATGTCTAATGATGCAAACAAAGGAAGGGATACACAGAATGAACCTACTACACTTCAATGTTTCAAGTGCAAGGAGATGTGGCATTATGCCAATCAATGCCCAAATCCAAGGGTTGATGATGATGGTCGACGTCAACAAACTCTTAAGGCTAAAGACAAAGGAATGTCACATGCAATTTCTATCAGCGATGTGGAGTACGATAACGATGTGGTGAAAGGTACACTTACCATCCACTCTGAAGTAGCAAATGTTTTATTTGATTCTGGATCCACCCACTCTTTTATTTCTAAAGAATTTTCTAAGGGTATCACCTGATTACCTCAACAATTAGATGTTGAGTTAGCTTTGACAACACCTAATGGCACAACAGTCGCATCAGAAGTTTATAATTCTTCTCCGATTGAAGTTTGTGGGAAAGTGCTTCCTGCAAATCTTGTGATCCTTCCTTTAGTGGAATTTTATGTGATTCTTAGCATGGATTGGCTTTCTCTACATGGAGCTCATATCAATTGCCAAAGAAGGTAAGTCACATTTCATATTCCAGATCAACCTACGATCGTCTATCAATGCAAGGATGAACATAACCTTCCAGTGGAAATTTCTTCCATCTTATGGGTATTGATTCCACTAAATGAGGGTTATTTATCTCAAATAGTTGGTGAGAAACTCACGATTAAGAATATTCCCATTGTACGGGAGTTTGATGATGTCTTTCCGGAGGAATTACCGGGTCTTCCACCAAATCGTGAAGTTGAGTTTTCAATAGAACTCGTACAGGGTGCTTTGCCTATTTCAAAGACACCTTATAGAATGGCACCAATTGAGTTGCAGGAATTGAAGAAGCAACTCCAAGAGAATCATGATAAGGGATTCATACGCCCTAGTGCGTCACCTTGGGGAGCACCTGTTCTATTTGTTAAGAAGAAATATGGATCAATGAGACTCTGCATTGATTATCGAGAACTTAACAAGATCACTATCAAGAACAAATATCCTCTCCCACTCATTGATGACTTATTTGACCAACTACGCGGAGCTCAATACTTTTCCAAGATTGATCTTCGTTCAGGGTATCATCAATTAAGGGTCAAAAGGGAGGATATACCAAAGACGGCTTTCCGTACAAGGTATGGACACTATGAATTTATAGTGATGCCATTTGGTCTTACTAATGCCCCTGCTATCTTCATGGATCTAATGAATAGAGTCTTTAGAGACTATCTTGATCAATTTGTGGTAGTCTTTATAGACGATATTCTTGTCTATTAAAAGAGCAAGGAAGAGCATGAAGGTCACTTGAGAATTATATTGAAGACCCTGAGAAAAGAGAAGCTTTATGCCAAATTTACCAAGTGTGAATTTTGGCTTCAAAAAGTTGCATTTTTGGGTCATATAATCTCAAAAGAGGGGATATCTGTGGATCCAGAAAAAACAGAGGTTATCGAAAGATGGTCAAGACCAACAACAGTAACTGAGATCTGAAGTTTTCTTGTTTTGGCTGGTTATTATCGACGTTTTGTAAAAGATTTTTCACGATTATCTAATCCACTCACCAAGTTGACTCGGAAAGGAGTTAAGTTTGTCTGGACAGAGGAATGTGAAGAGAATTTCAAGGAGTTGAAAAGAAGGTTATCCAGTGCACCTGTGCTCACACTGCCTTGTAGTGGAGAAAGGATTGTGATCTACAGTGATGCATCCAAGAAGGTATTGGGGTGTGTTCTTATGCAAAATGATATGGTGATAGCTTATGCCTCACGATAGTTGAAAATCCATGAGAAAAATTACCCAACACATGATTTGGAGTTGGCTGCGGTAATCTTTGCATTAAAGATTTGGAGGCATTACCTTTATGGTGAAAGGTGTGATATTTATACTGATCATAAAAGTTTAAAGTATATTTTCACACAAAAGGAGTTGAATATGCATCAAAGAAGATGGTTGGAGCTGATTAAGGATTATGACTGCTCAATCCATTACCACCCTGGGAAAGCAAACAAGGTGGCAGATGCATTAAGTCGACAAGACCATGCTAGTTTATCCATGATGAGGATCACAAAAGATCCAATATTTATGGATTTACAAAGGATGGATCTTGGAATTATGATGGAAGGGGAAAAATCTTATCTTTCTCAAATGAATGTTCAACCATCTATACATGTGAAGATTAAAGAGGCACAGAAAGAAGATGTCGAGTTACAAAAGAAGGTGAGAAATGTTCCTGAAATCAACCTTGATTGTGATGGGATAATAAAGTTCAGGAATCGGGTTTGCGTTCCTCCCATCCCCGAATTAAAGAATGAGCTGCTGGATGAGGCTCATAGTTCGTCATTCTCTATTCATCCTGGAAGCACGAAGATGTATAGGGACCTGAAAGAGTACTTCTGGTGGGATGGCATGAAAAGAGATGTTGCTGAATATGTCTCTCGATGCTTGGTTTGTCAACAAGTTAAAGCTGAGAGACAGAAGTCTAAGGGGATGTTACAACCATTACCCATACCCGAATGGAAATGGGAAAACATCACTATGGACTTTGTCACAGGACTTCATAAAACATCCAAAGGCAATAATGCTATCTGGGTCATAGTTGATCGTCTTACAAAGTCTGCACACTTCATTGCTATTAGAGAGGATTTCTCTCTAGATCATCTTGCCAGGATATATGTAAAGGAAGTGGTAAGATTGCATGGAGTACCACTTTCTATTATATCTGATCGGGATCCGAGATTTACCTCGAAGTTCTGGCGAAGTCTTCAGCATACTCTGGATATAGAGTTGAGTTTCAGCACTGCTTATCATCCCCAGACAGACGGTCAGTCTGAGAGAACAATTCAAACCCTAGAAGATATGTTGAGAGCGTGCTCTATGGATTTCAAAGGAGGTTGGGATCAACACCTACCTTTGGTGGAATTTTCTTATAATAATAGCTTTCACTCCAGTATTCAGATGGCTCCTTATGAAGCTCTCTATGGAAAGAAATGCAGGACTCCAACTTGCTGGGATGAAGTTGGGGAAAGAAAGCTATTAGGACCTGATCTCGTTGATGAAATGGCAGAAAAGGTCAGATCTATTCAACAACACATAAGAGCAGCTCAGAGTCGACAGAAAAGTTATGCCGACAACCGAAGAAAAGACCTAGAGTTTGAAGTGGGTGATAAAGTGTTCTTACGAATATCTCCCTGGAAGAGGGTTATGAGATTTGGAAAGAAGGGGAAGTTGAGCCCTAGATATATCGGTCCTTTCGAAATACTAGATTGTGTTGGGAAGGTAGCTTACCGATTGGCGCTTCCACCGAATCTCTCTCAAGTTCACGATGTGTTCCATGTATCTCTCCTGAGAAAGTACATACCAGATCCTTCACATGTACTCAGCTCAGAAGTTGTACCGCTGGTGAAAGATCTTTCTTATGAAGAACAGCCGATAGAGATTCTTGATCGTAGCGAAAAAGTCCTACGAAACAAGACCACTCGCTTGGTGAAAGTTTTATGGAGGAACCACCAACTTGAAGAAGTTACATGGGAGCTTGAGGATATGATGAGGGAGAAGTATCCTCATTTGTTTGTTACAAAGTGACGAATTTCGAGGGCGAAATTCTTTTTAAGGGGGGTAGAATGTAACACCCGAGACTTTTATGTTATATAAACCATCAAAGGAATCTTTTTCTACACAACACTTGCTTGGCTTGCTTTTCACGCAATCGCGACCTTCCTCGATAGCTTGCGTCGTACGCAATACCGAGTTTCACTAAACAACAATATGCTATTAAAACTAGCCGTTATGAATAGTAATAACCACTTTTTAAAATTTTATAAATTTTATTTTTCAAAATGGACTTCATTTTTGGACTCAGAATATCGAAATTAGCCTAGGGTGAAATTTTGGTATTTTTCTGAAAACTTTCAATTTTTGATGAATAGTGAAACCACTAAGTGGTAGGTTAAAAACTGAATTTTGCATAAAATTTAATTTTACCGCTTCTGTGACTGGAATTTCAAAAATCCGAGAGACACGGTTAATATCAAGGACTAAAATGTGGTTCAATGAGATGAAAATAATTTTTTGGTGAATAGTAACTTTTTACTATTTTTACCGCGGTTAATAGTAAATAGGGTAACTAAGGGTAAATATGATATCAATATTACCCTAACACATGTCCTAATTCTGTTGGACAAGTGTAATTCGACCAAAAACAAACTTAGGAATAAAATATGACCATTTAGGCCCACTTGGATTAGATTAGGACATTTATTATTAATTTATTTAAAGAAGGGTTAAAATAGTTAAAATCAAAGTTTAATAAGTAAATCATTTTTTAATATGGGGTTATACATAAGACAAATTCGATTGTAAATATTCATTAGAAAGCTAAAAAGATTTCCTAAATGATGGTATTTTATTTGTAATTTTTAGACATCAAATAATTTAATTTATATATGACACAAAGATGATGCAGTAATTATCTTATTAATGAAATATTGACATAATTGATAATATAAATACCAAAATAAATGTAATTTAAGACTTTTTATGAATTCCACTAATTTTCTAGGTTACTATGATATATTAGTGTTGATTTAATCAACTTGGTTCGAACATATAATTCTGTTATGACTTTCAAAAAAATCATATATCAAATAGTGTCAAAATTGACACAAAATATTTTTTAAATCAAATATTATATTATTAATTGTTATTTTATTCCTAAAAATCTATGGTTCGGCCAAATGACTTAGATAAAGATATATATTAATAATAAACAATTTGGGGTTCGTTTGTCATGTTATAGTAAGTGTATTAACCATATAGTGAAAGAAAACAAAAAGACACGGTAAAAGTTAAATTAATTAACTTAGAGTTAAATCTAATTGATAAGGTTAAAATAATACCCTAAACTTGTCTAAATCCTATTGGTTGATAGTATTTCGACCCATCCCCACATTATCTTCGAAATAAGACCCTTTGGAACCATTATAAACCGATTTTGACTTTAATATAAAATAATATTTTGAGATATTCCTAAGGTGCCCCTCTCCTCCCTTATAAAAGGGCACCTCCTCCCCCTCCTCCTCACACCAATTTGAGCACTCAAGCTCGGCCAACCCCTGCCATTTTCTCCACTCCACTTCTCTAGAATAATCCTAGAGGTCCTGGTCTTCTCAAAAGACCAATCTTAGTTCCTTAAGTGGGGGATTCAAAGAGGCGTTCCAAAGAAGAGGTAATATCCATTACCGATCTTTTCAATTTCTTTCTTCTTCAACTTCTTATTCTTTAGTTGTTTCATGATAAAGTAATAACATCAGTATTACTTACATACTGATATGTTATTATAAATATGAAACAACCCTAATTCACCTTCTATCCATCCTACGGAAAAATGAAATCACCGCGCGTGCGTACGTACGGAATACCGTCTCCACGCCGTGGTGTAATCTATTTTCCACCATCACCTTACAAGGATGGGTATAATGGTGTAATGAGTAACTATATGTGATTATTATGAAGTAATATTGATACTGAAATAATATATATATACTCCAATACAATTCCACGATCATAGGAACGATATCATCACTCGTGCGTACGTACGGAATACCGTCTCCACGATGTGATGCGACTCGTTCTACATGATCTTCATTTCATAATGATTATATAAATGAATTGAATGAATGAATATGGTATATACTACACTAATACCATTCTGGAAATGAATTATCTATAACCTAAAGATAAGAATAAGAATTTATTCGACAAAACACGCATAAGAACAAAAAGTTATAAAGACCCGAGTAACAAGTAACAATGAAATATTACTAACAAGAAGCTAATAATATGACCATATATGATATCATATCAATATGTATGATTCTAGAATAAGTCAATAACATTATTTAAACCATTATACATGAGCTTCAGACACGAACAAAGTAAATCAGACCTAAGGTAAGGGAAATATCACAATCTCATTTTTATCCGAGATTCTTTATTTGTAAGTATTTACTGGGGTGTATTTTATCATCCACATCCATGTTTACTCAATATGTAATATTATTTCCATCCACCTAAAATTGTTTAAATCCATTTTTACCCTTCGGTGAGTTTTTAGTAATACGTATGAAAGGAATATTTTGTCGTTTTTCGTACGAGGTACTTTTTGACTTTTCCGACAAAAGTACGAAGAATGTTTTTTTTAACTTATACGGCACGAACGGATTTCTACTGTTTTATAAAGCCTTATTTTAATGAAGCTTCCTCTAAAAGATTTCATGACTATTTTCAATAAAATATCTTTCTTTTAAAATTGCATGATGTTTTGTGAAAAGAAATTGATTTTGAAGAAGAAAGGATATTTTCCTCAAGAATTCAATTCAAGTGTTTTATCAAAATTATTTTCCATCTAAGATAATAAAGGGTTCTGTTTCTATCCATATTTTTACATTGATTTGACTATGTTGTGATGGAATTATTTTTATGAATTCCTTTATCTTATATGAATTGATTTATGATGTCATGATGTTTCAAGAATCCCATTTTTGTTACATGTGTTATGCGATGATGTATGTTTTATGATTATGTGGCACACATAAGAAAGGATTCATTATAAGATGGGTGGGACCTATATCTCCCTCCAATGCATTGGGTAAAGATTTTATATCTCATGAGATAGACATGGCTGGAACGGAAGGTTATTTCGGTTCAGTGATACAGGACTGAAACGAGGAGTGAACTCGGTTCAGAAAGGGACTTTGTCCACTAAGATAGTCTTGGAAATGAGTCATGACTAACAAGAAATGATTTTCCATGATTATGTGTGCATGCCACAAAGTTGCAAGTTTTATGTTATGATTATGGGGATCTCATTTTCACTTCTATGATTTATTCCATGTTAAGATATTATGATCTCTTTTGCAGGTTTTGATTTTCAAAAAGATATGATATGATTTTTATTTCCTTTATTTGCCCTTGCTGAGCATTTGAGCTCACCCTTTTATGTTTTCTTTTACCCAGGTCAGGAATATGTATATTAAGTAGAATATGCTAAAAGGGACCCTATATATGATGAAATAAATGGGAGACACTGTAGAAGATTTATGAACCAGTTGTTTATGTTTCCTAGTTTCTAAAGACACTATACCTATACGGTCCTTTGTGGTTTTGTCATATGTTGTAATAAGTGTGATTCAATTTTGAAGTATTAACAATGTATGTAAAGTATGGGTCGTTATATATGTATCATTTGGATTCGATTCTTTTAAAATAAAAATTAAATGGAAGTAGCATTCGTGCGTACGTACGGACTACCGTCTCCACGAACGCGATGAGATTCATTCCCCATCGTATCCATTCAAGTATAATTATCATTTGATGATTTAAAAATGATGTTTAAGGACTTGATACCATTCTGGATATGAATAATATACATCCCATTAATAACGAATATGGCTCACATAACAAAGAATGTAAAGTAAAATGAACCCGTTAACACCTGAAATGACGATAATTCTAAGATATTATTAACAAATAAATGTTAAAAGATCATATATGATATCATATTAAAGTAACTGATTCTTGTATTATTCAATAACAATTATTTCACCATTATACAGGAGGTAAACCTACCATTGACCAAGGAAAAAGTACAAAGTTAGGGATTCTCTTATCTCACTTTCAATTCCGTGAGATTTCCATTGTTCGCTACTAAATTATTGAAAGTGGTGTATTGTGTACTTCCATTTGATATATATTATCATGATTCACTTTATATTCTTGTTATTCTGTAAATCATTTGGTGGTTATTAACTTTTGGCCATGCGACTCAGTTGATTAATGTGGTAAGGGGTTTCTTGTCTCACTTTTAATTCCGTGAGAATTCCATTGATCACCACTTAATTATTGCATGTGGTGTATGTGTACTACCCATGATTGTATTCATTGTGTAATATACTTTATTTTATGGGTATTTACATCATCATGGTATGATCTTTCTTTCATGGGTGTTTGTTTCTTAAGTTACCTAATCAATAAAGGAATTTGAGATTTCAATTTCCACTCATTTGGCTTTATGCATATTTCATTGATTATATTACCCCAAGATTATGTGTGGAATCACTATTCATTTGATTATGTCATAATTTCCACTCCCCTTCATGTGGATATACTTTTGATACAAATAATCACTCCATTGAAAATTCTCAAGTCATTGATATGAATTTGATAAGAGTAATTTTAACTCTTTCACCATTTGTTGAGTTAAACATCCAATTCGTTGATGTTGTTTTTACAGGAATATGTGTGAATATACTTTGATTGTTTTACACTGAATATCCAATCATATTTAGTGTATTTATATTTTTCACACATAATTATGTTATTGATTTATCCTTAACCTAAGGATATGGCCTTTATGAGAGATTTCATCTCAACATACATTCCATTGAGACTTCTTTGTTGATATACACCAAATCACTTTTATGTGGTGTATATAATGTACTTTGACATAGTATATCATGAATTCCCTTTATTCTCATGATATTACAAAGTTTTGATTACCTCAATTATTTTCATTCAAGTGTCTCTCTTTTGGTTAGAATCTCTAACTAAAATAGCATTTTTAAATTTTTTAAAGACTTATTCATCTAAATCATTCTCATTAATGTCCATGTTTTAAAAATGGTTTTAAGGATTTATTTATATGGACATTAAAGTTTAGAAATTAAAACTCCTTTAAAAAAGTTTCAAAGTGGTATGGGACACTTTGATTCAAAAATCTATTTTTAAATGGCTTCTTGACAAATAGTGTGACTTTTAAACGTTTTCAAGAAAAGGGGGATATTTCTCTCAAATAGTTTTGATGATTATTTTCATCTATGTCAACATCCTTCATTATTCATGATTGAGGTTAATGTGATACAATACAATCTTCCATATTGTATCAAATGAGTTATATTTGACTGTGGATGTTCTATTTTTATACCATTCATGGTTTGTGGTTAAAGTATTGACATTTCGTATGCTAGTTTTAATACGAATGTTTATTTTATGTTTAAACCTATTCATATGAGGAATGCATTGGACTTAATAAGTGACGGGTGGAGCCCGCTATAGCTCCTCGATGCATCGGTAGGTCTCATGAGACAAACTAGTGTCTTGGCACAAGGCCTTGGCAAAATCTTATTTGTAGTCTTGGCACGAGGCCTTGGCTATGTGGTTATGATAGTCTGGCATTATGCATTCCATCATTATGAAAGTGGTTATTGATATTGCATGTGATCATTCGACTAGTAGAATATCCATGTGAGTAAGTAAATGGAATTATTTCATTTTACCTTTGCCATTTTATGCTGAAGTTCAAGTTTCAAAGGCTTTATTTTAGTTATAAATTGCCTTAAGTGTTTATGCTTATTTATGAAAGCTTCTGCTATAATGTTATCCTTACTGAGCATCCGAGCTCACCCCTTTCAATTTTTTATATTTTTTCCAGGATTATGAAGAAGTAATTTATGAATGACCTGCAGGGATAGTATGAGGGGATATGAAGACAAGATGTTTTTTTTATGATGTAATGTAAAAATTTATGGATGTATCTAGTTATTCCAAGGATACTAAACTAATCGGTCTTTCGAGACTTGATCTTTCTCATGATCATGCCAATGTTATGTAATAATGCACCGACTCTGGGTAACTAGGGTCGGGGCGTTACAGTTGGTATCAGAGGAAGTTTAGTACAAACCTTGGTAGCTAGATTTAGATAAACTCTGATTAGAGCACGTAGACCTAAGATGAACTTTGAGGATTAGTATAAAAGAACTTCCTAGAATTTTGGTATTGTAGAGATTTTGTGAGTTTTCCGAGAAATACATCCCTTTCTGGATACGAGCAGGTAGAGGCGGCTCTGGCACAGATGTACCTAGGGGTAAAACCCGAAAACACCGCTTTGAGCTAGACTCGAACGGGAACTGGTGCACGACAACGGGCCTTGCTGCACTCTTGGTTACGACACTCCCAGGGGATATGCTTAGGATAATTTACATTTTCTTTACAAACCGATTTAAGTAATATATACATAAGATGAGAGTAAATGACCTTGGTTAATCCTAATATGTTTCAAATTGAGAATATGGTGACATTTTAATCTCTAAATGATTTTACGACTACTATTACTCACACAATGCTTTCAGGTTTTAGTCAATGGCTGGATTCCAAGGAAGTCATAGTGACTTTGAGAATGATGTACAAGGTGGGAACGGTGGTGGAAATGAGCAACAAAATGGAATGTTGATAGGCGTAAAAGATATCGTCTTTATGCCAAATCAGTTTTCCAAAAATATGATCAACAACATATATATTAACCAACTCCCAGACTCAACAAGGAAGAGAAAGGTGATAAATGATAAGATCTCCAGCAATGGAGACCATGGAGAAAAGAAACCTCAATTTTCATCATGCAGGAATTGTGGAAAGAGACACCCAGGAAAGTGTCTCAATGGGACAACGAAATGTTTTACGTGCGGGAAGGAAGGACATAAAGTGAAGAATTGCCGAAGAAAAATGAAGAGTACTATGGAAGAAGATAAAAATGGTCCCAAGAGTCCATTTACAGTCATTTGCCGTAAATGTAGGGGAACTGGCCATTACCCGAGTGAATGTCCTATTTTATAGGATATTTTCTTGCTCAAAGAAGAAGCTATGTGGAAATAAATGGTTGGAGAAAAATTTTAAAAGTATTAGCACTCCTTGTTGATGGGTTTACTTTGGAATAATTTTCTCTTGTATTTGTAACCCCTCAGTTTTCCATGTGAGAATGATATTTGAGGAATAATTGTCTCTTCTCTTGTGGATATAGGTATAAATAACCATTTGGTTTTATATGATCATTGGGGTTTGATAAAATGATAAGTTATTATAATTTGGGATGAAAATGCAAAGTATGATATAACATTTGTGGTTAAATTATGAAAAATTTATCTCATTTTGGTAATATTATAGAATATAGTTTTTGAAAAAGGACAACACGTAGACCGTGTGACAACCCGTCGCGTCGGACAAAGCTGTGGGAATCGAACCCACAACCAAAGTGCGATTGGGATTTATCGCCTACCACTGGACTACGTGAAGTCCCTGGTTAATATGACTATTTTTTTTGTTAAATGATTTTATTGATCAATAATAAGATGATTTGGGTTCTTATGTCTTATCAAATGAATACCCTTGGTATAGGAAAATGATTTGGTGATTAAGTGATAAATGTTATTTTGGAAGTTGTTCGTTTTGTTAGGAACACTATATGCCCAAGGAAAATAGAATACAATGAGGTTTCATTTTTAGAGTAATGGTGGATTTTTATCTACAATTTTATTGTTGATTTATAGTGATTTGGGTTATTTATGGAAATGATTAACCTATAACAGAGAATATGTGATGGTGTTAATTACTTTTAAGTATGTGACTTTAAGATTATTTGATGTCATTTGGAGATACAATGTAACATGGGAGACTACATAATCAAATTCTTCTATGTTTTGGGTTTGAATATTAGTTTGGATTATATTAAAGTATTTTAAGGACAATTGGTTATTGAATGGTATCTATTTAACTTTGGGGTATTGTTGGTTTAATTTTAGAAATTAAGATTAGTGCATATTTATCTCAATGAATATCCTTTTGGGGGATCATTAGATCATTCACTAACCATTTTGGTTTTGATTAATCTTCAAAGAAAATGTAAATATATGGTTTATCCTGCATGGATCATGTGATTCTATAGAAGTTTATTATAACTCTTCCAGTGTGACCAAGTCTTCTTGGATACTCATCGTTTAAAAAAAATTGAGTTAGTGGTGGAAATTTATTAAAGAATGAAAATCTACTTAAAATTTAAGTATATCTCATAATGTTCTTAGTCAATATCATAAATGAATTCCTCTTCCTTATGTAATGTAACTTTAAAAAAAATGATGTCCTAGATGGTACCTTAAATCATCACTAATTTATGGCTTTGGGATTGTTGGCCTTTTCATAGCCATGTTCTCTACCACTCTCCATCAGATAATTGATGGTCATATTTCTCTTCCATATCCATATTTTCCTACATGGAACCATAGTATGTGTTATTTTCGGTAATCTTCATACTTTCCACTCTTTATTTTAAATAGAGGCCTCATTAATTCATTATTCGATGTGGGATTTCAACTAAGATATTTTGAAATGTCAAAAATGTGTGATCCCAATACCCTATATTTTGTTGAACTGATGGTACTTCAAATCATCATAGATTGATGAGTTTAAGGACCTCAATTTTATACTTGTTTGTGATTGATGACCTCAACCACTACCTATAAATATATACGTTTTTCCTCCAATTATATGTCTCTAATTTCCACCAATGTTCTCCTAATCGAGATCATAATTTGGTGGTGACCCTTTCATTTCTCTTTTCCTCATATTAAGACTAAATTTTAGTAAACCAATTTCCGATGTGGGTTTTCCCACAAATATATTTTCTATTTTCAACCTTTTATTTTTGAAGAAAAATTTCAAATTGCGAGGACGCAATTTATTGAAGGAGGGGAGAATGTAACACCCCAAGATTTCATAGTGTGTTATTTCTTCAAAATAATTCAATAACTTGCACTACACGCAACACCGAGTTCAAGCGCACCATGACTTACCAAACAAGCCGTTCAAAAAAGGTTATGAATAGTATTAACTAAATTTTAAACTTTATGTAATCCTTATAATTTTAGAATCCATATTATGAGTTTCTTAGACATAATGTAAGAACAAATTCATCTTCAGTATTGTAGTTTTACCAACTTTTAATAGTGAGCCCTTTTTAAATAAAATATTTTAAACTTTTTGACTAAATGGAGACATCAAAAAATTTAAAATAAAACATCCCAAGCTTCCACGGTACGCTTTCCTTTGAATAAAATAGTAGTGTGTGTTGTACGCAACTTCGAGTTTTAACACACACCACAACCGATCAAACTAGCCGTTATGAATAGTAATACTTAATTTTTTGAAATTATATATATATTTTATATTTCAAAATGGACTTCATTTTTGGATTCGGAATATCAAATTCAGCCTAAGGTGAAATTTTGGTACTTTTCGGATAACTTTCATATTTTGATGAATAGTAAAAATTACTAAATTTTAATTAAAAACAACTTTTTTAATCAAAATAATTAATAGTGATAAATTATGAATTTGAGTAGTTTTAAAGTATATTTAGAATATATTTTTACCATTTAATATAATTTTGTTCATTGGACATAATTTTACAATTAAACCGAACATAAACAAATGTCAATCTTTTGATAGTTATTATCTCTTAAAAACACGCTTTTTGTTTTGACTGCGGGAATTAATTTTAAATTAATTTCTGCCACTTCTGTGTTTTGAATTTAGAAAAATGGATTCCATATTTGGAATCAGGATGTTCAAATTGTGTAAATAGGTAACTTTTATTTTTAGACATTTTGAATAATTACTGCGGTAAATATTTTATTTACCATGGTTAAGGGTAAATCCGGTAAATAAGGGTTAAAAAATAATATTATAATAATACTAAATTACCCTAAAACGTGTCTTAACCCTATTGGTTGATACATGGTCGACCATGGGCATCTTTGGGTCAATTTTGGGACCCCATTGATCCACTTGTAAGTGATAATGACACTTTATTTTAATTAAGTTAAAATGAATACAAAAATGGCATAAGCTTACATCTTTTAAAAGAACAATTTTTACATAGGGTTATACATGTTGTATTTTCGATTATAAATATTCATTAGAAATCTAAAATGATTTCCTAAATAATGATTTTTTATTTATAATTTTTAGACATCAAATAATTTAAATTATTAATGACACAATAATGATGCAATGTTTACCTCATTAATAAATCATTTAAATAAATAAGATTATAATGATTAAAATATTATCTAAAACCTGTCCAATTCTTATTGGTTGATGTTATTTAGAATATGAGTCATCTTATCTTCGACCTCAAGGATTTTTGGACCATTATAAACCGAATATAATTATATTATAAAGTAATACTTTCACTCTTTCCTAAAGAGCCCCTCCTCTCCCTTATAAAAGGAGACCACTTCTACTCATTCCTCACACCTCTCAAGCCACTTGGCTCGTCCAAACTCTGCCCATCTAAGCTCCCCACATCCCTCTCCTCCTCCTTGAAGCTTCCCCTTAGGCAGAAAGCATTTCAAGAAGTCCTTTGGTTCCAACCAAAGTAAGTTACCTAAATTAAAGGTAACATTTTCTCTTAAATTATTTTCAATTATTTTGCTTCTCCAACCCCCAAACTCTTTTTATTTCCTTTCTTTTGTAACAACACCAGTATCCAAAATCTACCAGGATGTTGTTATAAGAAGGATTCAAACTACACATTCACACAACTCCATCTAATGGATGATGAACATAATGTTTCTGTGGATGGCAAACTAACGCCTCACGAAATGATGATTGTTCAAATACATCTTACCGCCTCTCATGGTGGACATTAGGATGGAACTGTAATTAAATATGATATTAACGATATATATTTTATATATAAGCTTCTGTAATTCCATTTTATTTCATACAATTATTCGTTTCATGTTGTATATACATACGATAATTTCATTTGAGGAAGTGCGGACAACCGCCCCCTTAAAATGATATGACTCGTTCATACCACACATGGAACGTATAAAGGATGGTGTTAATGAACTTAAGTAACATATATAAAATATTATATTTTACTGGAATAGTAATATACCTATGTATCATTTGGATTCGATTCTTTTAAAATAAAAATAAAATGGAAGTAGCATTCGTGCGTACGTACGGACTACCGTCTCCACGAACGCGATGAGATTCATTCTCCATCGTATCCATTCAAGTATAATTATCATTTCATGATTTAAAAATGATGTTTAAGGACTTGATACCATTCTGGATATGAATAATATACATCCCATTAATAACGAATATGGCTCACATAACAAGGAATGTAAAGTATAATGAACCCGTTAACACCTGAAATGACGATAATTCTAAGATATTATTAACAAATCAATGTTAAAAGATCATATATGATATCATATTAAAGTAACTGATTCTTGTATTATTCAATAACAATTATTTCACCATTATACAGGAGGTAAACCTACCATCGACCAAGGAAAAAGTACAAAGTAAGGGATTCTCTTATCTCACTTTCAATTCCGTGAGATTTCCATTGTTCGCTACTAAATTATTGAAAGTGGTGTATTGTGTACTTCCATTTGATATATATTATCATGATTCACTTTATATTCATGTTATTCTGTAAATCATTTGGTGGTTATTAACTTTTGTCCATGCGACTCAGTTGATTAACGTGGTAAGGGTTTTCTTGTCTCACTTTTAATTCGGTGAGAATTCCATTGATCACCACTTAATTATTGCATGTGGTGTATGTGTACTACCCATGATTGTATTCATTGTGTAATATAATTTATTTTATGGGTATTTACATCATCATGTTATGATCTTTCTTTCATGGGTGTTTGTTTCTTAAGTTACCTAATCAATAAAGGAATTTGAGATTTCAATTTCCACTAATTTGGATTTACGCATATTTCATTGATTATATTACCCCAAGATTATGTGTGGAATCACTATTCATTTGATTATGTCATAATTTCCACTCCCCTTCCTGTGGATATACTTTTGATACACATAATCACTCCATTGAAAATTCTCAAGTCATTGATATGAATTTGATAAGAGTAATTTTAACTCTTTCACCATTTGTTGAGTTAAACATCCAATTCGTTGGTGTTGTTTTTACAGGAATATGTGTGAATATACTTTGATTGTTTTACACTGAATATCCAATCATATTTAGTGTATTTATATTTTTCACACATAATTATGTTATTGATTTATCCTTAACCTAAGGATATGGCCTTTATGAGAGATTTCATCTCAACTTACATTCCATTGAGACTTCTTTGTTGATATACACCAAATCACTTTTATGTGGTGTATATAATGTACTTTGACATAGTATATCATGAATTCCCTTTATTCTCATGATATTACAAAGTTTTGATTACCTCAATTATTTTCATTCAAGTGCCTCTCTTTTGGTTAGAATCTCTAACTAAAATACCATTTTTAAATGTTTTAAAGACTTATTCATCTAAATATTTCTCATTAATGTCCATGTTTTAAAAATGGTTTTAAGGATTTATTTATATGGACATTAAAGTTTAGAAATTAAAACTCCTTTAAAAAAAGTTTCAAAGTGGTATGGGACACTTTGATTCAAAAATCTATTTTTAAATGGCTTCTTGAAAAATAGTGTGACTTTTAAATGTTTTCAAGAAAAGGGGGATATTTCTCTCAAATAGTTTTGATGATTATTTTCATCTATGTCAACATCCTTAATTATTCATGATTGAGGTTAATGTGATACAATACAATCTTCCATATTGTATCAAATGAGTTATATTTGACTGTGGATGTTCTATTTTTATACCATTCATGGTTTGTGGTTAAAGTATTGACATTTCGTATGCTAGTTTTAATACGAATGTTTATTTTATTCTTAAACCTATTCATATGAGGAATGCATTGGACTTAATAAGTGACGGGTGGAGCCCGCTATAGCTCCTCGATGCATCGGTAGGTCTCATGAGACAAACTAGTGTCTTGGCACAAGGCCTTGGCAAAATCTTATTTGTAGTATTGGTACGAGGCCTTGGCTATGTGGTTATGATAGTATGGCATTATGCATTCCATCATTATGAAAGTGGTTATTGATATTTCATGTGATCATTCGACTAGTAGAATATCCATGTGAGTAAGTAAATGGTATTATTTCATTTTACCTTTGCCATTTTATGCTGAAGTTCAAGTTTCAAAGGCTTTTGTTTTAGTTATAAATTGCCTTAAGTGTTTATGCTTATTTATGAAAGCTTCTGCTATAATGTTATCCTTACTGAGCATCCGAGCTCACCCCTTTCAATGTTTTATTTTTTTTCCAGGATTATGAAGAAGTAATTTATGAATGACCTGCAGGGATAGTATGAGGGGATATGAAGACAAGATGTTTTTTTTATGATGTAATGTAAAAATTTATGGATGTATCTAGTTATTCCAAGGCTACTAAACTAATCGGTCTTTCGAGACTTGATCTTTCTCATGATCATGCCAATGTTATGTAATAATGCACCGACTCTGGGTAACTAGGGTTGGGGCGTTACATATCATATAATAAAATTTATTTAAATATAAAATATTACACAAATTATTTCACTGTTTTTCTTTGAAAATTTGAAACCTTACTCATGAATACGTATGACCATCCTTCTACATGATTATAACCTAGAAATTTCTCATAACCATATATAATGAATTGTTTTAAAATTATAATTAAAGTGAAAATATGTTAAATATTTCATTATAACTATACTACAAATGTTTGAATAATGTACTCATAGACCACATCCCACACATTGAATTCATTGTATAACAATGAAGCAAACGTCTTCAAAACACCAGATGTAGAAATAAATAATTAATTTTTTATATATATATGTAATTTGAAATAAAAAAGTATTTATATGTATAAGGTTTTAAACATAAAAATTTTATATAATAAATAAAATAATTGATATAAAATTTCTATAATGGATTTAAAGAACACACATGGAATGTCTAGATTCGAGGTAAGACTTTTCTCATGTCACTTTATATTTCAGGGAGACATATGTCATATTTATAATTTATATTTATTGTATGGTGTATATACATCCCAATTTTGATGTTCTAAAAGGATTCATTAATACTAAATGGAATTTTTTTGTTTCAAGTTAAATTATTTCATTCAAATAGAATTTCCTTGAAAATTAACATGTGGTAATGAATTTAAAAAGTTATTTTCCTTTCATTGGATTTTTTTATCTATTAAGTGACATTATCATGTCATGATTATGTGTGTAATGAATATTTATTATCTTATTATTTATTTTAAATTAATTTATATGGGGTTTCTTTTGAAACTCATTATTGATTCATTGATTAATTACCAAATTAAATGTATGGGTTTTTGTAAGTGTTATACATCTCAATTTATACTTCATTATGACATACCATTATGATATGAATCTAAATTCATTTTTCAGTTTCATATACTGAGAATTTACATGTTATGTAATTAATATACTTATGAAGATGATATTAAATGTGATATATGACGTAATTCTTCCATGGTTATTATGATTAATGATATACCAAAGTGGCAATGGATTTGTGTAATAATATCATTTCATTAGAGATTGTTTATGCTCAATGGTGTTTTTGAGAAAACATAGTGATAATATTTTGTTGAAAACATATATTTTATTAATATAATTCTAGAAATGTGGTTAACATATTTAGTTTCAATTTACTCCTTTATTCATTATGTAAACATTGTGTAAGTCATTTGTAAGTGATACTGATGATGTACTTTATTTTAGACCAATTATCATTCCCCACAATAATCATGTTTTCTGAAATTTTATCTAAACGTATCCTTTTTACTATTAATTAATTTCCTAAATCCATTTTAATCAATTTTTGTTCATCCTTTAAATCATTTTTAAAAAATAATTTACCTAACATTTTCCCAATTGGTCACTTTTTGAGTCTAATTTTCGAGATTTTTCTAAAATAATCATTCTTTTTAACATGATTAACATCAACAAAGATTAGAAGTTTCCATCCATTTATTTTCCTTTACTTTTACATTATTTTCATCCAATTTTTTTTTAATAAATCTAATTTTATCAATATATTGTACATTTTTAGTTTTTTTAAATTTAATTCCAAAATGAAAATATTCTTTTTCTTAAAATGACATTAACGATCATTTAATGGTATTTCCATTCTTCAACATCCATAAACCATGTTGTTGATTATTATAATATGGGACATTTTTAAATGATATCAACATTAAAATTTATTACTATGGACTATGACTTTTTCAAACATATTTCTATGGAACCTATTTCATTTCATGAGTTAATCATGTTTCATAGATATAATTATAAAACCCATTTCATTCATATGGGTAAATAATGTTTCAAATATTTTATATATCACCCATTTCATTTACATGGATTAGTAATGTTTTAATGAGATTACTATGGAACCCTATTCATTTTAATTGGTTAGTAATGTTATGAAATTAATTATGAATGTTTTTATGAATTTTTAGATGAATTTATTTAAGTACGATATTTTTTTATATAATTTTTTTTATATGAATGGTTTATCAAAATAGAATAGGTTGTTTGTAATATAGAATATATTATTGATGAACCGATATAGTTCTATAATGAATATTTTTAGTTATTATGTTCTCAAAATAATATTATTAGATGTTGGTAATATGGTTATTCTAATTTTATGGGTTCTGTAAGGGTCCTTTAAATATAATTTTCTTGGATATCTACATAATTTATTTATGATGGTATGGGTTATAAATGTTTTATTTGGTCATGATTGATACAACATGGCTCATGATAATATATTATAATGAATAGTGGACTTTATAAAGCCTTATGAAATTTTCTCATTTATTGATTACCTTGGTATTGAAGGGTATCCGTTCTATTATTATGTGATGTTGAATATTTATTATATAATCATTCCTTTATGATTATCTTATTCACAATAATGAAATTCATCTATTAATGAATAGTTTTACCATTAATGATCATTTGACCTCGCCCTTATAAAGTTTTCCATTCCCTATGTTTTCATGAATGATATTAAATTATTTATTTCTAAAAGTGGATCATATGGAAGATGATGATAACCTAATATTATATTTTAAAATTTTGTTATAGTGGGAGATGATTTTGAACATAATGAACCAGTTTTATTTTGAATCCATGATGTTAAGAGTTTGTTGAAAATATCCAAAAACACTAAAACAAAATAGTACTTGAGACTCTAAATTATTAAATATTACCACAGGTTGTTTTATGTTTTTAGTGGAGAAATATTTTACACCTTCAACACCAAAAAATTTAGAATTTATTGATTAGGATTTCATACAGGGATATGTTATTAGAGATCCAAGATGTTATAGTTGGAATCATATTATGGTTTAGATAGCAATAGAGATTATGATATATTCATATTAGGTTATTTAATAATTGTTGATACAATCAAAGGTTAATAAGATAATGTTTTATCAGATATTCAATGTTGTAGAAACAACCTTATATTAATTAAGTGAATAGATCATGAATCTATTTATTAAACATTAATAGATATTTTATTGGGTTGAATTATATGTTATGCTTCAACTTACTATGAATAAATCCTTTAATTTTTGTGGTCAAATGTTTTAAGTAATAGATAAACTTTATGGTAAATATAGTCTTGTATATTTATGTAATTATATCAAAAA
Organism: Viscum album; assembly: GCA_963277665.1. Classification (NCBI taxonomy): domain Eukaryota; kingdom Viridiplantae; phylum Streptophyta; class Magnoliopsida; order Santalales; family Viscaceae; genus Viscum; species Viscum album. The sequence goes on from OY728127.1 coordinate 961,847,556, forward strand.
AAATTTGTATAGATAACCATGGTACATTTATTTGATTTTGTGTCAAAATAATTATTGTTTTTTAAGAAGAAAATCAATATATTTTTGGTCTTATAATCTAAAAAAATGATACAAATTGTTTTTAAAAAACAATATAAAATTTATGTAATTATGGTTATTTGTTATTTAGGTTAAATTATATATGCAATGATTTAGTTTTATCTTGGGAACTACAATTAAATTTTGAATACTAATATATTATTTCATTGTATGATTGTTTATTTAATTCTGGATTTATAATAACTATTGAAAATCATTTGGGAATTTGATACTTTTTAAATACAATTAGAAAATCCATATAATCCCATTTATGGCGGTGTCATACTTTAAATTATTATTTTAGTACTTTAGGCTTGAAAACAAATATCCTTTTATACCCATCATTTGTATAAAAACATGAGATTGTGGTGGACAGTGATAAAAGGATGAAATTAAACATATCAATTAAGTAGGTTTCCTTATAATCCAAGATCATTTGAAAATGGAATTCCATAGCAATAATAAATGGGTCTTAAAATAACGTGTTATTATATTACCATAATTTTTGATGATCTCAATATCCATTTCCAATCCTCATTTGTTTCTGGTTTTGGTGTTGTAAACATTATTTTAACCCATAATTTTTTTGATTGATGATATCTGTCACTACATATCACAAGTTTGGAATTAAACTTTTCTTCAATCTACAAATATTCACTTACCACACATGTTATTTTATATGGAAATCTAGAACCTTTAATTTCTGATGATAATACCATATCATTTTATCTCATGTGTTGAGGATGTTTTATTAACGATTTTTAAGATGTAGATTTTCAAAAATGGTATTTTCAATTGTAAAATTTTTATTATCAACATAATTTTTAGATTGTGAGTTTGAAATTCATTAACGGGGGTACAATATGTTTCTTGATGAATTTAGGAATGAAACTCATTTCAACACACAACACTATACAAAAAATGACCGATGAAATATATAACAGATATAACCTATTTATTAAATCGAAATCTAGGAATCTTATAAGAAACATTATGATATTTATATTTGGAAGAACCTTGTTATTAATTGTTGAATAGAAAAAAAATTTCCATAAATTAAATGTTTAATTTCATTAATATTGAATAATATGAGTGCTTTTTGAGGTTACAGAGGGCATGAGGTGTCCAGGGGGTATTCCGGAGCCTTGAACCCATGTTTTGGGTGAAAGGAGGAGGAAAAAGATTATATAAACCGATGTGATTTGAGTCACATAGCCATACAGCTAGGTATTAAATTTAATTATATTTTGAAACCATGTTTTTTCTTTTAATTTGTCTAAAGGTAGGCCACACAGTAGGTGGAACATTCTCCTAAATTAGATCATGCGCCTGGCACATGGTTTATAAAACCAAGTTTTTAATCTATAAGAAATTGTTTTTTTGGGTAAAATGACTTCTTTTCCCCTAAAAAGTTGTATAACATAAAAAATGATTTATCATATCATTTAATAAAAAAGTGAAACAATGATAGATCTCTACTATAATCAATTCTTGATTTCAGATCTACACTATGATTGTACTCTAGTTAAAGCGTGGGACATCTCCTTGGATATATAATGCTATGGTATTATTTTCTTTTTAGCCATTATTGATTACTCAAGATATAAAATACACTATATGTATTTAGTATCATATTCCCTAAATTATCATTCTTCACATGTTCTTCATATTTCTTCCATTCAGTGGAATATTAGAGACTGATACTGAATGAGAAATCATAAATAGTCCTATGATTGTTTTTATTGTCCTTTTCATTAGATGTTATACCGTTTATATGTTCTGGCATGCCACATGCCCAATATCTGTGTGTCTCTTAAATTGAATTCAAATCCAAGAATTGGTAAGGATTACTTATTCAGTAAAAGTGGATTAATCTTGAATGTTATTGGTTTTACACCTTATATTAACAAACCCTTTATTTGTATTTTGTTAAATGGAAATTTTATGTATTTCATCCATGATTTCCTTTAAAGCATTCCCTTTTACCACATTTCATGGGATTCCAAAATTTAAGTTGGTTATCAATTAAATTTCAATGTTAGGAATTGAAAATTAAATGAATTAAGGTAATGGGATGGATGACTTTCCCCTTGACCCCTGCATCCCATTTCTTATTTAAAGATTATACCCATGTATATCCTTTCCCATGTTAGTTAAAAGATTGAAATTCCATGTGTTGTATGTTAAAGAATAATTGAAAATATAATGATTTCCCATGTGATTTATATGATAAATAATCTATGTTAAAGCATTATTATCTTGTAATTCTAGTTATATTAAAATTATTCATGTGGGTATTTGATTTGACCTTAAATTTCTAGCACTTGTGTGATATGTAGAGACCATGATATGAAATTGATTGATTAAGCATTTGGATCTCAATATCATGATAGTTTTATGTGTGTAAATTAAAGGACTAGAATTTGATATTAGTCATTTCTTGAGTCAACTTTTTTATTTGAGTAATATTGAATGCCTTTGATTTTTACAATGACATGATTAATGAATTGTTTAAATTATTTGGAATTGATTAAATGATTTTATGAAAAGATAATACATGGATTCATATCTCAATTCTATTAATGAAATTTTGTGTAAATTTACTTATATTCCTTCGGTGATATGTTGATTCATTTTAATATTCTCCAGAAAGACTCAATGGATTGAACCTATATATTCAATCAGGGATACATGGATCCAAAGGAGAGATTACATGGATAGAATAATTGAGGATTTAATTATATGTTGAGTGATATATGTAATTCAAAAGGATTACTAAGGATTATGTCACATCTTGATTTTCAATTTCATGATTTGTTTGGAATCTTCTTTTCGTTTTAGTTTTCTATTGGTTTTCAGGTGATCCAAGTTTAAATTTGGTGTCTCGGTGTTCATGATATAAGAAATTAGTCTTGGAATTCCTGTTTGGTTTTTGTTTTTTTGTTTTTTGAAGTGAATTTATGCAGATTAGGGGGGTGGAATTTTATTTGTTACCCTCCCAGGGGAACCTCTTGTGGGGTATGTTTGTTGAGGTTGGTTTACACCCTTGAGTAAGATGAGTTTAGGGGTAAAATGGTGCGTTATTTTGGGAAATATTACCACCTATAGTTTTACAAACACCCTCCCTAGGTTTCCCCTAGACATCCCTTGAATATAGATGAATTTGGACAAGTCTTAAGTGGACATAACGAGGTTCATAGTTTTGGATCACGGTTTACTAAACTGTGCACAGTTGTTCAGCTCAATAAAATGTTTTTATTTTCCATGTATTCCCCTTCGAGACAAACCCTATTTCACCCATTTCTTCCCACATTAATTCCCTACATCCACGGAAGGCTCCCATGATCCTTGAAGCCACCTTGAAACTGAATTTTTAAGGGGTTTTTGGTGATGGAACATCAAGATTCATCATGTAAGTGATACCTTCGTTGTTTTTCTTCCTATTACCAAGGGTTTCTTACCACCTAATTGATTTTCCAAATGTATAGATGACTGGGTTTCGTACCTAGGATTTATTTTTGAGTTTTTTCACTCAATATTGTGGATTTAGTTCTATTTTTATTCACTTGTGGTGTGGCGGTGGTGCAGTTGAAGTCAAGCACAACATTTTGGGGTTTTTGACAAACCAAGATAGGTTATTCCATGTGTAATCACTATTTTATGAGTTTTAGTTGGGTATGTTCATTTTTAACATATTCGTATTTAATTTTATTTGGTATGAAAACTATTTCTGGTAACATTTGAGGATATTTTTATATTTTAGTGTCATTTTTGTTTAAAATTGGTGTTTTTCATGTTTATTCAATGGGGGTTGTTTTATGATTCATGGAATGGTATTTTTAATGGGTGTTATGGATTCCATTCTATTTTGTTGTGACACTTATATGCTTTAGGTTTTATGGGGGGGGGGGGTTAAATTTATTTTATTGTGAAAATCATGGCTATGATTCTTGAAATAGTTTTATGAAAATTCTAAACTGGTTATTGAGTTATCAAAAGGGTGAAAGGCATGTTTAGTTAATGTTTTGAGTCTTTATTAACATAACCAGTGTTTTTATGTGTAAATGGAATTTTATAAAATTTGTAACTTGTTTGAGAAAAAAGAGGGAATATGAGTTATGTATGTGGCATACTAGGACTAGTGTTCTAGTGATGCAGAGTTGTTTTGTCCCTATTTCATGTAGAATGTTTGAAAATGAAAACACTAACTAAAATATTATTATAAATTTTTGGATCACTATCTTACTATTATTTACCTAATAGTGTATTGGGCATGAGAATTATTTTTTTATGGTTACTTTAACATTGAGATACGAGGTACCCATTTTCCCACAACTAGCTAGTGACTAGGGGTGTTCTTGTAAATAGTGCTCGATGGATTTCTTTTAATTACTTTTGGAATGTGGTTTGTTTAGATTGAAAATTCAGCATCATGTGTGTTTTATTTAAATGTGTTCATTCTTTAAGGTAACCCTCTTGAAATATTTTTTCATTTAATGTTGTATCCCATTGAAATTGTTACTTTCATTTTTTTTATTAAAACATAAATCATTTTGTCATCAATTTTTTATCACAAGGAATATCTTTGGGTGGAGTCCCACTTGGCCTAGGCTTACACCCTACAAACACATTTGGGGGTAAGTATAACTGGTAATGTATTTTTTGGTTTTGGGTAAATCTTTTATAACCAGTGGTTCGGTTTGCTAGCGATCTTTCATGGCGTGGTGTCATATAGATGGCTTGAGGGAGATTCCCCCATTCCATGAGGTGGGTCATGGGATATTCTTTTTAGACTTATTCCCTTGTGGTAGTCTTTGAGAATTGTTTAAACCAATGTATTTCAATTTTGAATTTTTTTAAAACAGGGTTTGGTTATAGATTTTAGATTCATTTAATTAGTCTTTGTTCGATGTTTTCGGATTATAAATTCAGGTAAATAGTTCCCAAATATTATTCATGATACCCAGGAATTTATGTAAGCTCGTAAGGATTGTGAAAACCCCTATGGAATTATCACAGACTTAATCAGGATTAAGATTGGATTAAAACCAGATCTGGTTCATGAAAAAATGGTATTAGAGATGGTTCTCTCTTTTTTGGGTTATGTTTATTTGTGAAAGAGTATGGATCTACCGGATCTCAGATTATCAGAACCTGAGGTTATAGTTACGATTTAAGTGCTTCGAAAGCACACCACATGGATGAACGTGAGTTACCAGGGGAAGTCGGGTTCCATCTAATCATTTATATACTTGTGGATGCTTAATGGATGAGAAATAAATTTGGAGGTGGGTATAGGGTCTCAGTGATCTCACAGGGCCTAGAAATCAATGTGGAGCTAGGGTAATGGTTCCAAGAAACTCCTCATGATGATGGTGTGACTGGAATATGGATTCCAAACATATAGACTAGTCACCCATCTACACTAGTTTCCCCATGGGTTTTGTTTTGGGTAGTCTCTGATTCTAAAAATTGTTTTGAAAAAAAATAATTTTTGGAATTGTTAAAAGACGAGTTTAATGTGGTTACATCTTTATTTTGGAATGTGGAAAATTAATTTTCATAACACACATTATTAAATTGTTATAAATGATGTTTTTAATAGGATTTTTCGGGTGAAACAAAAATAGTTTAACGGGATTAGATTTATATAACCTAAATATTGAGTTTATTGAAATTGTTTATTTGTAAAAATCCAAATTATAATTTAATAGTGTTTTGGAATTCATTCTAAATAATAAAATTGAGTTTTTATTCAAATAAATTTTTATGGATTGAGGTTTTTGGAATTAGTGGAAATGTTTTGAATGAGATAGATTGGGTTTATTTTGATTTATTCTTGTACTCTTGGTTTTTATTTTGAGTTTGGTTTCATTAATATTTAAAATTCATGAATTTGTGTGTTTCCCCATGGAGTATGGTTAGTGTATGTATTAGTAAAACCATGAATCTTTCTACTGGTAACCATGTGAGAATTGGTTTTCTTCTGGTTGCGGCTGAACAACCTATGCACGGTTAGTAAAATTGTGTTTAAAGCGTTAATGAAGCCACTGCCACGGGATAAAACCATATCATATGGTTGGTGAATGGTTTTATAAACCGTGTGTCCAAATTGGGTAGTGATCCATTTTTTCTAGAAAGGGGAGCATGGTTGGTACATGATTTTGAAAATGGTGAAACCTAACCAAACACATTTCCCATCTAATTTAAAAATGAGAAAACATAGGCATTATGGAAAAAGGTTTGTTTAGAAGTGGATGTTTATTTTGGAATGTGTTTTAAATGAAAAGGAGTGATATTTCATAAAACTATTTTTAAGGAAATTTTGAAGTCTTAATAATTGGGTTTTGGGTGGTGTATCTTATGTGTTTTTTTGGATTGTTGTTGTGGGATGTTTTCAGTTTGTGAATCCCTCTTATTTGAAGGATGTTTTGGGATGGTTTTTTATCGGTAGTTTTGGTTGAAGTGTTTATTAGTGGTATTTTTTGAGAAATGTTTTGAGAAAACCTTATGAAGGTTCCCTTAATGTGTTCAGTTCTGGTTTGTAGTATTATTTGGGAAAATTACCATCTTGGTTGGTTTCTTGGGTGTTCCGATTAGATATGGTACACACTAAAAAGGAGTTAATCCACAATGGATGTGAAGCCCATGGTTTCTCACCATTGGAAAAATCCTCCAGTTGATCCAAATTGGAACTTTCATATTGAGATTTAGAGATTGATTCCACACCTCTTCTTCTTCAGTTAGGTGGATTGTCGAGTAGCGGGAGAGTGCTTGTTGAATTTTGAAATAGACCATAGTCTCTTTTTCTTCCTGAGTCATGAACGGAGAAGATCGACACCACAGTCTATATAGGTTCTATTCGGAAGTGGCGAGGGGGAATTATTGTGAGGGAAGTGAAAACAGTCCGGGGTTGTTAGGGTAGTATGGTTTACTTAAGGGACATTGGGTCTTTTGTCAATATCATAGAAGCATGGGTTTTTGTTAGCCACTACTATGTAAAATCTGGCCATTTTTGTTTGTTATAGTTTATTGTGGCAATGTCAAGCTACTTGGAACTCTTTTTAAGGTTCCACTACAATTTTTGTCTCTTTCAATTGCATGGGTCATCTCCAGTGATGCCTTGTGGTGTTTCATTTTCTTCTATGGAAAATGATTGATATTATAGAACCTTTTGACAGATTCTTCTTAAATTAAGCTAGGTTTCTCTTTTGATAATTTTTAATTCCTTGTTCTAAGTGAAGATGGCATCCATGTTTTTTCCTTGAATTGTTTCTCATTCGAGATGAGAGAGATCATTCATGTAAATACACTAATCCCATATCTTAGTGAAGGTTCCATGAAAAGGTAAGAAGTTTTCAGGATGTGATTCGTCCTGATTATGTTTTGGGATCACGGTGTAATCACTTGTGGAACCAGAGGAGGAAGTTACATTTGATGGTTTTGGTGACTTATTTGGAGGAAGGAGATGCTTCATTCATCTGAGCTCTAGCCATTGGTCCCGGAGTGATGATAGAGCATAGAAAGGAAAACCAAATTTATAAGGGATCTTGGTTCAACATCTATCTGTAGTGTGGGATGTGAAGATATTTTGAGTTTTGATGTTGTTGTTTCATTCCCTGTGGTCTAGTGTGGAGGAAAAGGGTGTACAAGGAGGTATTGTTTTCTTAAACCCAGCGCCTAAACCGTTATGGGTGCAATAATCGGTATGGCTGTTCATCTATGAATAACAATGTAGGATCTTTTTTATCTCAGCTTTGTTTTGACTCATCTGAGGATGGTAACCTTTGTGGGAGTGATGTACCACTTAGTGTCTCTATTGGTTTGGTGTTTCATTGATTGATCCCCCTTACGGTAGGTATTGGGTATTATGGGCTATTTTTCAGTTTGGACCATGGGATACTTATGGGGTGGAAACCCACCATGGATTTCATATAGGTTATTTTGGAGTATGTTTAATGTTAGTTTATCCCTTATGGTGGAGAGTCTCTGCAGGCCACCCACTGTTGATGTCTCGGTCCGGTCTCAAGAAATAAGGATTTCCCTTATGGTGGGGAGTCCATCGGGACCTCCCCATACTGGTGTTATAGATATGTCTCGGTAGTTAGTTTGTTTCTATGTTGGGATCATGCTCGTGCATCCCTGTATTAGTTCCTTTGTTTTTTTCCTAGCGTTGTCTTGGTAGTAGGTAGTCCCATTTGGAGCTATATAACCACCAATTTCTTCCTTGGTAAAATGTCTGATTTGAGTACACCCAATGGTTTTTTTGAGTTAAGGTTTTGGTAATGTTGTTCGAGTTCTTTGTTCATTTCAGGTGGATTTCATGATATTTTTGGTAGTTTTATAAGTGTTTTGTAAGGGGATGTGGTTTGAATATCTTAAAACATTTAATGTAAGTGGGGGTAAATTTTTGTTTTTGAGACTATCCTTTATTTTTTATAATCAACTAGAGGTGTTTTGTCCTTTTGGGGGTGGGAAAAACATGTAACGACCTGACCCTACCTGGGCTCGAGACGCAACTACCCCAAGCCCGCCTCCATAGGCCAGGGGCTGGCGACCAGCGCCGAAGGCACAATAACTCAGGGAGGCCTTTGCCTAAGTACCAGTGAACACATACACGCAACACACTCAATGAAAAAGTGCAGAGTAAAAAGGAAAACCAAAGGGAAACTGCTATAAATATATAAACCACAGATGTGCATCGACCTCTAAATAGTACAAAGTACAAGCTGAAAGGAAAAGGGGCAAAACACGCGCCCAACCAAAAAGTGCCACAACCTGGCAACAGGTAAACAAAAAGAGAAACAGCTGGCGGATCACCCACCTGGATCCCGGCCACGACCACCGCACGCGGTCCAAGCTCCCAAGCTCCTACGCTCCACTGAAGTCACGCTCCACCTGTCCGTCATCTGCAAGGGCACACCAAGTGAGGGAAAAGCCCAAGCACGGGTGAGTATAAAAATACTCAGTAGGATACCCCGAAGGCTCGAGGGAGAAACAAAGGAGGTACCGAAGGGTGAGCGGTAGAGCGAACAGAAAATGTAAGGGAGTACAACTGAATGTGATGTAGAGAGTCCAGCTCAACCCAACAAGAGAAACGAAGAAGACTTGTCATAACACAAGGAGCTAGGAACGGTGGGAAGATGTACTTCTCGTCGAGCATTGGCTGCCTATAGCAGAAGAGTAGACTCGTCCAACCATGAAAAGCGAGACACGAAAAGCACGTGGCATACGCCGCACGTCTTTGCCTCTCCTGGAAGAAGAGTAACCAAACCCAAGAAGTGGGTACTAGAACAAGGTATATACATATCTTTATGCTCAACCAAGAAGCCCAAACAAACTCGTAAGGGGACCTCCATCCCGTAGCTCAGCCCAAGAAAAGAGTCGCCAACAGTCCCATACATAACCCCATCATCGATGCCCAGCATCTCGCACGTCTGCCCCGAACCGCATGCCGAGGGGCTCAATCACCGCACCTCGATACTATCCGCTTTGGGCGGCATTGACACACCTGCACGGTTTTAGATCGTGTCACAAGAACGCGTCTCGGTGGGGAAAGCGCCCCTCGTACTCGAGAGTTCTAGGGAAAGTCCAACCACACCTTGTCACTGCCCCACAGTCTAGAGGTCTCCTTAAAGTCAAGCTGTTCCATCACCGACCCGTACAACCAAGGGTCCCGCTCCGGTAATCACGGAGGTAAGCCACAGACTAGCCTAGTCCGAAGGACTGAGTCTGGAATTCTAACTGGTGTCCCACTGCCCAACCCTGCTGGAGGGTAATTCATAACCAAATATCAGGTGACTCACTGCCCAGCCCTGCTGGTGGGTAAACCATAATACGAATGTCGGGTGACCCACTGCCCAGCCCTGCTGGAGGGTAAACCTTAATACATCGTTAGGCAACCCACTACCCAGCCCCACTGGAGGGTAAACCATAACCAGATATCGGGTGACCCACTGCGCAGCCCTGCTGGAGGGTAAACCCTAGCACATCATCTGGCGACCCACTGCCCAGCCCTGCTGGAGGGTAAACCAAATTACATCATCAGGCGACCCACTGCCCAGCCCCGCTGGAGGGTAGACCTGGAATAAGTCGACAGGCGACCCACTACCCAGCCTTGCAGCAGGGTAGACCTGGAACTAGACGACGAGCGACCCACTTCCCAGCCCTGCTGGAGGGTAGGCCCTAAGAGGTCGTCGGGTGACCCACTGCCCAGTCTCTGCTGGAGGGTAGACCCTAATAGCATCGGGTGACCCACTGCCCAATCTCTGTTGGAGGTTAAACCATAGTAGTCAGTGAGAAACCCACTACCCATCCCTACTGGAGGGTAAGCCCGAGGAAGTCGATGAGTAACCCACTGCCCAGCCCCGCTTGAGGGTAAACACTCAGAACCGCTCTTCCATCTCTACAAGAGGGTACAACACTATCCAACCAAACGCGGAGTGGCTATTGTGCAACCAACCAACTCCAGAACAACTCACCCAAAGGGGGGTTCGGTGCCTGCTCCAACACAGGGTGCCACTAGCACCGCTACTGGCCAATGCATCGAGAACGAAACCACGGGAGACCACTCAACCCTGCTGGTCAACAAACGAGCACCGAGCCAGGGGAAAAACTCCACCCTTCTGGTCAAACAAACACACGGAGGGACCCTCTACGCTGTGAGAGGTCCAAGTACGCAAAGTATAACCCAGCATGCACGTGGCGCCCACACAACGTGTGGCCCCATCTCAACACCAACTGAGCGCACAACCATCCTCAGGTACAAACAACCGCACGTACCTCCAAGCGCTCTCGTATACTCCCAGAGTATACCTCATTCCAGCCCATAGGCTATCATGCACCCGACACCCAACGTCAATGCGAAGGCGTGAAGTAACAACTCGACCTCAAAGGCCCAGGCACGGCCAATCGCGTCACCTCAAGCATTTACATCACTCACACGGGAGTGCACACGATCACTCGCCAAAGGTCCGTTACAAGCAATGTAGGGAGAACCACCACTGGAGCACCTTACGTGCTTCCACATTTCTCAAGATCGCGCAAGAGGCTCCATACAGCCAAATGGATCACGCCGTTGTAATCCTTGCGCAAAAACACGCGAGTTAGACTACTCACTCGCCCGAAACGGTCAACAGGTGAAAAAGATACTATTCATCGTGACCAACATGGGTGGGCCCCACCCCAAGATCCCGAAACCGAACCAACGGATCACGCCACTGTGATCCCCTCGGAAAAACACACGGGATTGAGTACTCAATCACCCAAAACGGCCACCCAGTGAAAAAGGTACTATTCACCATAGCCCGATCGGGTGGGACGCGCACCACATCTCCGAAAGAGGTCGAGTAGACTGTGCGATTGTGATCCCCTCGGAAAAACATCTAGAATCGACTGCTCAAACACCCTAAACAGATGTCGGGTGAAAAAGTGGTGTTTCACCGTAATACGTGCGACCTAGGACCCGTGGGGCCTGCACCTCGTCTCCAACCCGAACGCTTTGGAAAGCTTCTCAAAAAGTCTGCACGATAACTGGGATCATGCTGCTGCTAACGGTGCGTCAATCGGACATCCCAAACGGGAGTTAGGCCCGACGCAAGAATAATTAATTAATTATTCACATTGTGTTTCAGGCCGCAGAGCACCGAAACCAACCCGCAAAGGTTCCGAACCACATTGGAAGTACCGTCTCAGCCTTAGGGCCACAGCGCCTCTAACGGCGCGTCAATCGGACGTCTGGCTCACGAGCCACGTCCGTCGCAACTTTAATAATAAATTAATATTATTAACTTAAAGATCTCGGGTCACCCGTCTTCGGACACGAAATCCAAAAGTCCCGAAACACAACTTAAAGAGAGCGCCTCGTTGATACGGACTCATCGCCGCAGACGGCGCATCAAACGGACGCGCCATTTGAAAGATATGGCCCCCCGAAATGCCAGGGGCCCAAAGGGGCCGGTCCGGACCGGTCCAGACTGCCGGCCCGGTCCCGACCGCCGCGGCCCGCTGGCCGCAGCTCCACCTCATCGCACCGGACCCCTCGGGTCCGGTTCTTCCCAGTAGACCGGCTAGAAGGCCGGTCTTCTTCTTCTCCCGCAGGACCCGTGATCGGCGGGTCCTCGCCACGCCGCACGCCCGAGGCACGGTGCCTCAGGTTCGTCTGCTGAGGGCGACGACCGAAGTCGCGCCACCGCCTGCCGCTTAAGCTCCCGATCCGCCGCCGGCCGCACCCGGCTCCTCCGAAGCCGCCCGACGCCGCTCACCGTCCGCGAACCCAGCTGTTTCCGACCACCGCCCGCGCCAGGAGCCACCGCGTGCCGCCGCTTGAGCCCCTGCCGCACTACCACTGGACTTCGCTGGAGAACCCGACCGGAAACATCAAAAACCCGCAATGTTCGGCGGACGTCCGCGGGGTCCTCGGAGCTTGGTTTTAAAAACCGAGACAAGCGATGGAGAGAGGTTAAAATATACTATGCGTTTATGGGCTTTGATTCTACAATCTAATGGCAATCGACACATATAATTGAGGTTGAAAGATGGTTCGGAAATTAAACGCAAACAAAGACCTCCTACCTGCAGGGGCGTTGCCCGAAGCTTCGCCACACGATCCGCTGCCTTGCCGAAGCTGCCTCACCGAAGCCGCCTTGCCGGAGGTGGAGGAGGAGTGGGAGAGGAGGGGCTTCCAGGGGGTTCAAGGGAGAAGGGGGAGGGGGAGAGTTTAAATAAAATTAATTAATAATTTAATTAATTTAAAACCCCCGAAAAGACCCGCATCCGAAACTCCCGACAGGGTCGAGGTTAAGCCTCCCCTAGGGTAAACACCACCTCCCGAGCACAACGGCGGTCTTGGAATTTTAATCCGAGACCCCATTAATTTGTTATTAAACTTAGTGCCTGAGGCCGCTGAATTACGAAAACGCCCCTGGGGCCATTTTTCACAAACAGCCCGCGCCCGTGAAACTTACACCCCTCCTAGGGTAAATGACACGCTCCGAACTCAACGGTTCCCTCGGTTTTTCAATCCTAGCCACCGTTTAAGAGATACTAGCGTTTCTCCATTAAACGAATTAGTTAATTAATTAATTAATTAATATGTTTAACCTTCCAGAAGCAGGCGAGGGGTCTAAACATCCCGCGCCGACAAGTTTTATGTCCTTCCAAGGGTAAACTACCCATTCTGGACCAATCCGTACACTCGTATCCCTAATCCGGAACTCTGTTTAGGATTTATCACATTTATTTAGTGTTTCCAGTGTGAACGCACTGAAAATTTAATTTCGGCCACTCCGGGGCTTGGAATCGCACGCCGTCTGAAGGCACTGCTCTGGAATATTATCAAGAATATTCCAAATACTTTCTCAGAAAAAACAGGGTTCTTACATCATTCCCTCATCAATGCTTTTCGTCCTCAAAAAGAAAAAATAGTGAGCAACACAGGGTACTAAGCCGACACCTGGCTTTCCCATACCCAGAAGAACCCACACGCAACTCTGCGTCACCACACACAGACCAACGAGTTGATCTGTTCACGTGAGGTCGGCCCATGCTGACGTCGTGCACCCACTCCAGACCTTGGGTTATGGCAAGGTGGTAGGGTACCTCTCTATCCCTTTGCACGGTCTCAAACGACCCGAAGGCTCTCGGGGGTAGCTCACCTCCTCGAACGAACCTCTACGTCGCATGCCACGACTGGAATCACCGCCCGCACCTGGGACAAGGCCTGGTGATTCCCTCCTTCTGAATATCCATATGGTGAAACACCCAAGGATATCTGGTCACGCTCGAGGTTCCACAGTCGATGTTCTCTTACACACTCAAAAGGCGAAAGAGTCAACACCATCGACTAATGGAAAAGGTCTCCCGCCTTTCTCCTTACCACCATAGGGTTACACCCGACGCCCTGCGTCACCCTGATAACACCTCAAACAAGGAGCAGGGAGAAAATCCTTTCACACGCAGAGCCCTACATTTCTACTGAAAAAGTATAAGAGTCACAAGGGGTACCTCTCACAATCCCAGGCCCTGTAGGATCGTAGACATCCAAAGCTCGCAGCTATCCGCGGTCGCAACCGTCAACTCCCAGAGCCTGACGTGGACTGCCTAGTGGTGATGGGGATATCTAGTGATGTCGTCCCCCACTACCAGCTCCCGCTCCTCTGCTAGCACCACCTCTCTGGCCACTACTCCGATCACGGCGCTGGCTCTGTCGTGGTGGTGCACCTGATGCCTCCCCGAAGCTCTCAGCAACTTGGGTCAGGCAGCCTCGTGCCAAGTGACCTCACCCGTCACAAGCATAGCACCAGTGCTCTCTGGGCTGCCCTGGTGCCCTCCGGCACCACTGTGGTATAAGACCACGGCCCGGTATCCACTCACGGAAGGGAATCCTCGGCTGAGGCCCTGCGCCTTTTCGCCACAGTGTTATACGACCACGTCTACGAAACCGGCAGTGGGAAGGCCACCTGCATCGAGGTCATGTCCTCCAGCGCCTTCTAGCTACAGCAGACGTCCTGGCTCCGTCGCACCCACTGCCACTACCAACCACAAAACATGACAAGAATCCCTCTGTCACCAGTTCCTGCTCTAGCACCCCGACATATGTGGAAATGCCCAAGGGTACTAAGAAAGCACGAATCTCTCGGTGGAGACCCTGCTCAAACTTCCGCGCTCGGAAGTTGTAATCATGGACCAAGTCTGGGTAAAAGCGTGCACATTCTGCAAAACTAGCAGCGTACTCGGCAACTGTCATCCCTCCCGGCTGAAACTGCAGGAGCTCCTGAATCCGAACGGAGTGCAAGCCGGAGGGGCAAAACTCCTCACGGAGCGACAACTGAAATCCGTCCAAAAAAAAACGATGACTCGTCAGGAACTGAGTCACCAGACTCCACCAACGCCAAGATGCTCCACGAAAAGGGGTGGCTGCCAAAGCCACTCTCTAATCTGTCGGTGCCTGCACAAGCCCGAAAAGGCTAACCACTTCCTCTCTCCAACCCTCTGCTGCCTGAGGGTCTGGCTCACCACTGAACCTCAGCGGTCTCTGCCACTGGAACTCACGGAGCATGCTCATCCTGCGCTCAAACTCAGCCTGCTCTGCTGAAACTGTCTGCTGCTCAACAGGTGGGGGTGCTGCTACCGGCCCACCCGGAGAAAGGGGCTCACATGATGGGTCCTGGACTGTGGCCTCATAGCTCACAAGGTCGTCTTCACGCACCCAAATCTAGTATCTGGGCTGGCTGTCTTCACGGAGACATCCTGAATATTATCAAGGAGTGTCGCAGTCAGATGAGCATATATGTATATACCAATACAACAACAACGATGGGGAGCTGACTCAAGAAGGACGGTCAAAGACTCGATCCTATGTGATGCACAAACAAATGTTCCCTGCAACAAGTGTCTCAGCATGCCGTGTCGACAAGCGGGTTATCAAGGTCATGGTGAATTGATACGTCAGCCGCCGCACCATCAATGGGCTCCCTGGCCTGAGAGCCGCTCTCGAGACATGTTAACATTGTTGCCCTATATCCTAACCAATTCATCTTTTAGGGACGTCCGAACAGCGTCCCAAGGAACGAACCACAGCTAATACCACATTGTCACGACCCGACCCTACCCGGGATCGTGCCGCAACTACCCCAAGCCCGCCTCCATAGGCCAGGGGCTGGCGACCAACGTCGGAGGCACAATAACTCATGGAGGCCTTTGCCTAAGTACATGTGAACACACACACGCAACACACTCCCTGAAAAAGTGCAGATTAAAAAGGAAAACCAAAGAAAAACTACTATAAATATATAAACCACAGATGTGCATCGACCTCTAAATAGTACAAAGTACAAGCTGAAAAGAAAAGGGAAAAAACACAAGCCCAACCAAAAAGTGTCACAACTGGGCAACAGGTAAACAAAAATAGAAATAGCTGGCGGATCTCCCACCTGGATCCCAGCCACAACCACCGCACGCGGTCCAAGCTCCCAATCTCCTACGCTCCACTGAAGTCACGCTCCACCTGTCCGTCATCTGCAAGGGCACACCAAGTGCGGGCAAAGACCAAGCATGGGTGATTATAAAAATACTCAGTAGGATACCAGGAAGGCTCTAGGGAGCAACAAAGGAGGTACCGAGGGTTGAGCGGTTGAGCGAACAGAAAAGGTAAGGGAGTACAACTGAAATTGAAGTAGAGAGTCCAGCTCAACCCAACAAGAGAAACGAAGAAGACTCGTCCTAACACAAGGAGCTAGGAACGGTGAGAAGATGTACTTCTTGTCGAGCTTTCGCAACCTATAGTAGGAGAGTAGACTCGTCCAACCATGAGAATCTAGACATGGAAAGCACGTGGCATACCCCGAGCGTCTTCGCCTATCCTGGAAGAAGAGTAACCAAACCCATGAAGTGGGTACTAGAACAAGGTATATACATATCTTTATGCTCAACCAATAAGCCCGAACAAACTCGTAAGGGGATCTCTGTCCCGTAGCTCATCCCAAGAAAAGAGTCGCCAACAGTCCCATACATAACCCCATCATTGATGCCCAGCATCCCGCACGTCTGCCCCGAACCGCAAACCAAGGGGCTCAATCACCGCACCTCGATACTATCCGCTTTGGGCGGCACTGACTCGCCCGCACGGTTTTAGATCGCGTCACAAGAATGCGTCTCGGTGGGGAAAGCGCCCCTCGTACTCGAGAGTTCTAGGGAAAGTCCAACCACACCTCGTCACTGCCCCGTAGTCGAGAGGTCTCCTCAATGCCAAGCTGTTCTGTCACCGACCCGTACAACCAAGGGTCCCGCTCTGGTAATCACGGAGGTAAGCCACAGACTAGCCTAGTCGGAAGGACTGAGTCTAGAATGCTAACTGGTGTCCCACTGCCCAACCCTGCTGGAGGGTAATTCATAACCAAATATTAGGTGACCCACTGCCCAGCCCTGATGGTGGGTAAACCATAATACGAATGTTGGGTGACCCACTGCCCAGCCCTGCTGGAGGGTAAACCTTAATACATCGTCAGGCGACCCACTACCCAGCCCCGCTGGAGGGTAAACCATAACCAGATATCGGGTGACCAACTGCCCAGCCCTGCTGGAGGGTAAACCCTAGCACATCATCCGGCGACCCACTGCCCAGCCCTACTAGAGGGTAAACCAAATTACATCATCAGGCGACCCATTGCCCAGCCCCTCTTGAGGGTAGACCTGGAATAAGTCGACATGCGACCCACTGCCCAGCCTTACTGGAGGGTAGACCTGAAACTAGACGACGTGCGACCCACTGCCCATCCCTGCTGGAGAGTAGGCCCTAAGAGGTCGTCGGGTGGTCCACTGCCCTGTCTCTGCTGGAGGGTAGACCCTAATAGCGTCGGGTGACCCACTGCCCAGTCTCTGCTGGAGGTTAAACCCTAGTAGTAAGTGAGCAACCCACTGCCCAGCCCTGTTGGAGGATAAGCCCGAGGAAGTCGATGAGTAACCCACTGCCCAACCCCGCTAGAGGGTAAACACTCAGAACCGCTCTGCCATCTCTACAGGAGGGTACAACACTGGCCAACCTAACACGGAGTGGGTATCGTGCAACCACCAAACTCTAGAACAACTCACCCAAAGGAGGGTTCAGCGCCTGCTCCATCACGGGGAGCCACTAGCATCGCTACTGGTCGATCCATCGAGAACGAAACTAGGGGAGACCACTCAACCCTGTTGGTCAACAAACGAGCACCGAGCCAGGGGATAAACTCCACCCTGCTGGTCAAACAAACACACGGAGGGACCCTCTACGCCGCGATAGGTCCAAGTACGAAAAGCAGAACCTGGAACGCTCGTGGGGCCCACACAACGTGTGGCCCCATCTCAACCCCAACTGAGCGCACAACCATCCTGAGGTACAATCAACCGCACGTACCTCCAAGCGCTCCCATATACTCCCAGAGAATACCTCGTTCCAGACCATAGGCTATCATGCACACGACACCCAATGTCAACGCGAAGGTGTGGCGTAAATACTCCACCTCAAATGTCCAGGCACGGCCAATCGCGTCACCTCAAGCATTTACATCACTCACATGGGAGTGCACGCGATCACTCGCCAAAGGTCCATTACAAGAAAAGTAGGGAGAACCACCACTGGAGAAACTTCTGTGCTTCCACATTTCTCAAGATCACGCAAGAGGCTCCGTACATCCAAACGGATCACGCCGTTGTAATCCTTGTGCAAAAACACGCGAGTTAGACTACTCACTCGCCCGAAACGGTCAACAGGTGAAAAAGGTACTATTCGCCATGACCAACCTAGGTGGGGCCCACCCCAAGATCCCGAAACCGAACCAACAGATCATGCCACTATGATCCCCTCGGAAAAACACACGCGATTGAGTACTCAATCACCCAAAACGTCCACCTGGTGAAAAACGAACTATTCACCTTAGCCCGATCGGGTGGGACGTGCACCACATCTCCGAAAGAGGTCTGGCAGACTGTGCCATTGTGATCCCCTCGGAAAAACATCCAGAATCGGCTGCTCAAACACCCCAAACAGATGTCGGGTGAAAAAGTGGTGTTTCACCGTAATACGTGCAAACTAGGCCCCGTGGGGCCCGCACCTCATATCCAACCCGAACGCTTTGGAATTCCTCTCAAACAATCTGCACAATGACTGGGATCATGCTGCCGCTGACGGTGCATCAATCAGACATCCCAAACGGTAGTTAGGTCCGACGCAAGAATAAATAAATAAATAATTAATTAATTAATTAATCACATTGCGTTTCAGGCCGCAGAGCACCGAAAACAACCCGCAAAGGTTCCGAACCACATTGGAAGTACCGTCTCAGCCTCAGGGCCACAACGCCTCTGACAGAGCGTTAATCGGACGTCTGGCTCGCGAGCCACGTCCGTCGCAACTTTAATAATAAATTAATATTATTAACTTAAAGCTCTCGGGTCACCCGTCTTCGGACACGAAATCAAAAAGTCCCAAAACACAACTTAAAGAGAGCGCCTCGTTGATACGGACTCATCGCCGTAGACGGCGCGTCAAACGGACGCGCCGTTTGAAAGATATGGCCCCACGAAATGCAAGGGGCCCAAAGGGGCCTGTCCGGACCGGTCCAGACCGCCGGCCCGGTCCAGACCGCTGCGGCCCGCTGGTCGCGGCTCAACCTCATCGCACCGGACCCCTCGAGTCCCGTTCTTCCCAGCAGACCGGCCAGAAGGCCGGTCTTCTTCTTCTCCCGCAAGACCCGCGATCGGCGGGTCCTTGTCCACGCCGCACGCCTGAGGCGCGGTGCCTCGGGTTCGTCTGCTGAGGGCGACGGCCGAAGCCGCGCCACCGCCTGCCGCTCGAGCTCCCGATCCACCGCCGGCCGCACCCGGCTCCTCCGAAGCCGCCCGACGCCACTCGCCATCCGCGAACCCAGCTGCTGCCGACCACCGCCCGCGCCAGGAGTCACTGCGCGCCGCCGCCTGAGCCCCTGCCGCACCGCCGCTGGACTTCGCTGGGGAACCCGAAACCGCCGGAAACTTCAAAAACCCGCAAAGTTCGGCGGACGTCCGCGGGGTCCTCGGAGCTCGGTTTTACAAAAAGAGGCAAGCGATGGAGAGAGGATAAAATCTACTACGCGTTTATGGGATTTGATTCGACAATCGAATGGCAATCGACACATATAATTGAGGTTGAAAGATTGTTTGGAAATTAAATGCAAACAAAGACCTCCTACCTGCATGGGCGTTGCCCGAAGCTTTGTCGCACGATCCGCTGCCTTGCTGGAGCTACCTCGCCGGAGCCGCCTTGCCGGAGGTGGAGGAGGAGAGGGAGAGGAGGGGCTGCCAGGGGGTTCAAGGGAGAAGGGGGAGGGGGAGAGTTTAAATAAAAATAATTAATAATTTAATTAATTTAAAACCCCTGAAAAGACCCGCATCCGAAACTCCCGACGGGGTCGAGGTTAAGCCTCCCCTAGGGTATAAACCACCTGCCGAGCACAATGGCGGTTTCAGAATTTTAATCCGAGACCCCATTCAAAAGTTATTAAACTTAGCGCCCGAGGCCGCCGAATTACGAAAACGCCCCTCAGGCCATTTTTCACAAACAGCCCGCGCCCGCGAAACATACACCCCTCCTAGGGTAAAAAGCACGCTCCGAACTCAACGATTCCCTCGGTTTTCCAATCCGAGCCACCGTTTAAGAGATACTAGTATTTATCCATTAAACTAATTAATTAATTAATTAATTAATCCGTTTAACGTTCCAGAAGTGGGCGAGGGGTCCAAACATCACGCGCCGACAAGTCTTATGTCGTTCCTAGGGTAAAATCCCCATTACGGACCCATCGGTACACTCAGATCCCTGATCTGGAACTCCATTTAGGAGTTATCACATTTATTTAGCGTTTCCAGTGTGAACGCACTGAAAATTTAATTCCAGCCACTCCGGGGCTCGGAATCGCACGCCGTATGAAGGCACTGCTCTGGAATATTATCAAGAATATTCCAAAGTCTTTCTTAGAAAAAACCCGGGTTCTTAAAAAACATGGTAATGGAGTCTATCATGGTCCATCGGTTCGGTTTTAATTTTGCATCTAGAATTGTTGTGGCTTACTAGGGGTGGAAAGCTTTATGGTGGGGAGAATTGTCACACCCATATCTTGAATTCAATTCTATGTTTGCAATACATTCTTGGTTCATTTTATCTCTTGTTTTATTTGTATTTTCTCATTTTAAATGGAATGTATGATGATGAGGTGGCTTGTAATTGAATTTGTGACACTCATATTGGAACCAATTTTTGGGTATGTTTGTTTGGGTGTTTATACCATTGAATTAGTTGTGTTTTAGCGTAAAAATATTGCATTATATTGAGAACTATTTCATCCAAACCATGGAATATCTTCCCCTTTAGGTTTCCCCTTGTCCGCCCTTGAATTTGGATGATTTTGGCCAAGTTTTGAGTGGATAGAATGAGGTGCATAGTTTTGTTTCATGATTTAAAAAACCATGCGATAAAACTGTGCATAGTTGTCTAGATCATTAAAATGATTTCTTTTCCCATGTATTCCCTTCTTGAATTAACCCTAGTGCACTCATTTCTTCCCCCATTCATACCTTATATCCATGTATGGCATCAAAGCTCCCTCAGCCTTTTTGGAAGCTAATATTGAAGTGGATTTTGGTGGTGGAACATCAATATTCTTCAAGTAAGTGGTCCCTCGATTTTTTGTCATCATTTTATATAGGGGTTTTACCCTCCTACATTATGTTCAAAATTCCCAATTGCTAGGGTTTCATTCTTGGGGTTTATTTTTTAGTTTCCTAGCTCAATCATGTGGATTTAGGTTTGTTTTAACTCGATTGTGGTGTGGTGGTAGCGCGGTGGGTGTTTAGAACAAAAATTTGGGGTTTTTGAAATAAAAGGTAGGTGATTCCATGTGTAAGAATTCATTGATGAGTCAGCATACTGGAAATAAATTTTAATCATTTTAATGTTCAATTTTATTTGGTGAGTAAACTATTTTTTGTAACATTTATTGAGTGGTTGATTTTAGTTGGATTTTTCTGTGAAAATGGTTGGTTTTCATGTGTATACCATGTCTTCTCAGTTGGTTTTTTTTTATTCATGAAATAGTTTTATTCTACGGTTTTATGGATTCCATTTTTTTTGTAGTGTGATATATGTATTCCTTAGGTTTTCAATGAGTTATTTTAGATTAATTTTATGCAGAAATCATGGTTATACATCTTGAAATATTTTTTTGAAAATGCTAAATGGTTGATTGATTTATAAAAATGGTGAAAAGAATTTTTATCTACTATTTAGAGTGTCTATGAACTAAACTTGTCTTTTTTATGTTAAAATGGCATTTGATACTATTTGGAACTGGTATGAGAACAACTAGGGAATCCTAGTTAACTAGGGGATGACATGGACTAGTGCACTAGTGATCTGGACTGGTTTTTTCCATGTTTCACATAGATGGTTTGATGATGACAACACTAACAAAACTATGATGATTTTTTTAGGGAATGGAATGTTATGGGTATTTACATACTATCGACTCATTCACAAGAAGGATATTTTTTACAGATACGTTTACATTGAGATACGAGGTACCTTGGGTCCCACAAATATCTTGTGCCTAGGGGTGTTCCCGTAACTACTGCTCAATGTATTTCTTGTACCTTCCAAAAGAATTCAGTGTATTTCACTGTGAAATTTAGTATCATGTTAATTTTATTTAAAAGTTTTCATTATTTAATGTAAAAAACATGAAAACTATTTTAATTTAATGTTTCATCCCTTTGAAATTGTTACTAGTATTTTTGTTTAAAAAACATGCAATATTTTTGTCTAAAATTTTAATCACATGGAATCTCATTCGGTGGAATATACTGGGATTTGGATCCCACCATATTTACACATTTGGTGTAAGTAGACATGGTAATGTTTGTTTAAGGTTTGTAAAAAGAATTTAGAACTGGTGTTTTGGGTAGCTAACATTACTTCTTGGTGTGGTGTCATGGAGATGGATTCAGGGGGATGCCCCCATACCATGAGGTGCCTCATATGCTGGTATTTTTGTATTTTATCCCTTGGGGTTGTCGTTGGGATCTGTTTAAATCGATATATTTAAATTCTCAATTTTTTTAATTGATGGGTTTCCCTAAGAATTCAGAATCGTTTTATTAGTCTTTGTTCAATAATTTATGATTATAAAATCAAGAAAATAATTACCAATATTTATTCATTATTCCCAGGCACTTCTGCTAGCCAGTGGGGATCAAGAACAACCTTCGAGCCTTACGGGGGAACATGTCAGGTTCATGATTAGATGATGGCCAGATCTATTTCATGGTAGATAGACACAAAGGTCATTAATTACATGTCATGAGTGATACTTCAGTTTTCCTTAGAAGACAACCAAGGACAAACTCCAATGACATGGAATTTATAAAACATATAGAGTTATACATGGGATTATGATATGTTCTCCATGGAAAACCTCATGGGGTTTTTATTGATTATATCTTGAGTTATAATTGGAATCCATCAAAGGAATGTCCCAGATGAACTCAGGTTTTAAATTAATTAAATCAAATGAAATGGCATTTGAAATGTCTCCATGGAAAATTACGTGCTCTGAGTTGGTCTTTACATATATTGTTTAGATTTCCTTCTGAGGCATTTGTTGTGTTCTAGAAATATGGGGGATTCCATGTTTGTTCCATATATAAGAATATATAAATTCAATGTAATTTAATTATTAATTGTTAATATTAAATGAAATGGATATTAAATATGTACTTTCACATAAAGGATGTTTACTTTTTTAGTTCTCCATGTTTACATCATTACACATTACACTCTAACTGATATATATTTCTACTCACTGATTGGAACAAACCATTGGTGGTTCCTATTGGGATTAATTCTATCACCCAGTTTGGGTCATGTTTTTATTCCCAAACAAATTATATAGTTACTGGAGGAAACAAGGGAAATCACCCTAATATAGATACTAAATATGATTCTTTGGAGCAGGGAATCATGGGACCTAGATGACACTTATAATGTTGCTAAGACACATTTAATATTTTTAATTTTGAGACATGTAATTTTTATGTCTATTATATACACTTTTCAATGTTCTTTAAGAGACAAGTGACATATGTGACCATCTTTTATATGGTATGACTTTTGTCTTGGTTTTTATTACCGGTCTTTAGTTGATTATTTCTATTGTATGGATTACTTCTTCCACTAATTGTATAATTTACTGATATTCTACACTACTATACTAATTTAATAGACAAGTAGGATTCCCATAGACACATTTTTTCCCTCGCTGCTAGTTTCCAACCTCTCACATTTGGGGAGATGTGATGGAGGCAATGTATCCCATCGGGCATGGAGATCCTTTCTGTGGAATTTGGTTCTAGGATGTTACAAATTGGTGTGAAAGGGGATTATTTTCTTGTTTTTATAATTAGGTGGAATGAATAGACCATGATATTAAGGGAATTTAGATTGTTAATAATATTTGCATAAGATAATCGACCCAAGGTATAGAGAGATGAAAATTTTCATCAAATTAAATAGATTTTTTTGGATTTTGATAGTTATAGTTGATTTGATTCCACCATTGGGTGATGAACTAAATTTATATTTCTGTCGAGGATATGAATTTGGGTTATATTATTTTTCAACCCAATGAGATAAGTTTATTCGATCTCATGAATCATATAATCCCCAGTTATATTTCACATTCCTTGCATTATTCAATTCCATTTATGATGCATTACCGATTAAATTATGTTGTGATATATGTTGTGATACATATGCCTAATATTGTGTTTGGTGTATATAGGTTATTTATGGCTTGAAATAGATTAAAACCAATATTTTTTCCCTCTTTTGTGTGTCCCCTCTTCGACTGGAATTTAGAAGATAATATTTCACCCTTAATGTCAAATGTGTTCTGATGTTCCATAGGTGGACGACCATCTTTGATATCTAGGGAGTATTGGCCCCCATGGTTTATAACTTGGCATTCCCTTGGTTTACCATTCTAAAAGGGATGTGGTAAAAAATAAATTCATATTAATTCTTTGAATATTAATGTGATATCAGATATAAATTAAATAATTTTGATAACAATTGCAACTAAATGGATTAGCAACGAACTTGACGAGACCTGACCATGGTAGTGGGATTTCAGTAATGTCTCTCACTTTTACGTGAACTTTTTAACACCTAGACCTAGACCATGTGGATGGAAGACATTTGTACGCTCATTTGAAGGTTTTTACATATAATATCTACATTTCTATGCTTTTGATATTTGAACTCTTTTAATGATCATGAACTAAGATGTGTGTTTAGAATTGTAGAACATTTCCACCACAATGACCTGATGTTTTACACAATGAGGGTGGAGATGATAACAAATATGAGGTGGTGGGCCATGGGATACAAGAAGATCATCTAGTTATGAATGATTATGTACCAATTTTTGTAATTGACATAGGTAATCGGGCACAATTCTATGAAAAATTTATGTAATTCATGCAGACCTTATAGGAAGCACCACAACCTACCACGTCTATTGATGAGCAGAAAAGATTGTTCTAATAGCAACATCCAACCACATTTTTTGTGGATGGTGGAATACAGTCTACAAATTAGTGTCTAGAGTCTAGGCTATCTATCATTGATAATCTTAAGATTTATCCTAAGTGGAGGGTCAAGCTTGTTATGTGTATGTTGTGTGACTCCGCCTAGAGATGGTGGGGTGTTATCACTTTAGATCGAATGTCATTAATAGATGGATTAGAGGGTTTTTAGACAATATTATATGAATAATTCTATCCCGAGACATTAAATGATGAAAAATCCAATGATTTTAACCATTTTGAGAAGGGAATGCTATATTTTATGGATTACATAGTCTGTTTAACTATTTTCTAGTGCATCATTCATATTTTGATAGGTGATGATATATCAAAATCTAGGTCAATTTGGGATGGTCTTTGGTATGAAATATGATCAAATGTAAAAGTATTCTATCTAACTACTATATATGGGATAGTGAGTCTTTCTATAATAATAGAATGTAACTTGATGGAATTTGGAGGTTTTAGCTAGGGATGTTAAACACCTAGGTCTAATACTAGATCAACATGTAGTAGGAAGAATCGTCTGTGGCTTCCACGCGGTGATACTCATATATAAAATAGACATTCTTGTATCCAAATGTTCTGCCTCCAGTGTTTTAGGCCAGGATATATAGGGACATAGTTTTTTAGGGACTCAAACATATGTCGTTCCTATAGTAGGATTTTCCACCTATAGTGATTATATAGAAAATTTCCACCAGATTCAAGTGGGAGAGGGTCTCCACTTACTCCACATTCATAAATAAGAACTGAAGCTTCTCTCCAGGTAGAGAGACATAATATAGAATTCAGATTAGGCCGAGACGGTGGCCATGATTGTGGTAGTCAGACACCAATTCTGTAGTTATAGTATGGTGGATATGCACTGTGTAACCAGGCAATATCACATGGATGTGGTTCATTCTAGCTATATGATGTGAAACAAACCAATAAGGATAATGATCCCGGACCTTATAATGTTAGATTTACTCTTCTAGTAGCCTATAATTTATGTTATGTGCATTTTGATATAGGGGATTCACATAGTTTTATATCTATTATGTTTATGGTGATTATTTGGATTAGTGTTATATCTTTGATGGTGTTATGACAGTAGACACAACATTGGGAATCAGAGTGGAGGTTGTATGGTAGTTCATAGAGTTACCCATTGAGATTAACATGTTTCACTTACTCTAGAGTCATTATGTCCTAAAAATGATAGGTCTTGTCTTCATATATGGGATGGACTATCTTGTTGCTTAACAACCTTATAATTAATGATATCACTCGATGGGGAATTTTACATCACCATAGGGAATCGTGTTTGTTCACAAGGATGAATGCGATGTTTAGGAAAGTCATGCCAAACCACAACATCATTGTCTAGGAAACATGATATACCATATTAAGAGATTAAATCTGGGTGACATGGTAACACGTCAGGTGGATTTCTATCTCGTCGTTGATCATTTACGGGATGTCTTCCTAGAATAATTCTCAGGATTACCTCTAATGGGAGAGGTAGATTCTCCTTTCAATATACTAGATGTACCTGCACCTATATACACTACTCCTTATAGGATGTATAAAAATAATATACAAGAGAACAAGATGAAGACATAGGATTTAGAGGCAAATGGTTTCATCTGATCCAATACATTTTTCGAAAAAGGAATATGATACCCTCAGGATATGTGTGGAATAAAAAAATATAAACCAATTGGCAGTTAAAAAAACTATTTCCTCTACCACGTAAAGATTATGTCTTTCACCTTATCTAGGGGGTATTGAGACATTTCAAATATTTATTTGAGATATGGTTATGATCATGTTCATGTTATACCATCATACATACCTCACACATCTTTTTAGAGAAGTTATGGTATATATGAGTATTTGGTTGGGTAGTTCAGTCTATCAAACATGCTAGTGGTCTCCATGGAATTGATAGACCGAGTGTTCCATCCACACATAAATTAATTTTTGGTGGTTTTGTGGACAATGATGGTGTATTATCATAATTTACATGAACATCCCACCCTTATAGTGATCATTTTGAATACACTGATAGATAATTAGTTATTTACTAAGCTCAAGATGTTCCACTTCTTGGATGGAGTATATTTACTTATTGGGTAACATTATCTCATAGATATGAGTATCAGTGGACCCCGATAAGTTTACAGTTATAGATTACTTGGAAAATCCCAAGAATGTCCTTGTGGAATGGAATTTATTAGATATTGTTGGTTACTATAAGATCTTAATTCAAAGATTATCATTCTTAGAAGTGATGTTGATGGGATTGACTATGAAGGGTGTGAATTCTTTATGGAGGGATTTGTGGGATATATCGTTTTTGTTTTAGAAAGGAAAATTTACTTCTACACTAGTAAAAAAATTTATAGAGCCAGATATGAGTTATACTATGTACATTGATGCATCAGGTATTGGGTTGGGAGAAGTTCTTATGAAGGGGGATCGAATTGTCTCAAACAGTTCTTTGAAATTGATGCCACACTAGAGGAACTACCTGAAACACATTCACAAGTCAGTTGTGGATGTTCATGCATTGTATTGTGGGATACATTACATACTTTGAGAGTATTTTGAAGTGTGCATAGACTACAAAATCCTCAAGTACCTATTATATAGCATGATCAAAACATGAGGAAGAATATGTGAGATGAGTACCTATATTGTTTTGACATCAATATTTCCAACATGCATGGTAATGTCATTGTTGTGGCCAATGATCTAAGAAGGAGGTCTCATATTCAGGTAGTACAACATGCCCGTGGTGAGTAAATGTTTATGGTGTTTTTCAATAAAATGTGCTTGGGGGTTAATGGTAGTTAGTGGATTATTTACCCTTCTTATTTAGTTTTTACGTCTAAAAAATTCGATATAAAAAAGATGAGGATGTTTTCAATCACATAATTCCTAGTTTTGTAGGAGTGTCTGGATGTTGGGGAACCTCCTTCTATATGATATTTAGGTGAGGATGAGATCCAACTAGTACATAGTTGAATATGGGTTTATGTAGACATGAATTATAATCTATCTCGGGATTTTCATGATTCCACGTGGGAAGTACACCTGGGTGTCACCAATATGTATCGATATTTTCATCTATAGTACTAGTTTCTGGGAATGAAAAGAGATGTAGGTAGTTTTTTTATGAGTTCTTCCACCTATCAGTAGGTGAAGGCAGAACAACAGCGAATAGCAGGAATTTTACCATAGATATCCATTCTGGAGTGGAATTTAAATGATTCCATGATAGATATCATGATTGGTTTACCAAGGTCAACTTAAGGAAATGAATTTTTATGGTTTTTTGTTTATAGGCTCATGAATGTCACTCACTTTCATCCAATCAAGGGAACCTTTTTAGTTGATGAGAATAGTATGTCTTATATCAGTGAGATTGTTAAACTACATGGGGTCCCATATTCTATCATTTCAGATAGGGTTTCCTAGTTTACTTATCATTTCTAGGAAGGTATTTGAAGGGTGTTAGGTAAACAGGTTCTTCCCAACATAGAAAACAAAAGCCAGAAAAATGTCTATCAAAGTACAAGATTCATGTTCCTGAGGAAATGCTTTTGGCATGCATCATAGATTGTGAGGGATATTGGGAGTGGCATATAACACTAGTAAAATTATATTACAATAAGAGAATTCAAGATACTATTTATATGTCATCATATAAGACTTGGAACAATTAGCCATGCCAATAACCCTATATTGGCTGGAGGTAGTAGAGGCAGCTATTCTAAGACTTCATATTGTCTTGGAGACCACAGAAATGTGTAGTTGATTTGGATATGGATGGATACTTTGATATATCATTATTTATATTAAATTAATTGAAACAGGGAACCTATAGATTTTGAGATTTGGTATATGATTTTTTTTGTCATTAACATTATCCTTCCTTAGTTCTTTATCTCTCTCTATTAGTTCACTGGGATTATATTTCCCTTGAAAATACATATTTTATTATTTTCCCTATGAGGAGACCTAGTTAATAAATTCTCTAGATAACCATTATGTTTATAACTTCCCATTTTAAATGACGTTTTATTATTTAGCTTCATGATGTGGGTTTTTATTAATAAATTATAAAATGATTAAATAATTTATAAAATAGATGGATTTTTATGGAGAAATTCATTTAAAGGGGGGTGGAATGTATCGCAATGTTATCTTTATAAAATTGTTTTTTAAAATTTTATTTGTTTGAAATCTTATGTTTCATACAATAAAATGTCTAGGAAAACTATGGAATACTATTAAAACATATATCGACATTATAAAATAACCCATAAATTGTGGGGGAATAAATATGAATAAATAGATAAATAATAGAATAAACATATAGGTCTAACTCAATATTATAGTATTTGTACATTCTCATAATTATGATCACAATTTTTTTAGTAATGTCACATTATTCTTCAAAAAATATATTGTCCTAAAAAATTATTTTCTAATATATTTGTGAGGGAATATTAATTTCAAGAACATGTGGAAAACGTTTTTAACATAAATATTTTCATTTTTTTTAATTTTGAATGTAAAAATTCACATAAAATGAGGATTTTAATCATTTTTTAAAAACAAATTCCCAAGAAAGACTGAAAAAACTTATTTTTATTGAAAACCATATATTTTATAAAATACTTTATATAATAAAATTATTTTCTAGATTTGTTTTAAATTTCCATTATTTCATTTTTGTAACACCCCAAGATTTCATAGTGTGTTATTTCTTCAAAATAATTCAATAACTTGCACTACACGCAACACCGAGTTCAAGCGCACCATGACTTACCAAACAAGCCGTTCAAAAAAGGTTATGAATAGTATTAACTAAATTTTAAACTTTATATAATCCTTATAATTTTAGAATCCATATTATGAGTTTCTTAGACATAATGTAAGAACAAATTCATCTTCAGTATTGTAGTTTTACCAACTTTTAATAGTGAACCCTTTTTAAATAAAATATTTTAAACTTTTTGACTAAATGGGGACATCAAAAAATTTAAAATAAAACATCCCAAGCTTCCACGGTACGCTTTCCTTTGAATAAAACAGTAGCGTGTGTTGTACGCAACTTCGAGTTTTAACACACACCACACCCGATCAAACTAGCCGTTATGAATAGTAATACTTAATTTTTTGAAATTATATATATATTTTATATTTCAAAATGGACTTCATTTTTGGATTCGGAATATCAAATTTAGCCTAAGGTGAAATTTTGGTACTTTTCGGATAACTTTCATATTTTGATGAATAGTAAAAATTACTAAATTTTAATTAAAAACAACTTTTTTAATCAAAATAATTAATAGTGATAAATTTTGAATTTGAGTGGTTTTAAAGTATATTTAGAATATATTTTTACCATTTAATATAATTTTGGTCATTGGACATAATTTTACAATTAAACCGAACATAAACAAATGTCAATCTTTTGATAGTTATTATCTCTTAAAAACACGCTTTTTGTTTTGACAGTAGTAATTAATTTTAAATTAATTTCTGCCACTTCTGTGTTTTGAATTTGGAAAAATGGATTCCATATTTGGAATCAGGATGTTCAAATTGTGTAAATAGGTAACTTTTATTTTTAGACATTTTGAATAATTACTGCGGTAAATATTTTATTTACCATGGTTAAGGGTAAATCCGGTAAATAAGGGTTAAAAAATAATATTATAATAATACTAAATTACCCTAAAACGTGTCTTAACCCTATTGGTTGATACATGGTCGACCATGGGCATATTTGGGTCAATTTTGGGACCCCATTGATCCACTTGTAAGTGATAATGACACTTTATTTTAAATATGTTAAAATGAATACAAAAATGGCATAAGCTTATATCTTTTAAAAGAACAATTTTTACATAGGGTTATACATGTTGGATTTTAGATTATAAATATTCATTAGAAAGATAAAAAGATTTCCTACATAATGATTTTTTATTTATAATTTTTAGACATCAAATAATTTAAATTATTAATGACACAATAATGATGCAATGTTTACCTCATTAATAAATCATTTAAATAAATAAGATTATAATGATTAAAATATTATCTAAAACATGTCCAATTCTTATTGGTTAATGTTATTTAGAATATGAGTCATATTCGCTTCGACCTCAATGATTGTTGGACCATTATAAACCGAATATAATTATATTATAAAGTAATACTTTCACTCTTTCCTAAAGAGCCCCTCCTCTCCCTTATAAAAGGAGACCACTTCTACTCATTCCTCACACCTCTCAAGCCACTTGGCTCATCCAAACTCTGCCCAACTAAGCTCCCCACATCCCTCTCCTCCTCCTTGAAGCTTCCCCTTAGGCATAAAGCATTTCAAGAAGTCCTTTGGTTCCAACCAAAGTGAGTTACCTAAATTAAAGGTAACATTTTCTCTTAAATTATTTTCAATTATTTTGCTTCTCCAACCCCCAAACTCTTTTTATTTCCTTTCTTTTGTAACAACACCATTATCCAAAATATACTAGGATGTTGTTATAAGAAGGATTAAAACTACACATTCACACAACTCCATCTAATGGATGATGAACATAATGTTTCTGTGGATGGCAAACTAACGCCTCACGAAACGATGATTGTTCAAATACATCTTACCGCCTCTCATGGTGGCCATTAGGATGTAAATGTAATTAAATATGATATTAATGATATATATTTTATATATAAGCTTCTGTAATTCCATTTTATTTCATAAAATTATTCGTTTCATGTTGTATATACATACGGTAATTTCATTTGAGGAAGTGCGGACTACCGCCCCCTTAAAATGATATGACTCGTTCATACCACACATGGAACATATAAAGGATGGTGTTAATGAACTTAAGTAACATATATAAAATATTATATTTTACTTGAATAGTAATATACCTATGTATCATTTGTATTTGATTCTTTAAAAATAAAAATTAAATGGAAGTAGCATTCGTGCGTACGTACGGACTACCGTCTCCACAAACGCGATGAGATTCATTCTCCATCGTATCCATTCAAGTATAATTATCATTTGATGATTTAAAAATGATGTTTAAAGACTTGATACCATTCTGGATATGAATAATATACATCCCATTAATAACGAATATGGCTCACATAACAAAGAATGTAAAGTAAAATGAACCTGTTAACACCTCAAATGACGATAATTCTAAGATATTATTAACAAATCAATGTTAAAAGATCATATATGATATCATATTAAAGTAACTGATTCTTGTATTATTCAATAACAATTATTTCACCATTATACAGGAGGTAAACCTACCATCGACCAAGGAAAAAGTACAAAGTAAGGGATTCTCTTATCTCACATTCAATTCCGTGAGATTTCCATTGTTCACTACTAAATTATTGAAAGTGGTGTATTGTGTACTTCCATTTGATATATATTATCATGATTCACTTTATATTCATGTTATTCTGTAAATAATTTGGTGGTTATTAACTTTTGGCCATGCGACTCAGTTGATTAACGTGGTAAGGGGTTTCTTGTCTCACTTTTAATTCCGTGAGAATTCCATTGATCACCACTTAATTATTGCATGTGGTGTATGTGTACTACCCATGATTGTATTCATTGTGTAATATAATTTATTTTATGGGTATTTACATCATCATGGTATGATCTTTCTTTCATGGGTGTTTGTTTCTTAGGTTACCTAATCAATAAAGGAATTTGAGATTTCAATTTCCACTCATTTGGCTTTACGCATATTTCATTGATTATATTACCCCAAGATTATGTGTGGAATCACTATTCATTTGATTATGTCATAATTTCCACTCCCCTTCCTGTGGATATAATTTTGATACACATAATCACTCCATTGAAAATTCTCAAGTCATTGATATGAATTTGATAAGAGTAATTTTAACTCTTTCACCATTTGTTGAGTTAAACATCCAATTCGTTGGTGTTGTTTTTACAGGAATATGTGTGAATATACTTTGATTGTTTTACACTGAATATCCAATCATATTTAGTGTATTTATATTTTTCACACATAATTATGTTATTGATTTATCCTTAACCTAAGGATATGGCCTTTATGAGAGATTTCATCTCAACTTACATTCCATTGAGACTTCTTTGTTGATATACACCAAATCACTTTTATGTGGTGTATATAATGTACTTTGACATAGTATATCATGAATTCCCTTTATTCTCATGATATTACAAAGTTTTGATTACCTCAATTATTTTCATTCAAGTGTCTCTCTTTTGGTTAGAATCTCTAACTAAAATACCATTTTTAAATGTTTTAAAGACTTATTCATCTAAATCTTTCTCATTAATGTCCATGTTTTAAAAATGGTTTTAAGGATTTATTTATATGGACATTAAAGTTTAGAAATTAAAACTCCTTTAAAAAAGTTTCAAAGTGGTATGGGACACTTTGATTCAAAAATCTATTTTTAAATGGCTTCTTGACAAATAGTGTGACTTTTAAATGTTTTCAAGAAAAGGGGGATATTTCTCTCAAATAGTTTTGATGATTATTTTCATCTATGTAAACATCCTTCATTATTCATGATTGAGGTTAATGTGATACAATACAATCTTCCATATTGTATCAAATGAGTCATATTTGACTGTGGATGTTCTATTTTTATACCATTCATGGTTTGTGGTTAAAGTATTGACATTTCGTATGCTAGTTTTAATATGAATGTTTATTTTATTCTTAAACCTATTCATATGAGGAATGCATTGGACATAATAAGTGACGGGTGGAGCCCGCTATAGCTCCTCGATGCATCGGTAGGTCTCATGAGACAAACTAGTGTCTTGGCACAAGGCCTTGGCAAAATCTTATTTGTAGTCTTGGCACGAGGCCTTGGCTATGTGGTTATGATAGTCTGGCATTATGCATTCCATCATTATGAAAGTGGTTATTGATATTGCATGTGATCATTTGACTAGTAGAATATCCATGTGAGTAAGTAAATGGCATTATTTCATTTTACCTTTGCCATTTTATGCTGAAGTTCAAGTTTCAAAGGCTTTTGTTTTAGTTATAAATTGCCTTAAGTGTTTATGCTTATTTATGAAAGCTTCTGCTATAATGTTATCCTTACTGAGCATCCGAGCTCACCCCTTTGAATGTTTTATTTTTTTCCAGGATTATGAAGAAGTAATTTATGAATGACCTGCAGGGATAGTATGAGGGGATATGAAGACAAGATGTTTTTTTTATGATGTAATGTAAAAATTTATGGATGTATCTAGTTATTCCAAGGCTACTAAACTAATCGGTCTTTCGAGACTTGATCTTTCTCATGATCATGCCAATGTTCTGTAATAATGCACCGACTCTGGGTAACTAGGGTCGGGGCGTTACAGTTGGTATCAGAGGAAGTTTAGTACAAACCTTGGTAGCTAGATTTAGATAAACTCTGATTAGAGCACGTAGACCTAAGATGAACTTTGAGGATTAGTATAAAAGAACTTCCTAGAATTTTGGTATTGTAGAGATTTTGTGAGTTTTCCGAGCAATACATCCCTGTCTGGATACGAGCAGGTAGAGGCGGCTTTGGCACAGATGTACCTAGGGGTAAAACCCGAAAACACCGCTTTGAGCTAGACTCGAACGGGAACTGGTGCACGACAACGGGCCTTGCTGCACTCTTGGTTACGACACTCCCGGGGGATATGCTTAGGATAATTTACATTTTCCTTACAAACCGATTTAAGTAATATATACATAAGATGAGAGTAAATGACCTTGGTTAATCCTAATATGTTTCAAATTGAGAATATGGTGACATTTTAATCTCTAAATGATTTTACGACTACTATTACTCACACAGTGCTTTCTGGTTTTAGTCAATGGCTGGATTCCAAGGAAGTCATAGTGACTTTGAGAATGATGTACAAGGTGGGAACGGTGGTGGAAATGAGCAAAAAAATGGAATGTTGATAGGCGTAAAAGATATCGTCTTTATTCCAAATCTGTTTTCCAAAAATATGATCAACAACATATATATTAACCAACTCCCAGACTCAACAAGGAAGAGAAAGGTGATAAATGATAAGATCTCCAGCAATGGAGACCATGGAGAAAAGAAACCTCAATTTTCATCATACAGGAATTGTGGAAAAAGACACCCAGGAAAGTGTCTCAATGGGACAACGAAATGTTTTACGTGCGGGAAGGAAGGACATAAAGTGAAGAATTGCCGAAGAAAAATGAAGAGTACTATGGAAGAAGATAAAAATATTCCCAAGAGTCCATTTACAGTCATTTGCCGTAAATGTAGGGGACCTGTCCATTACCCGAGTGAATGTCCTATTTTATAGGATATTTTCTTGCTCAAAGAAGAAGCTATGTGGAAATAAATGGTTGGAGAAAAATTTAAAAAGTATTAGCACTCCTTGTTGATGGGTTTACTTTGGAATAATTTTCTCTTGTATTTGTAACCCCTCAGTTTGCCATGTGAGAATGATATTTGAGGAATAATTGTCTCTTCTCTTGTGGATATAGGTATAAATAACCATTTGGTTTTATATGATCATTGGGGTTTGAGAAAATGATAAGTTATTATAATTTGGGATGAAAATGCAAAGTATGATATAACATTTGTGGTTAAATTATGAAAAATTTATCTCATTTTTGTAATATTATAGAATATAGTTTTTGAAAAAGGACAACACGTAGATCGTGTGACAACCCGTCGCGTCGGACAAAGCTGTGGGAATCGAACCCACAACCAAAGTGCGATTGGGATTTATCGCCTACCACTGGACTACGTGAAGTCCCTGGTTAATATGACTATTTTTTTATGTTAAATGATTTTATTGATCAATAATAAGATGATTTGGGTTCTTATGTCTTATCAAATGAATACCCTTGGTATAGGAAAATGATTTGGTGATTAAGTGATAAATGTTATTTTGGAAGATGTTCATTTTGTTAGGAACACTATATGCCCAAGGAAAATAGAATACAATGAGGTTTCATTTGTAGAGTAATGGTGGATTTTTATCTACATTTTTATTGTTGATTTATAGTGATTTGGGTTATTTATGGAAATGATTAACCTATAACAGAGAATATGTGATGGTGTTAATTACTTTTAAGTATGTGACTTTAAGAGTATTTGATGTCATTTGGAGATACAATGTAACATGGGAGACTACATAATCAAATTCTTCTATGTTTTGGGTTTCAATATTAGTTTGGATTATATTAAAGGATTTTAAGGACAATTGGTTATTGAATGGTATCTATTTAACTTTGTGTTATTGTTGGTTTAATTTTAGAAATTAAGATTAGTGCATATTTATCTCAATGAATATCCTTTTGGGGGATCATTAGATCATTCACTAACCATTTTGGTTTTGATTAATCTTCAAAGACAATGTAAATATATGGTTTCTCCTGCATGGATCATGTGATTCTATAGATGTTTATTCTAACTCTTCCAGTGTGACCAAGTCTTCTTGGATACTCATCGTTTAAAAAAAATTGAGTTAGTGGTGGAAATTTATTAAAGAATGAAAATCTACTTAAAATTTAAGTATATCTCATAATGTTCTTAGTCAATATCATAAATGAATTCCTCTTCCTTATGTAATGTAACTTTAAAAAAAAATGTTGTCCTAGATGGTACCTTAAATCATCACTAATTTATGGGTTTGGGATTGTTGGCCTTTCCATAGCCATGTTCTCTACCACTCTCCATCAGATAATTGATGGTTAGATTTCTCCTCCATATCCATATTTTCCTACATGGAACTCTAGTATGTGTTATTTTCGGTAATCTTCATACTTTCCACTCTTTATTTTAAATAGAGGGCTCATTAATTCATTTTTCGATGTGGGATTTCAACTAAGATATTTTGAAATGTCAAAAATGTGTGATCCCAATACCCTATATTTTGTTGAACCGATGGTACTTCAAATCATCATAGATTGATGAGTTTAAGGACCTCAATTTTATACTTGTTTGTGATTGATGACCTCAACCACTACCTATAAATATTTACGTTTTTCCTCCAATTATATGTCTCTAATTTCCACCAATGTTCTCCTAATCGAGATCATAATTTGGTGGTGACCCTCTCATTTCTCTTTTCCTCATATTAAGACTAAATTTTAGTAAACCAATTTCCGATGTGGGTTTTCCCACAAATATATTTTCTATTTTCAACCTTTTATTTTCGAAGAACAATTTCAAATTGCGAGGACGCAATTTATTGAAGGAGGGGAGAATGTAACACCCCAAGATTTCATAGTGTGTTATTTCTTCAAAATAATTCAATAACTTGCACTACACGCAACACCGAGTTCAAGCGCACCATGACTTACCAAACAAGCCGTTCAAAAAAGGTTATGAATAGTATTAACTAAATTTTAAACTTTATATAATCCTTATAATTTTAGAATCCATATTATGTGTTTCTTAGACATAATGTAAGAACAAATTCATCTTCAGTATTGTAGTTTTACCAACTTTTAATAGTGAACCCTTTTTAAATAAAATATTTTAAACTTTTTGACTAAATGGGGACATCAAAAAATTTAAAATAAAACATCCCAAGCTTCCACGGTACGCTTTCCTTTGAATAAAACAGTAGCGTGTGTTGTACGCAACTTCGAGTTTTAACACACACCACAACCGATCAAACTAGCCGTTATGAATAGTAATACTTAATTTTTTGAAATTATATATATATTTTATATTTAAAAATGGACTTCATTTTTGGATTCGGAATATCAAATTTAGCCTAAGGTGAAATTTTGGTACTTTTCGGATAACTTTCATATTTTGATGAATAGTAAAAATTACTAAATTTTAATTAAAAACAACTTATTTAATCAAAATAATTAATAGTGATAAATTTTGAATTTGAGTGGTTTTAAAGTATATTTAGAATATATTTTTACCATTTAATATAATTTTGGTCATTGGACATAATTTTACAATTAAACCGAACATAAACAAATGTCAATCTTTTGATAGTTATTATCTCTTAAAAACACGCTTTTTTGTTTTGACAGTGGTAATTAATTTTAAATTAATTTCTGCCACTTCTGTGTTTTGAATTTGGAAAAATGGATTCCATATTTGGAATCAGTATGTTCAAATTGTGTAAATAGGTAACTTTTATTTTTAGACATTTTGAATAATTACTGCGGTAAATATTTTATTTACCATGGTTAAGGGTATATCCGGTACATAAGGGTTAAAAAATAATATTATAATAATACTAAATTACCCTAAAACGTGTCTTAACCCTATTGGTTGATACATGGTCGACCATGGGCATCTTTGGGTCAATTTTGGGACCCCATTGATCCACATGTAAGTGATAATGACACTTTATTTTAATTAAGTTAAAATGAATACAAAAATGGCATAAGCTTACATCTTTTAAAAGAACAATTTTTACATAGGGATATACATGTTGGATTTTCGATTATAAATATTTATTAGAAAGCTAAAAAGATTTCCTACATAATTATTTTTTATTTATAATTTTTATACATCAAATAATTTAAATTATTAATGACACAATAATGATGCAATGTTTACCTCATTAATAAATCATTTAAATAAATAAGATTATAATGATTAAAATATTATCTAAAACCTGTCCAATTCTTATTGGTTGATGTTATTTAGAATATGAGTCATATTCGCTTCGACCTCAATGATTTTTGGACCATTATAAACCGAATATAATTATATTATAAAGTAATACTTTCACTCTTTCCTAAAGAGCCCCTCCTCTCCCTTATAAAAGGAGACCACTTCTACTCATTCCTCACACCTCTCAAGCCACTTGGCTCGTCCAAACTCTGCCCAACTAAGCTCCCCACATCCCTCTCCTCCTCCTTGAAGCTTCCCCTTAGGCAGAAAGCATTTCAAGAAGTCCTTTGGTTCCAACCAAAGTGAGTTACCTAAATTAAAGGTAACATTTTCTCTTAAATTATTTTCAATTATTTTGCTTCTCCAACCCCCAAACTCTTTTTATTTCCTTTCTTTTGTAACAACACCAGTATCCAAAATATACTAGGATGTTGTTATAAGAAGGATTCAAACTACACATTCACACAACTCCATCTAATGGATGATGAACATAATGTTTCTGTGGATGGCAAACTAACGCCTCACGAAACGATGATTGTTCAAATACATCTTACCGCCTCTCATGGTGGCCATTAGGATGGAACTGTAATTAAATATGATATTAATGATATATATTTTATATATAAGCTTCTGTAATTCCATTTTATTTCATACAATTATTCGTTTCATGTTGTATATACATACGATAATTTCATTTGAGGAAGTGCGGACTACCGCCCCCTAAAAATGATATGACTCGTTCATACCACACGTGGAACGTATAAAGGATGGTGTTAATGAACTTAAGTAACATATATAAAATATTATATTTTACTTGAATAGTAATATACCTATGTATCATTTGGATTTGATTCTTTAAAAATAAAAATTAAATGGAAGTTGCATTCGTGCGCACGTACGGACTACCGTCTCCACGAATGCGATGAGATTCATTCTCCATCGTATCCATTCAAGTATAATTATCATTTGATGATTTAAAAATGATGTTTAAAGACTTGATACCATTCTGGATATGAATAATATACATCCCATTAATAACGAATATGGCTCACATAACAAAGAATGTAAAGTAAAATGAACCTGTTAACACCTCAAATGACGATAATTCTAAGATATTATTAACAAATCAATTTTAAAAGATCATATATGATATCATATTAAAGTAACTGATTCTTGTATTATTCAATAACAATTATTTCACCATTATACAGGAGGTAAACCTACCATCGACCAATGAAAAAGTACAAAGTAAGGGATTCTCTTATCTCACATTCAATTCCGTGAGATTTCCATTGTTCACTACTAAATTATTGAAAGTGGTGTATTGTGTACTTCCATTTGATATATATTATCATGATTCACTTTATATTCATGTTATTCTGTAAATAATTTGGTGGTTATTAACTTTTGGCCATGCGACTCAGTTGATTAACGTGGTAAGGGGTTTCTTGTCTCACTTTTAATTCCGTGAGAATTCCATTGATCACCACTTAATTATTGCATGTGGTGTATGTGTACTACCCATGATTGTATTCATTGTGTAATATAATTTATTTTATGGGTATTTACATCATCATGGTATGATCTTTCTTTCATGGGTTTTGGTTTCTTAAGTTACCTAATCAATAAAGGAAATTGAGATTTCAATTTCCACTCATTTGGCTTTACACATATTTCATTGATTATATTACCCCAAGATTATGTGTGGAATCACTATTCATTTGATTATGTCATAATTTCCACTCCCCTTCCTGTGGATATACTTTTGATACACATAATCACTCCATTGAAAATTCTCAAGTCATTGATATGAATTTGATAAGAGTAATTTTAACTCTTTCACCATTTGTTGAGTTAAACATCCAATTCGTTGGTGTTGTTTTTACAGGAATATGTGTGAATATACTTTGATTGTTTTACACTGAATATCTAATCATATTTAGTGTATTTATATTTTTCACACATAATTATGTTATTGATTTATCCTTAACCTAAGGATATGGCCTTTTTGAGAGATTTCATCTCAACTTACATTCCATTGAGACTTCTTTGTTGATATACACCAAATTACTTTTATGTGGTGTATATAATGTACTTTGACATAGTATATCATGATTTCCCTTTATTCTCATGATATTACAAAGTTTTGATTACCTCAATTATTTTCATTCAAGTGTCTCTCTTTTGGTTAGAATCTCTAACTAAAATACCATTTTTAAATGTTTTAAAGACTTATTCATCTAAATATTTCTCATTAATGTCCATGTTTTAAAAATGGTTTTAAGGATTTATTTATATGGACATTAAAGTTTAGAAATTAAAACTCCTTTAAAAAAGTTTCAAAGTGGTATGGGACACTTTGATTCAAAAATCTATTTTTAAATGGCTTCTTGACAAATAGTGTGACTTTTAAATGTTTTCAAGAAAAGGGGGATATTTCTCTCAAATAGTTTTGATGATTATTTTCATCTATGTCAACATCCTTCATTATTCATGATTGAGGTTAATGTGATACAATACAATCTTCCATATTGTATCAAATGAGTCATATTTGACTGTGGATGTTCTATTTTTATACCATTCATGGTTTGTGGTTAAAGTATTGACATTTCGTATGCTAGTTTTAATATGAATGTTTATTTTATTCTTAAACCTATTCATATGAGGAATGCATTGGACTTAATAAGTGACGGGTGGAGCCCGCTATAGCTCCTCGATGCATCGGTAGGTCTCATGAGACAAACTAGTGTCTTGGCACAAGGCCTTGGCAAAATCTTATTTGTAGTCTTGGCACGAGGCCTTGGCTATGTGGTTATGATAGTCTGGCATTATGCATTCCATCATTATGAAAGTGGTTATTGATATTGCATGTGATCATTCGACTAGTAGAATATCCATGTGAGTAAGTAAATGGAATTATTTCATTTTACCTTTGCCATTTTATGCTGAAGTTCAAGTTTCAAAGGCTTTTGTTTTAGTTATAAATTGCCTTAAGTGTTTATGCTTATTTATGAAATCTTCTGCTATAATGTTATCCTTACTGAGCATCCGAGCTCACCCCTTTCAATGTTTTATTTTTTTCCAGGATTATGAAGAAGTAATTTATGAATGAC
Source organism: Viscum album (assembly GCA_963277665.1). Classification (NCBI taxonomy): domain Eukaryota; kingdom Viridiplantae; phylum Streptophyta; class Magnoliopsida; order Santalales; family Viscaceae; genus Viscum; species Viscum album. Next base: position 961,889,564 of record OY728127.1, read on the forward strand.
CTGCAGGGATAGTATGAGGGGATATGAAGACAAGATGTTTTTTTATGATGTAATGTAAAAATTTATGGATGTATCTAGTTATTCCAAGTCTACTAAACTAATCGGTCTTTCGAGACTTGATCTTTCTCATGATCATGCCAATGTTATGTAATAATGCACCGACTCTGGGTAACTAGGGTCGGGGCGTTACAGTTGGTATCAGAGGAAGTTTAGTACAAACCTTGGTAGCTAGATTTAGATAAACTCTGATTAGAGAACGTAGACCTAAGATGAACTTTGAGGATTAGTATAAAAGAACTTCCTAGAATTTTGGTATTGTAGAGATTTTGTGAGCTTTCCGAGCAATACATCCATGTTTGGATACGAGCAGGTAGAGGCGGCTCTGGCACAGATGTACCTAGGGGTAAAACCCGAAAACACCACTTTGAACTAGACTCAAACGGGAACTGGTGTACGACAACGGGCCTTGCTGCACTCTTGGTTACGACACTCCCGGGGGATATGCTTAGGATAATTTACATTTTCATTACAAACCGATTTAAGTAATATATACATAAGATGAGAGTAAATGACCTTGGTTAATCCTAATATGTTTCAAATTGAGAATATGGTGACATTTTAATCTATAAATGATTTTACGACTACTATTACTCACACAATGCTTTCTGGTTTTAGTCAATGGCTGGATTCCAAGGAAGTCATAGTGACTTTGAGAATGATGTACAAGGTGGGAACGGTGGTGGAAATGAGCAACAAAATGGAATGTTGATAGGCGTAAAAGATATCGTCTTTATGCCAAATCAGTTTTCCAAAAATATGATCAACAACATATATATTAACCAACTCCCAGACTCAACAAGGAAGAGAAAGGTGATAAATGATAAGATCTCCAGTAATGGAGACCATGGAGAAAAGAAACCTCAATTTTCATTATGCAGGAATTGTGGAAAGAGACACCCAGGAAAGTGTCTCAATGGGACAACGAAATGTTTTACGTGCGGGAAGGAAGGACATAAAGTGAAGAATTGCTGAAGAAAAATGAAGAGTACTATGGAAGAAGATAAAAATATTCCCAAGAGTCCATTTACAGTCATTTGCCGTAAATGTAGGGGACCTGTCCATTACCCGAGTGAATGTCCTATTTTATAGGATATTTTCTTGCTCAAAGAAGAAGCTATGTGGAAATAAATGGTTGGAGAAAAATTTAAAAAGTATTAGCACTCCTTGTTGATGGGTTTACTTTGGAATAATTTTCTCTTGTATTTGTAACCCCTCAGTTTGCCATGTGAGAATGATATTTGAGGAATAATTGTCTCTTCTCTTGTGGATATAGGTATAAATAACCATTTGGTTTTATATGATCATTGGGGTTTGAGAAAATGATAAGTTATTATAATTTGGGATGAAAATGCAAAGTATGATATAACATTTGTGGTTAAATTATGAAAAATTTATCTCATTTTGGTAATATTATAGAATATAGTTTTTGAAAAAGGACAACACGTAGACCGTGTGACAACCCGTCGCGTCGGACAAAGCTGTGGGAATCGAACCCACAACCAAAGTGCGATTGGGATTTATCGCCTACCACTGGACTACGTGAAGTCCCTGGTTAATATGACTATTTTTTTTGTTAAATGATTTTATTGATCAATAATAAGATGATTTGGGTTCTTATGTCTTATCAAATGAATACCCTTGGTATAGGAAAATGATTTGGTGATTAAGTGATAAATGTTATTTTGGAAGATGTTCGTTTTGTTAGGAACACTATATGCCCAAGGAAAATAGAATACAATGAGGTTTCATTTGTAGAGTAATGGTGGATTTTTATCTACATTTTTATTGTTGATTTATAGTGATTTGGGTTATTTATGGAAATGATTAACCTATAACAGAGAATATGTGATGGTGTTAATTACTTTTAAGTATGTGACTTTAAGAGTATTTGATGTCATTTGGAGATACAATGTAACATGGGAGACTACATAATCAAATTCTTCTATGTTTTGGGTTTCAATATTAGTTTGGATTATATTAAAGGATTTTAAGGACAATTGGTTATTGAATGGTATCTATTTAACTTTGGGGTATTGTTGGTTTAATTTTAGAAATTAAGATTAGTGCATATTTATCTCAATGAATATCCTTTTGGGGGGATCATTAGATCATTCACTAACCATTTTGGTTTTGATTAATCTTCAAAGACAATGTAAATATATGGTTTATCCTGCATGGATCATGTGATTCTATAGATGTTTATTCTAACTCTTCCAGTGTGACCAAGTCTTCTTGGATACTCATCGTTTAAAAAAATTGAGTTAGTGGTGGAAATTTATTAAAGAATGAAAATCTACTTAAAATTTAAGTATATCTCATAATGTTCTTAGTCAATATCATAAATGAATTCATCTTCCTTATGTAATGTAACTTTAAAAAAAAAGTTGTCCTAGATGGTACCTTAAATCATCACTAATTTATGGATTTGGGATTGTTGGCCTTTTCATAGCCATGTTCTCTACCACTCTCCATCAGATAATTGAGGGTTAGATTTCTCCTCCATATCCATATTTTCCTACATGGAACCCTAGTATGTGTTATTTTCGGTAATCTTCATACTTTCCACTCTTTATTTTAAATAGAGGCCTCATTAATTCATTTTTCGATGTGGGATTTCAACTAAGATATTTTGAAATGTCAAAAATGTGTGATCCCAATACCCTATATTTTCTTGAACCGATGGTACTTCAAATCATCATAGATTGATGAGTTTAAGGACCTCAATTTTATACTTGTTTGTGATTGATGACCTCAACCACTACCTATAAATATTTACGTTTTTCCTCCAATTATATGTCTCTAATTGCCACCAATGTTCTCCTAATCGAGATAATAATTTGGTGGTGACCCTTTCATTTCTCTTTTCCTCATATTAAGACTAAATTTTAGTAAACCAATTTCCGATGTGGGTTTTCCCACAAATATATTTTCTATTTTCAACCTTTTATTTTCGAAGAACAATTTCAAATTGCGAGGACGCAATTTATTGAAGGAGGGGAGAATGTAACACCCCAAGATTTCATAGTGTGTTATTTCTTCAAAATAATTCAATAACTTGTACTACACGCAACACCGAGTTCAAGCACACCATGACTTACCAAACAAGCCGTTCAAAAAAGGTTATGAATAGTATTAAAAAAAATTTAAACTTTATATAATCCTTATAATTTTAGAATCCATATTATGAGTTTCTTAGACATAATGTAAGAACAAATTCATCTTCAGTATTGTAGTTTTACCAACTTTTAATAGTGAACCCTTTTTAAATAAAATATTTTAAACTTTTTGACTAAATGGGGACATCAAAAAATTTAAAATAAAACATCCCAACCTTCCACGGTACGCTTTCCTTTGAATAAAACAGTAGCGTGTGTTGTACGCAACTTCGAGTTTTAACACACACCACAACCGATCAAACTAGCCGTTATGAATCGTAATACTTAATTTTTTGAAATTATATATATTTTTTATATTTCAAAATGGACTTCATTTTTGGATTCGGAATATCAAATTTAGCCTAAGGTGAAATTTTGGTACTTTTCGGATAACTTTCATATTTTGATGAATAGTAAAAATTACTAAATTTTAATTAAAAACAACTTTTTTAATCAAAATAATTAATAGTGATAAATTATGAATTTGAGTGGTTTTAAAGTATATTTAGAATATATTTTTACCATTTAATATAATTTTGGTCATTGGACATAATTTTACAATTAAACCGAACATAAACAAATGTCAATCTTTTGATAGTTATTATCTCTTAAAAACACGCTTTTTGTTTTGACAACGAGAATTAATTTTAAATTAATTTCTGCCACTTCTGTGTTTTGAATTTAGAAAAATGGATTCCATATTTGGAATCAGGATGTTCAAATTGTGTAAATAGGTAACTTTTATTTTTAGACATTTTGAATAATTACTGCGGTAAATATTTTATTTACCATGGTTAAGGGTAAATCCGGTAAATAAGGGTTAAAAAATAATATTATAATAATACTAAATTACCCTAAAACGTGTCTTAACCCTATTGGTTGATACAGGGTCGACCATGGGCATCTTTGGGTCAATTTTAGGACCCCATTGATCCACTTGTAAGTGATAATGACACTTTATTTTAATTAAGTTAAAATGAATACAAAAATGGCATAAGCTTACATCTTTTAAAAGAACAATTTTTACATAGGGTTATACATGTTGGATTTTCGATTATAAATATTCATTAGAAAGATAAAAATATTTCCTACATAAGGATTTTTTATTTATAATTTTTAGACGTCAAATAATTTAAATTATTAATGACACAATAATGATGCAATGTTTACCTCATTAATAAATCATTTAAATAAATAAGATTATAATGATTAAAATATTATCTAAAACCTGTCCAATTCTTATTGGTTGATGTTATTTAGAATATGAGTCATCTTATCTTCGACCTCAATGATTTTTGGACCATTATAAACCGAATATAATTATATTATAAAGTAATACTTTCACTCTTTCCTAAAGAGCCCCTCCTCTCCCTTATAAAAGGAGACCACTTCTACTCATTCCTCACACCTCTCAAGCCACTTGGCTCGTCCAAACTCTGCCCAACTAAGCTCCCCACATCCCTCTCCTCCTCCTTGAAGCTTCCCCTTAGGCAGAAAGCATTTCAAGAAGTCCTTTGGTTCCAACCAAAGTGAGTTACCTAAATTAAAGGTAACATTTTCTCTTAAATTATTTTCAATTATTTTGCTTCTCCAACCCCCAAACTCTTTTTATTTAATTTCTTTCTTAACAACACCAGTATCCACAATATACTAGGATGATGTTATAAGAAGTATTCAAACTACACATTCACAGAACTCCATCTAATGGATGATGAACATAATGTTTCTGTGGATGGCAAACTAACGCCTCACGAAACAATGATTGTTCAAATACATCTTACCGCCTCTCATGGTGGCCATTAGGATGGCACTGTAATTAAATATGATATTAATGATATATATTTTATATATAATCTTCTGTAATTCCATTTTATTTCATACAATTATTCGTTTCATGTTGTATATACATACGATAATTTCATTTGAGGAAGTGCGGACTACCGCCCCCTTAAAATGATATGACTCGTTCATACCACACATGGAACGTATAAAGGATGGTGTTAATGAACTTAAGTAACATATATGAAATATTATATTTTACTGGAATAGTAATATACCTATGTATCATTTGGATTCGATTCTTTTAAAATAAAAATTAAATGGAAGTAGCATTCGTGCGTACGTAAGGACTACCGTCTCCACGAACGCGATGAGATTCATTCTCCATCGTATCCATTCAAGTATAATTATCATTTGATGATTTAAAAATGATGTTTAAGGACTTGATACCATTCTGGATATGAATAATATACATCCCATTAATAACGAATATGGCTCACATAACAAAGAATGTAAAGTAAAATGAACCCGTTAACACCTGAAATGACGATAATTCTAAGATATTATTAACAAATCAATGTTAAAAGATCATATATGATATCATATTAAAGTAACTGATTCTTGTATTATTCAATAACAATTATTTTACCATTATACAGGAGGTAAACCTACCATCGACCAAGGAAAAAGTACAAAGTAAGGGATTCTCTTATCTCACTTTCAATTCCGTGAGATTTCCATTGTTCGCTACTAAATTATTGAAAGTGGTGTATTGTGTACTTACATTTGATATATATTATCATGATTCACTTTATATTCATGTTATTCTGTAAATCATTTGGTGGTTATTAACTTTTGGCCATGCGACTCAGTTGATTAACGTGGTAAGGGGTTTCTTGTCTCACTTTTAATTCCGTGAGAATTCCATTGATCACCACTTAATTATTGCATGTGGTGTATGTGTACTACCCATGATTGTATTCATTGTGTAATATACTTTATTTTATGGGTATTTACATCATCATGGTATGATCTTTCTTTCATGGGTGTTTGTTTCTTAAGTTACCTAATCAATAAAGGAATTTGAGATTTCAATTTCCACTCATTTGGCTTTACGCATATTTCATTGATTATATTACCCCAAGATTATGTGTGGAATCACTACTCATTTGATTATGTCATAATTTCCACTCCCCTTCCTGTGGATATACTTTTGATACACATAATCACTCCATTGAAAATTCTCAAGTCGTTGATATGAATTTGATAAGAGTAATTTTAACTCTTTCACCATTTGTTGAGTTAAACATCCAATTCGTTGGTGTTGTTTTTACAGGAATATGTGTGAATATACTTTGATTGTTTTACACTGAATATCCAATCATATTTAGTGTATTTATATTTTTCACACATAATTATGTTATTGATTTATCCTTAACCTAAGGATATGGCCTTTATGAGAGATTTCATCTCAACTTACATTCCATTGAGACTTCTTTGTTGATATACACCAAATCACTTTTATGTGGTGTATGTAATGTACTTTGACATAGTATATCATGAATTCCCTTTATTCTCATGATATTACAAAGTTTTTATTACCTCAATTATTTTCATTCAAGTGTCTCTCTTTTGGTTAGAATCTCTAACTAAAATACCATTTTTAAATGTTTTAAAGACTTATTCATCTAAATCTTTCTCATTAATGTCCATGTTTTAAAAATGGTTTTAAGGATTTATTTATATGGACATTAAAGTTTAGAAATTAAAACTCCTTTAAAAATGTTTCAAAGTGGTATGGGACACTTTGATTCAAAAATCTATTTTTAAATGGCTTCTTTACAAATAGTTTGACTTTTAAATGTTTTCAAGAAAAGGGGGATATTTCTCTCAAATAGTTTTGATGATTATTTTCATCTATGTCAACATCCTTCATTATTCATGATTGAGGTTAATGTGATACAATACAATCTTCCATATTGTATCAAATGAGTTATATTTGACTGTGGATGTTCTATTTTTATACCATTCATGTTTTGTGGTTAAAGTATTGACATTTCGTATGCTAGTTTTAATACGAATGTTTATTTTATGCTTAAACCTATTCATATGAGGAATGCATTGGACTTAATAAGTGACGGGTGGAGCCCGCTATAGCTCCTTGATGCATTGGTAGGTCTCATGAGACAAACTAGTGTCTTGGCACAAGGCCTTGGCAAAATCTTATTTGTAGTCTTGGCACGAGGCATTGGCTATGTGGTTATGATAGTCTGGCATTATGCATTCCATCATTATGAAAGTGGTTATTGATATTGCATGTGATCATTCGACTAGTATAATATCCATGTGAGTAAGTAAATGGCATTATTTCATTTTACCTTTGCCATTTTATGCTGAAGTTCAAGTTTCAAAGGCTTTTGTTTTAGTTATAAATTGCCTTAAGTGTTTAGGCTTATTTATGAAAGCTTCTGCTATAATGTTATCCTTACTGAGCATCCGAGCTCACCCCTTTCAATGTTTTATTTTTTTTCCAGGATTATGAAGAAGTAATTTATGAATGACCTGCAGGGATAGTATGAGGGGATATGAAGACAAGATGTTTTTTTATGATGTAATGTAAAAATTTATGGATGTATCTAGTTATTACAAGGCTACTAAACTAATCGGTCTTTCGAGACTTGATCTTTCTCATGATCATGCCAATGTTATGTAATAATGCACCGACTCTGGGTAACTAGGGTCGGGGCGTTACAGTTTTAATCTAATATAATCAATTTTTTGGTTTTTTAAATATATTTTATTAATTAACTTATTATAAAAACATTTTATGTTGAAAAAGACCATTTTAAAATAAAACAATTTTTTGTAGTGGTTTTAAAGTTTTATTTTAAAATAAATTCTACCATATAATTTTTTTTCTTTTTCGGAAAAATGATTCCATATTTGGATTCTAATGGTAAGGATTTATTAAATAACGCCCTTTTATTTTTTACCAATATTTATATTAACCATGGTTATTTTTGGTGAAATGGTAAGAGGTAAATTGGGTAATTTAGGAAAAATTAAAATGATTAGGAGTCTAAAATTATCCTAATACATGTCATAATACAAATTTATGAATTTCACATTACACTTCGCACCAGAGGGATGCAATTTAGATATTTTATGGACACATGTCCATGAAAATGACATATATATCAATTAAATTAAATAATGTCACAAAATGTAGCTTTCCTAGTCTTAAATATATCTTATGTGTCCACATGGGGCCAAAGGTTGGTTATGAATGAATAAAAATATCATTTTAACATAATAAACTTACATTCATAATAAAATTTTATTCATGTCTTTTATACCAACATTTTTTTAGATTATGATGTTTATAATTTTATATTAAATGAGTAGTTAATAATGCCATATTTACGTTAATAATAATTATATCATTTTTACTATGTTGATATCATAAATATATCATAATCTATAAATATTTTTTCTAAATATAAATGTATTATTTACATAATGGTAAATAATAATTTATTATGAGTGATGATATAAGTATCTTAAATAATTACACAACGATGATGTAGTAATTATCCTGTTAATGAAACAGTCAAATAATTGACATTAAACATATCAAAATAAATATAATTTAAATTAATTAATGATCTTGACTATTTATATAGATTAGTATCACATATTATGGGTGTACTTTTTTTTAATTTATCTTTCTGTATTTATTTCATTATTGTAAAATTCATTCATAATGTCAAAATTGTAAGTAATGATATTTTATGAAAATAATATTTTTTTAAATTATATAAAAATCATATAAATTATTTAAAAATAAATATAAATAATTAATTTTTCTAAATGGTCAGAAATATTTCATTTATGATAACACCCTAGAATGCTAAAGTGTTAATAGTATAAAACATATGGCTCAAGTGAACCAGCTGCACCTTTGTTATTACGATCGAGCCTAATTAGAACTCCACAACTATATTTTGTTGGCCTTGAGTAGTAATTAGTATGGGTGACCTTATCAAATGTTTTTTTGGGATGTATGTTAGCAAGGATTAGTCACACTCAAAATAACATATGTTTGCTTGTGGGGATTGTCAATAGTTTTTAACCCAAACATGTGGGTGGTCCCTAAGGAGGGGACCATGCGTTTTTGAAGAAATTGGTGGTACCTGGAGGGCCATGAACTAATGTCCATGTCATGGAGGGATGCATGTGATGTCCACAAGGCCAAGTTGTAACATTGGTATGAGAGAAGAACAAATCCATAAGTGTAGGAGCACAAACATGGTTGATGGTTATAGTCCAAAATGGAGACATTGTTCTATTAGGGGGGGGTTATTTTATCCACTGAAAATGATAATCGTTTAGTGATAAAAATTTCATGACTCATGTCATAAATGTGCACATTTCATTTTGGGATCCTACATGGTTAGAACTCCATAATTATGTGTACCTAGACTAGAGTAGTGATCAGGATGAGTGATATTTTGAAATGTATCAAAGGGTGTGTTCTAGTGTCGGAAAATAACACTGGATAGAACATGTTTTTGGGTGTGGAGATATTCAATGGTCTGGTGACCCATTTTGGCACGTGGGTGGGCCTTACATAGGGAACCACATGTCTGTGAGGAAACTAGTGGTACCTGGTGGGCCAAGACCCGATGATCATTTAATGGAAGGGTGTCTATGATATCATGAAGGCATAACTATTATATTTATTTTCAAATTGACATCATAGATGTAAAAATTACAATGATCTAATATTGAATTTTGTAACAATAGTAAAAAATGAAAATATGATAACTATTTTTCAATCAATATGATAAGGTTTAAAATAAAAAAAAATTTCTAAAATCTATTGGGTTATTAGATTAAAAAAATTTCTTATATAATATTTAAATACATCTAAATATGGTGTCATTTTGATTAGATATTATTTTATTATAATTTAATATTTTGTGAAGTTTCAAAAGAGCCCCTCACTACAATTATAAAAGGGAACCCCCTCCCCCACTTCATCTCATCACATTGAGAATTTTATCTTTTCCACCCCTAGAATATTTCTTTTCTCAACTTCCCCAATCACAGTCTACAAGTTATGGTTCTATAAAAATACAATTTTCAGTTCCCTTTAGTGGAGATCGAAAGGAATCCTTTATAAGAAGAGGTACTTTCTCTATCTAATCACATTCTGTTTCAATGATTCCTTAATTAATATAAATATATAATCATAATAAGAAAATAATAAAGAAACTATAATGAGTATTCTAAAATGTTTATATGATTATGAAAATCCAGTATACACCCCTTTCTCATTACAGAAGATATGAAACTATCACTCATGCGTATGTACAACTTACTGTCTCCACGTAGCGATAAAAATAATTTTATATATCTATATTTTATGGATGGTTATTATGATTGGGTGAATGAATATATATGATATCTGTTATATAATAATTATTTAGAAAATATTAATTACTATTTACCTTTCTTTTAGTCAATAAATCTAATAATTAAAACATAATACTTGCATATATATGACCTATCGTCCCCAAAAACTTTGTTATTCATTTATAAATCAATAATTTATTTGAATTATTATAAATTTATATATAAATATATATAATTATTAAATATTATTTTTATACCAAGATTACAACTCTATAAATTTTGAGACCATGATCAATGTATGCGGCCCACGACGGTCGATTTCATGGATCATCCCTCGAGGCATTTGCTGTGACTCCCCCAAGCCCACCTTCCAAAGGAAAGGGTTGTTGAATATCACCAAAGGCTTCAAATAGAATGTGGGAGTCATTTTCTTGAGTACCTGTACACACGCATATACAACATCATCCAAAAAATATGGAAAGGAGAACATTAATTCTACTAAACAACCACTGAGTGTAAAGGTACAAATGGATATAAATGGGCCAAAATACAAACCCAAAAAAAGACAACTGAAGCAAGAGAACATACAATATCGATTGAAATATATATGTTGAGAACCCCACATGATGGTTAAGTATAGAGTAGTTGTTGGAGTCCATAAAAGGATGTCATGCCTTCCTGATGTCACTAGCCTAGTCCTGCGCCACCATTTCCTTCGCCAAGTCGTCAGTCATCTACACTAGACACAACACATACAGGTGAATCCTATGCATTTTTGAGTAACAAAATACTCATTAGGTTCCCCAAAAAAATAAAATACCACAAAATAATACATAATAAAACTATGAATCATAACCAAGAAGGTCGGTCAAGAAGTAAGATATCTCACATATGTATAATCTAGAGTTCAAAAAGTAATAATTTCAGTCAAATCACTAAAAACCTTGGGCTACTGGAGTACTCCTCCCCAATAAGTACCTTGGGTATTCTTGGGTCACAAAGAGCCGCTCCCCACTATGGGCATGTCAAGTAACATGGAGTTGTTACAACATTACATTGGCCTACTGTGATACCCAATCCTGATGAGTACCATGGGTATGCATGGTCACACAGAGCCTCTCCCCACCTTAGGAAAGTCGGGTCACACAGATCCACTTCCCACCATGGCCATTATAATGAGGTAGTCATCCTCGTCGTGTAAAATGGGTCTATTGGGTTACACAGAGCTACACCCCACATGGTTCTTCCAGGTCACACAGAGAAACTTCCTTCTGGGCCATCGTAGATACTCCACATAGGGTCACCTTTCAGCAGTCTTCGTCTATCAAAAATCCATAGGATCTCTGCACGTAGTGTTCTTGATTTCGGGAAAATCACTCTCAATACATTAATAATATTTCAACATCAATTAAAGCATCCATAGAGTATTGAAAAATAACTACATCATTGGAAGGGTTCCAACACCACAAATGGCTCGTCAATTGGATGCCTGGTTTGTAAGTTATTGGTATTTTTTAAAAAATGGTTCGATAGGGTCTGGGTCCTGTCCGACCTAGTCGGACCAACATGAACGGATTCTGACCCAACCAGGATACGGCCTGGCCCTTTGGCCTCAGCCCATTTGGTCGCATGTCTAGCCAAATGGGGATCGGTCTGGCCCACTTGGGTGGGGCAGACCTGCTGGGGCAGGCCACCTCCAAACTAGCCAGGATGCGGCAAGAATCCTCTTATTCCCTCTTTCCCCACGATTTATCCAAATTTCCACCTCCTATGATGTGGTCCTTTGACCATGGCCTTTTCGTGTGGGATGCAGCACAATGCTGCATCCATGTTGCCTCCGACGTGGCTCAATCTTGTTGATGATTTTCTTCCAGCACGTCGTCACCTACTAGTGGTTAGTTCAAAGAACCCCAGGGTCCACTCTAGTGGTTCTTTATTTGCACTTCTTGTTCTTACAGCCACAGGGGGATGAAGACTTCCTAGTGATGGCCTTGAATTCTTATTTCCACCATTTTGAATATGTGGCAACAAAAAAATCACAAAACTACACAAGTCAGAGGGGCTCAAACCTAGTTTATGTCAGCCCACACCCTCCGCGTTAGAGGATGATAATAATGGGATAAAGGTTTTATGTTGTATCATAATTAATTAATCCTGATACACAAAACCCTAGAAAAATTCACCTTTCCCCAAGAAAAAGTGATCTATGGATCAACATGTTTATAGGTTGATCCGCATTCGTCTTTTAGAATGAAAAAAGTGTAATCTTAGAACAAAAAGAAACCCCTACATAATTGGAGTTTATCATTGAGGTGATACATCTCTTGGAATTTATGATTCGTTGTCTTTTAACTCTACCTAGTCCCATTCATCAAGGTTTTTCGATGTCATTATGATTCCCCAGACTTCATCATACATAGATGGAGATAATTATTTCCATGGGTTCATTTGAGAAACTCAACCCTTTGATCCAGATTTCTCCAACGCATTAACCCATTAAAAGAAAAAATGTCACATGATTTCTCTTATGTGGTGTCATCGCATCAGTACACTATTTCATTTATGAAATAGTGTATCTATTATGCTTCATTTTCTATATTGTTATGCTTCACTTGTATGATCCATTAATGAGATTTATTTAATGTGACTCGGCGTTTCTTTATTTTTCCACACTATAGCTTGTTCCACCACCAAAAAGTTGGGAAAACATATAAAATAACGTTTTAAGTTATTTTGAATTTTTTTTGAAAAGTCTGAAGATTAAATTTTCTGATCAACCCTTAATGGTTGATGTTAGGTCTATTATAGGAAAATCCCACCATTCTGAGTTATACAGTTCCCTTGTATTTTTTATCTGAGAACAGTTTTAGAAGTTAGAAAAACTCCCTCACACGATTATTTAAAAGAATTAATAAAGATCAAAATTCTATTTTGGGATCATCGGTCATTGGAATCTTGTGTTGTTAGTGTGTACGGTCTTGAAATAATTACATATAATTTTAAAAATATATTACATGGGAATTTTCTGGACATTAAATTTCCTGAACCATTAGGTATTTACATCCCGATAAGCCAATAAAAATGAAAACAAACAAATGGGGGTACTGAACATGAATATGAGCCTTCCACTCCCATGTGCTCTCCTTGAGATTCGCATACTACCACAGAATGCATAGCTAACGAATTGACCATCCACGATGGACCCACTCATGTGGATCCTCTATCTCCACTGGGATCGTGAAAATGATTTCCTCATTGTCAATGTCTAGCATTCCCTAGTCGATAATGTGATATGGATCATACATGTACTCCTTAGCTACGACATTTGAAAAACATCATGCACATAGTGAATATGTGGGGAAAGAGATAGGTGGTACACCACCTCTCTGAATCTGCTCAGAATCTGAAAAGGTTTGATAAACCTCATAGATAACATGCCACCCTGGCCAAATCTCTACAATCCTCATCGGGGTGAGACCCAAAGGAACAAAAGGTCTCCTTAATCAAAATCCATGGGCCTCTGTATTCTATCAGCATAAGATTTATACCTGATATGTATAGTCTTCATCCTCTACAAGATAATATGCACCTTCTTAGTGGTATCCCATACCAACTCTGGACGTATGAGTGCTGAATCTCCTAGATTTTTCTTACATAGAGGTGATCGGTATGGCCACTAATAAAAGGCATAAAATAGTGTGATTCCAATGATTATGTGATAGATTTTTGTTTTATGAAAACTGCTCCAGTGGAAGGTGGTACTCCCAAGTGCTAACAAAATCAAGGATGCAAGCCCAAAGCATTTCTTCTAAGGTCTGTATGGTCTGCTCCGTTTGACCATCTGTCTGTGGGTGAAAGGTTGTGATCAAGTATAGATGAGTCCTGAATGCCTCCTGAAATCCTTTCCATAGCTGAGATGTAAAGCGAGTGTCCTGTTCTGAGATGATCAATGAGGGAACCCTATGTAGCAGCACTATCTCGGGGATGTAGAGGCATCCCACACCTTCTATTGAAACCTACTCTTTGATGGGTAGGAAGTGAGCTAATGTGGGGGGTCGATAAATGATAACCCACACAAAATCGTGGCCCTTTGACATGTATGGTAACCCCATAAAGAAGTCCATCAATATTCCATCCCATTTCCACTCTAGTACCTCACATGGCTTGGCCAAGCCTGCTGGAACCTGCTGCCCATCCATGACTTGCTGACAAGTGAGGCATCATGAAACATATTCTACAACCCCTTTCTTCATCCCTGGACACCAGTACTAGTGTCAAATATCCTGGTTCATATTCTCCAGACCAATATGTACCACTAAAGGGTATTTAAGGTACTCCCTCAAAACCTCCTCCCACATGGTCACTAGTACTATGGTGCTTCCTATTAAAATCATGAGGGGATCTCCACTTATCAAATATCCATAATGTGCATACCCTGATGATAACTGAGCACACTGGTCATCATAGTCAAGATCCACAAGTTGTGCCTTCCTGACATGTTGTAATAGTTGAGGAGTGATAGTCATGGATAAATGGTATGCTCCTCCATCATCATCCATGAATGATATATGAATCACAGTTAAATGATATGTCACCTCACTCAGAATCTTTAAACTAGTCCTCCAATAGAGCATGTCTACCACCACATCCCCCGTGTGAGGATTATAGACTATATCAAAGTCACAGTCCAAGAGGAACTCCAGAAATCACTGTTGTCTCATGTTTATGTTCTTTCATGAGAAGATATACCTGATACTCTGGTGGTCGGAGTATATGGTAAATTTTTCACCCATCAAGTAGTGTCGCCAAATCATTAAAGAAAATACCACTGGTACTAAATCCAGTTCATGGGTTATGTAGTTCTCTTCATCCTACCTCAACTACCATTAGTCGTAGGTGATCCCCGATCTCTCTTGAATCAGGACACAACCTAGTTCATTCCCTGGTGTGTCGCATAAAACTACATACCCAATTACCTCCTCTTTTTGTCCTAAGATAGGCGCACTTTTCATTTTTCCACTCATCTCCTGGAAACTCTTCTATCACTTCTCTGTCAACACGAAGGGTTTCCCCTTCTATGTCAAGGATATTAAAGGTTATGATACTCTAGGAAATTATTTCGCGAACCTCGTGTAATATATATCCAACCCTAAGAAACTCCACACCTCATTCATGCTCCTTGGTGGCTCCCAAGAAATAACCACCTCTAACATCATTGTATCCACTTCTACTCTTGAGTCTGACATGACATGTCCCAGAAAGTTGTCCTTCTAAATCCATAACTGGAACATAAAAAACATACTATAAAATTGGTGCTCTCAAAGTGTATCAACGACTATTCGTTGGTGTGTAGCCGGCTCCTCCTCCAACTCTGAGTTCACCAAGATGTCATTAATGATCACCACCATGAAACAACTGAGGTAAGGCTAGAGGATATAGTACATTATTACCATGAACAATTTTAGGGAATTATTTACACTAAATGGCATTACTAAGAACTCACAGTGGTTATACCGACATCTAAAGGGTGTCTCCAGTACATCCACATCCCGTACCTGAATATTATGATAGCCTAACAAGAGTTTGATCTTCAAGAACCACCTCACCCCCTTTATATGGTTTAAAAGAAAATCAATTATTAGCAGTTGATATTTTCTCTTCACGGTCACCTAGTTCAGGCACTAAAAGTCCACGCATAGCCTCAAGATCATGTTTTATATCTTAGAAAACAACACTAGGGATACCCATAGTGAAACAATGAGCATCACAAACCTCTTATTCAGCATTTCCCCCAACTATATAGTCAATTCACGAAGCTCTGAGGGAGACATATGATATGCCAATGTGGATATCGATGTCGTCCCAGGGTAATAGTTGATGAGGAATTCTACCTCCTTGGAAGGATGTAGTCCTAGAAAGTCCTCAGGAAAGACATCCTCAAACTTTTCCACCACTATAGTAAATCTTGGACTCGTGTTGTCTAATGAAATAATGGGTGGGGATATCCACCATGTAAGTGATCAGCTTCACCCTCCTTTAAAAAAGTCATTCTGGTGTTGAAAAAGTTCCCTTCACCCCGGTGAAGGAAAACGTGGTCCCACACTTGCGGAAAAATTGCACTTTTCACCTAATACAGTTGACCTAAGCATGTACTGTAGATAACAAGTCTATACCATAGATGATGTATTAAGGCCTCAATGGTGTTACTAGAAGATCCCGACGGAAGAACTCACCTCCTAGAATAATCTCACACATCTGGAACTAGCGTATAATCTCTAAATACACTCCCATATGAGTCTCCAATCATAAGGATTGAGCCAACAACTCCAATGGAATCTCCAAGACATGAATGAGGTCTGTGGAAACAAAAGAGTGACTAACACCTGTGTCTATAAGAAATACATGTTAGGTGGAGAAGACATAGACCACACATCTAATCATCTCTAGAGAATCGTGGTCAAATGACTCCACTACCTGAAGTTGAGCTCTCCCATATCCACGGAATCCCTAAGGCTGTGGTGGGCACTCTAGTGGTGGGGGAGGTAGTATGTTGAACCATCACCCACCACCTGCTGGTTTCCCTACCCCCTTGTGACATATATCGCTACACCGACCTCCGCACTCAAACCTCTTCCTCTTTCTCAGTTATCCCTCAACCGTATACTGATCATCTGTGTGGTGGTCTGGGTTGTCACATGGCATGTCTCCCTGCTCTCTGCATGTGATGTGTAGCTTAGCTCCTCGCTAACTCCCTCTACTTTGGGAACCCCAAACTACAGACCCTGATTCACAGGGTTGTCCCCTAAAATATCTTACCCACTTGGGTCCCCACGTATTCTGCCTATTACTCCCTAATAAATAATATGCAACTTTTATCCCATTGGTAGATCATGTCATCACTAAATTCTCTACAAAAAACTCTCTTATAGTAGATCTATTTCTAGCACTCAAGCCTGAGTGGGGGTTCTGAGAAAAACCATCGACATCCTGATCTTCTGTCTGTGTCCCTACTCAATGTTCTAGACCCAGATGAAAGGGTCCTATAAACTATTTATAGAGTAGAAGGAGAGGACTTTATGCCTCACAGATTACTCAACCACTTACATGATTCCCTTATTTAGACGAAGGAGCTCTTGTATGTGCACTGATCATAAGGTAGCGAGGAAGAACTCCTCTCAGAAAATATCCTCGATGTCCGCACAAGAGAGGGTAGTCTCATCATGAGTCTAAATCATAATACTAGACCATCACCCCATCGATCCTTGAAGAAGGATTGTAGTTAAGATCGCCATCTAGTCAATTGGAATCCTCACTATGCAAAAAACCAACATCACTGCCTCCATCCAGTCCTTATTGGACTGAGGGTCTGTCTCTCGCCTGAACATAAAAGGTCTCCTAAGCCCGTGTGATTCCTAAAACTATATCTTTGGTTGTAAATGCAAATCAATTATTTGTGGTGTTTCTGGTTCACCACCCAACAGTGCCACCTCTAGGACTGTTCTCTAAACCGATGCCTCATCACTAGGTGGGATATCCTCACAGTCCTGCATCGAAATACTAGTTGTTTTCCTGTATGGATGTGTCCTAATACAGATCAAGATGTACCATGATTAATGTATTATACATTTTGACATAAATATAAATTAATTATAACATGAGGAAACAATCAAATTAGATATGATTCATGCAACAATTATTTTAATGTATAGAGTCAAAAAAGCAGAATTCAAGGACCTAGTGTATGGATACGTCCACTACTGCACCAACATTGGACTAACCAAATATAAATTCCAAACTCAAAACATTAAACATTATTCCCAAACAAAAAACAAACTCTCAGTCTTTGAGGTTGAACTAAACACCTCTGATAACACTTTTTCATGACCCATATCTCATGACATGTGCAGTGAATCCCCCGAGAATTCCTCCCGAAGGCTAGGGGTTCATGACTACTGATAAAGGCCTCATCCTACAAGTGGTAAGGAATTTCCTGAGTACCTGTACACACACACTTTCAACCACATCCCAAGAAAACTAGAAAAAATAATATGCATGGTACAGAAAAACTATTGAGTGTAATGGTACAACTGAAATTAAATAGGCTAGGATACAAAAACAATAGAATAAAACTACTACAAGAGAAAGTACAAGATTGATGGAAAGACTTCTGCTGAAAACCCCACCTAATGGGTAATAATATAGTAGTTTTTGGAAGCTATAGAAGCATGTCATGCCTACCTGATCTCACTGGGCACTGCTTGGTCTTGGGCCACCAAGTCCTTTGGCAAGTCCTCAGTCATTTGCACCAGACACAAAATGTGCAGCTAAAGCCTGTGCATGAGTGAGAAACAAAATACTCAGTAGGGAACCCAATAAAACAAGGAAAGGCCACAAAAATCCTCATGAAAATAACGAAGAATGATCAAGAAGCAAGATTTCTCACAACAGTATATTCTAGAGCAAGGAAAGTAAGACAATCAGTCATATCCCTGAATTCATTGGGCTACTGGAGTAGTCATCCCTCATTTGTACCACGAGTATGTTGGGTCACAAAAAGTCAGTCCCCATCATGGCCCTGTCTGGTTAGCAAGAGATACTTCCCCATAACTTGGGTCGGATGTGGTACTCATCCCTAATGAGTAACATGGGTAAGCTGGGTCACATTGAGCCACTCCCTACCATAGGTGTGCCGAGTCACACAGAGATGCTTCCCACCATGGCCATCATACTCAGCTACTCCTCCCTGTTGAGTATTATGGGTCTACCATGTCACAGAGAGCTACTACCCACTATGGGTCTATCAGTTCACACATAGTTTTTTCACACTGGGCCATTGTAGAGGATCTAAACAGGGTCGCTTGTCAGCTATATCCATGTCTTAGTCAGTTGTAGGATCTTCGTATATAGTAGATTTGATTCCTGGGAAACTCTTCCTCAAGCCATTATTAATATTTCATCATCCATGAAAGCACTCATAGAGTATTAGAAAATTAAGGCCTTATCACAGAAGTTCCAATTCCATAAACGGCTCATTAATTGGATGCTCAGTTTCTATGTTATTGGAATTTTTTTGAAAAGGATCTGGTCATCTCCTTGTATGTTCAGACCTATTTGGACTGACCCAACCCGACCCTGATCCAGCCCGTCCCGCAAAGGGTGGGTTGGATTTACCTATATGGGATGAGGCTGGATGCTATGTTAGGCCTCCTTCCCCATGGGTCATCTGTGGGGCCACCACCTCCATCGTAGTCCATTGACCTTGTCCTTTCCACGTTCGACGTGGTGCGGTGCCTCCGACATGGTCGGGTGGATGTGTCTACCCACCGCCAACCACCGACACAGAGGCTGATATCTCCTACCACACCATTTTGGACCAATCCAGCCGTGATGTTTCTTCCGTCGTGCTCCCACTAACATGCGCCATCATGACGATGACTAGTTCCGCAGACCACCTGGTCTACTCTGGTGATTTGTTCATCGTGCTGCTTGCGAATACAACCTCAAGAGGATTCCATCTTACTTGTGATAGCCTCAAATCCTCCTTGCCTCCATTTTTATGATGTATCCATAAAAAATGCAAAAAAAACTCATAAGTAAGAGGGGATCATGCCTTGTTCGTGTCCGCATGTTCCCTCCACCATAGATGTTTAGAAACATGGGACAATGGTTTGATGTTCTATGACAATTAAAAAATCTTGATACACAAAATCCATGAAAAAAGAACCCTCCCGCATGAATGAGTGATCCAAAGATCAACCTATTCATATTTTGATCTATATTCATCATTTCATAACGAATAATGGGAAATCATAAAACAAAAACAAACCCATACCTCGGTAGAGTTCGTTGTTGAAGCAATCTATCTGTAGGGGTTCAAGTTCTGTTGGTATTTGATGCTCTCTGATCCCATTCTTCGATGTGTTTCATTGTCTCTATTGATTCTACATCTTTCATTGTTCATTATTGTAGAGAATTATTGTTGTATTTTTGTCAACTAAATCCATCCCATGGATTTGGATTTTTCCAATGCATTAACCCATAAAAAGAAAATACATCCCAGTTTTTCTGTTACGCTTCGTCATCGGATAATTATTCTCTTTTATTTATGAAACAAATTATCTATTATTATTCATTTACTACATCATAATGATGCACATTTAAAATATATTAATGAGCTTTATTTAATGGGAATCGTCGTCAGATTTTCTCTGCAACAATGTCCCTCCAAGCCACCACTCAATAGTAGGGAAAAACAAATAAATTAAGTTATTAAGTTATTTTTGTTTCCAGAAAAGTCCAAAAAATAACATTTTGGTCGATCATTGTCGGTAAAATATAGGTCCATTCCCATAGAATATCGTATTTCGGAGTTTAACAGTTCCCATATATTTTTGATTGGATCACCGTTTTAGATGTTATAAAAACATTCTTGTGCATTGGTTTTAATAAACTAAAAAATTTAGAAATCATATTCTGTACTCACCGTCCATGAAATTAGGTTCTGTTAGATTGCCTTGTCACAAAATAATTCCATATAATTTTAAATAAAATTACACAAAAAATTCCAAAAAATTACAGTCGAACTAAAACATATTTGAAAAAAATTAGTTTTCTCCAAGAATAGTCATTTTAATATCAAATTATTAATAAATTTTCTATGATATGATTCAAATAAATTATTCATTGTATTATAGAAATAAATTTATATAATAAATCTATAATAAATGAATATGTATTTATAGGTTGGATGAACATAAATAAATAAATGAAATACTTGAGGTAATGGAATTATTAACTCAATTTTCATTCATTTCTTTAAACTATTATTTTATTGATGATTTAATTCTATGATTATATTAAAATACAATTTTTATTATCTTATATTGTATCTACCATTTTTTATGTGAATTTTTGGGGAATAAAAATAATATATTCATTCAATAAATTCTAACTTCAAAGATATGTTACTTTTTAAGGGAGTTTTTTCTCACTATTATATCCATGGGGAACATACCTTAAAGACTAATTATTTCATTATTTGTGGTGTATATACTACACATAAATGTATTTTACTAGTATTATTTTGATTATTATGATATTTAAACCTATATATAATTTTATTTCTTTCACAGGGCATACAATTGGACTCATTTCAAACTTATAAGGGATTATTTCAAAATCACATCGTTATTTGGGATTTTATGGTTTATATTTCCACAAGGGAAATATTTAAATTCCTTGTAAATATGATCTAAATATATTTTTAATTTTTTTAAAAATTACTTATTAATTTTTAATTTTATTTTTCACATTTTTACCTTCTAATAAAATTGGTTGAAAAGATTTTTTTCATTTTTTAAAATCGTCTCCTTATAAATTTCCTAATATGAAAATATATATATAATGTTTTTTACATAAATATAAAGAATTTATTTTCTAGATTTCATGATTCCTTAATTTCATAAATCCATATTTATTATATTAAAATTATCATTTTGACTAATTTTTTCCTTTGTATCAAGGGAATATTTTTTGAAAATAATTCCAAATTAAAAGGATATTTTCCTCAAGATTTATCCAAAGTGAACTTTTGAAATAATAATAAATTTAAGACAAAATATTTATAGGTTCCATATTTTTTCTAGGGTATGATCCAAGGATGAAATTTTCATTCATTATATTACTAGTTTATGGTTATGATGGTATGATATTTATTAATTTTTATTCTTTTCCTTGAGTAATTTTGTGAGGAAACATTTATGAAAGTAATTTATTCTTATGGGATATGATACAATAATTGATTTAAATTATTTTCATCAACATATGTATGGTATTAATTTTGTGATATGTGATACCTATAACTCCATATAATTATCTGGGAAATAATCAATGTTCTTTGAGCACAATTATTATGTAGATGGTCACCCTAAGTGCACAAAAAGAAGTCACATGGGAGTTGATATTATGCCACAAATTATATGATACACGAGAGTTCATTCCAATTATGAAGTATGTAGATGGGTGATTATGCCATGAATAACATGTTATTAATATATATTTAGGTATATGTGATATGATTTTCCAACATTATGTGTATGGGACAAAATACAGTTCTTATTACAATATTATACTCTTGTGGATCATGTTCTTTTCTTATCTTAGGATTCATGTCTTATGAGAAACCAATATTTATTCTGTGATTTAAGATTATAATATTTGATATTCAAGGTATTATTTTCAAATAATATTATCATGTTTTCATACCCTTATTATCTTATTATACATACCGATCTCCCATGTTTACCCTTATTGAGTATTTAAGATAAACCATTCGTATGTTTTCATTCCCCATGTTATGAAGAAAGGTTTTATGTAGAAATACTGTAGGGAAATATTTTTATGGGATATATTGAATGAATTTCAAGAATTATAATAATATAACACATGTATAGAAAGGTAATAAACTATTATGGTCATTAATCATGTTATATCATAAAACAACTCAAGTAAAAGATATTCAATATAGAATTTAATGTTATTCACTCATTCGGATTATGATTATAGAGTTAACAATGTGGAAAATTATTTGTGTCACAATATCATTTTTAAAGATTTCTTATGTTAATTGTTCTTTTAGAGGAAATAATGTGATATTATATTATTGAACCACATCAATTATATTCTCCTCTAGTTATGATGGTGGTTCAAATTTTTAATTTTGACTTCTTACATTATTGATTACAAATACATAAAGAAGTAATTTTTAATTGATAGTGATGCAGTATTTGATTTTGGATCATGTATCATTATATCCAGTTTCAATGTTTTTATTAAATGTTCTAAAAAATCATTCCATAAAATAAATGGATTAGAAAAGAAATTATTCATAATATTTTATTTTCCTTTAAATATATTTATAAATGTAAATTTCCTACTATTTTCCAAATGGTTCACTATTTACTCCCTTTTTAAAATGTTTATAATAGAATGTTTATTTTTAACATTTATTACTTGAATTGATTTTCCAACTATAAGTTCCATTACATTCCTTAATGTTTACTTCATATAATTCCATTTATTTGTTTTAACGAAATCATTTTTCACAATATTTTATTAATTTTTATATTTTAAAATTGATTTTTCGGTTGAAATAATTTTTTTATGATTTTTAATTGTATTTCCATTAATCAATGGTAAAAACCGATGTTGTAACCTATCCTCTTGTGAGGATATTTTGTAATCTTTCAATCATCATTATTTCTATACAACGATTATTAATATTTTAAAGATATTTTTACAGAACAAATTATCTTCATTGGGTTAATCCGGTTTGAAGTATATTCTAATGGGCCACATTTTCATTTTGTTACCTATGTATTTTTAAATTATATTTTTATTGAACTTGTTCATATTTCATGGGATAATCATGTTTTAATGTGAATTTTATCTAGACCATTCCATTTCCATGTGTAAATAGTTCTATGGAAGTAATAATGATTTTTTTATGAGTGTTATGATAAGATATAATATCTAGGAACAATTTTTCTTTTTCTTTGACATTTTTAGATGTTTGGTGAAACTAGAATGAGCTGGGTGATCCCAACATTGATTGTTTGAAAGGTTCACCCATATATTTCTCCAATATATTGGGTAATTATTGTGATCTATGGGGAATTATATTTGATGTTCCCCATATGGTTATTAAATTTCAATGAGTTATATTTATGTTCTATGAAGATAATTTCCAATGATACGAAAACATTTTTCTTATTCCTATATGGGCTATAAATGATTTCTTTGATCACTATTGAAATGAAATGGATTATGATTATCAATTTGGATCTCTGATACTTTTGTTAATTACATATACTATGATTTTATTTTTGATGATATATGTATTGATTTTTATGATTTCTATAATGTAATATTTTGGAAAATTTATTATGTCATCATACCCGTATGAGCATGTTAATCTCAATACTTATATTATATTGTTAATTATTATGTTTACCCTTATATTTAATTTTATCTCACCCCTCTTATGTATCATTTTTCTAGGTTATCAATAATGTTAAAAACTAAATTATTTCATGAATTCATCCATATGGATGATAATGATGATACAATGTGGAATATCAATTTCATAGTATAGTGGTAGAAGATGTTCATATTTATAAACTAGTTCATTAAAAATAAATGATGAGAATAGTTTTTACTATCACTCTAAAATCTTAAACCATAGAGGTACTTAGAATACAGGTTGTTAAATATTTCTAACAGTTTGTGTATGTTTTTATTGTGAAAATTGTTTCACTTTTATCATCTAGAATGAAATAAATGTAAATTGAATGAGTTTATCACTTGTTCATGGAGTGAAGGATCATGGATGTTATAACAAAACAACCCTACCTTTTCTATATTTGAAATATTCCAAATAACCATTTAGTCATGTTCACACAAATATACCATGAAAAGGAAAAATAAAGGCTTACCCATTAGAGAAACATCCATAGGAAAAACAATACTCCCACCAGATCTTTTTTATGTGTGTTTCTTCTTCTACTCCCTCAATCCCCCTCTATCCATAGTTGTATGATAAAAAAACCTTATTAGTATAATTAATAATATTTAAAAATGTAATATTCATGGGATACCACCATCTAAAATTATATTGAATAATGATAATTTCACCCATCATGAATATGAACTAAACCATACTTGGAGGACTTGTTTAGTTTACAATAGCCTTCTAACATGTATAACACAAAATAAATTATTAGGTAAAAAGTGAACCTGTGTTATCATTAATGTTATGTAAGTATACTATTGGTATTCTATATGTTTTATTAATAATAAACAATGATATTTATTTTAACTACATTAAGATAACATATAAAGGAACCATTGATAATATTTTTTTTTCAATATTGGGATAACATTTAAATCGATTTATGTGTTTTCATAATGGAATAATAATGGATGTTAGATTCTATAATAATGGAGATCATAATGTTATTTTACTAAACCATTGACCACTATCAAAAACATGAATATAATAAGAAGAAAAAAACCTACCACCCTTATATAATACACAGAAAAAGATACATCATAAAAAATAAGTAAAAAATAAAATTAATAAAAAAATGAATATTTATAAAAAACTAATCATAAAAATGTATGTATAATTAATAAACATAATTTAATTATGAAAGAGTTAAAGAACAATTTTGGCGTGCAATGAGAAATGAGGTACAATATCTTTTTTAGAACCCTAATTACTTGTTGGTTACATATTCTCGTTTTTTTTCTCCCTATTAAAATATAATATAATAATAAAATTATTAATTGTCATATATTTTTATTACATGTATATGTAGTAAAATATAATTTTCATTTATAATTAAATATTTGTTGTTATTTCACTTTTACATTCCCTTTATTATGTAATCACGATGAAATAGAACATTCCTATTTCTTGTATCATGTTAAGAATCAACCATATGAAATTTTTTCAAACATTAAATGCTTTTCAAAACCCTCCTTATTTTTGTTATTACCCACTTGGATCAATAATGGTTTAATGTGATAGAATAATATTGTTTTATTTTAAAAATATTCTATAATTTTTTCATTAAAGTGCCACCTATGTGGTTTATTTTTATTCATTAATTCATAGATCATTATCGAGATTTTCTATATTTTAGGAATCAATATTTAAGCCATTTTCCCATTTTTTTATGAATTTTCAATATTATATAATTTATTTTTTTATTAATAATCCTTACAATTTAGTCATTTCTAATTCCTGGAATTGAAATTTTGAAACTCACTTTTTTCCATTCCGTGTGATCGGGGATATGGATTATGAATGGTTAATTTCCCCACCTGGCATGAATTTGTGGGATATTTAATATCTGATTGGTGTTAATAGATACATTCTTTCCTAAAATCTAATTGGAAAATAACTATATCTCATGACATGCCTTTTAAGTGATTTGGGACTCAGTCTAATCCACTATACTACATTGTCCACTTTTTGATGATAGTCTTTGGGGTGACCCTTGACGTATGTTTACAATGTAATGTCTTATATTATTTCAACATATTACATAAATCCAAGATCTTATGACTTTGTTTCCTTATTCCATATTTATATTTTTTTCATGTAAATTATCATTATGATATCATGTTATGCCTTATGGCTCAAATGTTATTATTCATTTCCATGATTATTTCCATAATATATTTTATATCTCAACCATATCATTTTTTCCCTAGGACACTATTTCACCTTTTATAAATATTTATGACATAGTATCACTATGGGATATTTCAATTATATTTTATTTTTATGATTTCATATTTATTTCTATAACTATCCAAATTCATTATACCTATAATTACATGGTTTATATTTGTTCAATGTGTTTGTGAAATTTTTTGAACCATTCAGTGTTTATGGATTGGGTCACTTTATAATCAATATCATCTATATCTCAAATACTGATCCCAATGTAGTTTTCACTTCATATTAACAAATTTCATACCAAATGACAGTGTTTTTCCTCCAATATTATACTTCTAAAAAAAACTAAACCACACGAGCCAAAATATCACTATATAACACTACGTTAACTCCAAAAGGAATTTAGGTATCATCCCAATTCCCACATCGATGAAAAAATTTACTCTATATTTATTCCATACTATGTTTCTCAATAATCCACAACTATAATAATTCTCCACCTCTGAGTATTAATATGAATTGATATTAGTGACTATATAATTTCACCAGCTATGTCCTAAAACTAATACATAAAAAAGGACCTCCATTTTCACCACATTATAATATCCAAAAATTATTTTATACACTCACCAACATTTCACTATTATCCCAAAAATCTATTTACTAGTTTACTTGTACTCATGTTCATTATAAATTACGTTTCATACATATGTAAATAATATGATACTCCAGTCTATAAGAATTTAATTTTCATCACAGATCCACCACAAAACACTCTTATATTATTAACATAACCCATTAGTATTCATATTATCATGATCGTGCAAGGGTTATCCCATCATGGGTTACCCGATCTAGTATGCAACATTGACCAAAGAATTACCTTGGACCCCATGAGTTGACGAGATGCATCCCAAAATCATGATAAAATATATGGAGATTATTTATCTCAACAATCATAATTGAATAAAGTAATAGAAGTAACAACATCACATGAATTCATAAAAAAAAATTGACACCCGAATCAAGAATAAATTTAGATTCAATATGATAATTAAATAGAAAACCCAATATATAACCATTAAAAATCGTTATAAGACCTCTTTGTCCCCATCTATCTATTACAGAAAACATTCTATACGAGTGATCTATAAAAGTAAAATGAACCTAAAAATTTAATGGGTCTAATGAATCCATATGAAACCAGACATGTGTGAGAATTCAAAAATATATTAGATAAGAAACATATAATTTATGAAATTCCATTCTCGAAAATATCCTCTAACACTATTTTGAGAATAACAAATCATTTTAAAGCGAAAAACAAAATCAGTTGAAGAGAAAAACAAATCTTATTATGAATTCCTATAAGGATGAAATTATTTCATTCAATTGAAAATGGGTTTTAGTATCAAAATCAGTTTTGAATACAAACCCAAATGAAGAAAATAAAAACAAAACAAATCATGAGTAATAGTGATAAATAAAAAATATTGTAGTGGATTATAAGAGATTAAACAATAATTTGGAATGGGAATCCAAAAAATAAAAAATTTAATAGTGATTGAAATCCAAATTCTACTAAAAAATAATAAAAATTCATTGAATAGAGTCATCTGATAATATTAAACATCTTAAGTGGTGATCTGAGATATTATCGATTAAAACTTTCCTTCGGTGTATCGATGTGATCCAATCTCAATCACCAAAAGACTTTTCTACACATGACGGTCGAGTTTCAAATCCATCTATATCAATTATATTACCATGGTGACTATATTATTTCTAATCAATATTAAATTTTATCTTCCAGTTAACACTCTAGGTTATTTTTAGGAACCAATTACTTTATAAAAGCAAAGGTGAGGTTTACAATGCATATATATCATCACAACTACAACCAAAATTTATCAACCAGAACTTTAAGTATGCCCTCCCCACTAAAACCATTCATATGAAGATTCTCAATAAACTCAAGTATTTTCATGGCTCCAAACACTTCAATATAGAAAATTAAAAAATATCCAATTTTTATTCAACACTAAAATTATAAAATAACATTCTATCAGAACCATCATTCCATTAGGAACAAATCCAATGTATAAAATCACCTAAACCATGTTTATAATGATCCATCGGTTCTTTTAATGATATTTAATTTCCAAATTGTTTTTAAAATGCAAAAAACATAACATTGAGGTGAGTTTTTATAAAACAAGTGATAGTACCTTATTTGGAAAAACATTAACCATAAAACCATTTTATAATATCATTGTTTTACACAAAATACATTCAAAAGAAATAAATTTAAATATGTTCTAACATATTTATATGAACCTAATACATATATAAATATTCAAATATGATTCTAGCATATATGAATCTATACATGGGAATGTAAATGGTTCATTTTAGTGGGGCAGAACAAAATTTACAACGAATTACAACAATTTATCATACAAAGGAACAAAATCAAATAATGGAAATAGAAAACCCATAAAAAACATAATAATGTTTCAACCCAACATTACAAAACTCCAAAATCTCTATGTAGTAATTTAAAAACACAATATCCCTTTTGAAAATTCACATTTCATTTTTGGAAAACATTTATCAATCAAATAAATTCAAAACAAATAGATGTAATATAAAAACCTTTTTAAGAACACTTTTTCATTAAAACATGAGCTATATTTAACAAGATAATTCCTTATATAAAACAAAGAACAAGAGGATTTCAATAAATAATGATATAGAAATAAATAACCCTCACATTTCATGTTCTGAGCAGGAAATGGAAGGATACATCTATCTAAATAGTGTTTAAATATAAATAAAACATCATAAATAGGGGGAACTAAAACCAAGAGAGAAACTAAAAACCCTAATAAGAAAAGAAACAACTCAGTTTTGAAATCACATACCCTAGACATTTGAAAATAGAGATTCAACCCAATGAAAGATGTATAAACAATATGAGATGAAGAAGAGAGGGTAATTAGAGTCCACGATCCTTCAAAAAATACAAAAAATTGATGTAGAAACATAAATGGATGGAGGAGGAGTAAAGGAAATTTTTTTAGTGAACCCATTATTCTCCAAATTAGAACGCTGTAGAGAGAGGACTAATTAGGGTTTAAAAATTAAGAAGAAATAATATAAATATGAATTTTTACAGATTCAGGAAAACATTTCTTGTTTAGGTCAAATGGTTGTGACAAACTATATTCAATATTTTCATTATGAATATATATAAATTTCACACATTATCAATCCCCAACAACACATTTTCCTCTATCCATTCGTATGTTGGGTGATATCCCCTAGACACAACAAATTGGGTCATATGCTTACTATGGAGACTCAAACTATTTGAATTGAGAAATGTTTTTTCTAAAGCATTACGTTACAATGGGTTATTGGGGTTTGAGTCTCCAATTTTCTTTTTTAGGTTAATGACATTTTCAATATGTTTTTCATGAGGTGCATTTTTGTTTTGGTGGGATCTAATGGTAGTGAACTATAGTGGGTTGGGGAGCCGACATGGCATATAAAACCATATATAGTCTAATTATATGGTTTAATATATTCTCAATAGTTTATTCATGATTATTGGATGTATTGATAAAAAATAGGGATAATCCATGTGTAACAATACAAATTATTAATATATATATATATATATAAATTTAAAGTCTTTTATAGCTAGTGATATATGAATACCAAAGTCTAAATAAAATATAATATAGTATAATTTTAAAACCTATATAGTAAAATTGGGCATGAATAGAAAAAATATTCTCTTTAAAGAATTTTATTTTAAAAATTATAATATGATTTAATTTCTAAAAAAATTATTATACATAAAAATAAAAATCATTTTTATGTAAAAAAAGTGTTTTTTGGAAAACCATTTTATGACACCAATGTTTTTTTACTATAATATATGAAATTAGTCACTATTTTTTAATTATTTAAATGTAATTTATATATTATATTACCAATAAAATATTTTCAAATTCATCTTATATTGTTACTATTCATTTGATATTAATAAATCCATTTTTATACTAAGAAATATATTTTTCTAAAAAGTGTATTTATATTGTTTTGTGAAATTATTGTAAAATTAATTAATTACACTTATTGGAAATTAATTTCATAAAATGTTTTACACTTCTATAAACCATATGAATATGTTATCAAAGATAACTCTTTTATAATTAGTCATTATGATTATTAAATTTGGTAAAATTTATCAACTCATTGAAATGTAAATCTAGATAAGCTATTTCAAAACAAAGCGATATTGAAATATTTCATCATCCAAAGATTTATTGTATTCAAGGAATTATAAATATAATATTTTAATTTCTAAAATATTTTTTTAATGGAAGCATGTCCATTAAAATGTCTTATAATACATTAAATGTAATGATAAATAACAATATATCCCTCTCTTAATATTAAATTTATATTATCTGTCCATATAAATAGAAAAAGGTTATAATTTAATTTAAATAGAAATTATTATAATATTCATGATAAATTCATGATTATTATTTATTTATAACTTTTATTAATTCTATAATAAACTTGAATGCATGTGAAACTCTTCTATAATATTTTTCCAACTAATAAAACTATAATAACAAATTTTGAAAATAATATTTGTAAGATAATTTTAGTTATTTATTATAATTCATGAATTTTATGATATATATAACATATTGGTGACATGTGAAATGATTAAATTTTAATTATAACCATTTCGTGATGTATTTGAAGAAAAATTAAATAAATAGTCTAAAAATTCATAAATTGGTTTTTTTTATATTATATATTATATATTATTTAAAACATAATAAAATATTTGAAATCCACAAGGTGGAATTTATATGGTTAAAATAATTATTCTTTGTACATTTATGGGCTTATTTTTAGATTTTATGGATAATTATGGACCTTTAACTGTGATTTTTTTTACCAAACTTAATGATCAAATTGGTTAAAAGGGGTTAAATAAAATAGATAATGTTTAAAATTATGGTTAAAAAAATCCAAATTTCATTCCTTGGATGATGATATTTCAACCATATGATACCTTATCTTTGAATATATTTCCTATTTTATGCACTAATTTTGATAATGACTTTGTAATATTTTAATATTTTTGGAAATAACTTTTTTTCATTTACCTCCTATATTAATGGGAACCTCTTCCATCACTTCATTTATCAACATTATGAAACATGACTAAAACAATCCCTGACTATTTCTCTTATAAATATAGTTATCGATGAATAAGAGGTTATGGTATCTTTAATATACCAACTCTAGGTTCCATTGTAAGGGATCTAGTGGAGGTCTCCCAATGAATAGGTAGTCTTATTAAATGAACTCTTTTAATTTATTTCGTCTTTTAATAAATCTAAATAAATGGAATTTATCATTATATAATAACTTCAAAATCATAAATTTAGGGAAAAAATATTATGTTTTTGAAATTAAAAATTATCCACCCCCTCTCCCATCATATAGGGAAGTGGAATTATCACCTGTGAGAACAAATGGATTTCCGTCTCTATTTAGTGATCTAATTACTTTTTAATCACCATTTCTTATACATTTTTATTATTAAGGATTCAATATACATATATATATATATGATATTTATGAAATAATTATTTTAAAAGAATAATAATATCATTTATTTCTTATTGCCTTTTAATTTTATGGAAAATAGTAACATTTCTCATTCAGACATATATAATACCACCTCCATGAAGTGATTTGGTTTTTCATTCATTTCAATTTTACATGATTTTTAATTAGGAGAAATTTAATTTATATAAATAATTTATAGGAAAGTATAGTTATTACTATTGTTGAATTTTTATTTACCTTTCATTCCTTCTATGCATCAATATGTGAAAATAGTGTTCATAGTTAAGCACAACCTAAAAATATTGATAAATCGTGTAATTCATATTCATATATCTAGTATTAATGGATTAATAAAAATACATTTATAATTAATATATATGTTATTTATATCATTATTAATTTTATTTCAATAATTTAATAATAATAAATGTATACAGTCCTAAACTATGGATCCAAAAAACTCATGAAATATGAAACAGTTGTTACCCACAACAATGATTTTAACAAAAAACTATATATAAACGAGTTATAAAATATTATAATTAGACAATTTAAGATATTATTTATTTTATTATAATTTTTTAATATATATAAAATTAATCTATATTTTTTATAAATGTGGTTCAGACTCAAATTAATGAACTAAAACATAATGTGATGGTTTATTCTCCAATTCATCATTACTCATGATTATTAATTTTTATGTCCTTTTTTGTGGATATAATATGATATTTATATATTAAAAAATATATATTTTCGTATCCTATTTATATCTATATAAATACACAAATTAATTTAATTTTTCTCTTTTTAAGTATTCATGATAGTGAAATAATGTGTGTTTGGAATACAAATTTTTTTTTCTACTTTGTTTGAAATATTTCACTTCTATGTAAATATTTTCCATAAAATGAATAGAATTATTTTTAAAACATTCTAAAATTAATATTTTTGAACATTTTACCAATTTTAATACTTTTTTATAATTCTTTAAAATGAATGTTCTTTATGTTTTGTGGATGAGGTATTTTTTATCATTTTTACAAATTTATGAATTTGTTGTTTTTCAACTTGTATGAAATGAATGGAATGGAATGACATCATCACTAATAATTTCTGTGAATCATCTAATATATATTTAAAATGGGATACTTATAGAAAAAATTTCAATCATATTTGAAAAAAATTGACTTTAAGTAAGTGTTTTCAAGGTGAATGATAATATTTTCATCACGAAAGTTTATAGTGATATTTAAAATGTAAACCATCTCTAGAGAAATAAATTTTCACTACATATTAATTAATTATTTTATTATATTATTATAACATAATCCAAACATACGATGATTTTTTATGAACATCTTGGATAAGGATAGTAGTGATATTTGTTATTATAGTTATCCCAATATGATCTGTTGTTTATTTTTACGGTTTGATCTATATGTTCTGTTGATTATTCATCTAATGGTTGAATTTGGATTATTATGTGATATGAGGGAAAAAATTACAAATCCACATGACGCATTATTATGTATCATTACAACAACTATATTGAGTAGTTTTCCATGGTCATACTTGTTTATTTACATTTATTGATATGATGTTTTTATGATATCTTTTATTGTTTTGGCAAGCGGTCATGAATAATGTTTCAGATGTATGAAATTATGAATTCCAATATTCTAATCATATTTTGATATCCATAATTATTTCTAAAGTTTTAATCCATAATTTTTTTATCTCATTTTATTATTTATAAGTCATTATTTGATCTGAATTTATTCATTCCATATCCTTCATGCCATAAATGAATTACATTTTACACATTACCTTTCATAGTAAATAGGTTCTCTAAATTATTATTTTTCTATTTCCCACGATTTATGGAATTTTTTCAGGATTAACATAAAGTGATATTTTAGAGGTAATAAATATGATCCTAATTAATGTACTATGTTTTATCTTATGTTTTAAAATATAAATTATGCTTTAATATTTTTTAGTATACCATGACTACTAAAGTATTTGGTCTATTGGTATGGGATTTCTTTATTTTAGTAACAATGTGATAATGAAAGTAGTACCTCTATGCCATTAACATCCTGGAATTTATAGTTTTTTGTGTTTCATTAATGGAAACAAAGGGATCTGGATTTCTGAAAAAATTGTTTTGGGATGATTACCCTATGAAAAATATTAAAAATATTCCCAAAGAAACCAATATTATGATTCTGATATTTTTCAATCGTAAATTTTCAATAAACATTAAGTTATTAACTAGTTTCAAATGT
Organism: Viscum album; assembly: GCA_963277665.1. Classification (NCBI taxonomy): domain Eukaryota; kingdom Viridiplantae; phylum Streptophyta; class Magnoliopsida; order Santalales; family Viscaceae; genus Viscum; species Viscum album. The sequence continues at coordinate 961,924,180 of OY728127.1, forward strand.
ATAAATTATCATTAATATTTATTTTATCAAATATAGGGTGTGATATTTTTAATTAATTGATCCTATGAGATTAAATTGAAATGGTAACAATCCATGTCATCATGTTATGAATTTCCATTTCTTAAAAGATAATGCTGTTGGATCTTCAGACACAAATTAAAGTAAAAAAATTAGAACTATTTTGGGACATCATACTTTGGTGATAACAAATCAAACACTTCATCTAGGTCATCTTTCACAGGAGTGATACAATGTTAGACTTTTATAATGCTTAATGCATAAGTAAACTACATCATTTAATTTAACTATGAATCAATTTCTATTATAGATGTGGGTAATTCCCTTATAATGAGATTTATCATACTCGGTTGTAATGAAACTATGACGGATTCTAGGGTAATATATGAATAATCACGAGATGAAGATCAATTTTTTTAATTGAATTAAAATAATAAGGATTAGGATGAAGTAAAAATAATGGAATAAATGGTTCCTAATGAACATATCATTGAAAAACGTTTTTTCAAGATTAATGAATGTATATGAAAATAATATTCTTCATACTATGAGAAATGAAAGGGAAAAATATTATTATGAATTATAAAATCCATTTAAGGTTAAAAGCATAATCTATAGATTATGTATGAATTCCAAATCATTAATATTGACATTTTAATTGAGGGGTAAAAACCAATCCCATAAAGAGAACTATTATCTCATGATTATCATCATATGAGGATAATGGATCATGTGATATCATGATTGTGATCGAATTTTCAACGTCTTATGGATCTGAGGGAAATCAATATAATAATATTACGGTGGGGAAAAATAGATAATGTGAAAAATAGAATGGATAATTTTCTAATATGTGATACTTGTTGAAGGAAACACCAATATACATTCCTAAAAGGAAAATATTTTTCTTCATGTTTGTATAAAAATATAATAATTCTTAAGAATGTATGGGTATGGAATAATCCATAAAATAATATTTTTTTAACTATAATGGTATAGAGAAATACTCTAAAAAATTCACCAGATGTCACTAGAATTCACTTTTTAAAAGGACATAAGAGTAATGTCATTCATATACAATTAGAGAAACTAAGTATGAAGATCCTTATGTTATGGTGGTATGTAGATTAATAAAATATTTAAATACAGATAATTAATTATTTAATTATTTATCTTCACATAACATTATATCTTCCATGTGTTTCAAGGTTATTAATTATTCTCCTAATACCTTATGACTATTAATATCAGTCTAGAATACTAGTAGAAGTCTATTTGAAATAAGAATATGCTAATTTGTTTAAATTTTGATTCATAAACATACCCCATTTTCTAAATTTATAATTATACTAATAGTTTATGTTTATATAGTCATTAGTATGGAATTCCATTCAAAATATAATTAAAAAAATTAATATAAATTGAAGGAAATTATGATTCCTATGGAAGATCTATAAAAATATATATTTATATGGGAAAATTCATAGCAATAAAAACAAGATCAACACACATCATTAATTTTGATTAAGATTCATAATTATGATGAATAGAAAATACCTATGGATGAAAAGGTTAATCATTAATTTGTGGATGTACATATTTTACATGACTACATTGATGTATTTACAGATGAATTAGCTTTACATCCACCAAATCATGATATTGATTTGTCAATATATTTTACCCATGATTTAATCCCAATATCAAATTCTCCCTATAGAATATCCCCTATGGATATTGATGAATTAATGAAAAAACTAGAGTATTTGGTTAATAATGGATTTATTCAACCTAGTATTTTACATTGGGGATCTCAATTTTATTTAATTATGAAGAATGATTGATTTTTGAGGTTACAAATTTATTATAAGGAAATATTTGTTATAATGATAATGAATATGTGTCCTCGACCACATATTTATGAGTTATTCGATCAACTTCATCAAGATGATTTTTTTTCAGTGATTGACCATCAATCTGGGTATCATCAATTGTTATTAAAAAGGATGATATATACAAGAAATCATTTCAAATGATGTATGAAAATTACAAGTTAATAGTAGTTCTATTATCAATTACTAATTCACCATTTATTTTTATAGACCAAGTGAACATAATATTAAAGGAGTTTCATGTTGTTATTTTTTGATAATTATTGAGAATGTATTTTTGTACTACAAGGAATATAAGGGCTATAATAGTCACATGGTAATAATTGTTGATACTCTTATAAGAACATATTTATGTGGATAATTTAGAATGTTTGAACTCTAGAATGAAATTGTTCTATTATTCACAATATTGCCTCTATAGAAGTAATCTAAGGTGATATTGTGATGAAAAAGGTATACCAAGAACAAAATAAACTAAAAAACCGAACTAATGTATATATTTTCTGTGGTTTGGTAGGATACTATGGATTATTTGATCCAAAAATTTAAATATTACCTAACCCATTATCCATCATTAATCCCTACAAGGTTATGTTCATGTGGGAAAATAAATGTGATGAATTATTTTAATAATTTAAAAAGATATTTTTGAATCATAAAATCTAGAATCTACCATTATAATATGATGTGTTTTTATATATAGTGTTGCATCAAAAATGGAACATGGTTGTGTCCTTATGTAGAATAATAATGTTATTTCATTTATATCATGGTAGACAAAGGCTCTTGAATAAAAATAGGAATCCCTGGATATTGAGTTAGGATCTATCATATTTTCATTGAATATATAGAGTAATTCTCTCTATGGTTATAATTGTGAGACAAGTGATCAATATATCACTACAAATATCACTAGGGGTGAGGAGTTCTTCAATATTTCTTTCATGTATGGAAGTGCTGATGTTCCAGACAGAAAATGACTATCGTAGGTACTTGGGATGTTTGATCAATAGGATCTCCTATGGTTTTTCATAGGGGATAACAGTAGTATCCTCGGGCCTAATGAGAATAAGGGTAGAGGATCTTTTCCTAGGTAGGAAATCTTAGATTTCACCCATTTTATGGACAGAAATGGGAATCTTGATTTCGCGATTTTTGGTGACCAGTATATGTGCTGCAACAACCAGAGTGGAGGAATGTGTGGTTGGAGAAGGCATGATTGTTGTCTGGATAATAACAATGCAATCAAGTCATTCCTGAATTTTGTGGTAAAAAATTAAACCAAGGAATATCTTACTATTCTCCAATTTTGGTTTCGATATTTCAAAAATATGATTCTCAAGAGGCATTCAATTTATACTATTCGTTGTCTCAAATTCATGGTTATCAGTAGACGGTGAGGTAGATATGGTATGAACCTACCTAGGGTCACACATGGGTATCCCTAGACAACAAGCTACAACGATTGAAACATGGGCATAAGGAGTGTGCTAGGAAGCTTCCTCTTTTATACCAGAACCTGGAGGACCTAAAACAGAGCATCGAAAACATGGAATAATGCTTGGAGGTTGAGTGGAGTGACCTTTTGATCGATGGAGTTTTGGAAAAATGATTATTTGGGTGTAGATTTTCCTTAAGAAATAGCAAATTTCACACAATCTCTCCAGGGTGAGGTGGCTGAATGAGGGTGATTGAAATATAGCCTTTTCAATGCATGAATTAGAAAAATGAAACATATGATCATTCCCAACATATTACTTAAGGATGTATCCTAAACTAATGATAGATACACAATAGGGATATTGTCACATTCATTCTTCAAGGATCACCATCCAGGCATGAAACTGAGGATGTCTTGTGGGTATCCTAATGACAACATTGAGATGTGGGATTTGATCCCTACCACAGGGTCAATCTAGAACAATGTGGGCTTGGAAGAGAATTTTAGTGAGGAGGAAATCCTCTTGGCCATGGAGAATCTTACCAATGATAGTGCACCTATACCTGACAACTTCTGAGGTACGTTTTAAAGGGGGTGTGGGATATTGTTAATAAGGATATAATTAAATCAGTCTCAAACAGTTTTTGGGGAGGGAATCTCTATGGGGTTTCTAATGCTACAACATTGGTTCTCATACCAAATATAAATGATCCATCTCCCCTTACCCATTATAGACCAGTGAGCCTATAAAACATACATTACAACAAATTAGAAATTTTCATTAACTAGAGGCTATCCAAATATCTCCCTAGGTGGATCTCAGTTGAGCATCATGGTTTCGTGAAGGACCGATCCATACAGGGATAAATTTCTCTCACCCAGGAGATAGTAGGAGACATCAACATAAGGACTCATGGTTTCAATGTGATTATCAATGTTGACCAAAACAAGAATTTTGATTGAACTAAGGGGTGTTTATTGAACATGGTTCTCTCAGTGGTGGTGTTCTCAGTTAGGGCAGTGGATATAATCTTCAAGAGCTTTAGCTCCTCATGGTTGGGGGTCTCTTTCCTTGGGTAGACCCATGGCCTCTTCAAGGCAACTAATGGTCTCCGACAAGGACACTTACTCTCTCCATGTTTATTTATCCTTTCCCATGACAAGATTAATAGACTAATTAATCGATTCTTGTCTCATGGAGATATACTTTCTTACTGGAGGAAGTAGAACATCAATATGATTTCCCATTTTATGTTCGCTGGTGATACCTAATCTTCACTAATGGTGGTAGAGGATCTATCAGAGGAATCAAGAAATTTCTAAAGGATTATAGTTATTGTAGTAGGAAATTAATAAGTGACACCAAAATCATCATCTTCAACTCTCACAAGAGGCCCCCAAGTGTGTTTCCTCCTTTTGTAGTAGCATGAACTTGCAAAAAGGTTCCATCTGAATGGAATACTTGGGAATTCTTATATCTTCTAGTATAATTCTTATGTCATAATTTGATCAAATTTTTGGTAGGAAAACATATAGAGTTCATAAATGGAAAAACCAATTTCTTATGTTCTAGTTAATCTAGCTTTGGTTAACAACATTCTTTCTGAAATTCCAATTCATGCATTAGATTCCAACAATGTTCCTCAAGGAGTGATTACTACCATTGATAAGGTTTTATGTAAATTTTTATGGGATGAAAATACTAAAGGAAAGTTACATTGTACCTCATGGGGATGGTTGGACTGATGTATCCTCGATGGTGGGATCAATGTATGGAGTCATCATAACACTCGTCATTTCATGCATGCCAAACTCACGTGGGAATAATTGAGGAACAAACACTATGGGGAATGTCCATGTCGCATGTATTCCAGGTAAGTGTGGGGGATTATTTTGGTTATAATTCCCCCTTATGGTTGAATATTTATCCTGTTTACTATTCTCTTAAATGTATATGTAGGTGGATTGGAGGCATAGGGGATATCCTATTTTGGCATCAAAATTTGGTAGGCTCTGTTATTGCATGCCCAGGATGCCTTTCTCTTGTAATCATAGTTAAGGAAGCATGAAAAAAATCCCAGATTCACCAAGGCTATTTTGGATGGGGATCAAAAAACTGTATTGGAGTACACAAGTTTCATCTAGGAATAATATATGTATGTGTCAAAAACTTCATCCTCAGGCGTTTTCTCCAACACGGAGTTTCTCAGGATGTTTTTATTTTAGGACCACCAGGGGACTTAGAATGATAAAATTTCATGTAGCAAGATCCTAGGAATGTTTAACTTCTTTACGTGGTTCATCAAGAACCATGAAATTACTAATACTTATAAAATAAATAAGTTTGGGATAATCCTAGATTCAGGGTGTCACTGTTGTAGAAAGAGGTTGGAGGAAATCACTGAGCACTTATTTTTCGAGGGGGACTGGGCCCATGTAGTGTGGTCATTTTTTAAAGGATTCATGTCCTTTTCCTCTAGAAAACACAGATCCCCTTTTAGGGAGATATGGTTCCATGGAATTATGGGAGTTGATAAGGAATGAACGGCTCATGCAGTGATTCACAATGCTTTGTGTTGGTGCATTTTGAAATCCAAAAACCAAGCGTGGTTTGAAATCTATTTATCTATGGAATGGTCCATAATTTAGAGGTTTCATTGCCTACTAATAAATAATGTTTCTATCATCAAAAATTATATGGAGGCTACTTCACTTAGTTTCCTTCAATCTAGGTCTTCCTTGACCAAAACATTCACTAGAAATTTAAAGGGGTAATAGATATGTTTTCATCCCTCTAGCTCATGATACAAACCGAACACCGATGGGTCCTCCTCCACGGGTGTGATGAGTGGTGGGGGAGTGGTTCTTGAAAATAGAGGGAATGTCGTGTTGGAATTCACCACATTGTTTTCAATGGACCATACATCTTGGATGATGAAAAATCCATGCTCATCAATCTATTATTTTTCACTCAGGAGAACCTGGATCATACTCATGTGGAGACTGAATCCTTGGTCCTTCATGATTACTTGAATGGGAATGGTACTACTCCTCGGCCAATATCTTTTATCATCCAAAATATTATATCCCCTCTTTGCAACATCATTCAATTGAAACACACATGGCGATAAGGGAATAAATTCATGTATTACATGGCTTCTCTAGCAGACCCAATCTCTAACAACACTTTCCTAATCTCTTTTAATTGCATGAAAGCAGAGGTTCTCAATTTTATCCGAGGGGATTCCCATAGTCTACACTACTGTAGACCTCTATAATCCTAATGTTCTCGGTGTTATCTTTTTTCATTTAATAAAAAATTTACTTTGATTGTAGAAACATGAATCCTTTTTCAAGTGATTTCTAATAAATATTTTTAAAGGAATCATTTATGTTGTTATCTTGATTATGAGAATTTTCAAAAGAAACTTAATGCTGAGAATGCTGAAAAATTGGAATAATATATATATGATGGTTGAGTACAAATTTTTTTAAAGAGGATATATAATCCATCTATACCTAGCCTGAAAAGTTAAATTTAAAACGATTCTCATAGGTCAAGTTTTAAACACATGCTGGTAGTAATAAAATGTACACAGACATGAAGAACCAATTGTGGTTGGATTATATAAAGCATAAAATGGATGATTAGCTTTTATGATGTTCGAAATATAAATAAGTGAATGTTGAGAGGAATAATTATAACAAAGTCATACACCCTCTACCTATTCTAATTTTGAAATGGGATGAAATTACTATTGAATCTATAAGTCGATTACACGATACTCTGAGAAATAATGACAAGTAATGGGTTAGTGTTTCTATATATAAATAATCAATACATTTCATTTAAATAGCTGTTTATTTAACTTTAGAGAACCATGAAATACTCTATATTATTAATGTTTTTTGAATTTATGATTCAACTATTTTCATTTTTTCTGATCATGATCCACAAATAACATCAACATTTTTGAAAAAAAATCACATGAATCATTATACAAATGTTCATTTGAAAGATGATTATTATCAAAAATAAGAATGGGAAATCATAAATGACTATCCCAACAGATGAATATTTATTGTGGTCATTATAAGATGACATTTGAGGAATGATGGCTCAATATTTATGTTTGGTTGTGTTCAACATTAATAATATATTCTAATTGAATATTCATGTGGAACAGTATTAAGCAATATATAGTAGTAGATTTAGTTCTCCAAGTTGTTTGGATGAATTTCATGAATAGATTCTTGTATTATATGAAAATATTAGTGATACCATAAATAATGTAAAAACTATATAAACCCATATTAGTGCATATCAACATAGTAAAAATATTTATGCTGATATTTAGAGGAATGAATTTAAATTTGATGTGGAATACCATATTTTTATGAATGTATTATCTTGGAATTGTTTCCTGAATTTTGTAATTAAATTTACAATAGTTACCCATTTCAATTGGAAGTTTAAAAAAATTAGTAGAATAGTAGTTGTGGCACACATCTTAGTAATTTCATCATGTCTACCTAACTTTTATGATGTGTTCCACAAAATTTTATTTAAAAATACATTCCAAAATAAATTCATGTTATAATATATAATAGAATATAATTGAATCAATATCTATAATAATTAGAAGATCCTATGAAAATTATTAACACTATAGAATAAGTGTTAAGGAAATAGATAACTCAACTCATAAATGAATATTCAATAAATCATATGATAGATATAATGGAATCTAATAATTATGTAATTATGATTAATAACTAAAAAATTTGATTCATGTGATGCTATTTGGTAAATTTTTATGGAGAAACATTTTAATCTAATGATGAATGAAACAAATCAAAATTGAATCCAAAAATCATTATAATGACAATTTAAATTCATTGATATTTTTGATACACGCAACCCCATTTATAAAAAACTGTAATAAAATATAACATTTTAAAATTACATGGAATGTGTAAATATGCATAATTGTTTTAGTAAAATATGTTTTAACCAATCATTATACAAATACATGGGTCATCAATTGATTAGAAATAAAAATAAGAATCATTTGACAGTAAAACATGTTTTTATAGAATACTAATTTTATAAAGGTTATGTGACTTTATCTCATAATATTAATTTAAACACTAATAGTGAATGAATTTAATTTAAATTATATATTATATAATTAAAATCATGTTTTAAAATTCTTTTTAATTTTTTTCTATGCACGGGATACAAATAAATACATATTTTTGAATGAAAACACTATTTTTCTAAAAGTGGTATTCTTTATGTATTTTACATATAACATAATAGTAATTTATTCCATATATATTTATTTATTATAATAAAATATTTTACATATTTTTAATCATGAAGTCCATATTTTGAAAATATGTTTGTTTTTTTGGTAATATATATACTAACTCTTATAAAATTTATCACCTTGGTGATGTGTAAAAATGAGTTAATCACTGTTTAATCCAAGTGATAAAGCCATAATATATTATTTTAATTCATATTTTATGATTGTACTTAGACCCTTATTGACTAGTGATCAAGATTTATTTTATTAATGGATATATTTTTCATGAAATGTCTTATATAATATTTAAATCAATGAAAAATAAAAAATGTCAGAATCTAATTTTTAACTAATTATTTCGTTTAAAAATATGATGAAAAAATTTTAAAATAATATACAAGACTATATTGTGAATAATTAATATTTTTACATGATTTAAATTTGTATAAATTTTTATAAAAAAGTATTTTTACATTAAATTCATGTTCATCGTTAATATATATTTTATTCAATTAATAAAAATGTAGATTAAATGATTTCAATAATATTAATAGAAATTAACTTTTCGTGATTTATCACAACCGAGTAATTTTTAAGATATATATAATTTATTACGGATAAATTAATTGTATATAATAAAATTAAAACATTTCTTCAATTAATTTTATGTCCAATTACTTGAATAGTCAATAGAGTGAAAATAATTATAGTTTATAAAAATAATATATTATATTATTGAAAAATAATTAAATTCTCATTTTAGGATAATGGGTATATGATATGGTCTAAAATTTCATGTCTTGTTCATTTTGAGTCAACTTTAACCTTATATATAAAATTGTACACTATCTATAGTGATAAATTTTTTATCTGAGTAAATAATTAAATTTGCTAACTATGGCATGAATCCAAATGGAAATTATTAAAATAACATTTAAAAATATAAAATTTTTCCTATTTGATGATATTTCACCCATACCATACAATATAATGAAATATATATATATATATTGAATAAATTTTCATGAGAATGAATTAGTAATATTTTACGCTTTTTATAATTTAAACTATGTATTTTCCCTCCATTAAAAAATGAAAGACCTTTATTAAATATTTTATTCCACCTTTAGAAACATATAGATATACATAATTACCCATTATTTCTATAATAATTCAGTTACATAATATTTAGGTTATTTTTTCCTCAAAAGACAAACCCTATTATCTGAATGAATGTATTTAAAAGTCAACTCTTGAAGAAGAGGTAATACTCTTACCCAACCTATTAAAATTAACGACTTCTTCTACATCAGCTATATCTATGATATTTATCCTAATAATTTTATGTATCCAATATATACTAAAAATTTTTTCTTTAAATTTTATATGAAATTTCCACTATCATTCCCATTAAATATGAAGTGAAGCTATTAGCTATGAGTAAATAGGACTTTCTATCACCGTGTAATGTAACAATTCCTTTTTCAACACCATACATTATGGATTAGTATTATGATGGGATTAATATTTATAAAATAAATTAATTCTGAAAAAAACATTTCTAATATTAATGTAATATCAAACTTCTCACCTTCAAAATCATTGGAATATAATAGCATTGATCATGCATACATGTGTACTACGTCCACCACAATGAGATGAGATTGTTTTTAATTACTTTTTTGGGGATTGTAATATGTAAATATTAAATTAATGTAAATTATTAATATAATATAATAAATATTATTTAAAATTTTATAATTATTGTAACATCCCAGGTAAATAAAGAATAAATTATTTTCATATTCATTAATATTTACTAATTAAATATTAATTTTACTTTAAAGGGGTTGCTATGTTTGATAGCTTACTCGATACGCAACAAAGAGTTTCATTGAAATCTTACGTTGCACACTAGTAATAAAATAATATTATTTTAAATGGTAGTTAACACATAGCCGTTGTATTGGATGGAATGGATAGAAATAACTAAAATATGATTATATATGTTTTTTAAATGTTTTTACATTTATCCAATAAAAGATAAAGGCTTAAATACAGAAAGAATTCAATTTTAGGCATATATACCCTAATTTTCACTAAAGGTTCACTTATTACCTTTTGATGGAGAACCGTCATTAAATATTGTTTTGGTCACTTTTATACATTCTATTGGACCAAATAAAACTCTTCTTTAGAATAGGGACATAAAAATTTACCTTGTGTAAATTTTTGGTATTTTTCCGATAATGTTCATTATTTTAATGAATAGTGAAAAATGTTGTATTTTAATTCAAAACCTCTTTTTAATCTAATTTATTTATATGATTATATTATCTTTTGATTTGTTTTTAGAGTTTAATTAGAATATATTTTTACTATTTAATCCAATAGTGGTCGTTGTAATTAATTTCACATTGAAATTGGACTTAAACTAGTGTCAATCTTTTGATACTTGTGGTTTCATAAAAACATGCTATTTGCTCTAACAGTGGGAATTTATTATTAAATTAGTTAATTAAACTTATATGTTTTGAATTTTGTAAAATAGGAATCATTTCTGAATTCAGAATATCAAATAAATCTTAGGGTGAAGTTTTGGTATTTTTCTGAAAAACTTCAATTTTTCATGAATAGTGAAACCACTAAGTGGTATTTAAAAAACTGATTTTTCATTTAAATGAAATTTTACCACCTCTGTGTTTGGAATTTCAAAAATCTGACTTACATGGTTGTCATTAAGAAGTAAAATGTGGTTCAATGGGATAAAAATAATTTTTTTGGTGAATAGTAACTTTTATGTTTTAATCGCGATTAGAGGTAATTAGTGTAATTTAAGGTAAGAATAATGTTTTAATAATATTAAATGAACATGAAAAATGTTCTACCTTTATTGGATGTGTCATAGACGACTAATACAATCCATCGGTCAACTTGGGGACCCCATGGTGCCACTTTGGAAGGAAAATGTCATTAATATCTTTTTATTTATTGTTAAAGTAAAAATGTCACAAAAATGAGTTGATTTAATAAAACAGTTTCTAAATGGGGTTATACAAGTTATATTTTTTACTATAAATATTCATTAGAAATATAAAAACTATTTTCTACAACATGATATTTTTTTTATAATTTTTGGACATTAAATAATGTAAATTATTTATGACAACATGATGATGCAGTGATTACCTCATTATTTAACAATTTAAATAAAATTAAAAGATAATGTAAAATATAAGACCTACACTTGTCAAAAACCTATTGGATGGTTATATTTCTAACCATTATCACCTTATCCTAGCATTATATCAATGTGGGACCCTTTAAATCGTAAACACATTTTAAAATAATGTAACATTTATTTACTTTCCAAGAGTGCCCCTCCTCTCCTCTTATAAAAGGCCCCCACCTCTACTACCTTACCCACACTTCCATAGCCTTTGTCTCGGCCAAACCCTACCCATTTTGTCTCTCCACATCCCTCAATTACTCCTAGAAGCCTCACATTGGGCATAAGTCTTCTCATGGAAGCCTTTGAGCTCAAATCAAAAATAGTTACCCGATTTAAAGGTAGTGTTTTCTCTTGTGTTATTTTGTTTTCTTTTGCTTCTCCAACCACCTAAACTCTTTTTATTCATTTATTTTGTAACAACTCCAGTATATTAAAAATACTAGGATGTTGTTATAATAATAATTCGAGCTGCACTTACTCACACCTACATCTAATGTTTAAAGAACATACTGTTTCTGTGGATGACGAATTTCTACCTCACGAAACGATGATTGTTCAATATTCATCCAACACCTTCAAAGGTGTCCATTAAGATGTCACTATATATGTATATGATATATAATATGTTTATGTATTCCTTAAGCTTCTGTATTTTTCATTTATGACACACCTTTATGGCTTCCATTATGGTTATACGCGATATCTTCATTTTAGGAAGTGCGGACTACCGCCCCCTCAAAGTGATTTGATTCGTCAATGCCATATGTGGGACGTATAAAGGATGGATTTAATGTTATTATATATGATTTATGTTTCATATAAATTATGAATATAATTCTGGAATTAAAATATATATACCTCTCACTTAGTTTTATTTCCATTAATATGACATAGAAATGAAATTAGCGTTCATGCGTACGTACGGCTTAACGTCTCCATGAACGGTGAATTTCATTTCTTACCTATAAATGATTATGTAATATTATAAATACGTGTATATGCTGGATATATATGATATATATGATATCCAAATCATTAATATCATTATGGATATAATGATCCTTTGACCACACGAACAACATGTAATTGTAAGTAGTCCACTTTCGACTAAAGAACAAAATATCAACAAAACAAACATTATTAACTTAAATGATTACATAATGTTTATAACATGGTAATAAGTGATATAAAAGTAATAATTAACTTGAATAAGGTTCTTAAGAATGTATAAATTAACTCAAGTTTATTATTCAGGACGTTAAAGAACGATCAAGTCAAGTCGGACCCGAGGTAAGGGACTTCGTCTCAATCTCATTTAATTGAGGCATATTTCGTTTTATACACAACTTTCTTTTATACGGTGTATAAACCCCTTTGAATTTTACTTATATACAAAAGGAATCTTTTTCTATGAAGCGTTTTACCAAACGACAAAAAGGAATGTTTCTTTTAACGTATGCGGTGACAATGACATTTTCCACCGCCGCGAGTATTATTTAGTCTATGGCTTCCTCAATAAGCTGTAATGTTTTTAAAATGAAATAAATACCATATACTCTTTTATGTATTTTGGTATTGAAAATGGTTTTTATAATTGATTTTTTATGTCAATATATTTATGTGATATATTGTGATCAAAGTGTGGAAATGCTTTCCTTCCATTATATTTGGTTTATGTTTTATGATTTTCTAATGGTACTTGGATATTTGACAGGTGGTTACGTGATAAACCATATGACGGGTGGTTCCGTCAATACCAGGACGAGTGTTTATTTTATAACCTCCAATGCATTGGGTTTAGAAGTTGGTCGTATGTCTATTCCAGTAAGTGATATGTGTGGAAGTCGACCGTATGGTTATTCCATTTAAGTATGTTTATGTCCCAAGTTACCGTTATATGTTATGTGATCTTTATATGGGTATATGGTAATCTTTCGGTTACAAAAGGGTAAGTAATGATATTTTATTCAGTGAAGAGTTTTTACTACTTCATAAAGGAGAAAAGTATTACTTTGAAAAAGTATACAAGGTTTGCTTGTTGTTTTGTTAAACTAACAGCTTTCACTCTTTGTGTATCCCTTACTGAGCTTTTTATGCTCACCCCAAGTTTTTTTTGAAATTTTTTTCACAGGACATAATGTGGAATAGTGTCAAGGATTGGATCAAGGGAAAGTCATTCTATATAAAACATGAAACTATAAATGTTTCTTTTTAAGAGTTTTTATTCAATGGAAACTAAGTAGAAGTGTCTACTTTGTAATCTTTTGAGATGTAATAGTCATATGATAATTCTCTAAAACTCTAAACCTGAAAAGATCCTCAATGTGAGTTATTCATTTAATTCAATATTTAGTAAGGTTTAAGGTCGGGGCCTTATAGTTGGTATCAGAGGTCTTTTTAGATAACTTTAGGAGTTAGATTTCTATTAAATGATTATCCAAAAATATATTTTTTTATGGTCAAATTGAAATGATATATCATTTGAAGATTACCATGTTTCTTCATCTAAGACATGTTTGTTCAGAATGGTTTTCCGCAGAGGAAACAGGGAAGCAGTTCTAGGAAGGCATACAAAAGGAAATAACTTTTCGAATCAGCATCCTGAGATGGTCGGAATTGGAACTGAACAGTTTTTTACAGTGATGGCACAGTTGACTCAGGCTATAAATGGTGGTGGTATCCATGCACGAGATCAGCCAGATCAACCGCAGAGGAACATGTCAGTGGTGGAACATTTCATGAGGCAACATCCCCCATCATTCAGAGGATCATCTGACCTCGTGCAAGCTGAAGGGTGGATTAAAGTACTGGAGAAGATTTTTGATGTCATGGGGTGTTCAGAACATCAAAAGGTTAGTCTTGCTATTTACAGATTTGAAGGTGAAGCTGATCAGTGGTGGTCAACGGTAAAAAATATCAGGGATAGTGATGAGATTGATGATCTTCACTGGGACTAATTCAAAGGTATTTTTATTGAGAAATATTTTCCTAAGGTGGTTTGTCATAGGAAGGAAAAAACAGTTCCTAGAATTGAGGCAGGAGGATGACTCAGTGGCTACTTATGAAACAAAGTTCACTTGATTGGCAAGGTATGCTCCAATCTTCATACGAGATATTGATATTAAAATAAACCATTTTAATCAGGGTTAAAGACAAAGTATCGAAGGGATTTAGCTTCTCGTGAAATCAAAAGTTATGAAAAGCTTGTTTGATGTGTGAAGAAGGTGGAAATGGAGTTTTCCGATGATCAGATGTTCATTGACAAACAACAGAATAAGAGGTCCAGTTGGCAGTAAAAGGGGAATAATTCATTAAAGAATCAAGGGGGTAAGAAAATCAAATATCCATCCTGTGAGAAGTCTGGTAAAATGCATCCTGTAGAATTTTTATCCATGTCTGGAAAGTGATTTCGGTGTGGTAAGTCTGGTCATATTGCTTGTAACTGTAAGGAAGATGATCAAGCAGGCAATGAAAAGTTAGCGAAATGATGTTTTAAGTGTAATGAAATGGGTCATTATGAAAATGAGTGTCTAACGAAGAACTCAACTGGGGGAAAGCATCCGGACAACAAGCATAAATGGGTGGTGAAATCCTTTGCAACTACTTCAGTAGATGTTGGGCCATCGAATGAAGCAGTATCTGGTACACTATTTGTTTGTTCAGATTATGCCAATGTGTCGTTTGATCCAGGGTCTACACATTATTTCATTTTTGAGAAGTCTCCTAGTAAATTGGAAATTACATCTCCAGATATGAATCCTGAACTTATGGTAAAACGCCCAGAGGGAACGTTGAGACAAAAAGGAATTATAAGAACCTTCCTATCCTTGTGTGCGGAAATAATCTACATGAAAACCATATTGTTTTGACTCTAGTAGAGTTTGATGTTATTTTGGGCATAGACTGGCTTTCTGTTTAACATGCTAAGATTGACTGCAGATCTAAAATGGATTCTTTTAAGAAAGATTTTCAGTTTTTGTATAATAATTAACCCTTGATTTTGATAATATATCATGAAGTTGAGAAACTAGTAAAATTTGGAAATGAATGTTACCTTGCACATATTGTTGAAAATAATAGAACTGTTCAGATTAATGATGTGCCAATGGTAAATGAGTATCTTGATGTTTTCCCTGATGAGTTGCCTGGTATAAATTGTGATCGGGAAGATGAGTTTACTGTTGACTTAGTTCCTGATTATAAGCCAATTTCAAAACCCCCTTATCGAATGGCTCAAGTTTAACTTTTAGAGTTAAAGAAGCAATTGTAGGAGTAATTAGATAAAGGTTTCATTCGACCTAGCACATCCCCATGGGGTGATCCTGTCATGTTTGTTAAAAATAAAGATGTTTCAATGAGACTTTTCATTGATTATAGAGCCTTGAATAATATTACTGTTAAGAAAAAGTATCATTTCCCTCATATCGATGATTTGTTTGATCAGCTCCAGGGAGCTCAGTATTTTTCGAAGATTGACTTGAGGTTGGGGTACCATCAGTTGAAATTAATATAAGAAGATGTTCTGAAGACTGTGTTCCATACTAGATATAGCCATTATGAATTTGTAGTTATGCTTTTTTGTTATATAATGCAGCTGCTATATTCATGGTCCATATGAATAGAATTTTCCATGTGTTCTTGGATAAGTTTGTGGTTGTTTTCATTGTTGATATTTTGGTGTTTTTTAATAGTAAATAGGAGCATGAAAGTCATTTAAGGGTTATCTTTCAAACATTAAAAGAAAAGAAACTATATGGAAAATTCAGCATGTGTGAGTTTTGGTTACAACAAATTTATTTCCTTGGTCACATTGTTTCAAAAAAATGTCATAACAGTTGATCCTGCTAAGACAAAAGTTGTTGAAGAATGTCTGAGACCCACAAATGTAACTGAGATCCATAGTTTTCTTGGTTTGGAATGTTACTACCAAAGGATAGTTGAAATTTTTTCATGAATATCTAGTCCAATGACTATGCTAACTCGAAAGGGTGTTAAGTTTATCTGGACAAAAGAATGTGATGATTGTTCTCAAGAGTTGAAAAAAAGATTGGTGAATGCTCCAGTTTTGGTACTTCCTTCCAGGAATGGTGAGTTTGTTATCTATAGTGATGCTTCATTGAAAGGACTTGGTTGTGTACTTATGCAGAATTATCAGGTAATTTCATATGCTTCATGTCAGTTGAAAACTCATGAGATAAATTACCCTACACATGACATGGAATTATCTGCTATTGTTTTTGCTCTAAAAATTTGGAGGCATCATTTGTATGGAGTAAAGTGTGAAATATACACTGATCACAAAATTTAAAAGTATATATTCACTCAGAAATAATTGAACATGAGACAGAGTAGATGGCTGAAATTAATCAAGGATTATGATTGTACAATTGATTACCATCCGGGAAAATAAAATAAAGTGGGTGATGCTTTGAGTCGAAAAAGCAATGCTTCATTAACCATGCTACGTTTGGAATGAGATCCTTTGGTTTTTGATTTGATAAACTTTGGCATAGAAGTTTTTGGTGCAAGAAGTTCTTCTATTTTGTTTTAGGTATTAGTGAGATCATCCATATCAGACAGAATTAAGAAAGCACAGAGGGAAGACAGTGAGTTGCAGAAAAAGGTAGAGCTGGTTCAGAACAGTATGTTTCTTGATTTCAACATTGATAATGATTGTGTTTTGAGGTTTGGGAAGAGATTATGTGTGTCGGGTGATTCACAGTTAAAGAATGAGTTTTTATGTGAGGCTCATAGTTCCCCATTTTCAGTTCATCCTGGCAGTACTAAGATGTACATAGATCTGCGGGAGTATTACTGGTGGAATGGAATGAAAAGAGATATTGCTAATTTTACTGTGAAGTGTTTGACTTGTCAGCAGGTTAAAGCAGAGTGGTAGTTACCGAAAGGGATGCTTCAGCCTTTATCAGTGCCAGAGTGGAAATGGGAAAACATATCCATGGACTTTGTTGTGGTATTAACGAATACATCTTGAGGTAATAATTCAATATGCGTTATTGTTGATCGCTTGACTAAATCTTCTCATTTCCTTCTTATTTTAGATACTTTCTCTCTAGATCAACTTTATCGATTGTATCTTAAAGAGATAGTCAGGTTGCATGGATTTCCCATATCCATTATATCTTATCGTGATCCGAGGTTTACTTCTAACTTTTGGAAAGGCCTTCAGATGTCGTTGGGTACAAAATTATATTTTAGTATAACTTCTCATCATCAATCAGATGGGCAGTCAGAACGAGCAATTCAAACCTTGGAGGATATGCTATGAGCTTGTTCTATAAATTATCAGCGAAGTTTTGACCAACATATTTCTTTGGTTGAGTTTTCATATAATAAATTTTTTCATTCTAGTATACAGATGGCGCCGTTTGAGGTGTTATATGGGACGTGGAGTCGAACTCCAGCTTTTTGGGATGAAGTAGGTGAAAGGAAGCTGATGGGACCAGAATTAGTAGAAGAGATGGAAAAAAAGTTTAGTTGATTCAGAAACACAGGAGAACAGCTCAGAGCAGACAGAAAAGTTATGCGGATAACCGGAGGAAGGATCTATCTTTATAGGTAGGTGAACATGTTTTTCTTAAGGTTTCTCCATGGAAAAGTTTGATGTGATTTGTTAAGAAAGGAAATCTCAGTCCAAGGTTCGTTGGACCATATGAAATTCTAGAGAGAGTTGGATCAGTTGCATACAGAGTGGCATTACCTCAGATTTTATCTCAGTTACACAATGTTTTTCATGTTTCGATATTGAGAATGTATATGCCAGATCCATCTCATGTTTTGAGTCTAGAGGTAGTTCAGCTGGAAGAGAACCTATCTTTTGAGGAACAACCGGTACAGATTATTGACCGAAGAGAGCAGGTGTTGTGAAATAAGGTAATTCACCAGGTAAAGGTTTTGGGTAAAAACCATATGGGTGAAGAGGCAACGTGGGAATCTAAAAATTTTATGAGGGATAAATACCCCCACTGATTTTGTTAAGTGAATAAAATTGCGAGGACACAATTCCCAAAAGGTGGGATGGATGTAACATCCCAGGTAAATAAAGAATAAATCATTTTCATATTTATTAATATGTATGAATTAAATATTAATTTTACTTTAAAGGGGTTGCTATGTTCGATAGCGTACCTGATACACAACAATGAGTTTCATTGAAATCTTACATTGCACACTAGTAATAAAATAATATTATTTCAAATGGTAGTTAACACATAGCCATTTTATTGGCAGGAATAGATAGAAATAAACAAATATGATTATATATGTTTTTTAAATGTTTTTACATATATCCCATAAAAGATAAAGGCTTAAATACAGAAAGAATTCAATTTTAGGCATATATACCATAATTTTCACTAAAGGTTCACTTATCGCCTTTTGATGGCGAACCGTCATTAAATATAGGTTTGGTCACTTTTATACAATATATTGGACCAAATAAAACTATTCTTTAGAATCAGGATATCAAAATTTACCTTGTGAAAATTTTTGGTATTTTTCCGATAAAGTTCATTTTTTTATGAATAGTGAAAAATGTTGTATTTTAATTCAAACCCTCTTTTTAATCTAATTTATTTATATTCTTATATTATATTTTGATTTGGATTTAGAGTTGAATTAGAATATATTTTTATGATTTAATCCAATATTGGTCATTTTAATTAATTTCACTTTGAAATTGGACATAAACTAGTGTCAATCTTTTGATAGTTATTGTTTCATAAAAACACGTTATTTGCTATGACAGCGGGAATTAATTATTAAATTAATTAATGAAACATTTTTGTTTTGTATTTTGTAAAATAGACATCATTTTTTAATTCAGAATACCAAATAATTATTAGGGTGAGGTTTTGGTATTTTTCTGAAAAACATCAATTTTTGATGATTAGTGAAACTACTAAGTGGTACTTAAAAAACTGATTTTTCGTTTAAATGAAATTTTACCACCTCTATGTTTTGAATTTCAAAAATCCTAAATACATGGTTGTCATTAAGAAGTAAAATGTTGTTCAATGGGATTAAAATAATTTTTTGGCGAATAGTAACTTTTATGTTTTAATCGCGATTAGAGGTAATTAGTGTAATTTAAGGTAAGAATAATGTTTTAATAATATGAAATGAACTTGACACATGTCCTACCCTGATTGGATGTGTCATGTCAGACCACGAAAATCCATGGGTGAACTTGGGGACCCCATGGTGCCACTTTGGAAGGAAAAGGTCATTAATATCTTTTTATTTAAAGTTAAAGTAAAAATGTCACAAACATGAGTTTATTTACTAAAACAATTTTTAAATGGGGTTATACAAGTCATATATTGGACTATAAATATTAATTAGAAATATAAAAAGATTTCCAACATCATGATATTTTTTTTATAATTTTTAGACATTGAATAAATTAAATTATATATGACACCATGGTGATGCAGCGATTACCTCATTATTTAACGATTGAAATAAAATGAAAAGATAATGTAAAATATAAGACCCAAACTTGTCAAAAACCTATTGGATGGGTATATTTCTAACCCTTATCAACTTATCCTCGAATTATATCAATTTGGGACCTTTTAAATCCGAAACTCATTTTAAAATAAAGTAACATTTCTTTACTTTCCAATAGTGCCCCTCCTATCCTCTTATAAAAGGCCCCCACCTCTACTACCTTACCCACACTTCCAAAGCCTTTGGCTCGGCCAACCCCTGCCCATTTTCTCTCTCCAAATCCCTCGATTACTCATAGAAGCCTCACTTTGGGCAGAATTCTCAAGGAAGCCTTTGATCTCAAATCAAATATAGTTACCTGATTTAAAGGTAGTGTTTTCTCTTGTGTTCTTTTGTTTAATTTTGCTTCACCAACACCTTAAACTCTTTTTATTAATTTCTTTTGTGACAAAAACAGTATATTCAATATAATATGATGTCTTTATAATAATAATTTGAGCTACACTTACACACACATACATCTAATGGTTAAAGAACATACTATTTTTGTGTATGGCGAATTTTTGCCTCACGAAACAATGATTGTTCAAAATACTTCCAACACATTCAAAGGTGGACATTAAGATGTCACTATATTTGTATATGATATATAATATGTTTATTTCTTCCTTAATATTATGTATTTTTCATATATGGCACACCTTTATGGCTTCCATTATGGGTATACGCGATATCCTCATTTTAGGAATTGCGGACTACCACCCCCTCAAAGTGATTTGATTCGTTAATGCCATTTGTGGGACGTATAAAAGATTGATTTAAAGTTATTATATATGATGTATGTTACATATAAATTATGAATATAATTCTTTAATTAATATATACATACCTCTCATTTAGTTTTAATTTCATTAATATGACATAGAAATGAAAATAGCGTTCATGCGTACGTACGGCTTACCGTCTCCATGAACGGTGCATTTCATTTCTTACCTCTAAATGATTATGTAATATTATAAATACATGTATATTCTGGATATATATGATATATATGATATCCAAATCATGAATATCATTTTGGATATAGTGAACCATTGACCACACGAACAACATGTAATTGTAAGCAGTCCACTTTCAACTTAAGAACCAAATATCAACAAAAAAACATTATTAACTTAAATGATTAAATAATGTTTATAACATGGTAATAAGTGATATAAAAGTAATAATGAACTTTAATAAGGTTCTTAAGCTAGTATAAATTAAATCAAGTTTATTATTTAGGGCGTTAAAGAACGATCGAGTCAAGTCGGACCTGAGGTAAGGGACTTCGTCTCAATCTCCTTTCATTGAGGAATATTTTGTTTTATACACAACTTTTTTTTATACGGTGTATAAACCACTTTTACTTTTACTTATATACAAAAGCAATATTTTTCTATGAATCCTTTTACTAAAAGACAAAAAGGAATGTTTCTTTTAATGTACGCGGTGACAATGAACTTTTCCACCGCCGCGAGTATTATTTATTATTTGGCTTCCTCAACAAGCCGTAATGTTTTTAAAATTAAATAAATACCATATACTCTTTTATGTATTTTGGTTTTGAAAATGGTTTTTATAATGGATTTTTTATGTCAATATATTTATTTGATATATTTTGGTCAAAGCGTGGAAATTATTTCTTTCCATTATATTTGTTTTATGTTTTTTGATTTTATAATGGTACTTGGACATTTGATGGGTGGTTATGGGATAAACCATATGATGGGTGGTGCCGTGAATACCAAGACAGGTGGTTACGTTATAACCTCCAATGAATTGGGTATGGAAGTCGTCTTTATGGCTATTCCATTAAGTGATATGTGTGGAAGTCGACCGTATGGTTATTCCATTTAAGTATGTTTATGTCCCAAGTTACCTTTATATGTTATGTGATCTTTATATGGGTATATGGTAATATTTTGGACACAAAAGGGTAAGTAATGATCTTTTATTCAGTGAAGAGTTTTTACTACTTCATAAAGGTGAAAATTATTACTTTGATAATGTATACATGGTTTACTTGTTGTTTTGATAAACTAACATTTTTTCACTCTTTGTGTATCCCTTACTGAGATTTTTATGATCACCCCATGTTTTTTTTGAAATGTTTTTCACATGAATTAATGTGGAATAGTGTCGAGGATGGGATCAAGGGAATGTCATGCTATTTAAAACATGGAACTAGACATATTTCTTTTTAAGAGTTTTTATTCTATGGAAACATAGTAGAAGTGTCTACATTGTAATCTTTTGAGATGTAATAGTTATATCCTAATTCTCTAGAACTCTAAACCCGAAAATATCCTCAATGTGAATTATTCATTTAATTCAATATTTAGTATGGTTTAAGGCCTGGTCATTATAATTATTCTCTTTTGTTTCATTAAATCCACCCGAATGTGAAAGAAACATTCATGTGTATGTACGACATACCATCTCAATGATCAATGTAATTCACATCATTGACTTTTTATATTAAGGATTTATATAAATAAATCCATAATGAATATATATGTTATTTTTTTAAAATAATATAGTATTAGAAATTATGTAATGAAAATAAAATTATAATGACCTAAAATTATCAAAACAAAACATACATGAAAATAAATCAGTTATTACCTAGAAAAGTAAAATTAAATATGAATTGTTAACAATTCATTAATAAATGATCTTATGTAAATAATATATAGGAAGATATATATTATTTTTTTGTAATTTTTTAATAATAAATTAAAATTTAATATAGTGAAGGTTCAAATATGTACATAAAAAGTCAATCCTTTTGTAAGTGGTTTTTTTCACAATGTCATCATTATCCAAGACTCTTAATGTTTAACTCTCTGATGGGTGATTTTTTTTTTGATATTTATATCCTAATAAAAAATATATTTTCTTATAATATATAAATATATATTATAATATAAATTACATGTATCGATTTTTTTTCAAAACATTATGTACTCAAAAACAAAAAATATTTTTTAAATTAAAACAAACCTTTTTTTCTATATATTGGATAATTATATCTTCCATGTAAATATTTTACTACAAATATCATAAATCATGTTTTTAAAATTCTAAATTAAAATTTTTAATTTATTTTTATCCATTTATAAATTTTTTATTAAAATTATGTCAAATGATTCTACATTTTTTCCCAAATGAGTCATTAGATGACATTTCTTAAAATGTGTGAGAGGAATTTTTTTAACCCCTGTGAAATGAATTTAATTTCTCTTCATCATGAAAACTCATTAAATTAAACCTTAAATTACATTTATAAAATAATCCTTTCAAATAAAAATGTTTCTTATTATTTGAAAAGTATTTTAATTATAAATATGTGTTTTTATGATGAAATAAATTATTATACTCAAGGCATTTTTGTGTGAGGCTTTGAAAGTATTTTCATCTATATAATCACCCTTTGTAAAAACTAATGCTTCAATATGTTTATACTCTTATGATACAATCCATTGTATTTTTCTGGATTGTTTATGACATTATTGAATGCAAAATTTATTGATATTATGTACACTAGTTCTTCTAAATTGATTGTTATTTATTTTTTAGGCATATTGATTTATTGAATATTCTTATTCATATTATGTATTCATTTTAATTATTTATTAATGACTATGACCAAACTATTTATGTCCATGGAAGTATATTTAGGACTCCTTAGATAGAATGCGTTTGTAATTTTGATGTGCCCCTTTCAATTTAGGATGATTTCTTTTCATAAGGCCTTGATTGTATTTATATATGTCCTTTCATGAGGCTTTCATGGAGAGTTTCAAATGTCCTCTAATATTTTTACCAACATTATAAAATCATTTATTTTTTTCATGAGTCTATATTATTTTTTATATACATTGATATGTTTTAGGCTTTGTTATGTATTTATATAGATTTATTTGGTTATTATGTATTCATTCCATATTATTCACTAACAATTTAGCTTCTATTGTATGCATTCTATTACTAATAATTTGATATCACCCCTTTCTTATGCTTCCTTTTCTCAAGAGGAGATGAATTTTTTATTCATTGAAAAATATATATATTATAATGCGAATAAGGATTATCACATACAAAATACTATCATTTATTTTTGGTATTGAAAAGTAATTTGGGATTCAAATATTTATATAGATTACTTAGAATACTATTCAGCACATTGGGATGCGATATCATGTATTTAGTACTGATGTAATATATTATCCACAAACACTTGTCTACTAGTGTTGATGTATTTTAACAGTGAATGGCCATTGGTCCCATATTTGATATTATTTGTTGTGGACTGTGTTATTTGTTTTTTTGTATTACTGGGATAATGTTTTAAATGAATATAATTAATTATTCGATTATTAAAATAATAAATAGGGGTTTCATTTGTGATGATATTTTGGTTTTTTTGAAAAAAAGGAAACATTTTTTTTCAATTTATAATGTGTATGTTTTGATTTTTTTTAATTGTAAATGTGTTTGATATGGGATGTTAGACATGGAAGTGAATATATAGGAAATGAATTTGAATTGATGTTTTTTTTTAGTTTTAAACCAAAATGGTGATCTAAATATTTGAATTTTCACTGTATTTTGAGTTGTGTATTGTTTAAAAAAAAGAAATTTGAAGTAAAAAAAACTCAAATGATTTATTATTTGAATTTGGTTTGATAAAGATTTAGATTATTTTTTATTTTTATTTATATTATTACAATGATAATGTTCCCAATGGTTTTTCAGGAGTCTGTTAAAGATTTTGAATCTTACTAATCTCCTAGTAATGTGGTGGAACCATGATCCTTCAAAGCGTATCTCATATTCTACGGTGATCATAATCCACTAGAGGTTGTAGAGGGGATGGAGGAAATTTTAAATATCATCACTTCGATAGAATCACCCAAAGAATTGAGAGACTAATTTTTTAGGATTGTATTATTATGAAGAGGTTTATATCAATGGGTATCATTTGTTCCATCCTTGATACAAGATGAAATGTCTGGGGAGATATTAAAGATCAAATTATTCTATTCATAAATCCTTGAGAATGTAAAAGATAATAAAGTGGTATATTTAAGGGTTATTCATTATGGTCAATGGAGAGTGACATGGTATATAAATAACATTAAGGAGTTATTACACACCTTTCTAGTGGTGGTTTCGAGTGTCTTTTTAGAAGCACAAATATATGTGAAGTATGTTTTTAAAACGATCAATAACCATGTTGTTTCATCCGGGCATGAACTGATTAAAATATATTATATTATGTGTTTTTATAATTTATGTCTTCAAGGATGTATTCTATGATGGTTGGTATTTATGTTACACATGGATCTGTTAATGATTCACAATTATGTGGAGTGATCAATCATGAGGAAATTATTACAAAAGTTTCTCCTCTATTAGTTCCAACTACTCTTGAGAAGGACCTCTCTCTTATATAAATTTAGTATGGTCAATTTAGTAATTCTTACTAATCCGACCATAATAAACTGAAGAAATTCAATCATTGTGGTTGGCTGGGGATTCTTCAAAATTACTATGGTGTTAGACCATAGAGGACAGAAAATAATTCTTGGAAAAATCTAAATCCTAAGATCCATTCAACATTGATAATTCTATGAAACCCCTACTTATTATATTCCACCCATGGTTTTTTAATTATAAAATTATTATTTTATTTTTATGATCCATTTTATGTTCTTTATGTTTAATGGTCAAGTCATGTTTCATAATTCAATATACAATAAATTTGGTGAGATGGATGTGTCTTGAGGGTTAGTGAATTTTTGTTGGATCATACATTCTATTTGAATCTTTTTTGTTGAGTAATTCTCATGTTTGACATTACTGTGATTGATTTTTATTTATTGTTTAACCACCATGCTAGTTGACTCTTAAATGTTGGGGGATATTCTATAAATGCCTTCCTTGTTATATATTGGGATAGTAATGTATGATGTCCTAGATAAAATTTGTTACAAAAGAGCTATCTGTTTTATTAAATTTAGCATTTAAATTAGAGGATTTAAATTATAGTTGTTTCATGGGATTTTAGAATCCCAAATATATTTCCCACCATGGAATTACTAAATTAATGGGGGTGGAATGTCCTTATTATGGGGAGAATTTTCACTCATAAAATTTTATTTTACATAACAATTTTTTTTGTTTCATAATATTTACTGTATTCAATGATTTTCATGTTTACACCATGGTGAAATTTTGAGTCCTGGGTATTTTGATAACTTTTCATCTCTGTGAACTATTAGTTATATCTTTTTAGAGAAATAATTTCAACTACCTAATCCTTTTGGAGTTTCAATATCACTTTTTCCTATATGGTTTTTCAAACACATTTATCATATGATTTATTACAAAAATTATTGGTGTATATAGGAACTGTGAGATCCACTTGTGCTTTATGGGGATGGTCACACGAATTTTTCATACTGAGGGGAAACCTTGAAGCTATTAATTGAATTTTATAGAATTTTTTTAAAACAATTTTTTAATTGGAGCATTATTTCTAAACCATGATGAAAACACAATCAATTCACTTGTGCCCTTGAATAAGAGGGACAATGGTTATTTAATGATTTTTAAAACTATGTGATCTAGCTATAAAAATTAATATAATCCTTAAAACATGTAATTCCTTTTTGAAACACCTAAAAATATTAACCTATTCATGCATATCCCAACACCATTATACTTTTTTGCATGATGAGGTACCTAGACACTTCTATCTTTTCTCATTCTCTAATACGTTATGTTGCTTCATCAAATTTATGTATTCTTTTAAGGATCTTGAAATCCTTTCCTCCTGTCCCCTTCATCTCGAGTGGATTATTCTTTATTTTTTTTTATTTTCTCTCTCTTGTAATTAACCACGGTTAAGGGATGTAGAATATGATTTTCTTCTTTTTGTGTTATATGATGTGGATTGAATCTAGTGATTGGTTCTTCCCATTTCCAAATTTTTCATTTCATTTACATAATGACGAGGTAGGACTATCTATCCATTTTAATTCCATAAAGTTAAATTTAAAAGTTATAATTTTCAAAATTCAGGTTAATTGTCTTCCCCATATTTTATATTTTTTAAATGGAATTATCAATGATTTTATAGTTGACATTTGGTAAAAGAGGGGGTTTCAAGTACAATATATGGTACACCTATATGTGATCAAAATATGGGTATTATTGGTGTTTTCTAAAATCAAATGTAGATTTTTTAATGTTATTTTGGTTGATTTAAATATCTCATATTATTTTCAAGTTTTCTAAACATGGGTTTTATGTTGATAGTGTTTTGTACAGGTTTCAGTTTTACTTGGGTATTTGATTCCTTTGGATGAGAAACATTTGTGATTATTTTTAGTTTTTTGTTGTACTCACTATAATTTAAATTTCAAAATTATCATGGATGTTTATTTATATGATAGTTCGATATGTGCACGGCCATATTTATAAGGTTTTCACATATATATGTATTCATACATATAAATAGGAGTTATATAATGTGGTCTTTTCATTCAACCAGAATTTATCTAATTGATTTATGGTTTCAACTTGTCTTATAAATAAGGACATAAGCCATGTTTCTTAAAACCCGCTTCAAATTCAATTATGATATGGGAAAATGAAATTTAAATCACCATAATTAAATAGACTATTTGGGACATTCATTACATTATTGATATATTCTATTGAACTAGGATCAGTTCTGGAATGAATGATTATTCCCCTAGAAATTTATTTTTTAAAATGTGAAGGAAAGAAATGTACATTTATGATTTTCTATCTATAATTGTACACCCCCATGTAATTAAATTAGTTTATAGAGGTTCTTTGAATCTATGTTGTTAGTGTTTGAGTTTGGTCTTAGCATGCATGTGAGAATATGTAATATATAGTTGAGTGTTTTTATGTGTATTGGTCACCCACATTCCATTACTAATGTTCCAGATTACATGGTATAATCTAGATGGTTGATATATGTTTACTATTTAGTCCTGATTACATGAATTGGACAACCCATGGTAGGGTAATTTCTCGAGTGGGTTGTTCTAACTTCTCTACATGGTTTAAAAAAATCTGATATAATCCACATTCATGTTTAATTTTGATTCCTCTTTATCACATAATTTATTTTGTTTTTTCCTTCATTTGGGATGGTTTCTTAAAATGATTTTGAAACTGAACCATTTTTCCAATTTAAATACAAAATATTTCCCCTAATAAGAGTTTATAAATTGGTATGTTTTTTGCTACAAAATGTTAATAACACCAATAATAAATTTATAATAAAATACTATTTGTGTCTTGTTTAGAGAAAGTAAATGCATGGATTTTGAGGTTCTTACCTTCTAATTAGTTGTATTCATTAATTTTACTTATGAAACTCTACATCATTAAAAAATAATAGGTGTTAATGTTAATTTATCATCTTTGGTTCACAGGTGGATATGGTTGGTAATTCTAGATGAATGGTGACCTAGAGTTTACATGGTGATCATTTATGTTTATTATTTTTATTTAGTATTTATTTTGTACATTTTATTTACATTTTTTGGTTCCATTACTATTATTTTATTTATATACATAGATATTATATTTTTTTTTTGTGTTTCACACATTGTCCTTTTCTTTTATGATCATTGAGTTAAATTATCCCAATTGATTGTCTTTTCTTTCTAGGATGATTGATGTCAAATTTTGTGTATAAAAAATTTCCTTGAGGACGTACCTATGATCGAATCATGTATCAAGTTCAAGGATAAAAAATATTGGTTTGTGGAACTTATCACATCTATGAATGAGTACCAATATGGTACTTATGCACACCAATATATCCTTAAAGACTAAATTTTTATAAAAAATTAACTTGTGGGTTATAGTTCTCCCCACTATTAGAGTCGTATACTAAGAATGTATTTTTGGTGATCTTACCTAAGATATCATCAAATAAATGCATGTTTTCTCAAGATCAAAATCATTTTCCAACCCATTATCCAATTAAGAATTTATATAGTGATTCTATGATGTCATACCCATGGATCATACAATCCAAATGTTGAAGATTTTCTTGATCAACCACTAAACGACCTTGAAAATCAATCTACAAGCGAACCAATTTTATTTTCCATAATACCACACCCAACCAAACCACATCAAACACATCACGACCCCATGAATGTTTCACAACAAACACAAAATAAATGCATTATACACATTTCAAAAAGATAGTGCAATCCAAATAAAAAACATTAATTTTTATTTTTCCAATTTTAATATGTTTATGGATATTATATAAACATCGAGTAGAATAATTTCACATAAACCAAACTCACTCAGCATAGAAAAAACATATTTTCAAAAATCTTATTACGACCCCCTGGCATTTTTTGTCCTTTACATATTCATAAAACCCATTCTATTTTCAAATACACAATGAAATTATATATCAATAACAATTTCCTAATTTTTTTCCAAAACATAAAAATCCAAAAAATTTATTAATCACCAACTCGATAATATATTTATGAAATAAAATTTTATAAACCATTTCTTGCATTTATCTTAAAAAAAATGATTTTATTATCAAAATCTAGATCTCCCACATATTCTAGGATACCCAATACAATTTCCCAATTTGTTCCATCAATCCAAAACAACAATCAAACCAAAAACATCATTTATATATTAATATAAGCACTGTGTATAATATAATAATTAAATCATTAGTTATTATTGATGTAGATTCAATTAATAAGGGATTACAATAAGTATTCATATAAATATAACCACTAATCATGACATGTATCATTCCTTAATAAGACACTACCATGAATTATTAAAAAACTTAATCTTTATTTTAATGAATTAAAACTCATCTATCATCCCAAATATCCTGCATTTGGATTCTCGATCCAATATAGAAATACTCATATCTTATATTACCTATTTTCAATACTAGATATCCCCTAAAAACATGTATTTCAACTTATCGATACAAGATATAAAATAAAATGATATACATCTCAAATCATAAAACCCAACCTCCTCCTTTAATTAAAAAATCATATCCAAATGATTCTATGACTCTATCTAGTGAAACTATAACTAAAATAACAAAAATTTAGATATCACATTGTAACACCCCATCTTGAATCAACATAACATCATAATGGTTGGATCATCATGTTACCATATATATACCTACCCAAAAAAGGGTTCATACTATATATGATGGATGAGAAAAATAATTTGGAGATTAATTATTGAATACAAAAGAACATGATTCATTTTTGAATATAGAAAAAAATTATCCTGGCCCATCCATATGATGGAAATCCCAAAAATATATTTAGACATGATAAAAGGATCCAAGAGGTCCCCAATTTTTCAAATGGGAGAGAATTAAAAATTACATTATTTTTATTCTATAAATAATTAAATTTAGATATAATAAAATTAATAAAAAAGATGCAGTGTATAGTACACAAATTTAATGAAACATAAAACAAAGTGGTATCATTCCTAAATCAATAAACATATTAATGATTATCACCCTCCATAATATGATAAACATTGACAACTTTTCTTGTTATATGTAATTCCAATATTTTTAAATAACTCATTAAAGTACAACCATTAACATAAAAACCATGGTCATGTACTTTGGAAGGGGATGATTTCATTGACTTAGTATGAATCCCTAGTTCCTTGAAATATTAATTAATGTTTTCATAAATATTTTGTGTGTGAATTACATATAATAATATAATTCATGCATGTGAAATATAACAACACATAAAATATTACACATAACACACACATATAATAACACATATCATGTCTTGTGATGCTAACAATGTCACCACGTACAATAAAAATACATGATTCATCTCCATGTAGGAATTTTTTCATCTCATCCCACATATACTATCCAATTGTCAAAGGCATAGTATAGGGAGATATAAAAATAACAATTATAAAAACATTAAATTTGGGTCTCATAATATGCCCTTTTTGTACCTTATAACTAATGGAGTTCCTACATCTAATTAATAATAACTCATATGTTCAATTAAAAAACATCTTTCTCACTATAGGTAGTATCATTTCTTCATCCTCCAACTTATCACTCGATGTGAGGGCTTATATCATGTCATTATGTATGAAAGAAAACCCATAAAATAGCTCACCAATACTTTTTATGGAGCTAGTCACCCGGGTTATATCCTATATATATTTAATAACTCATCATTTAGTATGAAATAATTTTTATGATCATATTGACCACAATTAGCTAAAAAAATAAAGAACTCTCATCTTATCCTCATGGAATATGTTTAGGTCATTCTTATCCATCTCTGCCACTAAATTGACGAACTAAATCTGGTCAACCCCACCTATGATTTGATACCAAATAACAAATAATTTCCAACACATAAAACAATCAATAACCTGTAATGAAAAAAACCACATGAAACCGAATATATTTATGGGAAAAAATGTATAATATCTTGAAATCATGGTTTCAACGACACAATTTCATATAAATCAAAACATTTATTCAAAAATCCCTAAATATTTCAAATAAAAACCGTGCAAATATACAATTATTAATCATTTTTTAAAATAATACCATCACATAACACCATTATCATACTTGAACAAGGGCCAAAATCATGAATAACATTCTTTATAAGACCCCATTCATATTTTTAAATTACATTTCAATAACACTTCCTCATATCATCTTTCTCCCTTGGAATTAACATTTGATCCAGGATATTATCTTGATATCACGTATTATCAAAGTAAAAGCATTTCACATTCATATCCAACATATTCTTCAATATAATATATAAATTTATCCACTATAACTCATTAAACCATTATTACGACATCAATCTATTTTAAATAACATCCACTCAACATTACTATTAATCCAACATGAGAAAATAATAACATATAGGGAATCACACAAAATACAAGAAAAATAATTATATATAATATAAATGTCACAAATGAACATAAAATAAAAAAATAACATGAGAATAAAATATGAAAAAGACACCTTCCTTGACAATATTATTAATGACACGCTAGACATAAAAAATCCAGGAATAATGATTTTCATACTCCACAAAACCTATATCAATGACCAAAAACATTAACTTTCTTAATAAGTAATTTAAAATAGAAATCCTAACCCAAAATAATGGATTTCAATCCCATGGGAATCGATTAGAGTTCCAAAATAAGCAACAGGGTATGGTCTACCCAGAAGATGAAACTATAACTAAGTCACACAGAATCCCTAAATTATTTCACTGAATTGATGACCAATTTAACCCAATTTTACAAAAAAATCATATACTAATTGATATAAATAAATTAATACATGTTATTATTTGTATATATAATATGTCCCCTTGGTAAATACACAAAATTATATACTTGAAATAACCATTAATGCATGATTATTTCACTATGACCTATTAAAAAAGATTCCCAAATTATTAATAGGCCATTGAAAACAAAAATTAATATAGATGGATTTGAAAAGAAGGAAATTTTGGTTTCTTACCTCAAATCAATGTTATGATACCATCCCAAATCTACTAGGTTAATGGGATACATGGGGAGGGTGAAAGAGATATAATGATAGAACATTCCTGATTTTGGTCAACCAAATTTAAAGGGATCCTGAGGATTTTCCTTAAATAAGCCCAATGAAATGTTTTGAAATATAATTACAATTACCCTAATATTAGTTCACATACTGGCCATGAGTACCACATTGTGGTTCCCATTTCTAGGCTCCAACTGTGGTGTGTATAAGACTCCACAACACAAAACGTCTCGAGGGGTTAGTCTGACCCACCTCCATTAATTTCCACTATATCACATCCATTATATAATGTGTCATGGAATACCTTGACATGGGACACCTAGTAGTTTAGATACAAGTATGATATGAAATTCATCCCCATGTGTTTGCTCGATCCCTAAGCCACTTGATCAAGAACCTCTGTGTAATATATGGGTTGGGTTTTGATCATCCATTTTAGGACTCTCTATACCATTAAATGAGGTTTTCAAATAATATTCATCACATTTTATATTTATTTGGTTTACAACCTCCTGAAAAACCATGTTACATCCTCTTTTGACTTTTCCATGGCCTCCTTATCTATAACAATGTTTGAATTCATGGACTATGGTTATGGAATGACATCAACCTTCAACTAAAATGTTATCTACATGTCACAAGACCCATCTTCAATTCTGACCCAATAAACTAAGCTACTAACTATGGCTCCTTCCACATAAAAAATATCATTGATAAGTCCTATCAATCATAATATTTACATGAATATGAATTTTTTAAATATCCCCATATCTATTATAAAATATCAAATTTCCTCCATTATTCAAAGCTGTAGTAATGAGATAATTTTTAAATACCTTCTAATCTATTACATGGTGATATTTTATCAATAACGTTGGAATTATTGATGAGTTGTATTATAAAATTTTTATTTTCATAAAA
The DNA here is from genome assembly GCA_963277665.1 of Viscum album. NCBI lineage: Eukaryota > Viridiplantae > Streptophyta > Magnoliopsida > Santalales > Viscaceae > Viscum > Viscum album. Next base: position 961,958,171 of record OY728127.1, read on the forward strand.
AATATCATGATGATGATGAATATTGAAACATTTTTAAATTCATCTATTTTTCATTTCCCATTATTTTTACATTTGATAATCACAAAAATAAAAGTTCTTATAATCAATATGTCTTTAAAATCTTTGGGATATTTTTTATGATTAGGGAGTGAATTATAAAATATGATGGTAGACCTTAAATCTTTTTAGAAATATCAAAATGGATTTTAAAGGTGATCTAAAATCTAGTTTTTAAAAATGTTCTTCAATGATTTAAAAAAATATTTTGTGCAGAAAAAATTATAGTTATTATTAATTTGATAGTTTAATGATTATAAAATTTATTTATAGGGATTTTATTTTCTGATCCCCATTTACTTTTAAATTTAGTTTACGTTTTTTAATATCGGTAATTATTTTCGAAAAAATTTCATAACTATTAATTAATCTATTATATTGTATTGGTTCTTATTTTAGTGATATTTAAAAAAATAAATATATTTATAACTGTTGGTCGATTGATTGTATGTTGGAGTAATAGTTCATCTCATTATAATGACATGTTTTGTGTTTATCATTCCTATATTAGTTGTATCTACACATTGATATTATTCATGGGATCTTAATTCATGATTATTAAATATCTATAAAATATAGAATCAGTTTGTAGTTATAAAATATAATATATTGGGTATCTTTACCCATTAAATTGGATAATAACTCATATTTAGGCTTTTATTTTAATTCTCACGGATAAGAATTGATAAAGAGTTCTATAATGATGAGTCCCAGACCCTTTCTCCCATCTAATTTCAGTAATGTGAAAAATGTAAATTAATATACCATATATGGTTGATATTTAAATTTATTTTCCATTTTTTTAAATAAATACTAATTTACAATTTATTTCGTAATTTATTTTTACAATATTACTATTTAAATAAATAAATATTGATAATTAATTATAAATAAAAGTTTTTTTGGTTTTTCGAATCATAAATGTGAACTTTTGGAAGATAATATTATCATATACTTTATGGTTTTTAATAAAAATATTTTCAAAGTATTTATTTTATATTTATTTAAGAATATGTAATTATTATGAAAAAAATCAATTTTTTTAAATTTTATTTAAATATCTAAAATATTATTACCGAATATAAAAGTTATATTGTTTTTATGATGTTATAATATGATGTTTTTAATAAATTATTTCATTTAACAATGTCATTTATGAATAATAATTATTATAATGATATTCACTATTGTGGAAAATTCGATGATTAAAATATTAATTATGGATGATGGATGTTTTTCCTTTGTGTATGAAAAAAGATGTATAAAATAATAAAATTAAATTTTAATGATGATTGTGATGAATTATAATGTAAGAGGAATATATATAGTATCCTAAGCTTAACATACTTGGATATCACATCAATTTAGATGAATATTAATCAAATTAAAAAAGTACATTCCTAAGGACCATAATAGTTTACCATCTTTGGAATCACATAACAAAATATTCTAACTTGGTGAAAGGTCTTCCGAATTTCCCACAATGATATTCAACTTTTTTACTTCTACCTAAAATCATTCTTCATTTCTTAGGTAACAAAAATACAAGAAAGTGTGAGCATAAATGATCCCTATTCATAAATAAAGGAGATACGTAATTATGACAAGAGACTAAGGGTACAATAACTTGATAATAACCTTTAAAGATCATACCTAGTATATAAATGTTCAAATACATGATTCAAGACACAAAGATTGTATATATATGTGACATGAATAAGAACTAAATAATTAACATAATCCTTTAAAACATAACACAAAAATATGATATAGAATTTTTTTCATAGACAAGATCACATAAAATTATCCCTATAAGTAATATTTTATTTCAAAAATCAATTTGGTAGATTTATGGGGGATATACATACTGGATGGTTCACACAACAATCCCCAATCGTATCCCTTTACATATAGTGGAACACGTTCACTCCCCAAACCATCTTTGTAGAAGAGTACCACTCAAAAGACACTATTTTCACCTAGGGTTATCTCTCAAGACCATCTTAGCAGACAATGTTTGATATTAAGAGTCGTTCACTCCTCACTCTATAAATATAAGTCTCATAAGATATAAATATTTAACCAAAGCTTTTAAAGTATATATATGTCCCACCAGTCACATAATGTAGTCATACATATGTGTTCCACCTGATAATAAAGCACTCATCATATGAGGACCCATTAAAAGATAAGGGTTTCATAGATATCATAAAATAAACCATGTATTGAAGTTTGATCAACTAACATGTCATCATATCATAATCTATGTAAAATAGAATGGTTCTATAATCATTTAATGAAATCATATAATGTGAAAAGAATCAGTTTTAACAGGCATATAACCCATGAATGAGAAGAAAATTTTATAGACATCGTGCCATCAAAACATAAACCAGTCGAAGAAATAATATGAATTGTCCCCATGGATCATATTCCTAGTATATCATAAAATAATAAAAATGAAGAAAAGTTTATGGAGATTTAATTTTAAATACCACATGTAACATTTCATATGAAAATTTATCATTTTTTGAAAACCACATTTTAAAACTTTTTGATAAAAAATCATTTTAAATAAATTATTTAAATTTCATTTCCAAAAACTTCACATGGAAAACATAATTTCCACATTAAAAACTATTTCGAAATCATACATAATTTTTAAAATACCATTTTCAAGAAAATTTTATAAAAATATCCTATAATAATATCAATTTCTTTTGAAAACATTGTTTTTAAATAAAAGAGGTTTTTGACCGAAGAGAGAAATAAGGTATGTTTTTCTTAAATACATTCCCTAAATTATATTAAGTATCAAAGAGTGTATGAAAGATAATAGTAACTAAATATCTCATAAATAACCATATGATAATAAAATTTCAATGAGTTATTGATGTATTCATCATAGAATTTTATCAAAGAAAGAATAATGGTAAACATTCCTAATAAATGATGAGATTGTAGCAATAAACTCTTACCAATTTGGTATCATTAAATCCTAATTCCCACTATAGAATAAAATTACATTAATATTATAATACAATGAATTTAATAATATTGTTTATATAACATGTCAAAGGGTTTCATGTACAAACCATATAAAAATATAGGTGTATAACTATAGATGTATCTCAATGTATGAAAATTGAGAAAAAATTAATTTACCGATTCAGTGAATTTTGAATCATATAACCCATTAAAGACAGTTAAAAAATCATATTTAATAACGATAAATTTATGCATAAGAATAATTTAATACATTCATTGGATTATATACACCACAAAAATTCCTGCCTGAATGGCCCGAAGGCCTTCCTTTTTTATTGATTTTTGATAACCCCCCTTTCAATGGATGGGGGGGAACCCTTACAAGGCCCGTAGGCTCAGAGATTACATGGCTCGTAGGCTTAGGAGATTACATGAACCAAAGGTCTTAAAGAATTCAACTAGAATATCTAAAAGGAACTACCCCTCCCTGACATCTGCATCTTGATAGCATCTCTCCACCTTTACTTGACCGTCTGGCTAGTCTTCCCGTGCAAGCACAAGCTGGTACCGTTGGCATAACCATACCCTCTCATTTTGACTATCCATTTTTCTCTTCTATGGTGAGTTCACCTGCTCTAAATCCTTATATGGGGATGGTCCTTTTTTGTAGTGTGTCTGGGGCCTGCATTCATGTGGCCTTTAGGCCTTGGGGTGGCCCGAAGGCCTTAAGGTGGCTGTACATAAACATGAATGTTGTTTCTATTTTCATGTGGTATTAAATGAAAAAATGATATATTTATATGTATATATATATATATTATCATTTATTAGCATTATTATTTCTGACATATCATACCTATTTACATAACTTATTTATAATACATTCCAAAAAAATTATAAGCGAATTACAATTCTTTGAGGTGGTGGTAGTTGACAATTCCAAAAATGAAGTTATCGTTATTAAACAGAATAGATTGAATGAAATTATAACATATATAATAATTCATGAATCATATCTACTTCATATATATCATATATATCATATATATAATATATATAATATATATCATATATATCATATAAAAATAATATTCCCATCATAACTCTTAACCAGGAGATGTGATAATAAAAAGTTAAACCAAATCATTTCACGACGCGGTAGTCCACCACACCCACGAACGGTAAGTTCATGAACCATATGATTGAATTGTGTATATGTATTTCTAAAACACTAATAATAACAACATATTAGTATATTTAGGATAATAAATATATTATAAAATCATTAAATTATATTAATTGATGTATTAGTGAATGAAAATTTAACAAAAGATCTTATGGAAGGATGTTACATTTTCAATAAGTAACACCAATTGTTTTGCAAAAATAGTCTAAATTGGTTGGATTTTATCCCAAAGGGATAATTATAGTATTATGGGGGGATTTTGATTCTAGTAGGATGTTTGGGAAGGGGTATTAGGATCCAAATTGTCTTAATAGGTGTGGGGAATGGGAAGAGTGATTGCCTTTTTAAAGAGATTGAGAGGTGACATTATTGTAAATAAAAAATTTAAACAGTATTGGGAGGTCACCCATACCTCATGTTGTTATAAAATATAATGATAATGGTGTAAATGGTAATTATGGTGGATCCAATCCTCGAGAATAAAAAATAAGTGATTTTTTTCATGATCTTTTCCATAATGTCTATGTTTCCCCAGTTTTATCATTTTAGTTTTTTATTAAGGTTAGTAGTTTTATGAAATAAGTAATTTAAACATGAACAAAAAAGTAAGTTAATATTTATTAGAAAATATAGGCCTAATTAATTATCTATATGAGATATAATTTAAAATATCCCATGAGTGAATAAAAATTAATTTTAATGTAAGTTTATATAACACACAAAAGCACTGCTTTAACCAAAATTGTGCTAAAAATGTTTTTAATTTTTAATTATATATATGTTAATTATAATAGATCAATTGGTAAATGAATATAAAATATTTTATATTTATTAATATTTAAAAATAATTTAGATAAATAATGAATTTTTTGTTAATTTTAAATGTTTTAATAAGATATCATTTATTATAAAATAACATTAAAGTCAATTTGGACTTTATTTACATAATATGAATTTAAAAAATATCAAGAAAAATATAAAATTTGAATCTGTTATGTTCACACCTATGTAACAAGATATAATCATATATGAAAAATTAAACACAATATTTAAATCAATTTAATTTACTTTATATATTTGTTGTATCATTTATTTTACATATATATTAACTATATAATTATCGATTTTTGAATACCATAAGTAGTTAATATAAATAATACATATATGAAATATATATATATATATATATATATATATATATTAATATGATCCCATAAACTCCTTTAAAATATATAATAATGTGTATGACCTAAAAAATGTTGGTTTTTTGCCATTTATCAAGGCTTTATTAAAGATAAAGTTAATCAATGTCCTTTTTTATATTTTTACTCACATAACAAATCATATATGATGATTTGATTGAATATTTTATTAATAACTCATTAAATTAGAACCAAGAGGTGTTATAGTTGAAATATGGGAATCTAATTTCTTTTTTACATGTTTCTAGGTAATGTTCCCCTTATGAATATTGTTTAACCGCTAAGTAAACTAATATTTTCATTAATTGTGGTAATTAATTATATTTAATTTCACTCATCAAGATGGTCAAAAAATATGTTGAACTTAATAAAAATTATAAATTATTCTTATTCCAAATATATAATTCAATTTTCAAAATTAAAAAACATAATTTGGATAAATAAATCGAAAAATAATCCCACTAATGGGATGAAATAAGTGGCTTTTTAAAGTGAAAATGTTCAAAAGATTGAAATGTTATTATTTTTTATTATAATTATAAATATTTTTGAATGACCTAAATTGGATTTATTGATATATAATTAACATAATTATACTTTGAAACCAAATAAACGAATAATTTAGCTATATAAATAAATTAGATGAAACTATATTTTCAAGTAAAATTAAGCATTTCTTGTTATTCAAACAAATTTATCTTCTATGAAAAATACCAAAAAATCACAAAAATTTAATTTTCATATTAATATTCGATAAATTATTTTTATTTTTTCAAATATAAGTTTTAATATTTTCAGAAAAATAAATTTCAATATGTATTCTACTAACAAGGGGTAAAATTTCTTTTTTAGAAATATACCTATTTTTTCCTAAAATTTATTTATTATTATATCTTATCTAGAAAACACATAATATAAACGTTAAATTGTTGACTGAATATAATTTATGTATATATATATAATTAAAAACATTAATCAAAAGTTTTTTAATTATTTTATTCATTTAAAAGTTATTTTTTGCATTAATATTTTTTTTCTGCAAAAGATTACAAATATTTTAAATATGGTTTTATTTTCATTTAAACATAATTGGTAAAAAAATAATTATACATATATACATGAGTAATCCATATTTTCATAATTTAAATAATCGTATTCATAATATTAATTCAAATGTCTAGGTGACAACTATAGTTTAATTTTACTAATAATATAAATAGTACATTCCAGTTTTATAAAACTAGGTCATTCCCATAATGAACATTATTTAAGGAAGTCATCCTTGTATGTAACACATTCCAAACATAGTTTTGTGCGAAACACATGGAAATATAATGGTTGTGTGTAAAAAATTCATTTCATGGTGTTGCGTATTAAGAAAGTATAACCTGGTCATTTCATATAACATATGTTATAATGAATTCTATGTGAATTGAAAAATATCAAACAAATTAGATTAATTAGAAACAAAATTCACAAATACATGGGGTGTTACATTTCTCCCCGCCTAAAATGAATTTATCCATCTAAATTCTCTCATTTATTAAAGGATTAATATATAAAATTCTATTTCATAGAAACCCACATATTTGAAATGAATACTAAACCATCCTTTAAAAAGGGAATGTTAGAAATATAATTTTTTCCCAATTTTACTCATTACTATGGTTACATATTGGATAACATAGGTCTATTTTTTAAACATGGACATTGAAGAAATATAAATATAAAATTATGATGGAGATTGATAAAGAACATGGTTATGAGAAATTTATTGATAACTAAATCATAACCCAGTAATACTTGAGAAACTCAGTTGATATCATAAAAAATGATGATAATATGCCCAAATTTTTTTTCAAGACCCATTTTTAAAAGGTTGAATAATTTTCATGAAATGATATACTAACATTATTTCCAGAAATCCTCACCCTTTCTTCTTTCCTGATCAATTTACACGTCATCTCTTTCTCCTTAAAATGATGTTGAAATTTTAATTCTCGATGTAATAATAGATTATAATGTAGAATGATATTTTATTATATATGTCATCAGTTAGAATAAATTTTTTTTAAGATCATGAGATCCAATATGAAAAAATCATCATATGGAAAGATAATAAATGAATATATAAAACCTTATATACTGTTTAACTATAACCATCAATGAAATTGTTAAAATTATATCTATTTTGAAAAATTTGAGATTAAAAATTTAGAAATAAGCTCAATAAATTTGTCATAAATAACTTAAAAATGATCCCATGTATATCATAAATCATATCTTAGTTCTCTGTTACCAAATATTTGAATAAATCCATCATGTATTCACATGAAACATGGTAATCACAAGAATTACCAAAAATCCTTATTAAAAGTAGGCTTGTTTACTTATTCCAATTTTTATTGGATGTATTCCTTGAATTCAAAAATGTTTTAAACATCATAAATGATTAAAAAAACACTTGTCAAAAAAATCCTTAATTAGATACTAGGTAAGCATCAACATCAAATTTCCTTGTTCATATCCAATATATCGTTAAACATCAAGAAAATATTATGGGGTATATTTCCCTTAATATAGTGTTTTTAAAAAATATCACCATGATATTAAATAATTTTTCAAGTCCATAAAATCCATTTCACATATTATTGTAAATCCAGAGAAAAATCATAAACTAAACATTCCTTACATAAATCATTGTTCATAAATATTGAATCCAAATACATAAATACATAAGTTATTGTACTCAATTGGTAATATGTAACAAGGATGCCTAATAATATTATTTAATACCTCTTTCTATTCACATTTCATTTGTAGTATAATCATAAAAAATAGTATAGCCATTACTCAAACCACCTTGATTGATAACGTGGAGAGAATTCCACATAAGAAATCTATTTTCATAATGACCAATCATTCCAAAAATAAAGCATTAAAATGTCGATGATATCTTAGGGATACCAATATTACCATCCATTTATTTAACACAACCCTATATCATTCATTTTTATTTAAATATTTTTCCTTATTTTTCATAGTCAAAAAAAACTTCTTGTTACTCTTTAACATTCATGTGGGTTCTTCATTCTACGTTCTTGACACAATGGAAACTAATTCTTCATTCCTCAATGGTCACTACAACCCAAATTTTCTTTGAATTCATTCATTTTCATTTTTGGAAAGGCTGAGAGTTGGTGAAGGTACAAATTGATAATTATTTTTCATTTAATATGATTAGACATTATCACAAGAACATTAAATCATTTCATCATCCCATCTAACATCTCATTCTTATGTATTCATTCACATATAACAATAACATAGTTTATTCTGGTTTCCACCAATGACTAAAACTATAAATAATTGTATGAGAAGCAGATCTTGATGAAAGAAAATAAATAATCATTACCAAAAAGTAATATTATTTGTAAATCATTACACCTTATTTATAATCTACGACACCTTTGGATTACCCTTAGATACATCCCTATAAATATCCTTTCAAATTTACAGAGGGATCAAACTAAATTTATCTCATCTTAATTTCTAATGGTTTACTAAACCATTCCTTTGATACAAACTATAATGACCTAAGATTAACATACATGGATAATAAACCAAATTTTAGTAATATTCAATACATTAAATAAGTTCATGCCCGAGGACATTAATTGTGGAGTGTCCTTGGAAACATGAAAAAAAATATTGTAAGATGGGAAAAAATCATCAATGTTTCCAACAAATAACATCGTCTTTTTTACTTATACATATAACCTATCTTCATAAAATGGGGAAAGAAAATATTTGAATGTCTGAACATAGATTCTCAATAACGGTAGATATAGGAGATATTTCAGCTAAACATTTATATAAGGGTATGATAAGATGATAAATAAATTTTAATATCATACCCAACATATCAGAGATCATATATATGAGTCATGGTATAATGATTTTTAGTTCACATGAAATTAATCATAAGATAATCAATAGAATAATCTTGTAGAGAATAACAAATGAATACGATATAGAATATTTGTTTTATATGTAATCCCATTAAATCATTCCATATAAATCCAGGATTATTTCCAAAACCTATCAGGGTAATTTAGACGGGCTACACGAACAGGGCTGGACACTGACCATCCATTGTAACAACCATTTCTATGTAGTGGAATGGGTTCACTACCCAAACTATAATATTAGTCATGGTTCACACCAAGACCATCTTAGTAGTCAAGGTTCAGTGGAAAGACAATCATTGTAGAAAAATACCTTCATGGAACGAAGTTCACTCCTTGTTCTACCCATGTCTATATATTGTGATATAAATAATTAAAAAATTAATCGGAGAGATATATAGGTACAACCATTAACATAATTAAATCTCACCTATTTGGTCAAAAATATAAAAAATGATTCATCATATCATTCCCTATAAAAATAGATGGGTTTCATAAACATCATAACGTAACCCATGAAATTAAATAGTTATCATAAAAATGTAATTGTAAAATATTATATTGAAAAGTGAAAATTTTCATAATAATTTCATTGAATAATATCTCATGAATAGAATTAGGATCCATAAGCATATAACATGTGGAAGAGAAATAGATTTCATATAAATCATTCCATAAAAACAGAAACCATTCAAAGAAAGAATATGAATGGTACCCTTGGATCATATGACCATAATATCATAAAATATATCAATGTATACAACCATATATAGAGATTTGTTTTCAAAGATCACATTAAACATTTGTAAATGTGAATAATATTTTTTTCAAAATATTACTTTTTTAAACCTTTATAAATATCTTTTTCTAATGTATAATGCATTCAAATTTAATTAAAACAACTTCATGAGGAAAATATAAATTCCAATTTCAAAAAAAATATATAATTTAGTTTTAAATAATATTTTCTGTGAAAAATATTTTCACATATAATTTCTGAAAATAAATTTTAAATGATTTTTGAAATCATGGGTTTTGAATAAAACATATTTCCGACCAATGTGAGAAAGAAGAAAATATTTTATTAAAAAGATATCTATAAATATATTATGTAAATAACCATGGAAGAATGTCACCAATACATGAACATATCCTTAATGAACATGTGAGATGTTAATTAATGAGAGTTCTTGAGATATGTATATTAAAATTTCATCAATGGATGCGTAATTGTAAACAATACAAATAAATAATGAGGTTATAGCAATAAATGCATACCACTTTGGTGAAATTAAATCATAATTACAATGATATAATAACATTACATAACTCTTATAATATAATTAAAACAATATTTTCATGATATAACATCTAAATGGGTTGTATATACAAATCATAGAAAAATTTATATGCCTAACATTGTATATATCTCAATGAAGGGAAATCCCAAAAAATTACTTCACCAATTTATTGACTTTTAACCATAAAAAACATAAATTAAAGATCATAAAATGGATATGTAAATACCAATAAATTATATTATATAAGTAATATAATAAATTAATTTAATGTATATACAACACATAAAAGAAATGTGTGGTGAATAAGGCATAGGTAACACCAAAATAAAAGATAAACAAGAAAACTCATACCTTAAGTCAAGACTTTCTTCGTTCATGTTCAAAAGTTTGGTATAATAAATATAAGTTTATTATAAATATACCAAATAAAAATATTATTATATATAACACCATATATTATTTTTTATGACTTTATATAACACATTTATTTACAATTTCGTTTTAATGATACGTTTCTAGTGATATACTCTGTTTTTTGTATTTGATTTGAATTGTTATTATTGATTCACATTATTAAATCTTGAATTAATTGTTAACATAATGTAAAAACCATATAAATATCATATATATACTATATATATATATATATAATCAATAAAAGATATAAATTCAAAATATAATATACCAATCTTGGAGACGGTAGGTCATATGTATGCATTAATTCTATTTAAAATGTATTGTAATATTGAAAGAAAATATATAAATAAAATATATATAAATATATTCATTATCGATATATAATATTTACTATTTCACACATATCATAAAAAGTAACAAAAATCATCATTAATAAAGTCCATGAAAAGTGGGAATGAATCACATCACTTTTATGAGGTGATAGTCCATATAACTGCAAACAAAGTTATCATATTTATAGAAAATGGAAAGGAAAAAGGTATTTTTTATAAAATAATTCCCAAAGAGGAGAATACTTCACAAATATCATATATATTATATAAAAATTGCTTGTTCATTATAATTCCAAACCATGGGAGGTGGTAATGGAAAACAAATGGCATTGTTTCGTTATGGTATATTCCTCCATACACAAGAATGGTTTGTTGATTATCAATTTATTAAAGTGTGTTTACATAAATGTTTAACCCTAACAAAAAAATATCTTAGTTTATTTTGGATACTATTGTTATTAAATAATCATGTTATAAGAATAATTTAGGGCGTGAATAACAAAAATAAAACAAAATTCCTTGTGGAAGGATGTTTAATCTTATATGGGTAAATCCTGATAGTTTTAACCAAATGGATTCAATGGATAGATTTATGGCCAAAGTGGGTATTATAGGATGAAGGTTTTATTTTCAAAAGTGGCATGAGGGCTGTGCGCGAGAGGAAGTGTGCATTACTTTTTATAAGGGAGGAGGGGTGGCATTCTTATAAATACCAAAAGGTAAAAAAACAATTTAGAGGACTTCCTTACCTTATGTGCATAAAAAATGGTCAAATAATGGATTTATGGTTAATAATGGTTAATAATAATCTGCACAACAAAAAAAGTGATTTTTTATAATTATTTTCCCTAAATTATATGTTTCCCTTGTTTTTTCATTTTGTTTTTTTATGGTTACTACTTTTATATCCACTATAATAAAAAATAATATATAAATTAAAGATATAATTATTAAAAAAATAGAGAAAATTAATTCTAAATATGATATCTAATTTATTATGAAAATTCATGCGTGTGATGTAAATTAATTTTAAAATAGGAGCATATAAAGCACAAATACATCACTTTATCCCAAATCATGCTAACAATGTATTTTACAATTTAAAGGTCTATAAGTTAATTATAAATGATAATTGTTTCAATTAATATAACTGATTTTAAATTTAATATCATTTAAAAATCCATCAGAATAATAAAATATTTTTAGTAAATTTTATGTCTTTTAACAAAATATAATTAATTATAAACTAAAATTAATCTCAATTATGAAAATAATTTCATAATTTAAATCTATAAAATATAAATACAATTATGTTTAATTAATAAATTAAGTTAAAAACTCTTTAAAATGATATATTAACCTAAAAAGTAATGAAATTAATTCAAAAAATTGATATTATAATTAATATTGTTTATATCATTTATTTTTGTTAATTATGACCTAAATAATTACTCTATTCGTCATTCCTTAAGAATTTAATCTAAATATTTCTTCTCCAAAAATGAAATCTAAATTAATATGAAGACAAAAAAAATTTCTATTAAAAATAATTTGTATAACCTAACTAATTTTTTTAGATAATAATTATTTATAAATGTTAATGGTAAAGAAGGTTCTTTTTTGTATTTTTTAATACATAACATATTATATAGGTAACATTTATGAAATAGTATCCCAATAAATCAAAAAAATTATAAAAAATAGGGTATATGTTCAGTATATATGAATATAATGTATTTTGGACATTTTCAAGGTCATTTTTCTCTATATTATTAATCTTTAACCAATAATTAATCTTATTTTTTCTTTAATAGCTGTATTTAGTTTTAATTTATTTCAATAATAATTTTTCCCAAAAAAATGTTGACCATTCTATAATTTTTGTTATTTTTGTGACTAAATATATGAAATGAATTTTATCAAATTCGATAATCATATTTGGAATAATTGTATTTAAAACTAATCTTGTAGACATGATGAAACAATAGGGTTTAAATGTGAAAATGTTCAAAATATCGAAACATTTTTGCACAATTTCAATGTGAAATTATTTACAATGTCCTAAAAAGAAATTAATGAATTTTAATTGATCTTATTATACATTAATAACAAATTAAAATATTATTTAAATATATAAATAAATTATTTGAAAATCAATTTTTGATTAAAATTCAGTATTTTTCACTATTTATAAAAAATGTACATTATTTGAAACAAATTCACCCCATGAAAATTTAGATATTATTCTTACAAAAATTATTTTAATTTTTTATAATGAAAATTATAAAAAAATAAAAAAATTATATTCATTATTTATTCACCATTAAACGTATGTAAATTGGTGTTTTTGAAAAATACATCTTTTTATTCATAAAAATGGATTTAATCTCATATCGTGGAAACAAAACACATAATAGCTACATCAAATAGTCAAATGATTATAATATATAAATATATCACTAAAATCCATCATGAAAATTGTTTTAATTATTTTATTAAGGTAAATCGTGTTTGATTTCATAAATATTATTTTCTAGTAAAATATTTCCTATATTTTCAATAGGGTTTTATTTTAATTTATATTTTATTTGTCATAAAGTAATTCTTCCTGTATTCATGTGTAAACCATATTCTCATAATTTAATTATTCGTATTCAAAAATAACCTTACAAAATCTAGGTGAAAACTATAAGAATAGTTAAATAATACTACTAATAATGCATAGTAGTTTTGTAAAAAATGGTTCTTAGTGTAATATAGGCTATTGATGGAACCTTACATTATTTGTAAAACATGGCATACATAGAGGTGCATGTACCTCCATCTAATCTATGTGTTGCATATAATGAAATCACGAGTGGGTGTTGTATTCAATGAATGAATTACCTAGTTCTTTTATATAAGAAAAGCTATATTTAGTATTGTGTGAAATTCCAAATATCAAATAGTTTCAACTAATGAAAAAAATTAATTTCACACAATCTCATTTTGTTACAATATATGGGTTATTTTTAGTTCATGTATATAAAATTAAAAATGTATAAAATTTATATAAAATGTGAGAGTGATAAATATAAATTTTTTTGGATAAAAATATAATTTATTTTCCCAATTGGAAGATATGTGACATAATAAAAACAAATAAGGCATGATTGATGAAAAATAAAAGAAACTAATTTTCAATAAAATAATATATATCCTTAAAAAATTATAAATTCATCAAAACAAATGTGACACATAATGTAATGAGGATGAAAAACTAGAAAATTTATGGTAATTTTTAACGTTTAATTTATTAAAAAGGTTTTTTAAAATTAATTGTAAATTACCATTACTATATAAATTTTATATTTTGAAAATTCATAAATAAATTGAAATTGTTTTAATTAATTTTTGTTGAGAAAAATATTAATTTTGGATATAATTAGAATATTTTTTAAATATTTTTTGATTTAATAAATGATATTATTATATAATAATCTTTTATTTTTACTATTGGAACTGATGTATAGGTGGGGGGATATCTTGTATAAAAAGTTTTATTGGTATTTTAAATTATTTCTGATTAAAAATACTCTATCTCCCCCTTATATTTTTCCATTTCATCCATTCATGGAATATTATAAATTGATCAAAATATTGAACACATATCTCAAATATATGATTGGTGGATGATGAATAAATTCATTCAATGGATTATATTTCATTGAAGCAAAAATATTATTTTTCTTCTACTAGGATCTATTTTTTTAACATGTTGTGAAGCCATCAATGATACCCCTCTTAATGTTAGCTTTTTTTATTATCCCTCCAGAACTAATAATTAGTATTATCGATGTATATATTAATTTAATTACCCCATTGAATGAATATTTGGATTTTCTATTTTTTTCATTTATTTAAACCCTCTAATTCTATTCTATGATCAATAACCCCATTTATGACTCTTTCGATCGAATATATTCCTTAGAATAATATACCATCATATATAGTAATTTCTTTTGTTATCCTTTGGATCATAAGAGTTTGTTTGGTAATAAGAGTGGATGTTCTTATTTAAAAAAATTATTATGAAAAAACATCGCACCCCTTAATTTCTTTGGTCAAGGGGATATTTTCTGTTTCATATGGAATTTTATTACTATTTCATCAGTCTGGTCATATCATGATTACCATTTCTTCTCCATTATGTAATGATTTTCTCCCATGAATAATAATATATAATTAAATTATACCATGGAATTTAAAAATTATTTATATGATGATGCTATGTGATTTCAATGTGGAATGAGTGATATACTATAATGATAATTGAGAATGAAAATATTAATAAAATATTTAATATTTAAGAATGTATGTGATTCTTTGTTATGAAACATTTACTAAAATTATAATAAAAGTATATTTTCATTTTAAATAGAATTAATTATACAGAATTATATTTTAATAATTTGTTTTATATCATTTTAACAAATATATAATTTTTTAGTGGATTGTAAGATTAATATTGTTGTGACATATAAATCTTGGTAGAAAGAAAAAATTATGGAAATATATTTGAGTTTCTAATACAAATTTCAAAAATCATTCATTTCTGATTATTTATTTTATACTAAGATGCTATTAAATATCATATGCCTAAAGTGGAAATAATTAAAACATAAAAATATTACAATAAATAAATTAAAATAAAGAATTTTTAACATTTATGTATTGAAGTTTTATCATCATGTTGAGTAATGTCTAAAAGAAAATATAAAGATTATTTTACATTTAGATGCTAAAAGACTTATTAATTATCATGATTGTTGGTTTATCTTATGATGTTTTTATTGTTATAAAAATTTTAAGACCATAGAATGCTTCTACGGTATTATACACATTAGAAGTTTAATTTTTTTGTGATGATTTATATTATAAAATTATGTTCTTAATTTATCAGATTGAGTAATATTTTATTTTCTATGATAAATTATGATATTTTATTCATATTATATGTATATTTTTTATATATATTTTTTCATGGTTTTTTTCTTATATGATTTCTTACTTGTCATCATTCTTGTCAGTTTTTGATTGAATATATATAGGTAACATATAATTTAATTAACATACATGAATACATATACATGATATATTGATTTTTCACTACAACATAAACCGTGTTTAGCGGCGTTTTTGTGGCGGCGGTTCACAAAACCGCCGCTAAACGTTATCCGTGAAAGATTTCGCGGCGGTTTGTTAAAAACCGCCGCGAAACCCAATCTATTTTGAAAAGCCGTGACGCTTTCCCCTCCCCTATCGCATACCCGTCTTCCCCGATCCCCCTCACAAACCCTCCCCTCTTCCCCGATCCCCGTCCCACTACCTCCGGCGACACCCGCGCCCTCCGGCGACACCCGCGCCCTCCGACGACACTCGCGCCCTCCGGCGGCCTCCGCGGCCCCCGAGCCCCCCGGCGAACCCTGCACCCCCCTCGACCGCCGGTGACCCCCGCGCCCCCGCGCCCCTCGCGCCCCCACGCCCTCCGACGACCGCCACACCCCCCGCGGCCTCCGGCAACCCCCGCACCATAATTTCAGTCCTCCCACCATAATTTTCAGGTTTATTTATATATAATTTTTATTTTTTCCACATTTTAATTAGGGATATTGTGATTTTTATATTCCAAATATCGTTGTAGTGTGTTTTGGTCTTCATTTTGGCAGGTTTGAACTGTCATCATCAAAGGATTACATGTGTATTCATAATTAAGAATCTATATATACGTTCTCCATTTATATATATTCAACCTTGAAAGTATTTATATATATCATGGGGCTATATGTGCTTATATGTGTATATGAAAATGAATATGTGTATCATTGAAAAGGGGTATATGAAAGTATAGTCAAATATGTATAGATCCCTTATACATATTTGTACACCTTAATATGTATATATGGACTAGGTATCATTACATATAAGTTAAGGTGAATATGTGTGCATTTGAAAATATTAAAATTTGAGATTCCATCATCTATTTTAGCATGGCTTGAGTTTTAGGTAGTTTCCATATTCATGTTACCATTATTTGAATTCCATGATAGCATGGATGTTTTTTAATCTGTTATTCATTATTTTATCAATTGAATATTGTATATCTTTTTATATATATTATTGGTTTTATTTCTCGGAATGTATCTCCCAATGTGGTTGATATAAATTATCCTAAACATTTAAAATGTGTTTTAAGGTGTAAATCATGATTTCAAAGTGAGTTTTCTATCGTGTGATTTTCTATTTAGAGATAATGTTTTGAAAAAATGGTAAGATGGTGTCAAACGTTTTGAGTAATGTGTTGTGAAGAGGATCGGGCCGATGGGGAATATATTGGATATTCCATGATGGTATGACTTTATGTGAATTATTTCTTTATGTTTCATTTTAGGTGATGTTTCCTAGACTTCTCTATAGAGTCCATGTGGCTGAATTTTTGTTGGAGGCCGAATCATCCTTTAAGAGAATCTAGTTCATTTTATGGATCACAATGGGATGGTTTTGCAAGGTAGTATTGTACCTTTTGTTCTAGTTTTATTACTACATAGTACCATTAAAGAAGAGACATGGGAGGGGAGATGAATATGTAGGCATAGTGGTCCAATCTCTTTTTTAACAAAGATTTTATTACTATATAGTACCATTAAAGAAGAGACATGGGAGGGGAGATGAATATGTAGGCATAGTGGTTCAATCTCTTTTCTGACAAATCTTAGTGATACAACATCATATCCCATCCCTCCCAAATCCACCAATAAATACACCAACATATTGTCATATATTTTAGAACAAACAAAAAATCTTGTATTAGGGAACTAGGGAAGTATGATATAATTAATTCATAGGATATCCACCTAATAAAACCATCCCTCAATGCGTTATACCAATCCTTATGTAATCATCCTCTACTTGTATCAATGAAAGATATTAATATAGGGGGAGTATAAGAGATGTGGTGGTCTTCAATACATATCCTCCCCATCCTTGATTTTAATGAACACATTCTATGGTTATCTAAGAGTTGGATTTTAATCCAACTCGAGTGGGGTGTGTAGAATATTCTTAATGATTACATGTATATATTAGTCTCTAAATAACCCAAGATTTATGTTATCATGTTGGGATATTTTCTATAGGACTATGATGGAAATTCATGTGTCATTCATAAGAAACATAGTAGGACCCATTCATATATTATTTTTTATGATTTCATGTTAATGGGGGGGGGGTGGATGATTTTCTTCCATTCAAGAGAGACGAGAGGGATTCCTCATTCATATCAGGTGCATGCATAGAGGAGTTTATTTTCAAAGCGATAAAAAGAAAGGTTATCTCCTGGGTAAGATCAGTTGTGATTGTATCATCCACACATATTGGATTATGACTTGTTCCATCTATAGTGGGGATATAAAAATTTTGGTATCTTGAAGATTGAATTTCCATTTCACATTCCCTTTCTTATTCATCAACAAGGGAAACCCATGTTTTACCCTTCATTGTTTTGAAGTTAAGGGAATTAGAATGCTTCCTAACCAATTTGGTTGAATCATTATTCTTTGAGGGCTCACCTATATCAATGGAAGTGATTTTCTTTTATTTTATGTTTTAACATCTTTCAAAGAGTTATAATCCATGGGTGTATTTTTTCACTTGTGAATTACTCTTCAGTTTGAAACAGAGTGTCCCAAAATCCTGTATAACTCCCAAAAAGGTGGAGTATATTCATAATTAATTTTAACTTAAATGTTATGATAATTGACATTAAAATTAATCATTTATAGGAACATATATTCAGTGATAGAATCAACTAGAATTATAGAATATATACCACACTCCCTAGATATATTCATATAATCTAACTTCATCAGTATACCAATACAGGATGACATATCACAAAAAAATTTTAGTTTCTAGTATACCCAGTTTAAACCATGTAGTCTTACCTAGACATGAGTGGTGGAGTTGCATTGGTTTACGGGATTTAAATTTATATCCCATTCATAAATTTGAAGAGTGACTAGTTTCAAGTTAATGATTCTAATTCTTCATACCAAATACTGGTCCTCGTTCCATCTCACAAGAAGATGAAAAGACATATTCCTCTTAGAATCATTCTCCATCCTTGAATACCCCATCGATGATCAATTCTATTATTTAGATCTAGAATGGGCCATGGTTTATCTCTCCTAGAGTATGAAATCCTTAAAAATGGATAATTTATAAAATTCCAATCATTAGTGAAGGGAATATGGGTCTGTGAAAACTAAGAAACTATAAGAACATGATTCTTCATTTGAGGTATGAATATGTCCTTTTTAAGGTTATTCTTAAGTAAGTGGAGGAAAAAGAGGTCTAAATGCCGTGTAACCTAGTTGCATGTTGTGTAATTGGGTTTACATGACTATAATCTTAATACACACCATATAGTGTTCTGGCTAGGAACTGTATAGAAACATACACTACACGAAAAGTAGTTTCAAGTACACACCGTGTACTTTTTTTAAAATTAGGCATTAGCTTTGTTTTTCTTAGATGGACAGAAACTCACCCCTTAATTCGACGAATAACATGCCCAAGAAATATGAGGACAGGGTGGTTGGGATCATGAAGACTATTAAATTCCGAGAGAATCTTGATTCCAATGAGGGACACCAAAGATGGTCTCTATTGGAAACCATTTATATGTCATTATTTGACATTTAATTATAATTAAATATTGAAATTTAATGAATTATGATGCGTCTACCAAGCCATAGCTCAATCTTGGATTCAGTCTTCACTTACACTTGTTTAGATAGTCTTTTGAGGCATCGACTGTGCTTAATTTGTTTGCAGGGATTTGGAAAATTTAGCGCAGTGGTGGAGCAGATCCAACATATTTTTTTTCCAGTTCAACATTTAGCGGCGGTTTTAACCGCCGCTAATTCCATACCTGTGAGCATTTAGCGGCGGTTAAAACTGCCGCTAAATGATGAACTGGGCAGTATTTAGCGGCGGATTTAACCGCCGCTAAATATATTATGTTGATATGTAGCGGCGATTTTCACCGCCGCAGAATAGGCGCATCAAACGCCTTAATTTAGCGGCGGTTAAAACCGCCGCGAATAAAAAATATCAGATACCCATATAACCGCCGCTAAATGAAGAGAAACCGCCGCTAAATGACGGATCTACGACACATTTCTAAAACCGCCGCGGAATCGAAAAAACCGCCGCTAATAGATTGCTGACGCCAAACATAGCGGCGGTTTTTGTAAACCGTCGCCACACTATATAGTGGCGGTTTAAACTGCCGCTAAACAGGAAAAAAACCGCCACTAGGACCGGCTTTTGTTGTAGTGTTTGGTATAGTTGATCTATACACGGTCTATACTGGCTAATGTAATTCAAATGTATTATCATTATCAGAATTAACTTTATTCATTTATCATCTGAATATATATATATATATAAATGACCTGTAATGGTTTATGGAGATGTGTGTAAATATATATATATTGTCTATAATGGCTCAATGATATGAAACAATAATGTTATATATCCTATAATGAATTAATGTGATGACATAGACACATTTCTCGAAGATATTGATGATAAAAGTTATGTCTTTTTCATTTTTTGGATTGATATTATAACATATTTTCATTAAGATGAAGTGGTTCATGTGATATAGTGGTGATAGTGATGTGGTTGTGGCTACAATTATGTAGTCATAGTGCTGATGTTGTTTTGGCTATGATGATGTGGTGGTGGTGTGATGGTTGTGATGGTGTGGATATGGGATGATGTGGTTTGATAGTACTGTAGATGATAGGATGTGGTTATTACATGGAATTCAAGTTGACAACAAGATGAATTATTTTTTATGGATGAAATACATTAGATTTGTTTGAATACATTAACTATTGTTCTTATTTATTTTTGAAGAAAAATTATACCATAATGTTTATTATGGATAATATAACTTGTAACACCACAATGATAAATATATGAAGTATTGTTAATAGTTTTTTGTTTTTGGTTATATATCATATAATTTAAAAACACATTTTATTAATTTTTTTATCAATTATTTATCATAGTATTTTCAAATTAATTTGTTTTACTCAATTTTTACAAAACACAAGTACTTATTAGGGACAATGTTTTCCTTGTTATAATGTATTACTAACTAAAACTATGTCCCTGCCCTACTATATTTATTATTATTTTATATAGGGTAGTCAGATGGTGATTTGGAAAACTATTATTTGGGATGATATAGTGGTATCTATGATATTATTCATTTAACATCCTTATTTCCTTTTTATTTCTTTAATATAGTTATAATATAGTGCGTGGATTTGTTTCATTCATGTATATATAATTATGGAATGGTTTAGTGGTTTTTATTAACATCATTGGAATTTATGATGGACATGCCTCCCATATATGTGATAGATTCTATAGGTTCTTGTTTGCAACATGGGATTTACTTGAGGCATGCATTATGGGACAAGCTAATAATCATTATCAGATTATATGGGGTTTCTATGGGAGAGGTTCCTAAAAAGGTGGTATAAATGTATTTGGTTGAGATATAGGATGTTGTTTAGATTTAATTAAAAGTGAGTATTATATGGGTTCAGAAAGGATATATTTTTATCTATCTTAAGCGGTGATGAAGGTAGGGGAAATATAGGAAATAGATATTTAGGGCCTCTATTGATTTATGAAAGATCCTTTGTTCGAGGGAGAATATCTTCGATCCTTGTATTTTGTTTGGTTGTAATCTGATGCAGGCTCCCTCAAATCAAAATTTTCATGTTTTAGAAACAAAAGTCACTAATTATATGGTAGATATTTTAGGATGGGTGAATTTAATTTTGTTATAGTTCTTTATAAGTATTTATTTATGACTATTTTTTATGTTTTTATGATAAATGTTTTAATATGATTTAGTTGTTATAATTATTTAGCTCCATTTTAAATAAATTTAATCCTTTTTTGAAATATTTTTTCTTATCATTTATTAAATGATATGATTCCTATTATAAATTTCATTAGATTACATGTAAGATTAACTATTTAAGTTTATAAGATGATAATTAAATAAATTCTAAGAGAATAATATAATTTTATTTTATTGAATTAGTATATGTAAAATGAAAATGTGATTTCATTAATTATGAAGTGTGCCTAAAATGAATTTTTTTAATTAATTAATTTATATAGAATATTTATTGATCAATGATAATTTTGATATTTAATTTTTAATTTTGTTATAATTTTTCAAATAATTTTTTTAATTGTATGTTTCAAAATATTACATATCATAATAAAATATTATAATATAGTTATTATTAAAAATAATTAAAAAATATATTTTTTAAAATTAAAATATAATTATGACTTTATTTAATTTATAACACATATATTTTAAAATAAATTTTAATTATATGAATTATTTTATGCATGTCTAGTACATATTTTAATTGATTAGAAATAATGGTTACTCGTTTAATGTAATGTGAGATACATGATCAAATTATTATGAATGTCATTTTTTGTATTTTATTTTACATTGTGTTAATTGATATTAAAAATGATAAATTATTTTGATTACTATTTTTTATATTTTCATCATGATGTAATAGAATTTTCATAACTTGATCGTAATTTCATCCTTGAAATGATTATCATTATTTAATCCCAAAAAAACTATTGAATAATTTATAGAAGTTATGTGATGAACTAAATTAATGAAAATCAATTATGAAATAAATGATTTTGGTGAGTTTGATTTATTTTGAGTGTTATAATAATTACGAGAATAGTAAATAAGAAATATTTGGTACACGTATCCAAAATAATAATGTCAACTACATATGGTTTATTATCATTTGGTGAGATATTTATGTGATTTATAGATATTTTCATTCTTTGTAAGTGATATATTTATTTTAATACACAATGTGAGTATTATTTTTTCCATTCTGAATTTTTGGTTGCAGAATAAAACATTATTATTTTTTTCATGGTTTCATTGGTAATAATTTATTGAATATTTTTAAATGGACGTGGTTGATGATGTGTTAATGATGATGTGTTTGTTATCATGAAGTCAAGGATAACTTTACTAGATAGTTTCTAATTAATAGGATATTGTAATTTAATTGAGAAAATAATGTATTTTATATTCCAAAAACATTATGTTATTTTCTAAAAAAATTATTTATTTTATTTAGTCATTTTATTTATATGAAGGATTCTATTTTATTAATTATTATCCACTTAATACAAGAATTAAGTATATGAAAAATATTTTATATTTGAATATTTACATGGTGTTTTTTAGTTCTAATAAATGGTATTACAAATAATTTTATTTATTGTTAAATTATGATATGAAAAAACTAATTATTTTCAAAAGTAAAAAAATATTTATGTTGTTGGATGTGGTAAATCGTTCTAGTATATGTTTAGATTCTATACTAATTCTTTTATGCATTCATTGAGGTTCTATATCATAATTTTTTAGAATTTATTGATTATGAAATTATGATGTTCTTGAAAATAATTATATTTCCTGATGTGATGTTCTTAGTAATTTTGATATGACTAATACGATTTGTACAATAATATTTTTCTATAGAATTGGATTTATGATTACAAGTACTATTTTACATCCTTGATAATTCTTGTTATATAGTTTGGTAATGTTATTTTTCAGGGAATTTTCATCCTGGGTGTTTTGAGACATAGATGACTTTCATTCATTGCTGTTTATCTTATTAATGTTGTGGAGTGAGGTGTTCCATATGATAGTTTCTATTCCTTTATTTTATTAAATTGTAAATTAATTTTTATGATGATCTATAATACCATTTTTAATATAGGGGATTTTTTTATTAAATGTAACTTATTTTAGTTCAATAAATAATAGTTTCTAATACACTAATGGATGTAATATCTAAATGTTTCATTAACCTTTTTTTTCAAAGAATGTAATAGAATTTTCAATAAATTATTCATAATTTATAATTGGTATTTATTTTGAATCCAACTTCAATGTGGTTTTTTGGTTTCATATACTATATATGATAATTTTTCTGGGATTCATACTAATATTATTATAATAATATAAGAACATTGTGTTAAAGTATGTTATATTAATTTTCTAATCCATTTATACTATCAATTAGTAATGTCACAATCTATTTTGACATATATGTCTCTATAATGTCTATTACTTGCCTCTTCTTCTTATTTTTGGATTCTCAAGGAAACAAATCATTTATAATGTATTTAAATTGAATTCTTGACTTGAAATATGACTTTCTTTAATTGATTTATCATTTATCAAATGATAATTTAATTTCTAATGATGAAAATTATTTCTGAGGTATCTGCTGTAGAAAACTAGACTATTCTATCATTCTACATCATGTAATATAAAGGTATAGAATTTTTTTAGTTTGAAGAAAGAGTAAATTTATATTTTTTATTGTTTTAATTTTATTAATTATTAACGTAATATTTATTTATGCACTAATTTTTTTGAATATTACTATTTTAGATGATAGCTAGTGATAATTTTTTATAAATATAATATTTTAATAATTTTGAAAAAATAATCATGTTCCCTAGGAATAAGATATTAATTAAATTGTTAAGGGATTCAATTAAAGTTGAAATTAAATATTTTATTTTATGTTGCTATGGATTGATAATTCAAACTAATATAAATTTTCCATTATTTTATTGCATTTATTTATTTAATGTATTATAATTAAAAATATTTATTTAGGTATTTTTTAATATTGTCTGAATTTTATGTGGAAATTGTTTATATATTTTCATAATCCTTAATTAATTATTATTTTTATGATATGAATTATTTTTATAAAAACATATATTATAAAAATTTTAAATATGGATATAACATTTTATATGGTGGGGTTATTTGTTTGCGTAATGATGTTGTAGTGTATTGTAAAGGTGGAAGTGAAATGTTTTGAATTTCAGAATGGAATATTATAATTATAAAACCAAATGATAATTATGAATGGGATAATGAAATATTGAGTGTTTTGAATTCCTAATTTTTTTAAAAAAACTAAAAAAATTAATTTGAAATAATGGTGTGTATGTGTGTAATATAAATTTTGGTGAAAAATAAAAATATACATTTCCAAAAGAAAAAAATGTTAATTTTTTATAATAATTAATGTGGTGTTAATTAAAATTAAAATAAATTATTTTCATTAAAAATGATAAATATTTTTTTTAAAAAAATGAACATTTTATTTTGAAAATATGATACTTTGTGAAATGGTAATGTAAATAGATAAATGAATGAAATTCATTTAAATAATTATTTTAAAAATATTTAAAAAATAATTATTAGTTAAAAATGAATATTTATATATATAATTATTTTTATTTATGAGAAACAAAATATAAATAAGTTTAAAACTATATATGTGTTATATATATATATATAATATTACATATAAATTTTATAATTAATAATTTTATGTTATTAAAAATATTTAATATATTTAATTTGGAATATATAATTTATCTAAAATCGTTAGAATTATATTATAGGAATTGGGTTGAATGTTAGATTTATTGTATAATTGGTGGTCCTGGTAATTTATATTCTCTATTATTAAAATATAACAAATCTACCCCATTTCATTTGTTTCTTATTTTTTTATGTTACTAATTCAATAGTGATGAATGAAGAATAGATCATCAAAAGACATGTGTGTTGGATGACTAATAATATAATGAAAAATATTACCATCAATTTATGTATGATCTTTCCTAAATTCATTTATCATCCAAAATATATGTTTATAACATGATGTAAAGCCCCCCATGGTAGCATTTTGAAGCCTAGAATTCATTTTTTTTATCCATTCAAAATTTATAAATTGAATTATCATAAACTAATTTTGATTGTTAACCTATTCATAATAATTATTTATTTTTTAATCATTATCATTAAATATAATCATTTAAATTAATGAATCATTATACCACTACATCCACTGATATTTTTACCTCTCCTGATATTCCAATATATACACTATGTTCAAACTCTCTTCTCGAGATTAGTGGTGTAGGGTTAGTCTCATAAGGGGTTTCCATTATTCAATATAATATTATCACGATTATCATAATCTTCACTCAGTCAATTGTTTGTTCAAGGGAAATGGGTTATTATATTATAAATATTCCACTAAAATTATGTATTTTGTTTATAATTATTATTAGTTGTAAAAATTAATTAATTTTCTATATATTTATATATATCAATTATAATATAATATTATATACTAATAAGTTGTATTAAAATCATTTACAGGTTTTATTTATATGATTCTTATGACTAATTGAGGAATAATGTAAAGACCCAAAAATTTTGTGGGAATTTGTTTTTAAAGACATGGGATTTTTACGAGTCCACAAAAATTTATGGTCCTTTATTCTGTGGTCCGGTGTGCCCGGAATCAATTTCAGATGTTTTGTTCGAGTACGTTCAAAAAACGTTCGAGCAGGATTTTATAATTTTTGAACCGGTGCTCGGAACTGAAATCTAATGGCACTGTTGAAATGGAAGTGCCGGTATTCACATAAGAAGACTTCCACATCGACAGTTGTTGGTCGAGAAGGAATGTTATTTTTTAGAGTTTTTTAAGAATAAAATAAAATAAAAATAAGTGTGTAGCTTATTTTTATTTGGTGGTTAAATCCTCTAAGAGGAGGTTAGAAGTGGGTGCCACCCCACCATAAACACCCATGAAAGGTTATGGTGGTGGGGCCCACCCTAGGACTAAACACCTCTTATCAATTAAAGAGGTGGGGACCACACGGGCTTTAAACCCCCTTGAAATCTCCATATGTGGGGGAAACCCATGAAATTCCCTCATAAATGTGCCTATCCACTCAAATTAATTAATGGAACATTAATTAATTTTTTGGAAATCTTTTTAATCTTTTGGTGAACAATTAAATAATGGGTTAGCTTAACCCATTATTTTTGGTTGACATATTCATTTAATGGAGCATTGTGAGAGGGGTTGGAAGAGCATGGAGGAACTAATTCTCCCAATAAATAATGCCTCTTCCACCAATGAAGAACGATCATCAACCGGGGCAAGAAAGGGAAGTGCCACCCTTGAAGAACGTAGACGATTTTGTCCTCGACTTCTTCGACTTCTTTCTGGCGTCAAAGGAATGATGCAATCCTTTCCGTACCATCGTCAATGAACAACAATATGAGGTATGAGATTTTATGTTTGAAATTGTTTTCGTCCTTCAACGTACAATACTTGGTTTGTGTTTTTCCAATTATTATCACCATAAGGTGGAGGGTGCGGACCGCATGAACACGGCCTGACCCCATTCTATTTTCTATTTCTTGTTGACAATGACAATGGCAGAATGGTGCCGCTGGAGGAGAGGCGGAGCAACGACGGCTGGTGTCGCGCTGGCAGCGAAGGAAACTGGCGGCGCAGGGCCGCCTGGTCACCGGAAGGGAGAGGCACCGTTGCGCCGCACAAAAGAAGTGGCAGCGGCACTTGGCCACGACGGTACACATGGGTGGACATCAGGCCGCCTGAGGGGTGCGACGTCGTCGTGCCGCATGGAGGAAGAAGTAGTGGCACCCTTGACCGCAGTGGTGGAGTAAAAGAGGCCGGCTGGGCGGGCCGCTGGTGGAGCAAACCAGCTCGCCGCTAGGCCAACCGGACAAGGCATGACCCTCTTGGGTCTCGTGGGTTACCAAACCGGCGCCTACTGCCGGTTCCGTTTGGGTGACAGGGGGACGCGGCACCACCCACACATGGCCAGGGTGGGCCCCTCATTGCGCCCCCAGATGCCGCCCGGCCGCTGGCCGGCCCGGCCCCGTGGGCCACTGGGCCGGACCTAGCACGGGCCAGGCTGGCCCCGCAGTCCAGGCCATCCGCTCGGGATGGGTCAGACAAACGGGTCGGGTTGGACTCACGGACTGGGTCGAACCCCAGTCCGGACCCATTTGTCCAGAAATCACGTTTTCTCCTATAACTTCGGCTACGGGGGTCCGATCGACGAACCGTGTGCGGTGAAGGAAATCTTAGAGCGAGACGATACTTTTGGAATACCCTACATGGGGTTTTGATACAATTGGGGTACGTTTGGGTTGGTTTGAACATAAATTCCAACCTGCCCCCCAGGACGGAAATACCAATAACTCACAGACTGGGTGTCCGATTGAGTAATTTTCTGTTGCGTTGACACATATATGACAAGGCTGACCTTAGAGATACTTCTACATGGTACATCGTGACTGTTGGAGTATCGGCCAGTAGCTCGTGGAGCATATCCTTCCTGAGGCAAGCAGATAGAGAGCGGAGACCTAGTAGCTAGGTGAGACCTGATGACTGCATGACCGATTTGACTCAGAGTTACTCGACTAGCACAGTGGGGAGCGCCTCTATGTGACGCGGTAGACCAACGGTGTGGATTTCCTCTGTGTGACTGCGGTATACCCATAGTACTCGATAGGAGGAGTATCTTAGCAGGCTGTGAGGGGGAGTGCCTCTGTGTGAGCGCGAGAGACCCGTGGTGGGGAGCGCTTCTGTGTGATGCAACAGACCCACGGTAATCGATAAGAGTAGTACCTCCGCAGTCCATGGATAGTTGGAAGTTCCTCTATGTGACACGACATGCCCACTATACTCGATAGAGGAGGAGTACACCATCATTCGAGGTTCTGACAGTGTTTCTGGGTATGTTACTTGATACTACCCCGTGAATAAAATCAGGGTTTGATGTGAGTCTCTGAGTTTTTTTTTCCTCATGATTGAATTTTGTTACTACATAACATAGGTATATGTATGGGTATATACCTAAGTAATGGTTATCTGTTGATTTCACAGTTCATGGTTTATCCTCGTTGGATTTGGTGAGACCTTGAGGGTATCGTGTTCTCTACCATGTATCATTATACTCACCACTGCATGGGCTATGCCTGTACCTCATTGTGTTGATTATAGACGACGGACAGTGCTTAATAATGCATAGAGTAGCAGGACTGGATGGTACCCGGAGGTGAACCACTCGGCGTGACGGTACATAGAGCAGACGGATAGACGGGGAGTGTTGAGGATGCCATCTGTACCTACGCTTCAGGTAGGAACCTCGGAGGACGACCCAGTAGATGCTTTACTTTTCCTCAGTTGTACTTTTCTTCAGTTGTACTTGTACATTCCTATTGGGGTTGTATTTCCGACCCATTTTATATTCGTGCACTTTATTTGTATACAGTTTTACATATTGTTTTGCTTCCCATTGTGTACTGAGATGTGTTTGTTTACAGTTGTTAAAGGAATTCCTTCCCAGTTTAGGGATTTATTCATTTTTTGCTAATCGCCAACCCCTGGCCTATGAAAGGAGGGCTTGGGGTAGTCATGATATAGGCTCCGGCAGACGGGTCATGACAAATTGGTATCAGATGATTCGGTTCTACCACTGAACATAGAACTCTGATCATTATTTGGTATGAAATAATAGTGTTAACTATACTAAGTGTGGTTTTCAATTCAGGGAGTCTAGTGTTAGTGCGGGCGGCTGACGTATCCATAGACCAGGACCCTGACTTCTGATTTCCGACTCAGTGCATGAAAACACTAATTGCGTGTGTGTTTTAAAAAGTTTTTCTTTATGTCATCTCAGCTAGGACAGCTCACTAGGTATAATATTTTGACTGTGTCGCATCTGTTTCATTCAGGATGCCTTCCCGCGGATGACCAGTTAGAGCCCCGAGATTCGTACACTCAAACGGACCACCGAGTGATGAGGCCTCGATACAGGTCCCTTTACCAGTGGAGGCACCAGTGGTACCACTTCCCATTGAGCCACTAATACCACCAACCCCAGTAGCAGACAATGCACACCGCTAGAGAATGTTTCATGTGTTCCAGTGCTAGAGGTTGCCTTGGTCCCGGGGAGTGACAGAACCACATGGGGTTGAGGATTGTTGGGAGTCTATGGTGAGAGTCTTATGGCTAGTATGGAAACCAACAGAGTACATGGTGATCCTTACTACAAGTCTCCTTCAGGCAGCAGCAGGAAGATGGTTGAGCCAGATGCTCCAGCTGAATGACGAGGTGACACAACAGTGGACAGACATCGAGAGCCTATTCTGGGCAGTGTTTGTCCCAACCACCCTTCATGCGGTGTGGATACAAGATCTACTACATCTAAAACAGGGTAGCATGACTGTAGCTTAGTACTCAGCAAGGTTCACCGACCACTCGTGCTACACCAAATATATGGTGCGGGACAAATTATTCAAGCCCCGAACTTTCGAGAAGGGGCTCAGGCGATAGATCAGGGCATCAATGATCTCGTTAAGCATCCTGACATAGGAGAGGGTGTTAGATAGAGCCCTACTATTGGAGGTTTTCCTTGCTGAACAGTCACCAGCAGTGAGACCCACAACTCATCGACATGCAGTGGAGTCTATTACAGCTGGTAGTAGACCGACGATTCAGATGTACAAGAGGAAAAGACACATAGATGGACGACTGCAGGACTCAGGATCTATTGTTTGGGGCACCCGAGGTAGTGACTTACCTTCCAGGAGCAGTCAGTGTTACTCATGCGGTGGGTAGGGTCACATGGCTCATGATTGTCTGACCCGCCGTTGAGATGATCACAAGACAGTCGAGGGACCACCCAGGCAGAGGCATAGATTCGATCGAGGCGGTCTGTAGGGCATAGGTGGATGTAGCAGATGAGCTGGTCATACAGCTGGCTGTGGACGACGTTACGATGTGTTACCACCACCACCACCAAGAGGCATACCCCCACTGCAGGGAGTAGGTGGACAGGGGAGAGCTCAGCTTCATGCAACTTCGGCCTACGATCACGGTGCTCTAGAGATGATTTGAGGTATGATCTCTGTCTACTCCACCTTAGCTGTAATTATTATAGACACAGGTCTTAGTCAATCTATCATTTCCATAGCCCTCATTTGGATCTCGTAGATTCTAACGGAGTCGTTGGCTCAATCCTTATAGCTAGAGACTCCTACGGGTGCTAATTCGACGAGTATGCACTGGTGCCGGTAGTGTGAGCTTACTCTAGGAGGCGAGAGATTTGGATGGGATCTCCTAGTAGCGGTGTCGAGGCCTTACGACGTAATCCTGGGTATGGACTGGTTATCTATAGTCCATTCTCAGATTGAATGTATTAGGCACAAAGTGATGCGTGTCTTCATGGATGGGACCAGGTTCACCTTCATCGGCGATAAGTGAACCTTCGCAGCACAGGACAGACTTACTCGGAAGAGGGTGCAGCCGATCACTAATCAGTTGGCCTGCCTTACCCTCAAAGAAGTTGATGAGGAGAGTCTGATCTATCCTATACTGGTGGACTAGTACCTAGATGTTTTCCCTAATGATGTTCCAAGATTACCTCCTTGCTGATAGGTAGAATTCTACATGGACCTGTACCTCGGGACGACACTGATATCTACCCCAGCATATCAGATGACTCCAACTGAGCTTCTCGAGCTGAGGGTATAGCTAGAGCACTTGCAGGGTAAGGGATTCATCTAGCCTACTGTTTCACCCTGGGCAGCCCCAATTCTGTGCTACAAGAAGGTGGCTGGAGCTTGGGGCTTGTGTCAACTACCGTCGCCTGAACCAGGAGACTGTGAAGAACAAGTACCCACTTCTGAGGATTGACGACCTCTTTGATCAGCTGAAGGGTCAATGATGGTTCTCCAAGATAGATCTTAGTTCAGGCTATCACTAGCAAATGTTTCAAGATGAGGATGTGTAGAGGACAGCCTTCAGGTGTCGATATGGCCACTACGAGTTCTTGGTTATGCCCTTCGGCATACACAATGCTCCGGAAGTGTTCATGAGTCTGATGAACAGGATTTTCCACCCTTACCTCAATTGATTTGTTGTGGTCTTTATCGATGAAATTTTTATCTACTCGACTACCGAAGAGGAGCATTCCTCCCATTTGTAAGTAGTGTTGGACACACTCTGAGAGCACCAGCTTTATGGTAAGCACTCGAAGCCCTTATTTTGGATTCAAGTGGTTCACTTCAAGGGACATCTCATCTCGGAGGATGGAGTTGTAGTAGATCCAGCGAAGATTGAGGCAAATCTTTCTTGGGAGCCACCCAGGAGTGTGATAGAGGTACTGAGTTTCCTGGGATTGGCTGGATACTACTAGATATTTGTTCCAGACTTCTCCAGAGTTGCAGCACCACTATCTACCTTGACGAAGAAATAGAAACCCTTCATGTGATCGGAGAGATGACTATAGATCTCTCAAAAGATGAGACAGAGGTTGACTAGTGCCCCCATCTTGTGACTTCTAGAGGAGGGCGTAGGGTACATAGTTTACAGTGACACATGAGGGACTAGACTTGGGTGTTTCCTGATACAGGAGCGAGCAATGATCACATATAGTTCTCGGCAACTAAGACTGCATGAGCATAACTACGCTACCCATGACCTGGATTTAGCAGCAGTGGTCTTCTCCTTGAAGATGTGGAGGAACTATCTGAGGGGAGAACATTTTACTATGTACTCTGATCACAAGAGTCTCAGCTATATCTTCTCTCAGAAGAACCTGAACCTGAGACAATGGCGATGGCTTGGGTTCCTCCAGGACTATGACTTTGAGATAGTCTATACTCCTGGTAAGTTGAACATTGTTGCAGATGCACTTAGTTGGAGATATGGTATACTGCTGCTAGGAGAGAAAAAAAGTAGCTGTCTACCTTACAGATATCCTTTATGGATAGAGATGGAGAAGCCTTTCTATAGCCTCTTACAGTAACTCCTCCACTTCATCAGTGAGTCAGGGAGGTGCAGCGTGGGGATGCTGACTGCGAGATATGACATGTTTAGATTTCCACAAGGCAAGTACCTGATAGATTTTATGAAGGTGGGGAGCATGTCATCCTCTACGGAGGACGTACTATGGTGCTAGTGTCACTTCAAGAGGAAGTGTTGAGGGTGTTTCACACATCCCCTCTAACAGTACATCCAAGAGTGGCGATGATGTAACATGACCTTCGATAACAGCACTAGTGTCCAGGTATGAAGAAGGTAGTAGATGATTTTGTCTCACGGTGCCTCACTTTTCAGCAAGTGAAGGTAGAGCCCCAAGTACCGGCATGCTTGATTCAGCCTTTATAGGTCCCAAGGTAAAAGTGGGATAGGATATCCATAGACTTCATGATGGGTCTTCAACATACATCAAGGAGTCGTGATTCGATATGGGTGATCGGTGACCAACTCACCAAGTCAAACCTCTTCATACCGATCAGAGAGAAGGGTTCAGTAGAGAGAATGGGATGCCTCTATGTGCATGATATTGTGATTTTTCATGGATTACCTTATTCTATTGTCTCCAATCATGACACACAGTTTACTTCCCAGCTATGGAAGGGGTTGCATGAGGCTTTCAGGACACCACTTTTCTTGAGCACCGCCTTCCATCCTTAGAAAGATGGGCAGACTGAGCGGACCATTCAGAACCTTGAGGACTTGCTCCGAGCTTGTGTCCATGTCTTTGGTCGCAGCTGGGAGGATCACTTACCATTGGTAGAGTTTTACTACAACAACGTCTATCGCTCCACCATCGGTATGGAAACTTTTGAGGCCTTTTATGGTCGACCATGCAGATCACCACTGTGCTGGACAGACCCAGGGGAGTCAGCACAAGTGGGACCAGATATGGTTCTACTTCTATGGAAAAGGTTAAAATCATCCAGGAGCAGATGAAGACTGCAAAGAGTAGGCATAATTCATATGTTGATAGGTGACGGAGACCTCTGGAGTTCGAGGATGGAGACCACGTCTTCTATGGGTCTCAACTCGACATGGTCTATGGGGATTTGTCCATGGTGGTATGTTATATCTGCGATTCATTGGGCCTTTCCAGGTCCTCAACACAGTATGTAAGGTGTCTTACTTCTTAGATCTTCCACATCAGTTGCACCGGTTCCACGATGTATTTAACGTATCTCAGCTGAGGAGATACGTGCATGACCCTACCTACATAATCGACCATAGAGAGCTAGACATCGATGATTGGGCGAATTTCATAGAGGTTTGAGCAGAGATTGAGGATCGACAGGAGTGGGTCCTTTGTGGATGGTTGATACCTCTGGTGCTTGTATACTGGTAGCACAACAACCTCCGGGAGAGCACATGGGAGCAGGAGGCTCAGATGTGTGCACAGTACCCCCATTTATTCCCTTATTTCGTGTTTTAGCTTACATGGACGTAAATCTATGAGGATGGGAGAATTTAATGACCCGAAAATTCTGTGAATTTTTTTAACATATGGATTTTTACGGGTCCATGAAAATTTATGGAGCTTGATTTAGAGGCTAGGGGTGTCCAGAATCAATTTATCATGTTTTGTTCGGGTATGTTCAGTAAACGTGTGAGCGGGATTTTATAACTTCTGAACCGGTGCTTAGAACTGAAATACGAGGGCATCATTGAACTCGCAATGCCAGTATTCTTTCAAAAAGACTTCCACCTCGACGGCAGTTGGTTGAGAATGAATGTTAGTTTTTAGATATTTTAAGAATAAAATTAAATAAAAATAAGTTTATAGATTATTTTAATTTGGTGATTAAATCCTCCAAGAGGAGGATATAGGTGGTGGTCACCACACTATAACCTCCCATGAATGGTTAGGTTAGTGGGGCCCACCAGAGGTCTAAACACCTCTTATCAATTAAAGATGTTGGGACGATACTTTTTTTAAACACCCTTGAACTCTTCATAAGTTGGGGGAACCCTTGAACTTCCTTCATAAATGTGCCAATCCACTCAAATTAATTAATGGAACATTAATTATTATTTTTTTGAAATCTTTTTTATATTTTGACCGGAAATTAAATAATGGGTTAGCTTAACCCATTATTTTTGGTTGAAATATTCATTTGGTGGAGCATTGGGAGAGGGGTTGGAAGAGTATGGAGGAACTAATTCCCCCAATGATGAACGCATCTTCTGAAAAAAATCAACGATCTTTAACTGGGGCATGAAAGGGAATCTTCGTCCTTGAAGAATGCTAACAACATCATCCTCAACTTCTTCATCTTCTTTCTGACATCAATGGAACAACGTCCGCCTTTCCGCAACATCGTCAATGAACAACAATATGAGGTAGGGGATTTTACGTCTGAAATTTTTTCTGTCCTACAATGTACAAAACATGGTTTGTGTTTTGACAATTGTTATGACCATAAGGTGGAGGGTGCAGGACACATGAACATGGCCCAACCCTCCTCTGTTTTCCCTTGCATGTTGATGACGACGGCAACGGAACGCTGCCATTGGAGGAGTGGTGGAGAAACAACGGCCGTCGCTGGGCCGACCGCAAAGGAAACCGGCAGCGCAAGGCCGCCGGGGCACCGGATGGGTGCGACACCATGACATCGCACAAAGGAGAAGGTCGCATTAGTACACATGGTCAGCCGTCAGGCCCCCGAAGGGGTGCAGTGTCGTCGCGCTGCACGGAGGAAGAAGTCGCAACCCTCCTGGTCGCGGAAGTGGAATAACAGCGGTCGCCTGGGATGGCCGCAGGTGGAGAAAACCGGCTGGCCACTTAGCCAGCTGGACAAGGCTGGACCCTCTCAGAACCCATGGGTTATTGAACTTGCGCCTAGCACCGGTTACGTTCAGGTGACATGGGGGTGCAACACCCCCCACACGCGGCTAGGGAAGGCCCTGCAGGGCGCTGCCAGCCGCTATCCAACCAGGCCAGGCAGGCCGCCAGCCAGGCCATGTGGGCTGCCGTCTCGAGCCGGGTTTCCCCCTCGAGCTGGGTTTGACCCGCAGACCTGGTGGGACCCACGGACCGGGTCGGACTCCAGTCCAGACCTGTTTGACCTGAAATCACCTTTTCGCCCATAACATGGGCTATAGGTGTCCGATCAACAAACCACTTGTGGTTATAGAATTTTTAGAGAAATATGGTTCTTTTGGCATACCCCACTTGAGTTTTGGACACTTTTGGTGTATGGTAAGGTTGGTTTGAACCTATAATACCACCAGGCCCTCAGGACGGAAATGCTAATAACTCACAGACCGGGCGTCCGATTGACGTGTTGTCTGTTGCGTTGAGACCCCTATGATGATGTGGACCTTTGAGATACATCTACACGGGACTTATAGATAGTAGGAGTATCGACCAGTAGCTCATGGAGCATATCCTTCTAAAGGTGAGAATATAGAGTATGGAGACCTAGTATCTGGTTGAGACCTGATTACTGCTTGACTGATTTGACTTAGAGTGACTCGAATGGCCTAGTGGGGAGCACCCCTGTGTGACGTGGCAGACCCACAGTGGGGAGCGCCTCTTTGTGACTGCGGTAGACCCACTATACTGGGTAGGAGGAGTATATCAACTGGCTACGACAGGGAGCACCTCTGTGTGAGCGTGGCAGACACGTGGTGGGGAGTGCCTCTGTGTGACACAGCATACCCACAGTACTTGAAATGAGGAGTACCTCAGCAGTCCAAGGATAGTGGGAAGCACCTCTGTGTGATGCGGCAAGCCCACTGTAAACGATAGAGGAGGAGTACACCATCAGCTGAGGTTCCGACAGTGTGTTTGGGGATGTTACTTGATACTACCCCTTGAATAAAATCCTAGTTTGAGCTGAGTCTTTGACATTTGTGTTTTCCTCAGGATTGAGATGGGTTACTAGATAACATAGGTATTTGTAGGGTCATATAACTAAGTAATGTTTATCTGTTGATTTCATACATCCTGGTTTATCCTTGTTGGATTTAGTGAAATCTTGAGGGTCTCGGGGTCCCTATTGAGTATCGTAATACTCACCCCTACACGGGGTATGCCCACACCTCATTATGTTCGTTACAGACGATTGACAGCACTGACAGAGGCAGAGAGTAGTAGGACAATATGGTACCCAGAGCTGAACCACTCGGTGTGACGGTACACAGAGCAGATGGATGGACGTGGAGTGTTGACGAGGCCATCTGTACCTACCCTTCAAGTAGGAACCCCGGAGGACAAACTAGTATCTTCATTACTTTTATTCAGTTGTACTTTTCTTTAGTTGTACTGGTCGTTTCCTTTTGGTCTTGTATTTCTGGCCCCTTTTACTTCCCAGCACTTCTTTTGTATACAGTTTTACGTAGTGTTTTGCTTCCATTTTTGTACTCTGATGTGTGTATTTAATTATATAATGGAATTTTCCTTCCTAGTTTTTGGATTTACACCTTGGGTGCTAGTAACCATCCCCTGGCCTATAGAAGGCAGGCATAGGGTATTCACGATACGAGCCCCGAGGGACGGGTCATTTCAAATAACATGTTATATAGTTGAGAAATGAAATCTAGAATGGTGATGGATATTTTGAACGGTGGATATCTTTAGGTTTTATTAATGAATTATTAATATTATACTTATTATATGATCATATTTTGAATCAATATTATTATATTGAATTATGTTTTCATATGCTATGTGTTTATATTCTCATAAAATTATAATTCTTTTATTGAAAGTAAGTCCAAGGTTTCGGTAAAATATATAATTCAATTTATTATGATATATTTTTTGAACAATGTTGATATTCCCCTGTGAATCATATATATGATATTCTTCATATATTATTTATTTTATAATGTGATGTTATATCATTACTACTTTCTAAATGTGATAATATCAGAAGATTAATGTTTGATAATATAACAATAATAAAAGGTGTCTATATAATTAGAATATAATTAATATTCAATGTTTAAATATATTTATTTATTCAGTGTTCTCTCAAATTAGTCTCATAGGAGATTAATGATTTGGAGGTGAGTTACATTCTTCCAACACTAGTTGGTTATCTTAGCATATGTTAGTTTTATTATTATAAAAATATTATGTTCCATTCCATTTATTTGGTTCTAAATAAAGTTATTCACTACTTTAAGGATATTTTAAAAATTCTTCTTATTGAATCATAAAAGTATTTTTTTTTCAAAAAATTTATAATTAATTTTTTTGAAAATTATGTGGTGTAATTTTGGTTAATATTTAATGAGGAATCTAATAATTTTTATGGTCATGTATTATTATACATAGTTTATGTATAAATTTCTCTTTGGTGATTTCCACTATATTGTTATGATGTGGAATATTTGTTACATTTTTTATATTATTGTTTATTTTTAGTTTTTGTTCTATTCGATTTACATTATTTGTTCATTATTATTAAATTTTATTGTTTTTTATTGAGTATTTTAAATCATTAAAATAATTAGGGTTTGTTAATGAAATATATTTAGGGTATAATTTCTTCCAGTTATGTGAATATCATCATGGGTTATAATGGCATTATTCATAGTGTATCATTACATAGTCGATAATGGATCATTGGATTTTTATGTACAATCCATAGTGGTTTTATTAGATTAAATTTGGGATATTAATTTATATTTTTATAAAAGAGGTAATAGATTAAGGTGATGTGTGCGTGTCTTTGGGTGTGTGTGAATTTCTCTATGTGTCTCGATTATAATTGCTCATGTTTATGAATGATACAACATTAATGGTCTATAATGGTTAATATTTATGACATTGAAACATTTCTATGATATAACTTTATAAAAACTTTTATAATATTTGTAATATATCAATTTCATGTCTTTTTAATATTAATTATTAGATTATATAAAGTCATATTATTTAGAATAACTTATGCTAATTTTATATCAAAAAGGAAATATATTTATTCTAATTAATTTAATTTAATTTTTTATATGGTTTTATATAAAATTATATCTTCAATATTATAAATTTTAATTTGATGATTTGATATCATATTTTGATCATCATGAATAAATTATAATATGTATAATTTTTGATATTTTCTGAAAAGATATTTTTTAGTGAATATTGAAAATTATGAATTTCATAAATATTATCATTTCAAAACTATTAATTAATAAATTAAAAATACGCATTGGGTTTTATATTTCTTTCAATGTAAAAAATGTTTCAACTTTTTTATTTAATTTTAATAACCACTTGGGAATCATAATTATGCTATCTCTTCATGTAAACAAACATTTTAATTTAAAAAATTTAATTTCAAAAAATTATTTTTCATTATATTGTTAGTTTTTTTATTAGTAATAACAAAATACATATCTAGGAATATAATCCTTATTTTATATTAAGATTCCCAGGATAAAAGTCAGGTAATGATCTCAACCTCATTTTTAGTAATATTGAATAGTAAAAATGTAAAAAAGATGTGACCATGATAAGGTAAAAATAATCTCAATTAAGGAGACAGAAAAATAAAAATGTAATTAAATATAATATTTTATGTTATTAAATAAAGTTATTTTACCCATTATCAACAAATATTCTCTCTTGAACAATTTTATTGAAATATGACTATGAGAAGGACATACTATTTTTGAAAAAAAAATTAAATATTTATAAGAGTGAAACTCCTCTCACCTCTAAAAGGGAATATCCTATAATATCTTTTTCAAGTACATGGATCCATCTAAATCATAATAAAAATTTAAAAATATATCCCCTCACACAATCATAGCATCCCAGATGTATTAGTCTCATCAAAATTC
This sequence comes from Viscum album, assembly GCA_963277665.1. Classification (NCBI taxonomy): domain Eukaryota; kingdom Viridiplantae; phylum Streptophyta; class Magnoliopsida; order Santalales; family Viscaceae; genus Viscum; species Viscum album. Next base: position 961,998,310 of record OY728127.1, read on the forward strand.
CCAATAAATAAAGCATAATGTATAAGCCAATAGAGGTTTTCCAAGTGAAAGGTATATCTCATAACATATTTTTTCATGTTTAATTAATAATATACATACATTAAATTTTCTATAATAATTCTAATATAAAAACTAGATACACTTATATAAAAATAATTTTTAATATTTTTATAGTATAATCATATTTATATCTATTTTCTATCATATGAGACATCTAAACCTAACTCCTGAATACGAGAGTACAATCACGCTACGAATAGAAGTAGTTAATTTTTCAATGCAACATGACCTTTCTTGTAATTTTTATCATATTAATATAAATATATTATAATTATAAAATAACTATAGTTCTTAATTTTGATGATAATTTATACATTCTAACTCGCATATCCTTGGAAAATTAGAGAATGTCTCTCATGTATATGTGCACACTAGTACCTCTATGAATGAAATAGTGTTATTCATTTATGCTTCACATGATTTTTCATAATGATGTTATTAATTAATGAATATTATAATAATAACATAAATATTATTTTGTTAAGGCAGTAGTTTTCTTTTTTAATTCACCTATGCTAATTTAAAAAATGTCCCACTGATCATATGTATATCCAGATTACAACCTACACCGAATCATGTATTTCATTTTCAAGGTATTAATTTATTTATTTATAATTGTTATTATAATGTAAAAGATATATTTTTTATTAAAAAATATTCTTAAAATCATATGGATGTGTCCCCTTTGACCATATTCAACCTAACGAAGTCAATTCAGACTTTTGAACAGAATGTCCTCACAACATTAAACATGATAATATATAATTAAGTAATTAAATATCATTTTTTAATAATACAATTTAAGGGAATACAAATTAGTTAATAAACATGAAATAATATTTACCTGAGTAAATGTGTGATAAATATTTGTTATTTAGGATGATAATTATTGTATGTGGTGATTCATGACTCTTGGTATATGATTTTCATTAATCTTAAATATAAAAAAATAAGGTTTTCTATTTAATATTTATCATCCATATCCATATTCATTAAAAAGTTTCAATAATTTCCATATTATAATATAATTATTATTCTAATTCATTTTAAATAATATTCTACAAAATCATGATGGTCTAAATTTATTTACTTATTTTTATCATTTTTCTAAAGGTAAAATTTTTTTACATTTCATTTTTTTGAAATAAATCCCTTTTAAGGAATATGTAATGAACATTATCCCGCCCCTCATGGTCGTTATAGATTTTGAGTTTTTCATTATAAATGTATATTTTTTTAAGAAAAATTATTATCTCATTTAATTTTATTTTTCATTTAATTGTGTTTGAAAAGAATAATAATATAATTATCTAAATTATTATAGGATCTTAGAAGAATTTTCATAATAAAATTTAAAAATAATACTTGTATGAGTCTTTATGTTCAATCGTATATGATAAAAACAAATTCTTCATGACTCAGTATATTGGAATTAATAATGATCGTGGTTGTTCTCAGTAATGTTCATGATGATGGATGGAAATGGTAAATCACCAAAATGAATCTAGGAATGATTTAGTCAGTGAATTGTTATGTGGGGTGATAAAATGGTAAAGAATTACTATGGAATTAACATGGAATTATTTCTTCCAGAATGGGATGAAAACAAGTGAACACGTGTAATGGATATGTTGTTATAATATACTATTTTTTTGTGAGATGTTTTTATTATTATAATTTTAATTAATTTGGTGGGGAATGTTTATAAATAATTAATAGTGAATGAATTTTATTTCCAACGAATTTATATGTTTCCTCATGTCCCAAAAAATTAGATCATGTAATTCCATTAAATCTAATTGGGTTTTTAGGTTTTTATTGAAATTTAATTTATATTCACTTATTGATTACTATTTATTTTTTTTCTCAAAAGAATCTTGATAAAGGTATCAATTTACATGGTTTTAGTTGTTTTTAGTTTAATAATGTGTTTATTTATTTTCTTATATTACTTAATAATATTTTATTTTATCATCCAATGTTTTTTAATGTTTTATTAATTAAATATTGATATGTCTAAAATATGTATAATTTATTTTTTCCATTTATGTTTCATATATTATGAGATGGGAATATGTTTCCCTATTGTAAAATTTTATTAATTATAAAAATATCAAATATTTAGGGAAAATAATAATAATTATGTTCATGTATAGATTATTTTAATGTAAAGGTATTAATTTTATAGTTTTTCCCATTTCTATAAAACTCCAAAAAATGATTATGTGAATTTAAAAAATGTTAAATCATTGCTATGAAACAGATAATCTTTTTTTGTTTAATGTAAATGATTACATAATTTTTTAATTAAATTTTTAAATAAAATTTGATGTTATCAATATAATTAATAATTGCCTATATATATTATAATTTAGGTATATATTATCATTAAATAGAATTAGAAGATTTATATTTTTCTCTTATCAAATCGATGAATATATATAAATTCGTTCCATATTGGGAATATGGAAAATGAAATAGAAATTCATCATACTGAAAATAAATATCTATTTATAAAACATGAAATAATTGGAATAGATAAATTTATTCAAGTGTGATATCTATTGAAAAATTATATTTCTTATGGTAAACAAGAAGGGGTATGAACGAATTATCTTTAGAGGAAGAAGTCTATAGTATGTTAATTCATGAATCATCACCCTCTATGAATTAGTAGAATTTAAAATTCAATTGTAGCTGATGGATGTATTCATGACTTGAAATAAGATATTATGTTGTTTGTTTTTTTTAATTGAAATTGTAATAATAATATATGTCATTTTTTTATGAAGCTAATAAGTGGTATTTTTTGGTAATGAATATAATGTAATAAATGAGATTAATTCTCTAGAGTGGGTATAAACTAAAAAATGATTCATTTATAAATAATTCTATAATTCTTTTTGACATAAAATGGGAAAAGAATTGAAATTGGAGAAAATATTGTAGGATTCATGTTCTACCAGTGAAGGTAATTCTACTAGAAATTTCACATATGAAATTAATATTTTATTTACAAATGTAATTATAATTATTATTTTTTACGCGAGTCTAAAACCATGTTTAAGGGGACCTTAACCATCTTGTGAATTCAAATGTTATTAAAAAAAATTCAATGTACTATGAATGTTATGATATTTTTATGGACACATTAATTCTTCATGAAAACAAGTGTAAGAAGAATTCAATGTGTAATGATATATAGAACAAGTAAATCATTATATTTATAGGCAATCCCTATACATGTGAAATATTTTATTGGATCTGGAATATGTAATCGATGTAGTATTCCTAGTAATTTGTCTCTTGAATATATGGAAATGTTTTTTTATAATACCAGTGTAAAGACTTGGAAATTTCAAGGAATATTTTTTCTTAATTTCATTGAAATTTTACGAGTCTGCAGTTTCTGTCAGTGCCTAATTCCGAGCCCTAGTGTGCCCGGAATCATTTTTTGAAGTTTTTTTCAAGTACGTTTTGTAAACGTATGTGCATGTTTTTATATCTTTTGAACCGGTGCTCGGAATTGAAATCTGAGAACACCGATGAACTTGCATCGCTGGTATTCGCTTATGGAGACCTTTACTATAGTTGTGTTTGTTCAAGAGTAGAATTTATAAATTGGGGATTCATAATAAATTAAATAAAATTGTTGTGTAACACAATATTATTTTTAAGTGGTGGTTATTTCCCCCAAAGTAGAGTTGGAGGTGGGTCACACACCCCACAAAACCTCCCATGAGAGGATAAAGCGTGGTGGGGCCCACAAGAGCACTTAACCCCTCAAATCGCCCTTCAACTCCCATGAACCCCAATTTTTTAACTTTTGAACTTCCACATAATGGTGTAGCCTCTCCACCTCCCTCCCATTAATTGTGCCAAAACAATTAATTAAATTATTCTCTAATTAATTTGTGGTGACAACAATTCATTTTGAATTGTTTTGAATGCATGGTAATATTAATGTCGGTGAGCCTTTTTATTATATTTGCCTTGGAAAATATTTTTATGGGGGAACTTTGGGAGGATTAGAAGTAAAGAGTTCTTTCCAAGAAGAACATTTCCAACAAAGGATGAAGAACATCTTCGATGAAGAATGACGTCCTTTCCAACGAAGAACACGAAGAACGACAACTTCTTCTCGACGAAGATCATTCTCTCCATTTCTTCAACCAGGGAAAGAACTTGAGGCGACGCCAATGAGGAATTCCATCTTCCTTTCTCTTCATCCGCATCAAGGGAGAAGAAGCCACTCGTATAGGACGCTACCTATGACAACACCTCTCCCTCTGACGTTGACGGAACGACACCATCTTCTGCGACACTGTTTTCCACGACTACGACAACGTAACTTGAATCGAGGTAGGGAGTTTAGTATAATTCTCAATTGAATAAAATTATACCCAAATTCTTTTTGAATGTTATGGTTTGTTCTTTGGATATTTGTTTTAGCCCCAAACGCAGAGGGCATGCGGTAACGAACAAGTCCGGACCATCCGCATTTTTGTTCTTGAAGCGTAGTTTGTTGGGAGATGGGTGAATGGAAGGGAAACGATGATTTGAGGTTGTCGTAGTGATGGGCATGACCCGAGGAGGCCGTAGGCGCAGGCGGAAGTCAAAATAGACCACCGGAATGACTTTGATGGCCCGCAGAGAAGCGCGGAGGCGCGGGTCGCCCGCGTCGCTGCGCCAGCGATCAGAAGCGGTGGTCAGCACTGGTCTAGCGCCTAGGGGCAACGGCGCCCCTCGTACGCAGCTGGTGGAAGCCCGCCACGACATTGGCCACGGTGGCGGATCGTAACCCGCATCTATGGGTTCTGATAGGCACTGGCAGTTCTAGTTGGCGTTGCCATTAAAAAACCACCACCCCCCCCCCCACTCTGCGCTCAGCCAGTTGGCCGAGCCGTGACCGGCCACCAGGCGTGGTCTCCTGCCACGCGGGCCAAGCCACCTACTATGCGGGTCGGGCTGCCATGCGCAGGCCGGGCCATAGCCACCGGGTTGGGCCACGCCCGACCGGTCTGAACCTGGACCCGGGTTAGGTCAACCCGGTTCGAGCTGACCTAGGGTGGGTTGGGCCAGGTCAGACCGTACCCAGACCCCCTCTTCAGACTACTTTTGGGTTTTCACCCATAACATGAACTAATGACATATGATCGACACAGAGTTAGTTGCGTACGATTCCATGGATCGAGATGGTCATTTCGCTATATTACACTAAATATTTTGGTGATGTTTGGGTACATACGGGTTGGTTCGAACTCAAAACCAATCGGGCCCTCGGAGCAGAAATGCTTATAAATCTCATATCGGGCATCTTATTGACGCACCGTATGTTGAGTTGGGTTCCTTATGATGAGACGGAACTACTGGATACATCAACTCAGGACTTCATGATAGTTGATGTATCGACACTAGGCTCGAGAAGCGGACCCTCCTGGAATCCAGCATGTTGTGTGCGGGAACCCTAGGGCTGGCTGCGATTGAGATAACTTCTGTACCAGGATCCTACGTGGGTTTGACAGTGACAACATCTGTACCGGGATCCTATGTGGGTTCTACAGTGATGACTACTATACCATGATCCTATGTGGGTTCGACAGTGATGACTTATGTACTGGGATCCTCTATGGGTTCGACTGCAGAGACTACTGTACCAGGATCCTACGTGGGTCCGATAGTCACGAATCCTATACCAGGATCCTATGTGGGTTCGACAGTGACGAATAATGTACCAAGATCCTATGTGGGTTATACAATGATGGAATCTGTGCCAGCATCCTACGTGGGTTTGACACCGCTGATATTGTTCCAGGATCCTACTTGGTATCGACGGAGAAGATGATTTAGAGGCTACATCTAATCATCTCTACCCCTCTTCGTGAGTTGTATACCTATTTGAGATAAGTCATGTCGTTCAACCATTATCATCATGGTGTTTGATTTGACTTCCTGTGTGGACTGAGTTGTGCTTGGGCTCATGAGTTGGAGCCAGACTATAACTCGTAACTTAGGTATATATATGGCCATATACCTAAGTAGGGTTGGTTGTTACTTTGTGGTTGTATATTTATTCTTTTTCTTATCCTTAGTGGATATTGTGAGACCACGCAGGTCTCAAGGTCCCTACTGAGTATCGTTATACTCACCCCTTCATGTGTTGTGCCTGCACCTCGTTGTGTTGGATGCAGACGACGGACAGCGCTGACGGAAGCTGAGAGCGCCACAACTGGACTATACCCGGAGGTGGACCTTGCGACAAGTCAGAACACTGTGGAGAATGATGGACGTGGGTGTTGAGGTGGTCATATGTACCTACCCTTTAGGTAGGAATCCTTGGAGGACGATCTAGGAGCTGCTCTTTACTTTTAGTTGTTTGTCCCTTTACTTGTAATTGTACATTAGTTGGGTTTGAATACTGGCCCATTTACATTCTAGCACACTCTTTTGTATTCAGTTTTACTTAGTGTTTACTTCCTGTTGTGTACTCTGTTGCGTGTGTTTACTTTCATAAAGGCAATGTCTTCCCAGCTTAGGGATTTATGCCTTTGGTGCTAGTCACCAGCCCATGGCCTATAGAAGTCGGGCATTGGTAGTCACAGCACGGGCCCCGAGGATGGGTCGTGAAAAATTGGTAAGAGAGGAGTCAGTTCTACCACTGAACATAGGACTCTGATCTGTCTTACTATGATGAAATAGTGTTAAGAGTATTGAGTGTGGTTTTTAGTCTACAGAGTCCAGTTTTGGTGTGACGGTCGACGTATCCATACACCAGGATCCAGACTTCTGATTTCTGACTCAGTGCACGAAAACACTAATTGCATGTGTGTCTCAAGAGTTTCCTTTGTGGTCTCTTTGAGTTAGCTCACCAGGTAAAACTGATTGACTGTGGAGCACCTCTTCCTTATCAGGATGTCGCTATGAAGACAGCCTTCTAGGGTTCCCTAGAAAGTAACTGATAATGGCCCACCAAGCAACGAGGCTCCGTGCAGGGCACTCGTACTATGCTGGCACCTTCAGGTGGTGTACCAACAGAACCACCACCCTTTAGGAAGCTGATGCCACCAGCCACACTGGCGGATGATGCACGCTGACTGAGTTCATTGCACGAATTCCAGCAGTAGAGGCCTCCGAGGTTATGATGTGAGATAGATTCTCAGGTAGCAGAGGACTGTATGGAGGTGATTACTAGAGTTTTCCACCTAGTTGAGACACTAGTAGATCAAATCTTAGTCTAAGAAACTAATCTTTTATAGTGAGTGGCCATGAGGATGGTTTGCATAGTGATGAAGTTTCGGTACCTGGACCGTTTTCCGGGATGGTACTTTTGGGCGGTGTGCCAACAATATCACTGCCCATTGGTTAGCAGACACTACCGGCAGTACCGGTAGAGGAAACTTGTAGGATTTGTGCCTTACATGTATTTTAGTACCAGATATCTCTCATGTTCTGAGGCAAGCCCGTACCACAGGTGGCTGAGGACTGGCTTGAGGAGGTGGCTGAGATTTTCATAGAGCTTATACAGCTTCGGCAGGATGATGTGTTGGTAGCTGAGTATTCAACGAGGCTTCCTGATCTTTCATGGTACTCGATTAATATGGTACGATCAGTGATTTAGAGCTCGGACCTCTAAGTGAGATGTGTTTATGGATATCTGAGCCAACACTTTTTCCTATATGCATTTATACTTATGTTAGGGTTCTAGAGAAAACCTTTTTGGTTGAAAGTTCATTGGTTGAGCAGATACCGCCAGTGAATGTTAGCAGTTGGAAAGCATGAAGCTGGTGCCAGTCTTAGATACATGATAGTGTAGAATGTTTTGAGAATAGGAATGGTTAAGGATAGATGAATATGTGGGGCAGAAGATGTGGAAGCATAGCTAGGAGAGCAACATGAAGTGGTGAACATTTCCATATGTTACAACCTCCTGCCTTTATAGTCCCCACATGGCTCAGGGATCTGGAGGGTATGGGAAGCGAATAGCTGCATTCAGTCAAGAAGTGTGACCCAAGGGCTCTAGGAATGATTTGAGGTATGGTCTCTGTCTATTACTAGCTACTGTATCGATAGAAATATTTTACAATCAATCCATCCTTCCACGAATCATGTCCCAGACCTGGAGTTTCTGGTTAAGCCATTGACTTCACCGTCACGTCTAGAGATACCTTTGGGAGGAGACTAGATAATCACACTTACACCGACAGTGTGATTTGACCCTTGAGATGAGAGTTTCTATTGGAACCTCTTGGTGGTAGCGTCGAGGCCTTATGATGTTAGTTTGGGTATGGACTGGGCAACCACAGTTCATACACAGATTGACTGTATTAGGAAAAAGGTTGTGGTTTATCTAAAACATTGGGATGGGGTTTTCGTTGGTTGGAAAAAAAGAAAACCCAAGCAGCACAGGATGGAATCATGCATAAGAGGGTGTGGTTGAACACTCATGAGTTGGCCAAACTTACCTTTCTGCCACACTTCTCTAGAGTTTCTTCACCACTATCAGCTTTGACGAAGAAAGGGAAACCCTTCATGTGGTTAGATAGATTCCATAAGAGCATTCAAGAGCTGATTAAGAGGTTGACCAGTGTGCCCATCTTGAGGCTACCAGAGGAGGGCGTAGGGTATGTAGTTTACTGCGACGCATCAGGGAACAGACTCAGGTGTGTCCTGATGCAGGAGTGAGCAATGATCGTGTATAGATCAAGGCAGTTGAGACTGAACGAGCAGAACAATGCTACCCATGACATAGAGTTAGCAGTAGTGGTCTTCAACTTGAAGATATGGAAGCACTATCTAATGGGCTCGCGTTTTATAATCTACTCTGACCACTAGAGTCACAGGTATATCTTCTCATAGAAGGACCAAAACCTAAGACAGTGGCAATGGATTGAGTTCCTCCTGGACTATGACATCAAGATAATCTACACTCCTGGGAAGGGGAATGTTGTAGCAGATTCTCTCAGCAGGATATCGTACGACATCATGGTGTGCCATCAACTATCGTCTCTGATCGAGATGCTCATTTCACTTCCCAGCTATGGAAGGGGTTTCAAGAGGCTTTTGGGATGCAGCTTCTCTTGAGTACCACCTTCCATCCTTAGATGGATGGTCCAACTGAGGGGACTATTCAGACACTCGAGGAAATGCTTTGTGTATGTGTCCTCGACTTTGGTCTCATTTGGGAGGATCACATACCCTTGGTGGAGTTTGTGTATAACAACAGCTACCACTCCGTCATCGGAATAGCCCCTTACGAGGCACTGTACAACCGACCATGCAGATCACCTCTATGCTGGACTGACCCAGGGGAGTTAGCACTTGTAGGACTAGAGATGGTTCATGATATGATGGAGAATATGCAGATCATCCAAAAGAGAATGAAGACTACATAGAGCAGATAGAAGTCCTATGATAATAGTAGACGAAGACCACTGGAGTTCGAGGATGGTGACCACATCTTCCTAAGGGTCTCACCTCGACGTGGTCTGCGGAGATTTGGATGAGGCAGCAAGTTGTCTCCTCGAATCATCAGACCTTTTCAGGTCCTCAATAGGGTAGGTGAGGTGGCCTTCCGCCTAGCCCTTCCACCTTAGTTGCACCGGGTGCACGACATCTTGAATGTATATCTGCTGAGGAGATACGTGCATGACCCGTCCCACATCATCGACCATGAGAAGTTATACATCAATGATGGGGTGACATTCAAAGAGGTTCTAGTAGAGATTGAGGATCGACAGGATTGGGTCCTGTGTGAATGGTCGATTCCTCTTGTGCCTGTTGGCTGGCAGCACGGGAACCACCAGGAGAGTATATGGGAGTGGGATGCTCAGATGCGTTCTCAATGCTCCCATTTGTTTCCCTAGCATGAGTTGTAACTTTACAGGGACGTAAATCCATGTGGTGGGGGAAATTTAAAGACCTAGATATTTCAAGGAAATTTTTTTCTCTTAATTTCTTTGGAATTTTATGAGTCTGTAGTTTTTGACGGTGCCTGATTCTGAGTCTCGGTGTGCCCAGAATCATTTTTTGATGTTTTGTTCTGGTACGTTTTGTAAAGGTACATGTAGGTTTTTCTATCATTTGAACCAGTTCTCAGAATTGCAATCCTAGGAAACCTATGAACTCAAAACACCGGTATTTGCTTAAGGATTCCATTACGGCAGTTGCGTTTGGTCGAGAGTAGATGTTATAATTTGGGGATTCAAAAAAAAAATAAATAAAATTGTTGTGTTACACAATTTTTTTTATTTGGGGGTTATTTTCTCCAAAGTGGAGATGGAGGTGGGGCCCATGCCCCACATAACCTCCCATGAGAGGATAAAATGTGGTGGGGCCCACATGAGAACCTAACCCCTCAACTCCCCCTTTAACTCCCATGAACCCCCTTTTTTATCTTTTGAACTTCCACATCATGGTGGAGCCTCTCCACCTCCCTCCCATTTAATTGTGCCAACACAATTAATTAAAGTATTATTTAATTAATTTTTGGTGTCAATAATTCATTTTGAATTGTTTTGAATTCATGGTAATAATAATGTTGGGGATCCTTTTTATTATATTTTCCATGGAAAATATTAGGTTGGGGGATCTTTGGGAGGATTAGAATTAAAGAGTTCCTTCCATGAAGAACATCTCCACCAAAGGACAAAGAACTTCTTCGACGAAGAACAACATCCTTTCCCAAGAAGAATTCATAGAACGACAACTTCTTCTCGAATAAGTACTTTCTCTCCACTTCTTGAACTGGGGAAAGAACGTGAGGTGACGCCCATGAGGAACTTTGTCTTCCTTCCTCTTCCATTGCTTCAAGGGAGAAGATGCCGCCCACATAGGATGCCACCTATGACAACGACTCTCCCTCTGACATTGATGGAATGACACCGTCTTCCGTGACACCGTTTTCCATGACATCGACAATGTTCCTTGAATCGAGGTAGGGAGTTTTGTATAATTTTCAAATGAATAAAATTATACCCACATACTTATTGAATGTTATGGTTAGTTCTTTGGCCATTAGTTTGAGCCTCTAATGTGGAGGGAATGGGATAACGAACATGTCTGGACCCTCCCCCTTTTTGTTCTTGATGCGCAGTTTTTTGGGCGATGGTTGAACAGAAGGGAAACGTTGATTTGAGGTAGTCGTAGTGAAGGGAAGGACCCGATGAGGCCGCGGGCACAGGTGGAAGGAAAAACGGACCACCGGAACGGCTCTAGTGGCCTGTGAAGAAGCATGGTGGAGTGGGACGCCAGCACGGTGGCGCGGGCGACTGGAGGCGGTTGCCGGCACTGGTTAGCCGCCCGGCGGCAGCAACACCCCTCGCGCGCCGTCGGTAGAAGACCGTCGCGGCACGAGCCACGATGGAAAAGCAGAACCCGCGTCTGTGGGTTCCAGGATGCACGGGAGGCTCGATCTGGCACCACCATTATAAAAACTGGGGGGCTGCCCCCCCTACTACGCACTCGGCCAGCTGGCTGACCAGCGGCTGACAACCGGGCCAGGCCGCCCGCCGTGCATGTCGGGCCGCTTGCCGCATGGGTCGGGCCGCCTATCGCGTGGGTCGGGCCGCCGCGTGCTCGCCGGGCCATAGCTGCCAAGCCGGGCTGGGCCCTACAGGGCCGGACTCAGACCCGGTTCGGGCCAACGCAGGGTGGGTTGGGCCAGGTCAGACCGGACCCAGACCCCCTTCTTCGGACTACTTTTGGTTTGTCACCCATAGCATGAGCTACAGAACTCCGATCGATGCGCCGTCAGTTGAATAGGATTCCTTGGATCGATAAGGTCATTTCCCTATATTACACTCAAGGTTATGGAAATGTTTTGGTATGGACAGGTTGGTTCAAACTTGAAACCAACCGTGCCCTCGGAGCAGAAACACTTATAACTCTCATATCAGGCGTCTGATTGACGCACCATCTGTCGCATTGGGTTCCTTACGATGAGAAGTAACTACTGGATAAATCAACTCAAGACTTCATGATAGTTGATGTATCGACTCTTGGAACATGGAGCGGGCCCTCCCGGAATCGATCATGCTGTGTGCGAGAACCCCAGGGCTGGCTGTGATTGAGATAACTTTTGCACCAGGATCCTACGTGGGTTCGACCGTGATGACTTTTGTACCGGGAACCTATGTGGGTTCGATAGTGATGAATACTGTACCAGGATCCAACATGGGTTCAACGGTGACAACTTCGGTTTCGGGATCCTCCGTGGGGTCAACAGTAGTGACTACATTACCAGGACCCTACGTGGGTTCGACAGTGACGACTACTGTACCAGGATCCTACGTGGGTTCCACAATGACGACTAATTTACTAGGATCCTACGTAGGTTTTACAGTGGAATCTTCTATGCCAGGATCCTATGTGGGTTTGACTGAGAGGATGATTCATAGGCTACATCTAATCATCTCTACCCCTCTTTGTGAGTTGTATACCTATTTGAGCTGAGTCATGTCTTTCAACCATTATCATCGTGGTGTTTGACATTACTTCTTGTGTGGACTGAGTTGTTCTTGTGATCATGAGTTGGAGACAGATTGGGACTGGTAACTTAGGTATATGTATGGGAATATACCTAAATAGTTTTTTTGTTACTTTGTGGTTGTATCTTTCTTCGTTTTCTTATCCTTAGTGGATATTGTGAGACCACGCGGGTCTCGGGGTCCCTACCAAGTATCGTTATACTCACCCTGGCGTGGGCTATTCCCGAACCTCATTGTGTTGGATGCAAACGACAGACATTGCTGACGAAGGCCAAGAACTCCACGACTGGACGACACCCAGAGGTAGACATTGTGACGTGTCAGCACTCTATGGAGACTGATGGATGTGGGTGCAGAGGTGGAAGTAGTGCAGAAAATGATTTTTACTTCAGTTATTTTTCATTTTTTACATCGGTTTATATCCGACGTTAATACGAACAATGTTATAAATATTGTTTTTTACATCAATTTTTAAATAACTGACGTAAAAAACAGAACATCGTGGTGTTTCTCATGTCGGTTATTAGTTAACCGACATGAAAAAACCAGGGCTGAGAGTTTATCATGTCGGTTATTAGATAACCGACGTGATAAACTAGTGCGGGGGTGTCTATAATGACAGTTATATAATAACTGACGTGATAACCATTTCCTAGGCCTTTATCACGTCAGTTATTACATAACTGACGTGATAAACTGGGGGGGTTTATCACGTCGGGTATTCATATAACTGATGTGGAAGACCAATTTCCATTTTAAATGAAATTCTATCCTCTTCTCTCCCCAGAAACAACTAGAAACCAAATCACAAATTTGTACCACAAAAAAATAAGTTGACTAAAACAATAACCGAAGAAAATTTAAGCCTTTACATTGATAACATTTAAAACATACCCCACTGAAGATCCCCCCCACCCCCTGGACTACCACCCAACCCCCTGGACAGCCCCAAATACCCATGGAAACCCCCCCCACCCTCATGTATACCCCCCACCCCGGTATAGCACTCCCACACCCCTGGATATGCCTCCCACACCCCTAAAACAGACCAAAAAGATACAAAAAACAAACCAGAACCCCCTCACCCCATTGGACTGCCCCCACCACACACCTGGACAACCCCCCACCCTCATGTATACCCTCCACCCCCTAGACAACACTCCCACACCCATAGATATCCCTCCCACACCCTTGAAACAGAAAAACAAAGTTTACCAATAACAAACCAGAACAACCTCACCCCACAGGACTACCCCCACCACACCCCTGGACACCCCCCCCCACACCACTGGACATCACCACTACCCCCTTGATATCCCCCCAATATTCTATATACCCCCACCCCCTGGACAGCACTCCCACACCCCTGGACAGCACTCCCACACCCCTGGCTAGCCTTCCCACACACCTGAAACAGACCAAAAAGGTACCCAAAACAAACCAGAACCCCCTCACCCCACTGGAGTGCCCCCACCACACCCCTGGACACCCCCACACACCTGGACATCAACACCACCCCGGGACATCCCCCACCCTCCTGTATTCCCCCACCCCCTTTGACCCCCCCCCCCCACACACCCCTGGACTACCCCCCCCCCCCACCTCTACTGACACCCTGGACACCCTCAACCCTCTGGACAGCCCCTGAACCCTCTGAACACCACCCCCACCTCCTTGGACACCACCACCCCCTTGGACACCCCCACCCCTCCGGACAGCCCCCCCCCCCCACCCCTCTCGATAGTACCCCCACCCCTCTAGACAACACCCCACCCCTCCTGAAGACCACCCCCACCCCCTACCCCCTTGGACACCCCCTCGAAACCCCCAACAATATGGACATCACCCAAACCTCTAGGCATCCCCCACCCCTCGACATCCCTCCACCATTCTAGATAGCACCCGCCACCCCTCCCGGACACCACCCCAGCCCCTACCCCCTTGGACACCCCCTGGACACCTTCAACCCTCTGGACAGCCACCCAACCTTCTGGAAGCCCCCCCCCCCCCCCCACCCCTTGGATATCCCCCACCCATTTGTACAGTACCCCCACCCCTCCTGGACACCACCCACCCCTACCCCCTTAGACACCCCCCTTGACACCCCCTAACCCTCTGGACAGCCCCCACCCCCGGGACAACCCCCCAAACCCTCTGGACAGGCCCCCAACCCCTTGGATAGCCCCCACCCCCAACCACCCACCCTCTTGGATAGTCCCCCACACCCCCTTCGACACCCCCACCCCCTTGGACCCCCCCCCCCCCCCCAGACACACACCCCCTAGACTGCCCCCCCCCCCCCCACCTCCATGGACATCCTAGACACCCCCAACCCGCTGGACAGCCACCCTAACCCTCGGAACACCTCCCCCACCCCCATAAACACCCCTTGGATACCACCACCCCCCTCAAAAGCCCCCACCCCATTGGATAGCCCCCTAACCCCTGGGCAGCCCCCACCCATCAAGACACCACCACCTCCCCTCCTGGACACCACCCCCACCCCCTACCCACATGGACACCCCCCTGGCCACCCCCAAACCTTTGGACAGTCCCCCATGGACAACCCCCCATAACCTCTAGATAGCCCCCCCCCCCTTGGACAACCCCCCCCCCCCCACCCACCCCCATGGACAACCCCTACCCCCTTCGACACCCCCACCCCTTGGACCCCCCCCCCCCCCACACACACACACACACACCCCAGGACTGCCCCCCCCCCCCCCCCTCCCCACCTCCATGGACACCATGGACTGCCCCCAACCCTCTAGACAACCCCCAACCCCCTAGACAGCCACCAACCCTCATGAAAGCCCCCCAGACCATGGGATTTTAACCTCAAGCTACTAGTTTTGGCATATCTAGGGATTTTAACCTCAAGCAACTAGTTTTGGTATCATTCCATTATTCAATGTGAGAACCATTAACTGTATCTCCTACTAGCCTAAACTTCTCTATTGTGCAATGAATCAAATTTTAATAGCATATCAATACTTATAATAGTCCTTGAAAATAAGCAACATAAATAGATTATGGAACAACAAAAAGTGATACCCAAAATAGAAACAACCAAGGATCCTAAACCAACATTCCACCATATATAATTATAAAATAAATCACACTGGTACATGGAAACGGTGTACCACAATTTTTTACATATAAATTTCAGTAATATAGGTGAATGAGATCATTAGCTGTCAATGAAAAAAAAATCCCATCAATGTCGGGCATCCGCGAAACAAAAACAAACGAAATAGAAGTAGGTGAGGCTTATTTGAATATTTTGAGTCGATCTAATGGATATAGTGATAATAAATAAGACGATGATGGAAAAATGAGTCAAGAGGATTCGAAATCATAGAATTTTACCTAGTTTAATCCTAAAAAATCGCAAAATGAATATATAGACTATCCAGAAAAAAACAAATGAAATAAAGTCATGGGAGGCTTACCTGAGTGTTGCGAGTGGAGATGATAGATATAAGGAGAGTAGAGATGATAAACTATGATGAAAAAACGAGTTTAACGAAATGAGATTAAAGAGACGATTAGGGTTTTCCGCGCGAGAGAGATGAGTCGTCGTTCTGTTGATCGAAAAATCATAAATGACAATCCACGGGGCGTGTTAATTTTTTAAATGTTTTTTAACGTCGGTTATTTAATAACCCACATAATAAAATATTTTTATTACATTTATTACATCGGTTATTATAATAACCGACATTATAAATGTATCAGATACTGCGTTTTTACGTCTGTTATTTTATAACTGGAGTAGAAAAAGCCACGTGTTGGTTTTATGTCGGTAATTCTTTAATCGACGTAAAAACTACCAAGTGATTGGTTTTTACATTGGTTATAGTATAACCGATGTTAAAAATTCTGCGGTTTAGGTTGTTACATCAGTTATCAATTAACTGACGTTAAAAAGGCCTCAGACGCTGCTTCTTTTATGTCTGTAATTTTATAACCGACATAAAAAATTTGTAGATACCTCATTTTTTTTGTTGGATATCAAATAACCGATGTAAAAAATTTCACGCATTGGTTTTTATGTCGGATAATTTATAAGAGACTTAAAAAATGAATGTGTGGTATTTTTTACATTGATTATTAAAATAACCAATATAAAAAATTTACTCTCTGTATTTTTTACATCGGTTATAAAATAACCGACGTAAAAAACCACGTATCACAAATTTTCACGTCAGTTATATATATACGATGTAAAAAAGGGTGACGTTAAAAACGTTTTCAGCACTAGTGTGGCCATCTATACCTACCCTTCAGGTAGGAATCCCCAGAGGAAGATCCCGGAGCTGCTCTTTACTTTCAGTTGTTTTTCCCTTTACTTGTACTTGTTGTTCAGTTGGGATTGTATACTGGCCCATTTACTTTCCATCACGCTCTTTTGTATTCAGTTTTACTTGGTGTTTACATCATGTTGGGTTCTCTGTTGTGTTTGTTTACTTTCATAAAGGCAATGCCTTCCTAGCTTAGGGATTTACACCTTTGGTGCTAGTTGCTAGCCCCTGGCCTATGGAATGCGGACTTGGGGTAGTCCCAACACAGGCCCCCGAGGACGGGTCTTGAAAACTAGTAATGAAGAAAACATAATACAACATATAATGAAATGTTTTAATTGGAATGATATGGTTCATTTTTAAAATTCTTATATGATGTTAGTGTCTCATGGTGGGATTCATTAATATCAAAAATTAAATTCTGTGGAAAATTATTTTTCTACTATTATAGTATTCACTAGACATCAAATAATGATTTAACAAGGTAATTAATTAGTTATTTAAAATCATTAAATATATTCTTTTATATGTAATCTACAAATTCAATAATTTTTGGAAAATATGCTTATAAAATTGAAATAAAATATGTATAAATGTTGTTAAATATTATGGGGAAAATATAATGGTGTAGTACTAAGGGATGTAAAAGTTATAATAATTTTGTTGTTACAATATTTGGAGTGTATTTTCATAAAAACCTTTTTAACATTCCAAATATAGTGATTTATGATATTGTGGTTATAGATTGGATATTAGTTAATTATATGAATGTATTTTACAAGGAAAAAGATGTTAAAATATCAAATTTATACCAATTTTTATATAATAATGGATTCATACAATTGATAAAATATAATGATGTTTTGAAACTGATTAAAGATTTAAGGTAAATTTATCTTCGATATATTGTTCAAAAGAAATAGATATTTCAAATTAGTGATATTCCAGTATCAAATGAGTATTTGGATGTATTGATGATGCTTTTACAGGGGTTATACGTAATGGGGATGTTCAATTTAGCTTCAACTAGTTATTGATTCTATGAGAACATCAAAATCCTTTTATCGAATGGATCATCAGATAATTTGGAATTGAAAAAGTGGTAACATTATTATGTTGATAGGGGTCTCAATCATCTTAGTGCTACATATCTGGGTGGTCCAATTATTTTTAAAGAACAATGGTTCCATGAAGCATTTCATAAAATATAAATCACTCAATAAAATTATTATTTTTGATAAACATATATTTCCTCATTTTGAAGATATATTTGATCATCGTCACAATTATTAATATCTTTCATTAGTTGATATTTGGTCCATGTATCATCCACTATAGTGAATTAAGGAATACATTAAGAGGATAACATTTTATAACATATATGGACATTATGATTTTCTATTTATTCCTTTTTTTTTGAAAAAATAATTATCAATAATTATCTATTTTATGAATAATGTTTTCATTGTGCATTTAGAAGAATATTTAGTACCTTTATAGTGATTTTTATTAAATTTGGAAATTTCATAATGATTCATAGAATCATCAAAGGACCATTCTAAAAAATATGGCTGAAAATATGTTTTTTGGAATATTTAAAAAAAATTATTTTTAGTCACAAACTATATAACATTTCATGGAAATATTGCTTTCATATAAAGATGGAATATTGATCTTACTAAAATTATTTTGAAAAATATTGTTAATGATATAAAAATTTCCCCATGAAATGATTTTTTAATCAATTATTAGGTTAAAACTAGGGGGTTTTTTAAAACATTTATACATTATATAGACCAGTAGATATGTTGACATTGAAATGAGTTAAATTCATCGAGACAATGGAGTATGATTAATGATTCTATTAATTAAATAGATTAATTTATAATGGTATAGTGTTATCATTTCCTTCTACAAATGGTGAATTTTTAATTTATAATGATTCTTTATTGAGGGACCATGATTTTTTGATATAGAATGAATGGGTTATTTAATATTCAATATATCAATTTAATGATAATGAAAAAATTTATCCTATAAATGAAAATGAAATTGAATTCATAGTTTTTAAATTAAAAATATAGAGACAACAATTATATTAGATGAAATGTGAAATATATACTAATATTAAAATTTTAATGTATATATTCATCTAAAAATAGTTAAACATATGGATAAGAAGATTCTTGGAAATAATATTGTTTTGGATTTACTGATTCACTGTCATCCATGTAAGGAAAAAAATATAGTAGATGAATTTAGATTCAAATAAAATGAATCAATAACCTTGGTACATTAGGAATAAGGTCTATTCTTTAGTTATTTAATTAAAATTTTCTAAAAAATATGGATGTAGGAACCCCCTTTCTTTTGGTTTAGGTGTTAGTGCAGTCATTATTGTTTGATAAAATTCTATAAAATCAGAAGGAATGTTATAATTTTAAAGAATATGTATAATTATTCATAAATTTTATGTTTAAGGGTTTTAATATTATATAGGAATGCAATATGAGATATGGAAAGAGGTATCAGATGACATATGACTTTGATTTAATGAATAATTGTTCATTGAAGCACATATATCTATATTTTCTATTCATACATGGAATAATAAGATGTATAAATACCATCTAGAATATTATTAATGGGATCAAATGAAGAAGTAAATAATGGATCTTACTATTAAATGTTTACCAAAACAATAAATAAAATATTGTAAAAAACAACTGAAGGTGTCACATTATCCATTTCCAATGAATGAATTAAAATGTAATAATATTTACATGGGTTTGTAGGGGATTATCAAAGAATTCATGAGTTAAGAATTTTATCTAGGTTATTGTTGATTAATTTATAAATCATTATTATTTTTTAATTAGAGATATTATATAGTTGGATCATATTTATAAAAATTAATATTAATAAATGTTATATTACATGGAGCTACTCCCCCTATTATAAATGATCATGATCCAAAAATTACAAAATATATTTTGAAAGGACATCCGAGTTCATTGGATATGGGAAAATAGTTTACTATATCATTTTATCATTAATCCAATTGGTAGTTAGAGTAAATGATTTTCACATTAGACTTTTTTAATTGTTATTTCTCATCATATTTTTAGGCCTATGGACATTATAAAATCTCATTTGTTTCATTTTAATTTAATAATAAAATAGTTTAAAAATAAATATGGATCCTTTTGAGTAATTTTTCTGAAAATTGTATCATTCTAAATCGTTCTCATAAAATGATGAAATGGAAATTTTTGGGACCTATGCTTGTAGATTTAGTTAAGAAGAAGGTAATGATGATTCAATATCATACAAGAGTATCTTATAGTAGAAAGATAATATATGAATATTAGTGTAAGAAATATCAATAATTTTATGAAGTAAAATCCCAAACATATATAAATATATATACATCAAATTTTACATCTGAAAAATAATGCATTTTATAATTAGGTATAAAATATATTTTAATCACATGAAGCTTATAGTTCATTATTTAAATAAATAAAAACTGTGATTATATAATAAATATATACATTATAATTTAAAATATTATAATGGGTAAATGAATATAAAAATACAATATTACCATAATATGGAAATATGGAACATGTGGATCCCCTATAATCAAATATTAATGAACAGAACTATAAAAAAATATAGAAATTTTTAATCTAATTGAAAAATTAAAAAATTATAATGTTGAACCATGAGATTAATTGAGGTGATTTATGAATTAATGGATAAATATGTATTTATAAGATGTAATATGATAGTTATAATTTAAATTGACGTGAATATATTAAAATTTAATATTAAAGTTGTTTATCCTTATTAATTTAGGGGAAAATATGAATATTACATAATAAAAAATTAAATATTTAAAACTGAATGAATCTATTAGAATATTTTGATAAATTTTATTTTATTATAGTTCCTAAAAATACTTATTACAATGTTATTATTTAAAATTCCTATGATGGAAAATTATTTGAATCAAATGACTTTATATTTTAAATTATCGTGTTGAAATTGCATATTGGGAATTTTTTGGTAATTTGATGAATTATGTTAATTTTTATGTGATTAATAAAAATATAGATTTTACATAACCACTCCGTAATAATTAAAAAAATTGAATGAAAAATAAAAAATATTTAATTCGTAACATATAGATAGACTAAAAATTCATTAAAAATGATATATAACTAAAAATAATATTTCAACCTAACATGTTTTCCCAATGTCTGAAATAATAATTCGAGCCATTAAAATGAAAACTTCTCATATTGATATTTCTATTTTGATGAACTATTGGATTTAACTTTGGAAAGCCTTAAAATAATCATTTTCATTTCATAAATTGTCACTCAAATTTTCATGAATATGACTATTAAAAGGACTACATTAAAAATTGTATTTTATTAAATATTTAATCCTAAAAACACCAATGTCTTATTGTATAAATACCCCATCCACCTCCCCTTGGATGAAAATTCACTTTCACTTAGAAATACAAATACCTACCCAAATTGACTCTGTTATTCCTCATTTAATCATTATGTATTATCTATTTTCACTTCAATCAGAGAATTAATTATATTTAGTGACATTGAAATGAAGTATCATTAATAAGGGGTTAATGTTCCCTTAAATTTTCATCATGTTTTCATATTCTATTCTTAATTTTTTCATATCACATGAACTCACAAACAATAAAAAGTTAATAAATGTTTATTTTAGAATTATACAATTGATATAAACCTATTTCAGTGATTAAATTTATCATATATTTATATGTCGTACTTATCAGTCCTCTATTTTTGTTAATATCTCATACAATATTTGTTAACCACCCATGAGGAAAATACTGTATACTTGTTTGTTGCAACCCTCATCAATGGTATGTTTGAGTTATAAATAAATATTTAATTAATTTTTTTTTCTTATGTAATTATTTTTACATATTTATAATTATCCTTGAGAAAATAATGAAATCAAAATAAGAAGGTAATGTTTAATGAAAACTTTTCATCTAAACAATTATTGATTAACAAATAACATTAAAAAATGGATTCCTAAAATTAAATATCTCAATAATGACATAAGTGAATATGTATTATTTTTTATTCATTATTATAACAAACATTAGTTATTTATATTGGTGGGGTAAATGAGGCAGAACAAAATTTGATTTATGCTAAGGGGAATCTAAAACCCAACTCCTTATTTTTTGGTCATATCTTATTAACCTTATTATTTGTACTGATATTCTCCCAATTTTCATATCATTTCTTTTCAATTAACCTTACCTTTCAAATTTTTTCATATATATTTTTCAAAAAACTATAAATGATTGCTATCCAAAATATATAGATTATTAAAAAATCTATTATTTTTCTAAAGAATCTATTTGACTCATCTTTATTTATTTATTCATCAAAGAAAGTTGATATTTTATATGAAATCCATTATTCATTTGGGAACTAAGAATATTACTATATATGGAATTATTAGTGATATCCTTAGGAAACCCATTCAGTTATAGAATTTTTTTATCATGAATACTATATTATATATTTTATTTCTATGTGAATTTCCTACTTATATCGATTTGATGATGTCATGGGTGGGTTCATAATTAAAATCCTTCAGTGAATTAGGTAATGGTATATATATATCGTATGATTAGATTTAATTTATGTGAAAACTATGGTGGTTTTTCACAATTATGAGGTTATGATTTATGCACACATGTGATGTGTGAACATGATAAATACTCTTTTTTCATAATTGTGTGGTAATTGAAATATTTGTAATGATGTTTATTTGTTATACATATTCCACATTAAATTTCTTTTTTATATACTTTCCTCATTTATATGATTATGATCTAATAATTAGAATAAATTATTTTGATAATTCTCAAATATGTATTATTAAAATCATGTCTATTTTTCCACCAATGTTATTCATCACCTTTCTAGTATTTTAGATCATACTATTATTTTATTTTTATCCTTAAGTGATATTATTTTCTAATCAGGTCATGTGATCTTTATGATGATTATAAATAATTAATTAAATAATTTTTATGTTTTAGTATTTATATGTGATGTATGAAAATAATTTCCTAATGAATATAAATCAAAATTTTTATGACTATAGTAATATTATTTTATTTTTTACATAAATTATGTATTTGTCTTTTATAAAAATGATAGGTCATTATAATTGGTATCAGATTGATTGGATAGTAAATTTTTGTATTATGAATAGAAAATGATATTGAATTACATTTGGATAAATATGAGTATTTAGAGAAACATATTTTTGGTTTGGTAAATTATAAAAGTATTCAGTTTTTGAGAAATTCAATCCATTTATGGATATAATAAGTGGTTTTGAATATAACACATATGTACCTAGTATAAATAACTAAAAAATGGTTCATTTTGTATTAATTATACTTGTACCATGTATAGAATAAAAATTCCCTTCTTCACACTTGGTTTTACACACCCAGTATATATTATTTGCATTCTGAAAAGCTCTTGAAAAATCATTATGTTGGATATATAGATAAAAGAATTATATCATTTAATTTTATAAACGTTTAAACTATATTATTCTAGAATCACCCTTAGAGCAGAAGGCTATTCTAGACATAGGTATATCATAATTTTTTACTTTATATTTTATTTCAATAGGACATTAATTTATTAATATATATTTTATTGACATATTTTTTTTCTACGATGGTAATATATTATAAAATAATTGTATCTCAATGAAACTAGACTAATCAACCATATTATAGATAGTGAAAGGATTTATATAATGAAATTCACATTGTAATTAGAGGTATTTCTTATAAAATCTTGGTGACATTTAACTACCTATATCAGGAACAAAATAACAATTTTAACCATTTAAAATTTATATCTTCACCAAAATTGGAGAAAATAACCATTATGAACATAGTGTGGAAATAAAAACAACATTTAATTAGATCATCCAATAAACATATCAAAGAATATTTGGATAAACCAATAAAAATATCTTTTTTACTTAACACTGTTTTGAGAAGAATAAGTTTACTCTGGTACTCTATCATTTTTATGGAAATTATAATCAATGGTGGTTGTAAATAATTATTACCATCCCAAATAGTAATGTGGAAAAATGTAGTGGGAAATTGTTATGAAGACTTTTCGTAACAATTATTTTCCTTAAACACGTCAATCAAATTTAGAGATATAATTTCTATAGATTATGGTAAATTAGAGCAAATATATCACGGATTATGTGTATTTTTTTCAAGGTATGAAATATCCTAATTGGGTTTTGTTACCAACAATGATTGTAAAATAAATAATTTCATTAATTTTATAAAATAAAATCATTTATATTTTCTAGATATAAAAAAAATTGGAGTTATTACGATATAGGTTGATATGAAGTAAAATTATAGATATAGTATTTAGAAATCTATATTTCATATTGATATAAGAAGCGAAATATAGTGTTTCAATTAATTGAATTGAATGATGAAGGAGGAAATAATTTTCACCCCTTTCACATTAATGAATTTGAAATAATAACTATAAAAATTTCCCCAATGGGGAAAGGAAATGTTTTATGAAGAGGAGATAATGCCACCCTGATTGTGAATAGATATGGGATAATAAAAAGAAATAAAATTTAATCGAGTAAAGAGAAATTTACAATTCCAAATCAATTATTTAATTCATCAAATATAATAAGAATTAGGATTATGAAATATAGTTCACTAAACTGTTTGTCTTAGAGGGTAGTCAATGTCAACATCCAAAAAAGGCATGGGAGAAATTTTTACCTTATTACCACACAAAAACTAAGTATTAAAATGAAAATGAAAATTTATAAAGTCAATATACTATAAAATAAATAATAGATCTTATTTTATGTCATTCCATTTCTATTCATTCCTTTAAATCCTAAATGTTTTTGGGATCTGTTCAATCACAACCCTAGTACCTTGAGGTAGAGATATCGACAAAAAAACAATCTGATGCAGTCATTGAATCCTATATATTATAAAATTTTATTACTAGTTTATTTGGGAATATTTATAATCTAAATATTATCATTATTCCAATAGTTTAATCTAATAATATAATGTGTACATATTGTCTCTTTTCTTATAGAGTTAAAAAAATAGTTGTTGAATGGAAATATCTTCTTATATACTAAACAATAACATCCTTCTTTTCAAATATAAGAATGATCATGAATCACCTTTGGAAGATAACAAAATATTGTCAGTGATTATACCCATTGAATAATTATATCTTTCTGAAATGGTTATGTTAAAAGAAATCATCATCCTTGATGAAACTCCCATTGTTAGGGAATACACTGATATATTGTATTAATAATTTCCTTGAATTCATCCAGGATGCAAGTTAAAATTCCCAATAAAACTCAATCCTCGAGCCACTACCATCTCATATTTTTCTTTACAGGATAGAAATAATATAACTATATAAGTTAAAAAATTAGATACAGTAACACAAGTACAAAGGGTTCAAATTCCATGTTGTGTCACCATGGGGTATGCCAATTCTATTTTTAAGGAAAATTGTTTTTATTGTGAGGTTGTGTATAAATTATTGATAGATCTAAAAGGCCACATTAAAGGAGAATTGTCCCTTACCAAGGATTAGTCTATTATTAATCCAAATAAGTAGATATATGTACATCCAAAAGGTGAATCATTATTTTTGATTCCATCATCTCTAGGAGAAGAATGCAGATATTAAAAAAATAATTTTGTTCAATATATGAAAACTATAAGTTCATATTAATTATATTTTTATACATTAACTCCAATAAAATTGTGATGAATTTTATGAATAGATTCATTAAATAATTCCATGAAATTTTTTGGTTGTATTATATTATGATATTTTCTTTTACACCATAAATAATGTGAAACAAGAATAGTGTTCAAGGATTATTCATATTACATTATGAAAGATAAATTGTATGAATGGTCAGTAAATTCACCATTTGGTGAAAAATACAAGGCGAATGTGATCATAAGTGAAGTATAGTTTTTAGACCCTTCAATGAAAAAGGCCATTGGAGAATTTCTTAGACCGAATAATGTCATAGAGATCCATAGTTTTCATGGACTAACTAGGTGTTTTGAATTATTTTTCATTAATTTTCATGATTTTATCACAATATAATAATATTAAAATGGAATGGGGTAATGTAAATTTCTATATAATAATTTGATGAATTCATTAATGATATTACGAATATAACAATTACAATGTCAGTACTCACAGAACTGTCAAGTGGACAACGGTATGTGATATAAACTGATTCCTCAAACAAATTCTTGGCATGTATACTCTTGAATAAGGATGTATTTACAACTTATTACTCATTTTATTTGAAGATAAATTACACAAACAACCTGATTGATGAAATACAGATTGTTTTTTATAGTTTTAATTTTAAAATTAGGAGGTGTTATCTATACATTCATATTTGATATATATATATATAGATCATAAGACTATATAGAATATATTCACAATGAATGAGACAAATATGTATGAATAAATGTTTTTATATCAAATCAAGTACTATAAATACTCTAGACAATAATATTCTATAATGGATAATATGGTAGCTGATACTCTTTGCATAAAATAATCTACAACATATTCCATGATATGGATTATGAAAGACTATATCTTCATGGATATGTAATGGTTTTTTTATAAGATAATAATATCATGGATGAAAAAATATTTTCCCAAAATGATTTCTCGTCCTCATATCCTATAAGAGAACAATGATAAATAAAATAATGATTTTGATCTTCAAAATAAGGCTATATCATAAAATCAAGGAATATTTCATGAATTCAATATTGATAATGATTGTTTAATTCAGCATGGAACTCAAAATTGTGTTGCTACATCAAAAAATATAAATAATGAATTATTTTATAATGTATATAGATTATCTTACCTATTCATTTTTGAATTACTATGATGTTCCGTGACCATTTGGTGAACATCTGGTTGGACAACATGAAATTTGAGATTTTTTATTACACCTCAATGTGCTTTGATATTTATAATGTTAAATAAGAATGATATAATTACAAGTGGATGAAAAAACCACTTAAAATACCCACAAAGAAATTTTTTAAAATAACTATAGACATTTTCAATTGTTTTCCAAATGCATCCAAAGAAATAATTTTGATATTAGGTGTGGTAGATCGATACTCAAACATATCCCACATCATCAATATTTATTTTTATTTCCCTCCTAACAAAATTTCTATTATAATCATATATGATGAGATGATTATTTATGGGTAACCAATTAACATCATATTTTATCATGATCAATTGTTTACTATTAAATTTAAAATGGTATTTTACATGATATGAATGATAAATTGAGTTTCAGTATGACCTACATCCCCAAAACAGATGCCCGATCAAAAAGTACCATTCTGATGCTCAGTGAATTTATAAATTTATACTCAATTTAATTTATAGGAGGTTCAGATTAACATCACATATTAGTTGTGTTCTCATTAAATGACGACTTCCACACAAGTATTGAAATATGCCACTTAGAATCTCTATATGGGATGCAGTATAAATTCCAACATGGTGGGATAATGTTAATGAAAGAAATCTACATGTACATGAACTTGTTAAATATATTATAGAGATGTTTCAATCAATTAAATAATACATTAAATAATCTTAGAGTCAGAAACATTCTATTACTATAATCATTGATGTGACTTTTAGTATTTTGTATGATATGATTATTTACATTGAATATCACCTTGGAAGAGTTGCATGTGGTTTATAAGTAATGGAATGCTTAGAAAAAGGTTCATTGGACCCTTTCAGATATGTTATTTCATAGGAGTAATGTTCTATAAGATATAACTTCTATAAAAATGGATCAAGTTAATGATGTGTTCTTCTTACCTCCCTTTTGAAATTATATACCTGATCCCTCACTTATATTTTATTTGAATTTTTCCAATTAAAGAATGTCCAATATTATGAGGAGCAATCAATGATTATGAGAGATCTAATAGATAATATTATATATAATATGGTAAATCAGGTCAATAGAATTCATTGATTAAATATAATGTCTGAAGAATAACCATAGGAACATTAGGAGTTAATTAAATTAAAGTATCCTCATATTTTCTCAGCTAATGGTAGATGTTATAAAAAATTATAACAAATTATTTTAGGTGGGAATAATGTAACATATAAAATTTAGTTATATATTTGGAATGTGATATTCCTTTTGAATATATAATTATAATCAATATTTGGTATATTATATAGGTTAATCACTTTTAAATAATAAATATTTAATTCATTAAATGATATAATTGTGTATATAGAAAAATTAATTTCATGATAATTTATAATATTATAATGGGTAAATAAATAAGGAAAAATAAAATTATTTGAATATTAAAATTTGCATCATCTTCATCTCCAAGAACCATTAGAGTAGTGAAAATTATTATTAGAAAATTATGATAAATCTGTAATAAAAATGAAAATTATAAAATTAAAATATATAACTATTAGATTAATTGAGTTTAATAATGAATTAAAGCATCAACATATATGTATTATATGTAATACCAGTTTAAGAATATAGATATGATCAATTAAATAATTAAATACCTTTTATTTCTTTTAATCTGACCATTATAAATGGTACCATGACTGTTGGAAAATATAATTGACCCCATCATAGTAAAATGTCATATAAATACCATTTATCGTAAAAAAATTATGATCAAATTAATATTATAACTCAATAATAAAAATATCATGATTAAAAACTAAATAAAACAATAAGAACATATTTAATAAATGTTATTTTTGTATATTTCAAAAAAAAATCAAAAAATTTATGTTGAAAATTAAAAGGCTCTATGTTATGCAAATATAATAAAATGGTATCCATTTATGAAATCATCACATTGTAAATTTAGGATGATAATTTTTTTTTGTTTTCTAAAAACAATTATGTGAATAATATAAATATGAATGTCATGAAAAAAACAATAGTACCCAAAAAATGACAACCCCAATACCACCTCTAATATGTTTTGGTTAGAATCCTATGAAAATTAGGCATATCACGGAAATGGAAGGAATTTTCATAACATTCATGTACACATTAACATGTATGAGATTTTATATAAGGTTTAAAGGTGAAATAAATAAAAACAATACATTCATGCATAAATGATCTCATAGTCAGAGTATGAAAACAAAGTACTAAAAAATATATATTGGTAAAATAAAATCTCTAAAAATAGTATAGAGAGTATAACATGTTCAATGACAAAGGACTATGATCAAATGATGCAACTCTAAAAACTCCTCAGTCTTTCTTGTCCAAATATTATAGACTATCTCCATGTCCTCCTATGGCACCATTAACTGGGTTGTCTTATGAATAATACAAAATACATGTGGTAAGATACCATTTAAGGAATATTGTTATAGTACAATGAATGGAACCAAGAAAATAATAAAAATGATGTTTTTGGAATTTTAATCTAAAAAAAGGATTTAAATTAATTTGATTAACAAAAACCCAGATATAATCAAGATGGACACCATGCCTCAAAGAAATGACAACCAAATATCCTACCAAAATATTATGGTCAAAAATTTCATTCTAGGTACTCTATTAAAAAATCAAAGTGCTCACCAGAGAATCCATTCAAGAGGACATGATAATTGGTCCCATATAATACATATATCTTGTATATCAATAACATGCTAATTATTCATGGGATAACACCTAGGAAAACTAGGGGACACCAGAAAGCCAATATGGATCAAATCACTATGTAGAGGACTTTACTCTAGAGACACCACAAACCCTTCTGAATCTTCATGCTATATCAACAATCAACACCCGACTGAAGGAGTCCACAATGATTTGATAAATCCCAACAAGGGTATAAGATGACAGTGTATTAGACTATGTCCTCATAGAGGTACACCAATAACTCTTTCTAATAATCATCATCTATAGGGGATGAAATTACAGATATGTGAAAAAATGAAACACTATATCCTCATGAGGATAGACCAAGGAAACATAATCAATTGATTCTATTCTATGAAAAAGAAGCAAAGGTCTCTAAAATTCCATAATGAGGGTACATGATGTGTTGTAGGTCTACATGATGTGTACAACCAACCCCTTGTATTCATGTGTATTGATTCCTAACATGAAATGTAAATATATATATATAATTAATTGTTAAGAATAGACCAGGATGTTTAGATATATCCTCATATCATTTCTATATTGTATACCCAATCCCTTATATTACTGTTCATGCCCGTATACCAGCCAATGTACACCAACATGTTCTTGTACCCTTGTAATCATAGACTTCCATGTTTATCCCATAAAATTGAGTAACAGGTATTGGAAAAGCGTTACACGGTGTGTCCTGTTTAACTCTCTATGGATACCATGTGTAATTCTGGATTACACGCTGTAAAACCTGAGACTTTTAGTTCCCATTGGTTTCCTCCTATTCAAAATTATATATGTCACTATTACTACCTAAATCATTGTAAAATGTTGATCTAAGAATGCATAATCTTCACAATGAAAGAGATAGTGATTCTAGGATTGTAATAATCAAGGGAAACACCTGCATGCTCTCTCATAATCTTCATAATTGAATCAAAGATAAACAGAAAAAACCAATATATTCTTATCCACCAGTAATCATCCTGCATAATCATCTCATAGTGATCTTAAAAAATTATAATTAACTTCACTCATGACATTTATCCATCATATAAAAAATTAATATTCAAATAATAAAATACAGGGTAATTATTGAACCACGGGAGAATAAAAATTCCTATGATGAATGCATAAATAAACGGCGGAAAAATACATGAACTATACAATGTGTAGAGATGAACTGGGAAATTTTTTGTTAATTCTCAATCTTTTGTAATATATTTGGATGAAAAGTATGTATTTAATCAATGAAAAAAAATATCCACACACAAAAAATCAATGTTTGATGAGAAAATCAATGCATGTCCCTAAAAATGATACATGTTTGACATGGTAAAATCAATGAGATGGAATTGAAAAATCAAAACATACTACATGGATTTTGGATCAATTCATAATGAAAAACATTTATATATTTCCATAACTTATGAGATACATGAAATCCATTAGTTCACAATCCTCTATCTTATGTGATTTGATATTGTATTCCAATGATCCACCACAAAATTCTCTCCAAAAGTTCATCTTAATCCATGTGTTATATGGATAACCCTATTATTAAGGCAGAGTTATGTTTAATTATAGGATTTATCCACTGTGTCCAATAAAAATTAAATAATTCAATTTTTTACTTTTTTTTCCTATGAAAAATTTCTATCGCAAATGTTCAACATTGACAAAGGTTATTTCACTCCATGTTTAAACTCATGATCTGAACACAACAATACCTCAACTTTTTGATATGTTCCTTTATTCATGATTTTGTCTACATTTTCATGAAAACTTCACATGATTAATATTATTTTAATAATTATTTATATATAATTCATTCATATCACACATAGCCTCAAAATGTCATGTTGTCACTACTTAAAACTCTCGGAATAATCCATATAGTATCAAAATAAAATATTTGGGAAAATCTGAGTTGTTACATTCTCCCCTACTTAGTGATTTTCATCCAAAAATGTAGATATGAATGAAAATTGTTGAGGTCATTGTGTAAACTTCTTGGTATCCCTCTCCCTAGTGTTATTCTAAAAATTCTCACGCAACCATCAAATATGAACATGGGGTATTGATCTCCAATGAAGAATCTTATCCTACCACCCATAAATCCCCATCGAGTAATCAGTAGAGGTATCTTCGTCCACAATTTCTATCTCACCCTATCAGATAACATGTGACAGGTCATGATCATACCTCTTTATCTATTACCTATAGAAGATTTTGTGTATCTGGTCCACATGATATTATGGATCTTAGAGGTACATCACATCAAAAAATATACACAATATATAGAAATGGTGAATGGACAATTGATATAGCTTCACTCCTTGGAAAAATCTATATAATCCATGTCGATTATATATACTCAAGTAAAAAATGGTCTCCCACATCAAAATCTAGAGGTTTCTATCGTCAGTTTGCATAAGTCCTCTCACAGCTTTGTGCAGTCATCATGTACTATTGGATGATATGTACATTATCTATCATAGTATAAACCAACATGGGTACCGTGAGTTCTTACTTAATAAGATCATTCCAAAAAAGTAGGGATGTATAATGTATCACTTTCATGGACATGGATTATTCTATTCTGATGGTATAATGGGAACTATTTTTGTACTCAAACTCCACCAAGAGTAGACGATTATCCTAACTATGGAAAAAATCCAACATGCCTGACCACCATATTTCCTCCACAACCTGAATGGTCTACTTAGTTTTTCCATCATTTCGGTGGTAAAATTTCATCATAAAATTCAGTAGTGGTCCAAATTCCACCAACAATTATCTCCATTATCATGATGTGAATTTAGAATCTAGGTATTAAAATATCATTGAGGTAACTCAGTGGAGTCATAATGTCTCCTACATCTACGTGTGTCTTATTCCCTATGTTGATATTTTCTAACAAATGGATATAATGGGAGACGGAATGATGAGTTAGTTTATAATCACTCAGAGGGAAATATTTACCTTAGATATACATAGTAACCCCATAATGATATCTATGGATATCTCATCCCACATCCACTCTATTACCTCAATGAGTTGAGATAAATCGACTGGAACCTGGTTCCATACAACCAGTTACTTATAAGTGAGGCATGATGAGAAAAAATATTCATGAAAAATCATTAGTCCTGGACACCACAACTGACATTAGAGTTCTTGGTACATATTTTCCAAAATTTTACATTCCTTTAAATATAATGTATGAATCAACCTCATCACCTCCTTCGACAATTCCAAATTTATCATCTTCTATTTTTTCAAAAAGATAGAATGCTACCATCCTTTCAAATATCAATCCATTTCATCTCCATTGCATATCTAAATTCATAAGGTCTCATAGTTGGTATATCTATTATGAGAATCCAAAAAACACTATAAAATCAGGTTTCTAACAAAAATTGAATGAATATTCGAAGCACCATCCTTATCCATTATGGACAACTTCAATGGGGCTAACTTCTTAACATCCTTCGCGAATTACTGAGAATATGAACTCATTCATAGAGTGTCTACCACCATGTTCTCCATCGTGTATGTATATACATTATCAAAAAAATTCTCTTTTTTGATGTATTAACATTTCCTATGACTCATGTTATGATCCTTTTTAGTTTTTCTATACATGAGAATATTGTAGTTTGAGTAGATTATAAAATATTGTCCCATCATATAGTTTATTCACATCATCACATCAAATCCTACCACTTCTAGATTATGATCTATCATCATGTAGTTCTTATCATGTGGTATTAACTAATGGGAACCATTTAAAATCACCTCATACCTCAGTATCATAACACAAGCATTCTTGATCCTTGATTCATCATATAAACCTATGTACTCGATACCCACCTCTAGAAATCTAATGTTGTGAGAACTCTTAAATCTCTGCCTCAAATCCAGAAAACATTGATGGAACCATTCCATCTGCATGAAAGAATCCACATTTTAGTCAATGAAATCAGGATTGATTCCACTATAGATTATTTGGGTACAAACCTAAGATAGTACCCAACCGACCCAAGGAAAATTCACACCTCAATAACACTATTGGGTGGCTTCCAAGCTAGAACCAACACAACCTTCACTAGTCCACTACCACTCATATATGTGAGATGATGTTTCCTAAGAATTATATATCATGAATCCAAATATTAGACACCTATATCTTTCTATAAATATGGTTCCCTTATAGTGAGTCTTGTAATATTTTCATGTGTCTCACATTATCCTCCATGTAAGTCAATTACACTATGATATAATTGATAAATATCATTAAACCCAAAAATGAAAGGATTAATTATATGGTTCCATAGTCTTATTAAAACAGATAGAGAATTAATCAGGCAATGAGGAATCCCCAATTACTCATTTTGACCTCTGTGACATCGGAATTCCATCATTGGTATATCATAATATCATACTTGTAGCTGGCGATAACATTCTTCGAGGACAATATTTGGTAAAAATTATTCCCCTATAAACTAATAGAAGTGGCCATCATTCTTATATAGTGGATATATAATTATCATGATCACCAGATTGAAGAACTACTAATACCCATATTTCATTAAGATCACATCTTCCTTCTTTGAGATCAACATCGGGGCTACTCAGGGTGACACACTAGGTCTCACAAAGCCCTTATTCTGCATTTTCCCTAATTTTACCCTAATCTCATAAGGATCTACATGGTATATTCTATGTAATGGTGGAGATATCAGAGATGTCCCAAGGTTTATTTCAATTCCAAAGTCTAGCAATCAGTGAGGAACTAATATTGGAAAATCCTTAAGAAATACAACCGTGTACTCTCACACTACCATAGGGAACTGGTATCCCATAGATTTTTATAATCCACGATTCCTACAATAAAATGTGTGGGAAATTGACTTCACTATCTTTTAACTATTTTAAACCTTCTCTACTAAGGTTTCATTTTCACATGTAATGTAAAAACACATCCCATAAATGTGGAAAGAATGTATCCTCCACCTAAAACAACCAATCATGGCCAGAATTTTTGATATCTAGTACATACAAAAGATGATTTCATATGTTATCATCCATGATAAAATGGGTTCCCATAAAAAACTCATTCCTCTAAGTGTTATATCACACTGTTGGATGATGTTTACAATCATTGAGTTAACTACTTTCGTAGTCTCCAAGCACAGGGGTAGACCCAAAGGGTCAAGAGAAATATCTATGTATCAAAAAAGTTAAGTGGAATAAATTGAATGAATCACACTAGTGTCTATGAGTACATTATAAATGGTGAAAAATTACTATATTATTGCTCGTATATTTCATAGGGACTCAGGGTCAGATGCCTCCATATCATGAAGCTTTCCTCCTCCCTGAACACTAGCTCCCTAATCCTTCCATGGACCAGCTGGTGTTGGTGGTGGAAAAATCTCAAACTTTTGGCCACCTTCTACTACACTACAAAACCCTCAACCACATATTTTTCCTAATGGACCTCCCTTATGCTTCCCCTATCTTTTCCTTAGTGGTCCCCCAATATTCACCTAATCAATGGTACAATGTGATAGAGAATCATATGAAAGATTTAATTAAATATTTGAGTAGAAACACTGCCTCTCCCTTGGGAGACATCAGCCATCCGAAGATCTATGCCCCACTTACACACATTCCTATGATCATCTATTGAAGAATTCAACATACACAAATACTGGAGACTACTGTCATCTAAATTATGACTAGGTATTAACTAAAAGGTTCCCACTATAAACACAATTTTTTTGTGCTTTCTCATCCAAGAACCGCTATAATATAAAGGTCTTATCAAGAACCCACTCATATATGGGAATACTGAGGGATATATTTGAGGTCTTGATAACCTGGTGTAAGCCCAACTCAATGGAAAAGGTTTTCAAGAACAAATCCATCACTTTATCGATATATTTTCATGCGATATATGAATAACTCACTAAATACTCAAACGCATTCCCAATTACATGCTAATTGTAAAGAAGCTCATAGTTGTCAACTAATCAAAAAATGAGAAGAGAAAACCTCCCTAAAGAGATTCTTGAAGTCTAAAAAAGGGAGAGTTGTCTCGTATTTTGATGGATTCACTAAGATCCACCATCTCTATGTAGAGACATTAAGAACAGTCATGGTAAGGACCTTCATTAGACCTATCACATCCTAACATAGAAGAATAATCTGTTGATATAGTCCTAAACTTCATGGTGTTCTATCTCAACTAGAAACATAGGGGGTTTATTCCTCTATAACTCATGCACTGAGATAATCCTAAATGATCCATAGTTGGAACTACAAGTTCCAGTTGTGACTCATGGGTGGTGGTACTACCGGTAAATATCCCAAAGGTGATATCTCTGGGATTAGCCCCTATATTGATACCTCATCACACGATGGATCAACATCATGGTAACATAGTGGAATCATGGATTTTAATATTCATTGGGAATACATAAATACAAAATTTATACAATGGCCAAATATTATATGTGGGGAGTTATTTCAAATGAAGAAATGGAAACTACAACCAATTTTTATATTCCCAATATCCAATATTTACTTGTACAGAGTCAAAACGTAGGATATCAGAGTCTCGGGATATATATTTGATGGACACCTAACCAACTCTATATCCCCTTTACTGAAGGACCAATTCAAAACATAGAACACTATTTCCCCTAACCAATCTCATATAATACAATAATATGGTAATCCTGATCACCTTAGATTCTACAATTTCATGAATTGTCCTAACGTGGCCCCAATCACGACTACCCCATGACCACCTCTAATAAGCTTGGGGATTATGACCAGCACTGGGTATGAAAAATATAAAATTGGGAGGCCTTCTATAATTTTACATGTATAGACATGCACATATATCCATGCTCGTATAATGATTAAAATAAAAAATTTAGAAACGAATAGATGCATACTTCAATGATCCCACAAACAGTGTATGATTATAATTTACTGATAGTGAAAACAGATCCAAATACATGACCAACTTAAAACTGTAGAGAGTCGAAAATTCCTAAAGGGTGAGAAATATGATTAACCATAACCACCACAAAATCATATAGGAATTTCTAACATAGATATACTCTAATAGATACATGTTCTCCAAGGACATTGAGAAATGGTAAATAATATTCATATGACATGAAACATGTGGGAAGTGCCCAAGAAGGGGTGATTGTATCAAAAAATTGTAGTTCAACTAACAAAAATATACACAAAGAATCATTAATAGTCAACTCATTACAGGGATATAAAAATTAATGAATAATGAAAATCCCATATATACTCACGAAGGATACCGCTCCACAAGGAAGAGAGAACCAAATTTCTATACAAACAATTTTTCTCAATGTAATAAATGATTTGAGATATTATATTCTTTGATCCATTCTGTCACTAGATAAAGTCATCCAAGATTCCCCGATCATTGGGACCTTACCATAAAATTCCAATTGTCTTGGAACACCCTAATATGTAGATAGGGGAACACACCCAGGACTACTTGGGGACACCATAATCCAAATCATGATAACAACAATATATAGAGGGTCATACTCATATAATATATATATACCTACAAACCCCATCAAGGGTATTTGATGATAGAGGATCAAACTCCAGTCTCAAGGAG
Source organism: Viscum album (assembly GCA_963277665.1). NCBI lineage: Eukaryota > Viridiplantae > Streptophyta > Magnoliopsida > Santalales > Viscaceae > Viscum > Viscum album. The sequence continues at coordinate 962,035,713 of OY728127.1, forward strand.
GGACTACATAATCTCTATATGAGAATAAATATAGACAACGGATTACAATCCGATGATGAGGATGTCATTCCACATTGTACCCTTGAGGGTATTTACAATGGGAACAGTCCCAACCTATGCTAGTTCAGAATGACGAAAATTGGTTCTTAAAAATCCTCAAATGGTGTTCTTGATTTGTCCTTGGGGTAAGTGACATGTCCATCCAACCACTAGTCTACATGTGTATTGATTCCTCAATAGACGTGTAAATATCCAGATTCATTATGTTTAGGAATAATAAATATCATATATTGATTGCCTGATACATATCATGTACCATCCACACATGCATGTGTGACACTAGATGTGCCTGAATACCAACTCATGTATAATAGGTCATTCTCGTGCACATGAAACCATCGAGCCACATACAGATCTTCCATGTTTGAGTCAGATGGTGGGAGATTGGGAAACATGGAGTGTGATATTAGAGTCTCCATGGAAACACTTGTTTCATAGGCCAGGTTACCACATGGAATGTAATTCTAGATTACATGTGTATCCCGAGAATTACAAATATCAATGCTTTCCTGCTCCATGTAAGCCTCTACATAACCATCACCACCTAATTAGATGAAAATTGTAGATCTTGGGGCATCCAAACATCCCATCACTATATATTTGGATTCTAGGATTTGAATATGCTTGATAAAGGATAATACATGGCTCCCAATACCACACAGTCAAAATCGGTATGAAAGGGATCCACAAATCAAATATTATTTGTCTTTGATCGTCATATGTCATCATGAAACCTTGATCATATACATGATCATGAACCACAAAAGAAACATTAATCCATTTCACTGATGAAGGAACATGAAATTATCGAATACTAGGTATTCATCACACCAAGAGCCAATGAAAGTTCCTACAATGAACATTCAAAGAGATGTGGGAGAAATATGTGAACCTTAAGATGTGAGGAACAAACATTATTCAATTTTAATTAGAATTCAATATATTATCATATATTTTGGATGAATGAAGATAGATTTATACAATGAACAAAATTTTCTAATGGTAAAAAATCAATCTTTGATGTGCACATAAATTTCTTTGGATGAAATTTTTACAATTTTTACACAAAATAAATTTTAATATGGAAATCTAAAATAAAAAATTTTACTTAGAGTTTCAATCGATCACTAATAATGAATAGTTCTAAACTTTTGTCTATAGTGAGTTCTACTGAATCTTTTCGTGCCTGATACCTGATCTGAGGCTATCTAATGTCATATACAAATGATCCTCCACAAGTTCCTCTCCAATGGTTCATATCAACCCTCTATTTTACTATTAACCTATGGTTTAGGAATAATAATTTTTAAACAGAGGATCGAGACGCTGTGTCCAATAAAATAAAATAAAATTATTTATTTATTTTATATTATATTATTAATTATATTATAACAAACAAAAATTCACAAATACCCGACACAAAAAAAATTATGTTGTGCCTATTGTAAAAAACACATTATAATCTCAATGATGCCCAATGTCATTTGATCGAGGGATCCTTTCGGGTGTAATTCCATGTTTTTAGTAAAATTTCATACACATGATATTAATATAATTATTATATTTAAAAAATAAATATCTCACAAATTTGGCCTCATAATCTCACACCATCTCAGTTTCTAGAATCAAAAATAGGAAATAAAATATTCAAAAAATAAATAGATAAATCTGAGTTGATATAATGAATATAGAAGATAAAAGAAATTGAAGATTAATTAATAATTTCTACATTACATCCAGGAATGATTCATTCAAAAAAATTATTATCCCATTTAAATTTTGAGTTTTGGAATGAAAAAAACTATAACATGTTTCTACGAATGATAGGGTGATATTTGGAAGGAATTTGGGATAAACAATGTTATGAATGTGAGTACAATTTGAGTGGTGAAATGTCCTTTTATAAGGGGTTTGAGTGACATTTTATTAATTCAATAAAAATATAATGTTACTGCACAAGGAAAGGGGCTCGAAAATTGGATAAAAATTGAGTAGATATGTTATTTTCTTTGTAAAATTCTCAAAAATACATTTTAATATATATTGAAAATTTTATTAAGATATTTATCTCATAGGTAAAAACATTTTAACTTACTTTTACATTATCTAGGTCACCCCATTTTTATCCTTGGAAAATAAATTATATATATATAAATGAAAATTATATTATTACACCTTTTTGAAATTTATATTTCAAATAAATATTTTTTTATCAAATTACATTTATAAGGGTGAGGAAATGCTAATTTCAAAATAAATATATGTAAAGAATAAAACACCTTTTATTAGAAATATTTTTTCTTCATATGTCTATATGGAAAAAAAATTCTATTTATATTTATGGAATTATATGTTTCATTATGAAATAATAATGATTTAATTTTTCAACAAAAATACACTTACAACATGTTAAACCTTATGAAAAAATAATTAATAGATGGAGATCAAAAATATTATTAATTAGTGTAACACAATACATATTGTAACAACCACATATTTAGTAACCCAGAGCTAGTACCTACAATATTACATTGGAATAGATACAAAGAGCTTAAACTGAATTGATTGATTGGTTTGGATTCCTTGAGAACCAAACACATACATGGAAACCATTGCACATAGAGAATAAAATATAGGATTAAAAATATAAAACATTTTGAATCCAGGAAAATCATTCAATTGGTTATTATTTATTACATGGTTAAGGGTCACCAAATATTTTTGAGGTAAAATGTTATTTAATTTTCACATAATGTGGAATATATGGTGAGTAAATGTGCAATAAATAAAACTTAATAGTAAATAATGAAAAATAAATGGTATTGAATTCGAAATTTGAGTAAAAATTGATCCTTTGATAGTATCAATGTATTAATGTCATAGATAATAATAACATAATTCTCATGGAAGGAAATGAATTCAATTATATACCATGATCTCAGACATCATGACATATATACCACCAATACATTGGTCCAAGGATGTTTAAAACATTGAGTAAAATCCGGTATAGTCTTCCCAAATTATGTGTCCCATGAGGTCAGTCGATTCATCAAGGTTCAACATATTCCTCTAGTATTCACATGTCACTACATGTGAATAAATTCCTCATATATTTAATGATAATCATAATTCAGTAAAAATACTCCTTATCATAATATATAAATATTGAATAAATACTACAGATTAAAAAAACCATGATCAAATTAAATACATTCATAATATAAAACAATATGTAGAAATGTTATATAGTTTAGCCTATAATATTATACATGATATAATCAATAATGGATATAAATGAATTGTAATATTCAATGATCACATGTGACTGAATTTCCGAATGGATGGTATCATTACAACATTTCCCCACTGGTGAATAAGTTAAATAGATGGTTTCCATCACTGATGATATAAATCCCTGACCCTAGTTACCTAGAGTTGGTTCATTATTACGTAACATTGGAACGATCACCAGATATCAAGTCTCGAAAGACCGATTAGTTTAGTTGCCTTGGATGTACTAAAAACATACATAAGTTTTACATTACATTATGGAATGCAACAACAACAACATTGTGTCCCCTTTGAACACACTCATATCCCATTGTCTATTATTTCTAGTTAATCATAATATAGCTCTTCCAACCTTGGGAAAAATAAAAAATTAGAAAAGGGTGAGCTCAGATGATAAGTATGGATAACAATATAGCAGAAACTATCATAAATAAACATAAACATTTAAGGAAATTTATAAGACTAAAACACATGCATTTTAAACATAAACTTCTGCTTAATTTGGAAATGATAAATCAAATAATTCCATTTACTTATGAACATGGATATTAGACTAGTCAAATAATCACAAGTAATGTTGGAATGCATAATTCTGGACATCATAACGATATATTCAAAGTCACGTGCCAAGACTTCAAATAATGATTTTGTTAAGGCCTTGATCCAAAACACTAGTTTGTCTCATGAGACCTACCAATGCATCCAGGAGCTATTGTGGAATCCTCCCATCACTTAATAAGTATAATTCATCCCTCGTATGAAAAGGATGAAACATAACATAAATATTCTTATTAAAACTAGCATACAAAATGTCAATACTTTAACCCTAAACCGAGAACGGTATATAAATAGCACATCCAGAGACAAGCATAACTCATTCAATGCAATATGGATGATTGTATTATAATAAACCAACATCAATCAACAATAAAATACAATGAAGTATATTGACTTAGATGAAAATAATTAGTAATACTATTTGATAGAAAAATGATTTTTTTTGAAAACATTTAAAAGTCACACAATTTATCAAAGAAGTCATTTAAAAGTTATTTTGGAATCAATGTGTCTCATACCACTTTAAAAAATCTGAATGTAATTTTAATTTCAAAACATTCATGTCCATATAAATAAATCCTTATAACCATTTTTTAAACATGGACATTAATGATAATGATTTAGAGGAATAAATATTTAAAACATTTAAAAAGATATTTTAGTTAAAGAGATCCTAAAAAAATTAAATTTTCTTGAATACAAATAATTGAAGAATAACATTAATAAAAACATTATAATATCATGATAATAAAATTATTCATGATATAATTTATCAAAGGACAGTATATACACTATATAAAAGTTAATTGGTTCATAACAACAAAGAAATCTCAGTAGAATGAAAATTGAGATGAAATCCATTATAAAGGTTTTATCCTTAGATTAAGGATAAATCAATGACATAATTAAGTGTGATAAATATAAATACATTAAATATTATTGGTTATTCAGTGTAAATCTATCCAATGACATTTACACATATTCTTGTAAAAACAAAACCAATGACTTGAATGTTTAACTCATTGAATCAAAATTGAGTTAAGATTACACTTATCAAGTTCATATCAATGACTTGAGAATTAATCAATTGAGAGATTATTTGAATCAAAATTATATCTACAGAAATGGGATTTTAAATTAAAATATAAATAAAAAAATAGTGATTCCATGAATAATCTCTGAGTAAAATAATCAATGAATTATGCATAAAACACAATGAGTGGAAATTGAAATTAGGAATTCCCTTACCGATTTGGTAACTTATGAAACATGAACCCCATAAAATAAGTATAATAAAATGATGATGTCAATAAACATAAATTAAGATATATTAAACAAATAATAAAATCATGGTAAGTACATACACCACACAAAAAAATAGTGGCAAAAAATAGCATGAATCTCAGAGGAATACAAATTGAGATGAAAGCCCCTTACCTTGTACTTTTTCTTAGTCGATGGTAAGTTATACTATTGAATAATATTTAATTCATTGTTATTAAATTATAATATAACCACATACATAAATATGATATCATATATGATCTTGTACAATGTCATTGTTAATATATTTTAATATATCATTGTTTCAGGTGTTAGCTGATTCGTTTTCCTTTATATGTTTTGTTAAGTAAGTTCTGTTTTCTATGGATAGGATATTATTCATTCATAATCAGAATTAAACTAAGTTATTAAAAATTATTTTTAATCATAAAATGGAAATTATTCTCTAATGGTTACGATGGGGAACAAAATCTTATCATGTCATGTAGAAGTTAAGTCGTACGTACACACGAGTGACAATATCATTCTAGTAATGGTGAAATAATATGTAATTGGATTGTATATCCTATATAAAGAATAATTAAAATGTTATATTTATTATTTAAATCAATTATACTCGTTAATATACCCATCCAAATAATGATGTGTTTGATAACAAACTACACCACAATGTGGAGATAGTAAGCCATATGTACGAACATATTGTGACCATTTCATTCAAAGGATGGATAGAATAATGAATATGGTTGTACTATATTTATAATAACATAACAGTATATAGAAGGTATTGGATTTATTATTTTCTAATTGAAATAACAATGAAATAGGAAGTGGAAGAAGAAAAGAACTTTGAAAGAGGTTATGAAATATTTACCTCTTCTTTAGGTTCTTCCTTTTGATTTGATCAAAAAGGCTCTATAGGTTGTATTTATGAACAAATTAAGGCTTATAGGATCATGTGATGGCAGTTGGGAGGATATTGGAGTAGGTTTTTTCCCAGACATATGGCATTGGAGGTGTGAATTTGAGAGAATGGGAAGTGCCCTTTTATAAGAGAGGTGAGGGGCAATTTTGGAAAAGCATGAAATATTAGTTTATAATAAAATAATTATCAGTTTTTAATGGATATAAATTAATTTATATCGAGGATAAGGTGGTTATGGGTAAAAACTCTCAGAAAGCGGTTTTAAATAAGTTTAGGTCCCCTTATTAACCTTATCTTATAGATTTAACTATTATTTAAATAGTTTAACTTCTACCAAGTCTTCTTGTATTTTAAAATTATATGGTTAATAAACATACTATAAATTTCCTTGAGAATCTCAAGTAGTTAATTAATGAAATAACTAATCTTATCTAAGTCCTTTGGCCGAATCATATATTTTTAGGAGTATTTTATCATTTAATACAATAGTATTTGTTTTAAAAACTCATTTTTCTTAATTTTGACACTATTTGGTTTTTGGTTTTTGTAAAATCCATAAAAACATTATAACTTCGAAAAAAAATCATTGAATTTACCCAAACGGGTCATATTAACCGAGATAATTCTTGGAGTGCAATAAATGTCTAAATTTACAGTTATTTTGAAATTTATAACATCAGTTATTTTATTCATTCATTAATAAGGTAATTTCTACATCATCATTGTGTCATTTATATATTTCATTATTTATGGTCTAAAAAGTATAAATAAAATATCATGATTTATAAAATATTTTTATATTTCTGAATAATAATTATTGTTGAATTTATCTTAAGAATAACCCTTTATCAAAAAAAATTAGCAATTAAAAGTTGAAATTAATGCTTTTAACTCTTCTTTAAATAAAATAATATTAAATGTCCTAATATAATCCAAGTTGATAAAAAGGATCAAATTTCTTCCTAAGGTTGATTTTGGAAGAAATACACATATCCAATAGAATTAGGATATGCGTTAGGGTAATTAAAATATCATTTATATCTTCAATTAACCTATTTATTTTTACTCGTGGTAAATAAAAGTAAAAAGTTACTATTCACAAAAAATAATTTCATCTTGTTGATACACATTTTTCTTAAAGATGTAAAATGTGTCCCTCGGAGTTTTGAAATTAAATTCAGAGAAGCCGTAAAATTGTGTTTTATGCAAATTTACAAATGTTCTTAGAAGGTGGGGAAATGACAGTAAAAAGTTCAATAAAATTTTATTTACCTAATCTTATTATGAAAATAATCCAATGAATTAAATTGTAATAACATAGGTATTATGTATATATTTTTACATAAAAATAAATTAAAAGTAATTAAATAAATAAAAATTTAGTTTTAAACATTAACGCAGTATTTTTCACTATTCATCAAAAATTGGATGTTTTCTGAAAAATACCAAAAATACACGATAAGATAATTTTGATATTATGAATTTAAAAATGAAGTATATTTTTCCTAATTAATGAAATATAAGTTGAATTAATTAATTTAAAAATAATTCGTTTTGTCAAAACCAGAAAGTGGGTTTTTAAAAGGTAAAACCTATCAAAAGATTGGCATGTGTTTATGTACAATTTTAATGTAAAATTACATATAATGACATAAATTATGTTAAAAGATAAAAATATAATCTAATTATACTTTAAAAAAACTCCAATTAATAATTTAACACTATTAATTATTTTGATTAAAAATGTTGTTTTCAATTAAAATTTAGTATTTTTCACTATTCATCAAAATTAACATGTTATTAGAAAAGTACCAAAAATTTATCCAAACTAAATATTTATGTACCTATTCTAAAGAATAATTTAATTCCACTTAATCAAATATATAATAGTCTCAAATATTGGATTTAAATAGGGTTCTCCATTAAAAGCACGAAAAATAGCATTTTTAAAAAAATACTTCTTTTATCTGAATAATTGAATTTTTATTTATATTATGTATATGAAACTAAAATGATGAATGTTAAGATTATATAGGATATATATAATATTCAAAATTTGGTTAATACTATTCATAACCACTTTTTTAATTGCTAGTTTGGTTAGTTGTGGTGCGCTCAAACTTAGTGTTGTGTGTAGCGCAAGAAACTGAATTACTATAAAGAGATAACATACTATAAAATCATGGGGGATTACATTCTCCCTTCATTAAAAAACTTTCATACTCGAGATTTAAAATCGGAAAAAAAACATCAGGCTTGAAATTTCAAAACATCTTTGTTGAAATCCCACATCGAATAATGAGTCAATAAAACTTTCACTTTAAAAGAAAGAAATATAAGTACAAAGGTCACCAAAGATAAACCATACTTGGGTTCCATATAAGAAAACATGGATATGTAAGAGAAAAAAAACCATCAGGTTATAATGGAAAGTGATAGAAAACATGATCAGGAAAAGTTAACTACCAGAAAACTATAAACATATGATGGGTTAAACAGTATTTGTTACCTAGTAAGAAGAGTAAACAAACAACTTTTCATAACTTCCTTTTAATAATGTTTTGGAATTTATTTATGATATTGACTCGAAACATAATGATATATTATTACTTTTAAAGCATATTTTCATCAATTAATAAATTTCTACCACAAACTCATCTTTTCTCTAAACGAGGAGTATTCAAGATGACTTGGTTAAAAATGAAATGATAGAATCAACTTCTATAGAATCACAAAATCCACCAAAGATTATTTATATATTTCCCTTGTCTTTAGATATTAAAATATTAAAATTGTTACTACACGATCAAATGATCCCCCAAAAGGATAATAATTTATAGAATGAAACACTACTCTAAATCTCCAAAATTAAGCAAACAATACCCAAATATCAACAAAGACCAATCGAAAAAATTGTCTTTAAAATTCTTCAAAATAATAAAAACTATGTTTGAAACCCAAAATTCAGAAGGATTTTGTCACATAGTCTTCCATGATAAACCTTATAATTTATATCAAAATAACATTGACTACTCTTAAATTCACATTCTTAAAAGAAATTAACCTAATCACATATTCTGTATGATAGGTAAATCATTTCCCTAAATAACCCAAATCACTCTATGTACAAAATAAAAACATACATTCTTCCAAAATAAAAATACACTTTTACTCCTCAAATTAAATCCCATTGTATTCTATTTTCCTTTGGTATAGAGTCTTCCCAAAAGAGAGAATGTATTCCAAAATAATATTTATCACATAATCACCAAATACTTTTCCTATACTAAGGATAAATCATATGTTCCCAATATCAACATAATATTGATCAATAAAACTAGTTAAGTAAAAATAATTAGTCATTTTATCTTGGTACTTCATGTAATCTAGTGGTATGTTATAAATCCAAGTAACACTTTGGTTGTGGGTTTGATTCTCACTGCTTTGTCTGACGTGACGGGTGGTCAAACGGTCTGTGTGTTTTCCTTCTTAAAAAACTACATAACTCTATAACATTTCAAAAAATGAGATAAATTCATCAAAAATAACCATAACGTATTTTAACCAAAATTCTTATCTCATACATTGAATTTTATTCTCAAAAAGTAGTAAAATGTAATTGAATTGAATTCAGGGATCATATAAACCCAAATGGTTCTTTATAACTATACACAGAAAAGATAATATAATTATTCCTGAAATAGAATTTTCACATATCAAGATGCAGGGTAACACATACAAGATAAAATTCATACAAAGTAATCACATCAACAAAATCAATTCATAATTTTAAACATTTCACCATCCATTTATTTCAACACATGTTCTTCCTTGACTTAGGGCTCATCCTATAAAATAGAAGATTGACTCAGGTAATTACCAGGTATACTACAGTTACGAAAAATTACTAAAAAGGGATTCTTAGGAGCATTTTTATTTTCTTCCATAGCACTCCTAATTTTCCCTCGACTATTATTTAATTTATGTCCATCTTTCCCACACATAAATAATTTCTTTGTTCTATTGAGACAATTTCCTTGGTGACTCTTTCCACATTTCCAACATGATGGAAATTGAGCTTTATTTTCTCAATGGTCTCCACTGCTAAATCACTTATCATTAATCACCTCTCTCTTAATTTTAGAGTTTTGGAGTTAGAAAATGTATATGTTATTTATCATATTTTTAGAAAATTGATTTTGCATGAACACGATATCTTTTACTCCTATCAACATTATATTTCATTTCTGGTTTCGACAACTGTTCCCACTTTGTACATCATGTTTAATTTTACTATGAATTCCTTAAAATCCATCCATTATCTAAATCAACAAATCATAGTGTGAGTTATAATAGTCATAAAATCCATTAAGTAAAATCATGAATCCTTATTTCCAATCTAAAACACCTTAGAATAAACCAAGGTTATTTATTCTCCTCTTATATCAAAATACTTCAAATAGGTTTGTAAAGTAAATGTTAATTATCCTAAGAATATCCCCCAGGAGTGTGGTAACCAAGAGTGCAGTAAGGCTCATTGTCATGTACCAGGATACCCCGAGTCATTCCCGAAACTCCTTTTCTGGGTTTCCACTCATACGTAAATTTGTTCCAGATCTGCCTCTACCTTCTCATATCCATACATGGATGTATTTTCTTGGTAAACCCACATAATATTTACACTACCAAACTTTTTGGATGTTCTTTTATACTATTCCTAAATTTTTATCTTAGTGTAATGTTTACTAATTAGTGTTTTTCTAAATTCAATTTCCATGGTTTTTACTAAGCATCCTCTGATACCAACTGTAACTCCCAACCCTAGTTACCCAAAGTTGGAGCATTATTACATAACATTGGAATGATCAGAAGAGGTCATGTCTTGAAAGACCAATTAGTTTAGTATCCTTGAATGTACAAGATACGTACATAAGTTTTACATTACATTATTAAATGAAAAAGAAACAACATGGTGTCCCCATTGAACACACTCATATCCCTTGGCATATTCCTCTAGGTTAATCGTAATATACTTCTCAGATCTTAGAAAATATAAAACATAATAAAGGGGTGAGCTAATATGCTCAGTAGGGATCACAATATAGAGGAAATTTTCATAACAAAGGACAAAAATTTAAGGAAATGTATAAGACTAAAACAGAAGCTTTTTAAACATTAACTTCCATATAAAATGGCAAAGATAAGTCAAATAATTCCATTTACTTATTCACATGGATATTCTACTAGTTGAATAATCACATTGTAATATCAAAATCTAATCTCAAAATGATGGAATGAATAATGTCTGACATCATAACCACATAGTCAAAGCCTCATGCCAAGAATGAAAATAAAAATTTTATCAAGGCCTTGTGCCAAGGCACTAGTTTGTCTCATGAGTCCTACCGATGCATCGAAAATCTGTAGAGGGATCCATCTATAAGGACCCAGCCATAAAATATTACATAAATTGAATTAAATGAATAATTAACATTGAGGATATTTTCAGGTATAGAGTTTTAGAGAATTAAGATATAACTATTATATCTCAAAAGATTACAAAGTAGACACTTCTACTCAATTTCCATTTTTAAACTAAATAAAAATCGTGAAAAAAAGAGTATTGTCTAGTTACATGTTTTAGACAACATTACTTTTCATGGATCCCATACTTGATCCTATTCATCTTTATGTCCTGTGAAAAAAACATTTCAAAACATGGGATGAGCATAAAAAGCTCAATAAGGGTTATAAAACAAATAATGAAAACATTAGTTCATCATTACGTACATAACCTATGCTCTTTAAAATACCTCATGAAATTTTAAGATTTATGAATAACACGTAGAAAACATAAATCATAAATGTAACTTATTCCATCCATATCATACTTATATTGTAGCTATCACAGCTACGTAGGGAGTTACATTTTGAATACCCATCACAGTATATTCCCTAAATCTCTTAGGAGAAACATTCACGTTTACCTCTGTCACATTACCCAATGCATTGGAGACCTATCTCGGGCCCACTCGACCAAGGATTATCATTTAAACACCCGTATGCATAAACAATTCCCAAGAACCCTAACATATTCATAAAAGTTAAAACAAAAAAAGAAAAGATGGAATTTCCACATTTTAATCACAATATATAATTTAAAAATATTGACATAAAAAATCCATTTTCAAAACCATTTTCAATACCAAAATACATAAAAAAGTGTATAATGTATTTATTTTCCATTTAAACACATTACAGATTGTTAAGGAAGCCAAAGATCGAATAATACTCGCGGCAGTAGAAAAGGACTTTGTCACCGCTTACATTAAAAAGAAACATTCTTTTTTTTTGACGTTTAGTAAAAATCCTCATTGGAAAATATTCTCGTTTAATGAAATGAAATTTCAAAGGTATTTATAAACCATATAAAATAAATTTGAGAAAAAAATAAAATATTCCTCGATTAATGGAGATTGAGATGAAGTCCCTTACCTCATGTCTGACTTTACCTGATCATTGTTTAATCTCTTTAATAATAAACTAAAGTTAAATAATTCTTTCCAAGGAACCTTTTTAAAGTTTATTGTTCATTTTATATCACTTATTTCCATGTTGTAGACATTATGTAATAATTTCTGTTAATAAAAGTTGTTTCGTCGATATTTGGTATTTGAGTAAAAATGAACAGTTTATAATTACAAGTTTTCCATGTCGTCAACAATCCCTTATATCCAGAATGATATTCATGATTTAGATAATATATAAATAATATATATCCAGTATATATATATGTATTTATAATAGTACATAACATTAGGAGATAAGAAATTAAATGCACCGTTCATGGAGACAATAAGTCAGACGTATGGATAAACGCTACTTACTTCTATTTCTTATTTTATTGGAATTAAAACATAATGATACAAAGGGGTGATATAATTATAGTTTAATATCATATATAATATCATTAACTTAATCCTTTATACATCCCACATATGGCATTAACGAGTCTTATCACTTTGAGGGGGTGGTAGTCCGCACTTCTTAAAATGAAATTATCATGTTTACCAAATATAAAACCATAAAGGTATGATATAAATATAAAATAAAGAATCATAAAGAAAACATAAACATAATATTTATCTTATATTACTACATTTCCATCATAAGGGCCATCATGAGAGGTGGTAGGAGTTAATTGAACAATCATTGTTTCATGAGGCGTTAGTTTCGCATCCATAGAAACATTATGTTCCTTACACATTAGATTGAGGTGTGTGTCTGTGTAGTTAAAATACTTCTAATAACCACATCGTAGTATATTTAGGATACTATTTTATTTATAAAATAATGGAATCAATAGAGTTTAGGGGGTTGGAAAAGTAAAATAAAACAAAAGAACTTAAGAGATGTTGTTACCATTAAATCGAGTTACTTCCTTTGGTTTGAAGCAAAAGGGTTTCTTGAAGGGATTTATGACTAAGGTAAGGCTTCTAAAATGAATGGAGAGATATTGGGAGATTTTTGGAGTATATTTTGTATGAGAAAAAGGCTTGAGATGTGTGAGGAATGAGTTAGAAGTGAGGGATTTTTATAAGGGAGAGGAGGGACTCTTTAGGAAAGATTGAAACAATTATTTTATTATAAAATCATCTTCTGATTCTTAAGGTAAAAAATATTTAAAGTATAAGGTTAAATTACTCAGGGTAGAAATAATATCATCCAATAATAATTGGATAGGTTTTGGATATTTTTTTAATATTTATAATCTTATTAATTTAAATAATTTATTAATGAGGTAAATATTTCATGATTATTGTGTCATACATAATTTTATTTATTTGATGTCCAAAAACTATAAACAATGATGTATGAAATAGTTTTATCCGTCCAGATAATATTTATAATCTAAAATATAACTTATATAACCCAATTTAAAAATCGATTTTCTAAAATATATTTGTTTATGTCATTTTTTTCGTTACTTTAAATTTTTTAATATAAAGTGTCATTATTACTCCCATGTGGCTCCAAGGGGTCCCAAATTTGTCCCAACGATTCCCATGGTCAGATATGTATTAGCCAATAGGATTATTAAACATTTTAGGGTAATTTAATATTGTTATAATATTATATTTTACGCTTATTTACTATATTGACCTTTTAAGCGTGGAAAATAAAATATTTATTGAAGTAAATATTCAAAATGTCTAAAAATAAAAGTTACCTATTTACAAAATTTGGATATACTGATTCAAAATATTGATTCCATATTTATAAATTCAAAACACAGAAGTGGCATAAATTAATTTAAAATTATTTCTCACTGTCAAAACAAAATAGCGTGTTTTTAAGAAATAATAACTATCAAAATATTGACACGTGTTTATGTTCAATTTCAAAGTGAAATTAATTCCAATTCCAAAAATTGGATTATATAGTAAAAATATATTCTAATTACAATTTATACCCAATTAAAAAGATAATCTAACCATATAAACAAAATAGATTAAAAAGAACTTATGAATTAAAATACAATATTTTTCACAATTCATTAAAAAATGAACATTATCAGAAAAATAAAAAAAAATTACCCAATGTAAATTTTGATGTCGTGAATCTAAAGAAGAATTTTATTTTTTCAAATAGAACATATAAAAATGAACAAAACTATATTTTATGAGGGTTCTTCATAAAAAGGCGGTAAATCAAACATTTAACGAATATTAGAGTATTTATGTTTATATTAATTCACATTTTATTCCTCTGACTTTAATTAGTTAAATGTAAATACATTTAAAAAATGTGTATAATCATATTGTAGTAAGTTCTATTCATTCTCACTGATACAATTTCTAGGGGTTAACTACCACTTAATATAATAATATAATATTATTAGTGTGAAACATAAGATTTCACAGAAACCCGATGTTGCGTATTGGGTATGCTATAGAACATACCTTCCCCTTTAAAGTAAAATTAATATTTAATTCAAAAATATTAATAAACATTCAAATGTAATATTCTTTATTTACTTGGGATGTTACATCCTTCCCCCCTTTTGGGAATTGCGTCCTCTCAATTTCTATTCACTTATCAAATAAGTGGGGGTATTTATCGCTCATAACATTTTCAGATTCCCACATTGCCTCTTCAACCATATGGTTTTTCCACAAAACCTTTACCTGAAAAATTACCTTATTCTGCAACACGTTATCTCTATGATCAAGAATTTGGACTAGTTGTTCCTCATAGGAGAGGTTCTCTTCCAACAGAACTACCTCTGGGCTTAAAACTTGAGATGGATATGGAATATACATTCTAAACATTGAAACATGAAAAACATTGTGCACCTCAGATAAACATGGGGGTAAATCCACTCTGTACACAACTGCTACAACTTTCTCCAGGATTTATTAATGTCCAATAGAACTGGGACACAACATTCCCTTCTTACCAAAATGCATCACAATATTCCATGGAGAAACATTGAGAAATACATTATCACCTACCTCTAAATATAGATCCTTCCTCCTGTTATGTACATAGCTTTTCATTCTTCTTTGAGATGTTCTCATGTTCCTCTGAATCAACTAAATGTTTTCTACCATATCCTCTACCAATTCTAGTCCCATCAAATTTCTTTCACCTACATCATCCCAAAAAGATGGAGTTCGGCAATTCTTTTCATATAATGCCTTGAATGGAGCCATCTGTATATTATAATGAAAACTGTTATTATATGAAAATTAAACCAAAGAAATATGTTGGTCCCAACTTCCCTATTAATATAGTGATCAAGCTCATAGAATATACTCCAAGGTCTGAATTTATCATTTAGACTGCCCATATGATTAAGAATGAAAAGTTGTACTAAAATTTAATTCAGTACCCAATGACTTCTGAAGGCCTTTCCAAATGATAGAATTAATCATGGGATTACAATCAGATAAAATCGAGAGGTGAACACCATGAAACCTTACTATATTTTTAACATACATCCAAGAATGTTGATCTAGAGACAATGTATCTCAAATATGAAGGAAATGAGTATATTTAGTCAATCGATCAAGAATAACCTAGATTGCATTGTGACCTCTAGATGTATTTGGTAATACCACAAAAAGTCCACAGATATATTTCCCCATTTCCACTCTGGCACTGGTAAAGGCAGAAGCATCCCTTTTGTTAACTGTTGCTCTGCTTTAACCTGCTGACAAGTCAAACACTTCATAGTAAAATCAGTTATATCTTTTTTCATTCAATCCCACCAGTAATACTCCTGATGATCTTTGTACATCTTAGTACTGTCAGGAAGAACTGTAAATGGGTAACTATGAGCTTAACATAACAACTCATTCATCAATTGTGAATCACAAGTCATGAATAATCTTTGTCCAAACCTCAAAACCCAATCATTATCAATGTTAAATTCAGGAAACTTACCCTTCTTAACCAACTCTACCTTTTTCTATAACTGAATATCTTCTTTATGTGCTCGCTTAATTCTATCTGAAAAAGATGATTCCACTGACACCTGAAACAAAACAGAATAATTTTCAGCACCAACAACATATTTTCCAAAGTTCCTCAAATCAAAAACCAAAGGATCTCATTCCAAACGTAGCATGGTTAGCGAAGCATTAATTTTTTGACTCAAATCATCAGCCACTTTATTTGGATTACCTTGATGGTAATGTATCGAGCAATCATAATCCTTGATTAATTACAATCATCTACTTCGTCTCATGTTCAATTCTCCTTTAGTAAATATATACTTCAAAATTTTGTGGTCAGTATATATTTCACATTTCACTCCTTACAAATGATGGCTCTAAATTTTTAAAGCAAAAACAACAGAAGCTAATTCCAAATCATGTTTAGGGTAATTTAACTCATGAGGTTTCAACTGACGTGAAGCATAAGAAATTACCTGATCATTTTGAATAAGGAAACCACCATGTCCTTTCAACAAATCATCACTCTAAATAACAAACTCAGCATTTCTGGAAGGTAGTTCCAAAAATGGAGCATTCACTAATCTTCTTTTCAATTCATGAAAAATATCATAAAATTATTTTCTCCAGATGAACATAAAACCTTTTTGAGTTAACTTAGTCATTGGACTAGATAACCTTCAAAGATATTTAACAAACCTTCGGTAATAACCATACAAACCAATAAAACAACAAATCTCGGTTATATTTGGGGGTCTTGTCCATTCTTCAACAACTTTTGTTTTAGCAGGATCAATAGTTATGCCATTTTTTGAAAAAATGTCACCAGGAATGAAATATGTTGTAACCAAAACTCACACTTGCTGAATTTCCCATACAGTTTTTTTTAAGGTTTTCAAGACAGCATTTAAATAACCTTCATGCTCCACTTTAATTTTAGAAAAAATGAAAATATCATCAATGAAAAAAACCACAAACATGTACAAGAACTCACGAAAAATTCTATTCATAAGATCCATGAATACAGTAGGTTCATTGGTTAACCCAAAAGGCATAACTAAAAATTCATAATTACTATATCTAGTATGAAATGTTTTCATTGGAATGTCTAATTTCTTTACTTTCAACTGATGGTACCCCGACCACAGATCAATCTTCGAAAAAAGACTGAGCTCCCTGGAGCTGATCAAACAAATCATCGATATGAGTAAAATGATACTTGTTCTTAACAATGACTTTATTCAGTGCTCAATAATCAATTAAATGTCTCATTGAACCATCTCTTTTTAAAAAATAAGTCAGGAGCACCCCATGGTGATGTGCTAGGTTGGATGGATCCTTTATCTAATAACTCCTAAAATTGCTTCTTTAACTCTTAAAGATAAATTTGAACCATTTGATATGGGGGTTTTGAAATTAGTTTAGCATCATGCACTAAGCCAGTAATAAATTCAACTTCCAAATCAGGTATAATACTAGGTGACTCATTAGGAAATACATTAAGGAAATAATTTACCATTCGCACATCATTAATCTTAAAAGTTACTTTATTTTAAAA
Organism: Viscum album; assembly: GCA_963277665.1. Taxonomy (NCBI): domain Eukaryota; kingdom Viridiplantae; phylum Streptophyta; class Magnoliopsida; order Santalales; family Viscaceae; genus Viscum; species Viscum album. The sequence continues at coordinate 962,053,852 of OY728127.1, forward strand.
AATATGTGTAAGGTAACATTAATTTCCATATTTTACTTGTTTCTCGGCTTCCTGATATGTTATCAAAAGTAAGGGATCATTCCTGAACCGAAACTGAAAATCATTCTAAAAAGAAACCTATTTAGTTATGTAGTCAATCTTAGCATGATAAACAGAAAGCCAATATATACCAAAAATAACATCAAACTCTACTAGAGGAAAAAAAATAAGATTTTTTGGTAGCTTGTTATTGCAAACAAGGGTAGGACTGTTCTTATAATTTGTTTTTGTCACAAAATTTCCTCCAGCTATTTTTACCATAAGTTTTGTATTCATATCAGAAGATGGAATTCCCAATTAACTAAATAATTTTTTAGAAATAAACGAATGTGTACACCCTAAATCAAACAATACATTGGAGTAATATGAAGAAACAAGCAGTGTACCTAATACTACCTCATTCGATGGCCCAACATCTACTGAAGTAGTTGCAAAGGATTTCACCACCCCTTTCTACTTGTAGTCTGGCTGCTTTCCCTCATTTGAGTTCTTCATTGGACACTAATTTTCATAATGACCCATTTCATTGCACTTGAACATTTTTACTGACTATAAATCAGATTTTGTCTTACCATTACCTTGATCATTTTCAGTGCAATTATGAGCCTTTTGTTCCATTTGACCACATCGGTAGCCCTCACCAGAATTCAATAGACATTCCCCGGCATGCTTTTTACCACAATTTTCCAAAACTGTAATCTTAATTTTCTTACCATCTCATTTTTTGGAGAGTTTTTCTAATTTGTATGTCACCTCGACCTCTTATTCTGTTGTTTTTCAAGGAACACATGATTATCAGAAAACTCTATTTCCACCTTCTCCGCAAAATGAACAAGTTTTTCATAAAATTTGAAATCATGAGAAGCGAAAGACCTTCGATACATTGGATTTAATCCTGAGTAATAATTGTTGATTTTACTATCAAGATCTCCTATGAAATTAAAAGCATACCTTGAGAGTTGAGTAAATTTATCTTCATAAGCAGCCACAAAGTCATCCTCTTGCATCAATTCTAGGAATTGATTTTTCATCCTAAGTTGAATCACCTTAGGAAAATATTTCTCAAGGAACATACCTTTGAATTCATCCCAATCAAGATCATAAATATCCTCACTATCCCTGATATTTTTCACCATCGATGAACACTGACCAGCTTCACCTTGAAAACGGTAAACAGAAAGACTAAACTTTTGGTGTTTTGAACACCCCATGACATAAACAATTTTCCCTAGTGCTTTCTACCTCCCTTATGCTAGAACAGGTTTATATGATCCTATGAATGATGGGGGATGTTACCTCATGAAATGATCTACTACTGGCATGATCCTTTGTGATTGATCTGGCTGATCTCATGCATGGATACCACCACCATTTATATACTGAGTCAATTGTGTCATCACTGCAACAAACTGTTCAGTTCTGATTCCGACCATCTCAGGTTTCTAATTTGGATGGTTTTCTTCCTCCTGAGGTTTTCCCAACATAGCTGCCATATTTCTTCTGTAGAAAGCCATTATAAACACAGAAATATCTTTGTCAAAGCAAAAAGTTAATCTGTAAATGCTATATCATTTCAATATGAACATAATTTAATTTATGGATATTAATTTAACAAAACCCTAACTCCTAAATTTATCTAAACCGACCTCTGATACCAAATATAAGGACTCATCCATAAAATATTACATAATATTGAATTAAATGAATAATTCACATTGAGGATCTATTCAGGTTAAGAGTTTTAGAGAATCAGGACATAACTATTACATCTCAAAAGATTACAAAGTAGACACTTCAACCCAGTTTCCATTTTTTCACTAAATAAAAACACTTGAACAATAGATTAATGTATATTTCCTTATTTTATATAGCATGACTTTTCATTGATCCCATCCTTGACCCTATTCATCTTTAAGTCATGTCAAAAACATTTCAAAACAAGGGATGAGAATAAAAAGCTCTGTAAGGGTTATAAAACAAAAAATGAAAACATTATTTCATCATTAAAGACATAACCTAAGCACTTTAACATACCTCATGAAATCATAAGATTTATGAATAACATAAAGAAAACATAAATTATAAGGGTAACTTGTGTCATCCATATCATACTTACATTTTACCTATCACAACTATGTAGAGAGTTACATTTAGAATACCCATCACATCATATCCCCTAAATATCTTAGGAGAAACATTCAAGTTTTCCTATATCTTGTTACCCAATGCATTGGAGAGCTATCTCGGGCTCACACACCCTAGGTTTATCATGGAACCACCCATATGCATAAACAATGCCCAAGAACCATAACATATTCATAACAAATAAAACAAAAAAAGGGATGATAACATTTCCACATTTTAATCACAATATATCATTTAAATATATTGAAATAAAAAATAAATTATCAAAACCATTTTCAATTCCAAAATACGTAAAGAGAGTAGATGGTATTTGTTTTCCTTTTAAAAACATTACGGCTTGTTAAGGAAGCCAAAGATCAAATAATACTCGTGGAGGCAGAAAAGGTCATTGTCACCTCTTACGTTAAAAAGAAACATTCTTATTTTTTTCGTTTAGTAAAACGCCTCATTGAAAAATATTCCTATTGAATGAAATAAAAAGTCAAAGGTATGTATACACCGTATAATATAATGCTGAGAATAAAACAAAATATGACTCAATGATATGAAATTGAGACGAAGTCCCTTACCACAAGCCCGGCTAGACCCAATCATTCTTCAATCTCATGAATAATAAACTAAAGTTAATTTCAACTTTATTAAGAATGTTTTTCAAGTTTATTATTCCTTTTATATCACTTATTACTATGTTATAGACATTATGTAATCATTTATGTTATTAACTTCAATTTTGTCGATATTTGGTACTTGAGTAAAAATGAACACCTTATAATTACAAGTTGTATATGTTGTCAACAATCTATTATATCCAAAATGATATTCATGATTTATATATCATATACATAATATATATCTAGTATATATATGTATTTATAACAGTACATAACATTTGGAGATGAGAAATGAAACACACCATTCTGGGAGATTGTAACCCATACGTACACATGAACGCTACTTCAATTTCTATATATTATTTTAATTGAATTAAAACATAATGATAAATAGGTGTATTATTATTAAAGTATAATATCATATATAATATCATTAAATCCATCCCTTATACATCCCGCATAAGGCATTAACAAGTCATATCACTTTGAGGGGGCAGTAGTTCGTACTTCCTAAAATGATATTATCGCGTTTACCCATTATGGAAACCATAAAGGTATGCTATAAATGAAAAATACATAAGCATAAGGAAAACATAAATATTATATATATCATATATAAATACATTTTCATTATAATGGACACCATGAGAGGCAGTAGGAGTTAATTGAACAATCATCATTTCATGAGGCGTTAGTTTGTCATCCACAAAAACATTATGTTCTTTACCCATTAGATGGAGATGTGTGTAAGTGTAGTTAAAATACATCTCATAGTGACATAATAGTATATTTAGGATAATGGTGTTGCTATAAAATAATGGAATAAAAAGAGTTTTGGGAGTGGGAGAAGTAAAATAAAACATAAGAACTTAAGAGAAGACGTTACATCAAAATCGGGTAACTCTGTTTGGTTTGAACCAAAAGGGTTTCTTGAAGTGATTTCTTCCTATGGTAATGATTCTTGGGTGAATAGAGGTATATTGGGAGAATATTTGATTAGATTTTGTATGATCCAAAGTCTTGATAAGTATGAATAATGAGTTAGAAGTGATGTATTTTTATAAGGGAGATGAGGGGCTCTTTAGGAATGTTTTAAACAATTATTTTATTACAAACTCATAAAAGGTTTAAAAAGTTCAAATAATCATTAAAGTAATAGTTAAGATTACTCATGGTATAAATAAAATCATCCATTAAGAATTGGACAGGTTTTGGATATTGTATTAATATTGAAAATCTTATTTATTCAATTCATTCATTAATGAGGTAAATATTACATCATTATAATGTCACAAATAATTTAAATTATTTTATTTTCAAAATTTAAAAAAAATTTACCATGATGTAGTAAATCATTTTATCTTTCCAAATAATATTTATTTTTTAAATAATAACTTATATATCCCCATGCAAATATTGACTTACTAAAAGATATTTGTTTGTGTCATTTTGATCATTACTTTAAATTAATTAATATAAAGTGTCATCATTACTCCCATGTGGCCCCATGGGGTCCCAAATACGACCGAAGGATGACCATGGTTTGATATTTATCAGCCAATTGGATTAGGACACACGTTAGAATAATTTAATATTATTATAATATTATATTTTACCCTTATTTACTATATTTACCTTTTAATCATGGTAAACAAAATATTTTCTGAAGTATTTAAAATGTATAAAAATAAAAGTTACATATTTACACAATTTGGACCTACTGATTAAAAATATGGAATCCATTTTTCTAAATTCAATACACAGAAGTGGAAAAAATTAATTTAAAAATAATTCTAGCTATCAAAACATATAACGTGTTTTTAAGAAAAAATAACTATTATAATATTGACACTTCTTTATGTCCAATTTCAAGGTGAAATTAATTACTATGTCGAAAATTGTATTAAATAGTAAATATATATTATAATTAAACTTTATAACCAATTAAAAAGATAATCTAACCATCGAAATAAATTATATTAAAAGGCACTTTTGAATTAAAATACAATATTTTTCATTATTCATTAAAAATGAACATTATTAGAAAAATACCTACAATTTACCCAAAGTAAATATTGATGTCCTGAATCTAAAGAAGAATTTTATTTTATCAAATAAAACATATAAAAATGAGAAAAACTAGATTTAATGTGGGTTTTCCATCAAAAGGCGATAAATCGACCTTTTAATGAATATTAGAGTATCTATTCCTAGAGTCATTCACATTGTAAGCCGCTAAATTTTATTAGTTATATGTAAAAACATTTAACAAACTTCTATAATAATATTTTAGTTAGTTATATTCATTATCACAGATAAAATGGCTAGGTTTTAACTTCATTTAAAATAATAATATTATATTAATAGTGTGCAACGTGATATTTCAAAGAAACCCGCTGTTGTGTATTGGGTACGCTATCGAACATAACATCCCCTTAAAAGTAAAATTAACATTTAATTCATAAATATTAATAAAAATTCTAATGTATTATTCTTTATTTACTTGAGATGTTAAACCACATGTCACTTTCTATGTCCAATGCATTCCTTATATGAAATATTTTAAAGTTCACATAAACATTCGTATTAAAACTAGCATATGAAATGTCAATACTTTTACCATAAACCATGAATGGTATAAAAATAGTACATCCACAGTCTAACATAACTCATTAAAAATAATTTTGGATGATTTTATTATAATAAATAAACCCCAATAAATAATCAAATACAATGAGGGATATTAACATAGATGAAAATAATCAGTAAAACTATTTGAGAGAAATATCCATTTCTCTTGAAAACATATAAAAGGAACACTATTTGTCAAAGAAGTCATTTAAAAGATATTTTTGAAACAAAGTGTTTCATACCACATTGAAACTTTTGAATTTAATTTTAATTTCAAGGAATTCATTTCCATATAAATAAATCCATAAAACCATTTTTAAAACATGCGCATTAATGATAAATAATTAGAAGATTAAATATTTAAATCATTTAAAATAATATTTTTGTTATAGAGTTCCTAAACAAATTAAATATGATTGAATACAAATAATTGAATAATAACATTAATAATAACTTTATAATACCATGAGAATAAATGGATTAATGATATAACATTTCAAAGGACAGTATATACACCATAAAATGTGAATTGGTGCATAACAACAAAGAAAGATCAATGGAATGAAAATTGAGATGAAATACATTATAAAGACCTTATACTAATTTTAAGGATACATAAATGAAATAATTATGTGGGAAAAATATAAATAAAATCAATATTATTGGTTAATCAGTGTAAATCAATCATAGGACATTCACACATATTCTTGTAAAAAAACCAATGACTTGGATGGTTAACTCAATGAATGGAAATTGAGTTAAGATTACCCTTATCAAGTTCATATCAATGACATGATAATTTAACAATGGAGTTATTATGTGTATAAAAAGAATATCCACACAATGGGGAGTGGAAATATCTATATAAATAAATAAATAGTGATTCGATGCATAATCTGGGAGTAAAATAATCAATGAAGTGTGCGTAAAACCCAAGGAGTGGAAATTGAAATTAGAAATTTCCATAGCGATTCGGTAAATTATGAAACATGAACCCCATGAAATAAGGATAACAAAATGAAGATATAAATAACCATAAATTAAGGTATATTACACAAATAATACAATCATGAGTAGTACATACACCACACAAATGAAAATAGTGAAAAAATTGCACGAATCTCATAGGAATAAAAAGTGAGATGAAAGCCCCTTACATTGTAATTTTCCATAGTAGAGGGTATTTTAACCTCCTATATTATAGTCAATTAATTTTAAATAAATAATAAAATAAACACATATAGGAATATGATATCATATATGATCTTATACTATTTGGTTTTGTTATTATATTTTAGTAGTGTCATTGTTTCAGGTGTTAACAGATTCATTTTCCTTTATATGGTTTTTAAATAATTCATGTTTGTTATAGATAGGATGTATTTGATTCATAATAATAATTATATTATGTTCTTAAAAAAATTAATCATCAAATGGAAATTATTCTGGAATGGTTATGAAGGGGAATGAAATCTTATCGCATCGTGGAGATGGTAAGACGTACGTACGCACAAGAGACAATATCAATCTATTAATGGAGAAATAAAATGTAATTAGATGGTATATCATATATAATGAATAAATAACATGTTATATTTTTTATTTACATAAATTATACTCATTATTTTTCACATACAAATAATTTAGTGTTGAATAACAAATTGCACCACAATGTGGAGATGGTAAGCCGTCTGTACGTACGTATGGTGACTTTTTCATTAATATGGTGGATAAAATAATGAATATTGTTTTAATATATTTATAATAACTTCACAGTATGTATAAGGTACTGGAGTTATTATTTAGGTATTTAAATAACAAAGAATGTGGAAGTTGAAGAATAAATGAACATTGAAATTTGTGATGAAGTAATTAATTTTTCTTTGGGTTCTTACTTTTGATTTGATCAAAAGGGATACATAGATTTGATTTATGATTAATGTAAGTCCTCTAAAATAATGTGAGGGTAGTTTATAATATATTTGATTAGGGGTTGGCTGAGCTAGTTGCCTTTGGAGGAGTAAATTTGAGAGAAGGGGACCTTCCTTTTTACAAGAGAGGTGAGGGGCACCTTAGTAAAATATTGAAATATTATTTTATAATAAAATAATTTTCTGTTTATAATGGATCCAAATGGATTTATCTTTAGGATACAGTGCTTATGGGTCGAATAACTCTCAACCAACAGGTTTTATACATGTTTAGGTCACCATATTATCCTTATCATTTAGATTTAACTCTTAGTTTAATAGTTTAACTTTTAACATATCTTCTTCTATTTTTATATTATATCATTAATAAAAATAATATAAATTCAAAGAGAACCTAAAGTTGTTAATTAATGGCATATATAACATTATCTAAGTCCTTTGGCTGAGTATTAGATTTTAATAGTATTTTATCATTTAATAAAATAGTATATGTTTTAAGAACTCATTTATGTTAATTTTGACGCTATTTAGTATTTGGTTTTTGTGAAAAGTCATAAAATAATTATTACTTCGAAAACAAATCATTGAATTTACCCCAAAATGACATATTAGCCTAGAAAATTCGTGGAATGCAATATAAGTCTCAATTTACATTTAGTTTGATATTTATATCATCCATTATTTTATTCTTTCATTAATAAGGTAATTATTGCATTATCGTTGTGTCATAAATAAATTAAATTATAAAAATTATAAAAATTATAAATAAAATATCATGATGTATTAAATACTTTTATATTTCTAATGAATATTTATAGTCTAATTTATCTTATGTATATTCCTATATCAAAATGGTTTATTTATTAAAAGTAGAATTTAACACTTTTAACTCTTCTTTAAATAAAATAATATTAAAAATCCTAATCTTACTGAAGTGGAACAAAAGGATCATATTATATTTCTAAGGTTTATTTTTGTAGAAATGAACTTATCCAATTGAATTAGATCATGTGTCAGGTTAAATATAAAGTAATTTTTGCCTTTAATTTCGCTATTTACTTTTAATAGTGGTAAATAAATGTCAAAAGTTACTATTCACCAGAAATTATTTTCATCTTATTGAACCAAATTATACGTAATGATTTCAACCATGTCTTTAAAAAATTTTAAATTAAATTTTCAGAAGAGGTAAAATTATGTTTTATGCAAATTTGGAACTGTACCTAGAAGGTGGGTAAAAGACGGTAAAAAGGTCAATAAAATTTTATATACCAACTTTTATAACAAAATGACTCCACTGAATTAAATTGGACTATTATAGTTATTATGTATCTATTTTGACATGACTATATATAATAAATATTTATTTAAATAAATACTTGGTTTTATACAATAACACAGTGTTTTTCACTATTCAACAAAAATTGAATGTTTTCAGAAAAATAAAAAAATTTACCGTAAACTAATTTTGATATTCTAAATTCAAAAATGAAGTATATTTTACCAAATTCAAAAAATTTAAGTTTAATTAATAAATTTAAAATTACATCCAGTTTTAAAAACCAGAATGCGAGTTTTTAAAAGGTAAAAACTATAAAATGATTGTTAACGTACAATTAAAATGAAAAATCACATATAACGACATACATTATATTAAATGATAAAAATATAATCTAGTTATACATTAAAACCCTCAAATTAATAATTTAACAATATAAATTATTTATATTAAGAAAGTTGTTTTCAATTAAACTTTAGTATTTTAAGCTATTCATCCATATATGAAGGTAATCAGAAAAGTACCAAATTTTTATACAATTTTTTTTATGTACCGCTTCTGAAGAATAATTTAATTTCACTAAATCTAATATATAAAAGTTTCAAATATTGGATTTAAAAAGGGTTTTCCATTAAAAGGAAGAAATGCATAATTTTTAATATAATACTTGTTTTATCTGAAAAATTGAATTTCTAATTATATTATTTCTACGAAACACAATAGTTGAATGTTAAAATTATATAGAATATATTCAAAAATCAAAACGTTGTTAAAACTATTCATAAATTCTTTTTGAAGGTCTAGTTTGGTAAGTCGTCGTGTGATCGAACTTGGTGTTGTGTGTAGCGCAAGCTATTAAATTACATTATAGAGATAACGTACTATGAAATATTGGGGTGTTACATTCTCCCCTCCTTCAAATAATTTCGTTTTCGAAATTTAGACTCTGAAAAAATGGGGTACAAATTTCAAAACATCTTTATTGAAATCCCACATCAGAGAAAGAGTGAATAAAATTATCACATTAAAAGAATGAAAGGGAAGTACAATGGTCACCTGAGATAACCCATAATAGGGTTCCATGTAGGAAAACATGGATATGGAAGAGAAAAAAACCATCATGTTCTGATGAAGAGTGGTAGAAAACCTAATCAGGATAAAGTTAACTATTAGAAAACCATAAACTTGTTATGGGTTAAATGGCCTTTAATTACCCAGTAGGAATAGTAAACAGACAATGTTTTTGTTTTAAGTTCCTTTTAATAATATTTTTGAATTTATTTTTTAGATTTACTAAGAACATGTGGAGATATTATTAATTTTCAAGTAGAGTTTCATCCTTTAATAAATATCATCCATGAACTCATATTTTCTCCAAAAATGAGTATTCAAGATGACTTTGTCACACTTGAAACGCTAGAACCAACTTCTATAGAATCACACAATCCTTAACAGATGAATTATATATTTCCCTTATCTTTAGACATTGTCCAAAACAAAGATGGTTAGTACATGATCAGATTATCCCCAAAATGGATAATCCTTTATAGAATGAAATACTACTCTTAATCTCAAAAATTAAAGAAACAATATACAAATTTCAACAAAGACCATTCCAAAAAATTTCCCTTTGAATTATTCAAAATAATCCAAATTATGATTGAAAACAAAAATTTATAAGGATTTGGTCACATAGTCTTCCATAATATGTCTTATAATTTATCTCCAAATAACATCGACAACTATTAAATTAAAATACATAAAAGTAATTAACCTAATCACATATTCTCTATGATAGGTAAATCATTTCCATAAATAACCCAAATCGATATAAGTCAACAATAAAAAGATACATTTTACTAAATAAAAATCCACCATTACTCCTCAAATAAATACCAAAGTATTCTATTTTCCTTAGGCATATAGTGTTCTTAAAATAGAGAATGTCCTCCAAAATAATATTTATCACTTAATCACAAAATACATTTCCTATACAGAGGATAAATCATAAGTTTCCAAAATCAACATATTCTTGATCCATTAAATCATTTATCTAAAAAAAATAGTCATTGTAACTAGGGACTTCACATTGTCCAGTGGTAGGTGATAAATCCAAATCGCACTATTGGTGTGGGTTCAATTCTCGATGCTCTATCTGACGCGACGGGTAGTAACACGGTCTGCATGTTGTCTTTTTTAAAAAAAAACTATTTAATTTTAAATCATTCCCAAAAATGAGATAAATTCCTCAAAAATAACCATAACATATTTTAACCACAAATGTTATCTCATACATTGCATTCTATTATGAAAAAGTAATAACCTGTAATTGAGTTGAATTCAAGGATCTTGTAAACTACAATGGTTCTTTATAACTATATACACAAAATAAAATATAATTATTCCTCAAATAGAATTTTCACATAAAAAACTGCAGGGCTACACATATAATAGAAGAGTATACGAAAATATCAAAAAAGATCATTAATACTTTTAAACATTTCTCTACCCATTTATTTTCACATAGGTTCTTCTATGACATAGATGTCATCCTAAATAATTGTACATTGAATTGGGTAATTCCCGTGTCTGCTACATTTATGGAAAATGAGTGTAAATGGATTCGTAGGATCGTTTTTATTTTCTTCTATAGTACTCTTCATTTTTCTTTGACAATTCATTACATTATGTCCTTATTTCCCACACATAAGGCATTTCTTTGTTCAATTGAGACACTTTTCGGGATGTCTCCTTCCACATTTCATGCATGATGGAAATTGAGTTTTCTTTTCTCCATGGTGTCAACTGCTAGAGATCTTATCATTCTCCACCTCTTTCTCTCTTTTGTTGAGTATGGGAGTTAGTTAGTGTATATGTTGTTGTACATATTTTTGGAAAAATAATTCATCATGAAGACAATATCATTTTCTCCTATCAACATTCAATTTCATAACTCTTTCCAACCACCATTCCCACCTTGTACATCATATTCAATGATACTATGACTTCCTTGGAATCCCTCCATTAACTAAAACTCGGAATCATAGTGTGAGTAATAATAGTCATAAATTCATTTAAAGAAAATCAAGAAACATTATTTTCAATCTAAAACACCTTAGGATAAACCAAGGTTATTTATTATCACATTATATCAAAATCCATCAAATCGGTTTGTAAATAAAATGTGAATTTTTCAAAGCATATCCCCCAGGATTGTTGTAACCAGAGTGTAGCAAGGCATGTTGTTGTATACCAGGTGTAAGAACCCATATATTCTTTTCAGGTATGTGTTTCCATTTTTGGTAGTTTTTTAGGAAAAGGAAATTATTTAAATTTTCTAAGTACATGCCCTATACTTTATGAGTACACGTCGTGTACTTCCTTGCCACAGGAGGCCTTATGCTGGCTATGTAGTGGACACACACACAGCCCTGTGGGAGTGACTTGGAGGCCACTTAAAGTGGAGTACAGAAAATGTGATTACACGCTGTGTTCTTCAAAATTACATGCCATGAACATTCTTTTTTTTATTAAACGCACCGTGGTTGCATCTAATCAACAAAAAACCACCTTCTTTATTTGTCCCATCCAGGAGCATCGTATGACCACAGATCTTCAAAAAACCTCCGAGCATGTGTTCATCCTCCGAATCGGGCACCATTGGATGTGTTGGAATCACATCAGTGAGATTTCGCTTCACTTAGAGCATCATCTTCTGATTTCTCCTCTCTCGTGAGATATCGTGGGTTGAATGTTTTAGATTTTTTTGTAGATCTTTAATGATCTAAGGAGATTCAAGCATTGAGTTTCACATATATCGATCACCCAACAACAAGGTAGGTTGTTAGTGCTTTTCCGTTCAAATTCATTGAGTATCATTTGCAATTTTCACCAATACCCTTGAACGTGGTATTGTATGTTTACCATTTTACCCTTTTTGATGACATGACATGCTGGTATTGTTGAGTAGAAGTTAAATGGATATGAATAGGGTTTATTTTCTATGCTTGGGAAGTATTTCCCTTGCATTTTCTGTTTACAACCATCTGTTCATGTTTTGCCAGTTTGGCTTCTTTTCATGTTTTTGATGCCTATTTCTATAGGATTGAAATATTGTATTATGACATGCTGGTAATGTTTTAGACTGTTTAGCCAAGTAGTTATGTAGGTTTACTTGGTCATTTTACACAGCTATGCTCGTTGACCTACACATGGCCATGAGAACCAGGTGTAGTACACTATAAGGGGAATTGACCGAGTGAGCATCTTTAGAGAGTTTTTGAGCACTTTAGGATATAAGGGGAATTGACCAAGTGATATTCCTCATAGAGCCTTTGTCTACATTAGACTATAACGGTAATTGACCAAGTGAGATTCCTCAGAGAGTATCTGATGTTATTCCTGAACTGTTTAGAATTTAAGGAGAATTTATGGTGAGTGCTTCCTCAGAGAGTCTTGAATGACCTGGGCTATAAGGGGAATTGACAGAGTGAGCTACCTCAGAGAATCCTTGACCCTGGGGCTATAAGGGGAATTGACCGTGTGAGCTTCCTCAGAGATTCCCTGATTACCTTAGAATATAAGAGGAATTGATTGTGACTGCTTCCTCAGAGAGTCTTCATATACAGAACCAGAGGGGTTAGACCGAGTGTGTTTCCCAGATGGTTGCTTGTACATCTTATATAAGACCATAGGGGATGGCTGTGAGTACTTCCAGAGGGTTACCTATTTGTTTTTAGCTGTTTGTTTCACATTGTATTGTTTACTGCTGAGTACTTTCCTATTTACTATATTCTGTACTTTTACCTACTATATATTCATTGACTGTTAGGCACAGATCATTGAGTGGTTTCCTACTAGGATATAGTCTCACACCCGGTTTGGGCCATGCATTTGGGCCCAAATAGATTATATTTCTACAGGTATAGATAAAGGCAATCACCCTTCTACTTCTGGTACGTAACTTTCTGTGGAGCTAGAGAGCATGGGACCACTCTTAGGCTTGCGATGATAAAGAGTTGTTTACCTCTTTCTTTTGTACTTTGGTTTAGCACTAGTTTTTGTTTTCAGCATTGTGACTTGTTTGACTATTTTCCTACACATATGTATCATGTATCATTTTATATACATATGTGCTCCAGTTGTTCCTTATTCCAGTCTTCTATTTTTTACTATTGCTGGACATTTACTGCTTCTGCTATTGTGTGTATTTGGTTACATCTACTGTGTATACTGCCAATGAGGTCATAGTTTCCCCACTATCACAACCAAGGCCCTCACTGATAGTCGGAAGCCTCTGGCGTTTGGGGAAATGTGCTCGAGGCCATTTGACCAATCGGGTACGGGGTGCCTCTGGGTGGCTTCCGGAACTAGGACGTTACACCAGGATACCCCAGGATAAGCCCGAAACTCCTTTTTTGAGTTTTCACTCCTAGGTACAATTGTTCCAGAGCCGCCTCTACCTGCTCGTATCTAGAATGGGTGTATTTTCTTGGAAAACCCAAATAATATTTACACTAAAAAAATTTTTGGATGTTCTTCCATACTAATCCTCAAGGGTTATCATTGGGTAATGCTCTCTAATCAGAGTAAATCTAGTATCCAAGGTTTGTACTAAACATCTTCTGATACCAACAGTAATGCCCTGAACTTAGTTACCCAATGTCGGTGCATTATTAAATAACATTGGGATGATCCAAATAGATCAAGTCTCAAAAGACTAATTAGTTTAGTATCCTTGGAAGTACTAGATAAATACAAAAAATTTACATTACATTATGAAATGGAAAAACAATAATATTGTGTCCCTATTGAACAAACTCATTTCCCATAGCCTATTCCTGTAGTTTAATCCTAATATACATATCGCATCATGAGAAAAATAAAACATAAGATAGGGGTGAACTCAGATGCTCAGTATGGATAACAGTACAGAGAAAACATTCATAAATAAGAATAAAATTTTAGGCAATGTATAAGAATGAAACACAAGAATTTTAAAGATAAACTTAACTTAATATGGAAATGATAAATCAAATAATCCATTTACTTATTCACATGGTTTTTCTACTAGTAGAATTATCACATGTAATATCATAATTATGAAATGCATAATGTCGAACATCATAACTCCATAGTCAAGGCCTCATGCCAAGAATACAACTACAGATTTTGTAAAGGCCTTGTGCCAAGACAATAGTTTGTCTCATGAGACCTACTACTACATCGAGAAAATATATTGGGATCCACCCATCACATACTAATTTCAATTCATTCCTCATATGAAAAGGTTGAAACATAACATAAACATTCATATTAAAACTAGAATATGAAATTTCAATACATTTACCATAAACCATTAATGGTATAAAAATATCACAGCCACAGTCAAACAAAAATCATTCAATACAATATGGATTATTGTATTATAATAAATCAACATCAATAAAGAATAAAATAAAATGAAGGATATTGACATAGAACAAAATAATTAGTAAAACTATATTAGAGAAATATCCCTTTTTCTTGAAAGCATTTAAAAGATGCATTATTTATCAAAGACATCATTTAAAAGTGATTTTTGAATCAAAGTGTCCCATACCGCTTTGAATGTTATTCATTGAATTTAAATTTCAATCCATTCATTTCAATATAAATATATCCTTAAAACCATTTTTAAAACATAGACATTAATGATAAATATTTTAATTAATAAATATTTAAAACATTTAAAACTATATTTTAGTTAAAGAGTTACTAACCAAATAATAGATGATTGAATAAAAATAATTGAAGAATAACATTAATCAAAACATTATAATCTCATGGGAATAAAGTTATTCATGATTTAATATGTCAACAGACATTATATTCACCATATAAAATTGAATAGGTGTTGAACAACCAAAAAATCTCAATTTAATGTAAAGTGAGATGAACTGAGTTATAAATATAGTATCACTAGATTTAGGATAAATCAATGACATAATTATATGTGAAAAATATAAATACACTCAATATTATTGTTTAAACAGTGTAAATAAATCAGAGGACATTCACACATATTATTTTAAAAACAAATCCAATGACTTGTATGTTTAACTCGATGAATGGAAATGAAGTTAAGATTACCCTTATCATGTTCATATCAGAGAGTTGATAATTTATAAATAGAGTAATTATGTGTATCAAAAGTACATCCACACAATGGTGAGTGGATAATTACTAAATAAATAAATAAATTTTGATTCCATGCATAATGTTAGTGTAATATAATCAATGACGTGTGATTAAAACCCAATGAGTGAAAATTGAAATTAGAAAATCCCTTAGTTATTTGGTAACATATGAAACATGCACCCCATTAAAGAAGTATAATACAATGAAGAAGTAAATAATGATAAATTATTGTATATGACACAAAAAATACAATCATGGAAAGTATATACACTTTAAAAAAGAAAATAGTCGCAAAAATTGCATGAATCTCATTGAAATAAAAAGTGAGATAAAATCTGCTTACCTTGTACTTTTCCTTTGTCGAGGGTACTTTAATATCATGTACAATATTTAATTAATTTTTATTAAATTATAAAAGAACCAAATACATAAATATGATATCATATATGGTCGTCCACTATTTCATTGACAATTATATTTTAGTAGTATCATTGTTTTGGGAGCTAACTAATTCATTTTACTTCATATGTTTTGTTACATAAGTCATGTTTTTATGGATATGATGTATTTGATTCATAATCATAATTATATTAAGTTATTAAAAATAATTTGTTTTCATGAAATGGAAATTATTCTTGAATGGTTACGATGTGGAATGTAATCTTATCGTGTCGTGGAGACGATATGTCGTACATACGTACAAGTGACAATATCATTCAAATAATAGTGAAATTGAATGTAATTGGATGGTATATCATATATAAATAATCATTAACATGTTATATTTAAATTTAACATCAATTATACTCATTATTATACCCATTAAAGTAATTAAGTGTTGAATAATAAACTACACCATGATGTGGTGACAGTAAGTCGTACATACGCACATACTGTGACTTTATCATTCAAAGGATGGGAATAATAATGAATATGGTTGTATCATATTTATAATAAAATTACAGTATGTAAAAGGTACTGGAGTTATTATTTTTAGAATGGAAATGAAAAATAAAGTGAAAGTGGAAGAAGAAAACATCTTTGAATTAGGTGATGAAATAATTACCTCTTCTTCGGGTTCTTCTTTTTGATTTGATCAAAAGGGATCCTAAAGTATTCTTTATAATAAAAGGAAGACCTATAGGTTGAATTTAGGGTAGTTAGGAAGTAATTTGAGTAGGGGTTGGCCAAACCAGTTTGCTTTGGAGGTGTTAATTTGATAGAAGGGGAAGTTCCCTTTTATAAGAGAGGTGAAGTGCACTTTAGGAAAATCTTAAAATATTATTTTATAATAAAATAATTTTTGGTTTCTAATGGATCTAAATGAATTTATTTCTAAGATAAGGTGGTTATGGGTTGGAAACCTCTCAACCAATAGGTTTTATAAAAGATTATGTTACCATATTAAAATTATATTTTAGATTTAACTCTTAGTTAAATAGTTTAACTTTTACCATGTCTTCTTTTATTTTTATATTACATGGAAAATAAACATACTATAAATTTCCAAGAGAACCTGAAGTGGTTAATTAATTAAATATCCAACCTTATCTATGTTTTTTGTCCAAGTCATATATTTCAAAGAGTATGTTATCATTTAGTAGAATATTATTTGTTTTAAAAACACATTTCTTTGAATTTTGACACTATTTAGTATTTTTTTTTCTGATAGTAATAAAAAAATCATTAATTCGAAAAAAAATTTATTTAATTAACCCTAAAATGTCATATTAACCTATAAAATTTGTCGAAATCAATAAAAGTGTCAATTTACATTTATTTTGATATTTATAACATCAATTAGTTTATTATTTAATTAATATGGTAGTTATTAAATCTCCATTATGTCATTAATAAATTTAATTATTTAATGTTTAAAATTTATAAATAAAATACCATTATGTAGGAAATATTTTTTTATTTATAATGAATATTTATAGTCAAATTTATCTTATGTATAACTCTATATCAAAAATGGTTTAGTAATTAAAAGTTTAATTTAACACTTTTTAACTCTTTATTAACTAAAATAATATTATATGTCCTATTCAAATACATGTGGATAAAAAGTATCATAATTTGTTTTAAGGATGATTTTGGTCTAAATACACTAATCCAATAGAATTAGAACATGTGTTATGGTAATTACAATATCATTTTTACCTTTAATTAACCTATTTACTTTTAACCGTGGTAAATATAAGTTACAAGTTACTATTCACCAAAAATCATTTTCATCTTATTGATCCAAATTTTACATAATAATTTCAACTATGTCTATCGAATTTTTGAAAATCAATTCTCAAAAGTGGTAAAATTAGGTTTTATGCAAATTTGCAAAGGTGACTAGAAGGTGGGTAAAAGATGGTAAAAAGTTTAATAAATTTTATATACCTAATATTATTATAAAATGACTCCAATTAACTAAATTGGACTAATATTGGTATTATATATCTATTTTGACATAAATATAAATTAATAATAATTGTTTAAATAAAAAGTCGGTATTATACAATAACGTAGTGTTTTTCAATATTCATAAAAAATTGAATGTTTTCATCAAAGTACCAAAAATTCACCCTAAGATAATTTTGATATTAAAAATTATAAAATGAAATATATTTTACCAAATTAAAATTATAAAAGTTTCATTAATTAATTTAAAATTAGTTCCCATTGTCAAAAACTAGAAACGTGGTTTTTAAAATGTAAAAACTATTAAAATATTGGCATGTGTTTATGTCTAATTAAAATGTGAAATTACAGACAATGACTTAAATAATATTAACTGATAAAAATATAATATAATTATACTTTAAAACCTCTCAAATTAATAATTTAACACTAAATTATTTCAACTAAAAAAATTCAATTAAAATTTAGTATTTTTCACTATTAATCAAAATATAAAAGTTATTAGAAAAGTAACTAAAATTTATCCAAACTAAATTTTTATATCCCTATTATAAAGAGGAATTTAATTTCACTAAATTGATTATAGTAAAGCATGAAATATTGTATTTAAAAAGGGTTCACCATTAAAATTCGGAAAAGCATCATTTTTTAAAAAATAGTTATTTTATCTGAAATATTGAATTTTTATTTATATTAAATATAATAAACAAAAAAAGATTAATGTTACAATTATATAAGATATATATAAAATTCAAAATGTGGTTAAAACTATTCGTAAATGCTTTTTGAATGGCTAGTTTGGTATGTCGTGGGGCACTCAAACTCGGTGTTGCCTATAGTGCAAGCTATTGAATTATTTTAAAGCGATAACGTACTAAAACATTTTGGGGTGTTGTAGATGAATAGACATTCAATAAAATATTTTTAAAACATTATTGTGGGAAAAAAATTTCCATTTCGGAAATAAAATATTTAAAATAAAACTCCCCAACTATAACATAAAACAAATCATTTATAATTACACAATAAAAAAGTAATGTATGATTAAAATAAACATTACACGTGATAGTGGGAGTGTCCAATAATTCCATTTAAGTTAAAAAAACATTCACCCATACTTTTTCAAAAATGTCACAATAAACCTAGTTTGGAAATGGACATTATGTTTCCATTAAAACTATTTTGTAAAATGTAAAAAATGGGTAAAGAATTATTTTTATTAGTCATTATAGAAGCATGAAAACATTTTTGTGACCATTGTAGAGAAAATATTCATATTTTTGTAAAACACATATGATAATAAGTGAAATATGATCATTTTAACTATTAACCATTTATCTTCTTGAATCAACATAAAAATAAAGAAAAATTGGATGAGAATATTTAAATACATTATGATAGTAACAATGAAATGAAATTCAATATTAATTAGTAAAAATATATTAATTTTATATACCTAAATCGTGCAGTATAAGAATCACATAAAATGAACATGTCCACTAACCAAATATTCCTCAATGGAGTGGAAATTGAGATTAAATCCCTTACCTCATGTCTAAGTTGTCACTTAAGAGAAATAACCTCATGTATAATTGTTTGATTGTATTATATTTTCATAATATCACAATATAAATATCAATGATATCATATAATACCCATATATAATTTTTTATTTCAATTTTATTAGTATTATTTTAATATTATACATGTTTTTGGTGGTAAATACTTTCTTATTTTTGTATGTTTTAATTTGGTAGTTCTGGTACTTGTATATTTGTAGTGGCTATAAAATCTCTAGGATTTTATTAATGAAATAGGTATCATATGTACTCAATATATATATATATATAGTTATAGACATCCATAAAACATGAAGACAGACAAATGAATTACACTGCTCATGAAGATGGTAGTCCATATGTATGCATAAATAATAATGTATCTGACACCCAAAACAATGTATTACACCTCTCATGGGGATGGTAGACCGTACGTATGGATAAATGAATTTTTAAATATTTTACTAAGAAAAAACAATTATTGGTCCATAATAATTAATCATTTGAGAGTTATTATTATATCAAATATTTTCATTAAATCATCTCTTATTACCATCAACATAATACATAAAGGAAAAACATACAACATCAATTCACAGAGGTATTAGTCCTCACGTAAGCACAATCTAAATTATTATTTCCCAATGGATTAGAAGTTAATAAGGTATAAATGATTTTATTGTTATAGAAACCTAGTTATTTCATTAATATAATATATAAATAGTAGTTTTAACATTTTAAATATAACATCCCAATTAAATAATGAGTAATAATTTTTCATATTTATTAATATTTGTTAATTAAATATTAATTTTACTTTAAAGGGGATGTTATGTTTGATGGCTCACCCGATACGCAACAATTGGTTTCTTTGAAATCATACGTTGTACACTAATAATATAATATTATTATTTTAAATGGTAGTTAACACCTAGAAATTGTTTTAGCTGAAATGAATATAACTAAATAAAATATTATTATACATGTTTGTTAAATGTTTTTACATTTATCTAATAAAAGTTTGAGGCTTAAAATGTGAATTAATCTAATTTTAAGCATAATTTACTTTAAATGTAGATTTACCACCTTTTGATGGAGAACCCTCTTTAAATAATGTTTTTGTCACTTTCATATGTTCTTTTTGATAAAATAATGTTCTTAATTAGAACTAGGACATCAAAATTCACTTTGGGTAAGATTTTGGTATTTTTTCTGATAAAATTCAGTTTTTGATGAATAGTGAAAATACTATATTTCAATTCAAAATTGCCTTTTAATCTAATTTATTTATATGGTTTGATTATATTTTTTATTGGTTTTAAATTGTAATTAGATTATATTTTTAGCATTTAATCCAATGGTGGTCATTGGAATTAATTTCACATTGAAATTTGACATAAACAAGTGTAAATCTTTTGATAGTTATTGTATCTTAGAAACAGGCAATTTGTTTTGACAATAGGGATTTAATTTTAAATTAATTAATGAAACTTATATTTTTTTAATTTGGTAAAATAGACATAATTTTTGAATTTGGAATATCAAATATAGCTTAGGCGGATGTTTTGGTATTTTTCTGAAAAAACTTTATTTTTTGATGAATAATGAAACCTCTTACTAGTAGTTAAAAAACTGAATTTTTCATTTAAATGATATTTTACCACTTCTGTGAAATGAATTTTGAAAATATGATATACATGGTTGTTATTAGTAAGTATAATATGATTAAATACCATGAAAATAATTTTTTGTGAATATTAACTTTTAACTTTTATTTACCGCTGTTAAAGGTAAATAGGATAATTCAAGGTAAAAAAGAATATTATAATAATTCAAAATTATCTTAACACTTGTCCTAACCTTATTTAATGACTAATGGCCAACTAGGAGCATCATTTGGTAGATTTTGTGACCCCTTTTATTCACTTATTAATGATATTGACACTTTAGATTATTTAATTTAATGTAAAGGCAAAAAAGACAGAAACAAAAATCTTTTAGTAAATTAACTTTTATATGGTGTTGTATAAGTAAGATTTTTTACTATAAATATTGGTTGGAAAGCTAAAATTATTTCCAAAATCTTAGTATTTTGTTTTAAATTTTTTTTACATAGAATACATTAAATTATTTATCACACAATAATGATACAGTATTTACCTCATTAATAAATGATTTAAATAGATAAGATTATAAGTATTGAAATATTATCCAAAACTTATCCAATTCTAATTGGATGATATTATTTCTACATTGAGTCACCTTATCTTTGACATTAATGATTTTTGGACCTTTAGAAACTGAATATCATTATATAATAAAATAATATTTTCACACTTTCCTAAAGAGCCCCTCCTCCCACTTATAAAAGGAGACCGTTTCTAACCAATTGCTCACACCTCTCAAGCCCCTTGTCTCGTCCAACCCCTTCCCAAATAATCTCTCAAGATCCCCGCTTCCTCATAAATACATAAATTAGGCAGAAGGTACATCAAGAATTCATTTAGGTTCACACCAAAGGAAGATACCCAAATTAAAGATAACAATTTCTCTTAAATTATTTTGTTTTATTTTACTTATCCAACCCCCAAAACTCTTTTTATTTTTTTATTGTAACACCCTGAGATTTTATGATTTTTTTTTTAATTTTATTGATTTCTTGTGTTGTAATCTACACCAAAATGAGCTTTTACTACACGCATCCCGTACATGGCTTGCATTACAAGCAATCGCAACCTTCCACAATAGCGTGTGTTGTACGCAATACTGAGTTTCACTAAACAACGATATGTTATATAAACTATCCATTATGAATAGTAATACCAACTTTTTGAAATTTTATAAATTTTATCTTTTGAAATGGACTTCATTTTTGGATTCGTAATATTGAAATTAGCCTAGGGTGAATTTTTTGTATTTTTCTAAAAAGTTTCAATTTTTGATGAACAGTGAAAGCACTGGGTTACTATTCAAAAAACGACTTTTTATTAAAATAATTATTTATTTTATTTAAATTTATTTTATTTAAAAATTGATACATAATACTTATATAAGTTCAATGTAATTCATTGGAGTAATTTTATAATAATTTTAGATATATTAAAATTTTATTGAACTTTTCACCGTCTTTTACCCACATCCTAGAAGAATTTGGAAATTTATATAAAACAAAATTTTACCGCTTCTGTGAGTGTAATTTTGAAAATCCGAGAGACACGGTTAATATCAAGGACTAAAATGTGGTTCAATTAGATGAAAATAATTTTTGGTGAATAGTAACTTTTCAGTTTTATTTACCACGGTTAAAAGTAAATTTGGTAATTAATGGTAGAAATGATATTAATATTATCCTAACACATGTCCTAATTCTATTGGATAAGTATAATTTGACCAAAACAACAATAGGAATAAAACATGACCATTTAGGTCCACTTGGATTAGATTAGGACATTTATTATTAATTTATTTAAAGAAGGGTTAAAATAGTGAAAATCAATGTTTAATAACTAAATTTTTTTTAATATAGGGTTATACATAAGCTAAATTCGACTATAAATATTTATTATAAAGCTAAAATTATTTCTTACCTAACGGTATATTATTTATAATTTTTAGACATTAAATAATTTACGTTATTTAAGACACAATGGTGATGCACTAATTACCTAAATAATGAAATATTAAAATAATTGATATTATAAATACCCAAATAAATGTAATTTGAGACTTTTTATGAATTAAACTAATTTTCTAGGTTAATATGACATTTTATTATTTATATAATTAACGTTTTTTAACTAATCATGCTTTTATGATTTTCACAAAACTCAATTACCAAATAGTGTCAAAATTGACATAAAATAGTTTTAAAAAAAAAATTTATATTATTAATTCTTATTTTATTCCTAAAAATATAAGGATTGGAAAAATGACTTAGATAAGGTTATATATATCAATATTCAATAACTTGGGGTTCGTTTGGCTTGTTATAGTATGTTTATTAACCTTATAGAGTAAAAAACAAGAAGACAAGGTAAAGGTTAAATTATTTAACTTAGAGTTAAATCTAAATGATAAGTCTAAAATTGTAACCTAAACTTGTCTAAAATCTATTGGTTGAGAGTAATTCGACCCATACACACATTATCTTCTAAATAAATCAATTTTGAGCTATTATAAACCTAATATGTCTTTATTATAAAATAATATTTTGAGTTTTTCCAATGGTGCCCCTCTCCTCCCTTATAAAAAGGGCACCCCTTCCCTCTTCTCTTCACACCATTTTGAGCCTTTAAGTTCGTCCAAAATCTTCCCATTTCTATTCTCCACTTCCCTAGAAACATTCCGGAGGTTCTGGTATTCTCAAAAGACCAACTCTACTTCCTTAAGAGAAGGCTTAAAGGAGGTGCGTCGAAGAAGAGGTAATCTCTTCTTCCGATTCTCTCAAGTTTCTTTCTTATTCAACTTCTTCTTATTTAGTTATATCATTATAAAGTAATTAAATCAGTATTACTTATATACTGATATGTTATTATAAATATGAAACAACTGTATTTCACCTTCTATCCATCCTACGGAAAAAGAAATCATCGCGCGTGCGTACGTACAGAATACCGTCTCCACACTGTGGTGTAATCTGTTTTCAACCACCACCTTAATTGGATGAGTAAAATGGTGTAAATAAATAAATATATATCATTATTGTAATGTGATATTTACTGTGAAATATTATAAATACACTTCAATTCAATTCTACGATCATGGGAATGGTATCATCACTCGTGCGTACGTACGGACTACCGTCTCCACGACGCGATGAGATTAATTCTCCATGTTAACCATCCATGAATGAGTATAAAGTATATATAATAAGTAATCATGAAATACATGAGATAATAATGATACTGGATTCATGTGTATATATGTGTATTTCATCTACATAATTCCATTCAATTCAATAAGGAAACGAAAATAACGTTCATGCGTGCGTACGACCTACCGTCTCCATGAACATTGTATTTCACTCCATTTATCGATCTATCATATATATATGTATATGCTGAAAATATATTATATATAAATCATGTTTTACATTTTCAAATTAAGTAAATCAGTATATAAGTAACAATATCAAGAACAACAAGTCCAAACATGTATGATAAATAAAACGTTTTACCCAAAATGCTTCTTTAACAAGAAATTTACAAAAGAACTGGTAATATAAAGCCATAAGTGAACCACATATGATATCATAACAATGAATATGATTCTGTAATAATTCAATGACTTTATTTAAATCATTATACAGGAGGATCAGATACATATGAAGCATATCAGACCTGAGGTAAGGGATAATTATTCCAATCTCATTCTTATCCGAAATTGGTTATTCGTAAGTATTTACTAGGGTTATGTATATTATCCAGGTCCATATGTTCTCAAAAAAATTTCATAAAATGTTTACTTTTATTACATTTATTTTTAAAGTCATTTTAACCCATTTTTACTTTTACCACATCGTATGGAAGGAATCTTTCTTTTGTTTACCATACAAGGCACTTTTTTGACTTTTCCGGAAAATGTACGAGAAGAATGTTTTTATCTTATACGGAATGAATGGATTTTTACGGTTTTATAAGTCCTTATTTTCATGAAGCTCAATCCAAAATATTTTTTGAAAATTTTCAATAAAATACTTATCTTTCAAAAATTTCATGGAATTTTGTGAAAATAAAATTATTTTGAAGAAGAAAAGATATTTTCCTCCAGAATTCATTTCAAGTGTTTTATCAAAACCATTCTCCATCTAAGATGAAATTATTTCGTATGTGTATGTTTCAAGTATAATTTATCTATGATTTACATGGTTTCAATTTTCTTATTATGAAATATCCATTTGTTTTATATGTATTATGTGATGATGGGATGATGTTTATGAAACCCATTTTATTTGTTTGGGTTGTGGTGAATGTTTTATGTTTATTTTGTGGCACAAGTAAAATGGTTTCATTATGATATTGGTGGGACCTATATCACCCTCCAATGCATTGGGTAAAGATTTATATCTCATGAGATAGACATGGCTGGAATGGTAAGTTAATCTGATTCAGTGTTACAGGACTGAAACTAGGAGTGAACTTGATTCAGAAAGGAACTTTGTCCACTAAGATGGTCTTCGCAACAATGCCTTGGCTACCATGGAAATTATATCATGTGCATAATGTTTTTCCACAATTATAAGTTTTATTCCCAAGCTATTTTATCAAGATTGATGTTCTATTATGATCTATTCCTTACGTACTTCCATGTTTTATTTAATTTTTCATGATTTCGATGTTTAAACATTATGTTCATGTTTTTTAGTACAAATGTATATGATTTGTTTTATTTTCTCCATGCGTACCCTTACTGAGAATTTGAGCTCACCCTTTTATATGTTTTCTTTTCCCCAGTATTTAAATAAAGGTTTGAAGTAAAAAAAACAAAAAGGGGAAGATCTTTATTGGAGATGTTGAAGATCTTTCATCACGATTAGAAGATTATATTCCGGGTTTCCAAAGACACTAAACTATTAAAATCCCTATGTGTCTGTTTTTTTTATGTATTAAGTATTCCGCAAAATTAATGTAATGACTATGTACGTCAAGCATCAAGTCTCTACAGTTGGTATCAAAGAAATGGTTTAGTTATCCTTTGGAAACTAGGATGTGAAAACTTTAGTGAAATCCCTAGATATAATTCTAAATATGTCTAGGGATGTCTTTAAGGTTAAGGATACATATAGGTTATAGTCCTATAATTTCGATAACGATCATAGAATTAAACCTAAGATGTTAGATATTGAAGGTAATCCCCCTTGATTATGATTTTGGACTCTCACATTATTTTTTTTTGGGTTTTAGAAAATGGCTGGGAATGGTAAGATTCACGATAATGGAGGATATGTTGGACAATGGAATTATATTCTTCATGAGAAAACGAATGAAATTGGATGTGGAGGTCCACATATCGTTATTATGCCTAATCATAAATCTCATAATATGATCAATAATCTCTACTTTGGTAAGTTTCCTGACTCATCTAATAAGAGATAGATGGAGTTTCATGATGATCATAGGGTAAGGAAAGTTCAATTTCTATCAAGTAAATCATGTGGGAAGAGGCATCAAGAAGAATGTTTCAAAGGAACAGGAAGACGCTTTGGGTGCAGAAAAGGACACAAATCCAGTAAGTGCAATGGAAAAGGTTCACTTAACACCATGGAGAAGGATAATGGTATTTCTACGACATCAACAATGATTAGATTTTTTAAATGTGGAATGTATGGGAATTATGAAAACCAATTCCCTAAGAGAAAATATCATTAAGAGAATCAGCATGGTCATATGGGTAGTATTTATGTTTATGATGATGGGGAGACTACAAATGATATACGAGATGACAGAAGTGTTGAAGCTCATTCAGTTGTTTAAGAAGGTAGTGTAATGATTGTATGTTTATTAAGAGTTATGTTGTATTATTAATGGTACAATGGAATAAAGAATCATCTAAGGATTGTTACACTATTATTTTTCCTAAAGTATTTGAAAGTATATGTTTAATGGTATTGGTAACCATGAAAGGTTAATCAGATATTTTTGGAAGGAAGATGATATGCATATAAAGAGAAAATAATATGTTTGATAGTATTCATGATCTCATGATTTTTATAAGGACTAAGTGATATCATGGTTTGAGTATATAGAATTTTGGGATTTTGGTATGTGGAAAGAGTTAATCTTTGACAGCACTCATGTTTTCACTAAGTTTCAATGGGTATTCATTTTTCAAGAGAATACATGATTAAGGCCATCGAATGATTGGAATGTGACTAACAAGACATATCTTATGATATATGGGGATCAACGATGGTATTAATATGCTTATTATATGAACTCTCTGGTAATCGTTTTCACTATAATATGAGATTGGACAGCAGTATTTTGGATAAGCCAAAAGATTGGAATAGATTATGTTGGACATAAGTTAGTATTGTTTAAGGCTATAACTATTTCAATATTATTGATGAAATGTTATAATAATGTATTTTTAGAAAAAAGGACAACTTGCAGGATGGGCGACAACCCGTCACGTCAGACAAGGCTGTGGCAATCAAACCCACAACCGAAGTGTGACATGCCTTTATTTCCGACCACTATCCTACAGGAAGTCCCTGGTTATTAGAAACTAGTTATATTTTATTATGCAAGAAGAGATATGATGCATAAGTCTATTTTGGAACCATATCTGATTAATCTCACAATTGATGGACTTATGTATATAACTTGTGCAAACTTATGTTTGAGACAGACAGAATGACCTTTCATTCTATCGCATGATCAGTTATGACTTCTTGAAAGACAAATTCAACT
The DNA here is from genome assembly GCA_963277665.1 of Viscum album. NCBI lineage: Eukaryota > Viridiplantae > Streptophyta > Magnoliopsida > Santalales > Viscaceae > Viscum > Viscum album. The sequence continues at coordinate 962,082,052 of OY728127.1, forward strand.
TCATTTTTTAAAGTGATGAAGTGGAAATTGTTCAAGGCATGAAAAATGGTGAGGTTTTACCAAAATAATGTAATTATTTCTTCTAATTAAAATTATTCAACATTAGGGAAATGATCTTGAAAACCAAAAATGTTGTCCTAGGGCCCTTATATCCGATAAATCAGATGGTGCCCTAGATCATCACAAATGTACGTCTTTGTTATTTTGGCCTTTTTCATAGCCATGTTCTCTACCACTCTCCACCAGAACATGATGGTTATATTTCTCTTACATGTCCATATTTTCACCTATGTTCTCCTACGTGGAAACCCGCTGATTAGTTAATTTGGGTAACAGTTACGATTCATACTTTATTTTTTAATGTTATGTTTTGTTATTCAATTTTACTATGTGGGTTTCAATTAAAGAAACTTTCAAGTAGAAAACCATTTATAACCCCGATGAATTTCGCGGGCGAAATTAATTTTAAGGGGGGTAGAATGTAACACCCCGAGATTTTATGAAAAATATTCTTTTTAATTTTATTGATGTCTTATGTTGTATTCTACACCAAAATAATCTTGTACTACACGCATCCCGGACGTGGATTGCATTACATGCAATCACGACCTTCCACGATAGCGTGTGTTGTACGCAATACTGAGTTTCACTAAACAATGATATGTTATATAAACTAGCCATTAGGAATAGTAATACCCACTTTTTTAAATATTTTAAATTTTACCATTGGAAATGGAATTCATTTTTGGATTTGGAATATCGAAATTATCCTAGGGTGAATTTTTGGTATTTTTCTGAAAACATTCTATTTTTGATGAATAGTGAAAACATTAGGTTACTATTCAAAATAGATTTTGTATTTAAATAATTTTATATTTTATTTAAATTTATTTTAGATAAAAATTGATACATAATATCTATATACGTTCAATGTAATTCATTGAAGTCATTTTATAATAATTTTGGATATATAAAAATTTTATTGAACTTTTCACTGTCTTTTACCCACCTCCTAGGACAATTTGGGAATTCTTATAAAACATAATTTTACCGCTTCTATGAGTGAATTTCAAAATTCCTAGAGACACTGTTAATATCAAGGACTAAAATGATGTTCAATGAGATGAAAATAATATTTGGTGAATAATAACTTCTCACTTTTATTTACCACGGTTAAAAGTAAATAGGGTAATTAAGGGTACAAATGATATTAATATTACCCTAACACATGTCCTAATTCTATTAGATAAGTATAATTCTATAAAAAACAACCTTAGGAATAATACATGACCATATAGGTCCACTTGGATTAGATTAGAACATTTGTTATTATTTATTTAAAGAAGGGTTAAAATAGTTAAAATCCATGTTTAATAACTAAATTTTTTTTAATATTGGGATATACATAAGCTAAATTTTACAATAAATATTCATTAGAAAGATAAAACGATTTCCTAGCTAATGATATTTTATTTATAATTTTTAGACATTTAAGTATTTATGTTATTTATGATACAATGGTGATGCAATACTTACCAAAATAATGAAATATTAAAATAATTGATATTATAAATACCAGAATAAATGTAATTTTAGACTTTTTATAAATTCAACTAATTTTATAGGTTAATATGACATTTTATTATTGATATAATTAACTTTTTTTGAACTAATCGTATTATTATGATTTTTACAAAAATAAATTACCAAATAGTGTCACAATTGACATAAAATAGTTTAAAAAAACTATAATATTATTAATTTTTATTTTATTACAAAATATATAAGGATCATCCTAATGACTTAGATAAGGTTATATATATTAATAATAAACAACTTGGGGTTATTTTGTATTGTAATAGTATTTTTATTACCTTATAGTGTAAGAAAACAAGAAGACATTGTAAAAGTTAAATTATTTAACTTAGAGTTAAATCTAAATGATATGGTTAAAATTGTTCCCCAAACATGTCTAAAATCTATTTGTTGAGAGGATTTCGACCCATCCTCTCTTCAGCTTAGAAATAAATCAATTTGGAGCTATTATAAACCGAATATTACTTTATTATAAAATAATATTTTGAGTTTTTCCAATGGTGCCCCTCTCCTCCTATATAAAAAGGGCACCCCTTCCCTCTTCTCTTCACACCATTTTGAGCCTTGAATCTCGGCCAACCCCTGCCCATTTCTCTTCTCCAATTCCCAAGAAACATTATGGAGGTTCTGGTATTCTCAAATGACCAACTCTACTTCCTTAAGAGAAGGCTTAAAGGAGGTCCGTTAAGGAAGAGGTAATCTCTTCTTCTCATTCTCTCATGTTTCATTCTTCTTCAACATCTTCTTCTTTATTTGTCTCATTATAAATCAATAACATCAGTATTAATTATATATTGATATGTTATTATAAATATGAAACAACCCTATTTCACCTTCTATCCATCCTACGGAAAATGAAATCATCGTGTGTGCATACGTACGGAATACCATCTCCACGCTGTGCTGTAATATGTTTTCGACCACGACCTTAATTGGATAGGTATAATTGTAACACCCTGAGATTTTATGAGAAATATTTTTTTATGTCTTACGTTATACGCAAAACGAACGGAATCTTTCACAACACACAATACTGACTTGGCTTGCATTACATGCAATCACGACCTTCCCTGATAGCGTGTGTTGTACGCAATACTGGGTTTCACAAAACAACGATATATTATTATGGACTAGTCGTTATGAATATTATTAACTAAATTTTGAATTTCATAACATTATTATTCATCTTACACATTTTCTAGTACATGGTAAGTGAACAAGATAATTGTTTTGGGTAAAATTAATATTTTTCAAAAAAAATGCAGTTTTGCGGCCTTTTGATGGTGCACCCACATTAAATCTAGTTTTTTACATGTTTATAAGTTCAATTTGACAAAATGAAATTCTTATTTGGAATAAAGATATAAAAATTTACTTTGGATAAATTTTTGATATTTTTCTGATAACTTTCATATTTTGAGGAATAGTAAAAATACGATAATTTTTAATTAAAAACTTCTTTTTTCATTGAGATAATTTATATGGTTAAATTATAATATTTAATGGTTTTAAAGTATAAATAGAATATATTTTTACCATTTAATATAATTTATTTCATTATAATTAATTTCACATTGAATTTATAGGTAAAAACATTTCAATCTTTGGCAATGTTTTAACTTCTAAAACCCGTTTTTTAACAATGAGATTAATTTTAAATTAATTACTAAAACTTATGGGTTTTTAATTTTTAAAAATGGATTCCATATTTGTATTCAGTGGGTCCAAATTATGTTAATAGCCTGATTTTTATTTTTGGGCATTATGAATAGTAACTACGGTAAATTTTATTTACCCTATTTAAAGGTAAATCGGGTAATTAAGGGTAAATATAAGATTATAAAATTACCCTAACACATGAAAAATACTATTGAATGACTAAACGTAGACCCATATCACATAAGGGTCAGATTACATTCATTTAATGGACTTTTTTCCAAAAATATAATTTTATTATTATTAAAAACCAAATAAAGTGACAACATGTCACTTTCTTAAATATTATAAGTATAATAAATTTAATATAGTGATAAACGTAATGAAACATCGATCATGAGTAGACTACAGAGAGCTAATGCAATTATAGACATAATATAAATCTATTTAGAATTTTTAGGGATTAAATAATTAGAATTAATTTTGACACAATATTGATGTTGAAATTATTTTATTAATTAAAATATCAAATAAATGGTTTTAAAAATAATAAAATAAATATTATATGAACTATTTATTTTGCTCCAAAAATTTTCAAGATACATATGACATTTTATGAATCTATTAAATATTTTAGTTCGAACATATCTTCTTTATATATTTTATTTAAATTCAAATAATTGAATATTGTCAAAATTTACACTATTGTTATAAAATATTATAAAATAGTTTAAAAATCACAAAAATATTTAAAAATTATAAATTAAAATTTATATGGTTAAAACTGTCATAATGTTTCAAATTATGGAATATTCAAAACACATATGTAATTATATATAATAATTTAAAAATTAAAATATTATTAACACAAATAAAATTAAATTGATAAATAAGGATAAATCAAGTTGAAATGTTTAATATAAATTCCTAACATGTATAAATTTTATTTTTTGATGATATTAAAACCCTATATCATCTTATATTCTGATATGAGTCATTTTGGAAGTTTTTATATGGGGTTGGGATTTAATATAAACTAATATTTCTTATATTTCCAAAGGTTCCCCTCTCCTCCCTTATAAAAGGGCACCTCCTCCCTATCCTCCTCACACCAATTTGAGCCTTCAAGTTCGGCCAAACCCTACCCATTTCACTTCCCCACTTCCCTTGAAAAATCCTAGAGGTCCTGGTCTTCTTCAAAGACCAATTTTAGTGCCCTAAGAGAAGGTCTCAAAGAGGTGCTTCATAGAAGAGGTAATGTCCGTTACCGATTCTTTCAACCTTATTTCTTCTTCTACTTCTTCTTCTTTAGTGGTTTCATTATGAAGTAGTAACATAAGTATCACTCATATACTAATATGTTATTATAAATATGAAACAACCCTATTTCACCATCTATCCATCCTATGGAAAACGAAATCACCCCGCGTGCGTATGTACGGAATACCATCTCCACGCCGTGGTGTAATCTATTTTCCACCACCACATTACTTGGATGGGTATAATGGTGTAAATAATGACTATATATGATTATTTTAAAGTGATATTGATTCTTAAATTGTACACATACACTCCAATACAATTCCACAATCATGGGAACGATATCATCGCTCATGCGTACGTACGGAATACCGTCTCCACGATGTGATGTGACTCGTTCTACATGATCTTCATTACATAATGATTATATAAATTAATTTAATGAATAAATTTGATATATATTAAACTAATATCATTATGGAAATGAACTGTCTATAACCAAAAAAGAGGAATAAGAATTTATGCAACAAAACACCCATACGAACATAAGGCAATAAACACCCGAATAACAAGTAGCAATGAAATATTACTAATAAGAAGCTAATAATATGACCATATATGATATCATAAAATTAATTATGATTCTGGAATAAGTCAATGACATTATTTAAATCATTATACAGGATGTTCAGACACTTACGAAGCAAATCAACCTAAGGTAAGGGAAAATCGCACAATCTCATTTTTATCCGAGATTGTTTATACTTAAGAATTTACTGGGGAATATTTATCATACACATCAATGTTTCCTCAATATGTAATATTATTTCCATCCACCTACAATTTTTTAAATCCAATTTTACCCTTCAGTGAGTTTTAGTAAAAGATATGAAAGGAATCTTTTGTCGTTTTTCGTACGAGGTACATTTTTACTTTTCTGGCCAAAGTACGGGAAGAATGTTTTTTTTCACTTATACGGAATGAATGGATTTTTACAGAATTATTTCCATGAAACATCCTTTACTATCATTCAAGTTAATTTTTAATCAACTTCTTTTAGTTCAAAATCATATGACATGTTGATAAAGGAAAATGTTTTTGAAGTAGAAATGATATTTTCCCCAAGAACAGAGTTCAAGTGTTTTATCAAAATTATATTCCATCTAAGATAATATAGGGTTCTATTTCTATCCCTATTTTTACATTGATTTGATTATGTTATTATGGAATTATTTTTATGATGTCCTTTTATCTTATATGGATTATTTTATGATGGCATGATGTTTAAGATTCCAATTTTTATTACATGGGTTATGCTATGATGTATGATTTATGATTTGTGTCACACATAAGAATGGTTTCATTATGAGATGGGTGGGACCTATATCTCCCTCTAATGCATTGGGTAAAGATTTATATCTCATGAGATATACATGGATGGAACGGCAGTTTAAACTGGTTCAGTGAAACAGGACTAAAATGAGGAGTGAAATCGGTTCAGAAATGGACTTTGTCTGCTAAGATAGTCTTGGCTATAAGTCTTGACTACTAAGAAATGATTCTCTATGGTTATGTGTTTATTCCACAAAGTTTCATGTTTTATGTTATGATTATTGGGATTACATTTCACTGCTATGATTTATCCCATCTTTGAAATTATGATCTCTTTTTCAGGTTAAGATTTCAAAAGTGTTATGTTCTTATGAATATGATCTGATTGATATTTCTTTTGTTTGCCCTTACTGAGAATTTGAGCTCACACTTTTGTATGTTTTCTTTCCATAGGTCAGGAATAAGGTTATTAAGTAGGATATGCCAAAGAGACTCTAGATATGATGAAATAAATGGGAGACAATGTAGATGCTTTACGAACCAGTTGTTTATCTTTCCCAGTTTCTAAAGACACTATACGTATACGGTACTTTCATGGTTTTGTTATTATTTGTAATAATTATGATTCAATTTTGAATAAATAACCATGTATGTAAATTATGGGTCTTTATAGTTGATATCAGAGGAAAGGTATAGTTAACCCTTGTAAACTAGGATGTGAAATCCTTAGTAAGAAATCTAAGGATATGTCTAAGCATAGAACACAATCTTAGTGTTTTAGAAATGGTCATGAACAACTTATGATAAGACCTTAAGTGTGAGATGTTATTCTTGATTATATGGTTTTCCTATTATAATTAGTGTTTCTCACACTATTTTTCTTGGTTTATTCAATGGCTGAATCCCGGAGGAACCGTGTTAATGCAGAATGCGACGGGAAATGTAATGATTATCCCCCTAAGCAACCAAACGTTATGGGAGCTGGAATGCAGAATCTTGTAGCCATGATCACACAACTTTCTCAAGCTATGAATCATGCAGGACTTCCAAACGAGAAAAGGAGGGAGCAACATTCTGTTGAATTCTTCATGAGGTAGCATCCACCTTCATTCAGTGGGTCTTCTAATCCATTAGTGGCAGAACAATGGATCAGTACCACTGAAAAGATATCTTCAGTTCTTCAATGTATTGAACATGATAAAGTCATCTTAGCAGTGTATCATTTGGAAGGTGATACTGATCAATGGTGGAATCTTATTAAGAATATGAGGTAAAGAGATGAAATTGAGTCCATGGAATAGGATGAGTTCATGAACTTATTTTTCAATAAGTATTTCCCTCGTATTCTTCAAACAAAGATAGAGAAGGAATTTCTTCAACTGAAGAAAAAGGATGATGAATTTGTTGGTACCTATGAAGAATATTTTACAAGACATGCATGGTATGCTTCCGGAATTACTATCTAACCTGAGAGTAAGATCGATCGATTCTTTAGTGGATTAAAACCATGTCTTCGAAGAGTGTTAGCCATAAGGGACTTCAATAGCTATGAGGAAATTGTTTGATGTTATCTCAAGGTTGAGATGGAGATTGGTGTAACCCATCAGTCATATGGGTTTGATAAGAAGAGGAAAATGTAATTGAAAGGAAAATCTAAAGACCACACTGAAAAGAAGATGAGTTTTCCCTTATGCTCAAAGTGTGTAAAAAAACAGGGAATAAATTGATTTAAGGGGACAAGCATATGTTATAAGTGTGGAAAAGAAGGTCATCGGGAAATTGAATGTCGACATAATGGGAAGAAGATGTCTAATGATGCAAACAAAAGAAGGGATACACAGAATCAACCTACTACACTTCAATGTTTCAAGTGAAAGGAGATGGGGAATTATGCCAATCAATACCTTAATCCATGGGTTGATGATGATGATCGACGTCAACAAACTCTTAAGGCCAAAGACAAAGGAAAGTCACATGCAATTACGATCAGCGATGTGGAGTAAGACAACGAAGTGGTGAGAGGTACACTGACCATCCACTCTAAAGTAGAAAATGTTTTATTTGATTCTGGATCCACCCACTCTTTTATTTTTGAATAATTTTATAAGGATATTGATGTATTACCTCAACAATTAGATGTTGAGTTGGCTGTGACAACTCCTAATGGCACAACAGTCACATCAAATGTTTACAATTCTTCTCCAATTGATGTTTGTGGGAATGTGCTTCCTTCAAATCTTGTGATCCTTCCTATAGTGGAATTTGATGTGATTCTTGGCACGGATTGGCTTTCTTTATATGGAGCTCATATCAATTGCCAAAGAAGGGAAGTCAAATTTCATATTCCAGATCAATCTATGATCGTCTATCGATGCAAGGATGAACATAACCTTCCAGTGGAAATTTCTTCCATCTTATGGGTCTTGATTCCACTAAATGAAGGTTATCTATCTGAAATGGTTGGAGAGGAACTCACGATTAATAATATGCCCATTGTATGGGAATTTTATGATGACTTTTCAGAGGAATTACTAGGTCTTCCACCAAATCATGAAGTTTATTTTTCAATAGAACTGATACCGGGTTCTTTGCCTATTTTAAAGATACCTTATATAATGGCCCCAATTGGGTTGTAGGAATTGAAGAAACAACTCCAAGAGAATATTGATTAAGGATTCATATGCCCTAGTGCGTCACCTTGGGGAGCACATGTTCTGTTTGTTAAGAAGAAAGATGGATCAATGAGACTCTGCATTGATTGTCGGTAACTTAACAAGATCACTATCAAGAACAAATATCATCTCCCATGCTTTGATGAACTATTTGAAAAACTAAACGGAGCTCAATACTTTTCCAAGATTGATCTTTGTTCAGGGTATCATCAATTAAGTGTCAAATGGGAGGATATACAAAAGACGGCTTTCCGTACAAGGTATAGACACTATGAATTTATAGTGATGACATTTGGTCATACTAATGCCCCTTCTATCTTCATGGATCTGATGAATAGAGTCTTTAGAGACTATCGTGATCGGTTTGTGGTAGTCTTTATAGATGATATTCTTGTCTATTTAAAGAGAAAGGAAGAACATGAAGATCACTTGAGAATTTTATTAAAGACCCTAAGAAAGGATAAGCTTTATGAAAAATATACCAAGTGTGAATTTTGGCTTCAAAAAGTTGCATTTTTGGGTCACATAATCTCAAAAGAGTGGATATCTGTGGATCCAGCAAAAATAGAGGTTATTGAAAGATGGTCGAGACCAACAACAGCAACTAAGATCTGAGTTTTTCTTGGTTTGGATGGATATTACAGACGTTTTGTGAATGATTTTTCAAGGATATCTAACCCACTCACCAAGTTGACTCGGAAGGGAGTTATGTAACACCCCAAGCTTCCATGGTACACTTCTCTTTGAATAATACAATAGTCTGTGTTGTACGCAACTTCGAGTTCTAACACACACCAGAACCAATCAAAATAGTCATTATGAATAGTAATACTTAATTTTTAAAATTTTATCCTTCCAAATGGACTTCGTTTTTAGATTCGGAATATCGAAATTAGCCTATGTTGATTTTTTGGTATTTTTCTGAGAACTTCCAATTTTTTATGAATAGTAAAAAATAATTAAAAACAACTTTTTTAATAAAAATAATTTATAGTGATAAGTTATACTATTGAGTGGTTTTAAAGTGTAATTAGAATATATTATTACCATTTTATCCAATGGTGGTCATTATAATTAATTTCACATTGAAATTGGACATAAACAATTGTCAATCTTTTGATATATATTGTTTCTTAAAAACACGCTATTTGTTGTGACAGACGGAATTAATTATAAAATTAATTAATGAAACTTATATGTTTGGAATTTTGTAAAATAGACATCATTTTTTGAATTCGGAATATCAATTATAGCTTAGGGTGAAATTTTGGCATTCTTCTGAAAAACTTCAATTTTTTATGAATAGTGAAACCACTATGTGGTAGTTAAAAAACTAATTTTTCATTTATATGAAACATTACCACTTCTGTGGTTTGATTTTCAAAAATCCTACATAAATTGTTGTCATTATGAAGTAAAATTTGGTTCAATGGGATAAAAATAATTTTTGGTGAATAGTAACTTTTATGTTTAATTAATCGCCATTAAAGGTAATTAGTGAAATTTAAGGTAAAAATGATATTATTAAAATATGAAAATACCTTTACACTTGTCCTAACCCTATTGTATGAGTCATGGCCGACCATGAAAATCCATGGGTCAACTTGGGGACCCCATGGAGCTCCTTTGGTAGGAAAATGACATAAAAAACGTTTTATTTAATGTTAAAATAAAAATGTCACAAACATGAGTTGTTTTACTAAAACAATTTTTAAATGGGGTTATACAAGTCATATTTTTGACTATAAGTATTCATTAGAAAGATAAAAATATTTCCTACATCATGATATTTGTTTTATAATTTTTAGAAATTAAATAAATTAAATTATTTATGACACCATGTTGATGCATCGATTACCTCATTAATTAACGATTTAAATAAAATAAACGATAATGTAAAATCTAAGACTTACACTTGTCCAAAGCCTATTGGATGAGTATATTTCGAACCCTTATCACCTTATCCTTGAAATATATAAGTTTGGGACCTTTAAAATCCGAAACTCATTATATAATAAAGTAACATTTCATTACATTCCAAGAGTGCCTCTCCACTCCTCTTATAAAAGGCCCCAACCACTACCCCCTTATTCACACTGTCAAAGACTTTTGGCTCGGCCAACCTCTACCCAAATAATCTCTCAACTTCCCTCTATTACTCCTATAAGCCTCACTTTGGGTATAATTCTTCCCAAGGAAGCCATTGTCTCAAATCAAAAAGAGGTACCCGATTTTAAGGTAATGTCTTCTTTTATGATCTTTTGTTTTATTTTTCTTCTCTAACCCCCTAAACTAAATTATTACTTTCTTTTATAACAACACCAGTATCTAAAATATACTAGGATGTTGTTATGATAATTATTTGATTTACAATTACACACACCTTCGTCTAATGGTTAAAGAACATATTGTTTCTGTGGGTGGCGAAATACTGCCTCACGAAACGATGATTGTTCAATATTCCTTTAACTCCTAAAATGGTGGCCATTTTGATGAAACTATTTTCATATATGATATATATTATTTTTATGTTTTCCTTATGCTTCTATATTTCTCATTTATGGCATACCTTTATGATTTCCATTATAGGTAAGCGCGATAATTTCATTTTAGAAAGTGCGGACTACCACCCCCTCAAAGTGATTTCAATCGTTAATGCCATATGTGGGACGTATAAAGTATGGAGTACATGATATTATATATGATATTGTAATGGAATTATAATATACCTTTATGTAATTATATCTTCATTCCATTACATATGAAAATGAAATGAAAGTAGCATTCATGCGTACGTATGGGTTACCATCTCCATGAAAGATGCATTTCATTTCTTACCATTAAATGCTATGTAATATTATAAATGAATGTATATACTAGATATATATGATGTATATGATATCTACATCATGAATATAATTATGTATATAATGGATATTTTACCACATTAACAACTTGTAATTTTAAGAAATTTATTTTTGACTCAAGTACCCAAGATTGACGAAACGACCTTTATTAACATAAATAATTACATAATGTTCATAACATGGTAATAAGTGATATAAAATGAATAATAAAATTGAAAAGGGTTCTTAAGAAACTATAAATTAACTCTAGTTTATTATTCAGGAGATTAAAGAACGGTCGAGTCAAGTCGGACATGAGGTAAGGGAACTTCTTAACCTGATTTCTGTTCTTTGGGTTAATCTCCTACTTTCAAATTATGTCATGATATTATTATGTACTATCTGGTATTTTTACTTTCTTTATGTGTAATTATAGTGAATACACATAATATGTCTATTTTATTTAAAAAAATGATCTTTTTAAGGGACTTCGTCTCAATCTTCATTCATTGAGACAAATTGTTTTATACACAAATTTCTTCTATATGGCGTATAAACCCCATTGAATTTTACTTTTATTCAAAAGGAATCTTTTTATATGAAGCGTTTTTACTAAACTACAAAAGGATTGTTTTTTATTACATATTCGGTGACAATGAATTCTCCACCGTCGTGACTATTATTTGATTTTTGGCTTCCTCTGCAAGCCATAAATTTTATTTAAATGATTTAAAAAAAGAGAGATATTTCTCTCAAATGCATGAAAATCCAGTGAAAATGTATACGTATTTAACGCAAGCTTAAAAATGTTTTCCAAAAAGCTGACTCTCGAGTGTGGTAGACTGGAAGGGATTGGGCATGGACCAATCATGGCCTGTAATTAGTCGAGCAGTCTCAGAATTAGTTATTTTGTTTTCAGATGCTTGCATAATGTTTTTAGAAAAACACTGGAGTATATTTATGAAATTTTAAATGTAAGTATCTTCTAAAAAAATTGCATCGGTAGGTCTCATGAGACAAAATAGTTTCTTGGCATGAGGCCTTGACAAAATCTTATTTGTGGTCTTGGAACGAGGCCCTGGCTACGTGGTTATGATAGTTTGGAATTATGCATTCCATCATTATGAAAATGGTTATTGATATTGCATTTGATTATTCTACTAGTAGAATATCCATGTGAGTAATTAAATGGAATTATTTAATATTATTTTTGCTATATTATGCTGAAGTTCAAGTTTAAAAAGGCTTTTGTTTTAGTCATACATTGCCTTAAAAGTTAATTTTGATTTATGAAGTCTTCTACTATATTGTTTTCCTTACTGAGCATCTGAGCTCACCCCTTCCAATGTTTTAATTTTTCCAGGTTGTGAAGAAGTATTTTAGGATTGACCTTCAGGGATAGTCTGAATGGGATATGACTGTTGAAATTGGAGACTATGTTATTGTATTTTTTCACTTTATGATGTATTGTAACATTTATGAATGTGTCTAGTGTTTCTAAGGTTACTAAACTAATCAGCCTTTTGAGACTTTATCTTTTGTGATCATGCCAATGTTACGCAATAATGCACCGACTCTGGGTAACTGGGGTTGGGGCATTACAGTTGGTATCAGAGGCAGTTTAATACTAACCTTGGAATATAGATTTAGATAAACTATGATTAGAGCACATAGCCTGAAGATAGACCCTGAGGATTAGTATAGAAGAACTTCCTAGAATTTTGGTATTATATAGATTTTGTGAGTCTTTCAAGCAATACATCCATGTCTGGATACGAGCAGGTAGAGGCGGCTCTGGCATAGATGTACCTAGGGGTAAAACCCGAAAACACCACATTGAGCTAGACTTCAACGGGAACTGGTGCACGACAACGGGCCTTGCTACACTCTTGGTTACGACACTCAATGAAAACACTTCTTTTTATGATTATAGATTATATCCATAAATAGTTCAATTTATGTTTAGTGTTTTACAAGTATGTAATTATGTATTTTAATTCATAAACTAATCTAGTTTATGGCATTGTTTAGAAATGGCACCTAGTGGGAGGAATGGAAACCGTATAAATGCATGCACTCCGTGTAGGTATTTCCCTCCTACTCAAGATAATTATTGTGGAGCTGGAGATACAACTGGTTCTGATCAACTTATTACCATACTAGGACAACTCACTCAGGTTATGAATAATAACCTTACTCATATGGAGCCCCCTGATCCGCAAAGTGGAGGATCAATGTTAGACCGCTTCATGAGGAAACAACTACCAAAATTTAATGGGGGTATAAATCCATTAGTAGTTGAGAAATGGATAAAATCCTTAGATAAAATATTCAACGCCATGGGGAGTAGCGAAAGGGAGAATGTTTTCATGGCAGTCTACCGCCTCACTGGAGATGTTGATCAATGGTGGTCATTGATTCAAAATTCAAAGGAAGATGAAGAAGTATCAAGTATGGAATGGAGGTAGTTTAAGGATATTTTCTTAGAAAAATACTTTCCACATGACCATTGAGCAGATATGGAAAGGCAATTTCTGAGTCTGAGGCAGAAGGAGGATGAAAATGTCACAATGTATGAGGCTTACTTTACAAGGTTAGCGAGGCATGCTGCATATTATTTACGTTACCTAAGAAGTATGAATGATCATTTCTTTGATGGGATAAAACCATTTCTCCATCCAGCAACAGTCTCACAAAACTTCATGTCGTATGAATATATTGTCTCATGTGCTATTAAGACGGAAAATGAATTCTCTAAGTCTTATGACTTTAAAGAAAAGAAAGAAAAGAAGAGATCTTCTGATCAATCTGGAAATGGAAATAAGGGGAAGAAGGGAAAAGTTGAATATCAGTCCTACAGTAAATGTGGGAAGAAACAACCCGGTACTTGTTTGAAGGGAATGAGAGTCTGTTACAAGTGTGGTGAAAAAGGCCACTAAGCTCATGATTTCAAGGGAAAGAAAGTTGTTTTCAATGTGGAATGCTATAATTTTATAGAGATGGGATATTATGCAAATGAATTTCCTAAGCGTCAGGGGAACTTACCTCAGAAGTGGCCAAGGGATCAAGGCCAAGCTTATGCTATCACTACTGCAGAGGTTGAAGCTCCGAAAGACGTGGTGGTAGGTAATTTAATGGTTTCCTTAAGTTTAGAAAATGCATTATTTGATTCTGGATCATCGCATTGTTTCATATCTTCCCAGTTTTCTAAGAAAATTAGATATTTCTAATTTTATTTAACAAGATAATTGTCAGTAAAAAGACCTAAGGGAAGTATTATTGCAAAAACGTTTTGTTAATCTGTCCCCATTAGAGCACATAACTGTTCTTTATCCGCTGATCTCATTGTCATACCTATGAGTGAGTTTGATATAATCCTCGATATGGATTTTCTTTCAGACTATGATGCAAATAATTATTATAAGAAGAAGGAAGTTACGATTTTTGATGATGATGATAAGGAACACCTTATTTTTAGAGCAGAATCATCACCACCTAATTCTTATTTAGATCCACCCCTAGTAGCTCAACTAAATTAAATTATTGGGGAGGAATATAATGAAATGACTAAGGGTGAGGAATGTAATGTTGAAATAGAGGATGTACCTATTGTGAAAGAATATGAAGATGTGTTTCTGGAAGATTTACATGGACATCCTCCAGAACGAGAAGTTGAGTTTTCCATTGATTTAATTCCTATATCAAGGCCTATATCGAAGACCCCTTATAGGATGGCCACCGTGGAATTAGTTGAACTAAAGAAACAACTAGAGGAATTGAGTAATAAGGGATTTATTCACCCTAGTGTTTCTACATGGGGAGCCCCTGTCCTTTTTGTTAAGAAGAAAGATGGATCTATGAGGTTGTGCGTTGACTACATGGAGATCAATGCTATAGAAATATATAACAAGTATCCCATACCTCTCATTGATGATTTATTTGACCAATTACATGGAGCTCAATAATTTTCAAAGGTTGAACTTTGATCTAGATACCATCAGTTGTGTGTGAAGAAGGAAGACATTCCGAAGACAGCATTTTGAACAAGCTACGGGCATTATGAGTTTATAGTAATGCCTTTTGGATTGACTAATGCACCCTCTGTATTCATTGATCTAATGAATATTGTTTTCAAGGAATATCTTGATGATTTTGTGGTGGTATTTATTGATGATATCTTGGTATACTCCAAAATCTACGAAGAACATGAAATCACTTGCGCATTATATTGAAGACTCTTCGAAGGCATGAATTATATGGGAAGTTTAGCAAGTGTGAATTCTGGCTTCAGGAGATTTCTTTTCTTGGCCATATTGTCCCTAAGGATGGAATTTCCATTTCTCCTTGTAGGAACAAAGAAATCCAAAAATGGCCCGCACAGACGAATATAACTGAGTTACGTAGCTTTATTGGTTTGGCAGGTTATTATCGTCATTTTTTCCATAATTTTTCCCTATTGGATAACCCATTAACGAAGCTCACACGTAAAGGGGTTAAATTTGTCTGGACAAAAGAGTGTGAATAATGTTTTGAAGAACTGAAGAGAAGATTAGTCAACGCTTCTATATTGACTCTATCATTAGGGAATGATGGGTACGTTATTTATAGTGATGCATCAATGAAAGGACTTGGTTGTGTCCTTATGCAGAATGATAGGGTTATTGCCTATGCATCTCGACAGCTAAAAATTCATGAGCAGATATATCCTACTCATGATCTCGAGTTAGCTGCTGTAATCTTTTCCTTGAAGATATGGAGACATTATCTCTATGGTGAAAAATGTGAGATATATACCGATCACCATAGTTTGAAATATATTTTCTCACAAAAAGAACTCAACATGAGGCAAAGGTGATGGCTTGAACTACTCAAGGATTATGATTGCACGATACACTACCACCCAGTGAAGGAAAATAAGGTTGCAGATGCTTTGAGTAGAAAAGATCATGGAGTTTTAAACATGACGATAGTGGAAAGGGATCCCATTTTCATGGATCTAGTAAAGATGGATATGGGAATCACCATGGAGGGTGAAACATAAAAAATATTTCAAATGGTTACCAAACCATCTTTACTAGAAAGGATAAAGTGTTCTCAGGCCAATGATGAAGAGTTGAAAAAGAAGATTAAAGCTGTGAATGATCGGATATTAAGTGACTTTGTGTATGAAGATGGAATTTTGAAATTTGGGAGGAGAATTTCTGTTCCTGATATACCTGATTTAAAGAGGGAATTGTTGGATGATTCTCATAGTTCCAATTTCTCTATACACCCTGGGAGCACCAAAATTTATATAGATTTAAAGGGAAATTTTTGGTGGGACAACATGAAGAGGGATATTGCTGATTTTGTGTCAACATTTATGGTTTTTCATCAAGTGAAAGCTGGAAGGCAACTGCCTGGTGGTGTATTGAAACCTCTTCCCATACCTGAGTGGAAATGGGATAATATTACGATGGATTTTATCATGGTACTACCAAAGATTCCTAGAATAAATGACGCAATATGGTTCATTGTTGATTGTCTCACAAAGTCAGCACATTTTCTTGCTATAAGGGAAGATCTACCCCTTTAACGTCTAGCAAGACTGTATATTAATGAAGTTGTGAGACTTCATGGAGTAGCCATATCGATTGTCTCGGATTATGATCCTCATTTTACATCAGGATTATGGAAAAGTCTTCAGAAGGCCTTGGATACTGAACTTCGTTTGATCACTGTTTACCACCCTCAAACAGATGGAAAATCATAAAGAACTATTCAAACCTTAGAAGACATGTTGAGATCATGCTCACTTGACTTTCAAGGAATGTGGGTTCAATATTTACCTCGGGTAGAATTTTACTATAACAATAGCTTCCATTCAAGTATTCAGATGGCACCATATGAAGCGTTATACGAAAATAGATGTCACACACCAACCTGTTGGGATAACGTTGGTGAAATAAAACTTGTAGGCCAGAACTGGTGGAGGAAACGATGGAAAAGGTGAAAGTAATCCAAAACCACATCAAAGCAGCTCAAAGTAGGAAGAAGAGCTATGTAGGACACCGAAGGAAGGATTTGGAATTTCAGGTAGGAGATCATGTTTTATTGAAGGTATCTCCTTGGAAGGTATTTATACATTTCGGTAAGAAGGGTAAATTGAGTCCCAGGTACATCGGACCCTTCGAAATTCTGGAACGAATTGGGGTTGTAGCTTACTGTTTGGCAATGCCGCCATGTATCTCCAAAGTTCATGATGTATTCCACATATCACTATTGAGAAAATATATGTCTGACCCAATGCATGTACTCACCTATGAGTTATTAGAACTGGAACCCGATCTGTCTTATTGCAAAGAGCCCATCAATATTCGTGATACAAGAGAAAAAGTGCTGAGAAACCGGACGACTCGTCTGGTAAAAGTTCTATGGAGAAACCATAAGATGTAGGAGGAAACGTGGGAACCTGAGGAACTTATGATGAAGAATCACCCAAATCTTTTTATATAGTGATATTATATGAAATTTTGAGGACGAAATTATTTGAAGGATGGGAGAATGTAACACCCCAAGCTTCCACGGTACACTTCTCTTTGAATAATACAGTAGTGTGTGTTGTACACAACTTCAAGTTCTAACACACACCACAACCAATCAAAGTAGCCGTTATGAATAGTAATATCTAATTATTAAAATTTTATCCTACCAAATGGACTTCGTTTTTAGATTCGGAATATCAAAATTAGCCTATGTTGAAGTTTTGGTATTTTTCTGAGAACTTCCAATTTTTTATTAGTGAAAAATAATTAAAAAAAACCTTTTTAATAAAAATAATTTATAGTGATAAGTTATAATATTGAGTGGTTTTAAAGTGTAATTAGAATATATTTTTACCATTTTATCCAATGGTGGTCATTAGAATTAATTTCACATTGAAATTGGATATAAACAATTGTCAATCTTTTGATATATATTGTTTCTTAAAAACACACTATTTGTTGTGACAATGGGAATTAATTATAAAATTAATTAATGAAACTTATATGTTTGGAATATTGTAAAATAGACATCATTTTTGAATTCGGAATATCAATTATACCTTAGGGTGAAATTTTGACATTCTTCTGAAAAACTTCAATTTTTAATGAATAGTGAAACCACTAAGTGGTAGTTAAAAAACTGATTTTTAGTTTAAATGAAACATTACCACTTCTGTGTTTTGATTATCAAAAATCCGACATACATGGTTTTCATTAGAAGTAGAATGTGGTTCAATGGGATAAAAATAATTTTTGGTGAATAGTAACTTTTAAGTTTAGTTAATCGCGATTAAAGGTAATTAGTGAAATTTAATGTAAAAATGATATTATAAAAATATGAAAATACATTTACACTTGTCCTAACCCTATTGGATGAGTCATGTCCGACCAAGAAAATCCATGGTTCAATTTGGGGACCCCATGGAGCCCCTTTGGTTGGAAAATGACATTAAAAATGTTTTATTTAATGTTAAAATAAAAATGTCACAAACATGAGTTGTTTTACTAAAAAAAATTTTAAATGGGGATATACAAGTCATATTTTTAACTATAAATATTCATTAGAAATATAAAACGCGTTCCTACAACATGACAGTTTTTTTAAAATTTTTAGACATTAAATAAATTAAATTATTTATGACACCATGATGATGGAGCGATTACCTCATTAATTAACAATTTAAATAAAATAAAACGATAATGTAAAATCTAAGACTTACACTTGTCCAAAGCCTATTGGATGAGTATATTTAAAACCCTTGTCACCTTATCCTCAAAATATATAAGTGTGGGAACTTTAAAATCCGAAACTCATTATATAATAAAGTAACATTTCATTACATTCCAAGAGTGCCCCTCCTCTCCTCTTATAAAAGGCCCCCACCACTACCAACTTATTAACACCATCAAAGCCTTTTGGCTCGGCCAAACTCTGCCCAAATACTCTCTCAACTTCACTCTCTTACTCCTAGAAGCCTCACTTTGGGCAGAATTCTTCCCAAGGAAGCCTTTGGCTCAAATCAAAAAGAGTTACCTGATTTTAAGGTAATGTCTTCTTTTAGGCTCTTTTGTTTTTTTCTTATCTAACCCCCTAAACTCTTTTATTCCTTTCTTTTATAAAAACACCAGTATATAAAATATAATAGGATTCTTTTATGATAAATATTTTATTTACACTTACACACACCTTCGTCTAATGGTTAAAGAACATACTGTTTATGTTGGTGGTGAAATACTGCCTCATGAAACGATGATTGTTCAATATTCTTTTAACACCTCTAATGGTGGCCATTTTGATGACACTATTTTAATATATAATATATATATTATTTTTAGGTTTTCATTATGCTTCTGTATTTCTCATTTATGTCATACCTTTATGATTTCCATTATGGGTAAGCGCGATTATTTCATTTTAGGAAGTGCGGACAACTGCCCCCTCAATCTGATTTGAAACATTAATTCCATATGTGGGACGTATAAAGTATGAAGTAAATGATATTATATATGATATTATACTGTAATTATAATATACCTTTATATAATTATAACTTCATTCGATTAAATATGAAATTGAAATGAAAGTTTCGTTCATGCGTACGTACGGCTTACCGTCTCCATGAATGGTGCATTTCATTTCTTACCATTAAATGCAATGTAATATTATAAATGAATGTATATAATGGATATATATGATGTATAAGATATCTGAATCATGAATATATTTATGGATATAATGGATATTTTACCACATGAACAACTTGTAATTTTAAGAATTTTATTTTTGACTCAAGTACCAAAGATCGACAAAACGACCGTTATTAACATAAATAATTACATAATGTTCATAACATTGTAATAAGTGATATAAAAATAATAATAAACTTGAAAAGGGTTCTTAAGAAACTATAAATTAACTCTAGTTTATTATTCTAGGGCTTAAAGAACGGTCGAGTCATGTCGGACATGAGGGAATGGAACTTCATTACCCGATTTCTGTTCTTTTGTTTAATCTCATACTTTCAAATTATGTCATGATATTATTATGTCCTATCTTGTATTTTTAATTTTTTTTATGTGTACTTATAGTTAATACACATAATAGATCTATTTTATTTAAAAAAGTGATCTTTTTAAGGGACTTTGTCTCAATCTCCATTCATTGAGACATATTTTGTTTTATACACAAATTTCTTCTATACAGTGTATAAACCCCTTTGAATTTTACTTTTATTCAAAAGGAATCTTTTTATATGAAGCATTTTTACTAAACGACAAAAGGATTGTATTTTCTTACGTATGCGGCGACAACGAATTCTCCGCCACTGTGACTATTATTTGAGTTTCGGCTTCCTCTGAAAGCCATAACTTTTTTAAAAAGATTTAAAAAAAGAGACATATTTCTCTCAAATGTATGAAAATCCAGTGAAAATGTATACGTATTTAATGCAAGATTAAAAATGTTTTCAGAAAAGTCGACTCTCGAGTATGGTAGATAAGAAGGGATTGGGCGTGGACCAATCATGGACTGTAATTAGTCGAGCAGTCTGAGAATTAGTTATTTAGTTTTCAAAATCTTGCATAATGTTTTTAGAAAAACACTGGAGTATATTTAAGCAATTTTAAATGTAAGTATCTTCTAAAAAAATTTAATCGGTAGGTCTCATGAGACAAACTAGGTTCTTGGCACGAGGCCTTGACAAAATCTTATTTGTGGTCTTGGCACGAGGCCTTGGCTACATGGTTATGATAGTCTGGAATTATGCATTCCATCATTATGAAAATGTTTATTGATATTGCATGTGATTATTCGACTCGTAGAATATCCATGTGAGTAAGTAAATGGAATTATTTAATTTTATTTTTTCTATATTATGCTGAAGTTCAAGTTTAAAAAGGATTTTGTTTTAGTTATACATTTCCTTAAATGTTAATGTTTATTTATGAAAGCTTCTGCTATATTGTTATCCTTACTGAGCATTTGAGCTCACCCCTTCCAATGTTTTAATTTTTCTTGTATGTGAAGAAGTATTTTAGGATTGACCTGCAGGGATAGTCTGAGGGGATGTGACTATTGAAATTGGAGACTATGTTATTGTAGTTTTTCACCTTATGATTTATTGTAACATTTATGAATGTATCTAGTGTTTCCAAGGCTACTAAACTAATCCTCCTTTCAAGACTTCATCTCTTGTGATCATACCAATGTTACACAACAATGCACCGACTCTGGGTAACTGGGTTCGGGGCGTTACAAGTTAAGTTTGTTTGGACAGAGGAATGTGAAGAGAATTTCAAAGAGAAAAAAAGAAGGTTAGCCAGTGCACATGTGCTCACACTACCTTGCTGTGGAGAAAGGATTGTGATCTATAGTGATGCATCCAATAAGGGACTAGGGTGTGTTCTCATGCAAAATTATATGGTGAAAGGTGTGATATTTATACTGATCATAAAAGCTTAAAGTATATTTTTACACAAAAGGAGCTGAATATGCGTTAAAGAAGATGGTTGGAGCTGATTAAGGATTACGACTGCTCAATTCAATACCACCCTGAGAAAGAAAACAAGGTAGCCGACACATTATGTCCACAAGACCATGCTAGAATATCCATGATGAGGATCACAAAAGATCCAATATTTATGGATTTACAAAGGATGGATCTTGGAATTATAATGGAAAGGGAAAAATATTATCTTTCTCAAATGAATGTTCAACCATCTATACACGCGAAGATTAAAGAGGCACAGAAAGAAGATGTAGAGTTACAAAAGAAGGTGAGAAATGTTCCTGAATTCAACCTTTATTGTGATGGGATAATAAGGTTCAGGAATCAGGTTTGTGTTCCTTCCATCCCATAATTAAAGAAGGAGCTACTGGACGAGGCTCATAGTTCTACATTTTCTATTCATCCTGGAAGTAAAAAGATGTATAGGGACCTGAAAGAGTACTTCTGGTGGGATGGCATGAAAAGAGATGTTGCTGAATATGTCTCTCGATGCTTGGTTTGTCAGCAAGTTAAAGCTGAGAGACAAAAGACTAAGGGGATGTTACAACCATTACCTATACCAGAATGGAAATGGGAAAACATCACTATAGACTTTGCCACTGGACTTCCTAAAACATCCAAAGGAATTAATGTTATCTGATTTATAGTTGATTATCTTACGAAGTCGGCACACTTTATGGATATTAGAGAATATTTTTCTCTTGATCATATTTCCAAGATATTTGTAAAGGAAGTGGTAAGATTTCATGGAGTACCACTTTCCATTATATCTGATTGGGATCCGAGGTTTATCTCAATGTTCTGGCGAAGTCTTCAGCATACTCTGGATACAGAGATGAGTTTCATCACTACTTATCATCCTTAGACAGACATTCAGTCTGAGAGGACAATTCAAACTCTAGAAGATATGTTGAGAGATTGCTCTGTGGATTTCAAAGGTGGTTGGGATCAACACCTATATTTGATGTAATTTTCTTATAAGAATAGCTTTCACTCCAGTATTCATATGGCTCCTTATGAAGCTCTCTATGGAAAGAAATGCAGGACTCCAACTTGCTGGGATGAAGTTGGGGAAAGAAAGCTATTAGGACCTGATCTTGTTGATGAGATGGCAGAAATGGTCATATCTATTCAACAATACATAAGAGCAGCTCAGAGTCGACACAAAAGTTATGTCGAGAACCGAAGAAAAGACCTAGAGTTTGAAGTGGGTGATAAAGTGTTCTTACGAATATCTCCTTGGAAGAGAGTAATGATATTTAGAAAGAAGGGAAAGCCAAGCCCTAGGTATATCGGTCCTTTCGAAACACTGGATCATGTTGGGAAGGTAGATTACCGATTGGTTCTTCCACCAAATCTCTCTCAAGTTCACGATGTGTTCCATGTATCTCTCCTGAGAAAGTACATACCTGATCCTTTACACGTACTCAGCTCAGAAGTTGTACCGCTGGAGCAATATCTTTCTTATGAAGAATAGCCGATAGAGATTCTAGATCATAGCGAAAAAGTCCTATGGAAAAACACCACTCACTTGGTAAAAGTATTATGGAGGAACCACCAATTCGAAGAAGCTACATGGGAACTTGAGGATATGATGAGGTAGAGGTATCCTCATCAGTTTGTAATGAAGTGACGAATTTCAAGGGTGAAATTTATTATAAGGGGGGTAAAATGTAACACCGTGATATTTTATGAGAAATATTTTTTTATCACTTATGGTATATGCAACACAAAAGGAAT
The DNA here is from genome assembly GCA_963277665.1 of Viscum album. Taxonomy (NCBI): domain Eukaryota; kingdom Viridiplantae; phylum Streptophyta; class Magnoliopsida; order Santalales; family Viscaceae; genus Viscum; species Viscum album. The sequence goes on from OY728127.1 coordinate 962,105,685, forward strand.
CTTTCACAACACACAATACTGACCTGGCTTGCATTACACGCAATCGTGACCTTCCTCGATAGCGTGTGTAGTACGTAATACCAGGTTTCACTAAACAACGATATATTATTATGGACTAGCCGTTATGAATATTAATAACTACATTTTAAATTTTATAACATTATTATTCATCATACACATTTTCCAAAACATGGTAAGAGAACAAAATAAATTTTTCGGGTAAAATAAGTATTTTTCAAAAAAATGGAATTTTTCCGCCTTTTAATGGCGCACTCACATTAAATCTAGTTTTTGAAATTTTTATAACTTCAATTTGAAAAAAATAAAATTTTATTTGGAATCATGATATAACAATTTACTTTGGATATATTTTTGATATTTTTCTGATAACTTTCATATTTTGATGAATAGTAAAAATATGCTAATTTTTAATTCGAAACAACTTTTTTCATTGAGATAATTTATATGGTTAAATTATAATATTGAATGGTTTTAAAGTAAAAATAGAATATATTTTTACCATTTAATATAATTTATTTCATTAGCATTAATTTCACATTGAATTCATAAGAAAAAACATTTCCATCATTGGAAATGTTTTAACTTCTAAAACCCGTTTTTTTAACAACGGGATTAATTTTAAATTAATTACTGAAACTTATGTGTTTTGATTTTTGAAAAATGGATTCCATATTTGGAATCAGTGGGTCCAAATTATGTTAATAGGCTACTTTTATTTGGGCATTATGAATAGTAACTACGGTAAATTTTATTTACCTTAGTTAAAGGTAAATCGGGTAATTAAGGATAAATATAAGATTATAAAAATACCCTAACACCTGCCAAAATCCTATTGGATGACTAAAAGTCGAACCATATCACCTAAGGGTCGTATTAGATTCATTTAATGAACTTTGTTCCATAAAAATAATTTAATTATTATTAAAACCAAAGAAAGTGACAACATGTCACTTTCTTAAATCTTATAAGTATAATAATATTAATTTAGTGATGAAACATCAAACATGAATAGTATCCAAAAATCTAATAAAATTATCTACATCATATAAATTTATTTAGAATATTTATGGATTAAATAATTATCATTAATTATGACACAATAGTGATGTTGAAATTATTTGTTTAATTAAAATATAAAATAAATGGATTTAGAAATATTAAAATTAATATTATACGAACTATTTAATGTGCTCAACTAATTTTCTAGATACATATGACATTTTATGAATATATTAAAGCATTTATTTCGAACATATATTCTGTATATATTTTATTTAAATTCAAATAGTTGAATAGTGTCAAAAATTTACACTGTTGTTATAACATATTATAAAATTGTTTAAAAATAACAAAAATATTTAAAAATTATAAATTAAAATTTATACGGTCTAAAATTTCATAAAGTGTCAAATTATGGAAAATTCACAACACATATGTAATTATTTATTATAATTTAAAATTTATAATATTATTACCACAAATAAAATTAAATTGATAAATAAGGATAAATCAAGTTGATAATGTTAAAAATAAATTCCTAACATGTCTAAATTTTATTGGTTTATCATATTTCAACCCTATATCATCTAATCTTCGGATATGTGTCATTTGGGAAGTTTATATGTGGGGTTGGGATTTAATATAAACTAATATTTCTTATATTTCCAATGGTGCCCCTCTCCTCCCTTATAAAAGGGAACCTCCTCCGTCTCCTCCTCACAACACTTTGATCCTTCCTTATCGGCCCAACCCTGTCCATTTCACTTCCCCACTTCCCTAGAAACATCCTAGAGGTCCTGGTCTTCTTCAATGTCCAATTTTAGTGCCCTAAGAGGAGGTCTCAAAGAGGTGCTTCAAAGAAGAGGTAATGTCCATTACCGATTCCTTCAACTTTATTTATTATTCTACTTATTCTTCTTTAGTTGTTTCATTATGAAGTAATAACATCAGTATCACTCATATACTGATATGTTATTATAAATATAAAACAACCCTATTTCACCATCTATCCATCCTACGGAAAACGAAATCACCGCGCGTGCGTACGTACGGAATATCGTCTCCACGCCGTGGTGTAATCTATTTTCCACCACCACCTTACTTGGATGGGTATAATGGTGTAAATAATAACTATATATGATTATTTTAAAGTGATATTGATTCTGAAATGGTATACGTACACTCCAATACAATTCCACAATCATGGGAATGATATCATCGCTCGTGCGTACGTACGGAATACCGTCTCCACGATGTGATGCGACTCCTTCTACATGATCTTCATTTCATAATGATTATATAAATGAATTTAATGAATTAATATGATATATATTACACTAATTCCATTCTGGAAATGAGGTGTCTATTATCTAAAAAGAGGAATAAGAATTTATGCGACAAAACACACATACGAACATAAGGCAATAAAGACCCGAATAACAAGTAGCAATGAAATATTACTAATAAGAAGCTAAGAATATGACCATATATGATATCATAAAAATAAGTATGATTCTGGAATAAGTAAATGACATTATTTAAATCATTATTCAGGAGGTTCAGACACTTACGAAGCAAATCAGACCTAAAGTAAGGGAAAATCTCACAATCTCATTTTTATCCATGATTGTTTATACTTCACAATTTACTGGGGAATATTTATCATCCACATCCATGTTTCCTAAATATGTAATATTATTTCCATCCACCTAAAATTTTTTAAATCCAATTTTACCATTCGGTGAGTTTTTAGTAAAAGATACGAAAGGAATCTTTTGTCGTTTTTCGTACGAGGTACTTTTTGACTTTTCCGGCCAAAGTACGAGATGAATGTTTTTTATCTTATAAGGCATGAATGGATTTTTAGAGCATTATTTCCATGAATATTCCTTTACATGTTTTCATGTTTATTTTTAATCAACTTCTTTTAGCTCAAAATTATATGACATGTTGAGAAAGTAAAATGTTTTCGAAGTAGAAAGGATATTTTCCTCAAGAATGGAGTTCAAGTGTTTTATCAAAATTATTTTCCATATAAGATAATATAGGGTTCTGTTTCTATCCCTATTTTTACATTTATTTGATTATGTTATGATGTAATTATTTTTATGATGTCCTTTTATCTTATATGGATTATGTTATGATGGCATGTTGTTTAAGATTCCCATTTTTATTACATGGGTTATGCTATGATGTATGATTTATTATTTGTGGCACACATAAGAATGGATTCATTATGAGATGGCTGGGACCTATATCTCCCTCAAATTCATTGGGTAAAGATTTATATCTCATGAGATAGGCATGGCTGGAACGGAAGGTTAAACCGGTTCAGTGAAACAGAACTGAAACGAGGAGTTAACTCGGTTCAGAAATGGACTTTTTCCGCTATGATAGTCTTGGCTATGAGTCTTCACTACTAAGAAATGATTCTCTATGATTATGTGTGTATGCCACAAATTTTCATGTTTTATGTTATGATTATTGGGATTACATTTCACTACTATGATTTATCCCATTTATGAAATTATGATCCCTTTTACAGGTTAAGATATCAAAAATGTTATGTTCTTTTGAATATGATGTGATTGATATTTATTTTGTTTACCCTTGCTGAGCATTTGAGCTCAACCTTTTGTATGTTTTCTTTCCCCTGGTCAGGAATAAGGTTATTAAGTAGGATATTCCAAAAGGGACTCTAGATATGATGAAATAAATGGGTGACAATGTAGATGCTTTACGAACTAGTTGTTTATGTTTCCCAGTTTCTAATGACACTATACCTATACGGTCCTTTCATGGTTTTGTTATATGTTGTAATAATTATGCTTAAATTTTAAAGTAATATCCATTTATGTAAATTATGGGTCGTTATAGTTGGTATCAGAGGAAATGTATAGTAAACCATTGGAAACTAGGAAGTGAAAGCCTTAGTAAGAAACCTAAGGACATGTCTATGCATAGAACATAATCTTAGTGTTTTAAAAATGGTCATGAACAACTTATGATAAGACCATGAGTGTGAAATTTTATTCTTGATTATGTGGTTTTCCTATTATAATTAGTGTTTCTCACACTATTTTTCATGGTTTTAGTCAATGGATGGAACCCGAAGGAACCGTGTTAATGCAGAATGCAACGAGAAATGCAATGATTGTCCCCCTGAGCAACCAAACGTTATGGGAGATGGAATGCATAATCATATAGCCATGCTCACACAACTTTCTCAACCAATGAATCATGCAGGACTTCCAAACAAGCAATGGAAGGAGAAACATTCTGTTGAATCCTTCATGAGGCAGAATCCATGTTCATTCAGTGGGTCTTCTGATCCATTAGAGGCCAAACAATAGATCAGTACCACTGAAAAGATATTTTCAGTTCTTCAATGTTCTGAACATGATAAAGTCTTCTTAGTAGTGTATCGTTTGGAAGGTGATGTTGATCAATGGTGGAAGCTTATTAAGAATATGAGGCAAAGAGATGAAATTGAGTCCATGGAATGAGACCAGTTCAAGAACTTATTTTTCAATAAGTATTTCCCTTATATTCTTCAAAAAAACATGGAGAATGAGTTTCTTGAACTGAAGCAAAAGGATGATGAATCTTTTGGTACCTACGAAGCAAATTTTACAAGACATGCATGGTACGCTTCCGGAATTATTATCCAACCTGAGAATAAGATCGATCGATTCTTTAGTGGCTTAAAACCAAGTCTTCGAAGGGTGTTAGCCATAAGAGACTTAAATAGCTACGAGGAAATTGTTCGATGTGCTCTCAAGGTTGAGATGGAGATTGGTGTAACCCATCAGTCACATGGGTTTGATAAGAAGAGGAAAATGGAATTCAATGGAAAATCTAAAGACCACACTAAAAAGAAGATGAGTTTTCCCTTATGCCTAAAGTGTGGAAAGAAACATGGAGGAAACTGTCTTAAGGGGACAAGAAAATTTTATAAGTGTGGAAAATAAGGCCATCGGGAAATTGAATGTCGAAATAAGGGGAAGAAGATATCTAATGATGCAAACAAAGGAAGGGATACACATAATGAACCTACTACACTTAAATGTTTCAAGTGAAAGGAGATGGGGAATTATTCCAATCAATGACCAAATCAAAGGGTTGTTGATGATGATTGACGTCAACAAACTCGTATTTCCAAAGACAAAGGAATGTCACATGCAATTACGATCGGCGATGTGGAGTACGAGAACGAAGGGGTGAAAGGTACACATACCATTCACTCTAAAGTAGAAAATGTTTTATTTGATTCTGGATCCACCCACTCTTTTATTTCTGAAAAATTTTCTAAGGGTATCACCATATTATCTCAACAATTATATGTTGAGTTGTCTTTGACAACTCATAATGGCACAATAGTTGTATCCATAGTTTACAATTCTTCTCTGATTGAAGTTTGTGGGAAAGTGACTCCTTCAAATCTTGTAATCCTTCCTATAGTGGAATTTGATGTGATTCTTGGCATGGATTGGATTTCTTTTATATGGTGATCATATCAATTGCAAAAGAAGGGAAGTCACATTTCATATTCCAGATCAATCTATGATCGTCTATTGATGCAAGGATGAACATAACCTTCCAGTGGAAATTTCATCCATCTTATGGGTATTGATTCCACTAAATGAAGGTTATTTATCCCAAATGGTTGGAGAGAAACTCATGATTAATAATATTCCCATTTTACGGGAATTTTATGATGTCTTTTTGGAGGAATTTACAGGTCTTCCACCAAATCGTGAAGTTGAGTTTTCAATAGAACTAGTACGGAGTGCTTTGCCTATTTCAATCACACCTTATAGAATGGCCCCAATTGAGTTGCCGGAATTGAAGAAGAAACTCCAAGAGAATCTTGATAAAGGATTTATATGCCCAAGTGAGTCACCTTGGGGAGCACCTATTCTATTTGTTATGAAGAAAGATGGATCAATGAGCCTCTACATTGATTACCGAGAACTTAACAAGATCACTATCAAGAACAAATATCCTCTCCCACACATTGATGACCTATTTGACCAACTACGCAGAGATCAATACTTTTCCAAGATTGATCTTCATTCAGGATATCATCAATTAAGGGTCAAAAGGGAGGATATACCAAAGACAGCTTTCCGTAGAAGGTATGGAGAATATGAATTTATAGTGATGCCATTTGGTCTTACTAATTCCCCTACTATCTTCATGGATCTGATGAATAGAGTCTTTAGAGACTATCTTGATCCGTTTGTGGTGGTCTTTATAGATGATATTCTTGTCTATTAAAAGAGAAATGAAGAACATGAAGATCACTTGAGAATTGTATTAAAGACCCTAAGAAAGAAGAAACTTTATGCCAAATTAACCAAGTGTGAATTTTGGCTTCCAAAAGGTTCATTTTTGGGTAACATAATCTCAAAAGAGAGGATATCTGTGGATCCAGCAAAAACAGAGGTTATCGAAAGATGGTCGAGACCAACAACAGCAACTGAGATCCGAAGTTTTCTTGGTTTGGCTGGATATTACCAACATTTAGTTAAAATAATTTAAAGGTTATCTAACCCACTCACCAAGATGAATTGGAGAGGAGTTATGTTTGTTTGGAAGGAGGAATGTGAAGAGAATTTCAACGAGTTATAAAGAAGGTTAGCCCGTGCACCTATGCTCACACTACCGTGCAGTGGAGAAGGGTTTGTGATCTACAGTGATGCATCCCAGAAGGGACTAGGGTGTGTTCTCATTCAAAATGATATGGTGACATCTTATGCCTCACGACAGTTGAAAATCCATGAGAAAAATTACCCAACTCATGATTTGGAGTTATCTGAGGTAATCTTTGCATCAAAGATTTGGAGGCATTACCTTTATGTTGAAAGGTGTGATATTTATACTGGTCATAAAATTTAAAAGTATATTTTTACACAAAAGGAGATGAATATGTGTCAATGAAGATGGTTGGAGCTGATTAAGGATTACAACTGCTCAATTCATTACCACCCTGGGAAAGAAAACAATGTAGCAGACGCATTATGTCGACAAGACCATGCTAGCTTATCCATGATGAGGATCACAAAAGATCCAATATTTATGGATTTACAAAGGATGGTTCTTGGAATTATAATGGAAAGGGAAAAATATTATCTTTCTCAAATGAATGTTCAACCATCTATACACGTGAAAATTATAGAGGCACATAAAGAAGATGTAGATTTACAAAAGAAGGTGAGAAATGTTCCTGAATTCAACCTTGATTGTGATGGGATAATATGGTTCAGGAATTGGGTTTGTGTTCCTTCCATACCAGAATTAAAGAAGGATCTACTGGAAGAGGCTCATAGTTCTTCATTTTCTATTCATCCTAGAAGTACAAAGATGTATAGGGACCTGAAAGAGTACGTCTGGTGGGATGGAATGAAAAAATATGTTGCTGAATATGTCTCTCAATGCTTGGTTTGTCAGCAAGTTAAATCTGAGAGACAAATGTCTAAGGGGATGATACAACCATTACCCATACCAGAATGGAAATGGAAAAACATCAATATGGACTTTTTCACTGGACTTCATAAAACATCCAAAGGAAATAATGTTATCTGGGTTATAGTTGATCATCTTACGAAGTCGTCACACTTCATTGGTATAAGAGAAGATTTTTCTATTGATCATCTTGTCAGGATATATGTAAAGGAAGTGGTAAGATTTCATGGAGTACCACTTTCCATTATATCTAATCGGGATCCGAGGTTTAGCTCAAAGTTCTGGCGAAGTCTTCAAGATACTCGGGATACAGAGTTGAGTTTCAGCACTACTTTTCATCCCCAGACAGACGGTCATTCTGAGAGGACAATTCAAAGTATAAAAGATATGTTGAGAGCTTTCTCTATGGATTTCAAAGGTGTTTGGGATCAACACCTATCTTAGGTGGAATTTTCTTATAATAATAGCTTTCACTCTAGTATTTAGATGGCTCCTTATGAAGCTCTCTATGGAAAAAAATGCAGGAATCCAACTTGTTGGGATGAAGTTGGGGAAAGAAAGCTATTAGGACCTGATCTTGTTGATGAGATGGCAAACAAGGTCAGATCTATTAAACAACACATAAGAGCAGCTCAGAGTCGACAGAAAAGTTATGCCGACAATTGAAGAAAAGACCTAGAGTTTGAAGTGGGTGATAAGGTGTTCTTATGAATATCTCCTTGGAAAAGACTAATGAGATTTGGAAAAAAGGGAAAGCTGAGCCCTAGGTATATCGGTCCTTTCGAAATACTGGATCGTGTTGGGAAGGTAGCTTACCGATTGGAACTTCCACCAAATCTCTATCAAGTTCACGATGTGTTCCATCTATCTCTCCTGAGAATGTACATACCTGATCCTTCGCATGTACTCAGCTTAGAGGTTGTACTACTGGAGCAAGATCTTTCTTATGATGAACATCCGATAGAGATTCTGGATCGTAGCGAAAAAGTCCTATGGAACAAGACCACTCACTTGTTGAATGTTTTATGTAGGAACCAACAATTATAAGAAGCTACATGGGAACTATCGGATATGATGAGGGAGAGGTATCCTCATCTGTTTGTAATGAAGTGACGAATTTTGAGGGAGAAATTCATTTTAAGGGGGGTATAATGTAACACCCTGAGATTTTATGAGAAATATTTTTTATGTCTTATGTTATACGCAACACCAAAGGCATCATTCATAACACACAACACTGACTTGGCTTGCATTACACGCAATCACAACCTTCCTCGATAGCGTGTGTAGTACGCAATACCGGGTTTCACTGAACAACGATATATTAAAATGGAAAAGTCGTTATGAATAGTATTAACTACATTTTGAATTTTATAACATTATTATTCATCTTACAAATTTTATAGAACATGGTAAGAGAACAAAATAAATTTTTCAGGTAAAATAATTATTTTTCAGAAAAATGCAGTTTTGCCGCCTTTTGATGGTGCACCCACATTAAATCCAGTTTTTTACATGTTTATAAGTACAATTTGAAAAAATAAAATTCTTATTTGGAATCAGGATATAGAAATTTACTTTGGATAAATTTTTGATATTTTTCTGATAACTTTCATATTTTGATGAATAGTAAAAATACGCTAATTTTTAATTAAAAACAACTTTTTTTCATTGAGATATTTTATATGGTTAAATTATAATATTTAATGGTTTTAAAGTATAAATAGAATATATTTTTACCATTTAATATAATTTATGCCATTATGATTAATTTCACATTGAATTCATAGGTAAATACATTTCAATCTTTGGCAATGTTTTAACATCTAAAACCTGTTTTCTTAACAATGGGATTAACATTATAATAATTACTGCAACTTATGTGTTTTGAATTTTGAAAAATGGATTCCATATTTGGAATTAGTGTGTCCAAATTATGTTAATAGGCTTCTTTTTATTTTTGGGAATTATAAATATTAACTACGGTAAATTTTATTTACCATAGTTAAAGGTAAATCGGGTAATTAAGGGTTAATATATGATAATGAAATTACCATAACACCTGAAAAAATCCTATTGGATTACTAAAAGTAGACCCATATCACCTAAGGGTTATATTATATTCATTTAATGGACTTTGTTCTATGAAAATAATTTAATTATTATTAAAACCAAAGAAAGTGACAACATGTCACTTTCTTAAATCCTATAAGTATACTAATTTTAATTTAGTGATAAAATTAATGAATCTTAGAACATGAATAGTCTCCAAAAATATAATACAACTATCTACATCATATGAATTTATTTATAATTTTTAGGAATTAAATAACTATCATTAATTATGACACAGTAGTGATGTTGATATTATTTTATTAATTAAAATATCAAATAAATGGTTTTAAAAAAATTAAAATAAATATTATATGAACTATTTAATTTTATAAACTAATTTTCAAGATACATATTACATTTTATGAATCTATTAAAGCTTTTATTTAGAACATATCTTCTTTATATATTTTATTTAAATTCAAATAATTGAATAGTGTCAGAATTTACACTATTGTTATAACATATTATATAATTGTTTAAAAATCACAAAAATATTTAAAAATTATAAATTAATATTTATATGGTCTAAAATGTCATAAAGTGTCATATTATGTAAAATTAACAACACATATGTAATTATTTATAATAATTTAAATTTAGAATATTGTTACCACAAATAAAATTAAATTGATAAATAAGGATAAATAAAGTTGATAATGTTTAAAATAAATTCCTAACATGTCTAAATATTATTGGTTGATGATATTACAATCCTATCTCATCTAATATTTGGATATGAGTCATTTTGGAAGTTTTTAAGTGGGTTTAGGATTTAATATAAACTAATATTTCTTATATTTCTAAAGGTGCCCCTCTCCTCCCTTATAAAAGGGCAGCTACTCCCTCTCCTACACACACCAATTTGATCATTCAAGCTCGGCCAACCCCTGCCAATTTCACTTCCCCACTTCCCTAGAAACATCCTAGAGGTCCTGGTCTTCTTCAAAGACCAATTTTAGTGCCCTAATATGAGGTCTCAAAGACGTGCTTCAAAGAAGAGGTAATGTCTGTTACCGATTATTTCAACTTTATTTCTTCTTCTACTTCTTCTAATATAGCTGTTTCATTATGAAGTAATAACAGAAGTATCAGTTATATACTGATATGTTATTATAAATATGAAACAACCCTATTTCACCATCTATACATCCTACGAAAAACGAAATCATCACGGGTGCGTACGTACGGGAATACCATCTCCACGATGTGATGTGACTCGTTCTACATGATCTTCATTGCATAATGATTATATAAATGCAATTAATGAATAAATATGATATATATTACACCAATACCATTCTGTAAATGATGTGTCTATAACCTTAACATAGGAATACGAATTTATGCGACAAAACACACATACGAACATACGACAATAAACACCCGAATAACAAGTAGCAATGAAATATTACTAATAAGAAGCTAAGAATATGACCATATATGATATCATAAAAATAATTATGATTCTGGAATAAGTCAATGAAATTATATAAATCATTATACAAGAGTTTCGGACAATTACGAAGAAAATCGGACCTAAGGTAAGGGATAATCTCACAATCTGATTTTTATCCGAGATTGTTTATACTTCAGAATTTACTGGGGAATATTTGTCATACACATCCATGTTTCCTCAATATGTAATATTATATCCATCCACATACAATTTTTTAAATCCAATTTTACCCTTCAGTGATTTTTTAGTAAAGGATATGAATGGAATCTTTTGTCATTTTTCGTACGAGGTACTTTTTGACTTTTCCGGCCAATGTACGAGAAGAATGTTTTTTTAACTTATACGACATGAATGGATTTTTAAAGAATTATTTCCATGAAGCGTCCTTTACAAGTTTTCAAGTTTATTTTTAATTAACTTATTTTAGGTCCAAATTATATTACATGTTGAGTAAGGAAAATGTTTTTGAAGTAGAAAGGATATTTTCCTCAAGAACGGAGTTCAACTGTTTTATCAAAATTATTTTCCATCTAAGATAATACAGGGTTCTATTTATATCCCTATTTTTACGTTGATTTTATTATGTTATGATGGAATTATTTTTATGATGTCCTTTTATCTTATATAGATTATGTTATGATGGCATGATGTTTAAGATTCCCATTTTTATTACATGGTTTATGCTATGATATATGATTTATGATTTTTGGAACACATAAGAATGGTTTAATTATGAGATGGGTGGGACCTATATCTCCCTCAAATGAATTGGGTAAATATTTATATGTCATGAGATAGACATGGATGGAACGAAAGTTTAAACCAGTTCAGTGAAACAGGACTAAAACGAGGAGTGAACTCGGTTCAAAAATAGATGATGTCTGTGAAGATAGTCTTGGATATGAGTCTTGACTAATAAGAAATGATTCTCTAGGATTATGTATATATGCCAAAAAGTTACATGTTTTTAAGTTATGATTATTGGGATTAAATTTCACTACTATGATTTATCCAATGTTATGAAATTATGATCTCTTTTGCAGGTTAAGATTTCAAAAATGTTATGTTCTTATGAATATGATGTGATTGATAGTTCTTTTGTTTACCCTTACTGAGAATTTGAGATCACCCTTTTGTATGTTTTCATTCCCCAGGTTAGGAAGAAGGATATTAAGTAGGATATGCCAAAAGGGACTCTAGATATGATGAAATAAATGGGAGACAATGTAGATGCTTTACAAACCAGTTGTTTATATTTACCAGTTTCTAAAGACACTATACCTATACGGTCCTTTCATGGTTTTGTTATATGTTGTAATAATTTTGCTTCAATTTTTATGTAATAACCATGTATGTAAAGTATGGGTCGTTATAATAATGGTGTAAATAAATAGCTATATATGATTATTGTAATGCTATATTGATTCTGAAATATTATACATACACTTCAATACAATTCCACGATCATGGGAATGGTATCATCGCTTGTGCGTATGTATGGACTACCGTCTCCACGACACGATGTGATTTATTCTCCATGTTAACCATTAATGAATGATTATAAAGTATATTTAATAATTAATCATGAAATATATGACATAATAATGATACTGTATTTATGAGTATATATATGTATGTCATCTACTTAATTCTATTCAATTCAATAAGGAAACGAAAACAGCGTTCATGCGTACGTACGGCCTACTGTCTCCATGAACTGTGTATTTCATTCCATTTATCGATATATCATATATATATGTATATTTTGAATATATATTATATATAAATCATGTTTTACATTCTGTAATTAATTAAATCAGTATATAAGTAATAAAATCAAGAACAACAAGTCCAAACATGAACGATAAATAAAACGTTTTACCCAAAATGCGGCTTCAATATGAAATTTACAAAAGAACGGGTAATATATAAGTGAACCATATATGATATCATAACAATGAATATGATTCTGTAATAAGTCAATGACTTTATTTAAATCATTATACAGGATTTTTGGACACATACAAAGCATATCAGACCTAAGGTAAGGGATAATTATTCCAATCACATTCTTATTCAAAATTGTTTATTCGTAAGTATTTACTAGGGTTATGTTTATTATCCATGTACATATGTTCTCAATTTTTTTCATAAAATGTTTAATTTTATTCCATGTATTTTTAAATTTATTTTAACCCTTTTTTAGTTTTACCACATCATATGGAAGGAATCTTTCTTTTTTTTACCATACAAGGCACTTTTTTGACTTTTCCGGCAAAAGTACGAGAAGAATGTTTTTTTATCTTATACGGCATGGAAGGATTTTTAAGGTTTTATAAAGACTTATTTTCATGAAGCTTACTCCAAAAGAAGTTATGACTATTTTCAAAAAAAATAATTTTCTTTTAAAATTTCATTGAATTTTTTGAAAAGAAAATGATTTTGAAGAAGAAAGGATATTTTCCTCAAGAATTCAATTCATGTGTTTTATCAAAACCATTTTCAATCTAAGACGACATTATTTCATATTTTTATGTTTCAAGTATAATGCCTATTTGATTTACATGGTTTCACTTTTCTTATGATGAAATATCCATTTGTTTTATATGGATTATGTGATGATGGGACGATGTTTATGAAACCCAATTTATTTGTTTGGGTTATGATGAATGTTTTAAGTTTATTTTGTGGCACAAGTAAGAATGATTTCATTATGAGATAGGCAGGACCTATATCTCCCTACAATTCATTGGGTAAAGGTTTATATCTCATGAGATATACATGGATGGAACTGTAAGATAATATGATTCAGTGTTACAGTACTGAAACGAGGAGTGAAATCGATTTAGAAAGGGACTTTGTCCACTAAGATGTTCTTGGAAGCAATGCCATTGCAACCATGGAAATCATATCATGTGCATAATGTTTTGCCACAATTAGAAGTTTTATTCACAAGCTATTATATCATGATTGATGTTATATTATGATATATGCCTTACGTACTTCCATGTTTTATGTCATTTCTCAATATTTCGATGGTTAAACATTATGTTCATGTTTTTAAGTTCCAATGTATATGATTTGATTAATTTTCTCCATTCCTACCCTTACTAAGCATTTTAGCTCACCCTTTTATATGTTTTCCATTCCCCAAGATTTAAAGAAAGTTTTTAGGTAAAAAAGGGTTGGATATTTATGGGAGATGTTGGAGATCTTTCATCAGGTTAGAAGATTATATTCCATGTTTCCAAAGACACTAAACTATTATGGTCCTTGTGTGTCTGTTTTTATTATGTATAAAGTATTCTGCAAAAGTAATGTAATGTCTATTTATGTCAAGCTTTGGGTCTCTACATTTATTTTATGAAAACACCAGTATCCTCAATATACTAGGATATTTTTATAATAATGATTCGAACTAAACTTACACACACCTCTTTCTAATGGGTGAAGAACATACTGTTTCTGTGGATGACAAACTAACGCCTCACAAAATAATGATTGTTCGATTATCTCTTACCGCCTAACAAGGTGGCCATTAAGATGGAACTGTATTTATATTGGATTTATATTATGTTTATATTTTCTCTATTCTTCTGTATTATTCATTTATATCATACCTTTATTGATTCCATTATGGAAAAACACGATAATTTAATTTGAGGAAGTGCGGACTACCGCCCCCTCAAGGTGATATGATTCGTTCATGAAATACATGGAACATATGAAAGATGAAGTTAATGAAATTACGTATCATAAAATATCATAAAATATTATACTGAAATTATAATATACCAATGTATCATTATGTTTTCATTCCTTTAAATATAAAATTGAAATGAAAGTAGTGTTCTTGCGTACATACGACTTACCGTCTCCATCAACGATGCGTTTCATTTCATAACTCCAAATGATATGGAATATTTTAAATACATATACACTGGATATAATGATAAATAATATATATAAAACATGTATATCATTCTGGATATAATGGAATTTCAACCACATTGATAAATTGTAATTATAACAAGTACATTTTTTAATCAAGTTTTGAACATCGATAAAATATCCAATATGAACTCAAATAATTAACTAGTTTTTATACAAGATAATAAGGGATATAAAATGAATAATAAACATTAAAAATTTTCTAATTGAAGTATATATTATCTTATGTTTATTATTCAGGAATAACACGGAACATACAAGTCATGTTGGGCACGAGGTAAGAGGATTTTTTATCTCACTTTTAATTCCGTGTGATTTCCATTGTTCGCCATTTATTTATTGAATGTGGTGTAATGTATAATGCCATTGATATATATTATCATGATTCTATTTATATTCATAGTATTGTGTGATTCATTTTGTGGTTATTATCTTTTGGTCATACAGCTCGATTGATTACAACGAGGTAAGGGGTATTTGTCTCACTTTTTATTCTCGTGAGATTCATGCTATATTTTGTCACTATTTCCATAGAGTGGTGTATGTAATGCCCATGATTATACTATTTGTGTAATGTAATTTCATTTATTTGTATTTAAATCTAAATTGTATGGTCATTTTTTCCTTAGGCGTATGTTTTTTACGTTACCAAATCAGTAACGAAATCTTTCACCCTCCTCTTTTTAAAAGACTTCTTTTTGTTATGTCTTTTAATTTACATACTATTAATTTGGGATATGTTATTATATATCCTTATTGATTTAAATTTTATGTCCATGTGATGAGATACCCTTTTTATCTCATCAACTCATTTTCTGAAATTTAAAGTGACGCCATTTGATTGACGAATTTTTACAATGGAACTTCTTTACCCAATTTCAATTCTTGGGGTTCAACTTGTATTTGTTGAATATGTCGTCCTATAAATATTTTTGAATGAATTATGATTGTTTTACAATTTATATCCATTTATATTGTGTGTATTTATATTTTTCAAACATAATTATGTGATAGATTTATCTTTAATTTAAGGATTCCATCTTTATAAGGGATTTCATCTCAATTTACATTTCCACTGAGACTTCATTGTTCTAATGCACCAAATCACACTTATAGGATTTATATACTTACCTCTGATGTATTATGTCATGAGGAATTATATTCTCATGATATTATAAAGTTCTGATTAAATTTTATTCCTCAATTTTTTGAAATCAAGAGTCTCTCATTTTGCTAAAAACTCTTTAACTAAAATATCGTTTCAAATGATTTAAAGATTAATTATTCTAAATCATTATCATTAATGTACAAGTTTTATAAATGGTTTTGAGAATTTATTTATATGGACATTAATGTTTTAAAATTATAATTCCATTAAAAGCTTCAAATTGGTATGGGACACTATGATTCAAAAATAACTTTTTAAATGGTTTATGAAAATGGAATGATTATTTCAATATCTTGAAATTACTCCGTTTGATTTCAAATGAAATGTTATTATTGAAATGTTTATATTTTCAATATTTTATGGGATATGATGGTACTAGGAATTTTTACTGGTGGTTACGTGATAAACCAAATTATGGGTGGTTCCGTGATAAATATGGATGGGTGGTTGCGTTATAACCTCCAATGAATTGGGTATGGAAGTCAGCTGTATGGATATTCCATTTAGTGATATGTGTGGAAGTCGACCATATGGTTATTCAATTTAATTATGATTTTGTCCCAATTTATCTTTATATGTTATGTGTTATTTTTATGGGTTTTATGGAAATATTTTGGTTACAAAAGGGTATGTAGCGATATTTTATTCAGTGAAGTGTATTTACTACTTCATAAAGGTGATATGTACTAATTTTTTTAAAGTATTCAAGTTTTAATTGTTGTTTTGAAAAACTAACAGTTTTCCTTCTTTATGTATCCCTTACTAAGATTTGTATTCTCATCCCAAGTTTTTAAAATGTTTATCATAGGAAAAAAAAAGTGGAATAATGTAATGGATGGGATCAAGGAAATTTCATGCTGTCTAAAACTTGGAACTAGACATGTCTCATTTATTCAAGAGTTTTTTATTTTATGAAAAAAATGGAAACTGAGTAGAAGTGTGTAATTTGTAATTTTTGAGATACAATGTAATTGTTATACCTAATTGTATAAAAATCTAAACATGAAAAGATACTCAATGAGAATTATTCATTTAATTCAAGATTATGTAATGTTTAAGGCTGAGTCCTCTTGGTTGGTATCCAATGTCAGTTTAGATAACTTTATAGGTTAGGGTGTTATCTAAGAATAATTGACATAACCATAATGGTTAGCATATTATAATGATTACTAGTTATTTTCAATGAGATTAAGATAACATGAATAGGTATTTACCCTCCTCATAAGATATTATATGATGATTTTACTGACATACTCAAACTAACCTTTTTGGTTTTAGTAAATGGCTAGATATAGGAGGCACCAATGTAACAATGGATGTGAAGAAAATTCTGACTATTTTCTGAACGTGCAACTGAATGAAATGAGAGCTGTGATGAAAAATCTTGTGGTTATTCTCTACCAACTATTTTGATTAATAATTGACAACCTGAACCTTGGTGACTTTTATAAGGCATCGTATATGTGATAAAAATTCCATACTGAATTTTAGGTAATAATAATAAAGGTAAGAATTTTCAAAAACCTATGTGTCAAGGATGTGGAAAGAAACACCTAGGAAAATTTTTCAAAGGGATTGGATGATAATATATATGTGGGAATGAATCATATAAATCAAGAACCTTCCATGGAAAAAGGAAGCAACCAGTTGACTTTAGGAAAGGGAAAGAAGTTCTTTCTGAGGGATCACTTGAAAATTTTAAATGTGGTGTGAATGGTAATTATACAAACAAATGTCCTACGAAGATATTTTAGGAATGCGATCACCAGGAGCATACAAATATTTTTTTACCAATACCTAATGCCATTCTAATTGAGGATGAAGAAACTGACAATGACCAAAGAAAAGTATGGATTATTTCTTAATATATTTTTTTACATTATTGAATCTTAGGATATGATTCATGATTTTGTATGTAGGAAATAATTATTTCAGAATATGTTGGTAAATAATGGTTAATGGATCATGAATAATGATTAATTAGAAAGAATTCAACATATAAGGGATTCATGAGTTATCGTATATTTTAGGATGGTGAAATGCTTAAAAGAATTAAGGCTCATTTTATGATGGGATTACATTAGAATACTTTTTATAGTATATGTAACCCAGGAGTTTGATATATGAAAATTTTATTTAAGGAATAATTATATTTTATTTTGTGGATATAGTTATAAATAAACATTTGGGTTTATAGGATACTTGAATTTGAGGCAATTACAGGTTAATACATTTTGGGATGAAAAATGAAAGTTATTTGATAACCTTTGTGGTTAAAATATGTTATGGTTATTTTTGATGAATTTATCTCTTTTTGGGAGTGTTATAAAATTATATTTTTTTTAAAAACTGACAACATGCATACTCCATGACAACCCTTCGCGTCCGAAAAAGTTGTCAGAATCGAACCCACAACCAAAGTACAACTAGTATTTATCACCTACCACTAGACTACGTGAAGTCTCTGGTTATTATGAGTAATTATTTTTAGTTATATGATCTTATTATAAGTTTATTTTGGGTTATATATGGAAATTATTAACCTATCATAGAAAATATGTGATTAGGTTAATTACACTTTAGTATGAGACTTCAAAATTTGTTGATGTTATTAGGATATAATTGTTTAGATTTACTGTGGAAGACTATGGGATTGAATTCATCTGAGTTTTGGTTTTCAATGTTTGCTTGAATTATATTGAATAATTTTAAGGAATGTTGTTTATTGAAAGGTCTTGGTTGAACTTAGGCTACTTTTTATTGAATTTTGGTTAATATGAATAATGTTTCATTTTATAAAGAATTTACCTTTTTGGGGATTATCTGATATTGTACTGACATTTTTGGTTTTGGTTATGGACTAAATACATGAGAAATATATATTTCATCTTTTTTGGATTATATTATTCTCTCAAATTTGATTATAGTTCTTTTAATGGAAACAAAGTCATCCTGAATACTCATCTTTTGGAGAAAATATTAGTTTGTGTTAGAAATCTAGTAAAGGATGAAAGTCTACATGACAAGTATGTAAGTTTCCTTTTGTTTTTAGTTAAGATCATAAATAAATTCTTCAACCTTATGAAAAGTATTTTAAAACAAAAACATTAACTGTTATCTTTTCCTAATAGGTAATCAAAGACTGTTTAACCCATCACATGTTTGTCATTTTCTAGTGGTTAACTTTCTCCTAACCATGTTTTCTATCACAATCCATCAGAACCTTATGGTTTGTTTTCTCTTCCATATCCATGTTTTTCTATATGGAATCCTAATATGGGATTATCTCAGGTGACCTTTGTACTTCTCTTTCTTTCTTTTAAAGTGATATATTTATCGACTCTTTTTCTGATGTGGGACTTTCAATTAAGATTCTAAGCCCATTTTTAAAATTTCGAGGACACAATTTCCAAAATGGGGGAAGGATGTGACATCCTAGGTAAATAATGAGTATGAATTTTTTAAATTAATTAATATTTTTGAATTAAATATTAATTTTACTTTAAAGGGATTCTATGTTCGATGGCTTACCCGATATGTAAGAACATGTTTTTTTGAAATCTTACGTTCCACACTAAAAACATAATATTATTATATTAAATGGTAGTTAACGCCTAACCATTTTATTGGAACAAATTAATAAAACTAACAAAAATATGATTATACATGTTTGTTAGATTTTTATACATTTATCTATTAAAATTTAGAGGCTTAAAATGTGAATGAATATAATTTTAAGCATAATTTACTTTAAAAGGTTGATTTATTGCCTTTTGATGGAGAACCCTATTTAAATCTAGTTTTGGTCACTTTTACATGTTATTTTTTATAAAATAAAATTCTTATTTAGAACCGTGACATCAAAATTCACTTTGGGAATTTTTTTTGTATTTTTCAGATAAAATTCAGTTTTTTGATGAATATTGAAAATACTCTATTTTAATTCAAAATAACCTTTTAATATAATTTATTTATATGGTAAGATTATATTTTTAATTGGTTTTAAAGTGTAATTAGATTAATCATTTTACCATTTAATCCATTGGAGGTCATTGGAATTAATTTCCCTTTGAAATTGGACATAAACAAGTGTCAATCTTTTCATTGTTATTATTTCTTAAAAACACGCTATTTGTTTTGACAGTGGGAATTAATTTTAAATTAATTAATGAAAATTATATGTTGTGAATTTGGTAAAATAGACATAATTTTTTAAATTTTAATATCAAATATATCTTAGGCTAAATGTTTGGTATTTTTCGGAAAAACATCAATTTTTTTATGAATAGTGAAACTACTTTGTAGTAGTTAAAAAACTGACTTTATCATTTAAATGAAATTTTACTACTTCTGGGAATTGAATTTATAAAATCAGACATACATGGTTATTATAATAAGTAAAATGGTGTTCAATAAGATTAAAATAATTTTTGGTGAATAGTAACTTTTGACTTTTATTAACCGCGGATAAAGGTAAATCGGGTAATTCAAAGTAAAACAATATTATTATAACTCAAAATTACCATAACATGTGTCCTAACCTAATTGGATGACAAATGGTCGACCATTTTCATATTTGGGTCGATTTTGGGACCCCATGGAGCCACCTATGAATGATAAGGACACTCTAGATTAATTAATTTAAAGTAATGGAAAAAAGACTTAATCAAAAATCATTTAGTAAATTAATTTTAAAATGGTGTTTTATAAGTTATATTTTTGACTATAAATATTAGATTCAAAGATACATATATTTCCTACATCATATTATTTTTTATAATTTTTAGACATCGAATAAAATAAATTATTTATGACACAATAATGATGCAGTATTTATCTCATTAATAAATTATTTGAATAAATAAGATTATAATGATTAAAATATTATCCAAAACCTATCCAATTCCCATTTTATGATATTATTTAGACTATGAGTCATCTTATCTTCTACTTTAATTATTTTTTGACACTTTGAAACCTAATATCATTATATAATAAAATAATATTTTCACACTTTCCTAAAGAACCCCTCCTCCCCGTTATAAAAAGAGAACATTTCTAACCAATTACTCACACCACTCAAGCCCCTTGGCTCATCCAACCCCGAACCAAATAATATTTCAAGATCTCCTTCTTCCTCCTAGAAGCATTAAATTATGCATAATGCACTTCAAGAAGTCCTTTGGGTTCAAAACAAAGGATGTTACCCAAATTAAAGGTAACAGTTTCTCTTAATTTTTTTTTTGTTTTATTTTGTTTTATTGTACATATCCAACCCCCTAAACTATTTTTATTCCTTTATTTTATTACAAAACCAATATCCTTAATCTACTAGGATTTTTTTATATTAATTATTCAAACTACACTAACACGCACATCCATCTAATGGGTGATGACCATACTGTTTCTGTGGATGGAAAACTAACATCTCATTAAACGATGATTGTTCGATTATCTCCTACCGCCTAACATGGTGGACATTAAGAAGGAATTATATTTATATTTGATGTATATTTTTTTATGTTTTCTTTATTCTTTTTTCATATTCATTTATATCATACCTTTATGGTTTTCATTATGGTCAAATGCGATAATTTCATTTGAGGAAGTGCGGACTACCGCCCCCTCAAGGTGATTTGATTCGTTCATGACATACACCCAAATGTATAAAGGATGAAGTTAATTAAATTTTGTAACATAAAATATCATATGATATTATATTTGAATTATAATATACTAATGTATCATTATGTTTTCATTCCTTTAAAGATAAAATATAAATGAAAGTAGCGTTTATGCGTACGTACGGCTTACTATCTCCATGAACGGTGTGTTTCATTTCATAACTCCAAATGATATGGAATATTATAAATAAATATACACTATATATAACTATATATATGATATATAAAACTCTTAAATCATTCTGGAGATAATGGACTCTTGACCACATAGAAAAATTGTAATTATAACAAGTTCATTTTTGACTGATGTTCCGAACATCGATAAAATATCTAATATGAACTCAAATAATTAACTAGTTTTTATATCAAGATTATAAGTGATATTAAATTAATAATAAACTTTGAATGTTTTCTTAATGAAGTATATATTAACTTATGATTATTATTCAGGAAGAAAATGGAACATACGAGTCAAGTAGGACACGAGATAAGGGGATTTCTTATCTCACTTTTAATTCCGTGAGATTTACATTATTCACCACATATTTATTGCATGTGGTGTAATGTATGCTGAAATTGATATATATTATAATTATTCTCTTTATATTATTTTTATAGTGTGATTCATTTGGTGTTTATTATCTTTTGGTCATACGACTCGATTGATTACGACGTGGTAAGGGGTTTTTGTCTCACTTTTTATTCTCGTGAGATTCATGCTATATTTTGTCACTATTTCCTTTGAGTGTTGTATTTAATTCCCATGATTCTAATATTTTTGTAATTTACGTTCATTTATGGGTATTTACATCTACATTGTATGGTCATTATTTCATGTGGTGTATGTTTTGTAAGTTACCAAATCGATAAGGGAACCTTTCACCCTCCACTTTTTAAAAAATATCTTTTTGTTATGTCTTTTTATATACATCTTATTATGTTGGGATATTTTCTTATATATCCTTATTGGTGTAAATTTTATATCCATGTGATGATACACCCTTTTTATCTCATCAACCAATTTTCTGAATTTTAAAGTGACATCGTTAATTTGTCAAATTTTTACAAGGGGACTTCTTAACCCAATTTCAATTCTTTGGGTTCAACTTGTACTTCTTGAATATGTCATCCTATGAATATGTGTGAATAACATATGATTGTTTTAATCATAATTTCCAATTATATTTGGTGTATTTATATTTTCCACACATAATTATGTGATTGATTTATCCTTAATTTAAGGACACTATCTTTATAAGGGATTTCATCTCAATTTACATTTCCACTGAGACTTCATTGTTGTTATGCACCAATTCACTATTATATAGTGTATATACTTTCATTTTACATATTATATCATGAATCCTTATATTTTCATGATATTATAAAGTTCTGATTAAATTTTATTCCTCAATTATTTGAAATAAAGAGTCTCTCATTTTGTAAAAAATACTTTAACTAAAATATCGTTTTAAATGATTAAAATATTTATTATTCTAAATCATTTTCATTAATGTCAATGTTTTGAAAGTGTTTTTCATTATTTATTTATATATACATTAATGTTTTAAAATAATAATTCCATTAAAATCTTCAATGTGGTATGGGACACTTTGATTCAAAAATCTCATTTTAAATGGTTTATAAAAATGGAATGATTATTTCAATATCTTGAAATTACTTATTGTGATTTCAAATGAAATGTTATTAGTGAAATGTTTATATTTTCAATATTTTATTTGTTATGATGGTACTTGGACTTTTGATGGGTGGTTAAGTGATAAACCAAATGATGGGTGGTTCGATGATAAAGCAGAACCGGTGGTTACGTTATAACCTCCAGTGCATTGGGTATGGAAGTCGGCCGTATGGCTATTCCATTTATTGATATGTGTGGATGTTGACCGTATGGTTATTCCATTTAAGTATGTTTATTTTCCATGTTGCCTTTATATTTTATGTGTTCATTATATGAGTTTTATGGTAATCGTTTGGTTACAAAAGGGTAAGTAGTGATCTTTTATTCAGTAAAGAGTATTTACTACTTCATAAAGGAGAAAAGTATTACTTATGTTATTGTATACATGGTTTACTTGTTGTTTTGAAAAACTAACAGTTTTTCTTCTTTGTGTATACCTTACTGAGCTTTTTAATTCTCATCCAAGGTTTTTGAAATGTTTTTCACAGGACATAAAGTGGAATAGGGTCATCGATGGGATCAAGTAAAATTTATATTGTCTAAAACATCGATCTAGACCTGTCTCATTAATTCATGATTTTCTTATTTTATGAAATAAATGGAAACTAAGTAGAAGTTTCTACTTTTTGATTTTTGAGATGTAATGTAATTTTTATAGATAATTCACCAAAACTCTAAACATGATAAGATCCTTAATGTGAATTATTCATTTAATTCTTGTTTATGTAATGTTTAAGGTTGGGTCCTTATATTAACCATCAATGTAAATTGGGGGTGAATAATTAATTACATATCTTTGTGGGGATGGTGAGTCATACATACGTATGATTGATCATTTAAATTTTCATATGATAGATTAGTGATTAAATATGGATAAAAAATAATTATAATCAAATATAAGTATACTGATGATATTTTAGTTGTTATATTAGTATAGATAAATCATTTAAAGAGTGAGTAAGAAGAAAAAATACATTTGAAGGACTCGAAAAATAGGGTTACCACATCATTGGTAGACTTAACTTATATATCTTCTTAGGCTACATATGGTAGCTATTTTGTAATGAACACATACTATATATAAATAGATAATTATTTTGAGAAGATAAATGGTTTGGGTTTTGGTGATAAGAATATCTCTCTATTTTATAAAGAAGTGATGTAGTTCGTGCCCTTTAATAATTAAGATGACGGCCACTTTTGGAAGTTTTTTAATAAAATATAATTAATCTATTATATATTAAAATTCATGGAAATGGCAGTGACTTAAAATAAAAAATTTATCAGTTTGAAATAAAACCATTCAATGAAATTTAGAGTTGTTTTGATATAATTTTAATAATTATCTGTTTCATTAACCCATTGGATAAATAATTTTTAGCCTATTTGTGACAACAACTATTTTAATCATAATTTGTGAGTAATTTCATAATAAGTGGAATAGGGACTCTTAAATGGAAATTTTATTTTTTTTCAACCATTTTCCTTTCTCACGACTGATGGTAAATTTTTATGGAATTTATAATATTTTAATTGATAAAATATCATTAATTTCCATTTTGACACTATTCAGTTAATATTCCACTAAATTAATTAGGGAAAAAATAATATTTATAATATAATACATTAAAACTACTATAACATGTCCTATAGGTCTATAAAAATTAGGGGACAAGTTATCTCATTAAAATAATTTTCATTTCTGAATATTTAAACTATATTTAATTGTTTGGTTAATTACGTAAATATTATATATGTGTTATCCAAGAATTTTTGTCAATTATATAATTTTTAATAATAATAAATAAAATATATAATGAAAAAAATTTCATTAATTTCAAAATATTCATTTATTTTCATTCATATATTTTTTATTTCCTAACGTGGACACATAATTGATATTTAAAATTAAGATGATGACATTTTGATACATTCCATGATAATAATATTATAATGGAAATTTTCATGGAAGTGTCTTGGTTAAAAAGATAAATATAGATCATAATCTGACAATTTTATAATTTAATTAATCCAAAAAGTGTTAGATGAAATAATATGACCTTATATCATTTATTTAACCTATATTATCCAATGTTATCCTTTATTGATGTGATAAAATTTACATGGATTACTACTCATATCGAAACACAATAAAAGGTGTATATTAACAAAATTTTAACCTCATAATTTATAATATGTAATCCATTGATCAAAATTCAATTTCTATAAATTTCACAAATAAATTTTAAAATATGGGAAAAAAACGAGTAGACAGTTTGTTTTTATAAAAATAAACTTTTTAGAATAAAACAATGCTTATTCTTATACTAGTAATATTATAAAATCTAGAAGAATATTATAAAATTTAATTTATTATATGATCTATACATTTAATTTATTATTGTTAACCAATAATTATCAATTAATCTTATAAAAACTCATTATTAACCCTGAAAATCAATTTTTTGAAATAATTTTTTTTACACTAATATGTTAATTTATTAATCACAAATGAATATATATTTTAACTTTGAAAACAATATAATTTTAAAATTTTACTTACTCAAATTCTGACCATATAATTTTAACATCTTATTATAACTTTCATATAATAATATTTAAATAATGCATCATATTTCTTTAAATCATTATTCCATGAAACCCAAGCTATAAAAAAGATTAAATATATTTTAAAAAGAAACATTTCATAAAATAATGGTGTTCTCCATTACATTATCATTAAAAACATTCATCATTTAAATTTATATAATTTCACATAATGAATATATTAGGGATGTTCATTAGTATAATTGTAACAACCTTAGTTGTTAAAAGTGAACATTGGCTTTTGATTTAAGTAAATTTCTTGTTTTATAAAATGGTTATATAAAACACATCAACATCATTCGTTTTCTGTTTTTGGATTTAAAATTACATTAATAATGTTCAAAATTGTTAATATAACAATTGATCAGTGATCAAATGATTAGTATAAATATAGGGATTTAACAAATCTAATCAACTCAGACAATGGAAGTGATGACCTCAACAATTTAAATAATTCCCAATGAATCCCATTTTTTAGAGATTCTATGGTAGATAGAATCTATGGGTATGACCTTAGACCTATCCCATGATGAGATCCATTGACATAATCATGAGGGAAATCGTTTAAGAGGGAAGTTCAAGCTCATCAAGGTCACAACCCAAACCAGGTTCCCAAAATGACCACATGATAATATAACCATCCCAAAACATACCCTTAAGGAATAATCCTATGTAATAAGTTGATATTTATCAGGACCAAAATAATTTTAATATGTATACTATATAATAATTTATATATTTTTATTTTATTATTTCTTTTAAAAGATTTTTGTCTGTATTCAATTGAACTGAAATTGTATTTTTGGGTAATTTTCAAATTCAATTAAAGGGTTTATTTTGATTATGTGATGTATTTTTTAAAAAACATAGTACTTTAATTAAATATTATGATTAATTAAGGATTTTTAACTAAAAATGGTTATCTAATTTTTATAAAGTGAAATGTACTTTTTTTAAGGGTTCACAAACTCTTATGGTCAAAAACCCAAAATTATTAAATAAATGCCAAATCATAATTTAAAAGATAAAATCAACATATTTAGAAAATTATTTAGACAAAAGGAATAATATTTTTTGACTTAAAATGTATAAATTAGAAAATGTTGAATTTTTTATATTTTTTTTAGATAGTTGAATTTTTAGGTAAAAAATAAATACCGTATAAATATAATGTGTGTTTATGACATCATAATGAAAAAATGATGTAATAAATAATAAAATGGGTATTATAGGCATAATATATGTTCTAAAATCAAAATATTGTCGTATTAAGATAATTTTATTATTTTTTTAATGCCCTTTTGAATCCTCCAAAATGAATAATATATTACATGACATTAAATTCGTTTCCGAAATAATTTGAATCACATCCCCATAAGAAAGGATAATATTTTAATATATTCATAAATTTTCCTAATAAAACAATGAAAACCAACCCATTTTGGAAAAAACAAGGGCAAAACCCATGGTAATTTTTGTGGATTTTAATATTTAATTATTTAGATTTGAAAACAAATATTTGTGAAATATTAAAGAATTCCGCATTTAATTTTTATATAAACCCACCCTAGATCTCACTTATGTTCACTAGTAATCCTTTTATAACTTCAATAATCCGTCCTCCTTTTTCTAGAGGCCTCCCAATGCACCCCAAGCACTCAATACGCCCCTCTTCACGATTTTGAAGTCAGACAATCAAGTAAGGGTTTATTCCTTTATCATCTTTTATCTTTGTACTATATATTAATACAACCTTTTAATCCAAATTAAAAATGATGGGGTATGTTTTCAATCATCCCTCATACATCACTTATTATGTTTTAATGATGATTTAACTGTTTCTCTCTCATTAATCCCTCCCATTTACATCTGCTACCATGTCAAAATTTCGTAATAGTTATTCCATTCCTTCTCTTTCATCAAGTTTCATTATTTTGTGACGTCTTCTATTTACAAATTTCTTATGTTAGGGATTTTATTTATATTACCCTCTTATAGTACATTTAATTTATATATTATGGTTAACCTATTTCTCCCTCATCAACCATTTTTTTGAATTTTTGTGTCTTGTTGTGTGCATGTTGAAATTGTACTGCGATTTTCCCTTAAAAAATTGACTTTTGATTACTATACACATTTACTATAAAGTGATTTCAAATTTATAAAAAAATAACTTTTTATTGAGTAATTATATGTATGTATTCACAATCATTGATCATGGAAATTTTTTTGGTGATGAATGAATCCATGTTTTAGGATCTATGTGGCACACTTAATCATGAGAATGAAATGAAAGTAACAAGTGTGCCTAGAATTAGATAACACTATAATGCATTGGGTAATGTTTAGTATCATGATAAGTCATGTTGGGATATGGTATAACTAATTACATTATGGTACATTTCCCACTATGATTTCATGGATGTTTATCCTTGACCTATGATGCAGTGTTTTATGTTATTTCCACATTTCCATGTTAAGAATGTCATGTTATATCATTCATTATGATTCATGTTACATTATTTTTTAATTGATATGCCTTGCCTGAAATTTGTTATTATATTCATTTTATACCAGGTTTACTACCTTACTGGGCCTCATATCTCACACCATTATTACGTATTTTCCTTAGGATATGCAATTCAGTTTTAAGCTCGATCATGTTAAATATGTTTTCAGTAACGATGTTGTTTTTAAAGATTAATGTTGTAATACAATGTACCTAATTCTAAAAGAAACTAGAATTATAAATCATTTGGTTATTTTAAGTCTAATTTTATTTATTTAAATCATGTAAGAATGTAATAAAAATAAAAAGTTTGTTATAGTTGGTGTTAATGGAATGTTAAGTTGTTTTTGGAAATAGGATTATAAAACTATAGAGAAAACCATAGGGCTAAGACTAAGTATAACAAAATCATCCTTAAATTTTGGTGAGCATGGAGTAATTATATTATCTGGAAACTAAATTCCTATCTAAATATGAACAAGTCGATGTGGCTCTAGAACAAATGTATCTAGGTCTAAAACTAGAAAACACCGATTTGACCTAGAATCAAACGAGAACTTGTTCCTAAAAATGAGCATTGCTGCACTCCAGGTTTGACACTCCCTGGGGAAATTATTTTGTAAATTTTTAAGATTAGCATAAAACATCATTAAGAGAACAAATAAAATCCCATAAGAATATACCCTTGTAAGTATATCATGAATTATTTAGATTGAATCCAAGAAATTAATATGTTAAGGAATTAATTGTAATTTATAAGTTATACCATTAATGTCATTGGATTACCCTTTATATGTTTAATAGTTTAAAAAACATACCCCTAATTTTCCTTTTATTCTATCCAATGGATAGAAGTAGGATGAATTGGACCAACAACCAATGTGATGATCAATGAAATGACTTCCCTAATGAGATTCCTATCTGATGGGAGCAGGAATCACAAATGTTGTTACGATACTCTCTTAGTGAACTCATTTTTTTAATATAAACTCTAATCAAGAGGAACTCCATTCGTTGATAAAGAACAAGTCAAAATAGAGAGCTACATTAAAGAAAGGCCTCTTAATTTCCATGGATCATTTGATCCTTCAATTGACAAACAATGGATTAACTCCATTTAGAAGATCTTATCCATCTTTAAATGATACGAATAAGAGAATGTTTTATAGCTGCTTATCATATAGAGGGTGAATCTAATCAATGCTGGAAATTGATCAAATGTATGCAGCATGAGGAAGAGATTTAGGTGATGGGATGGGGGGATTTTAAGAAAATGATTTTCAATAAATATTTTCCTCGCACCCCTCCACATATGATGGAATGTTATTTCATTTCCTTCAAGAACAAAGTTAATGAATATATAATTGTGTATGAGTAAAACATTACTAGGATTTTATGATATGCCTCTATCATTTCCATTACCCCCCAAATGTATGGTTAACCACTTATTTGGTGGGATATAACATAGTATATGGGAATCCCGGATGGTTCATGAATGTGATAGCTGTGGGAAAATTGTATGATGTGTCCTCAAAGCCAAAATGTAGATCGTAGAATCTCAAGGGTATCATAGGGATAATAAGAGGAATGTGGAGTAATATTATGGTTATTTGATAGAGATATCTGATAGTACCATGAAATTCAAACATCCCACATTCTGAAGGTGTGAAAAAACACCCTAGAAATTTCCTATAGGGGATGAAGATATTCCTTACGTGTGGGGAGGAAGAGAACCTAGCTAGTGATTTCATTCATGAAAACCCCACTACAATGAGAGAGGAAAAAAATTCTATATTAAACAGATAGTGAATTTTTCATTGCTAAAACTTCACAAAACCACAGAATTTAAAAAAACCAATGAACTATGCTAAGGGTTTTCTAAGGTAACCAAAAACCTCCAAGGTAGCATGGGAGGGAATTCTCCCTCAAAACTACTTAAGAGAATCCCTACAAAAAAGTATTGACATTTTTTCATGTTATTCATTGAATAATAGTTAATATACTTTTAAATTCTAGTTCTATGCCTTCCTTTGTATCGCAAAATTTTAGTAGAACTATAAAGTCACACTCAAAATGCTTCAATGTTGAATTATCATTGAAGATGGAAATGGGTAAATTATTGCATCCCAAGTATATAACTCCTCCCTTGTCCCAATTTGTGTGTTGAACATACCAGTGAACCTTTTCATAATCTTGTTGTGGGAATTTTATGCAACTATAGTCATGGATTGTCTTTCCCAATATAGATAGAACAAAAATTTATACGATAATGAAATCAATCTCTATATTTTGAATATTCCAAAAATAATTACAAATGCAAGGAGACAGATGAATCTTATTTTGTACCATCATCTCATGCATGGATATTATTTCCCTATGACCAAGTGTATCTAGATAAAATTATTGAATCTATAGAAATAATAATCCTTGAAGACATTCCCATTGTGAGGGAATATTCTGATGTGTTTTCAGATTACTTTCCTTATCTTCCTCTTAGACAAGAGTTTGAATTTCTAATTGATCTCATGCATGGGGTGTTACTATTATTCCAAACTCTGAACTTACAAGATGTTATTGAACATGAGGAGATTTAGAAACAAATACATGAGAATCCAGATAATAGTTTCATATGCCCTAGTGCATCACCCTGAGGTGGAAGAGTCCTCCTCATTAAGAAGATGGATGGTTCAATTCGCCTTTTCATTGATTATCATGATATCAACAAGATCATGATAAATAAGAATCCTATAGCACATATTCATGAATTTTTTTATCAGATATATGGATAAAAATACTTTTCTAAGGTGGATCTATAGTCGGGTTATTACCAAGTTATGGAGAAGGAGGAGGATATCCCCAAGACTACATTTTATACAAGGTACTAGCACTATGAAGTCATTATTATACCTTTCAGACTCACAAATGGTCCAGCAATATTCCTAGACTGGATGAATAGGGTCTTCATAGATTACCTAAAAAAATTGATAGTCATTATTGATGATATTCAAATATAATCCAAAAGTAAGAACGAGAATGAGGAGTATTTAAGTACTCCACTAAAGAACATGAGAAAGGAACATTAGTATTCAACATTCAGTAAATGTGAGTTATAGTTGAATGATGTATCTTTATTTGAGAATATCATCATAAGGAATTGGATATCTGTAGACCCTTCCAACACTTAGGCAATTGATGAATGGTCAAGGCCAACATCTAAGGCAAATATATGTAGTTTCCTTGTACTATCTCAGTATTATCATTGATTTGTGAGAAATTTCTCATGATTTTAAAACCTTATAACCTAGATAACTCTGTAGGTAGTAATTTTTACTTGGAATGATGAATGTGAAGAATGAATCAAGGATTTTAAAAGGAGGCCTATTACTATAGTCATGATAACACTACCCACAATTGGAGATCTTTTCGTGGTATTCAGTGATGCTTTGATGAAGGGATTTGACCGTGTGTGGATACAAAATGAAAAATTCATTCCCAATTCTTGAAGGAAGTTGATTTATCATAAGTATAACTATTTAACACATGATCTATAGTTCTCTATGGTCATATACACGTTAATAATTTTTCAACATTACATTATTTGGGAGAAGTGTGAAATATATAATGATCATAATATTGCCAAGTACATATTTACACATAACGAGTTCAATATGCACCATCAAATATTGTTAGAGATGATCAAAGACTATGACTGCTCAATTCACTACCCTCTAGGGAAAGAGAATAAATTGGAATCATCTCTATGTAGAAAGGATGCATCAACTATTTCAATAAAACCTATCACCATCAAACTAATGTTCAACCTAAGAAGACTCTCCAGACACATGATGACATGTTGAGAGCATGATCAATGGACTTCAGAGGAGTATGGGATCAACAAATTCCTCTGGTTTAGTTCTCTTACATAATCAGCATACATTCAAGCATCCAAATGTTACCATGTGAAGACCTTTATTAGAAGAGGTGTAGAACACCTACATGGTGGTGTGACATTGTGGAACAAAAACCACTAGTTCTTTAAATAGTTTAGAAAATGGTGGAGAATCATAAGACCATTTAGTCACACATCAAGTTTTCTACATGTCAACAGAAGAGTTATGCTGAAAATCATCGATGAGACCAAGAATTTATGTTGGATACATCGTATTCAACCTCGTATCTCCATAGAATAAGGTGATGATATTTGGGAAGAAGGGAAATCATATTCCAAGATACAAAATCCCCTTTGAGATCCATGATCACATCAGAGCTGTGGCATATTAACTAGAACTCCCACATAACATATCTCAAGTAAATGATGTATTCCATTATCCCTATAGAAAATACACATACCAAATCCTTCACATGTACTCAATCCAGAGGTGGTACCATTAGGGAATGAACTCTCTTATGATGAGCAAACATTGAAGATCATAGATCATAGATTCAAATTTCATCGGAATAAGACAATGCATATGGTCAATGTGTTGTTGATAAATCACAATTTTGAAGAAGAAACATGAGAACCAATTGAGGAAATGATATATATTTACCCTCATATATTTTAATGTGGTAAATGAAAATTTCATGTGTGAAATTTCTAAACGTGGGGAATATTGTAATAACCCAAACTATTATAATTGAAATTTACATATTGATTTAACTAAATGTCATGTTTTGTAAAATGGATACAGAAAACACATTCACATCCTTTATATTATGTTTTTGGGTTTAGAAGACCATTAATAATGTTGATTGTTATTAATATATCGATTTATCATAGTTCGCATGATTAGTACAAATATAGGGATTTACAAAATCCAACTGACTCAGGAAAATGATGTGGTGGCCTCAAAAAGTAGAATCATGCCCAATTATGATAATTTATCTATTCTTTTGAGGGAGGTAGAATCTTCTAAATCATCCCTTGACCAAGCCAATAATGAGATCTAGTGACAGAAATATGTGATAAATGTTTTACAATAGATGTTAAATCCAATCAAAATCAAGACCCAAACCATGTTCGCCGAACAACCCCACAACAATCTCACAATCGCTCACCTTAATCATAGAGAATAGAATGGTGTAATACTAGGATATGTATCAAGAACATAATAATTTGAAAATTTATTTTATATAATATTTTATATATTTTCATTTTAATAGATTCTTTTAAATGATTTTTGTTTTGATTCAATTAAACTGAAATTGTATTTTCAGGTAATATTCAATTTCAATTAAAGGGTCTATTTTGATGAATCAATGGATTTATAAAATTATTATTATTTTAATAAAATATTATTATTTATTATGGATTATTAATTTTAAATGGTTGTGTCATTTTTATGATGTGAAATGTACTTTTTATAAGAGTTCAAAAACTATTATTGACAAAAAAAACCAACATTCTTCAATAAATGTCGAATCATATTTTTTAATGTAAAAATGAACATAATAATAAAATTATATAGATAAAATTTATATTATTTTTATATTTAGAATATTGAAATTATCCAATATTGAATTTTTCATATTTTTCGTAGACACCTGAATTTTCTGGAAAAAATTTAATACCGTAAAAATATAATGTATGTATAATGACATAATAAGGACAAAAAATGATGCTTTAAATTTCTATAATGGGAATTATAAACCCAATATATGTTTTACAATTATAATAATTTGATTTTATGATAATTGTTTTTAAATCTATCATTCCCTTATAAATACATTAAAATGTATAAAATATTTTTTGATTTTAATTTCATTTCATTAATATTTTGACTCACCTCCACATGAGCAAGGAAAAATATTTTAATATAATCATACCTTTTCCTAATAATATTATGAAAATATCCAACATTTTAGTAATGGATGGGATGGTTTTTGAATTTTAATATTTAATTATATAGATTCCAAAACCAATGGTTGTGAAATGTAAAATAATTCCCCTATCATTTCCTGTATAATCCTTCCCATGATCTCAATTCACATAACTCAAAATAATTAGAGAACATACTTAATCTATCATACCCTATATATAATCCTCCCTTGGTGCCAAAATATCTTAATAAGCCCCTCTTCAATCTTTAAAGGTCGCATACTCTTGTAAGTATTTCTTCCTTTTTCAATTTATCAATGTTTCCTTATATTGATACACCATTTTATTATCAATTAAAAATGATAGAGTATGTCTTAAAAACATCCCCATACTCCCTCTACTATGTATGGATGATGATATACCCATTTCTCTCACATTAATCTTTCCCATGTACCCCTGTTACCGTGCTGAAATTTGGTAACAGTTATTCCATTCCTCCTCTTTCTTGAAGTTTCTTTTCTATGTCATGCCTACTATTTCCAAATTTCCAATGATGAGACATGTATTTCATTGATAATATTACTGTGTATTTCATTTATATTTAATGATATACCACTTTTTCTCATATCAACCATTTTTATGAATTTTTATGTCACGTCGTTAGGCTACCAAAATTACACTACGAATTTCCATTCCAAAACAATTGTGAAATTAATACCATACCCATTACCTAACAAGGGTGTTCACTTTTATGACAATATAATTTTTTATTTAGAACATTCATGTATTCATTTCACACTCTTTGACTGTGAATTAAATTATTATGATAAATGAAGCCATGTTTTTTGATCTTTATGGCACTCCAAAGCAGTAGAATAAAATGAATGTGCCGAGTGTACCCAAAATTATATAGTTCTCTAATGAATTTGGTAATATTTAGTATCTTGATAAGTAATGTTGGCATAGGGGTTTACCAAATTACTTTATGGGACTTTTTTACTGTGATGTCATGGCAGTTTATCCTTGACACGTGATACACTATCTTAAGTTGTTGCCACATTTCCATGTAAAGAATATCATTCTATGTCATGCTTTATGATTCATGTTCCTTTATACCACGTTGATATGTCTTTTGTAACATGTATTATTATCTTCATGTTATTCCATGTTTACTCCCTTACTAGTATTTATAGCTCACCCCTTTATTATGTATTTTCCCTTGGATTTCTTATGCAGTTTTAATCATGATCCTGTAAAAGTAGTGTTCAATAAAGATATTGTTTTTCATGATTAATGTTGAAATGAGATGTGAGTAATTCCCAAAGACATAAGATTTATCTATCATTAATCATTTATTAACTTTAATTTTATGTTATTAAATCATGTTTTAATGTAATAAAAACAATAGCTTTATTAGAATAATTTTTTATGTTTCCAACAATTCCTATTCTATCTTATGATTTCTCAAATGTACTATTACTAGATAGTTCATATGATTCCTCCAAAACATAGTGTCATGTGTCTTGACCCAATATAGGATCTTCATAGTCAAATTAATTTGATTTATTTTATATTTATTTTTAACTAATCACTTATATCTGGTCTGGCATGAACTTGATTAATAGAGATATATAGAACACATCAAGTACTTTATAGATGCTTGGTGGAATTATAATCAATATGCCACAAATCGCATTAATTCAATAACAGTGAAAGATATGATGTACACGGGTTTCTTTTTTTCATATTTATGAATTATACAACACTATTCCATGAAGATTCATTTAATAAAATATTATTTGTCATTTGAAAATCCTAATAATTCCATTTTTTATGAATATAACTCCTTTTCATTCTTCAATCCACTTTATTTTCAATCTAAATATCTTTTAGCATTTTCATTGCTTCCTAAAAAATATCATGATCCAATATTTTTCTTATACCTACTTTATCACAATATGTGGAAGTATAAAATAACATCCTACAATATGCTTCATCGAAAAATATTGTGAAACTTGAATATAAGATATCATTATAGGAAAAATTTATAGTCGTAATTAATGATTAAAAATACCTCTAAAGACATGTGATCATGAACTCAACATATGTTACAATGGTTGAATATTCCATTTGGACATCCAATCAGTTTGTGGATAATAAAAAACAATTAAATGATTTTCAATATTAAGATCATTCTACATAATTTTCTAAAATTTCATTGTAAATCAAAGATCATGATTCAAAAAAACTAGATGAGGTTCACCCTGATGTATTACAACATTGTTAATATAGTGTTTTGAAATGTGATATAGCATAAAATATTAACGTATAGAAAAAAAATATATAGATTTAGTATAGAGGTCAACAATAACCCTTGTCTCATAATTCATTCTAGGAGCCTTTGGTTATATAATGACTATGCCCATTATAATATTATTTCATATTTATGTAGTAATAAAAAGAGTTTTCATGACTTCTCTAGGTTTTTGTCTCTCTGTATTCAAATGTTTTGAAACCAAAAATCATAACACATAAAAAATAATTTCCCTTTTTATGTTTTCCCACAATAATTTACCCTCAAATATCTTTTCATATTCATCCTTCATGGGGTTATAGTGAAATTTAATCTACGAGAATCATTTAATAGTTCCCATTTTAGCTCCAATATATTTCTAATATATAACTACTTTCACTACTAGAATTCAAGGTATTTGTGATGAGTTATTTGGGATGGGATCCCGTCGCAAATAGGTTTTACCGACAGGGCCCCGTTGCAGAAAACACCATTGCAAACAACATTATTTTCTACAGGCCCGTCGTACATAATTTTTTTTGCGACGGGCCCGTAATCTCGTCACAAATGTTTTTTGAAAATATTTTTTTAGACTATTCGTGACTGGACCGTCGCAAATAGTATTTTCAAGGGGGTTGTAATCCCGTCAAAAATATATTTTTTAAGAAAAAATTATTTAGACTATTTGCGACGGGATCCCATCAAAACAGATCTCATCACAAATAATAAATAAATTTTTTTTTAAAAAATAAATTTAATAAAATTATGATTATTGAAAAATTAATTTAAATATTATTTAAATAATAACAAAAATTAAAATTTTTAAAATTCTCAATATTCACAAAAAATATAAAAAAATCATAAAATATTATTATGATTTTTGAAAAATTAATTTTAATATTATTAAAATAATAAAATAATAAAAAAATATTAAAATTCTCAATATTCACAGAAAAATATTAAAACAATCATGAAATATTATTATCATTATTTAAAAATTAATTTTAATATTATTTAAAAAAATAAATAAAAAATATTAAAATTCTCAATATTCAGAAAAAAAATATTAAAAAATCATAAATTATTATTATTATTATTATTATTATAAAAATAAACAAATATTAAAAAATATAATACTGAAAAAATATATTTAATAAAATTATGATTAATGAAACAATAATATTAAAATTATTAAAATTAAAAAATTAAAAAAATTAAAATTCCCAATATTCACAAAAAAAATCATAAAATATTAAAAATTAAATTATGTAATAATCGCATAGATATAGAAGAAAGAAACTGTAAATAGTTCATATTATAAAAAATTTAAGTTTAAATGTTTTTGACATAAACAAATCACTCGGGGTCGTCTTCTAGAGGAGGTGGATGAGCTGAAGGAGTTGGTGGAGGAAACTCCATCCCTAAACTACGAGCCAGACGATGAAGGTACTCCATCTTCTCGTGATGTTGCTGCTGCCATTAATGCATGTCCTCCTCATGCTGCTGCTTTTACTGCTGTCATCGACGCATCTCTTCAATGTGTTGTTGCTGCTGTTGTTGCTGCTGCTGACGTATCTCTTCTTGCTGCTTCTACAAACTCTCAATAAGGTCATTCTGAGCTCGGAACTGCTCCTGATACTATGATCCAAGAAGATGATGCCTCTCCATGATCTCCTCTCGAGCTGGATGCAGACATCACAACAGTACTATAATAAGTACCAGGAGTCACATGAGAACCGACACCAACTACTCGTCCCTTCTCAAAGCCATAATGAGTCATTTGCATCTATGTCACCTCGTCGAAATGGTGGGCATTGATCTGATCAGTCACCTCGTTCTGACCCTCATCCTGTGTCTGATAGTCGCAGCCTCATATGAATCCTTAAATTCCAATTACAAATTAAAATTGTGAAAATATTGTATGCAGTTAATTGTCAAACTGAAAAAAATAAGACTAACCACAATATGAAGCTAGCGATCACCTCTAATCTCTTCGGTGGCTGGATCACTTTACATCCTCTAATAAACAATGTACTCTATAATATTGGGAAGCTCGGCTTCCTATATTAACATAAAATAAACTATTTATATTATAAGTTATATAAATTATTTAAAAAAATACTTATCAGATGGTCTCTATGCGTACTGAATTTACGGCTACTAGCTTGATGTGTCACCTCTTGTCTCCCCCGGTTCTGCTGACCCAATGAAGACCTCCTCTGAAATCCACCACCCAACCAGTGTTCACATAATCCATCCCAAACCTAATATTAAATGTACTCTGGTCGGTGGGCTCTATGGGACTCATCAAATACTATCACTCCTGCTTTATTAATGGCCATCATTCTCAAATTGTGAAAAAACAGACGGAAATGCTCACGCATAGCCACCTCCTATGATACATGTATATCGTCACGCATGCTATCATTGATAGGTTACAATAAACCCTAAAAATAATTTATAATATCATGTTAATAATAAAATAAATTTCAAAATAAATATTATTTATTTATGATCCAGCCAATGATTGTACATGTCGAGCTACACATCAACAAGAATTTGTTCTAATGTGGTCATTGGATGAGAAAAATAATTGTGCAAGATAGCGCTCCCCTATCCAACAGCTACATGCGTAAAACTATGAAAAAAGAATAAATAATCAAACAATTAGTATATATATAAATAAATTAATGAAATCTACCTAAAATATATAGGTTACCAGACCACCGTGTGCATGGATCGAAGCCAACATGTGTACATCGCTCGGGGATAGGGTCATGAATCATCAGTCACGCAAGACCACACCTGCTCTGCGTACCTCCTGAACCACTGTAGGCAGAGGTTCAGATGATCCCACATCCCCCTCATCCAAAGGTACCTCAGCCTCCTCTACATCATGCAATAGATCCGAGTCCATCTGAAACAAAAAATTATTATTGTTAGAAATTAGTTGAAAATAACTATTATATATATATATTAGTTATGATCATAACCAGCATTTAACTATGCCAATGTTCACCTTCCTCATCATCTTCATACATAACGATGTCAATGCCTTCATATTCCTTCTCAGCATCATCAATATCCATATGAGTTTCACATTCATTATCCCTTGTCATTTCAATTTCATTTGTAACATCATTATCATCTTCGTCACTATGGACACTTAATTGTGGGGTCTCCTCATCGATATTCATGTTTCTTTGTGAAAAAGATGGATTTTGAGTAGTCTCTTGAAAAATTTTAATTTCATCCACTACAGTGGAACCACATTCAGTTTGAGTAAATACATTTTCCCAAGATTTCATTTTTATTATGCTCCACCAATCATATATGTCTCTTAAAGTAGCATATTACATTGCGTAATAAATTTATGTGCCTTTTGAGCCAGTAAAAGTTGTTCATTTACTGCAAGAAGACTTTTATATTTAATATCGATGATTCAATGAGTTGGATGAACACGCAATCCTCTCTCAGTATCCAACCACCGACATATAAACATCATTATGTAATTTTTTCCAAGATAACATAGCTCAATAATTTCATCCAGAATGCCATAAAAGACTACTTCAGTTTCTCTATGATGTTATCGTCTCAAAAAAACTCCAATATTCATTGTTTTCTTGATTCCCCATATGCACATGTATGAAATCAAAAACCATTCACCACATATGCATTATATGATTTAACCATTTTGGATGTTGGTTTACTCAATATACACAGATGCTTATCAATTTTATCAACATGTTGAGAGACCTGAAAATATGTAAAAAAATTATCAATATAATAAATAGTAAACTGAATTGATATTAAACCATCAATAAATTATGTTACCAGCTTTTGAAACCATTGAGAAATATTTTTTGGCTGCGTTTTTCAAGAGAAGATGTTGTAATTTGTGGAACTTGTTTCTTGATATGATTATCATATGACCTACAAATAAAATAATTTTACATAGTGTAACCGAAATTATAGAATAAGTTATAGAAGCACTCACAGTACCAATACTGTCATTTCTTGATAGTTGAGCAGAACATATGCCTGAGCTCTGTAATGTTCATCATCTGAAATCCATCGTTCTTGAACTCCACCGAATCCAAGATTTGGCTGATTAAAAACTGATAAATGATTGTCCATTTCATCATTAAAATTTCCCTCATTCCGTCCTATGTGGGTTTTTAGGGATATTCAGATTCAAAATAGTGAGAGAAGAAAAATGCAATTTCCTCTAGCAAATAAGCTTCAGCAATTGAGCCTTAAACTGAGGCTTTCTTACGTACTTTTTTATTCAATTTCTGTATGCATCTCTTGAATGGTTACATCCATTGAAACTGTACTGGACCTCCAAATTTAGCTTCATGTGGAAAAATTAATATCAGATGTTCCATTTAGTCAAAGAAACCAGGTGGAACGATTTTTTCCAGTTTACGTATAATTACAGCAACATCTTCTTCCAGTATCCTTAGCGCATCGTAGTCAGTTGTCACTACACAAATGTCTCAAAAAATATGATAGGTCTGTTAGCGAATCCCAAATCATAGAATTCAACAAACCTCTGAATCCAATTGGCATAAGTCTTTCCATTATAACATGACAATCATTACTTTTTAATCTGGTAAAATGACCATTTTTAACACATCTTCCCAAATTGGAAGCATAGCCTTCTGGAAGTCTCAAATCTTCAATCCACTGACAAAATAATAAATGACTCACTTTGTATAGTGTCTAAGATGCTTTTGGATTCATTAACCTCTATGATCTGACATTTTCAAATAGTTCATATTCTGGTCACCTATAAATTTGGGCAAGATCTAATCGTGCTTTTACAGTATCTTTGGTCTTAAATGGTGTATCCAAAACTGTATGAAATAAAATATCAAAACAGTTATTCTCAATGTGCAGGACATCCATCATGTGGCGGACCTACAAATCATACCAATATCGGAGATCCCAAAAAATTCTTCGTTATATCCAATTATGTTCTTTACCAATGCCATTGATTTTATGTTGGTTTACTGTTGGCCTAGATGTGATGGGAGGTAATGAAAATACAACTAATTTTAACAATGTACCTGAGATCATTTTTTATGTTCATCCCTTTCAATTGTGCCTTTTCTGAAATGAGATTTGTTCCTTCAAAAAGGGTGATCAATTGGAAGAATTTAGTGATGACAGTCAAAATAGATAGGTTTTTTTCCGTTGACAAGAATAACAGCTTTCTTGTCTTTCATATAGTAAGGACATGATTTCGGACCATGTGTACTCCAGCCAAATAACATGGCATATGCCAGAAAGTCACTAATTTTCCACATCAATGCAGATTTTAATGTGAAATTTTGTTTCACAGCAACATCATATGTTTTAACACCATTACTCCACAATGAATTTAACACATAAATCAATGGTTTCAAATAAATATCAATATTCTTTTTTGGATGTCCTGGGATTAATAAGGTCAAAAAGATATAGGTCTCCTTCATCATCATCCATGGAGGTTTATTTTATGGACTTATAAAGAAAGTACAACATGAATACTGACAACCAGAAGAACCAAATGGACATAAACCATCTGTAGAAAGACCAAATCGCACGTTTTGGGCTTCTAAAGAAA
Source organism: Viscum album (assembly GCA_963277665.1). Lineage (NCBI taxonomy): Eukaryota > Viridiplantae > Streptophyta > Magnoliopsida > Santalales > Viscaceae > Viscum > Viscum album. The sequence continues at coordinate 962,148,084 of OY728127.1, forward strand.
AAGGCCGATGCAGATGATCAAAATGTTTCCTTTAATCACCATCATATGGATGATTCAAGATTTTACCAGTTTAAATATTCGTTTTGTGCCTTGATATCATTGACGCTGTGTTATGAGACATAAATAAATGTTGCGGCCTGGATGTAAGGGGGAAATATCTCAATAGTTTTACATGAATTGATCCAGACTTCCCTGGTTGAGCTTCTTTATACCTTTATTGTCCACATGTTGGACAACTATCCAACAACTCACTTTCACCATAATATAATATGAAATCATTTGAATATGCTTGAATATTTTGATAACTGTGGCCTAGATTATGAACCAACCTCTATCCCTCATAGTAATTTGGAGGAAACACATTTCCTTTAGGTAATAGTTTTTTGACCACAGAAAATATCTAATAAAAATAGTTGTTTGACATTGCATTATCTGATTTAATAGCCATTAATTTTTCAACCGCTTCTCATTTTCATATCTTGAAACCCGGATATAATGCATTTTAATCAGACCTCAACAACTCATAAAATTTGGATGGTGCCAAATCAGTAGTTAAATCAATATCATCGTGAGTTTCAGTTTATTGAACAGATGAACTTGCAACATCATGTACTAAATTTTGGAACATTAATGGATTTAGAATCATGTTATTAGTTTCTTCTCTGGAACATTTTTCACTATGTTCATACCAAAAAACATAATCTGGTTGAAAACCAAACTGCAAGAGATGTCCCCCAACCTTTTCAAATGTGTCAAACGTTCTCAGAGCACATTTTTTACAAGGGCACTTAATTGTGCCTTTTGAAACATATTCTGTTTTTGATGATGGAAATGGTAAGAAAGCTTCAACACCCTCAATATATACAGGATTTAAAATAGAACCATTTAGATTTCTGCAACTGATTTATCCAAGTGCGATCATCTATGAATGACTGATGTCGACTTCCTTGTTCCATATTTCTCTACAAAATATAAAATCATCACTGTTTTTGAATAATTTGAAATTATAAAAAAAATTCTAAAAAAAGTTAAACAATTACTATTACTTCTTAATAATTACCATTAATTAAAGGTGACACAATTTCTAGTGGATTGATGGCTAATCATTTTTCTTACTACACGAGAATGAATATATGTATCTCCAACTAGATTCTTTATTATGATTTCAGTGTGAGAAAGATGCATGTTAATGATCTTTTGGACAAAAGATCTCCCTTTTTGTTGACGAATCGTCTTCTTCAAACTTTCACCACCTAAAACATTATAAAAAATGTGATCCTACAAATGCATATCCAATCTCGTGTATACGATATTTACTATGACTATGTAGCAGTACATTTTTCATATTTTTTTCAGTTGGTGAGAGTTAAGAGGAGAAAATTCATCGAGTAAAAGGAGTGTCGTCAATCCACTGAAAATTTTTCCTGGTTCTTGGAATTTATTAAAATTTATTAAAATTTCTTTCCAACTGTTTTTAACTAATTATTACTATTTATTACTATTTATTAGGAATTATTACAAATTTAGAAATACTTAGCAATACTTAGCAAAATGAAAACTTCTTGAATAATGAAAGGAAATTTGGTAATCGTCTTTGTTGAGATGATTACAAATTTTCATTTAATTATCCAAATAGTTTTCATTTAGTAATTATAATTATATCTAATTGTTTCTAATAAAAAAATTAAATTATAAATATTAATGAAAAAAAATATTAATATTATTAAAATCATAATAAATTTATAAAATATTAATATTATCAATATTCACAACATGATTTTCTATATTCATAACATATTCAAATCTCAAAGGGTCGCTAATTTTCAGGTCATGCGTAATAAAAAGTTTGTGTCAGCCATGTCCAATGTACACTCTATAATTGTCCTTGGATAGTTGATTACCATGCAAGTAATGTTGCAATAGGGCAAACAATGTAATGTCACTCTCGTCTCTAAGAATCATCTCACTCCCTTTACATAGAACATTCTTCCTTAAAAATTTGAGGGGACATTAGTATCTTTCCCTTATATTTTCAAGGAATAATGGTCTATGTAAAGGTTCATGTATGATAATTCTTATAGATGAGAAGTTCATGACTTGGGTTGTCCTATTTTAACGCTACATGCAAGGTGATCAACAAATCAAGGACAATTATATCTAATTATATCTAATTATTTCTAATTATGACTAATTATGACTAATTATTATATATTATGACTAATTATTTCTAATTATGACTAATTATTACTAATTCGTAATAATTAATAATAATAATTACTAATTACTTCAAATTATATCTAATTATATATAATTATATCTAATTATTACTAATTATATCAAATTATATCTATTTATATGTAATTATATCTATTAATTAGTAATTATTTTTAATTATTACTAATTATTAATAATTATAATAAATTATTAATAATTTTTACTTATTATTACTAATTATTACTAAGTATTATTAATTATTACTAATTATAATTAATTATTACTAATTATATCTAATTATATGTAATTATTACTATTTATTTCTAATTATTGCTAATTATTATTATTTATTAGTAATTATTAGTATTTATTAGTAATTATTACTAATTATTGCTAATTATTCTTAATTATTGCTAATTATTCTTAATTAATACTAATTATTCCTAATTATTGCTAAAATATTACTAATTATTGCTAAATATTACTAATTATTAGTATTTATTCATAATTATTATTAAATATTTCTAATTATTAGAATTTATTTTCAATTATTACTAATTATTCGTATTTATTACAAATTATTCCTAACTATTAATAATTATTCTTAATTTTTACAAATTATTCCTATTGATAAATATTTGTTACTATTTATTACTAATTATTGCTATTTATTACAATTATTTCTAATTATTGCTAATTATTCCTAATTATTGCTAATTATTTCTATTTATTTCTAATTATAGAAAATTATTTGTAATAATTGCCAATTATTTCTAATTATTGCTAATTATTACTAATTATTACTAATTATTGGTAATTATTAATATGTATTTATAATTATTTGCTAATTATTTCTAATTATTTCTATTTATTCCTAATTATGGCTATTTATTGATAATTATTAGTATTTATAGCTAACTATTAGTATTTATTAGTTGTTATTACTAATTATTAGTATTTATTACTTATTATTACAATTTATTACTAATTATTACAATTTCTTACAAATTATTACAATTTATTACTAATTATTTTAATTTATTACTAATTATTATTAATTATTGCTAATTATTGATAGTTATTACTAATTATTTCTAATTATTCCTATTTATTGCTAATTATTCTTAATTATTGCAAATTATTACTAATTATTAGTAAGTATTACTAATTATAAGTATTTATCCATAATTATTCATAATTATTCCTATTTATTACAAATTATTCCTATTTATTAATATTTAATTCTATTTATTACTAATTATTGATTTTTATTGCTAATTGTTGCTATTTAATTATATTTATTACTAATTATTTCTAATTATTCCAATTTATTGCTAATTATTACTATTTATTTCTATTTATTGAAAAACATTTCTAATTATTCCTAATTTTTGCTAATTATTGCTAATTATTAGTAATTATTAGTAATTATTAGTAATTATTAGTATTTATTAGTAATTTTTACAATTTATTACTAATTATTACAATTTATTAATAATTATAACAACTTATTACTAATTATTACAATTTATCACTAATTATTATTAATTATTTCTAATTATAGATAATTATTGCTAATTATTGATAATTATTGCTAATTATTGCTAATTATTACTAGTTAATGCTAATTATTACTACCTATTGCTAATTATTCATAATTATTGCTAATTATTACTAATTATTAGTAAGTATTACTAATTATAAGTATTTATTCCCAATTATTCATAATTATTCCTAATTATTACTAATTATTCCTAATTGTTACTAATTATTCATATTTTTTAATATTTATTTCTATTTATTAGTAATTATTCCTATTTATTACAAGTTATTGTTATTTATTTCTATTTATTGCTAATTATTTATAATTATTCCTAATTATTGCTAATTATTGCTATTTATATCTATTTATTGTTAATTATTTGTAATTATTCCTAATTCTTGCAAATTGTTGCTAATTATTAGTATTTATTCGTAATTATTAGTAATTTTTAGTTTTTATTACTAATTATTACAAGTTATTACTAATTATTACAATTTATTACTAACTATTACAATTTATTACTAATTATTATTAATTATTCCTAATTATTCCTAATTATTACTAATTATTCCTATTTATTACTAACTATTCCTATTTTTTACTATTTATTTCAATTTATTACTAATTATTTCTATTTATTGCTAATTATTGCTATTTATTTCTATTTATTACTAATTATTACTAATTATTCTTAATTATTGCTATTATTCCTAATTTTTTCTAATTATTCCTAATTATTGCAAATTATTTATATTTATTTCTATTTATTTCTAATTATTGCTAATTATTGCTAATTATTGATAATTATTTATAATTATTTGTACTTATTGCAAATTATTAGTATTTATTAGTAATTATTAGTATTTATTAGTATTTATTTCTAATTATTACAATTTATTTCTAATTATTATTAATTATTGCTATTTATTACTAATTATTGCTAATTACTGATAATAATTGCTAATTATTTCTAATTATTTCCAATTATTCCTAATTATTATTAATTATTAATATTTATTCCTAATTATTCCTAATTATTAGTAATTATTCATAATTATTAGTAATTACTCATATTTATTACTATTTATTGATATTTTTTTATCAATTATTATTAATTACTACAAATTAATTAAATACATTAGTAATTATCGATAATAATTAATAATTACTACTAATTATTAAAAATTAATACTAAAAATTTCAATTTATTAGTACATATAAATACTTAAGACAAAACAAGTTAAATTTAATTAAATTACAACTAATCAATAAAAAAATTAACATAAAAATGAAATAAATAATAAATTTAAAAAAAATAAATACCTTTAAGACTGATTTTCTATTGATGCACCCGGCTTCACAACTTCTTCGTGAACAAAAAAATTACTTAGAAAAATTCTCTCTCTAAAATCCGAGTTTAGAGGGAAACATGATTTAAAATTTAGAGGAATGAGAGGAAAAACAGATGAGGGTTTATATATGATAGATTATTTGCGACTGGATTATTTGCGACGGGTATCCCATCGCAAATACCTATGCTCGCATTAATTACGTTTGGCGGTTAAAAAGTTATTTGCAATGGGACCTGTCGCAAATAGTCCCTACCGACACACCTTTTGCAACCGGGTGACATCCCATCGCAGAAGACTATACACCGCCACCGGTTATTTGTGGCGGGCCCTGTTGCAAAATGTGTTCCGTCGCAAAGCCTATAAACCGCCGCCGGTTATTTAAGACGGGCCCCGTCCCAAATACTTAACTATTTGCAATGGTGGGATCCCACCGTTGCAAATAACCTTCGCGCAGTTTGGCGCGCTATCTGTGCCAAACTATTTGCGATGGGAGAAGAAATCACGTCCCAAATAGTCGGTTATTTGTGATGGGTCGTTACCCCCGCCGCAGATAACCTCTTGGACAGACCTTTTGCGACGAGATTTATTCCCGTCGCAAAAGGCTCGTCTCTTAAAGCTCTTTTTCCCGTAGTGTTTCCACCTATCATAACACCATATTCATATATGATGTTTTTCAATTTCCCATCATTCACAACATTAATTTTCCATTCAATAACTCCTTATTATGAAGAGAAATTTTCTCCTTTTCCAATAAATTTTTGTGGAACATATTTTTAAATGGAATGTTTTCCCCATCCTTAATAATTCGAAGAGCCAGATTTACTAAATCCATGAACATGACATCCTTGTCAATTCCCAATTTGGTTATAATAATCAAGGTTATTTCTTCTTATCACATATGTTACCTTATTTTGTTGTCCTATATGGCAGTGTATAGATAAATCATAATCATTATGTAGCTCGATCCATCATGTACAGCTCATGTTGATTCTATTCAGTGAAATTATTTTGATCAAAATCACGAGATCTGTATATCTCCCACATTATTTTCCTTAGATATAATGTCTCAATATCTATAGGGAAATGATTACAACTTCTAATAATTGGTTGGATAGTTTTTCATGAGTCCTTAACTTTAATGATGCATGGGATATATCGTTATCATTATATATATGGACACAAAAAATTCCTTCATCTATGCATCGCTATATATAACAAATCAATCATTTCATGATGGTAGAGTCAAAATCAAAGAATTCACAAATCTCCCCATCAATTCATTAAAAAATTCATCACATTACATTTTTATATGATCTTAACCCATATATTAGCAATCATGGTTAATGGGTTATCCCATTATCAAAACATATGAACAAATAACTGATTATAACCTTCCAAATCAATGATGTTACATACCTCAATTCTATTCATTTGATTTTCCCGTTGTTAAAGTCCACTATCATCATAATATAAAGTAGATATTATATCCTTATAAACCCAATATGACCAACAAAATAATTTTTTTTGATTCCATAATTACAAATATCTAAATCTACAATATAAATATATTCATTTATGAGTGTCATGAAGAATATGTAAGTGATTATGATTGTCCATCGTTTTTTGGAGTACACAAAGTTATTTTCCAAAAATACCATAATTAAATTGTCATGAAGTTCCCTAAACACTCCATTCATTATACTGATTAAAATAAAGGGTGCGTTAGTCAATAAAAATGGAATAAAATAGAACTAATAATGGTTATACATCATTCTAAATGGTGTCCTTAGGATAAATTATTTCATTACTCATAGTTGGTGATACCCAGAAACAATTTCAATAATTGAAAACAATGAGCTCCATGAAAAGGGTCAAATACTTAATTATTACGAGGTGAAGAATACATGTTCATTATTATAATTACATTTATTTCTCTATAATCAATGCACACAAACATCAATACACATTTCTTCCTGACCAATAGAATATGTTCTCCCAAATGTAAAATACTAGGATGTAATATTACCTTACTAGAAAACTCCTATAATTTTTTCTCTAACTCCACCAAAATAATAATGGCCATTTTCTAGTGAATTATTCAGAGAGGTTTCTTCATGAGGGATTACATTAATTGTATACTAAACGTCGGGATCAAGTGGATGTTAAGGTAATTCCATAAGGAATACATCAATATATTCATATAAAATTGGTATATACTCTATTTGAAGATTGTGTATTCCATTTAAAGGTTTTTTATGATCGTTTTCCCCAATAATATCATTCAGAAGATCTATTGGGGTGGATCTAGAAAATGTATAGGTGATAATGTATCACCTGTAATGATTTGGATGTCCACATCTACATCGTGAATTTCAACATCCGCCTCTTGGAAGTAATGTTTTTGTATCATATTCTAAAATCCAATATATACAAGGGATCATATCAAAATAAACCATTCATATAATAACCATATCAAAAAATAAGGTCTATGTATTGTTCATAAATATAATTAACTAACACATACTTAATATTGTGGGATTTCTAATTGACACTTGGAGTGATAACTCCCTTTATAAGTATATATATAAATATATAATATTCTTCTTGACTATGGATGATTTATAATATTTTTTCAATACAAAATAATATAAATCATTTCCTAAATTTGAATATTTTATTAATGTACCTTATGCCACATTATTAGGAACATCAAACTCGCTTGTAATGAATTCATACGCTTGTCATTGTAAAATCTGTTTTTTCTATGGCATGTTCCCTTAATGATTACAGAATTACTGTCAATAATTCCCATTTTCTCATTTATGAAGCACTAGACGTAAATTAGTTTTTCCTCCCATTATACATACTAGTCACATTTCCATTCTAGAAATTTCTATCAAACTCTCATGCCCTTCAATAATTTTATATGATGTTTCAACTAACAACTAACACATGGTGGGAATTATTTGTTCCCATATTCTGTTTTGATGCTTTAATTTTTTCAATTTTCTCATCGTAAATCTTATTCTATTGATTTTCAATAATAATATATGATCCAGAAAATTCCATCTCTTTTTTCATGCAACATAAAAATATTTCTTCATCGCATGAAATTTTTTGAGAAAACAGTTCCCTTTGAAGGAATGGATTAAGGTTGTCAATGAAATGATAAATCTTTCTCCCTGGATTTCATATATTATTTGTAGTGTACATATATAGTCATGTAAAGGTAGCCTAATATTATACAATTTTTTCTTCATAAATTTTCATTAACCTGGAGAACATTATATTACTTTCAGTGTGTCGCACTACAAAGAAATATTTAAAACCAATATTAAATTAAAACTTATCCACTCTATTTGTTTTTCTTATTTTTCATCCATAGTATTTTAGAGAAATATAACCCACTAATTAGCATCCACTATATGAATATTAACTTCCAGAACAACCTTTTTCTTTTCATTACATACCAAGGTGATAAATATCATTTCTAGAGACAATATCCATTGAGATGATAGAGGCTTATACCACATGAATTGATACAATTTTTTTTATCATGTCGATGAACATTATTTTGATCCATAGGTTAAATGATGTTATTCATACCCAGGTAAAACAATATTAATATGGTAATGTTTTTCTCATCTCTAGGACAAACTGTATTGGTATGCTCAGTGGGGATGTACTAACATTGAGCATGGGTATTGATTTTCTTACTTCTATTATGTGAAATGACTATATAATGGACCATATTGAGTCATATAAAAATTAAATTAAATACTAAGACATAAAATAACATCCCAATAATGGTAAAAAAATATCAAATATATAAGGGATTATCATAGATATCTTGTTAGTTATTATTATAAATTTAGTTCCAAATATCTCTATTAAAATTTTATTTATACAATAGTAAGAACCATTACTCGAGTAACCCATAGATAGTGACTACATTAATACATTGGTATGAATATATAGAGTCTAACCCCATGGGATAAATTAATTTAGTAGTATTGCTTACCCAGACAAAAAAAAGAACATTAAACATAGAGAATAATATATAAATAAAACAATAATATTTTTTCATCTATGAAACTCATTAAATGATTTTATATTCATATCCTGGGTAAAAGAAATTGAATAATAGTGAGATAATAATTTATTTAAGGTTAATAATATAAAAATATATCGTGATTATATACTAAAAAATCAGTATGAAATGATACATGAATCAACACAAATTCCATAAAATAAAAAATATTACTAGAAAATGAATCCATTGATAAAATAAATTGAGTAATTTCATCATAAAATTAACTAAATTCTCAATAAAGGAAGTTCTTGTTGTTGAATTTTGTAATCTTATACAACAAGATGTCTCTATTTCAAATACCTTATGCAATGATATAATAAAACTACTATTAATTAAAATTGTATTTTATCATAATGATTTGTTTCCAGAGAGACATTGAGGAATCAAAGTTTTTTGTAATTATGTTCTCTACCTATCATTTCATGACCAATGCATTATGAAAATATCGAATGATTGATTTAATTCATGAACAATATTCATTATAAAAATAACTCGTAGGAGAAATACTATATATTTATCAATAATTACCTTATAAGTAAAATATTTTCAATGTATAACTCTATACGTAGAAATGGTATAATGTTAAAGAAATAATAATATTCTTTATATAAATAATATGGATATTTAAGAGAAAGGTAATGTTCAATGATCAAAAGTAACTATTCATATTAAAGTATGGTATCATTGAAATTATTCCTAGAGGTGAATAATTAACATAATTATTTTATGTTATATGTAATGACCCACTAATTATCATTGGCTTGAGTGTACAACGAGTCACTACTGGTCCTTAAGTGAAATCCCAAAGATGCCAATGGCTGGCAATAAATTCTAAAGGGTTTAACAGTTTGTGGGGGATGATTTACCCTTTAATGTATAAAACCAATAAAAAAACAAACCAATAGCCAATAGCTAACTATAGGATGCATGAAATAAACTAAGTCATTTTAATCATTCTCTCTATAATAAGAAACCAATGTATGCTACAACGAAATACAATCCAATACAAATATAAACTATGTCAAGATGAAAAATAAAATCTAAGATGACAACCAAACTCCATGCTCCACAAGATCCATGCTCCAACATAACCATGTATTCCAAATTATTACAAGATTTCGATAAATAACTATGATACATTACCTTTTACCATGTCCCGAAAGGTATCATCTAAAAAAGCACTAATGTTCCAAAGTAGGGGTTAATATTTAACTCATATGGTTTTCTCACAATGACTATCCTACTCATTCCACTAGGATAGAGCATTTTTCACATTATATAAAACAGTTTAGATAAAACAATTTTTCCAAAACAGTTTATAACCAAATATAACAAGTTCAAAAACTAACTATAACGAAGTGAAATAAATTAAATAAAACCCATTTTTAGCAAGTTATTTTCCTAAAAAACTAATCATGTCTTATAAAAAAATTATGATTATTATTTTGGCATTCCCATTTCATATTTAACGACACACCCAAACATGCACGCTTCGTTTGATAGTTCTGTACTCACGAGCGGTCTCTCATCCAATTACATTGTGTCCCAATGACACAAACCCCCGATCTACGGTCACAAACCATTTACCCGAATGGTAAAATTCCCTTATTCTGGGGTATATACAAATTAAACTCCCCCAACCCCATGTATTCCAAAAGATTTCAAATCCCTAAAATAAACGGTTTTAATAAAAGAACATTTTTATTGAAAACCAAAGAACACAAAAATTTCAAAGTATCCATTTCATTTCAATAAAACATTCCCTTTTATTGAAAACATATAATCCAAAACATGTTCCAAAGTTCAAGAAAATCCCTATTTTAAAATATATATTTAAAAATTAATAACATATGCACTTTATTCAAATACCCAATTTTTCAGATATCCACAATTTTCCAAACCATCACAAAGAAGGGTTTCCAAAAATATATAAATAGTCAAATCATAACCAATTGAACTAAATATATCCAATTTTAAATAATTCCCATTAGTTATATTATTTTTAGTTGATAAATATTCCACATACCTTGAAAATTTTGATGAAACCGAACAAAGGATGAAGAACACTCACAAAAACCAATGTGATTCTTCAATTAAACGACCTTAGATACCATCTCTTATCAACAATAAAAGACAACTATCAACATAATTGGAAAATAAAAACCTATATCTGGTCATAATGGGCATATATAATATAACCAAGAGGAGATGATATGTATATCTAATAGAACCCTTACTCAGAGAGATGTATCGCATACACAATGATGATCCGAAGCCGATTAGATTGATCTGGAAGACAAAGTACATGGAAATTTTCCAAGGAAGAGTCTGGGGTTGAGATAATGGAGATCTAGAAATAATAGAGTGAGTTTAACTACAAAACATGTTACTTTAGTCAAGTCATAGGCCGAGTTACAACGTGTACCCCCTAGTCATGATGTGAAGGCCACACAAGATAATTATGTCGAAAAACACATCTCCTTAGGTTAAAGAATTATATTTAAACACTACATGACATGTAACTTAGGTACACAATGTGTACCAGATCATGGAGTGACCCCCATATCATGAATTTAATCCAACCCCAAGTACACGCTGTGTACTCTAGGTATAAAACATGTACATGTCTTATGAACTGCAGTAAACCTCAAAAACTACTTTTAATGATTTTTAATAAAAAGGTGCCTTATAAAAAGGGGATTATTAACCAATCAAGGTAACATGATGCTAAAAACAAAAAACAAGGGTAATACATTCTTCCCATCATTGGTATTTCCATCCTCGAAATGTAGAAAACCCTTGCTTCCCTGAAAGAGTTTCCTTCACTGCACTTTCATTTCCTAATTGTGTTCACATGTATTTTTTTGAATTTGACAATGCTACCATAAAACCCACGCCAAATTTATGCTTTTTTACTTGCATGAAATTATGTCTACTATCCACAATCTGCATCAGGATACGTATCAATGAAGAATTCGACTCGAGGTCATCATGATCCCAACTGTTCACATGGTTAGGATCAGGCTGATACTTTTTCAACTGGGATACATGGAATAACTTATGCACCAAACTGAACTATGGTGGTAATGCTAGGTTATATGACACCTCTATGGCCTATTTCAGTATCTCAAAATGGCCTGTGTATCGAGGAGATACCATCCCCTGATTTCAAAAATGAAAATGTCCATGTCTTTCTATTACCCTCCAGAACACCTGATCACCCACAAAAAACGACAACGGTGTTCGATGGTGATCTGCACATGATTTCTGACGACATGATCCATATACATCCTCTTTCTAATAAACTGGATATTCTCTGTTGTTTCTTGGACACGAATTTTCCCAACTAGTGAAGTGTCACCCTTTTCCACCCAACATAGTAGAGAAAAACAAGGACACCTATTCAATGCTTCAAACCTAGCCATATGTATTGAGGCCTAATAAATGTTATTATATTAGAACTCCACTATGTGTTAGTGATCCTCCCCTGAGCCACCAAAATCTATTAAACAATTAAAAAACATTCCTTCCAACATCTTTATCATCCTCTCATACCAGTCATTCATCTGAGGATGATACGCCATGATCATAGTCAACTGTGTCCCATGGGATTTTTGTATGGTTTTCCTAAAATGAGATGTGAACCATGGATCTCTATCCAACACGACTAAAACTGGTGCTACATGTCTCTTCACAAATTCTATGATATAAATTTTGGACAGATCCTCCACCACATGTGTTTCAAAAATAGGGATGAAATGGATCGACTTGGTTAGTTGATCCACTATCACCCAAATGTCATAGTGATTCCAAACTATTCTTGGGATATATGTATCAAAATGCATCGTAATCAGTTCCCATTTCCACATTGGAATAGGTAAAGTCCAAAACATACAATCTAGTCTTTGATTCTCTTCTTTAAATTACAGACAAGTTATGTACCGCGAGATGAACTCAACCACCTTCCATTTCATGCTGCTCCTCCAAAAATGCACCATCAATTCCTTACACATCTTCTGTGTACATGGATGTACATACCATATTGAATGGGGGTATGAATGAAGGAGTTATACAGGACAAGACATATCTACAACCATCCAATCTCTAAAACATAAAACTGAATTCCCATCAAGATTATAGTCCTCAATGGTATCCCCCCCCCATTGAGTTTTAAACTCATAAACAAAAATTTTTCATCAGATGTATGTGCCTCTTTGACAATATTTACCAAATTAGGAGCATGTATAGATGAAAATAAAACTATAACATCACCTTAGTCTTGAAAATTCATATTCATTTCAGCTAAAACCTACATCAACATGTATTCATATAAATCTTCTTTCACCAACTAAGTGTACGACCTTTTGCTAAAATGAATCTGCCACCAAATTCATTTTTCCCAGGGTATAAATCTTGTCAAAGTCAAACATCTCAAAATACACCATCAGTCACCATTACCTCATATTCAAATCATTTTTTGAGAAAATATGATTCAATATTTTATGATATGTTAACATAGTGAATTACTCACCATAGAGATAATGTCCCAATGTTTTCAAATCATGGATGACTGCAGCTAACTCTAAATTGTGTATTGGTTAATCCTTCTCATGCAGCCTCAACTACATTGAACCATATACTACCACATGGTATGCATGCATGAGAACATATCCCAGCCCAAATCGTGAAGCCTCACATTATACCACATACCCCTATCCTAATTCTGGCAAAATCAACATAGGTCTCGATTTAAGATGAACTTTCAGTTCTTATAATGTCTTCTGGGATTCCTTTTTCCATTGGATGCAACATTATTCGTTGTAAATTCAGTTATTGGAGAAGTTGTTCAGGAGAATCATACACAAACCCTCAGTAGTAGGCAGCTAGACCAAGAAAACATCATATCTCTACTACATTATTTGGTGCTTTCCATGAGATAATAGCTTTTATCTTTTTAGGAACTACTAAAACTCATTTATCAAAAATCATTTGGACAGGAAAGCGTACCTCCTGTATCAAAAAATCACACATTGATAATTCAGATTAAAAATGGTGATCTGTAATAATTTGGAAAACGGTTTCTAGGTGTTCCTCACGGTTATCCCTTTCTTTTAATACACAATGATTTCATCCATAGATACCACAAAAAATGATTCTTGATATTACTGAAGTTTCTGATTCATCAAATCCATGAAGAGTGAATGTGCTTTCGTTAGACCGAAAGACATGACTACAAATTCCTAGTGCGCATATCTGCTCTTAAAAGATGTATTTCGAATATCTTCCTTCTGAACTCACTATTAGTGATATCCTGAGTGTAGGTCAATCTTGGAGAACCACATGGATCACCTCAGTTTATTGAGAAAATCATCAATGCTAGGAATTTGGTACCTATTATATATCTTAACATAGTCAATATTACTATAATCAACAAAAATCTAAAGAGTCCCATTTACTTTATTCACGAACAAGACTGGTTCTACCCACGTAGACGTACATGGACGAATGAAACCCTTTCTTTCAAGATACTCTAACTATACATTTAATTCCCGTAACTTGGATGGTGACAAACTATATGATTGGAGGGAAATAAGACTGGTCAATAGAAGTAGATCAATCGTAAAATCAACTTCCCTTAGAGGTGGTAACCCTGATAAGTTTTCATGAAATATATCTGGAAATGGATCCATAATTGTTGTAAATGTATATTCTTTGATATCTTCCATTGATTCCAAATTTAATGCTTCCAACTGAAAAGAGATCATTCCCACCGTTAGTACGAACAAGCTCTTTTCACCTTTCGTTACCATCACATTTCCTCTCAAGAGATTCCCAATACCATCATCAGTGATGAAATTAATAGTCTATTTATAGTAGTCAATGTGAGACTCCAATTTTTTCAACCAATACATACCCAGGATTACATCATAGACATACACTTCCATCAATGAAAATTATCATTTCAGCTGAGCTCCACCCACAATTATAACCTATTCTCTACACACATAGGTTTAAAATAAACTTTCCCTAAGAGGAGTTTTTAGTTTTAAAATAGAAGGCATCATTTCCATTGTTAAACATAGAAAATCAGTATCACTAGAATAAATGAAATAATTTGATGCATAAGTATTGAAGAGCACTTGCACAATGGTAGAATTCAAAAGAATTATACCTCCCAACGAAGATTGTCCAACACGATCATGAACAATCACATACTAAGATCCATAAAATTTCTTCATAAAAACGCTATTAAACTTGTTTCCTTCCTGATATTGCCCTGGTTTAGGAGTCATGGAATTTCTAGAGTCACTATAGCTGGCTCTGCTCTCCTGATGGGACTGATTCTATTGTCCTCACCCAGTTGAAGCATATGATTTTTGTGAAGTCTGAGAAGTGTCTCGAGAACCTGACCTTGGAGAATTGTGACAATATCCTTGAATATGACCCATTTTCTTGCTATTATGAAATGATTAGGGTTGTTCTATACACTCTCACTTTATGTGGTCTAATGAACCACATTGAAAACAATATGATTTTCTCTTGGGTCTCGGAGGAAGGTTTACTAATCCAACTATCTGATTCTGATTTCCACTCCCGCTTTAGAAATAGGTTTCCCATTTCCTCTTTAACCCATTGTTTGAGTTCCCATTATTCCCTATAGGTTTCATCATAACTCCTCCTATATATCCCCAGATATCACGTTCATCCAATGTCACTATGTTCACCATCTCTGTATAATTAGTAATACAGAGCACTGCAATCTTCAACTGAATCCCCTGTATTATCCGCAATTAAAATATGTGTGCCTTCAAGGACACACTTGTCACACCTTTTTTTGAAATGTTCTCTAAGTTCATGAATTAAGCCACATATTTTATGATATAGAGATTGTCTTTATTTAGGCTAATAATCTCCATAATTTTCAACATATTGAATGCATGAGGGTAGAATTTTTTGTTGAACAATTCCTCAAAACCATCCCATGTAAGGACTTCATCCAATTTATCCTTCACTATTAAATCCCACAACTTGCATGAAATATCCCCGAGAATATATGCTTCCAACAAGACTTTTAGATCTAATGGTGTGATGATGAAATCAATGATATGATTCATCCTACTTAGCCACAACTCCACCTTTTCAGGTTCAACATCACCCATGAAGTTAGGTGTATTATACTTTATGAACTGGATGGTATTATCCACATTACATGTCTTATTCCTCTAATTACCCATATAAGCAGCTTGAATTTCTTAAAAATACAATGATCTATCACTTTTTTCACTTGTGGTTTAGGTGCTACCACATTCTCCCCAGCTTCTTCAGGTTGGTTTCAATGATTCCTACCGAGTTCCATTTTCTAAACCAATAAGAAACTCTATCAATCTACCAATATAACAACTGATGTCTTAGTATTTCAAATTCTATCACATAAAATATCACAACAATGTTTTCAAAAAACATAATTTTCCATGTTCAACCAATTTTGAAAACATTCTACACCCTTTTTTAAAATTAAACCATTTTCAAAATACCACAAGCATTTCCTTTTTCAAAATCATTGTTTTGAAAAACAATTTCATTCCTTTTCAGAAATAATCACTTTTTCACAACATGAATCATTAAAAAAATTATATATCTAGTCCTAGTGGGAAATCATTCCTATACCATAAATGTCATTCTCATGTTATTGGAAAAACCATTACAATGAGGTTTCAAAATCCTAGATGTGTCTCCCAAAACTTTTGTACCCTACTCCCTAGTATCATTAGGTTTAGAATAAAATGGTTTCCTAGGTCCTATTATGCTATATATTTCATGTTCTGACAATACTACTCCATTCTAATATTCCAAACCAAGGAATAAAGAAGATTTAATTCCAACTCCATGACCAAGAACATTGATGGACACATGTTAGGAAATGACTGAACTAGTTGATACCATTTTTAATGACTGTCTCATTCTCATTGGCATGATAGTACACTACTACGCCTTAAGTTATATCCCCAAGATGCCAATGGATAGTAATAAATTCCAAATTGTTTCAAATTAAGTGGGGGAATATTTACTCTTTAGTGTCTAAAACCAATAACCCAACAAACAAACAAAAAATAGATCACTATATGATGCATGAAATAAACAGTGTCATTTTAATCATTTTATTTATAACAACCAATAAAAGTATGATAAAGTTGAAGACAAACCAATATCAAAGTAAAAAGTGGAAGGAAGGAAAATAAAATCTAGGATGACAACCAAACTCCATGCTCCACAAGCTTTATTTTCCAACATCATTGAGTAATCCAAAGTATCATGATGTGGTGATAAAGAAGTGTGATACATTACCTTTTCCCAAGTCTTGGAAGGTTTCTTCTACCAAAGCACCATACTAGCAAGGCATGGGTGAGTGTATAACTCAGCACGATTTCTCCAATGACACCCCTACTCTCTCCACTATGATAGAATAGTTAACACATGATATAAAATGGGTTATATAAAATAATTTCCAAATAACAGTTTATATCCATATATAACATGTTAGAAAACCATTTGTAACCGTGTGAAAAAAAAGTAAACGAAACTAATTTTCAGCATGTTATTTTCTTGAAAATAACTAATCAAGGTTAAAAACAAATTCAAATTATTATTTTGGAATACCAATTCCATTGTTCAAAACACACCCAGACATTCATGCTTCATTTTATAGTTCCATACTCATGAGTGGTATCTTTTCCAATTACTTTATGTCCCAATGGAACACGCCCCTGATCCAGGGTCACGCACCATGTACCCCAATGGTGCACATCCCTTATTCTGGAGCACATTGAACATGAACTAACATGACCTCGTGTATGCCAAACCATTTCAAATCCCCAAAACAAATAGTTTCAATAAAACTGCATTTTTATTGAAAACCAAAGAACAACCCAATTTCAAAGATGACATTTCATTTCAATAATACATTCCCTTTAATTGAAATCATCTAATCCAAAACATGTTAAAAAATTCCATAAAATCCACATTTTAAAATCTCTATTTTAAAATTCAGAATATAAGCACTTTATTCAAATACACAATTTTATAGGTTTCCCCAATTTTCTAAACCGTCAAAAAGATTTGTTTCCAACATTTAATAAACATCCAAATCAAAACCAATTCAACCAAAGATATCCAATTTGAAATAATTTCCATAATTTCTACTAAGGGGAGTCGAGAGAGAAGCCACCTACCCAATGGTTTTGTTGAAACCCAACCGAGGATGAAGAATGCTCATAAAAACAGGGTTGAATCTTAAAAGAAATAACCTTAGATCCATTTTCCAATAAACAACAAAGCCATCTCTCAACATAATTGATACACTCAAACATAGATCTACACATAATGGGAATAGATCTTAGAACAAATATAATAAGAGAAGTATATCTAATAGAACACTTACTCAGAGAGACGTACCACATACCCAACAAAGATTCAAAGATGAATGGATTGATCAGAAAGAAGGAGTGACTCAAAAAATTGCCTAGGGAGAGTATATGGTTGAGAACAAGGATAAATGGAAAAAAATAGATTGATCGGAACTACCAAACACATGAATTTATGCTGGGCGTGGGCCAACTCACAATGTGTACCCCCTGGTGAAGACATGAAGGCCACTCTAGAAAAGTACATGGAAAAACCTATCAACTAGGGTTAAAAACCAATATTTAAACACTACATGATGTGTACCACAGGTACACAACGTGTACCAGCTCATAGCATGATCCACACATCATGTCTTGAATCCATCCCCATATACACAATGTGTACTTTATGTACACTGCCTTTACATCTGGTACATGGTGTGTACTTCAGGTACACAACTTGTACATTATGTACACTGTGTGTACCTCAGGTAAATGTCATGTACCTTTCCTGAAACCTGCAATAAACCACTAAAAATGGATTTTATGGTTTTTTAATAAAAGGGTCCCTAGATAAATTGGAATCTTACCCTATCCATGTAGCAAACTCTACAAACCAGAAACCAAGGGTACTATAAAAAGGGGCCCTAGTTAAAAGGGGCCCTAGATAAATTGATACCTATCCTGATGCATTTTCCATTCAAGAATTTCTCTATACTATCCACAATCTGAATCTGGATAGGTATCAATGAAGCATCTGAATCTAGGTCAATGTGATCGAATCTGATCACATGGCCATGTTCATGCAAATACTTTTTTCACTTGGATACATAGAACACATTTTGCATCAAACTGAATAGTGGTGGTAATACTAGGAGATATTCCACCTCTCTAACCCATTCTGGTATCTCAAATGGACTGATGTATTGATGAGATAACTTTCCCTGCTTCGCAAAACAATGATGTCCAAGTCTTGGGGATATCCTCAAGAACACATGATCACCCATGGAGAACGAAAACGATCTTCCATGGTGATCTACATATGATTTATGAAAAATCTCAGCCAACTTCACCCTCTTTACAATCTAATGGATATTCACTATTGTTTCTTGGACAAGTCGTAGCCCAACTAGTGAAGTCTCACCCATAACCACCCATGTACAATGTAGAACTATTAGGACACCAATAAAATTCTTCAAAAATAGCCATATATATTGAGGCCTGAAAGAAATTATTATATGATAACTCCACTAAGGTTATGTGATCCTCCCTTGAACCATAAAAATCCATTACACAAGCCTGAAACATGTCTTCTAACATCTGTATCATCCTCTCAGACTGGCTGTCTTTCTAAGGATGATACATTATGCTCATAGTCAATATAGTCCCAAGGGGTTTTTGTAAGGATTTCCAAAAATGAGATGTGAACCTTGGATCCCTATCCGAAAAATTTGAAACAGGTTCACCATTCCTCTTCACCACTTTATTGACTTAAATTTGGGATAGATCCTCCACTGTATGATTTTCATTAGTAGGGATGAAATGGGACGACGTTGTAATTCGATCCACTATCAACCCAATGGAATCATGTTTCTGAACCATTAATGGGAGACCAGTAACAAAATATATCCCTTTCTATTCCCATTTCCATAGTGGAATAGATAAATACAGCAACCTACCTACTGGTCATTGATGCTATGCTTTAACCTTCTTACAAGTTACATACTTCCAGACGAATTTGGAAACCTTATTTTTCATACACCTCTACTAAAACATCAAAATCTACTCCTTATAAATCTTTTGTGTACATGGATGCAAAGCCCATCTAGAATGTTGTTAATCATGAAATAATTTTTCTTATCAATCCATATGTACAACCATCTGATCTCTAAAACACAAAACTGAACTCCCATCAAGTCTCCAACCCTTAGTGGTCTCCCCACCATTCAATTTTGAACTCCTAACCATACATTATGCATCATATGTTTGTGTCTATTTGACTATATTTACCAAATTAGGAACAAAAATAACTAAAAAGATAGTGGAAACATCACCTGTGTCTTCACATTCCATATCCATGTCGGCTAGAACCAACATCAACTGTCATTTATCTAATGCTTCTTTAACCAAATGAGCATATGAAATTCTTCTCAATTAAACTTCCACCAAATTCCCTTTTCACAATGTATACATCAATTCGAAGTCAAAAATATGGAGATACTCGATCCATGTCCATTGCCTCTGATTAAAACCTTCTTGTAATAAAATATGTTTCAAGCTTTTATGATCTATAAACACATTGAATTTGTCACCAAAGATAAAATGTACCTTTGTTTTCAAAGCATGGATGACTACAACTAAATCCAAATCGTGTTTTGGATAATTATTCTCATGCACCATCAACTGCCTTGAACCATAAGCAACCACATGGTCTCCTTGTGTGATAACAGAGCCCAATACTGATCCAAAACCATCACAGTACACCACTTAACCCTATCCTAATTTAGGAAAAATCACGATAGGTGATGATGTAAGACGAACTATCAGTTTATAGAAATAATTATGGAATTCCTTTTCCCATGAAATGGAATATTCTTGTTTTTCATAGCTGTCATTGGAAAATATAGTCATGAGAAGTCACACACATGCCATCGGTAGTAGCCAGCTAAACTAAGAAAACATTGTATCTTGAAGACATTATTTGGTGGTTTCCATAATATAACAACTTCTATCTCTTAAGGATCCACTAAAACACCTTTATTAGAAATCACGTGGCCAAGAAAGAATACCTCCAGTATCCATAAATTACACTTTGATAATTTGGAATAAAAATGGTGATCATTCATGATTTGAAACACTATCTCTAGATGTTCATCTTGGTTAGCCCTATTCATTGAATACACCAATATGTCGTCGACAAAAACCACAAAAAAGTGTCCAAATATCGCTAAAATATCCAATTCATCGTATCCATAAAAGTCTGTCGGTGGATTTATCAGACTGAAAGGCATTATGATATATTTTTAGTTTCCATACAAGCTTATGAATGATATCTTTGAAATATCATCCTTCAAAAATCATAATTGGTGATATCCAGATCGCAAGTCAATCATGGAGAACCTTTGAGCTACCCTAAATTGATCAAATAGACCATAAATGTGTGGAAGTGGGTAAATGTTCATTATCATAACATGGTTAACATTGAAATAATCATGTAACAAGCAATGACTTCCATATTATTTCTTCACGAATAAGACTAATGCTACACAGAGAGACAAACTTGGATGAATGAAACCCTTACTTTCCAGCTCATCCAAAGACACTTTCAATTCCCATTACTCTATTGGTTCCATCCTATAGGTTGGATGGTAAATATGACTGGTCCATGGAATGAGATCAATAGTAAACTACACTTCCCTTGGACGTGGTAACCTTGAGATGTTTTGGGGTAAGTCATTTAGAAATTAATTACACCTGCTGAAAAACTATCTTCTTCAATCTCTTCCATTTATGCTAATGTTAATGCTTCTAACTAATAACAGATCATTCCCACCCATGGTTCCAACAATCTATTTTCACCATTCATTACAATCCTCCCTCCTTTGAATAGATTCCCACTACAATCATCAGTGACGAAACTAATAGTTCATTTATAGTAGTAAATTTGTCCTTGAATGTTTTCAACCAATACATACCCAGTATTACATTATATACACCAATCTCTAACAACGAGAAGTCCCATTTCAGGTCAAATCCAACCATAGTTATAGCATATGCTTGACACAAAAAGGCTTAGCATTCTCTTTCCCCGAGAGGAGTTTGCAGTTTTAAAATAGAAGGAATCATTTCCAACATTAATCATAGAAAATAAACATCACAAGAATCAATGAAATAATGCGATGCACCAGTATTGAAGATCACATTCACAAGGGTAGAATTCTGAAGAATCATACCTCTCACCGTAGATGTTTCAGCCTTATCATCGACAATTATCGGCACAACTCCATACAATTGCTTCATCAATAAACTATTCTCTTTGTTTCCCTATTGAGATTTCTCTAGTTGAGGATTCATGGTATTTCTCGAATCACCATGGATGTCATTTCTCTCCTAACATGACTGATTCAGATATCCTCACCCTATCAAAGGATACAATTGTTGCGATACTTATGAGGTGTCTCAGGCACCTGATCATGGATAATTTTGATAGTAGTATTGAATATACCCCATCTTATTGTAGATATGAAATTCTATGGGTTGTTCTATACACTCTCACATTAAATGTTCAAACAAACCACATTGAAAACCACCTTCTTTTCTCTAGGGTTGTAGAGGAAGGTTGACTAATCCCACTGTCTGATTCTGATTTCCACTTCCACCTTTGAAATAGGTGTCCCCTTTTCTCATTATCCTAGCATTTGTGTTACCACCATTCCCTATAGGTATCATAATACCTACTCCTATAGATCCTGAGATATCACGTTCAGACACATTATCTATGTTCACCATCATTATATAATCAATAATAAAGAGCACCACAATCGTGTATTGTATCTCCTATGTTAGCCCCGATTTGAAGATGTGTGATTCCAAGGATGAACTTTCTGTAACATCTCGTGAAAATTGCACTAAATTAATGAATTTATCTACATATTCCATGATAGATAGAATATCCAACATTAGTCTAAAGAATTCTATTGTTTTTTGATTTTAAATGTATGATTCTAGAATTATTTGTTGAATAATTCCACAAAGTCCTCCCATGTAAGGCCTTCACCCAATTTAGCTTACATCGATAAATCCCACCACTAGTATGAATAATCCTCGAGCATAAAAGTTTCCATATTGACATTGACCTATAATGGAGTGCTGATGAAATCGATGATACGATTCATCCAACTCACCCACACCTCCACTTTTTCAGGTTCAGCATCACCAAAGAAATTATATGGATTCTGCTTCATGAACTGGATATTATGATGCACCTTCCATGGATCATTCCTCTAGTTCCCCGTATACATAGCTTGAAAATCCTGGAAAATACACTAAACTGGATATTGGATCACCTATGGTTTAGGTGAGACCATATTCTCAGTAGCTTCTTTAGGATGGTTTCGACGATGACTACCAGGTTATATATTCTAAACAAAGAAAAAACTCTATCAATATCACTCTCTAGCAACTTATAGCTTATCATTTTAAATTATATCACATAAACTATCACAATATTGTTTTCCAAAAATTTACTTTTTTCATGTTCAACCATTTTTGAAAACATTCAACGTTATTTTTTGAAATTAAACCATTTTAAAAATACCATAATCATTTCCTATTTTAAAATATTTTCACTCATATATCATGCTCATGTCATTGGCTAAACACTTGAAAATTAGGTTTCAAAATCCTAAAAGTGTCTCTGAACTCCCTAGTAACCTTATTCTCAACAAAAAGGGTTTTCTAGATCCTTTTATGCAATATATATCATGTTCTCACAATCCTACTCATTTATAAGATTCCAACCCATGGAATAGACAAGAAATAATTCCTACTCCATTACCCAAAACATTAATGACTACTTGTTAGGAAAGGATCAAACAAGCTAATACTATTTGTAATCACCCACTCATTATCATTGGATTGAGAGTACAACAACTCACTATTGGGCCTTAGAAAACATCCCCAAGATAAAAAAGGTTGTAAATAAATGTCGAAGGGTTTCAAAGTAAGTGGCGAACAATTTTCCCATTAATTCCTAAAACCAATAACCAAAAAACCAATAATAAATAGATCACTATATGGTATATGAAATATGTTAATTAATTTTAATCATTCTCTTTATAACAAATTTCCAAGGTATGCTACAATAGAAGACAAACCAATATCAAAGTAAAAAGTGGAAATTCAAAAAAAAAACTGAAAAACTCAACCAAACTCCATGCTCCACAAGCTTCCTGATCTAACATCACCATGTAGTCCAATGTTTCACGATGTGGTTCTAAATAAGTGTGATAATTTACATTTCCCAAGTCTGAGAAGGTAGAATATAAAAAATCACAAAAGTTACAAAGTAGGGGTGAGTATATAACTAAGTAGGTTTCCCCAATGACTTCACTACTCAGGTGACTAGGATATAACAATTTTCACATTATATACAATAGATTATATAAAACAATTTTCAGAAAATAGTTTATAACGAAATATAACAAGTTCGAAAACCAATTATAACTAAGTGCAAACAAAAGTATACGAATCAAATTTTCAGAAAGCTATTTTCCAAAAAATAACTAATCAAGGATTATAAATATTTCTCATTATTATCTTGGCTTACCCATTCCATAGTTGACAACACACCCATGAATGAATGCCTTATTTGATAGTTCCCTAATCATGAGCGGTCTCTCATACAATTACCTTGTGTCCCAATGACACACTCCACCGATCAAGGGTCACTCACCTTGTACCCCAATGATATAAGCCCCTTATTCAGGGGAACTTCAAAAATGAACTCACACAATCCCATGTATTAAAAACCATTTCAAATCACCAAAACAAACGATTTTAATATAACTGTATTTTTATTGAAAACGCATGATCAAAAAAATTTCATAGAATCCAATTAATTTCGAAAAAACATTCCATTTTATTGAAAAACTCTAATAAAAACTATGTTACACAATTCTAAAAAATCCCCATTTTAAAATCTCTATTTTAAAATTAAGAACAGAAGCACTTCCTTCAAAAACCAAATTTTCCAGATTTCCCCAATTTGCCAAACCATCTGAAAGAAGGGTTTCCAACTATTTATAAACATCCAAGTCATAATCAATTAAACACAAGATATACAATTTGGAATAATAAAAATTAGTTATAATAAGTGGAGTCGAGAGTGAAGCAACTAACCACAAAGGTTTTGAAGAAACCCAACGATGGACAATGAATGCTCACCCAAATAGGGACGTTTCTTCAATGAAATGGTCCTAGATTCTTTCTCATATCAAAAAAAAATCCAACCATCAACATAATTGTAAAACAAAAACCAAGTTCTACCCATATATGGAATAGATCATAGATCCAAGAGGAGAGGAGAAGTAGATCTAACAGTACACTTACTCAGAGAGACGTACCCCACAAACAATGAAGATCAAATGATGATCAAGTCAATCCGGAAAAAGTCCCTATGAAAATATTTTAGGGAGAGTCTAGGGTTGTGAGAAAGGTTTTATGGAAATAATAGACTTAGAGGAACTTACAAACATGTAACCTTCAACTAGGCACGGTCCGGTTCACGATGTGTACACCCATGTCATGACGGTAAGGCCACAATTGATATGTAGCCCGAAAAACATGTCACCACAGTTTACAAAACAAATATTTAAACACTAAAAGTTGTTTACATCAGGTGCAAGATGTGTACCAGCTCATTGAGTGACCCCCACATCATGAAATGAACTTTCCCCAGTGTAAACGATGTGTACCTCAGGTACATGGCATGTACTTATCCTGAAACATGCAGTAGACCCCAGAAAACTATTTTTGATGACTTTTAATCAAAAGGGGCCTTGTATAAAGGGTAATCTTACCTGATCCAGGTAATATTATGATACTAACCAGAAAATGGGGGTACTACATTATTGTTTAATATAAACTGCATTAGAATATTGTAAAAACATTCTTGAGGAAAATACAAATTCAATTTTAGAAATTTGTTATTTAAAAAACTCCAATTGTAAACTAATTTTTTTTCATTGAAAATAAAATTTTAAAAATGTAATTAATAAATCAAAAAAAATTATTCATGAAATCATAAAAATCCACACATAACTTATATGAAAAAAATTGTATACATGGTATAAAATTTTCAAAAAATTCACAACGAACTTCATTCATAAAATGACAAAATCATTCCTTTCGAACAATTTTTTAATAATCCAAACATGGGGGAAAATGAATTTCTATAAATCATTGTAGGAGTATAATTTTACATTGAAAAAATTTATATAAAATTGGGATATATAAAAAATATCCCATCAAAAAGGAAAAAATATTATTCATTCCATTAAACACTTCATTTCTTCATTCATGTTCTAGATAGATGGAATGTTTGATGAAAGTATGGAAACACATAAGGATATTTTAGATGAAATTATCTGAAATCATCATGAATAAATATAAATTAATATTATTTACCTCAATAGATTATTATATATACCCCATAAAAATAAATATCTTCATAAAACAAAATATATGATGATGTAGTGTAAATTGAGAAGAAATCAACTACCTCAAGTCCCACTGGTTTTGTATGTTCTATAAACTCATGTATAGTAAATTTGAAAATATTAAAAATTCAAAAAAATATCCTTCCTAACTATAATATCATATATCATCCATTTATAACATTTTCTCATCATATTGTTTTTAATAACTTTTTATTATAACTATTTTAGGTGATATCTACTTCGATATGAATCTATATTTTCAATTGATAGTCGCAATACTGGAACACCTATTTGGGATAAATATTATCTATAATGAAATTAATTTTATTTTAGTCATATATATTAAATAAATATATATTCACAGTAATTCACAACATATATAGATATAAAAATGATTAAAACCATTCATTGAGACAGTAAGCCAAACATAAGCCTAAACGTTGTTTCCCTTTTCAAAGGATGGAATGAATGGATGGATAATTATATGTATTCCATAATAAATCACTATTATATTTTACATATCATATATATTCATTAATAAAATATTTATTACCATCTAGGTAAAACAGAAATGAAAAATTTATCACAAAACACTGTTGAGATGGTATTCCACAAGTACGCATGATCGATGTTATCATTTTACAATGAATTTGAAGGCATGAAGTTATATATCATATTATTATTCTAGAATCATGGTTATCTCAAAAATATTATATATAATTATTATTTTCATCCTTATATAAGACCATGTAATTTTGTGTTGAATAATTAATTACACCTATATGTAGAGATGGAAGGCCATATGAACCCATCAGTGATGTTTTCAAACATTAAGGATGGAAAAAGATAGAATACAATTGACCAATAATATTAGTAAAATATCCGTATATTTGTTATCTAATATTTATTATCTAAGTATTAGTAAAACACATTATGTGTATATAAATGATGAAAAACAATTTGAGGACTTGTTAAAGACGATTACCTCATCTTCGACCTAATTTATTTTGATATCTTCTTATGGGACATATGGTAGGTCTTTTAGAATGACGACAACCTATAGAACATATATAAGGAATCGATGAAGAGATATTGGTAGCATTTGGTTGATCTAGATGGATCAATGTTTTGTAAATAAGTAAGGGAGGAGGGTCATTTTTATAATTGATGTTAGGGTCACTTTGGGAATTTAGTAAAAATATTATTAACACTAGTCTAGATACAAATTTATCTAAGTGTTCATGAATTCATAGAAACATATTGAAGTTTTTATATACAGTAATACAATAATATTTATAAATATTTATATATTTTTTTAATTCAATTTTCTTTATGAACCTCTTGGTTAATTATTATTGACCTAAACTGTGGTGACAACAATTTTAATCATAAATGGTTAATAATTTTATAATTAATAATAAATTGACACATCAACAGAACCTGGATGATGTTTCTAAAAATATATCATTAAACTAGATGATGATAATATAGTTATAAATTTTAAATAATTTAATACAATATTATTTTGATAAAATATTAACAATGTATATTTTTACACTATTGCATTAATTTGACATTAAATACACTAATGAAAATAGAATATTTCGAATATATTAATCCAAAACTACAAAACCCTATCACATATATCTAGGAAATTCATGGTAAAAATTATTTCATTCAAATTATAAATTTTTTAATATTTCTAAAATCATATATTTTTTTTCCTTTTGATTTAATAAATACATAATTAGTGTTGAGGAAGGATTTCTATTCATTATTGAATTTCTAAAAAATATGAGAGAATTTCTATCATGAAAATAATTTTATTAATCTCAAATTAGAATGTTATGTTCTTTCATATAATGATTTTGTACCTATATGTAAGACAATTGATATTTATAACTACGATAGTTACATTTTGAAACATTTATTGATTTCAATATTATAAGGGTAATATTCATATAAAAGTTCCAATTAAAAAAGTACATTTAAATTATAAGGCGATATGTGTAAAATTATATTCTTCTAATTATAATTAATATAAAAAATAAATGGTATTATAACATAGTTTTAACTAATATTAACTGAACATACACTTTACCGAGGTGATTAAATATAGTAGAGATACTATTCTATTTTCTTAATTTATTTATCCATTTTAATACCTTAAATTTTTAAAACTAGGATATAGTGGTAATATAGTAAATTTCTAATAATAGATCACAACTCGTTTTAAATTTTTTTTTTGTGAAATGTAAGCTATTGAATAAAATAATTTTATTTCAAAGCGAATAATACCATAAAATATGAGGTTTAACACATATGTATCAGAAATATTTTAAGTATGTTATATAAATCATATATAGAATATTTAAATGATTAATTTTTATTTATTGAAAAAATTATTCATAAGCTTTTATGTAATTCTTGTATTATGAATATTTCATAATTATAACAGTATATTAAGTATTGGTATTTTTTACTATTTACCCAAATCCACCCTTTCCCAAAAAAGATTCCAAATTTCATCATACTCACTAATTTACATGATTATTTCAAAAATTATTCATATTTTATTAAATTATAATTTTGAATATTTATATTTTCTTCTAAAATTAAATTATAATGAAAATTATATTTTAATAAAAATTGTTATTTTAGGCATATATTATAATTTATTATATATTAATATATTTATTAGTTTTTTTCGATAAAAGATTCAGTTATTTTCAAAATAAATTATAATGAATTTTTTTTCTTATTATACAATTAATATATTTTTTCTCTAAATCCATTAATTTTTATTAGAATTAAGAATTTTTAAATTATAGAGATTTTATTGTTGTTATAAATTTCTTAATAATATTTATCTAATATTTTGTGTCTCATTTAAGTTTATTTTTTTGTAATAAATTTTTTTCCAAAAATATTTAATGAAAAAAAATTCTAAATTATTTTGGTTGTAATAGTGTTATGACTCACAAATATGCATGTGATTCCCTTCAATTAGTTGTGATAGGATTTTATCAGGGGTCTGATCCCCATATTCTTTTGCACATTCAAATTATTTTAATACGATTTAAACATAACCAAGATTTTCTCTATGATATATTTGACCCCATTTTAGATGTGATGGAATCCACTATGACCACCAACTATATAAAAGGAAAAAATACATTTCTATATTGATTATCCACTATAAGGAATCTAGAATACCATGTCCATGCCTGTAATTTACCATATTCTATTTGGGAACATTCCATCTCCCACCTCATTATACAATTCTTATTTTCAAAATTCTTCAGCAGTCAATCTTTTATACTACTAGAAACTCTTGGAATGTAGAATATCACTATTACATATAGCAATTCCGTGCAATAAATAAGAGGAAAATTCCATTTAAATTGGTTATCATAATGTATTCTTATATGGTGTGGTAAAATTTTCTTAGATATTCCAATGGGTTATAAAATTACCATACTCATCAGTAGGGAAACTCCCCTCACTATGTTGTACTACTCTTCTCTATTTCTCAAAAGAAAAAAAAACCCTATAAAAATTCACTATACTATGGGAATATTCTACACTATAGTTTTACCCATCCATTTAAAATAACTGTGTGTGATGACTAACTCCTTAAAACCATCTTTACAAAACATTATACATCCAAATAGGCACCCCCATCGTATCCCATGTAGAATTGTGGTCACCTGAATAGAAAACACTACTCTTTTCTTCAAAATTCAAACAATCACCCTCACAGTATCTAAAAATAATATAAAATAAAAATTTTTTGTCTTAAAGGGAGTTTGATATTATAATATATTCCATGTTAATTTTTATTCATGAAATATTAAAATATTCCCATAACAAATTAAGAGGTATGTGTGGTATGAATAACCACCTGAAAAGATACCTAAAAAAGAGTCTTGTTATAATATGAGTTCCACTAAAAAATTAAAAGGAATAATATAATACTGTAAACTTCTAAAAAAATTATTCATATTTATCTCATATATGTTTCCTAAAAGTATTTTCTTTTAAATATATTTGAATTATTATTACACATTAAATAAAAATAATATTTTCTATATATCTAGAATATTTTAAAACGTTGATAAGGTTTTGAAATCATTTTTAAATAAAAATAGCATTTTTTAAAATTCTATAGAAGCCACCCATTCTTTAAACTTTTATTATATATGTAAATTCCCAAAAAACACATTTTGAGATTCCACTACCATTTTATCATTTAATGGTAAATAATGGTTAGATAGAACACAAACAAATTTATAATCTCAGAAATGAATTTGACTGAAGAGATTTATTATTATGGTATTACAATTATGAAATTAGTACACACTCACCCATATGACATTAGAGAAACCCCACATTATGCCAACCAACTGACCTTTATATATTTTTCATGCTTATTTATTAATCAATAGCTTTCCTAATTTCATCAAAATATTATATATGATCCATGGTTATGTCATACTACCCATACACACTATGGAAAATCGACACTGCAAATTACAATAATATCTTGGAATTATAAAAATTTTCCACTTAATTTCACACTATCATCATCTTGATAATTTTTTAAAATAATATCTTCATTCAAAATAAAACAACATGGATAGAACATATCAAAAAAATAATGTAATCAACATTGAAAACATCAAAATATTTAAAATGACCATAATTCAGTTTTAATCCTTGAATCACGTAAGGTCTCAATGTTATGTAATTTTTGAATAAAAATCATAATAGCTATTTGATTTAAAAATAAAAATTGATTCATGAGGTAGTGTTTTAATATATCACGATACAATGAAAACAACAGTATAAAAAATGGAGTCCCCAATGAAAATATTAATTAATTATTTGAATTAAATAAGTAGTGGTTATCTCTACAGTCAGTAATAGATGGGCATTGCCTTAAACTCTAGAAATCCATTGCATCATCCTCAATCCATACCCATATAAATAATATATCTCCACTGTGATCTAAAATCACTAGATAATACCAACAAAATCCATCTAATGATACTAAAAATGATGCCACAGTTCATTATAAGTAAACTGAAACAAAACAACTTACAAATCATTATGAAAAAAACTATTCAATATGTTATATCATAAAATAATAGTTCATGTTCATGATCAATTTATTTTAGAAAATATAATATAAGTGTTTCCATGAAGACCAATTTTTCTGATTTATATGCATGATTATATTTTTCTAAAAATATTATATTTCTTAAATAATAATAATTTTTTATTAATGACATTATATTTCTTGGATTTGTTGCATGTTAATAAATAATATAAATTATATAATTCATATATAAAAAAGTTATTCCACAATAAATAAGATAACATTATACATCACAACTACCAACTATAACATTCTACACCTATCATGGAGTAAATATATATTAGAAAGTCACATAAATTAACAAGTTTAAATTAAAATATTTTCTAAATTTTATTATCTTTAGATATGTTTTATAAAAAATTATGTTTATGTATATAATATTACCAATAAAAAGAAATCATCAATATTTCCTTTTTTGAATGAATCATTGGAAAATAAGGCATGATATTATTATTTTGAGTCTCAATAATTAGGTTAGAATAATTTATAACTATGAAATGCACTACATGAAAAATAATCATTATACATAAAAAATAATTGAATTCCATGAAATTGAAATGTTATATATGATTTGGTGGATGAAAAAATATATCACATTAAATGAATAGAATCTAAAAATGATTTCAAATAAATTCACTAAAAGACATGTCTTATTGATTATAATTTATTAACCATGAAATTAATTAGTTTCGTCTATAATTTATATATGTAAAACATGAATATTTTAATAAGATTCATTCTTAACAAAATCAAAGCATCATACTATTAATATAATTTAAATAAACATATTAAATTCAAAATAAACATATATTTGGGGGTCAATTAACATCCATTAAACCTCTAATTTATCACTAATACATGGAATTTTTTTAATGAATAATTAATCCACATAATATTTTCTTATTCTTAAATTTATCATTTTTATTCACATAATTAAATTATCATAACAATAAAATAAACCTTGTATATATTAGTATAAATAAATAAAAAAAATAGAAAATAATTGTTGTTTCTTACATACATGAAACATAAGATAATGATGCATGCAGCTTACCTAAATTTTAAACCCATCAATAAATGAATTCTTTGAATAAATTATTATTTCTGGATAGACAAATTCCTTTTATTCGATCACTATGGCCACAATTCATGGATCATAGTATGTCTCCCTTATTACAGGGTACATGAATAGATCACAAGGGGCTATAAATATCCATGTTCCATGTTACGTACTTTCCCACCTCACTATTTATGTTAAAAATTATGGCACTTCGAAACTCAAGTTTAACTCTCATGTTCCTATATATAATAGATATTCTATATATAAACAAAAATATCGTATACCTAAATATCATAAACAACACACCCGCTAAGAAAAAACCATGTTTGGTAAAGATATTAGAGTTTCCCCTATTGAAAACTCGAATAATCCATGAGATGGAAACAATAGTATATGGAATATTTCAGGAATATGGGAAGAATTTACCACGTATTTCCCTTTAATATGTAACAAAAAATGAATTAAAATCCTATATAAATGGAAAATATTACATTAACCAATCCTAATATTATATAAATAATACAAATAAAATGCATCCAATTAGAATGTGAGGTCATACTGAATTTTTAACGACTATTAATCGAATAGAATCACTTCCCATTCCTCCTTTATGAATCTTGAAATAAAATAAAAAATCAATACATGAATTAAAACTTTTAAACACTTAGTAATACTATATAAAAATGTATTACGAAATTAATGTGAAATTAATGAGTTGGCATGTACATTTTTTTAAAAAAACATTTATAATTCTATAGACTATG
The DNA here is from genome assembly GCA_963277665.1 of Viscum album. NCBI lineage: Eukaryota > Viridiplantae > Streptophyta > Magnoliopsida > Santalales > Viscaceae > Viscum > Viscum album. The sequence continues at coordinate 962,181,891 of OY728127.1, forward strand.
TATATATTCATAATAGAAAATATGTTCCATATGTATCACTCAAAACATTATATAAGAAATTATAATCATTTCATCATCACATTGCTACACCTCATTCATCAATCATTAACCCCTCACATCGCAAATCATTCAAATGAATATCTCAAAAACCCAAACAAACAACGCATCAAATATTCAGAAATTTTAGCAACCACATCACATAAAAAATTAAACAACATAAACCAATAATAAAATAGAACAGTGAGGAAACTAATAATAAACTATAGTAATATATATATATATATATATATATAAATTTCATCAAAATAAATAAAGGAAAAGATACCATATAATGTCCCCTTAGGTGAATGAAAACCCCCAAAACTAAGCATGAGATTATGTATAATATCATGGAAAAATGGTTAATGGAAGATAAACACTTCCATGGAACCAAAAAAGGCCCTATTTTTTGATTTTAAGATTCTGTTAATATATAAATTAACAACCCCTTCATAGGAATAAATCGACCCCTATAGAAATTAGGTTATAGTAAATAAAATTGTTCTAAAGGAATTTTTAGTGTATGGTGACAAGTATTGATATAAGGGTTATAAATAACTTCATAATCAGTTTCAGTGAGTGGGGGTTAATCAATGTGAATGTTGGAAACTCCAAATCATTAAGTCAAGGGGATAACAATCAAATAGGAATGAAAAAAAACTCTTTTTCCTTCAATATAATCATATATTGAATGATGGATATGAGGATAAACAGTGAAATATAATTTTTTTACAAATAAAGTTAATAAAAAATTAATTTTAAATGATTGGGTCATGATAAAAAATCCCCTACCTAGATAAAAACAATCATGGAAACACAACCCCCCAAAGAAGGAATTAAGGATCAATAACTACATTAAATGAAAAGGCCTCTCAAAAACATATCCACACAAATCGAATATCATGACATGGTCTAACATAGACTCCATGATATAGAAAATTAAAAACAAAACTATTTAATTAAATTGAATCAAGGAATAAGTGGAGATGTGGGGAAGTGTGAGTACCATAGTCAAGATAATTTAATAAAAATATGTATAATGTGTATACTCTCAAAAGAATTGGTTTGAGGGATTTTAATAATCTTAAACAAATTATATAAAAAATAATAAAAACATAATCCCAAATAAAATCATATTAAGATAATTGGATAAAATAAAAATATATATATAATTCAATAGAATTAGAGAGTTTCCCATTAATTTACAAGACTCTGACGTTATAAAAAGAAAATACCCCCCTTCCCTGATCACTCTAAATCATTACTCCACCTTGTAAAGGGTAAAAGAGTTGAATGGAGAAGAAGTGATAATTAATAAAAAAAATATTAAATGGGGGAATAAAATTGCAAATCATGGATCCTTGGTGGATATATCCTCCTCTGTGGTTAATAGAATGGTATTGGACATATTGGATTTCTTTGGGAGGGAGGATCTCTCTCCCATTTATTAGCCTTAATTTTACTTAAACAATTTTCACGTGTTATCCCTAATTAATGAAATATTATCATCTTGAATCCTTCATTAATGTGATTATAAATATATTTATAATCACCCCTCCATAGTTTAGTATATTTGGAAATGTGTAGAGTGAGTTATGTCTGTTTTACACGGAGAATTTTTTTACCCAGGCATACTCTCATTATTTGAAATATCTGGATTATCATGAACTAATGACAATGAAAATGCAAGATTCATGAAAAAAATATTCATTAAATCATTTAATAAATTTATTTCATGTTTTTATGATGAATTTCCACTCATTTGGTTTGTTAATTTAGGAGTTATGGTCCCCACATCAAAAATATCTAGATCTATTCACAGTATTCAGGGCCCAATTTATGAGTTACTTTTGGGATTCTATGAAATGGATTACGATTTTTATGAAGCATAATTAAATGAAGTCCATGATCTATAGAATTTTATAAATTAATAGTTTTATAATTCAGATCAGTATAGAAAATATAGTTACCTAAATATTGAAATAATATAAAACTATTAAAATCCAAAATGGGCCATTTTTCTGATTAAGATAATAATACCACTAAAATCATAAAATGGGAAAATATCCCTTAAAATAACACATTGTTTGGATTTAAAACACTAAAATTAAATGTATAATTATGGAAAATATTATTCTCTATCAGCTAGCTAAGAATGACAACTATAATGTCATCCACTATGGAATCATGGTTTAATGTATTTAAAAACTCATATCTCACTATATGTATTCCTCCATCGATGTCATGGGACATAAATTTAACCATAAATGAAAAGGAATGGTAATTAAGTGTCTTGACCCTTAAAAAACAATTTTCTATAATTATGGATTCATATATCCTAATTGTTGTTAACACTGAAGAGGTTATTGTTGTTATTTATTGTTGTAGTTATTATTTAAATGAGGCTAGTGAATCATTTAATGCTACCCAAAATGTTTTTCGAGGATATATAGAAGATTATTTGTATGAAAATACATATATTATCGAAAATTATGTTATTCATGGTGTATTGATTTCACCTTTTACAAATATATTTTTATTCAAATAAAATAGTATTTTTGGATATAGTTTCATGTATCATTGAATATGATTTAATATATGGTAAATGTGTGCTAATTTTGTGATTAATTTTAATATGTGGTAAATAAATAAATATTTTTACTAAAGGAACTACCACAATTTAGTGGATTAGGCCATGTCATGGTTTTATATTGGATCCACCTTTGCATTTCGATTATCACCACACAACAGTACCTTATTTGGAAATTAACCTATTTTTTTAAAAAATGATTACTTTATCTTCAGTATTATACTCTATATATGATACATTTTTAATCATCATTTACTGATGATATTGGGGATTTTTATTATCATTAATGATCCATTACAGAAAAAGAAAATTGATATAAGATCAAGATTAATTATATAATGTAGAGTAATTTTTGCATGATTTGTATGAAAAAACTCGTTAATATAGATCAATTTCTTTTCATTAATTTTCAATATAATTTTTTTTGTAAATATGAGAAGGATTTTATTCCCACTATGGGGAATTTTATTAGAACATGGTAATTTTAGATGATTTCCATGATCTCAATTCGCACTATTTATTAAATAAATTTCTAGTATACTTCAAATAAAGAGAGATCCTACCTGAGGATTGAGTGATTCCATTAATATGCAGATACTATTGTGGGAATGATTATTACTAGAACTTCTCAATGAAAATGATAAGGAGCCTATAAAACTCTAAGACAACATGGATAAAAAATGAGTGTTCCAGCATTAATTTTTAAATTATTTCATTAAAATCATTCTGAAATTTTATATTATTAGTAATTCTTTGGTAGATTTTATCCAATGCATTTATGTTAGGACCAATATGGACCTATATACCCTGAGAGGGGGGTGAATCATGGTATGGATATTCTTTTTGTAAATTTCTTCCTACCCCACTGGATCTTGACCTCTTTATTACACGGGTCACTTTTTTTGCACTCGTGTGACTATTATTACCACTTATTTTATTATTTATCAGTTGATGATACTTTGAATGTAATGCAGGGAAGAAAACAGGCAGACACAAAGATTTTTTCTTGGTGTACCCTCACTGGGCTATGTCTGAGGAGGATACACCAACAAGTTTCTAGTCGTACCAAATTCCACTAAACTTCACTAGTTGTGGATTACACGGTTCGGGCTAGATCACTTCTATGCCCAGGCTCACTCCCTTTACAAAGTTTAGGTTCAGCTCACTACTTTTCCAAGGTTCATTCCCTAATTCTATTTCTATGGCTAACTGCCAGTGGAGAGGATCACATTCTTCCTCTTCCTTCGCACAGTTCTCTGGAAAGGATCCACTCACAGTTTATAGACCTTTAGATCTCTTCATTTACATGAAATAATGCATCTTCTTCTGTATGTAGATGCTCCATTGAAGTTCAAATTTCACATGTAGATGAATCTATCCTTTCACCGAAGTTATCAGGCAAACTTCCAGCTTCCACGCAGCCCAAAAATCACTGCTGGAAATAAACCTTACTTGGCAAGCAAGTCAATATCGGCGCGCAAGTATCGGCGCACAAGTCATAACAGGCGCACAAGTCCACCACACACACTTGCACGACACAAGCTTCCTCAACTACAAACTTGTGCGACTCTCTTCCTTTTACGCCCAAACCAATAATGGCGCGCAACTACCAACCGGCGCACAACATCTCACACTAGCGCGCAACTCCACCAGCGCGATCATACACCACTTGGGCGACCACCACACATGTGCGATGGGAGCTCTGATTTCTCAAAGTGTTGAACTCTGGTGAAGAATGAAGAGGGGTGGTCTAGTATTTATAGGCATTTGGTCACACATGCGTGACAGGGTGCAACTATCCCCTATGTGTGCAAGTCTCAGCATGCAGATCTCTTCTCCTACAAGTCAGTTACGCGACCTAATTCTAAACATGCCCGAAACTCATTTCTTTTCCATATTTTGATCTTCTGATCTTGAAAAACCACAGGCGCACAAGTTCTCAAGCTTCCAAGGCATCAGCGTGCAAGTCTCTTTCAAGGCGCGCAAGTCTCTTTCAGCTCTTGAACTTGACATTCCATCATGAAAGACTTTTTGTTAACAAATTCGTATGTCATTGTTTTTCTTTGTCGACAATCACCATGCAGATGTCCACTTTTTCAAAAAACACAATCACCTGAAAAAGGATTCAATGATACCTTGAGAGATTTTATCCCAACAATATCCCCTTTGGGGTTGTTGAAAACTCTTCCATAAAAATATACTTCGTCTAATATTTAGCTACCATTCGCCTCATTGAGATTCTAATAGCTATCAAGGATTTACTCAACACATACTCTATGCCCACGTGAGCAATGCTCGGTGTGAGAAACAAGAGTAAATGAAAAGTTCATCAATGAATCACTTCAACTCTAACACCCTCTGTTGACACCAAAATTATACCAATATCCAAATTGATAACAATTGTTGATACTTCACTGATACAAATTTTTGGAAATATTCATACCACATTCCAACACCACTCTTCTCTTCTGCTTTTATCATGATCCTCAGCTGTCATGAAATCTATTCTTTGATCGATCACTTCTAGCATCGTCAGATTTAAAAATCTCCCCCTTTCACATTTCTCCCCCTATCTGGCTACTCCACTGGTCAGCTTCTCCCCATATATGTCATGATTTCTCAAATAGCCACACTGTCTCCCCCTTGAACAATCACTATTTTCTCCCCCTTTGTCAATGAACCCAAAGGCCACTCCTTTGTAGTCTGTAACATAGTAGAGAACACATATCATCACATTAGGGAAAAAAACATCATACCTCGGGGAGAGGGGGAGGGTTCACATCCACATGCTTTTAAGTGCGGGGAATCGACTAAACTCCGAGAGCTAGTTGATGCCTTTCGAATGCTTCTTTGGGTAAGGCCTTTGTCAAAATATCTGCAACCTTGAACTCTATAGGCACATACTCCAACTTCCCAAGCCCTTGCTCCACTTTCTCCTTGATAAAATGATATTTGATCTCAATTTTCTTTGTCCTTGAGTGATGAACTGGATTTTTTCTAAGATTGATAGCACTTGAGTTATCACACTGGATTTCGATCGGAGACTTCACTTCAACTCCCATATTGTCAAGTTACAGCTTCATCCATAATAACTGTGTGCATGCTTGGTGGCCACAATATACTCAGCTTCTTCGGTGCTTAATGAAATGAAATACTTCTTCTTGATTAACCAAGCAATACATAGTCCACCAAGATAGAATTCACCACCAGATGTTGATTTGCAATCATGCGATGAACTTGCCTAGTCTGCATCAGTATATCCCTAAAACTCTGTCTGAGATTTGTTGTTATATGTCAAGCTAAAGTACATTGTTCCCTTGATATACCGAAGTACTATTTTCACTGAAACCATGTGGCTTTCCTTGAGATTACTCTGATATCTCGCTGCTTAGCATGTGGAAATAACAATATCAGGACTTATTGCAGTCAAGTACAACAAACTTCCAGTAATTGTCCTATATTCTATGATATTGACTACCTTGCCATCATCATCTTTTGATAATTTCATCTGGGTAGCAACTGGAGTCTTCATCTCCTTGGAATTATCCATTCCAAACCTTCTTAGAACCTCCTTGGAATATTTGGATCGAGAAATGAAAGGTCCATTACTTCCTTGTGTCACCTGTAAACCAAGGAAAAATGTTATCTCTCCAATCATTGACATTTCATACTCATTTTTCATGAATTTAGAAAACTGCCTCCACTAAGCTTCATCTGATCCGCCAAATATTATGTCGTCAACATAAACCAGCACCATCATCCTCTGATAACTGTCATTGCTAAAATAAAGTTTGTAATCAACTCCACCACGCTGGAAACCATGCTTCTTCAAGTGTTGATCTAGTCTTGAGTACCATGTTCTTGGTGCTTGTTTCAGCCCATAAAATTCCTTCTTTAGCCTACATGATTTTTTCTCAACCTCATGAATGAGAAAACCATATAGCTGTTCAATATACACCTCCTGTACCAGAACACCATTAAATAATATGGATTTTACATCCATCTGGAAAACTTTGAACTTTCTTTGCACTGCTATGGAAAAAAATAATCTGATTGTCTCCAGCCTTGCAACCAGTGCAAATGTCTCATCAACATCTAAACCCTCAATCTTGGAGTATCCATTGCACACTAGCCATGCTTTGTTCCGTATCACTGTCCCATCATCATTCAACTTGTTGTGATAGACCCATTTAGTCCCGATGACATTCTTGTCTGCTGGCCTCGAAACAATCCCCCATGTCTAGTTCTTCTCAATTTGATCAAGCTCTTTATTTATAGCCTGAACCAATTTTTCATCTTCAGCTGCATCGGAAAAACATTTCTGCTCCACCTGAGATAAAAACGATGTTTGTTGGAATGACTTCATTCTTTGAGTCTGAACTGGAGCTTTCTGATCCCCAATGATATTCTGCCTATCAATTTCAGCTCGACTCTTTGGCTTCTTTGCAGACACAGACTTCACACTTTCTTGTTCATCATCAGTATCTTCTTCTACGTCAGCCTCTTCCACTTATTCTCCCCCTGTGTCACTTACCTCATCATCACTTTCATCCGGGAACTGTTCACTGGGTCATTGAGTATTCTGTTCATTTTCAACTATAGTGACATCATTTCTCTCAACAATTTTTCCCAGCCTTTTGGTGAAACATTTATATGCTGTTATTTTCCCTAAGTAGCCAAGGAATATCCCCTCATCTCCTCGTGCCTCAAACTTCCTGTGATTTTCTTTGTTGAGAATAAAACACTTACTTCCAAAGATTAGAAACTATTTCAAAGTTGTCTTCTTTCCATACCATAGTTCATATGGAGTATTCCCTTGCTTTGGACACAACAAAGACCTATTCGAAACATAATCCGCTGTCAAAAATGATTCTTTCAAAAATTTCTCTGGTAGGTCTTTATCAATAAGCATCATTCTGGCCATGTTGTTGATGATCTGATATCTCCTTTCAAACACTCCATTATATTAGGGAGTTCTTACTGATTAAACTTGATGCCTTATCCAATGTTTCTCACGATATTTTTCAACATGACTGTTTTTGAATTCCATATCGTTATCAGTACGAAACTTCAGAATTTTCTGTCCATGAATCTTTTCCGATTCCCTCTTATACTGCATTATGCAATTGAACACCTCTGTCTTTTGGGTAATGATGAATACCCAGGCCATTATTCTATAGTAATTAATGAAAAGGACATAGTACCTTTTTTCATTTATATCATGTGGTGAAATAGGTCCACATACATCAGCATGTACCAATTCGAGCACTCTAGATGATTTCTGTTTTTTTGTGTGATGATCTTCCCTTGTTGACAAGCATCACATGTATGAGAAAGATCACGTGATAGGTTGGGAAGGTCTTTAGCAGCATCACACATTACTAGATCTTCCATAGATGGTTGTCATAGATGACCAAGTCGCTTATGCCATAACTGGTTTTCTTTCTCTTTGGATAAAAGACATATATCTTCTTCCGCACTTACAAGGTAATGATTTCCCTTTGTCCTTTTTCCTTGAAGAACAACTACCCCATCTTTTCCAAAGACAGTACAGGTCTTCTTGGTAAACCGTATAGAATATCCTGAGTCACACAATTGACTGACACTGAGAATATTATGGCTGAGACCTTCTACAATAAAGACATCAGCACGTCTGATTTCTTTGCCCCCAAACCTATCATTTCGTGATCCAATTATATTCAGGACTTCATCATTTCCAAACTTGAAAACTCCTTCATTGTCATATTTTATGCCTATAACCAGATCCTTGTTGCCTATAATGTCATACATACAACCACTATCAATAATCCACACACCATAATGATCTGATCCTTTAAGGGAAATTTCAGCAACTACTGCCTTCTCTGCTATTTTCTTCTTGTTCCATATTTTTGTCTCTAAACTCGGTATAGATTGAGACTAATGAACATTCTCAGAGTACGATGGACCAGCTTCATCTTGCAGAGCTGCAAATCTGTTCTGAACTTTTAACTCACTTGTCAGTTTATTGTAATTCTGGTTGTGAACATTTTGATTCTGCTTTGGCACATTTCTCTGAATGAACGAAGTGCAGTACCTATCTAGGTGCCCAAATCCTCCGCACCAAAAACAGTTTCCTTCAAAATATATTCTATAAAACCGTTCTTTGTTTGGCTGCCACCTCTTTTCCTGTTCCCTTCTATATCTGTTGGCTATGGAACACACATACTGTGAATGCCCCATCTTCCCAAAACAATAACACCTGATAGAGGGTGCATTCCTTTGTGTTACATCAGCACTACGATTTTCTATTTGGGATCTCTGAATATTCTGATTCTATTTTTTTCCCAAATCAACCTTCAATTTCAGGACGGCTATTTGCGGTCTGACAATAACTGCCACAGATTTTTGTTTCTTATCAAGCCCTGAATCAACCTTAGCATTTGACCTTTCTTGCTGCTTCACTCCTACTGAACTACGAGCCTCCTCTTTCATCTTCTCTGTCTTCTGAATGGCCTGCTTTTCTGATATCACATTGGGGGTCAAGAGTTTTTCTGGATCCTTTATTTTTCGTCACAGACTAAACACTTCTTCTTCAAGTTCTTTGATACATCTGACCTGCTCCTTTCTTATGTTAGTAAAACAATCAATTTCCTTCTTTTGTTCCTCAATTTTAAGCATATGCTCAACAATATTTTCTGATCTCTCTGGTGTTGAGGATTTTAGTCTTTCAATTTCTTCTAACATCTCAGACTTTTCTTCATCTTTTTGTTGCATATAGAGTTTGGAATCACGAACCACTTTATTGTATTTCTTCGTTTTGGCTCTCCAAACGTCTATCTCCTCAAGAGATGCTTCCAATTTGGCTTCCATATCAACTCTCACTTCAATTTCTTCTTCTTCTTCAGTGTAAGCTTATTCCTTTTTCTGATAACTACCAACAATCTCCACCAAGGTATTTACCCCAAAATCTATGCAATTTTCTATCTCCTCAACCTCTTCATCCTCAGACTCATCTAAACATTCAAATTATTGTGAAAGAAGATTCTTCTTCTTGAATAAATTTATCTTGAATTGTTTCTTCCCTTTCTCAAATGATGACGTCTTCTTCTTGGGAATTTCAACTTCATCATCTTCATTATCGTTATCTTGAAACTGCTTGGGGCATCATTCTGCAAGATGACCAACCTATCCACATCAAAAGCATGATAGTGTAAGTTTCCCTTTAACCTTTCCTCTTCCTCTTTGCATATTTGAGGAAAGGAATGACATCACCTCATCTGTCTCTTCTTCTTATTGAGAATCTTCAATGGTGAGCTTCTTCATGGCCATGAATGCCACTTCTTCGGATTTCCCCTTTTTTGTAGCCTTGTTTTCATCATTCCTTATCTCATATGCAACCAAGGTACTGTGCAAGTTTTCCAGTGTCAGCTCTTTGGGATCCTTATCTTCTAGTACAGAAACATTCGGATTGAACAGAGGTGGAAGGTTCCTGAAGATGCACTTTACAATCTATATGTCTTCAATGATATCACCAGGACCTCGCATATCTTCCACAAAAATATTTAACCTGTCAGAAAATGAATCAACAGATTCATTCGGGTTCATCTTCAGATCTTCATACTTATTCCACAACACTTCCATCTTTGCCTCTCTGACCTTTGTATCTCCTTCATTTATATTCAATAGATTTTCCCACATGGAATGTGACATTTTGAATGACATCACCTTTATATATATAGGATTGGATAGATCTCCCCTAAGGCATTAATTGCTTAGGAATCTACATACAACTCTCTACGTTTTTCTTCTGATAATGTGCCACTATTAATATCAGCCGTTATTCCATGCATTGATGTTGTGAACACATCCATTCCCAAAGATCGGAAGTAGTGCTGCATCCAATTCTTCCATAGCTGAAAGTTGTTCCCGTCTAAGATCGGAATCCCTTTATGATTGGTGACTTCCATTGAGAGAATAACTAATATCAACCTTTCACTCTGATACCAATTGTTAGGACCACTAGGCAGAGTACCATGAGAGTGGGGGGGGTGAATCAGGGTATGACTAATTCAAAATTAAAGTGCATTCTGATCTTGTTTCCCTATTTAGAAAAACACTCTTCTATCACATTACTATTGCAAAATATAATCAGAAGGTAAATCATGAACAGGACACAACAATTTTATCATCACCTTTCGAAGGACAATTGAATAGTAAGTGCATTGTATCATTCAACATAGGTTTTCCTTTGTATTTTGGTATCTCCATTTCCTTCTTGGATTTTTCTATCTATTCCTCAAATTGTTAAATCTTTTTATCTTTTGATTCAAGTTGAGATTTGAGTTCTTTTCTGAGATTATTCCCGCTACTCAACTCATCTTCTAGTTCACGTGTCAGCTTATCCAACATGTTACTCTGCCCCTTTACTTTCAATTTTTACATAGAAACAGATTTAGAGACAGATTCATTCAATTGTTGTAGCCTTTGATTATTCTAAACATCTTCATACAACTGTGTTGCTAGATCATCATTTCTAGCTTTCAGATTCAGAACATCATCTGAATTTTGATTCTCTTCATAATCATCATCCTTTTGTTCTCCATTCATTTTATCCATCTTCTGTAGTTATTCGGCATGTAAATCATTCTTCTCTGTTATGTCAGTAACTATATCAATAAGCCTTTTATTTAAGCCTCTTAGCTTATTGACCTCTGTTTCCAATACTTTGTTCCGGATATCTTTAGATTTGACTTCTTCATCCATCTTCCGGTCCACTTCCTTTGTCATGTTGACAACATCTACTAGTGGCCTCCTTCTTGAAACTTCATCATCATCAGTTGTTCCGGAATCACTTTGATGTTCATGTACATCACTCATTCCAACACATTGATTGATTAAATCAATCTTTTCCCTATCAAATTCATCCAAGCCTTCCTTCAGTATGTTGTTTGATTCATTTAATATATTCACACTTTTCCCATAAACACTTTCACACTGAGGGATACCACCTGACTTCTGATTCTTCTTTGATTTTTTTCCCTTTTCCATGGCACACTACGATCAAGCAAACAAATCTGATAAAGGAAACCTATCCTTCTGATAGAAATTTTTAGGACCAATAGGTTCCTATATACCATGAGAGGGGGGGGGGTGAATCAGGGTATGGATATTATTTTGGTAAAGTTCTTCCTGCCCCACTGGATCTTAACCTCTTAATTACATGAGTCACTTTGTTTGCACTCGTGTAATTATTATGACCACTTCTTTTCTTCATTATCAGATGATGATGCTTTGAATGTAATGCAGGGAAGCAAACAGGCAGACACAAAGATTTTTACTTGGTTCACCCTCACTGGGCTATGTCTAAGGAGCATACACCGACAAGTTGACGGTCATACCAAATTCCACTAAACATCACTAGCTGTGGATTACATGGTTTGGGCTAGATCACTTCTATTCCCATGCTCACTATATTTACAAATTTAAGGGTCAGATCACTACTTTCCCAAGGGTCACTCTCTATTTCTCTCTCTATGGCTCACTGCCGGTGGAGAGGATCAACTTCTTCCTCTTCCTTCGCTCAGTGCTCTGGAAAGGATCCACTCACAATTTATAGACCTATAGGTCTCATCATTTTCATGAAAGAATGCATCTTCTTCGGTATGTATATGATCTGTTGAAGTTCAATTTTCACCCGTAGATGAAACTCTCCTTACAAGGAAGGTATCAGACAAACTTCCAACTTCCACACAACCTGAAAATCACTGCTGGAAATAAACCTTACTTGGTGCGCATGTCAGTCACGGCGTGCAAGTCATAACAGTTGCGCAAGTCCACCACACACACTGGCACGACACAAGCTTCTTTAGCTCCAAACTTGCGAGACTCTCTTCCTTTTACGCTGAAACTAATAATGGTGCGCAACTACCAACCGGTGCGCAGCTTCTCACACTAGCGCGCAACTCCACCTGCGCGATCACACACCACTTGGGTGACCACCACACCTACGTGAAGGGAGCTCTGATTTCTCAAATTGTTGGACTCCGGTGAAGAATGAAGAGGTTTGGTCTAGTATTTATAGGCATTTGGTCACCCCTGCGTGACGGGGCACAACTATCACCTCGACGTGTAAGTCACGGCACACAGATCTCTTCTCCTACAAGTCACTTGAGCGACTTATTTCTAAACTCACACGAACCTCTTTCAATTTCCATATTTTGATCTTCTGGTATTGAAAAACCATAGGCACGCATGTTCCCAAGCTTCCAAGGATTCGACTCGCAAGTCTCTTTCACAATACGTAAGTCAGTTACGCGACACCACCAATACTTGTGAGACACTTATCCCTTTGCCATATTTTGATGATCTGATCTTGAAAAACATATGGTGTGCAAGATTCCAAGCCTTCATGTACACGACACACAAGTCCCTTTTCCAAAAACCACTTTTCTTCATTTGACGATTTTCATGCCCAAAAATTTGGCAAAAACTGGAAAACGGTGCCACCTAGTATCTGTTCTTTTGTACTGCCTCTAGATCATCTATTCCTCTTGTCAACGTTCTTGAATCAATCATGGATCATTGATCTCAACTCTTGAACTCGAAATTCCATCATGAAATCATCTTTGTTATCAAATTAGTATGTCATTGTTTTGCTTTCTCAACAATCACCACGATGATGTCCACTTTGTCAACAGACATAATCACCTCAAAAATGCTTCAATGATACCTTGAAGGATTTTTTCCCATCAATCTCCCCCTTTGGGTTTGTTGACAACTCTTCCATAAAAAGATACGTCGTCGAATCTTCAGCAACAATTCGCCTCATTGCGATTCTGATAGCTATCAAGGATTTACTCAACACATACTCTAAGCCCACATGAGCAATGCTCGGCGTGAGAAACAATAGTAAATGAAAAGGTCATCAATGAAACACTTCAACTCTGACATCCTCTGTTGACACCAAACTGATAACAACTGCCAAATTGATACCAATTGTTGATACTTCACTGATAACAATTTTTGGAAATATTCATACCACATTCCAACACCACTCTTCTATTCTGATTTTATCACGATCCATAGCTATCGTGATATATATTCTTTGATTGATCACTTCTAGCATCGTAAAATTTAAAAATCTCCCTGTTTCTCTTTTCTCCCCCTATCTGGTTACTCCACTGGTTAGCTTCTCCCTATATCTATTATGATTTCTCAAATAGCCACACAGTCTCCCCCTTGAACAATCACTATTTTCTGCCCCTTTTTCAACGAACCCAAAGGTCACTATTTTGTAGTCTGTAACATAGTAGAGAACACATATCAGCACATTAGGGAAAAACACATCATACCTCGGAGAGAGGGGGAGAGTTCAAATCCACATGCTTTTAAGTGCATGGAATCAACTGAACTCCCAGAGCCAGTTTATGCCTTTCAAATGCTTCCTTGGGTAAGGCCTTTGTCAGAATATCTACAACCTGGAACTCTATAGGCACATACTCCAACATCACAAGCCCTTAATCAACTTTCTCCTTGATAAAATGATATTTGATCTCAATGTGCGTTGTCCTTGAGTGATGAACTGGATTTTTTCTAAGATTGATAGCACTTGAGTTATCACACTAGATTCCGATCGGAGACTTCACTTCAAATCCCATATCGTCAAGTTGCTGCTTTATCCATAATAACTGTGTGCATGCTTGAGTGGCTGCAATATACTCAGCTTCTGCGGTGCATAATGAAAAATAATCCTGCTTCTTTCTTAACCAAGAAATACATAGTCCACCAAGATAGAATGAACCTTCATATGTGGATTTCATATCATCCGCTGAACCAATCCAGTCTGCATTAGTATATCCCAATAACTCTGTCTGAGATTTGTCGTCATATGTCAAGCCAAAGTACACTATGCCGTTGATATACCGAAGTATTCTTTTCACTGAAAGCATGTGGATTTCCTTGAGATTGCTCTGATATCACCTCACTTGGCATGTTGCAAAAACAATATCAGGCCTTATTGCAGTCAAGTACAACAATCTTCCAATAATTTGCCAATATTCTCTGATATTAACTACCTTGACATCATCGTATTTTGATAATTTCATCCGAATAGCAACTGGAGTCTTCATATCCTTGGAATTATCCATTCCAAACCTTCTTGGAACCTCCTTGGCATATTTTTATTGAGAAATGAAAGTTCCATTAATTCCTTGTGTCACCTATAAACCAAGGAAAAATGTTAGGTCTCTAATCATTGACATTTCATACACATTTTTCATGAATTCAGAAAACTGTCTACATTGAGCTTCATCTGATATTCCAAATATTATGTCATCAACATAAACTAGCACCATCATCCTTTGATTGTTGTCGTTGCTGAAATAAAGATTGTAATCAACTCCCCCACACTGGAAACTCAGCTTATTCAAGTGTTGATCAAGTCCTGAGTACTATGCTCTTGGTGCTTGTTTTAACCCATGCAATTCTTTCTTTAGCCTAAAAACATTGTTTTCATCCTCATGAATGAGAAAACCATCTAGATGTTCAATATACACCTCCTCTTCCATAACACAATTCAAGAATGCGGATTTGACATCCATCTGGAACACTTTAAAATTTCATTGCTGTGTTATGCAAAAAATAATCTGATTGTCTCTAGCCTTGCAACCGGTGCAAATGTCTCATAAACATCTATACCCTCAATCTAGGAGTATCCCTTGCACACTAGCCGTGATTTGTTCCATATCATTGTGCCGTCTTCATTCAACTTGTTGCGATAGAACCATTTAGATTCGATGACATTCTTCTCTGCTAGCTTTGAAACAATATCCCATTTCTGGTTCTGCTCAATCTAACCAAGCACTTCATTCATAGCCTGAACCCATTTTTCATCTTCAGCTGCATCAGAAAAACATTTCAGCTCCACCTGAGATAAAAATAATGTTTTCTAGAATGAATTCATTCTTCGAGTCTGAACTGCAGCTGTCTAATCACCAGTGATATTCTGCATATCAATTTCAGCTCGACTCTTTGGCTTCCTTGTAGACACAAACTTGACACATTATTGTTAATCATCAGTATCTTCTTCTGAGTCAGCCTCTTCCACTTCTACTCCCCCTGTGTTGCTTCCTCATCATCACTTTCATCCAGGAACTATTCACTGGGTCATTGAGTATTCAGTTCATTTTCAGCTATGGTGACATCATGGCTCTCTACAATTTTTCCCAGCATTTTGGTGAAACATTTATATTATTTTCTTTTCCATGAGTAGCCAAGAAATATCCCCTCATCTCCTCGTGCCTCAAACTTCCTGTGATTTTCTTTGTTGAGAATAAAACAATTACATCCAAAGATTCGAAACTATTTCAACGTTGGATTCATTCCATACCATAGTTCATACGAAGTCTTCTATTGCTTTGGACACAACAAAGACCTGTTCGAAACATAATCAGATGTCAAAACTACTTCCTTCCAAAATTTCTATGGTAGGTCTTTAACAATAATCATCGTTCTGGCCATGTTGTTGAAGATCTGTTTTCTCCTTTCGACCACTCCATTCTGTTGGAAAGTTCTTACTGATGAAACTTGATGCCCTATCCCATGTTTCTCGAGATAGTTTTCAACTTGACGGTTTGTGAATTCTGTATCGTTATCAGTACGAAACTTCATAATTTTCTCTCCAAGCATCTTTTCTGATTCCCTCTTATACTGTTTTATGCAACTGAACACCTCCATCTTATGGGTAATGATGAATACCCAGGCAATTCTACTATAGTCATCAATGAAAAGGACATAGTACCTTTTCCCATTTATAGCTTGTGGTGAAATAGGTCTACATACCTCAGTATGTACCAATTCAAGCACTCTGGATGATTTCTATTCCTTTGGCCTGTATGTTTTTTTTGCTGATCTTCCCTTGTTGACAAGCATCGCATGTATGAGCATGATCACATGATAGTTTGGGATGGTCTTTAGCAGCATCACACTTTACCAAATCTTCCATATATTGTTGGAATAGATGACCAAGTCACTTATGCCACAACTGGTTTTCTTCCTCTCTAGATAAAATACATATATCTTCTTCCCCACTTACAAGGTAAATATTTCCCTTTGTCCTTTTTCCTTGCAGAAAAATTGCCCCATCTTTTCCCGTGAGAGTACAGGTCTTCATGGTAAACCGTATAGAATGTCCTAATTCACACAATTGACTGACACTGAGCAAATTGTGACTGAGACCTTCTACAACCAATACATCAGCATGTCTGATTTCTTTTCCCCCAATCCTAGACATTCCTGATCCAATTATCTTCAGGCCTTCATCATTTCCAAACTTGACAACTCCTTCTTTGTCATATCTTATGCTTGTAACCAGATCCTTGTTTCTTGTAATGTGAGATGTAAAACCACAATCAATAATCCACACACCAGAATGATCTGATCCTTTAAGGGAAATTTCAGCAACTACTGCCTTCTCTCCTCTTTTCATCTTGGTCCATATTTTGGTCTCCATTGTTGGTATAGATTGAGACACATGAACATTCTCAGAGTACGATGGACCAGCTTCATCTTGCAGAGCTGCAAATCTATTCTGAACTTTTAACTCACTTGTCAGTTTATTGATCTGCTACTTGTGAACATTTTGATTCTTCTTTGGCACATTTCTCCGAATGATCGAAGTGCAGTACTTATCCATGTGCCCAAATCCCCCGCACCAAAAATAGTGTCCTTCAATATATGTTCTGGAAAACCATTCTCGGTTTGGCTGCCACCTCTGTTTCTATTCCCTTCTATATCTCTTGGCTATGGAAAACACATACTGTGAATGTCCCATCTTCCCACAACAATAACACCTGATATAGGGTGCATTCCTTTATGTTACTTCAGCACTACGATTTTCCCTTTGGGATCTCTGAATATTCTGATTCTGTTTTGTGCCCAAATCAATCTTCAATTTCGGGACAGGTGCTTGCAGTCTGACATTAACTACCGCAGATTTTTGTTTTTTATCAAGCCCTGAATCAACCTTATGATTTGAGCTTTCTTGCTGCTTCACTCCTGCTAAACTATGAGCCTCCTCTTTCATCTTCTCTGTCTTATGAATGGCCTGCTTTTCTCATATCACATTGGGGGTAAAGATTTTTCCTTGATCCTTCATTTTTCGTCACAGACTGACCACTTCTTCTTCAATATCTTTGATACGTCTAACCTACTCATTTCCGGTGTTAGTCAAACAATCAATTTCCTTTTTTTCTTCCTCAATTTTAATCTTATTCTCAACAATTTTTTCTAATCTCTCTGGTGTTGAGGATTTTAGTCTTTCATTTTCTTCTAACAGCTCTGACTTTTCTTAATCTGGTTGTTTCATATAGAGTTTGGAATCATGAACCACTTTATTGGATTTCTTCATTTCGGATCTCCAAACATCTATCTCCTCAAGAGCTTCTTCCAATTCGGATTCCATATCAATTGCCACTTCAATTTATTCTTCTTCTTCACCATCAGCTTATTCCTTTTTCTGGGAACTACCAACAATCGCCACCAAGTTATTTACACTATGATCTCTGCAATTTTCTATCTCATCAACCTCTTCATCATCAGACTCATCTGAACTTTCAAATTCTTGTGAAAGAAGATTCTTCTTCTTGAAGAAATTTCTCGTGAATTGTTTCATCCCTTTCTCAAATGATGACGTCTTCTTCTTGGGAATTTCAACTTCATCATCATCATTATCGTTATCTTGAAACTTCATGGGGAATCTTTCCGCAAGATGACCAAACTTTCCACATCCAAAGCATGCTAGTGTAAGTTTCTCTTTAACCTTTCCTCTTCCACTTTAAGATTTGAAGAAAGGAATGACCTCACCTCATCTGTATCTTCTTCTTCATGAGAATCTTCAATGGTGAGATTCTTCATGGCCATGAATGCCACTTCTTTGGATTTCCCCTTTTCCACATCCTTGTTGTCATCATTCCTCATCTCATATGTAACCAAGGTATTGTGCAAGTTGTCCAGTGTCATCTCTTTGGGATCTTTATCTTCTAGTACAAAAACATTCAGATTGAACCAAGGTGGAAGCTTCCTCAAGCTGTGCTTTACAGTCTTTATGTATTCAATGACTTCTCCAAGACCTCGCATATCTTCCACAACAATATTTTCCCTCTCAAAAAAATGCATCAATAGACTCATTCAGGGTCATCTTCAGATCTTCATACTTCTTACACAACACTTGTAGCTTTGCCTCTCTGACCTTTGTATCTCTTTCATTTATATTCAATATCTTTTCCCATATGGAACATGAAGTTTTGCATGACATCACCTTTGTATAGATAGTATTGGATAGAGCTACCCTAAAGAATTAATTGCTTTGGAATCTGCATCCAACTCTCTACGTTCAGATTCTGATAATGCACCACAATTAATATCAGCTGTTATTCCATGCATTGCTGCTGTGAATAAATCTATTACCATAGATCAGAAGTAGGTTTGCATCCAATTCTTCCATAGCTGAAAGATGTTCCCGTTGAAGATCACAATCCCTTTATGATTGGTGACCTCCACTGAGAGAAGAACTAATATCAACCTTTTGTTCTGATACCAATTGTTAGGTCCACTAGGCTGAGTACCCTAAGAGGGGGGGGTGAATCAGGGTATGACTAATTCAAAATTAAAGCGTTTTCTGATCTTGTTTCGCTGTTAAGAAAAACACTCTTCTCTCACATTCCTATTTCACAATATAATCAGAAGGTAAATCATGTATATGACACAATAATTTTATCATCACCTTTCGAAGGACAATTGAATAGTAAGTGGAGTATATCCTTCAACATAGGTTTTCCTTTGTATTTTGATATCTCCATTTCCTTCTTGGATTTTTTTATCTCTTCATCCAATTGTTGAATCTTTTTATCTTTTGATTCAAGTTGAGAATTGAGTTCTTTTCTGAGATTATCCCCGCTACTCAACTCATCTTCTAGTTCACGTGTCAGCTTGTCCACCATGTTACTATGCTCCTTTACTTTCAATTTTTCCTTAGAAACAGATTCAGAGACAGATTCATTCTCTTGTTGTAGCCTTCAATTCTTCTGAACATCTTCAGACAACTATGTTTCTAGATCATCATTTCTAGCTTTTAGATTCAGAACATCATCTGAATTTTTATTCTCTTCATAATCACCAGCCTTTTGTTCTCCTTTCATTTTAGCCATCTTTTGAAGTTCTTCGTCATGTGAATCATTCTTCTCAGTTAGGTAAGTTACTATATCAATAAGATTTTGATTTAAGCCTCTTAGCTTGTTGACCTCAGTTTCCAATACATTGATCCGAATATCTTTAGATTTGACTTCTTCATCCAACTTTCATTCCACATCCTTTGTCATGTTGACAACATCTACTGGTGGACTCCTTCATGAAACTTCATCATCATTAGTTGTCCTGGAATCACTTTGATGTTCATGTACTTCACTCGTTCCAACATAGTTATTGAGTAAATCAATATATTCCCTATTAGATTCATCCAGGACTTCCTTTAGTAATCTGTTTGATTTTTTTAATAGAATCACACTTTTCCCATATACACTTCCACACTGAGGGATACCACCTGACTTATGATTCTTCTTTGATGTTTTTCCCTTTACCATGGAACACTACGATCGAGAAAACAAATCTGATAAAGTCAACTTATCCCTCCTATACAAATTGTTAGGACAAATAGAGGCCTATATACCCTATGAGGGGGAGTGAATCAGGGTATGGATATTATTTTTGTAAAGTTCTTCCTGCCCCACTGGATCTTGACCTCTTTATTACATGGGTCACTTTGTTTGCACTCATTTCATTATTATGACCACTTCTTTTCTTCATTATCAGATGATGATTCTTTGAATGTAATTCAGGGAAGCAAACAGGCAGACAGAAAGATTTTTACTTGGTTCACCCTCACTGGGATACGTCTAAGGAGCATATGCCGAAAAATGAAAATACCTATAGATAAATCTCTCTTTGCACCGAAGGAATTGGGAAAACTTACAGCTTCCACGTAGCCTGAAAATCACTGCTAGAAATAAACCTTACTTGGCACGCATGTCAATTTCGGCACGCAGGTATCAGTGCGCAAGTCATAATAGGTGCGCAAGTCCCCCACACAAACTTGCACGACACAAGATTCCTCAACTCTAAACTTGCACTAATCTCTCCCTTTTATGCCCAAACCAATAATGGCGCACAACTACCAACTGGCACACCACATCTCACACTAGCACGCAACTCCACCTGCGCGATCACACACCACATGGGCGACCACCACACCTGCGTGACGGGAGCTCTGGTTTCTCAAATTGTTGAAATCTAGTGAAGAATGAAGAACGGTGGTCCATTATTTATAGGCATTTGGTCACCCCTGCGCGATGGGGCGCAACTATCACCACGGCGCGCAAGTCTCGGCATGCAGATCTCTTCTCCTACAACTCACTTGCGCGACCTAATTCTAAACTTGTGCAAACCTCATTACATTGCCATATTTTGATCTTCTAATATTGAAAAACCACAGGCACGCAAGTTCCCAAGCTTCCAAGGCATCAGCGCGCAAGTCTCTTTCACGGCGCGCAAGTCACTTGCGCGACACCACCAATACTTGCGCGACACTTATCCCTTTGCAATATTTTGATGATCTGATCTTGAAAAACATATGGTGTGAAAGTTTCCAAGCCTTCATGTACACGCCGCGAAAGTCCCTTTTCCAAAAACCACTTTTCTTCATTTGACGATTTTTAGGCCCAAAAATTTCGAAAACACTGCAAATCGGTGCCACCTAGTATCTGTTCTTTTGTACCGCCTCCAGATCATCCATTCCTCTTGTCGACGTTCTTGAATCAAACATGGATCATTGATCTCAGCTCTTGAACTCGATATTCCATCATGAAATCCTCTTTGTTAACAAATTTATATGTCCTTGTTTTGCTTTCTCAATAATCACCACGCTGATGTCCACTTTGTCAACAAACACAATCACCTCAAAAATGCTTCAATGATACCTTGAGGGATTTTTCCATCAATTTAGGATGTTAGTAAATGTCACGACCCATCCTCAAGGCCCGTTCAGTGACTACCCCAAGCCCGCCTTCCATAGGCCAGGGGCTAGAGACTAGCAGCAAAGGCATAAATCCTAATAAAAGGGAATGCATTTCTTTTATAAAAGAGAAAAAAACAACAAAGTACACAAAGAGAAGTAAACACTAAGTAAACTGTAAAACAAACATGCTAAAATACAAGGGGCCAGAAATATAAGCCCTAAAGAAAGGTACAACTACAACTGAGAGTAAATTACAACTCAAAGGACAACAGTTGAAAGGTGATAAGCCGCTCCGGGATCGTCTTCTGGTTTCCAACCTGAAGGGTAGGTACAGATCTCCTCCTTAACAGTCCACATCTGTCCGTCCCCTCCGCGTACCGACTCGTCATGAAATCCACCTCCGAGCACCTACTCGATGTGATATCCACCTCCGGGCACCGACTCGATATGATATCCACCTCTGGGCACCGACTCATCATGAGATCCTACTCTGGGTACCGTCCAACTCTAAAAGCCTCAACCACGGTCAGTGATGTCCGTCGTCTGCAACCAACACAATGGTGTGCGGGCGAAGCCCGTTTAGGGGTGAGTATAAGATACTCAGTAGGGACGCTGAGACCCCCGCAGGTCTCCCTGAATCCACAATGGATAAACCACAAAGAAAAGATACAATCACAAAGTATCATCCAACACTACTTAGGTATATGCCCATACATATACCTAAGTCGTCAAATCCATTTCAGCTCCAACTCAGGAGCTCAAGTACAATCCAGTCCACCCAGGAAAGAAAAACTTAATCCACACAGGAATGTACGACCCAATCCACACAGGAAAGCATAATCCAATCCACATAGGATATCAAGTCAATCACATCAAAGATAAGGATTGAAGTCAAGACTCAGCCCATACAAGTATCCATTTACGAAGAGGGGTTGAGATGATTAGATGTAGCCTCTAAATCATCTCCTCTGCCGAACCCATGTAGGATCCACGTTTAGTAGTCATCACTGCCGAACCCACGGAGGATCCAAGTATAGTAGTCATCGTCGTCGAACGCACGGAGGATCCCAACACAGTAGCCGAACCCACGGAGGATTCCAGTACAATAGTCATCCTTGTTGAACCCACGAAGGATCCCAGTACGGTAGTCATCCTCATCAAACCCATGGAGGATCCCAGTACAGTAGACATCCTCTTCGAACCCACAGAGTATCCCAGTATAGTCGTCATCGTCGTCGTACTTGCAGTCAGCTCTAGGGTTCCCGCACACAACACGCTCGTTCCGAGAGGGTCCGCTCCATGAACCAAGGGGTCAATACATCAACTGTCACATAGTCCAAAGTTGATGTATGGAAAAGTTCCGTCACGTTAATAGGAATTCAACGTGATAGAGGGTGCGTCAATCGGACGCCCAGTCTGAGAGTAATTGGATTTTTCGTCCCAAGGGCCCGGTTGGTTATTAAATCAAAACCAACCCATTCATACTCCAACTGTGTCCAAAGCTCTAGTGAAGTAAGCCAAAAGAACTGTCTCACTAATAGGAATACAACAAAGTCGATGGCATGTCAATCGTACGTCCGGAGCTGAAGTTATAAGTGTTTCTACTCCGAGGGCCCGGTTGGTTTCGGGTTCGAACCAACCCGGCCATACACAATGTTCTCAAAAACCTTGAGTGTAATTTACCAAAACGACCGTCTCGATTCAGGGATCTCATCGCAACTGACAGTGCATTGATCGGAGGTCCGTAGCCCATGTTATGGGTCTTTGAACATAGCTGTCCGAATTTATGGGCTGTAGGGCCCAGACCGACCCGGCTCGAGACCCCCTAGATCGGCCCGAACTGGGTCGACCCAACCCGTGTCCGGGTCCGGCCCCCTTGGGTGCCGCCCGGCCTAGCGGCGCAGCCCGACCTAGTGGGCGCGGCCTGGCCCAGCGGGCACCTCAGCCCAGCGGGCGCGGCGCGGCCCAGCGGGCGACCCGGCCCAGCGGGCGCGTCCCGGCCCAGTGGGCAACCCAGCCCAGCGGGCGGCCCGGCCCAGCGGATGGGTGGCCTAGCCCAGCACGAGCGGCCCAACTCTGCTGGGCACTCGTTCCATCACCGAGCGGCACGAAGGGGGGGGGGTGCTACACCCTCGTTTTGTAACGGTGTCCCCCACATGTGGGACCACCCTGTCTGCCACCGAGGGTTTTGACCCCTGGAATTCTGAACGGCCGACCCGGTTGGCCAGTCGATGTGCCACCGCGGGACCCCCTTTGCGGGTCCCCCCTTCCAGCGCAAGCGGCCAGTTTATCTGGCCACCTCCAGGTAATCCTCCGCGACCAAAGGTCTGCGACTCTTGATTGTTCGGCGGCCAGGAAGTCCAGCCGCCCCCTGATGGTGACTATCGCGGCCCTTCTTCGACCGGCCGTAGCTTTTTTAATTCCTCACGGTGCATCGACACCGCACCACCATCGTTCGAGCCAAAACGAGTACAACAACAAAAGGGGGAGGAGGGTCGGTCATGTTCGTGCGGTCTAGCCCCCTCCCATTAAATCGATAACAAGCAGCTAAAGGATTAACGATGGACGCCAAAAATATTCACGAACATAAAAATCATACCCCTTCCTCAACAAGTTGTCGAACGATGATCGTCGCGGGAAAATGGCATCGCGGATCGAGGCTCCATATACGTCGTCGGTGCATGCCCGATGAAGGATGCGGCGTCCCCAATTCATTGACGCGGAAAGAAGATCGAAAGGCATGTCAGTGTTCTTCACGTTCTACTATGAGGAAGAAGATGTTCTTCGGGATTTTTGTTATTCTCTCCCCAGACTCCGCACAATGAATCAACCAAAAATAAAATAAGACTTTGTCTTATTTTATTCACACATTCCAACATTTTTAAAATTCAAAATATCTAATTCAATTAATTAATGAGTTCAATTAATTGAATAGGGTGTGTTGGCATTCAATAAAAGAGAAGAGAGAAAGTCATAAACGTATGGGGTTTGCCAACATTAAAGAGGGTGTTTAGAGGATTTGAAGGGTTGGGGCTCGTGTGGGACCCACCTCACCTTAAACCACACATGGGTGGTTAGTTCCACCCAACTTTTATTCTTAGGATTAAACCACTTAAAAGAAATAAAATAAAATTGTCTCAGAACTTTATTTTACTGTTCAATAAATCCCTTTTTTTAGCAACACCTCTCGAGGAAACGCAACACCAGAATGGGTATTCTTATGTAATTAGCGGTATCGTGGTTTGAATGGTTCCCTCAGATTTCGATTCCGAGTAGCGGTTCAAAAGTTAGAAAAAACTGGCTCGCTCGTTCACTGAATGTACCCAAGCTAAACATCAGAAAATGATTCCGGGAACACTGGGCCTCTAAATTAGGTCCTCTCAGAAACTGTGTACTCGTAAAATTCCAAAGAATTTAAGAAAAAAATTCCCTTGAAATTTACAGGTCATTACATTTCTCCAACCTCAGGGATTTACATCCCCGTAAAGATACATCACAAACTAGGGAAACAAATGAGGGTACTGAGCACATATATGAGCCTCCCCCTCCCAAGTGCTCTCCTGGAGGTTCTCGTGCTGCCACCTAATTCACACTAGAGGAATTGACAGTCCACATATGACCCACTCCTGTCGATCCTCGATCTCCATCGGGACCTCCGCAAAAGTCACCCCATCGTCAATGTCCAGCTTCCCATGGTCGATGATATGCATCGGGTCTTGCACATATCTCCTCAGCTGAGATACGTGGAAGTCGTCATGCACCTGGTCCAACTGAGGTGGATGGTTCAAGCGGTAAACCACCCCGCCTACCCTGTTGAGGACCAAGAATGGTCCGATGAAGTGCGGAGATAACATGCCACCCCAGCCAAATCTCTGTAATCCAGGTCGAGGTGAGACCCGTATGAAAACTTGGTCACCATCCTCAAACTCTAGTGGTCTCCACCTCTTGTCGGAATAAGACATCTGTCAGCTTTAAGCTATCCTCATCCACTCCTGGATGACCTGAACCTTCTTTGGTCCTACAAGAGATGCTAAGATATCTTCTTTACCAATAAGAGAATTCCAGTCTCATCCCATGTATGAAACACGTTCTTTGGCTAATACAGACAATCTTGACATGGATGATACTAATCCATACCAAGGATGACGTCGTAAGGCCTTGACGCTACTATTAAGAGATCCAATCGTTACTCTCACCTCCAAGGGTTGAGTTACACTGTCGGCATCAGTGTGTGGTCACTGGGTCTCCTCCAGTAGGTATCTCAAAAGTGAGGGTCAAGTCAACAGTTTTAAACCGGAACCTCTTAGTATCAACTACATAAAAAGGACAGGGAACAAAACATCACAAGATCGATGTCTTTTTTTACTGTATCCCAAGGTACAAAGACACAAAACATCAACAAAGATAGAAGCTACATGAACAAAATTCTCCATGTCTGGAGCTAGTCCTGCTCTTGTCCATCTGCTCCCGGAGCTCCATGGGTATAAGCCTCAGCAGCTTGAAGCTGAGCTCTCCCCTGTCCAGCCGTTCCCTGTAGTCGATGTGGTCTCCCTGGTGGTGGTGGTAGTAGTCGGGCCTCAAAGAGTCTCCCACCACCCGCTGCTCGGTCTGCTCCTCTGCCTCGTCCGCCTGCTCCCTACGGACCACCATGGTTGAACCTCTGCCTAGGAGGTCCTTCTACCACCTGCTTCTCATCTGCAGGACGGGTCGGGCAGTCTCGAGCCATGTGACCCTTCCCACCGCATGCATTGGACTGCCTGTTCCCCATGTGGCTGGCTCCCCTTCATGTGCCCAACACAATCGAACCTCTTTAATGAGATTTCATTTCTAATGGTCTAGCCCACTTGGACCTCTGCGTAATCTTTCTACTACTAGCTACAGTAGACTCCGCTACGGGTCGTCTTGCAGAGGGTCCCGCCGCTGGTGACTTCTCGACAAGAAAAATATCCACTAAAAGGCCTCTCTCCAATACCCCCGCCTGCGTCAAAATGTTGAGGGAGATCATCGAAGCCCTGATCTCATGCCACAGTCCCTGCTCGAAGGTCCGGGCCCTGAAGAACGGGTCCCGTACCATATCCATGGAGTAGCGCGAGAGATCAGTAATCCTCACCGAGTACTGGGCCACAGTCATGCTACCCTGCTGCAGCTGTAGTAACTCTAGAATACGCACCGTATGGAGGGTGGCTGGGATGAACTTTGAGCAGAAGAGTCTCTCAATGTCCATCCAATAAAGTGATTCCTCGTCGTGCACCTAGAGCATCAGGATCCACCACCTACCTGTTTCCGCGTACAGGAGACTCATTGCTAGGATCACCATGAGTTTAGATGGTGTCCCCACTATCCTGAAAACTCGTACAACAGCCTCCATCCAATCCTCAGCTTCCTGAGGGTCCGTCTCCCCGCAGAACCTGGGCAGCCTCTGACGCTGAAACTCATGAAATGCACTAAGGCGACATGCACTCTTAGCGGCTGGGGCTGGTGGCATCGGTGGATCTGCGGGTAGAGGTACCACCGGTGCCGCCAATGTAATAGGACCCTGCACCAAGGCCTCGTCGCTCGGTGGGTTGTCATCTCGCACAAAGCTCGTAACACTAGTTGGATTCCATCTTGGGTCCATCATGAAAAGAAACACGTGTGCCACGGTCAAAATAGTATACCTGGTGAGCTGACACAAATTAATCACAAAGAAAACTTTTGGAACACACACACAATAAATGTCTTCATGCATTGAGTCGGAAATCAGAAGTCAGGGTCCTCGTGTATGGATATATCGCCCGCCACACCAACATTGGACTCCATGGACTGATAACCACACTCAATACCCTTAACACTATTTCTTCACATAGAAGAAAGATCAGAGTCCTGAGTTCTACGGTAGAACTGAACTCCTCTGATACCAATTTTTCAGGACGATTCGGTGCCCGTAGGTGGATTTCACGACAAGTCTGTACCCAGAGGAGACGGACTGACGTGGAGTGATGAGGAGGAGATCTGTCCCTACCCTACAGGTAGGATACCGGAGGATGATCCATGAGCGGCTTGTCACCTTTCAGCTGTTGTCCGTTGAGTTGTAATTTACTTTTAGTTGTAGCTATACCTTTCTTTTAGGATTGTATTTCTGGCCCCTTGTACTTCAACGTGTTTGTTTTACAGTTTACTTAGTGTTTACATCAGTTTGCATACTGTGAGGTGTTCTTTTTATTTTATAAAGGCAATTCCTTCCCTTTTATTGGGATTTACGCCTTTGGTGCTAGTTTCCATCCCCTGAAATATGGAAAGTGGGCATGGGGTAGTCACGGCACGGGCCCCGAGGACGTGTCGTGACAAATTGGTATCAGAGGAGTTCAGTTCTACCACAGAACATAGGACTCTGATCTATCTTCTATGTGAAGCAATAGTGTTAAGGGTATTGAGTGTGGTTATCAGTCCAGGGAATCCAGTGTTGGTGCGACGGTTGACGTATCCATACAACATGACCCTGACATCTGATTTCCGACTCAATGCATGAAGACATTGATTGTGTGTGTGTTTCAAAAGTTTTCTTTGTGATTACATTGTTTCATCTCACCATGTATACTGTTTTGACCATGGCGCACATATTTATTTTCAGGATGGCCCCACAACGGCAGCCAGCTAGGGTTCCGAGCTTTGTGCGAGGCGACATCCCACCGAGCGATGATGCCTCGGTGCAGGGCCCTATTACAGCGGAGGCACTGGTGGTACCTCTACCCTCCGAGCCACCGATGCCACCAGCCCTAGCCGTTTAGAGTGAACGTCACCTTAGTGCACTGCACGAGTTTCAGTGTCAGAGATCGCCTAGGTTCCGCGGGGAGACGGACTCTCAGGTAGCCAAGGTTTGGCTGGAGGCTGTTTTATGATTTTTCAGGTTTGTGGGGACACAAGCTATCCTCATGGTGCTCCTTTCAGCGAGCCTCTTGCATGTGGCAGCAGGCAGATGGTGGAGCCTAATTCTCCAGGTGCACGGTGATGTATCACTTCTTTTGACGGACTTTAGGATCCTCTTCTGCTCAGATTTCTTCCCATCTACCATCCATGTGGTGAACATTCAGGAGTTACTACAGCTGCGGCAGGGCAGCATGACTATGGCCCAGTACTCGGCGAGGTTTACTGATCTTTCACACTACTCCACGGATATGGTACAGGACCCGTTCTTCAGGGCCCGGACCCTCGATCAGGGACTCAGGTATGAGATCAGGTCTTTGATGACCTCCCTCAACATTCCGACGTAGGCGGGGGTGTTGTAGAGAGCCCTTCTAGTGGAGAGTTTTCTCACCAAGCAGTCACAAGCGTTGGGACCCTCCGCAGGACGACCCATAGTAGAGTCTTCTTGTAGCTGGCAGTAGAAAGATGACACATAGTTCTAAGAGGGAAAGACCATTAGACAAGCAATCTCAGGAAACAGGTTCTATTGTGCGGGGAACACGAAGGAGATCCAGCCACACGACGAGTAGGCAGTGCTTTGCATGCGGCGGGTAGGGTCACATGGCTCGTGACTGCCCGACTCATCCTGCAGATGAGAAGCAGGTGGTAGACGGACCTCCAAGGTAGAGTTTCAACCATAGTGGTCTGCAGGGAGCAGGCGGACGAGGCAGAAGAGCTGACCGAGCAGCGGGTGGTGGGTGACACTTTAAGGCCCTACCACCACTACCACCACCAAGGAGACCACCCCGACCGTAGGGAACTGGTGGACAGGGGAGAGCTCAGCTTCAGGCAGCTGAGGCTTACGACCATGGAGCTCTGGGAGCAGATGGACTAGAGTGGGACTAGCTCCCGACATGGAGACTTTTGCTCTTGTTTCTTCTAGCTTTGTGGATGTTTTGTGTCTTTGTACATTTGGCATCAGTAATAAAAGAAACTGTTCTTGTGAAGTTTTGTTTCCTGTCATTTTTATGTAGTTGATACTAATAGGTTTCGGTTTAAAATTGTGGACTTGACCCTCACTTTTGAGATACCTACTGGAGGAGACCCAGTGACCACACACTGATGCCGACAGTGTGACTCAACCCTTGGAGGAGAGAGTAGTGGTTGGATCTCTTGGTAGTAGCGTCGAGGCCTTACGACATCATCCTTGGTATGGATTAGTATCATTCATGTCGGGATTGACTGTATTAGGCAAAGAACATGTTTCATCCAGGGGATGAGACAAGATTTCTCTTATCGGAAAAGAATAAATCTTAGCTACTCTTATAGGACCAGAGAAGGTCCATGTCATCCTGGAGCAGATGAGGACAACTCAGAGCTGATATAAGTCTTATTCCGAGAGGAGGCGGAGACCACTAGAGTTCGAGGATGGTGACTACATTTTCTTACGGGTCTCACCTCGACGTGGATTATGATGATTTGGCTGGGGCGTCAAGTTATCTTCGTGCTTCATCGGACCCTTCTAGGACATCAACAAGGTAGGCGAGGTGGTTTACCGCTTGACCCATCCACCTCTATTGCACCAGGTGCAAGGATACTTCAACGTATCTCATGTGAGGAGATCCGTGCATGACCCGACGCATATCATCGACCATGGGAAGCTAGACATTGACGATGGGGTGACTTTTGCGGAGGTCTCAGTGGAGATCGAGGATCGACAGGAGAGGGTCCTACATGGATTGTTGATTCCTCTAGTGTGCATCAAGTGGCAGCACGGGAACCTCCAAGAGAGCATTTGGGAAGGGGAGGCTCAGATGCATGCTCAGTACCCTCATTTATTAACCTAGTTTGTGGTGTATCTTTACGGTGACGTAAAGCCCTATGGTGGGAGAATTGTAATGATCCGTAAATTTCATGGATATTTTTTTTCCTAAATTCTTTTTAATTTTACGAGTATGCAATTTCTGAAGTCACCTGGTTCCAAGGCCCGGTGTGCCCGGAATCATTTTTCGAAGTTTATCTCGGGTACGTTCCGTGAACGAGCGAGAATGTTTTTTATAACTTTTGAACCGGTGCTCGAAATCGAATTCCGAGGGCACCGTTGAAACCGCAACATAGGTAATTGATTAAGAAGACCATTTCTGGAGTTTCATTTTCTTGAGAGGTGTTGCTAAAAAAGGAATTTATTGAAGAGTAAAATAAAATTGTGAGACATTTTTGGCAACCCCCCATAAGTTTATGACATTATCTCTTCTCTTTTATTGAATGTAGGGTAGGTACAGATCTCCTCCTCAACACTAAACGTCTGTCCATCTCCTCCGGGTACAGAATCGTCATGAAATCCACCTCCGGGTACCGACACGACGTGATATCGACCTCCAGGAAGCGAATCGACGTGATGTCCACCTCTGGGAAATGACTCATCATGAGATCCTCCTCCGGGTACCGTCCAGCTCTACAAGCATCAACCACGATCAGTGATGTCCTTCATCTGCAACCAACACAACGTAGTGCAGGAAAAGCCCGTGCAGGGGTGAGTATACGATACTCAGTAGGGACCCCGAGACCCCCGAAGATCTCCTTCAATTCACAAAGGAGAAACCAAAAAGAAAATATACAATCACGATGTATCATCCAACACTACTTAAGTATATGCTCATACATATACCTAAGTCACCAAATCCAGTTCAGCTCCAACTCACGAGCTCAAGTACAATCCAGTCCACTCAGGAAAGTAAAACATAATACACAAAGGAAAGTACCACCCAATCCACACATGAAAGCGTAATTCAATCCACACAAGATATCAAGTCCATCACATCGAAGATAACGATTGAAAGTCCAGACTCATCCCACACAGGAATCCATTTACGAAGAGGGGTGGAGATAATTAAATGTAGCTTCTGAATCATCTCCTTTGATGAAACAATGTAGGATCCATGTTTAGTAGGCATATCTACTGAATCCATGGAGGATCCAAGTATAGTAGTCATCGTTGTCGAACCCACAGAGGATCCCAGCATGGTAGTCGACCCCTGGAGGATTCCAGTAAAATAGTCATCCTCGTCAAACCCACGAAGGATCCCAATACGATAGTCATCCTCATCGAAGCCACGGAGGATCCAAGTAAGATAGTCATCCTCGTCAAACCCATGGAGGATCTCATTACGATAGTCTTCCACGCCGAACCCACGGAGGATCCAAGTACAGTCGTCATCGTCATCGCAGTCGCAGCCAGCTCTAGTGTTCCCGCATAAAGCACGCTCGTTCCGGGAGGGTCCGCTCCATGAGCCAAGGGGTTGATACATCAACTATAACATAGTCCATATATTATGTATCTCAACGTTCCTTCACGTCAATAGGAACTCAACGCGACAGACGACGCTTCAATCGGACGCCCGATATGAGAGTTATTGACTTGTTCGTTCGATGGGCCTGGTTGGGTTTTTAGTCAAAACCAACCTGACCGTACTCAAAATTAATCCAAACCTCGAGAGGAGTAACCCAAAAGAACTGTCTCATGATGAGGAATCCAACAAAGTTGATGGCCCGTCAATCGGATGTCTGGAGATCAAGTTATAAGCATTTCCGCTCCGAGGGCCTGGTTGGTTTCGTGTTCAAACCGACCCGGCCATACCAAAAGTTTCTGAGACATTGAGTGTAATATACCAAAATGACCATCTCGATCCAAGGATCACATTGCAATTGATGGTGAGTCGATCGGAGGTCCGTAGCCCATGTTATGGGCCTTTGACGTAGCTGTCCGATTTTAGGGGGTTTTGGGCCCGGACCGACTCGGACCGAGAACCCCTGGATCGGCCCGAACTGGGTCGACCCAACCTGGGTTCGGGTCTGTCCACCTTGGGCGTGGCCCGACCCAGCGGCGCGGCCCAGCCCAGCAGGCGGCCCGGCTCGGATGGGCGCTCAGTCCGTGACCTAGCGGCGTGAAGGGGGGGTGTTGCCCCCTCGGTTCATAATGGCGGCCCCCACGTGGGGGACCACCCTGTCTTCCATTGGGGGTTTCGACCATCGAAATTCCGAACGACCAGCCCGGTTGGCTGGCCGGTGTGCCGCCACGGGACCCCCTTCATGGGTCCCGCCTTCCAAGCATCGGCGACCAGTTTATCCGGCCGCCTCCAGGCCTTCTGCTGCGGCCAATGGGTCGCGACTCTTGATGCTCCGGCGGCCGGTAAGTCCGGCCGCCCCCTGTTGGTGACCGCTGCGGCCTTAGGCCACTGCACTTCTTCGACCGGCGCCGCGCATCGTTGCCGCGCCCCTCCTTCGTGGCCCGCTTCAGCCACGACATTCCCTCGAGTTCTTCGGCGTTGCGGGACGGTGTCGCACACCCCCTCCGCATCTCTTTTCATTCCCGCGTGGTGTATCGGCATTGTGCCACCTTCATTCGAGCCACAACGAGTACAACAACAAAATGGGGCAGAGGGTCGTCCGTGTTCGTGCGTTCCAGCCCCCTCCCGTTAAATCGATAACAAGCGGCTAAAGGATTAATGATAGATTCCAAAATATTCACGAACATAAAAATCAAACCCCTACCTCAAAAAGTTGTCGAACGATGATAATCACGGGAAAGTGGAATTGCAGAAGATAGCGTCGCGGAATGAGGCTCCATATACGTCATCGGTGCATGCCTGATGAAGGATGCGGAATCCCGCTTTCTTTGACATGGAAAGAAGATCGAAAGGCGTGTCAGTGTTCTTTGTGTTCTACTACGAGGAAGAATATGTTCTTCATGATTTTAGTTATTCTCTCCCCAGACTCCACACAACAAATCAACCAAAAATAAAATAAGACTTTTTCTGATTTTATTTAAAGATGCCAACATTTTTAAAATCCAAAATATCTAATTCAATTAATTAATGAGTTCAATTAATTGAATAGGGTGTGTTGGAATTCAATAAAAGAGAAGATATAAAGTCATAAAATTATGGTGGGTTACCGACATTAAAGAGGGGGTTTAAGGGATTTGAAGGGGTGGGGCTTGTGTGGGCCCCACCTCACCTTTATCCTCACTTGGGTGGTTAGATCCACCCAACTTCTATCCTTAGGATTAAACCACTTAAGAGAAATAAAATAAAATTGTCTCACAATTTTATTTTACTCTTCAATAAATCCCTTTTTTTAGCAACACCTCTCGAGAAAACACAACACCAGAAAGGGTCTTCTTAAGCAATTACAGGCTTTGCGGTTTCAATGGTGCCCTCAGATTTCAATTCTGATCTCCGGTTCAAAAGTTAGAAAAAACACGCTCACTCCTTCACTGAACGTACCCAAGCTAAACATAGAAAAATGATTCTGGGCACACCGGGCCTCAGAATCAGGTGCCATCCATAACTATGTACTCATAAAATTCTAACAAATTTAAGAAAAAAGTTTCCTTGAAATTTATGGGTCATTACAGTAAACACACAAATAAACATAAATACCATTAACATTATTTCAGGATTTGTAAATGTGTTATTATATTGTTATTCATATTATTGTTGAACAAAATTATTAATTAATGGTTCATATGATATTAATATTATACATACCAATCATTAATGTAACTCGAATATGTAAGATGATATTTTTATTAATATTGATTTGATGAATAAATAAAGGGGAAAATATTGTTGTTGGAAACATATTCCCTTATGATATGAACTACTATATCAATTAAGAATTTTTATAATGATTAATGTTGAATGAAGATATAATTGTATCCAAAATCCTAGAGTATTATTAACCATTTATTTTATTAAACTCAATTTATTTTGTGGATATAAAATGATTTCTTCTTGATGAAAATAAAGAAATAATTATACATAAACTCATTGAGTATCAATGATATGTAGAAGAAAAAATTATCAAATAATGGTTATGGATTCATTATATTATATTAGAATAATAAATAGTTTTTATATATCAAAAGCTAATTTAAAAATAATCAAAAATGATGGAAACAATATTAACTTGAACAAAAAAGTAGAATATTTTAACAATAGGAATTTATCCAAATGATTTTCTTATATTGAAGGCCACTGTATAGATGGGATGTGAACAAAATATTGTTTCCATTTTAATAGGGATTGAATGGTTAGAACAGCGAATTAAAAGACCTCCCTATTGGTTTAGGTGGATAAAGGTTCCCCTATTAAAATTATACATATTTAAAAAAACATTCAGTATATTAGTGAAATAAACAGTTTTATTACCATCCATGGGTGTTAAATAATGTTGTGATAATTTAAAATAATATGGGGTTATCTTAATAATTATAGAAGAATTAAAACAAAAAAACATATAAATAACCAATTTCATTATATATGACCAAATTTTGTTTTTTTATGTTATTTTTAATGTGACATTGTATAAATTTGGGGATTAATTCTAATAACAAATAATTTTTATGGATTTGAAATTTAATAGGTCTCTCAAAATGTGAATAATTAAAAGTATTCGGTGTTGAACGTCAATATAAATATTTGATGAGGGGGAGTATTTTTTATATTTATATAGTTATTTTATAAGATAAAATTAAATAATGGATAAGTGTATATAATATGGAAATTGTTATCATATCACACCTATTATTCATATTTGGATTCCAAAAAAAATTAAATGGAAGGGGTTGTTTTTCCCTGATGATTTATGAAATTTTTCATATTTTTATGGATGTTTCAAATTAAAATTTATGAATATTATTTCCAAAATAAAATTATTCAATCACGTATGTTTACATACAATGATATAGAATTTATTATTATTTATTTATGAATTTTATGTACTAAACATTACTAATTCATATTCATTAGATTTTATTTTTATGGGGTAGATATTATCAAATAAATTTATAATTAATATGTTTACCTGATGGAGTTTTCATGTATTGATTTATGGTATTCATAACTTATAAATCAATAGTGATGAATTTATACACCAATTTTATTATAGAGTGTAGTATTTTTTATTATCAAATGTAATGTTAAAAAAATAGACATGGTTAATATCTAAATGATGGCTACATGTGGATACGCATATTGATAGTTAATGAAAAATGGTGAGTACAAGATGTTTATTTAGAGGCCCATGGAATTATTAATGGGTATTAGTAGGGTGAATTTCTTAGAAGATATTTAAAATGGTGTTAAATATATAATAAAAAACCTCACAAACATTCCCATAATGAGAATTATTATAATTTGTTTTAAAAAATAACACATCACTAAATGAAATTACATTTGGAAACCATATTGTGATATGAATTTATAAAACAATGTTTTTCCCAAATAGTATAAATTTTGTTTTTTACACTTATGATTTTTTCATCACAAAATTTTTATGATTATAATTTTATTTTTAATAATATTTTATGTCTTTTTTATTCTTATCACATAGTTAATGTGACATGCTATAGTAGAGGATTATTTTTTAATTTTATAATTCTTGAGTCAATGATTGGAGATAGAATATTAAAAATAATTATAATGAACCAAAATTATATTATTTAGAATTCCTCCGGATCAAATTAAATGTATTATTAAGTAAGATGGTTATATAACATATTCACTTCCTTGGTTTTTTGTTTTTGGATTTTAAAATAAAATTTTTAATTATCACCATCACTAATATAGCCAATAAAAAGTGATCACATGATTAGTATAAATATAGGGAATTAACAAATCTAATTTACTCAGAAAAAGGAAATGATGGCATCATCTAGTAGAATTACCTCAAACGAAGCCCACATGTAGGAGATCAGATAGTATGTGGCTTCCTTTGGCTTCACTCCTGACCAATCCCAATCTGATCTGTAACATGTTATGCTTGAACAAGACCACCTATGGGAGAATTGGTTATTGATAGAGATTACCACCTGAGCGATGTTATCCAAGCCACCACAAGATTTTGTCATAATCGCACACCTTACCCTTCGGTATTATTGGGGTGTTACAAGGGGTTATGTAACATGACCCTGTTATGATGATTATGTACATTATTTTTTGGATAATAGACATTCATATTATTATTGTTACATGGTAAAAAGTCATTAAAGAAAAAAATAATTTTTTAGCTAATATTCAATTAAGAAATCTAC
Organism: Viscum album; assembly: GCA_963277665.1. Taxonomy (NCBI): domain Eukaryota; kingdom Viridiplantae; phylum Streptophyta; class Magnoliopsida; order Santalales; family Viscaceae; genus Viscum; species Viscum album. Next base: position 962,218,545 of record OY728127.1, read on the forward strand.
TTCAATGAATTAATGGATTTTTGAATTAAATAATATTTTAATAAAATATTATCAGATAATTAATTTTTATTAAATATAAATGATAGTATAATTATTATGAATATAATTGTGATTTTTATTAAGGTTTGAAGTCGTTATTGTCAAAACCAATGAATTTTAGATAAATGTTGGTTTCTATTTAAAAATAAAAAATTCTCATATATATAAAATTATTTAGATAAAATTAATATTAATTTTTGGAATCATTATGTCGAAATTATCCGATAGTGAATTTTTCATAATTTTCTGAGACACATCAATTTTTTGGTAAAACTTAAATACTGTTTTACTATATAATGTGTTTTATAACATCGTAATGACCCAATAATGATGTAATAAAATACTATAAAGATTTTGTTTGCCCATTATATGTTTAACCATTAAAATAATTTGATTTTAGGTTTTTTATCTTTATTTTTTAGAAGCTTTAGTGGACCCTCAGTGACTTATAAAACACTTTACCTTTTAAAATGTATTCCTTAAGAGTGTAACCTACCTCCACATAAGAAATACTAATATTTTATGAAGTTAAAACATTGTAATTATAAAATAATGTTTTCCAATCTTCTGTATAAATAACGATGGTCATGAAACATGGGATTGTTTGTGTTTTTGGTTAGTGTAATGTGTGGTTCCCACATCCTAAATAATAAAGAATTCCCTCTCCTTTCCTATATAAACCAATCGAAGCTCCAACTTCATATTCACTCAAATACTTTGGATATCGGCCAACCCCTTATATAATCTCTCTAGAATCCTCCCATGTCTCTTTAAGCTCCCAATAATACTCTCTGAAGCCCCTCACAAGCTTTTGGGGTCACACTTCCATGTAAGGGATTTCTTCCTTCTTTATTTATGTCCATGTTTCCATATATTGTTATTCCCATTTATTTTCAATTAAAAATGTTATGTTATGATTATTCACCTTTCCCATAATTCCATTTTTATGTTTGAATGATGAGATACCCCTTTCTCTCTCTTTAATGCCTTCCATGTACACCCGTTACCATTCTGAAATTTCTTACAAAATTTCTCTCCTCATTTACATTCATGAAAATATTTTTTATTATGAATCTAAATTCCATTACATATGTTGGTACATGTATCTATATTACCACCTTAAATTCCATTTCATGAACATATTATGAGACACCCCATTCACTGTCATCAACAATTTTTATGAATTCTTATGTCACGGTGTTATGTTGCCAAAATTGAACCATGATTTTCCAAGCCAAGGTCATTGTGTTGTGAATACCATTCCCATTTCGTTATAAATTGTATTCACCTTTATTCACATTTACTTATTGAATGTATAGTTTCATGTTTGAATTTTACATTACATTTTCATGAAATAAATGATGGTGTTTACTGAATCCATGTTATATGATCCATGTTGCACACTTTGGCATGAAATGAAATGATTAAGGAGGGTGTTCCCTGATATGGCTCCAAAGCATTGGGAAAATATTTGTATCATGATACGTGATGTGAAAAGAGTGTTTATGCATGCTAATTCATCTACACTGAGGGTTTAATCATACACCATGTGCAGTGAGCCTTGGCTCATGCTAGTACCATATTTAGTGTCTTTCCAAATTTCCATGTTATGTTAATCATTCAATATCACGCCTTTAGGTTCATGTTTATCTTATACTCCATTAATATGCCTTTTCCTAAAATGTATTATAGTCATCATTTTATGAATTTTTTACTCCCATCCTAGGCTTTAGTGCTCACCATTTTCTTATGCATGTTCTCACTCTATACCATGCAATGACAAGTACGGTGGAATGTAATGGTCATGTAAAGGATGTTTTCAATAAAGTTTTTTTTATGACTTAAGTCATTATGTAATGTTTTGAAGACCCAAAGACACTAGACCTCTTGATATTCTTTGTTAAATCAAGTGAATATTTTTATGTAATAAATCATGATTACGTGTGTAATAAAAAGTAGGGTTGTTATAATAACACATCATTATTGTGTAAAATTCATAAGAATGAAGTAGAATTTTTTTATATGAAAATTCCATTGGTTAAAAGTAATTTTCATGTCGGTATTATATTTTACCAATGGAAATAACATAGGGATGAATAACTAACAATAATTATTTAAGTGATATTTTTTAAAAAATTCTAAATGATTTTTTGGAAAATAAAAACCTTGATAACATTATTTTAAAATTTATATTCCATTTTAAATAGAAAATATAATCTGAATCCTTTTTTCTCATAAGAGAGAATGTTTTAATAGAAACTTTTGTGTTCTAGTATTGACCACAAATAAAGATACATATTTTAAATAGACATGTCAATTAATATAGTTGATACATAATTAATTTTAATTGATTAATTTTTTATTATTTACTAGTTTTATATATTTTTATATATTGATAAAGATGTAATGTAATTATTTTTCTTAATATATATTTTTACTTATTTTTTCATTGGACATTGAAAATAAATATTTTGTTATGTTCAAAAAAAATTCCTAATATTTTGTATTATAATGTCCCATGTCTAAAAAATAGAGGATTTTTTATTGGATTTATTATATAAATGGTTTATTGTAATTAATAATATCATAAATATATTAATAAAAAATATAAAAAATTTATATTCATAAAAAATTTGTAACGAAACTGTTTTTTCTTCACTAAATTTTAATAATATTTTCATAACATAATCCATTAATATTTAAATGAATATTAAATTTTAAATTTATATGTTATAAATAAATGATAACATTTTTGGTAGGTTCTATTTTTCAAAAACAAATAAAAATTTCAATAATTCTTTTTTAATTTTCATTTATGTAAACACACAATTATTTTTTAATTTCGTTAAATTTTGATTAAATGGTATATTTTTATTTTTTCTAATTATTTTATTTCTTTTTTTAATTTATATTAGAGTCATTTAGTTAGTAAATCTATTGTTTTAAATGTGAATTTAATTGAATAATTGATGTTTGAATGAGGTCACATGATATTAGAGATGTTTGTGATCCTAAATAGTGGTACCTAACATTGATCCTAATATTTTATTATCATGAATGACATCATGAAGAAGGATATTGTTTCCATTATATTATTAAACAACAGTTCTCCAAACAATTGTTTTTCTAACCCATAATCTTAAAATATTATAGATTATTCATTATATACGTCAACTAGATTATGAATATAATTTTCATATCCACTTTTATAGAAGTGAAGTAAGATCAGAGATAAGTATAATTTATGTATATTTTAAATATTCTAGTTATATTCATTTTGATTTAATTATAATTATTTTATTTATAAACAGAGAAAAATAATGTACGTTGATTTATGAACTGTTCGTGGATATTATGTTGTATACTAATGAATTCTCAAATGTTTCACCTTTTATGGTAAAGTATTATAACTACATATGTATATTGATGTTACATAAAAAATATTCTATATGGAGGTATAAAAATTAATTAAATTTTATATAGTTTATTAACTTTTAATTATTAGGTATAGATATTACTATTGAAAAACGATATTTATTTTTGTTTAAGGATCGTTACAAAAATTTAAGGATTAATAATTAATCCTAAAATTTTATTTTAGTGAATTTTATTGAATTGAAATAAATCTATATACCCAAAAAAAGCTTTATTTTTCAAATAATAATGTTCACACTCAGATTGAGGACTAGTGTTGGGGGAGTTTTGGGGGTGAAAATGGAAGTTGGATGAATTCAAGATATGGAGAACATTATATGATTTGAGATATTAGTTACCAACCTTAATAGTGATTTGTATGTTGTATTTCATGATTTTTTTCTATCCTTTTTTGACATTAATTGGTGTGGGGAAATACATGATTAATATGTCTATAAAAATTAAGATGTGAATGTTTATTCCATTATGTTAATTAATCCATGGGTTTTTTGATCTTTGAGATGCATTCCATAGTATGTCTTAAACTATGACAATTCATTATGTGAATGACCAATTAATACTAAGAATTTATATCTAGAGGAATACCTGAAATCCTTACACACAAAAAATTTCTCTAAAAAAACATCTAATTTCCTCCCAACAATATGTGGCTAGTGGATATCATTCCTAGTGTTTCAATTTCCTATGGATTTAGAATGATCCACAGCCTCCCGTGTTCAATCTATGGTGATCCTAGGTGAGTTTCCTCTCCCTTTTTTATCCAATCGTTCATCCTATCATTATTCCTTTCCATGTAATTTATATTAATCTCATTTATTATTATGGTGGTCATTTAACATTTTTTGAATGTTTTTTGAGATATATATTTTGTGGCTTATAAATTTGTTGCGGTAGAGGTGATTGAATAGATTCATTTTCATTCCATTATTGTTTCAAAAATATTGAATTACATGAGTTATGGTATTCACTATATCAACATTGTTTTATACCAAACCATAATTTTTTCTTAATTAATATCTTTGGGAAATAGTGGATTTAAATATAATTATGTTCATAATGGAATTGAAAAAGAATTTTATTCTTTTTATAGGGATAATATGTGTTTTATTCGTATTAACATTTTTAATCCTATTTTCTAGATAGTGTTCTATCATTAATTACTATATGATTTTCATTTTTTTATTTGAGAGGAAGTATTTTATTAATGTAATTTTTTTATGAATCATATGTAATCATGTTTAATTGTTATCATTCTTATTTGATATTGATGGAGTTGTGAATTATTCATAAGGAATGATTAATTAATTCATAGTTGTTTATACATATGTGATTATGTTCCATGTTGTCCTAACATATAATATCTCATTGAATTATTGTTGGTATTTTCCATTTATCCTTTTATTTCCCTATTTTTTTGTTATGTTTTGGTACATCAAATTATGCGTAGCCTATGATTGGTATAAGGAACTAATTTTATGTGTGCGATTGTTTGTGGTAATTAATGGATTCTGGGTATAATCATGAAAAATATTAATATTATTTCCTTTTTGGTCTATGTTGTTATAGAATCGTCTTATATGTGTTTCTAAAGAATATACCTGCAAACAATTTCACATCATGAAAATGTCAAATGATGTGAATAGGTTTCTAGGGAAGAATAAACGAACTGCTTAGAGAATGAAATGATTGCCCATCATTATACGTTTTCATTTCATGAAAAGTTTGATTGGTGTTTTTTTAAATAACATAATTCATTTTTCAGCATATTTGGATTTCATGGACTTCACATTGGATAACCTATATTCGCATCATGTAGCATTCACAACCTATTGGTTTTTATGTGATACACAAATCAATTTTTTTTCATTTAGATATCATGTTGATATATCAAAAACTAATAGCATTCATGATTGTTTTTTTGGATCGACTAATTATCAATATTTTTTTTGTTTGTCGATTGGCCTTCGTTATTATTGTGATGGGTCTCTATGGGTAAGTGATCATTCATATTATTCTATGATGTTGGTCATAGTGACACCACTATAATATTTTTTCAGTATTTTTTTTATTTTTTTCTTTATTATCTTTATTAATTCTAGATCTGTTCTGTGATATTCCACTTTATTATGACCTTTTTATTGGGTGTCATGTGGCGTGTGAGATTCTTAAGGTACATTTTTTTGTTTCTTATCTAAAGAATCTTTTATATGTAAAATTAATTTTAGGATGTAATGATTGACACTACGGCCTCAATTGGTTTCATTTCATTCTCCCAAGATAATGGATCCCATCACGAAAATGTGTGACCCAAATTTCTTGTAGGCGCATTCATCTTTGTCCTATGTGGTAAAATATTTATTGATCTATTTTTATAAATATTTTTATCAATGAACTGGAATTATTGAGCTATGTTTTTTTAAATTGGTTTTTTGTATAATAGATTATTTTCCACTTGTTTTTGGAAAAAGATAATGCAATTTAAAATAAATGTAAAATGTGTTTATGAAATGGTTTTTGAACCCTTGTTTTGATGAAACGGTTTGGAAAATGTTGCAGGTGGGAAGAACTGGGTATAAAGGAGGATGGTGATGTAATAAGCCTTATCTATTGATATTGTTGGGGGGTTCACTGATGGGGTGTTATTTTGCTCCATATGACTTTTATTTTACTTTCTTATTTTACATTTAGGTGGGTTTTAGGTTGTGTCATTCTTTTTAACTCTATATTCAATCCATATATCTAGATATTTGATGTGCATGATATTATATTTTTGGGTATGAGTTTTTTAGAATGTTTGACCTTGTGTGCTCTTTATAAAGTTGTTTTCTATGATTTTAAGTTGTGCTAAAATGTAATTGATATATTATGTGATTCATGATTTTAGTATTTTGTTATATTTGATATTAATTTAATTTTTTCCCATGATTTTTTGGAACTATGAAAAAAGGATGAAATATTTTACCATTTTTTTTATATAAATATTATATAGATGAATATCACAATTTTTTTATTTAATTATGAGAATGATATAATTTTCATATAGATACTTGTTATGAAACACCTGGTGGGATTCTACTGAGCATGTTTAGCCCAAACCCTTTGCACCCATTCGATTGTGTACAGATCTTTTTATGCCATTCGGTGTATGTAATGGAAAGGCAACACTATGGAGATGTGAAGTTTCTGTCTCCTATGTCTCAGGATATAGTGGTGAGATGTTGGGAGTTTTACTATGTTGTCACATGGATAAGCTGTTTGGGATTTTATTTTCCTTTTCCATTGGACTTTTACCCTAGATATTTTATTTATATTTAGAGTGGAATCAATTTTTCTATTTACATTTTAGGAATTTTTTACACTTCTTCTAGTTTTTATATAATTAATATGCATATTTCATGTTGTATGTTTCAGGTTTGTAGAAATATCTACCTCTTGTTATTTATGATTTTTAGGGGCTAGTAACCATTACATGGGGATCAAGAATTATATTAAGGTATGTGATGGTTTGGGTTAGGTACTAATTTGAGTGTGTATCTGGGATAGGTTCAACATTTTGTTTCATAAAATTTCAGGATGTGCACTGTTTTGGGATGTTGGAAGACTTGATATAGGATTTCAGGTCATGAGAGGTAAGTTATGGTTTGTGCTTGAAAAACTCATTCCACTAAGAGTATCAATATTCCATTGTTTATTATGATGTGTTTCTCATTTATTTATATTTTAATCTTAATATTAGTTTTTTCTGATGGTTTTATGGTTTAAACTGAGATTATATTTTTTCTAAATGTTTATTTTTTTCATTGTGTAGTAGTAAGCCTATGAGAATACATCCAAAGGTTCCTCAATAGGATGGATGTATGACATGACCCCAATTAAATAGATTTGGTGCCTTATTTTGTTACATTAGAATATATACAAGGAATATTATTCCCAAAGGGCTATGTAGTTTAGTATATCTAGAGATAAGATACATACAAATGTTCAACATTACAAATTGAAATGAAATAATATATATATATATTTTGTTGGGAACATCCAAAATTATAAGTTTATCCCTGCATGTCATTCATAATAAAAATCATAATGTCCCATGAAAATTAACAATAAGAAGGGGGTGTACTCAAACACTCAGTAAGGGTAATAAATATAGTTGAAGCATAAAAACAAGTAAAGGTGAGTAACTAAAAGTACACCTACAATTAAAAAAAACTTGAACAGAAAATGGCAGGAATAAGAGATGGATAAATAATGCCATAATAAAACAAAATCATGGAAATTATATTAATAGAATAACCAAATGACATATAAATTACTAAATTTCATAATTAGGGAATTAATAATGTGGGAAATCATAACCATACCGTCAAGGCCTTGTGCCAAGACCATAATCAACCATTTTATCAAGGTCACGTGCTAAAACCATAGCTTCCCTAATGAGACCAAACTATGGAACGAGGGGCCACAAAGGGCCTCACCTGACCCTTATTAATTTAAACAAATTCTTCATATTTGTGGGAGAAACCATAAAAAAATATACAATCATGTTGAAACTAACATATGGGATGTAAATATCATTCCCTAAACATTAAATATAAACAATAACCATTCTGAGTAAATTGGTGAATGATTTTAGGATAAAACATCCTCAGTAAAATTAATCATAAACCACTATATTAAATATGGTATATGATATAATAAAATATTAATCCCAATACTACATAATAATCAATAAGAGTGTCTAAATAGATGAAGATACTATTACAAAATCGTCGAGTAATTCTTGAGATCAATATTAATTTACATTGAAAAGAATAATTATTTTGGAAAAGTATTTTTATAAAACATGAATATAAGTAAAATAGGATTTTAATAATAAAATGAGTGATTTTAGAAATATATTTTTTTACAAAAAAAATATTTTACAGTTCCCTTTAAAATAGGTATGATTTTGAGAAATTCCGTTTAATTTGTCTCGTATTTTGGAATGATTTTTGAAATATTCTTTTAAAACTTATAACTCCACCTAAATTAAAGTAGGATTATTGTTGGTACACATATATATAACATTCTCATAGAAAGTATGAGGTTTAAATATTTTTAAATAAGAATTTAATTTTGGTAATTAGAGAATAAGGGTAACAGGATTGGAAATGGAGGTTCTGTTAGAAAACCCTTACCCTATTTCTGAAGGAGTACCTCCCTTGACCATAATAACCTGAATAAAAAAATTTAGGTTTATCAATTAAGGATTCCAGAACCTCATATACATTTAATATATTTATTATAAACTTATTAGGTTCATTAATGGCCTTTTGATGTGTTAGGTGATTCAATTTCATTTTGGGGATTGGTTTATTCCTTAGCTTTCATGATCAATTTACTTATATTCATGTATGGTTAAACATGTAGAATGAGAATGGTTGTCCAAAAAAGAAGGTTTATGTTATTAGTGATAAAAAAATTTACATTTCCATAAAATTCATTTGGTTATTCGGAGTGAATATTAGTCCTTATATAAAACATTAATGACAATTGTTTGGGTTAATTGGCGGTTCTTGATCACAACAAACTTATTTGGATTTATAAATTAATATCATTTTTAAAAAAGGATTCCAAAACCTTATATAAGTTATAATAAATATTTTATAATATGTTTAAACCAACGATGTTTTTTAATGACTATAATTGAAGATGTCAATAGAAATCCAAAATCTCTAGTCCATGAATATGATAAATTAAGATATCTCAGATGGTGTTTTTCATTTCTTGTATGAAATAATGGGAAAGCAGGGATGATGAAGAAATATTATTTTTTCATAAAAAAATTCTATTACACGAAATGTAATAGATTCATCAATACATATGGATGAATGGTGGTGAAGAAATAAAAATAAATGACCAGAACTAGCAAAAAAATAAATGAAAAGTGGAATTTACCTCTTGAAGTAATCATCCTTGAGAGCCTCTATAGGGGAGGGTTTTTGGTATTGCTATGAAATCAAGGAATATTTTACGTGGGGGAGGATCTATAGAGAATTTTTTAGAAGAATTTTTTCAAGGAACAGAGATTGAGGGGAGTGAAGAGAAAAGGGAGTGAGGGGGTTTTTATAGTGGATGAGAGGGGTAATTTGTGAATATATTATTTGTTATTTTATTAATTTATGAAAGTCAACCAATAGTTTTGATTATTGTGAAAAAATAGTAATATGTTCACGTGTCTTTGAACCAAGTGTTATTAAATTATCAATGATGATATGAGTATTGAATTTAACTGATAATGTATATATATGATAAATTAATGTTTTTTACTATTAATAAAAAAATCATGTATTTCATAAAAATCTCAAAAATTCACCATAACAATTTTCTAATGTGTACAATTCAAAAATGAGCACTATTTTTTTAACATAATTTTCTAAATATTATTAATTTATTTTTTAAATAAAATCAATATTTATTAAAAAAATAACAATTTTAAAACTATAATTAATTTTCTATCACATTTACAAATTAATCAATATCTCAGTGTCTTATAAGCATAGGATTATAAAATATTAATATGATTTACTATTCATAAGGGTCATATTTATATTCATATCACTATTCACAAGGGTATGTTACTATTCAACAAAAATTATGTTTGTCTTATCATAGTATAAATATCTTAATGAATGCAACTATGCATGTCATTTTTATGGAATTAAAATAACAGAGGTGGAAAAATTATGTTTATTGGTTGGGATATATCAAAGTGGTAATTGTGGAGACTCAGTGTTTCATGAATTTATTTATAAATCCGTGGGTTATTACATTCTTCTTTACTAAAATTTCTTCCTCCAAATAACCAAAATGTTGCATCAGAAAATGATTTGGGTAGTTCTCCATTATATGATCATCAGGCTCCCATGTTACCTCATTAATTTTATGATTTTTACAATTTATCTTTACTAGTAGAGTTTTCATATTACTCAACACCTATAATTTAGTGTCTTGAGTCTGGATAACATTTTTATAGTAAGATAGTTCCTGTTTTTATTCTATACCTTCAAAAGTGAGGAAATTTGTTGGTTTTGGCATGTAGTTCATTCGTAATGAGATGTGAAACAAATTGGGTACTCTAGACAGGCTAGGAAGCATAGCCACATGATATGCAAAATATACAATTGTATCTAGAATTTGAAAAGGGTGTATGTACGTGGGGCCCCATTTCCCTTTCATCCCAAATCATAGAACATCCTTCCATTGTGATAAATTCTAGAAAACCTGACCCACCCACTTGAAATTATGAATACTTACTTTAATTATCGACATAGATCTTTTGCCTACATTGATATTCTTTGATATTGGTTTGAATAATCTCTACCATTCATGTTGTTTCCTCCATAAGATCTGGCCACACAAGATTCTTTTCTCAATGTTTATCCCAACAAGTTGGAGTATGAAATCACTATCCATACATTTCTTTATATGGTTCCATTTGAAAAATTGAATGTAAACTAATATTGTAGGAAAACTACACTAAAGGTAAATACTGACCCCATATACCATGAAATTCAAGTGAACATGATCTCAACATTTCTTCTGGGGTTTGGATCATCCTTTCCAATTGCATGTTAGTTTTTGGGTGGTAAGCAGTACTCAAATGAATCTCAGTATCCAAATCATTCTAAATATTTTTTTAGAATTTAGATGTAAATATTAGAGGATGATCAAACAAAATTGAGAGTGGTTCTTCATAATGTCTCACAAATTCATTGACATATTGTCGTGATACGTACTCTAGTAGAAAATCCACCCTTATGTGAGAAAATGTTCAGATTTCATAAGTTAATAAACCATTAGCCATATCAAATCTTTATTCCTGGGTGTTTTGGGTAATCTTGTGAATAAATCCCTTTTTATGTCATCCCATTTCCATATAAGAATAGGTATAGGTTTCATGACTCCTATTGGATTTTATCTTTCGAATTTTACCAACTAAAATACTAGACATCTTGATACATAATCATCAATTTCTTTACTCTTGTTGTGACCCTAGAAATGGTTTTTGAAATTACTATACATCATAGTGGTACCAGAATATATAGAGAGATTCAATATATGTGCATCATCCGATAACTCCTTTTTACCCTGGGTATAGCTGTAACCCAAACCCTCTTCCAAAATATCATAATTCCATCATCACATGAAAATTCAGCCTATATCCCGTCTTTCACACCTTTAATTATCATTTGAATATTATCATCACTGAAATATTATATTTTAATCCATTCCAACAAAGATGGTTGGGAAACCAAATTAACAATTAGTTATGTTTCGTCTTATTTGATAATTCCCATATCCATCCTCACTAGATCCATGTACAACAGATCCTTGTAGATCCTCAATTTTTTGAGAACTCCATGATCCTTCTTGCTCAATGAATCAGCTACATTATTTTCCTATACTGGGTGTTAGTGTATGGAATAATCATAATCATTGAGTAGTTTGATCCATCTCTTTTGACTCATGTTGAGTTCTTTATGTGAGAAGATATACTTCAAACTCTTGTGATCTGTATATATGTCACATATTTCACCATAATGATAGTGCTTCTATACTTTTAGAGCTAAGATCACTGAAGATAACTCCAGATAATGAGAATGATAGTTTTTTTTCATTAAGTTTTAACTACCTTGATGTATTGGAAATAACTCTATCATAATGTATTAGGACACAACCAAGTCCTTTTATTGATGCATCACTGTAGATCACAAACCCATTATTCCAAGATGGAAGAGTCATGATCATAGAATTCACTAATCTCCAATTTAATTCCTCAAAAAAATTCCTAGAATCCTTTTTTTCATACGAACTAAACCCCTTTACCTGTAAGCATGGAGATTGGGTTGTCTAAATGGGTGACATTCTGAATGAAACGCTGATAATAACCGACTAAACCAATAAAATTATGTATCTCGATTATGTTCGTTGGACTAGGATATTATTAATCAGCCTTTGTCATCATAGGATGAATAAATATTCCATCCTTTGAGACAATGTGTCCCAAAAACGAACCTAATTGAAGAGAAAATCGAAACTTTCTAAAATTCCCATATAATTCATTTTTACTAAGAATATTCAGAAGAGTGTTCATGTGATTTTAATGATCTTCATAGATTTTGGAGTATACTAAGATAACATCAATAAATACCACAAATAATTCATTAATACATTCCATAAAAAATCTATTCATTATATCGATAAAAATAGAGGGTGCATTAGTCAATCCAAAAGGAATTACTATAAACTCATAATTCCCATACCTAGTTCGAAATGTTTTATTTGTAATTCCTTCCTTCCTTACTCACAAGTGATGATTTCCAGATTTAAGGTCAATCTTTGTAAATTATTGGGATCTTTGAAGTTGATAATATAAATCATCAATATGAGGTAGGGGATACATGTCCTTTATTGTTACAACATTAATCTCCCTATAGTAAATGCACAAACTCAATGATTTATCTTTCTACTTAATGAAAAGAACCGGGTATTCCTATAGAGAAACACTAGGGAGAATAAATCATGTATCACTCAATTACTCTAGCTGTTTCTTCAATTTTACTAATTCCATAATGGAAATTATATAAGGGGTCTTTGATATGGTCCTTGAATTAGGAATTAAGTCAATGGAAAACTCAATTTCCTACTCTGGTGGATGTAAAAGTACATCCTCTAGAAACACATCAACATATTCTTGAACTTTAAGTAAATCATATATTTTAACATTCCTTTCCTTACCTAAAGTTATTTCATCGCCATCCACCCCAATAATTTAATTTAGTATATCCATTAGAGGTGGATATATATAATAATTATCTCTCTAGGTTTTTTCTTTAATGATAAGAGATTCAAAACCATTATCAAATATTATAACATCCTTATTCTTGTATTAGATCTTTTCATCATAACATGAAATCCAAATCATTACACGAGTTATATAAAATTTAGTCATGGGTATGATGACAAGCCCAGAAACTAAAGAATACTTATGTTCTATGAGGGGGACTGATCAAAAAATCTTTTTTACAATGATAAATCCCATATGAGTTTTGACAAATACACCATTATTAAATCAATTTGAACATGTCTGATTTTATTGGAAAACTATCAATATATAAACGAATTTTATGCTCCCAAATCAAAAAAATAACTATCTAAGTTCGAGGAAATGATTCAGGTACCTTCAAAGAAACCATTAAGAACTTCAACCTCAGCAGTTTTGAACGCATAAGGTTGGCCTTTCTCCCTAGGCCTTCTTTATGGAAAATTTCCCTAAAGCTTTGGACCTTCTTGTGCATAATGTACCATATCATTACAAATATATAATTGAACATTGGTTTTTTTGTTCTTCACCATTAAAACATGAAATTGGTGGCCTTTTTCTATGCAGCAGTGACAGACACCCATCCCCTTAAGTCATGTTCCAGGGTGTTTCTTTCCACAATTACAACAGGGTGGAAGGTATACTCATCCCCTCATATCCATTTAATTATTTACTTTTCCAAATTTTTCAGCAACAGTCTTCTTCTCTTACTTTCCTTTTATTTCATTTTACTTAGTGATGTTATTTTATGTAATGATTTCACATGAGAAGATATCTTCGTTTGATGAGAAATTTAAAGAGACCAATGCCCTTAGGAGGAGTGGTTTCAAACCATAAATGAACCTATCAATCATACTCCTTGGATTATATATGTATTCCTTAATATTCCTTAATAGCCTTGTAAAATTTTCTTCATACTTTGCCACATTTTCATCCCCCTTCTAACATATATTCAATAATTGACTTTCCATATCTGTTCATTGTTTGGGGGAAAAATATTTTTCTAGGAAACTTTCCTTAAAATCCCTTCTTTCTATTTTTTATAATTCTTCCTCCTCCTTTTTGTTTTGGATTGAAGACAACCACTAATATGCGTCTCCCAATAGAAAATAAAATTAAAGGACAACCTTGTAACACCCCGAGATTTTATGAAAAATATTTTTTTTAACATCATTGATTTCTTGTGTTGTATGCTACAACAAGATTACCTTGCGCTACACGCAACACCATATGAGCTTGCAGTATACACAACAATATTATTGGATCATCTTACACACAATTTTGATAGTAGTTATTCTACGAAACATTGAGTGTATATATATAAATATATATATATATATATATATTCAATGTATAAATGAAATATGGTTGGATTCTGTTATACCAAACAACGGAGGAGTCTTTCACAACACGCAACCCCGACTTGGCTTGCATTACACGCAATCACAACTTTCCTCGATAACGTGTGTTGTACGCAATACCAGGTTTCACTAAAAAGTGATATATAATTATAATATTATTATAAACTAGCCATTATGAATAGTATCAACTAGATTTTGAATTTTATAACATTATTATTCATCTTACACATTTTCTAGAACATGGTATGAGAACAAAATCAATTTTTTGAGTAACATAAGTATTTTTCAAAAAATGTAGTTTTGCCGCCTTTTGATGGTGCACCCACCTTAAATATTTTTTTTGACATATATATAATTTTAATTTGACAAAATAAAATTCTTCTTTTGAATCAGGTTATAAAAATTTACTTTGGATAAATTTTTCATATTATTCTGATAACTTTCATATTTTAATGAATAGTAAAAACACGCTATATATTAATTGGAAACAACTTTTTTCATCACAATAATTTATATGGTTAGATTATATTTTTAATTGTTTTTAAAGTGTAATTAGAATATATTTTTACCATTTAATCCAATATTGGTCGTTGGAATTAATTTCACTTTTAAATTGGATATAAACAAGTATCAATCTTTTGATAGTTATTGATTCTTAAAAACACGCGATTTGTTTTGACGACGAGAATTAATTTTTAAATTAATTAATGCAACTAATATGTTTTTAATTTGATAAAATAGTCATAATTTTTGAATTCATAATATCAAATATAGATTAGGCCTAATTTTTGGTATTTTTCTGGAAACTTTCATTTTTTGATGAATAGTGAAACCACTAAGTGGTAGTTAAAAAACTGAATTTTTCATAAAACATATTTTTACCGCTTCTGTGAGTGGAATTTAGAAACTCCGAGAGACATGGTTAATATCAAGGACTAAAATTTGGTTCGATTAGATGAAAATAATTTTTGGTGAATAGTTACTTTTTACTTTTTTTTTACCACGGTTAAAAGTAAATCGGGTAATTAATGGTAACAATGATTTTATTATTACCCTAACACATGTCCTAATTTTATTGGATAAGTTTAATTCGACCAAAAACAACCTTAGGAAGAATATATGACCATTTAGGTCCACATTGATTAGATTAGGACATTTATTATTAATTTATTTAAAGAAGGGTTAAAATAGTTAAAATCAACCTTTTATAATTAAATCATTTTTAATATAGGGTTATACATAAGATAAATTCTACTATAAATATTCATTAGAAAGATAAAACGATTTCCTACATAACAGTATTTTATTTATAATTTTTAGACATTATATAATTTAATTTATTTATGACACAAAGATTATGTGGTAGTTATCTTATTAATGAAATATTGACATAATTGATGTTATAAATACCCAAATAAATTTAATTTAGGCTTTTTATGAATTTCACAAATTTTATAAATTTATATGAAAAGTTATTATTGATTTAATTAAAGTTTTTAGAACTAATCATTCTGTTATTATTTTTACAAAAATCAATTACCAAATAGTGTCAAAATTGATATAAAATAGTTTTTAAAACAAATATTATATTATTCATTGTTATTTTGTCCTAAAAATCTATGGTTCGTCCAAATGACTTAGATAAGGTTATATATTTAAATAATAAACAACTTGGGGTTCTTTTGGCTTTTTATAGTATGTTTATTAACCTTATAGTGTAAGAAAACAAGAAGACACAGTAAAAGTAAAATTATTTAACTTAAGGTTAAATCTAAATGATAAGGTTAAAATAGAAACCTAACCTTGTCTAAATTCTATTATATGAGAGGATATAGAGCCATACCCACATTATATTCTAAATAAATCAATTTGGAGCTATTATAACCCGAATATGACTTTATAATAAAATAATAATTTTAGTTTTTGTAAAGGTTCCCCTCTCCTCTATTATAAAAGGGAACCTCCTCCCTCTCTTCCTCACACCACATTGAGACTTAAAGCTCGGCCAAACCCTACCAAATTCCCTCCTCAACTTACATATAAACATCCCAGAGGTTATGGTCTTCTTCAAAGACCAATTTTAGTGCCCTAAGTGGAGGTCTCAAAGAGGCGCTTCTAAGAAGAGGTAATGTCTGTTACCGATTATTTCAACTCTATTTCTTCTTCCACTTCTTATTATTTAGTTGTTTCATTATGAAGTAATAACATAAGTATAAATCATATAATGATATTTTATTATAAGTATGAAATAACCCTATTTCATCATCTATCCATCCTACGGAAAACGAAATCACCACGCGTGCGTACGTACGGAATACCGTCTCCACGTAGTGGTGAAAACTGTTTTTCCACCAACACCTTACATGGATGGGTATAATTGTGTAAAGAATAACTATATATGGTTATTATAACATCATATGGATTCTGATATATTATACCATGCACTCCAATTATATTCAATAATTATGGGAAGAATATCATCGCTCGTGCGTACATACGAACTACCGTCTCCACGACGTGATGAGATTCATTCTCCATGTTAACCATACATGAATGATGATAAAGTTTATATAATGAATAATAATGAAATATATGAAATAATAAAGCTACTGGAGTTATGTATATATATATTTATGTCATCTATTTAGATTCATTCAATTTAATAAGGAAACAAAAACAGCGTTCATGTGTACGTACGGCCTACCGTCTCCATGAACGGTGTATTTCATTCCTTTTATCGATATATAATATATATATGTAAATGATGAATATATATTATATATAAATCATGTTTTAAATTCCGGAATTATGTAAATTAGGATATAAGTAATAATAATAATAATGACAAGACGAAACACATATGATAAATGAAATGATTTTACCCAAAACGCTGCTTTAACATGGAATTTACAAAAGAACGGGTAATATAAAGTCATAAGTGAAACATATATGTTATCATAACAATTAATATGATTCTGTAATAAGTCATTGACATTATTTAAATCATTATATAGGAGGTTTGGATACATACGAAGCATATCGGACCTAATGTAAGGGATAAATTTTCAGTCTCATTTTTATCCGAGATTGCTTATACGTAAGTGTTTAATGGGGTTACATTTATCATCCATGACCATGTTTTCTAAAAACTGTTTTCATAAAATGTTTACCATTCTTCCATGAATGTTTAAAGTCATTTTACCCTTTATTTACTTTTTACTACATTGTATGAATGGAATCATTCCTTTGGTTACCATATATGTTACTTTTTGACTTTTCCAACAAAAGTACGAGGAGAATGTTATTGTTAACTTATACGACATGAACAGATTTTTACGGTTTCATAATGCCTCATTTCCATGAAGCTTCCTCTATAAGATTGCATTATTATTTAAAAAAACCTTATCTTTTAAAATTGCATGGAATTTTGTGAAAATAAAATGATTTTAAAGAAGAAAGGATATTTTCCTCATGAATTCATTGAAAGTGTTTAGTCAAAACTATTTTCCATCTAAGATAACATTATTTCATATGTGTATGTTTTAAGTAAAATATCTCTATGATTTAAATTGTTTCAATTCAATTATGATGAAATGATATCAATTTTTTATGGATTATGTTATGATGGCATGATGTTTAAGAATCCCATTTTATTACATGGGTTATGCTATGCTGTATGATTTATGATTTTGTGGCACACGAAAGAATGATTTCATTATGAGATGGGTGGGACCTATATCTCCTTCCAATGCATTGGGTAAAGATTTATATCTCATGAGATAGACATGGCTGGAATGGCAAGTTAAACTGGTTTAGTAATACAGGACTGGAACGAGGAGTGAACTCGATTCAGAAAGGGACTTTGTCCACTAAGATGGTCTTGGCAGTAATGCCTTGGCTACTATGGAAATCATATCATGTGCTTAATGGTTTTACAGAATTACATGTTTAATTAACATGCTATTTTATCATGATTAATGTTTCTTTATGATCTATGCCTTATGTACTTCCATGATTTATGTCATTGCTCAAGATTATGATGTTTAAATATTATGTTCATGTTTGTATGTTCAAATGTATATGATTTGTTTTATTTTATCCATGCTTACCCTTACTGAGAATTTGAGCTCACCCTTTATATGTTTTCTTTTCCCCAGGATTTATAGAAAGGTTTTAGGTAAGAAAACAAAAAGGGGAAGATCTTATGAGAGATATTGAAGATCTTTCACCACGATTAGAAGATTATATTCTGAGTTTCCAAAGACACTAAACTATTATGATCATTGTGTGTTTGTTTTTGTTATGTGTTAAGTATTCCGCTAAAGTAATGTAATGTCTATGTACATCAAGCTTCGGGTTCGTTACAGTTGGAATCAGAAAAAAGGTTTAGTCAACCTTTGGAAACTTGGATGCGAAAATGTTAGTGAGATCCCTAGAGATATTTATAAGGTATGTCTAGGGATGTCCCTAAGGTTAAATATATGTATAGGATATAGTCCTAGAACTATGGTAGCGATCTTAGAATTTGACCTAAGATGTTTGATATTGAGGGTGCTCCCCCTTTACTATGTTGTTTTCCCTAGAATGATTTTTTGTCTCTCACACTATTCTTTTTGGGTTTTTGAACATGTCTGGAAATAGGAAGATTCATGATAATGGAGGATATGACGGACAATGGAATGAGATTCTTCCTGAGAAACCAAATGAAACGGGATTTGGAAGTCCAAACATCGTTATTATGCCTAATCAGCAATCTCATAATATGATCAATAATCTCAACTTTGGTAAGTTTCCCGACTCAGATAATAAGAGAAATATGGAGTTTCATGATGATCATAGAGGAATGTTCAATTTCACTCATGTAAATCATGTGGGAAGAGGCATCGGGGAGATTTTTTCAAGGGAACTGGAAGATGATTTGGGTTTGGAAAAGAAGGACACAAAGCCAGTAAGTTCAAAGGAAAAGGTTCAGTTAACACCATGGATGAGGATAATGGTATTTCTATGACATCAACAATGGTGAAATGTTTTAAATGTGGAAATATATGGGATTTATGCAAACAAATTCCCTAAGGGAAAGTCTCATGAAGAGAATCAGTACGGTCGTATGGGTAGTATTTATGATGATGATGATGAAGAGACTACAAATGATATGTGAGATAAAAGAATTGTTGAAGCTCAGTCAATGGTTTAAGAAGGTAGTGGAATAATTACATGTTTATCAAGTGTAATGTTGTATAATAAATCTCATGGTACTATAGAATAAAGTGACATCTAAGGATTGTTACACTGTTGTCTTTCCTTTAGTTTTTAAAGTGTATGATTAATGGATCCAGTAACGATGAAAGGTTATTTAGATATTTTGTGTAAAGTAGATGATATGCACATAATGAAGGGATAAAGAGAAAATTATATGTTTGATAGTATTCATGAGCTCATGAATGATATAAGGAGAAGGTTATATCATGGTTTGAGTATATAGGATTTTTGGATTTTGGTATGTGGAAAGAGTTAACTTTTGACAGTAGTCATGTTTTCACTAAGGTTTAATGGGAATTCATTTTTAAAGACAATACATAATTAAGGTATTCACATGATTGGAATGTGACCAACAAGATATATGGGGGATAAATGATGGTATTCACATGCTTGGTTGATGACATTTCAAATAATCATTTTCTCTATACTATGAGCTTCGACCGACGTATTTTAGATAAGCCTAATGATTGGAATGGATTATGTTGGACATAAGTTAGTATAGTTTAAGGGAAGAACTTTTTTCGATATTATTGATGGTATGTCATAGTAATTTAGTTTTAGAAAAAGGAAAACCTGCAGGACGGGTGACATCCCATCGCGTCGGACAAGGCTGTGGGAATCGAACCCACAACGGAAGTACGACTGGCCTTTATCGCCTACCACTGGCCTACAAGAACTCCTTGTTTAGTAGAAACTAGTTTTATTATATTATGCAGTATGATATATGAAGTATAAGTCCATTTTATGAACCATATATGATTAATATCACTATAGATGGACTTATGTATTTTTGAAAACTTTTATAACTTTTGTATGAGATAGATGGAATAACCCATAATTCTATCACATGATCTGCTAACACATCATGAATGACAAATTCAACTTCATTTCTTTAAGAGATGAAGTGGAAATTGTCCAAATAACGAACAACGGTGAGACTGTACCAAAATCACGAAAGTATTTCTTCTCTTTCCAATTGCATCAACTTTAGGGAAATGATCCTGAAAACCAAAAATGTTGTCCTAGTGCCCTTATATCTGATGAATCAGATGGTACCTTAGATCATTAAAAATCTATGGCTTTGTGATTGATGGATTTTTCATAGTCATGTTCTCTACCACTGTCCATCAGATCTTGATGGTTCGATTATTCTTCCATATCCATATTTCCACCTATGTTCTCCTACGTTGAAACCTAGTGATGAGTTAATTTGGGTAACTGTTACATTTCATACTTTAGTTTTTAAAGCCATGTTTTGGCATTCTTTTTTATGATGTGGGTTTCTCTTAAACAAACTTTCGAGTAGTAAACCATTTATAACCCTGACGAATTTCAAGGGTGAAATTCATTTTAAGGGGGTAGAATGTAACACCTTGAGATTTTAGGAAAAATATTCTTTTAATATCATTGATGTCTTGTGTTGTATGCTACAACAATATTACCTTTCACTACACGCAACACTGTATGAGCTTGCAGTATACACAACACTATTCTTGGATCATGTTACACACAATTTTGATAGTAGTTATTCTACGAAACATTGAGTGTATATATATAAATATATATATATTAAATGTATAAATGAAATATGGTTGGATTCTATTATATGAAACAACATAGGAGTCTTGCACAACACGCAACCCTAACTTGGTTTGCATTACACGTAATCGCGACGTTTTCTCGATAGCGTGTGTTGTACGCAATACCAGGTTTCACTAAACAACGATATATGGTTATAATATTATTATGAACTAGCCGTTATGAATAGTATCAGCTACATTTTTAATTTTATAACATTATTATTTATCTTACACATTTTCTAGAACATGGTATGAGAACAAAATCAATTTTTCGAGTCAAATAATTATTTTTCAAAAAATGTAGTTTTGCCGCCTTTTGATGGCGCACCCACCTTAAATTTTTTTTGACATGTCTATAAGTTAAATTTGACAAAATAAAAATCTTATTTAGAATTAGGTTATAAAATTTTACTTTGGATAAAATTTCCAGATTATTCTGATAACTTTCATATTTTAATGAATAGTAAAAACATGCTATATTTTAATTAAAAACAACTTTTTTCATTGCAATAATTTTTATGGTTAGATTATCTTTTTAATTGGTTTTAAAGTGTAATTATAATATTTTTTACCATTTAATTCAATGTTGGTCATTGGAATTAATTTCACTCTGAAATTGGATATAAACAAGTATCAATCTTTTGATTATTATTGTTTCTTAAAAACACGCGATTTGTTTTGACGATGGGAATTAATTTTTAAATTAATTAATGCAATTGATATGTTTTGAATTTGGTAAAATAGACATCATTCTTGAATTCATAATATCACATATATCTTAGGCCTAATTTTTTGTGTTTTTCTGGAAACTTTCATTTTTTGATGAATAGTGAAACCACTAAGTGGTAGTTAAAAAACTGAATTTTTTATAAAACATAATTTTACCGCTTCTATGAGTGGAATTTAGAAAATCTGAGAGACACGATTAATATCAAGGACTAAAATGTGGTTCATTGAGATAAAAATAATTTTTGGTGAATAGTAACTTTTTACTTTTTTTAACCACGACTAAAAGTAAATAGGGTAATTAAGGGTAAAAATGATATTATTATTACCATAACACATGTCCTAATTCTATTGGATAAGTGTAATTCTACCAACAAAAAAATTAGGAATAAAATATTACCATTTAGGTCAACTTGGATTAGATTAGGACATTTACTATTAATTTATTTAAAGAAGGGTTAAAATAGTTAAAATCAAAGTTTTATAAGTAAATCATTTTTAATATAGAGTTATAAATAAGATAAATTTGACAATAAATATTCATTAGAAAGATAAAAATATTTCCTACATAATGGTATTTTATTTATAATTTTTAGACATTAAATAATTTAATTTAATTATGACAGAAATATGATGCAGTAATTATCTTATTAATGAAATATTGACATAATTGATGTTATAAATACCCAAATAAATTTAATTTGAGTATTTTTATGAATTACACTAATTTTATAGGTTAATATGACATTTTAGTATTGATTTAATTAAATTTTTCGAACTAATCATTCTTTTAGTATTTTCACAAAAATCAATTACCAAATAGTGTCACAATTGACATAAAATAGCTTTTAAAACAAATATTATATTATTAATTGTTATTTTATTTTTAAAATATAAGGTTCATCCAAATGACTTAGATAAGGTTATATATATTAATAATAAACCACTTTGGGTTCTTTTGGCTTTTTATAGTATGTTTATTAACCATATAGTGTAAGAAAACAAGAAGACACAGAAAAAGTAAAATTATTTAACTTAAGGTTAAATCTAAATGATAAGGTTAAAATAGAAACCAAAACTTGTATAAATTCTATTGGATGAGAGGATTTAAACCCATACCCACATTAGCTTAGAAATAAATCAATTTTGTGCTATTAAAAACCGAATATGACTTTATAGTAAAATAATATGTTTAGTTTTTCCAAAGGTGCCCCTCTCCTCCCTTATAAAAGGGCACCTCCTCCCTCTCTTCCTCACACCACTTTGACCCTTCATGCTCGTCCAACCCCTGAAAAATTCTCTTCTACACTTCCATAGAAACATCCTAGAGGTTCTGGTCTTCTTCAAAGACCAATTTTAGTGCCCTAAGAGGTGGTCTCAAAGAGGCGCTTAAAAGAAGAGATAATCTCCTTTACTGATTCTTTCAACTCTATTTCTTCTTCCACTTCTTCTTCTTTAGTTTTTTCATTATGAAGTAATAACATCAGTATAAATAATATACTTATAAGTTATTATAATTACTAAAAAAACCCTATTTCACCATCTATCCATCCTACGGAAAACAAAATCACCATGCGTGCGTACGTACAGAATACCGTCTCCACGCCATGGTGAAATCTGTTTTTCCACCAACACCTTACATGGATGGGTATAATGGTGTAAAGAATAACTATATATGGTTATTATAACATCATACTGATTATGATATATTATACCATCCACTCCAATTATATTCAATAATTATGGGAAGGATATCATCGCTCGTGCGTACGTATGGACTACCATCTCCACGACGTGATGAGATTCATTCTCCATGTTAACCATACATGAATGATCATAAAGTTTATATAATGAATAATAATGAAGTATATGAAATACTAATGCTACTATATTTATGTATATATATATATTTATGTCACCTATTTAGTTTCATTAAATTCAATAAGTAAACAGAAACAACGTTCATGCGTACGTACGGCCTACTGTCTCCATTAATGGTGTATTTCATTCCTTTTATCGATCAATAATATATATATCTATATGATGAATATATATTATATATAAATATTGTTTTAAATTCTGGAGTTATGTAAATCAGGATATATGTAATAATATCAAGAATGACAAGTCGAAACACATACGATAAATGAAATGATTTTACCCAAAAACGCTGCTTTAACATGGAATTTACAAAAGAATAGATAATATAAAGTCATAAGTGAAACATATATGACATCATAATAGTGAATATGATTCTGTAATAAGTCAATTACACTATTTGAATCATTATACAGGAGGTTCGGATATGTACGAAGCATATCAGACCTAAGGTAAGGGATAAATTTTCAATCTCATTTTTATCCGAGATTGCTTATTCGTAAGTATTTACTGGGGTTACGTTTATCATCCAGGACCATGTTTTCTAAAAATGTTTTCATAAAATGTTTACCATTATTCCATGAATTTTTAAAGTCATTTTTACCATTTATTTACTTTTACCACATTGTATGAATGGAATCTTTCCTTTGGTTACCATATAAGGTACTTTTTGAATTTTCCGACAAAAGTGCTAGGAGAATGTTATTTTTAACTTATACGGCGTGAACGGATTTTTACGGTTTCATAACGCCTCATTTTCAAGAAGCTTCCTCTACAATATTTAATGATTATTTTCAAAAAAACCCTAATCTTTTAAAATTACATGGAATTTTGTTAAAAGAAAATGATTTTAAAGAAGAAAGGATATTTTCCTCAAGAATTCATTTCAAGTGTTTTGTCTAAACTATTTTCCATCTAAGATGACATTATTTCATATGTGTATGTTTCAAGTGAAATTTATATATGATTTAAAGGGTTTCAATTTTCTTATGATGAAATGATATTAAATCTTTATGGATTTTGTTATAATGGCATGATGTTTTAGAATCCCATTTTATTACACGGGTTATGCTATGATGTATGATTTATGATTTTGTGGCACACAAAAGAATGATTTCATTATGAGATTGGTGGGGCCTATATCTCCCTCCAATCATTGGGTAAAGATTTATATCTCATGATATAGACATGGCTGGAACGGCAAGTTAAACCGGTTCAGTAATACAGGACTGGAACGAGGTGTGAACTCGATTCAGAAAGGGACTTTGTCCACTAAGGTGGTCTTGGCAGCAATGCCTTGGCTACTATGAAATCATATCATGTGCTTAATGGTTTTCCACAATTACATGTTTAATTACGATGCTATTTTATCATGATTAATGTTTCTTTATGATCTATGGCTTGCATACTTCCATGATTTATGTCATTGCTCCAGATTCTGATGTTTAAATATTATGTTCATGTTTTGATGTTAAAATGTATATGATTTGTTTTATTTTATCCATGCTTACCCTTACTGAGCATTTTATCTCACCCTTTATATGTATTATTTTACCCAGGATTTAAAGAATGGTTTTAGGTAAGAAAACAAAAAGGGGAAGATATTATGGGAGATTTTGAAGATCCTTCACCACGATTAGAAGATTATATTCTGAGTTTCCAAAGACACTAAACTATTATGATCCTTGTGTGTCTGTTTTTTTATGTATTAAGTATTCCACTAATGTAATGTAATGTCCATGTACATCAAGCTTTAGGTCTGTTACAAACCTTCTCTCCTTTGATACATCCCAATGCAAAGAACATATTTTATTTTGAACTTATCCACTTCTCAACTACAAATTGTTCTGTAGTCCAATTGAATTATGGATTCTGTTGACTCATAAAGCAATATAGAATATCTCCTCCATGATGTGGATCAGGATGCTCCACAAGGGTATGGTTATTGTTCATAACTTGAGTTAGTTGTCCCAGTACAGTTATAAGTGGCTCAGAATCAATCGTATCTCCATAACCATCATAGTTATCTAGAATTGGGGGGAAATATATACATTGGATATGAACATTCATGTAGTTCTCATTCCATCCACTGGGTTCTATTTCTAAATATTGGAATACAATATATTATTTTATGAATCATAATGTATAATCTCATGTTATAAAAATGATCAATACAAATTGAAATCTTATGCATGACTAATGCTATAATCATAAACACGGTTTTTTGACTAAAATTAACATTGAAAAAAATTATAATGGATTGTAAAGAAAATTTGAATTAACCAAAGCATATCCCCCATGAATGAAAAACTAGGTGCGCAGTAAGGCTCAATGTCGTGTACTAGGATACCTCGTGTCAAGACCGAAACTCCTCATTAGAGTATTCAATCCTAGGTACATATGTGCCAGAACCACATCCACCTGTAGTATTCAGGCAGAGAAGAATTTTCTATAAATATCCATATAATCTATTCTATACCAAAATTCTTTTATTTTTTGTATTTTTATCCTCAATGACATTCTTAGGGGTTTGTTTGCTAATTTATATTTTTTAAATCTTGTTTTCATTTTTTATACTATGCTTCTTTTGATACCAAGAATGAGGAACCAACTCTAGTTTCCCGGAGGTGGGCCTTATTTTATTACATTGGAACATAAAAAGGAATATTTATCCTGAATGACCGAGTAGTTTAGAATATTTTGAAACAAGATACATACATAAGTTTAACATTACAACTTGAAATGAAAAACAACATATATGTTTTATTTGGAACATCTAAAACTATAATTTTATCCCTATAGGTTATTCATAATAAACTTGTTCATGTCCTGAGAAAATTAAACATAAGAAAGTGGTGTGATGAAATGCTCAATAAGGGTAATAAATACATTCGATCCCAAAAAATAAGGCCTAGTGAGTATCTAAAAGTACACTTTCCATTAAAAAAATAATACATGAACATAAAATGGTGGGAATAAGAGATAAATAATTAATGCCATAGTAAAACATAATCATGGGTATTCTACTAGTCAAATAACCAAATAAACTATCAATTAATAGTTTCATAATGGTGAAATTCATAATGCGGGTCATCATAACCATACTGTCAAGGCCTCGTTCCAATAACATAAATAACCATTTTTTTCAAGGGCATGTGCCAAGACTGTAGTTTTACTCATGAGACCTACCAATGCACTGATGGGATATAGAGGGCCCCACACAAATCATACTAAATCTTATTCATTTCTCATATGAATGGGGATAAATATAAACAACATATACAATCAATATTTAAACTAACATATATAATGTAAATTACATTCCACAAACATTAATCATACACACTAACCATTCAAAGTAAATGGGTAACTAGTTTTAGGATAAAACACCCACAATAAAACTAATCACAAAAAAATAAATAAAATATTGTAGATGAAATCATAAAATAATAATCCCAATAACATATAAAAATCAACAAGAGTGTCGAAACCGATAAAGATACTCTTTTTAATTCATAGAGCAATTATTTTGATAAATACTCTTTTACTTTGAAAAGAAGATTAATTTTGGAAAACTATATGTATATAATATTAAGAGAAGTAAGATATTATTTTCAGAATAAAATTTGATATTTTAGAAAATTAGTAGTTTTTAAGGACAAATTACATAGTGACCTTTTAAATAGGTAGGAATTTGAGTAATTCCCTTGAATTAGGATTTTATTTTTTAAATAATTTTCAATGATCCTTTTAAAACATATAAATCATCATAAATGAAAGTAAGATTCTAGTTGGTAAACATATATATAAAATTATCACATAATATATTATGATTAAATTTGATTATATAAAAATTTGATTGAGATAAGTAGATTAGAAGTGTAACCTGAATGAAAAATGGAGTTTCGAGTAGAAAACCATTACCTTAACGGTGAAGGTGTTACTCACTTAATCTTAATGACATGAATAATAAAATTTAGGTACATATACTTATGAGTCCAAAACCTCCTATAAATTTATTTTATTTATTATATCCTTATTAGGTTCTTTCATGGCCTTTTGATGTGTTAAGATATTCAATTTCATTAGTTGGGAGTGTTTTATTCCTTGGATTTCATGATCAGTTTACTTATATTAATGTATGAATAAACATGTAGATTGAGAATGTTTGTATAGAATAGAAGTTGTATGTTATTTAAGAAAAAAATATTACATGGTTATAGAATTTATTTGGTTTTGGAGAGAGAATATGATTCATTATATAAAACATTAATGACAATTGATTGAGTTAATTGGTTGTTCTTAATCACAGAAAAGTTATATTGATTTTTAAATTAACAAATTTTGTACAAAATGACACCAGAACCTTAAAAAAGATATAATACATATATTATAGTTTGGTTCCAACCTAAAAATGGTTTCATTACAAGATTTTAAGATGGTAATAGAAATTTAAATCTCATTGTCCTTGAATGTGATAAATTAACCCATACCAAATGTTGTTTTCATTTATAGTATATAAGAAGGGGAAACAGAGGGGATGCAAAATTATTATATTATTATAAAAAATTAAATTAAATTTAAGGTACTAGATTAATCACAAAATTAGGATGAAAGGAGGTGAGAAAATAAAAAAAACAAAGGAAATTGAAATAAATAAAATGAAAGTTGAATTTACCTCTTGAAGTAATATTCCTTAATATCATCTTTAGGGGATAGTTTTTTGTATTTCTATGAATTAATGGGCTACAATATGTGGGGGAGGAGATTTGGAGGATATTTTGGATTAAATTTGACAAGGCACAAGTCATTATAATACAGAAGATAAAATGCAGTGTGGGGATGAGGTGGGGTTTATAGTGTAGGAGAGGGGTGATTTGTGAATATCTTATTCCTTATTTTATAATTTTTTCCAACGACAATCAATAGTTTTTATTCATGTGACCAAGAATGTTAATATGTTCATGTGAGTTCGATGCAAGTGTCCTTACATAATCCTAA
Organism: Viscum album; assembly: GCA_963277665.1. Taxonomy (NCBI): domain Eukaryota; kingdom Viridiplantae; phylum Streptophyta; class Magnoliopsida; order Santalales; family Viscaceae; genus Viscum; species Viscum album. Next base: position 962,247,689 of record OY728127.1, read on the forward strand.
TTCTAGGAATACTAAATTTTACTGATAATGTATATATACTGTATATTTCCATATTTTACAATTAATAAAAAATTCGAGTATTTTAGAATAATCCCAAAAATTCAGCATGAACATTTTTTGATGATTAGAATTAAAAAATGGACTCAATTTTTTCAATATATTGTTATAAATATAATTAATTTATTATAAAAATATAATTTATTAGAAAAACAACAATTTTATAACTATAATTCGTTTTATATCACATTGAAATATTAATCAAGATCTCATTTTATTATAACCTTATGAAAATGAAATCATAATATGATTTACTATTCATAAAGGTCATATTATTATTCAAATTAATATTCTTAGGGTAATGTTAATATTTACCAAAATGTAAGTTTGACTTATCTAACTCTAAATATCTTACTGAATGCAACTGTGTATGTCAGTTTTTCGGAATTCACATCACAGAGGAGGAAAAATTATATTTACTATCTATGTTATATCAAAGTGGTGTTTCATGGAGACTTAGTGTTTCATGCATTTATTTATAAAATTTTTGGGTGGTACAATATATGAGAAGACCCTTGTTGGAATCCACCACTAAACCATAATATTATAGATGATATTGTCAAGTCCATTAGTATTATCGACCAAAATGTACTGAATGTAAAGAACACTATTATTAAGGCACATCTAGGAGTTGTAGTATAATGGAATCGATCAGTGAACCTACCAAATAAGAAACCTGCATCCTTTAATGATACTAATGAAAATAATTTTGTGGAGGATTTTATTGAAAATATTGATCGGATTATAGATATTATTGTTACACCTGATAATATCAAGGTAATGTGGAGGGCACTCAGACTAAATGGTTCTAGCCAGTGATGGCCAAATTCCTTTTTATAGGTGGATAGACATATGGTTGTTTACCGGTAGTGTTTCAACACCTAATTATAATATTATATTTTTTGTGAGTCATTGATGTTGAGTAAGACTATTAAATTACTCTTCTTTGAGAAAGGACTGTGTTCAGGGTCCGTGCAAAGTAATGGGTTAATAAAGATGCTTTGTTCTTCTATAGAGGTAGTGATGAATAGATATATATATTATCAGATGTACCTGCATGGTTTTCCACCAACTTTAATATTGTGGGTATTTATACTAATGCTTCCTACATAACTGAGATATTAAAAATGTAAATAATTGTTGAGATGGTTGTGTTAGTATATGATTTTTATTCATCCCCTTTCATTCCACCAAGTAAATGATTTATTATCGTTCATGGAAGAAAGAGGAAGTTTCATGATCTTTTTCACGTGTTTTGGGAGTGTTTCCTTATAGTTTTCTCCCTCTTTAACATATATTATAGAAAGTATTATACCCTTTACTTGATATCAGAAAGATATAGCTAGAAACGCCCAATATTCTGGTTCCACAAATTCAATGAATAATAATAGTATTGGATGTTATATCTATCTATAGAGTATATATGAAGATATTTATACACATAATTTTTTATTGGATATTTATATCCAATAGGTTATGTGATTTAGTCATATGCTTTAAATTATAAACCGTACCGGCCACATGCCTTGGTAGAGAAGAATCATATAACATTATATGTGTTTCTTATGGAGTTAAATGTTGGTCCAGTGATAGTGAGAGTCACCATATTTGTTGAATCATTATTAGCGACATCTTTACTTAATATCAATTCTCCAAATTATTTATATCACTCAATTTTGTAGATTTAATAAATTTAAAATACAATTCATGTCTCTTTTTATATATTTAGAAAAATATCTTGGAATGTGTAAAGATTAGGGGTTTCATTTTACTTCCTATTCTTTGTCAATAGCTGATGTAGAATTAGTATTGGATTACTTTATTCTTGATATGGATATGTTTGAAATCATCATATGGATGGATTGTATTATCATTCAGCACGATATGGTTGATTGTTAATGTTTGTGTCTCTCATTTATTATGGTCGATGGGAGCATTATGTTTTATTTGGTTGAGTGGTATTCAAGGCCAAATAATGAAGGAAATTCACTCCCATATCTAGATATTTCTTATCTTCAATTGTGATAGAGCATGATGAAATTTCTTTTGTGGTCAATCATCAATTCATTTTCAGGTATTTACCTAATGTTTACCTGAATGATTTTTTTGTATTCCACCATAGAGTGAGGTCGAGCCCATTATTTATTAGGTTCTAGATAATCTATGAAAATCAATAATTTATTATCATTGGAATCAAAAAAGTAGATATAACTCAAATTTTAGTTGGATAATGTAATAGAGAACGGTTTTCTCTCACTATTTTTCCACTTTTGGTAGATCGTGTGAACATTTACAAGAAGGAATATGGTTCAATCTGACTATGTGAAGACTATCATATGTGTATCCTGGTATTTCTTATTAATTATTATTCTTTTCCCTATGACTATAACATGATTGGCATGTTAAAGGGGTCAGAAAAATTTGAAGATCGAACATCAATCAGGTTATCATCAGCTCATAATATATGAGTATAATATTATGATGATATATTTCAAAAAAAAAATTCCATTAAAAATATAATTTTCTATCATACTAATTCTACTTTAGATTTCATAGCCCACATGTACAAGATATTCCATTACTATATTGATAGTTTTACGGTAGTGTTCGTGGATAAAGTTTTGATTTATTCAAGATCTGAGAATGATAATGAGCACTACTTTCATTTGGTTCTCAAAACCCTAATGAGTTACCATTTATATAAAAAACAGTAAAAATTCAATTTCATGATCCAAGAGGTGATGTTCTTATTGATTTTTTTTTTCTGATCACAATTTATCAATTGATCATAATATGGTGAATGTTTTCTTTTTCATTGGGTGGTCCATGAAACATATTTAATATTTAGAGGATACATGTTTATTTTGGGTACTACAAATGGTTCATCAATTAATTTTTATAGTTGGAAACATAGTTGACATATCTTACTATGAAAGGGGTTAAATTAATATTTGTTGAAAAATTGTTGTCTTCTTTGAATGAGATGAAATAACTTATAACATCATCTTAGGTTCTGAACATACATAATCCATTTAAGGATTTTTTTTGTTTTTCCATGATGTATCGGGTGTTGGTCTAGGCTATGGTCCTATACAGGACTATCAGGTGGTGGATTACAAAAATGAAAATATTATAAATAATGAGAATAATTACCCAAATCATGATTTATATGATGTCGTATTTATACATGTGATTAAATTATTGGGGAACTATATATTTAGAGAGTCTTTCACAATCATTTTGGGACATAAGAGTATAATCTATATTGATTTATAGAACATATCAAATATCAAATAGATTAATTTGGTGGAATACCTTTATAAATTATACATTTAAATAACCTACACCCTTTTTAAGTGAATATCACTACATATGCTCCTTGGAGGATGGTTACATCACAATCCTTTCTGGAATCAAATGAGGATTGGAACATTGTGGAGCCCTTTGCTATATTGCTACTGGATGCTTACAAAGACTTGTCATATGTGGCTTTGATTACAATTTTTTTATCATTATATTTATTTGATTATATTTTTAAGGATTATAAGAAGGATGATTAGTTCAGGGGATTCCGATAAATCCATTATTGTGGGGATACTCTTTTTGGTTGGTACCACTCATCAGATCATATTCTCTATTTTGGGGATTAGTATTTTCATAAAAAATATATGAGGAGCTTAGTTATAATTAATAATAATATATATTCATGGTACATAAATCCTATAATTCTGTAGTGTCATTAAGACATGATATGGGGATTCTGGATGCTAGATATTAGAAATGAAATTGAGAATTATGCTTCCCACTATTACACCTTCCAAAAGAAAATAAATAACATCTGCAGCCATCTAGTATTCACCTAGTTCTTCTGATGCAATATTAGAAAAGGTAATTGGGTTACATGGAATTTACTATTATAATAAAATGGACTCTCCAAGTGTGGAAGGTTACCTAGATTGTGACTGATCTATTGACAAGGTTTTCCAACTTCATTCCAATGACGGGCACCATTGAAGTGGACAAGATGTGGTTGTTGTATGTATTAGATTTTTTCATGTTTCATAGGGTTCTATATTACATTCTTTCAAATAGGGATCCTATATTAGCTCATGCTTATATAATAATTTTTTTTTATGGTTAAACTATATTTCTTGACAACCGCTTTCCATCAATAGATAGATAACAAGATAGATCTTGCTATATAGATAATATAGGATATTCCCCATTCCTGGTTCATGGATTTTGGTAGATAAAGAGATACATATTTGTTGGTAGTAATTTTTTATTATAAAAATAGTTATCAGTCATTGATTAGAATGGATACCTTCTATTCTTTGTATGGTATCCATTATAGGTCAAATCATTGTTGTAAAAAGTTTGGTGGGGCCTCTATTGTATGAACAAGTATTTTTCATGATAATTCCATAAGATTTTGGGATACGAAACAAAATTTCATACAAATTACAGTCAATATATATTATATGTGGATATTTTCCATAATCCATTGGTGTTTTCAATGTGTGACATGGTTTTATTAAATGTTTAACCTTGGATAGGTCACCATCAGCAAAAAATATGGATAACTAGCTATAAAATATGTCAGACCATTTTAGGTCACTGCGGGGCTTGGTTAGGTTATTGATTTGTTTAAATATCTATATTAAAAAGTGAATTTTCATGATGGTTTCTATATATCATTGGTATGTATATACAATCATTATATGTCTCTCATTCTGAAGTGCGATGAGATCAATTTTGAGACAAATCTTAATATTGTAGAGAGATCAGTGGATATCACTAACACTCAGTTAAAAGACTTGTGTGGGATTTTTTCCATTGTTAAGTTTATTATTGTTACATAGATTATATTCTCATTAAACATGGGAGTGAATGTAGTTGATTAGGTATTAATGGCCTCACAACATTTCTAAAAGCAATCGACCACATGATAGAGTAGGGAAAAAAATTAGTGGGGTGTTTGTAAAAAACTATTACATTATATGATGTATTTCTAATCTCTACATAAATTTCCATCATTATTTGAGAGTGGTTTGGGACATAAAATTATGTAGATACTTTTTATGGAAAATTGATTAATCTTCAAGGATTTATTTTTATGGGTATTAATTTTGTCTTAGTATAAATTGAAAAAATGATTAAGAGGATGTACTTAGGATTCTTAGTTTACGGACAGGATTTTTTAAATTCTTTCTGCCAAATCAACCTAATTCAAAAATTTCTCATCATGACTGGGTTATGAAACAAATTTTTTATTTCTAGGATATTTTTGTGAAATTGTTCAAAGTGAATTATTTTTACACATTGTTAGACTGGTTCACATCATGAAAAGTTTGATCAGTGTTACTTTTATCTATGGTGATTCGATTTTTTCAAACTATAGATTCCAGGGATTCCACATCATTAACCCAGCATTCGCATCATGTAATGTCCATAGACTATAGTTTTCTATGTTCTACAGGTATAACTTTTTTTCATTCATAATGAAAGATCATATTTTGAATCATATCACCTATCCTATGAGAGTATGTGGATCTACTCTACTTATGAATAAATTTTTTACATGATTGATCAATTTAATGGTTGTACTAAATCTCATCAGGTATGTGTTCATTATGCTTCATCATTTTCATTGCTCATAGAAACACCATTTTGCCACATTTTTATGTCCATTAGTATTGTGGTTTTTATTCCCTCGATCCATTCTAGATCCATTTTGGGATCTTCCACTGAAGAGTGGCCTATGTTTTTTTTGTGGTGCAGTGTGTAAGATTTTTGTAGTACATGTTTTCTTTTAATCTATGAATACCATTTTATGATTCAATTAATTATGATATTTATGGATTTGTTTTATGATATCTATTGTTTTCATTATGTTATTCTAAGTTTTTGGTTCTCATTGTGGGTGTGTGAAACCAATGTTTGAGGTTGGTGGTTCTGTCTCTTTCCTATATTAGATGAAAATGTTTTCTATGGTATTATATATTATTTTATAAATGAACTGAAATTGTTGAATTGTGTTTTTCTTATTGGTTTTTATGTGGAATCATGGTTTTCCACTTGTTTTGGTAAAATAAATAGCTTTGTCTAATAAATTTGAAATATATTTATCAAATGGTTCTCAAAAAATTTCATCAATGAAATGATTTTGAAAAATTAGGACATTGGAAACCTTGGGTAAATACGATGATGGTGTAGTAACATGCCTCATCGATTGATATTGTTTGTTTGTTCATTCGTGGTGTGTTCCTCTTCTACTCAGGCATGTTTATCTAGGGACTTGTTAGACCATTAAAGATTTTCACATGAATGGATATTCTATTTCCCTCTAGATTCAATGCATATATCAAGATACTTGATATGTGATATTTTATATGATTATTTATGATTGTTCTAGCCAGCATCATATTGTGTTATCCATGTTGTGATGTTACCATTTCTTTCACATTGTACTCTTGATTTTATGTGATATGTGATTAATAATTTAACTAATTTGGTATAAATGATATGCATTGAAATTGTTTTAACTTTATTAATTTGAAATATATGAAAAGGGGGAATTATTTTACTATGTTTTTATATAAAAACTCATTAATTGATTATCATTCCATGTATTATTTAAAAATGAATATTCTGACTCTTTTACAGAGACAAGATATAGACCACCTTGGGGGATCCTAAAGATCTTATTTATCATAAAACCAACATACCCATTAAGTGGTGTGTAGACCTAGTCTTGTCCTTAGATATAGGGAATTGAATGGTACTATAGTGAGGTGATGAGATTTCTATAATCATCATGTGTTTAGATAGGGATGAGATAATGGTAGTTTTACCATTCTATGATAAATAATAAATGTTTCAGTTTTAGATTTTCTTTACTGTTGGACACGTACATTGTAGAATTTGTAGTTAAATTTGAGTAATATATCTTTTAAAATTAAGAAATACATTTTTTGTTTTACTCATACATTATTTATTTTTGGAATGTATATATTCATGTATCTTTTTGTTTCAATAGTATAGGAATATCATTCCATTTAGATTTAATTGTGTCATGGTGCTAGTTGCCAGCATATGCGGATCTAGAATTCCCATTTGGTATGTGACTAATCATATAGGTATTGGTTTGAGAGTGTATCAATGATAGTATTGTCTCACAACATTCTATAAATAAATCAATTATTTCAATATGGTAAAAATGTTTATATTTTATATAAAATATAATTGGTTGGGGTAGAGGGATCCCTTTACATATGAATGTTGAATTCCATGGTTTTATGGGATATACTACCTACTAACAATTTTATTCTTACATATTCTCTTCTTTATTTTCCCTATATGATGATCCTTATTATATGACATGTTATTAGTTTGGGATAGATAAATGTTCGATAAGAAATTTTGGGGTTCCTAGGTTTGTAGAATTAGTTGGACAATTTTTAGAAGTATATATGGTGATAGGAGTGTAAGTGAAGAGGAAAAAACTTTATTAATGAAATGGGTTGAAGATGAGATTCCCCATTATTTTTGATACTATGAGATGGAATTTCTTATTGATAATGAATTTACTTTATTGGATAGATGGTCTTGTTTCATTTTTCTACGTTTATTTCACCAATGATTTAGAAATATAGTTTTTTATGATTTATGCATTTTTTACGGTAGATTAGGATGAGTCCTAGAGTACCTAGAACTATGGAGTGAGATCTAAAAATGAATGGTTTAACCCTTGGTTTTATAGGCATCATGGGGTGATGATATTTAGGATTCCTCAGAAACCGTAGAAAATTTTGGAAACTTCATAAAGGGAATATTTTCTGAAGATTAATTTAATTTGGAAATTATTTATAGAAATAATTAATGAAATGTCTCTTGAAGTGATTTTGAGCTTATAATACATCTAGACTATAACATTGGTATCCATCTATATGAGAGATGATAGTTTCATTTGAGTCTAATTCAATGTTTTTACCCATATTGTGGTTTGTGAGGCATATGTCTATTCATATGTTAAGTTATGTTAAACACTACCCCACAAAAATGGTATGGGGACCAACACCCGTGGAACCAAGAGTTTTTATTCCCAAACTTCATGGTTTATAGGGAATTGATAGCCAATTTCTCATCTCTCCTCACTCTATACTCCTTGTTTTGTTATGTGATTGTATGCATAGTGGAAACCATTTTCGTATATGTGTGTTGTGGGATGTAATTCATTGTTGTTTTTTCAAACATATGAATGAACATATATATTATCCTATAGAATTTTATTGATATGTTTTATATCAAATATGATGGCATGAGGTATAATATACAACATATGAGTAGTTATGGATCCTTAAAACTTACTAGTAACTATTTAAATATGGGTTTTCGATGATGTAATTATTTAACATATGGGGTTCTTGATGAGATGAGGTGATGCACAAGGTGATGTTAAAGATATAGTTTCTCATGTTTTTAGGTTATGTTTATATATTTGGAGAGAAATTTCTTTGGACATGACATGTTGGGGCAGAGTAGAAAACCATTGTGGAATTTCTAGCGGGGAACCTTCATTTGATGTTCTTTGGATATTTTATTATAGAATGAATTTAATACATGTTTATAGATTCATGTAATGGTATTTAAATATAATTGATGATATTTTTAATCAGTTAGAATCAATTTTTTAGTCCCTTGGATTTAGGGTTCTGTCACTATTGTTATAATGAGAGTCTCTAGGGATGACCCTGCATAATTTATCAATATTTTTAAAAATATATACATATATTCTTATTTTGGACTAAATGAGTTAGATGATGATCTGGATAGATATTACTAGCTTATCGTGTTGTTTGGGAGCTATTTTGGCATCAATTCTACTGATTAGGATTTTGTTTTGGTACTTATAATTTTGATTTATATGTTTATATTTTATGAAATTTCATTTATGAAATATTATATTTCACCACTCTTTTAGAAAGATTAGTTTCATTTTTGTATCTTATGTCTCAATCCTCATGTTTTTTTTGTAATGCCTCTGATTTTTTCATATCTTACACCTATAATGCTTGTTCCAAACACGTGGCCTAGTAAAGGAATGTTTTTGGGAAAAATATATATTCTATATGTCATTGTAGAAATATTAAATGATCCTTTGGGGGAAGGGGGTCATTAAAAATTGGTATCAATGGTTTATGTTGATGGATATGATAGATTTTATAAGTTGTCTATTGTGATTACTACAAGGGTCAGTATGAAATTTCTATTTGTAGGGTATAATATGAAATGTAATCAAGGGAGACCATCTAGGTCATAGGTATTTATTCTAGCATGTTCTATGAGGTGATTAATGTTAAATTTACTAACCCTACTAAGAGAATTGATACTATTTTTATGTAGATAACAATTTAAGAGTCATACATCATTGTATTTTTCTCCAGTGTTAGAAATGGGAAGATGTTGGAATTAAGCTAAATGATATTTAATTAGTAAATTTTAAATATTCTACATAGTATGATTACGTGGCCCTAATCATTTTTTAATGGATATCGATCAATTTTAATTTCCTCTTTATGTTTATACTACTGATATTTCACAGGACACGTAATCAGATCACCACGGAGTGATGGAATATAATGATGACACTTTTCGAAGGACTCTTTGAGAATTTTATTTCTAGAGCCTCAAAATATATGGTCACCATTAAAAAAACATGTATAGGACTTCAAGAAGGATGTATAGATATCATTTATTTTGATCTATGATTGAAAGGAGAACCAAGATTCATTGGCAGTGATGAATATTTATGGGGTATCTAGGTAACTGATTTAAATTTTCCTCATTGAATTTTAAGAGTTTAATATTTTCATGGGAGATGTTTTGATATATAAGGGGAATTTAAACAACACATTACAGGAATTAATCATTCTGAAATGTCTACAGGTTGGTGGAATTTTTTACCAACCGTGGGGCACGTTTTATTTTTTATGGAAACTACCACCTACTAGTTAGAAGAAAATTAATTTGGATGGTTCCTCTAAATGAAATATGGGACCTATAGAATGTGGAGTCATCTTCTTGAATCAACTCAGTCAAATCCTCGGGTGCATCTATGGAATTTTTGGTATCACCTCTTCCTTGGAATCTAAAATATTGAGTGTTATTCATGATATTTCCTTCACCAAGCATCAAGGATGGAACAACATATATATTGATAGTGACTCGACTACCACTGTGAATTAGTGGTGAGATTCAGCTGGCTTTTTTGATTACTACACATTGGATGTATTGTCTCCATTCACTCTAATATATTAATCATATTTCCACTCATACCTATCATGAAGAAAATATGGTCGTGGATGGACAATCCAATAAAAATGTAAATTAGGGAATTACATTGTTGAAGTATCTCCCTATGGATTTACACCACCTTCATGTGAAATATTTTAATATGATTCCATATTTTATAATCATGTAAGCTCTCCTTGAGATTTTAATTTCAACTTTTCTCATTTCGGCAGGGAAACACATTCTCAAAAAAACATGTATTACATAGATAGGGGATCTCTACTATTTGGAGTTAGTGGTCTATTTAAATACCCTCTTATTATATTCTTGAATCCTATTTCCATATGAGGAGGGTATAGTGGGGAATTATAAAGAGTATTTATATCTAATATTCCAATTCTAGGATAAAGAATTATTGATTTGGGCATATCATGTGGTATTGGTGAGGTTATATTTTTTTAGAATATGTTTTTTAAGACTAGATCATTAGGAGAAGAGAGTCATTTGGATTCTCTAAATAGTATATCTATGTTCTGTGGATCCTAGTTTCCTATAAATAAGGCATTTTGGGAACCATTTCGTATGTCGCATCTATCATTAGTTTGTTTCCCAGAGGGTTTTGGATCTAAATTCTCTTCTATGAGATTGAAAATATATTTCTATTATATTTTTTATGTTCAAAAGTTTTGACAGTGGACAAACATTCCATGTAATTAGATTTTGAGTGATGTTAAAATTCTGTAGTAGATTTATATGGGGGTAAAATAAAAGGTTTCTCTAGATTTAGATCAATAAGAGGGAGATAAGATAAGAAGATTATATCATTGTGATGCTATTTTTAATAATAGATCACTACAATACTTTGGAGGGTTTCCCAATTTGGTAAGATATGTTGTTAAGTAGGTCATATTCTTCTTCATGATCTAAATTTTCCAACATCAAGTGATGTGGATTTCATTTTAGGTACCCATTTTTTGTTTAAAATTTTGTGTGTTCCCTGATTTATTAATGAGCTAGGAACTCTTTCATATGACATAAACTAGTTTTTTCTTCGGTACATTAGGTTAGATGATTTGAAGTCCCTTGGTGTTGACTATACCAGTTGGTGGTTGAGAAACGTTTTAGGAAGTATTTAGAGAATACGATCAATTTTCGGGGAATAAAAATATTTTTAACTCTTCTACTGATTTCCTAAACATCCACATAACATCATCATCAACATGAAATTTTTTATTTGATATATGATATCAAGGATTATGTCAATATGATGATCCTATTATATGGTTCTGATTGAGTATATTATATGTTTTTTGGTGATAGAGTCCATCATATAGGTTTTTTTAATGTTTTATACATGTATTTCATTATGGTGGTGAGGATTCTGATTTTACTAATGGTTCTTATGGTGGTGTTTTGTTGGGTTATAAAATATTATCCTATTAATATTAAAGAGTAGGTTATGCCACTACCCCTTGATGGGAGATCAGTTGCTGGATAGAGAAATTGATAGGTATTATCTGTTCTAGATGTATCTATAATGTATGGAACTTTATAGGTATCTAGAGATATAAATTCATGTTGATGATCACTTAAAATGAGATTATTCCCCAGAATATCCAATGGGGTACTTTAGTTTTGATTATAATGAAGGATAATTACATTAAATATCTATGTATTAATTATTATCAGGTATCCTAGGTTATAGAGAATAATTTGAAACCTCTTACATGAATGAATTATTTATGTGAATAGGTGAAAAAAGACGGATAGTTCATGATGATTGATTTATGATTAGGATATCATTAGATGTAGAAAGATAATGAGGACATTAAAAAGACTACATGTTTATTTCATTTTGGTAAATAAGAGTTATTAAAATTGACATTTATATTCCAGAATTCTCCCACAATGTATGTGTGATTGATGAATCATACATTCCATGTGAGTCAATACTATTTCATGGTGTCCTTATTCAATGACACCCATATATACATCGTATATATGGAGGAGAATATTTAGAGTATACATGTTGTTTTTTGAATTCATCCACAGAAGATGGTGGTAGAGATCTTGTCTGTGTGTGGGTTATATAATTTCATTGCTTTATTTCTTTAGGAAGGTCATGTCTCATTGTGCTATAGTCATACATTCTTTACTAATTGATTTTCTTTGGGAATCCCCTTATAATTTTTTAGAGTTATGGAGTATCCCATGTTTTTAATCAATTGTAGAAGTTTATTTTTTAACATCTCTCATATATAAACTCATTAGATAGGCATGAATACAAAGGATCTACCGTTATTTTTGACTAATGTTTTTTGACAAAATCCAATTACATAATATAGATGATCGTAAAAAAATTTCTTTATTTTCTGGTAGAGTTTGTTTAGTTTGAGGTTTTTAATGACCATTTACGTCTTCTCATGGGTAGTTTCTTGATGTATATGAGATCATTTTTTACATATTGTTATAAAAAATTATGAGTTCATGAGTATAAAAAAATTATCCATTATCTTGAGTTTCTAGAAATTATTTATTCCATGAATTTTTTTTGTGACATTACCTCATCAATAATAAAATTTTAACATTTTTAATGATTAAAATATCCTCATTTATTCATTTTCATATCATTTACAAGAACATGAAAACATAATAATGGATAAAATTCATATATTATTACTATCTTCATAATTATTATGCGCTGATAAAGGGTAATGTTTTAGATTATTCCCTATGTTGTGAGTCATGTTGTGACACTGTGTGTGAATATTGTGATTCTTGATGTGTGATGGATGATGTCTCCATGATTCAATATGATATGTGAGTATATACCAGTAGAGAAATACATATTCGGTTTATGGTAAAATTTTATTTATATCTGTAGGTGGAGGAGTATGAACTATGATTTTAAGAGGTGTTGATCTAGAGAGAGCTAGTTGTCTCCAGTTATGGAAATGATGGATATTATATGTATGATCAACAATTGATATTTTAATAGGGTAGGCTTGTTGGGAATTTGGTGGTGCATTATTTAATTCTATGTGAGATCCAATAAATTCATTTAGTATTACAACCTATCATGAAGAAGTTATTTAAATATCTATGAGTTTTGTTTTTTTGGCCCATGTTGATGTATCTAATTATAGAGTTCATCTTAATTTGTATGTTCTCAAGCCTATGATGGATTAAAATTTTTCTTCATGTGGGTTACTCCCACTATTAGATAATCCTTAGTGAAAATGGGAGGTCATTTCAAAAGACTTAATAAATAGTTTAACTTCGGTTATGGTAGTCTATAATTCTATATTATTGATTGAAAACTGATAAAAAAATTTATCACTTCATAGCCATATAGAATCTATCATAGTGTAGGTTTTTTTGAGTAAGTGTCATGGGGGTGGGTAGGCTTCATGGAGTGGTGAGTAAGATCATGTTTAATCATGATACACGTTTAATCTCTATAATTTTCAAAGGTATTACACATTATTTGGTCTTTGAGATACGAATAATCACTAATTTCAATCCACCAATGGATGTCTAGACAAAAGATCCTATATATATATATATATTGTTGAATTCATGTTTTAAAATTGTGTCAAAAAATTTACTGGTTTGTGGTTGAGACCATTACCTATGGTCGAATTTTAATATGATAATATTTTTTAACCAACTCTTGGTTTTTCCAATATTTTAATAATTGTCTGGATAATCATACTGTTGTTTTTTGAGATGGACTTGGGTCAGAGAGTGAAATTTTTTTTGAGGAAAACTTGTGATAATATTGATAGAGATGGGTTACGTGACTATTGAGAGGTTTAAGGTAATGATAGATCATTACAAGTACTATGAATACTATATGAGGATAAACCTAGTGTTCTATGTTGGGTACTATCAGTTCTTTGAGGTGACTCCTCATAATGGGTTATGACAGGTTGAAAATGGGAGTAAGCATCCTCCCTAGTATGTTAGGATATTCAAGGCATTGGCTCGCATTGGAGCATTATATTGAATATGTAACTTCCCAAATAGTTGGTTTAAATTCATTTGGTCATTAACATGTTTGGGAATCATTTATATCATTATTATGATTCTCATATCATTGATTTGGTTGAGATTAATATGGATGAGTATTTGGTGTTATAGGGGTATAATTTTGCGATCTAGGAACACCAAGGAATGGTGTTTTGTAGTATGATATTACCAATTTTTATTCCCTTTTGTTGAACTATGATGTTTAGGAGAGAATCTGATAATTGGATTCATAAATACACACTCTCTGTATGAATCTATTTGGTTTTTATTTCATCGTTATAATTAAATTTTAATGTCATTTACATTTAAATATATTAAAAGATGGATTTTGGTTATTTGATTTAGTATGCATGGTTTTAATACTAATTTAAAATTATCTATTCTAGGATAATATTTGAGATCCATTTATTTGAGTAACGTAGTTTTATGAAAAGTTCCTCTAGGTTATATTATTGTTCTCTGGTGATTGAGAGATTATTTAGAGGTATCTCACATAGTGGAAATTCATGAAACTAAAACAATTTTATTCCCCATTATATAGTATTAATTATAATGGATAGGGATTTTTTGAGATGTATCAATCATTAGTGAACAAATCCTTATAGTATGTTTCAATTCATATTTCTGAAGCTCGTAGTTCACATAGTAACCCTAATGTATGTTTAGTGGAGTTTTTTTCCTAGAAATAATAAGTAAGAGGGATTCATGAAGATAATTATTATTCAATAAAGGTATGAGTATTTTTGGACTTGAATTAATTGATTGAGTATGGTTGGTTTTCATGCTGAAATTAAAGATGTAAACTATTAGTTAATGGTGTGAATGGATAACAAGTCAGATTTGGTAATCCTCTCTCGAGAATCTCATGAAATGCAGATTTATTCCACTATATGAATTAAGAACCATTTGATCAATGAAATGAATTTTCACAATTTTATTTATAAAAATTATTTTGGAATATTCCTTAACTAGGAGATGAGACGACATGCAAGTCCTTGTCTTGGGGTGCCTAGAACATTTGTTTGAAAAATGTTATTTTTTAATAGAAAACACATGTATGTTTAATGAAAAAGTGAAATAAGTTTAATTTGATTTCCTATATTAGAAATTGAAAGGCACCTTTGAGCTTAGAGTAATGGTTGTACCCTAGGGGTGACCTAATATTGGTCGGAGTGGGTCATCTGTATAAAATGTCACCAACAGCTTACTATTAGATAAAATAATTAAATAAAAATTATTTTATTTCAAAATCATAATAACTCATAAAATTTAACATCTATTAGAAATTTTATTCCCCCACTGAGTTTTTAAGGAGGAGTTATCCCAAGGTGATGTCTAACCTCAACCGGTGCAGGTGGACGGTGAATGTAACATTTTGGACGTAGACATCATTAAAATATCTAATAAAAATATTTTATTGAACGTTACGTGTTGATGTAGCGGTGGTATAACTTTATAATAATTTATAATAGATTAATTTAATGCTATTGAAATAACACTAGAATTCCCTTGAGGTTAGTAAGCTATCTCTTGAGGACTATCACTAGCGTATTGAGGATTGATGATGACACAGACCTCTGTTATTTATTAGTGAGTGATCCAATTCGAGGTAGGGTTTCGATTCCTTCATGATTTTACCCCTTATTAAGATAAAATGATTAATGTAGACCAACCCACAAATAGATGGATCTATTTTTCTATCATTCTTGTAGGGTGGATAATTATGGATGTATTTAAGAGAATGGATATTGGTGATTATTCTACTATTGGTTTTTTCATGATCCTGCTCTCATAAATGGAAAAGGCCAAAAGAACAAGTCCACGATTCGTTATTTTAGTGTTCATGTGCATAATCACTATCCACTAAATATATTGTGTTCTTCACGCATTCTTCTCCCTTTGAAACCCTATATGAATAATCGATCGTTTTCCAATAATTTATGGCGCAATGATTCAAAACCAAATTTTGTGATTTGTGAAGGCATTGTGGAGGGGTGATAGAAGTGATTCAGGAATTTAAAATCTTATGGAGAATGGACCAATGAACTATGGGATAATGATAGGGTGACCGACAGTGAGGGTTGCACGAAGCTTGGTGGGAGCCCATGTTCCAGTGGGATGAATAGCCACGGTCCAGTGGGACCATGGAGAATTAGAAGCCAATGGTGGCATAGGTCACGGGTGGTGCATGGGAACCACAACATGAGGTCATGGTGGGTGCTATGGTAGGATGTGGATTGGAGGCCACCTCAGTGAAGGAACCCGTGGTAGAGGGACTATTGGACCAAGGGGCCGGGACGCGGTGCTGTCTGCATTGAACACATCATCCACATTGACCGAGAGCACACGCCATATCCATGCACTAAAGGTGTTGGCCCACATACGGAAAGTTGGGATGGGTGAACCTGGCCACTGTCTAGGGGACCATTGGTCCGAGTTGGTTTGATCCAGCTAATACAGACCAGGTTAGTCTGGTAGGGTGAGCTGCACCGGGTCATGTAGGCCAGAATGGGTCAGGATGGCGGGACTAGGTCTAGTTGGACCCGAACAAGACTAGACCCCTTTTACTAAGTTGGGAATATTTTTTAAACCACATTTCTGGTTGAAAAGATATTTGTGGTATTGGGACCCATGAAAATAGTTTTTCCAATTGATAAAATATAGTTTAGTTCTTGTAGAATATGGTTTACAACCTAATGAAATGAGGAGTAGGTTCTCCAAAAACAAGTGTTCTACCTATAGAATCATGTGGCTCATTGTTACTATATGAATTGGGGGAATTATTGGACCAATGTTGCTCTATTAACCACTAATTCTCCATGTGACACTAATAATCTAAAAAACATCGATAATCCACGCACCATTGACACTCCGCGCACCATCGATTCTCTATTCACTATTGACACTCTGCGCGTCACCAAAAAGTCTAGTTTCATAGACACTGGGAGTTCTATGGAATAAAACTAGAAATCCATGAATTGTCAATTTAATGATTTACCTATGTGGTATGACTCTATTTATTTTACTTAACATGTTTTTGAGGTGCACTTTGTGTGTTTCCATTATGGTGTAATTCATGTGATTCTTTTGTGGTGCACACTGTGTAATTCTTAGTGGTGTACCTTTCTTGTTTCCAGGTCTCTAAAGATTATTGTTTTACTCACCACATAATGGGATATGCAAACATGTGTCATTTCTTGTTATGATGATCGATGCTTTGATAGAGTATTTGGTTGACCGGGCCAAGTGGTGCTAAGAGAGAGGCCCGGCAGATGAGGTATGCTTCAGCGACATCAGACTATTGTTTCTATACCTACCTTTAGGTGGTGTTTCTGGTAGTTGAGATTCAAGAGAATGTAATATCCCTTTTGTATGGAAATGTATTTTCCCCTTTTTACTTTTCAGTTTTTATACTCTTTTACTGTGTTCACATTATCTTAGATGTATGCATGCTTGTTTACGTAGTGTTTTCTTTTCAAAACATTGGTCTTGGAAATGGGTATGTGTGTACATGTACAAAGTAAGATCCTTCCCATATTTGGGATATGCCTACCCAGTTATAGTATCCTATCCCTAACATATCAGAGTAAGGATATGGGTAGTCACGACATGAGCCCCGAGGGTTGGGTCATGACATAGTGGTATTAGATGTAGGTTCTACCTCAAGAAACAAGTGTCTGTTAGATTGTTATTGGGAAATAGTGTTACGTGTTTTGAGTTTTTCTTTCATTCCAAGCACTCCAGTGCTGGTGTGGAAATTGACATATCCATACACCCATACTCTTAATTCTTTTTTCTGACTTGGTACATGAAAACATAGGTAGTATTGAAAATAATGGAAAATGCATCATATAAAATTGAGTATGCTCTCATGTTCTTCTTGAGTCCGTGCTAGCTCACTAGGTATATTTTATTTACTATGATATGTATTTAACTATTTTAGGATTCGTCCACATAGCACCCCCAGGTGGTGTACGGGTGATACAACCACTCGGAGAGGTGCAGTTACTAGAAGAATTACTGGTAGAGGATGCATGCA
The DNA here is from genome assembly GCA_963277665.1 of Viscum album. Classification (NCBI taxonomy): domain Eukaryota; kingdom Viridiplantae; phylum Streptophyta; class Magnoliopsida; order Santalales; family Viscaceae; genus Viscum; species Viscum album. The sequence continues at coordinate 962,266,110 of OY728127.1, forward strand.
TGTTGAATGTGTTGCATGACTTCCAAATGTAGTGACCTCCTAGGTTAATGGGTGATCTCTAACCATAGGAATCTGAGGATTGGATGGAGGCGGGTGTCTTCCACCTTGTGAGGATGTCTCTCAACCAGATAGTAGTCCTTGAAGCGAGTCTTCTACAAGGATTAATGAAGAGATACTAGAGCTTAGTGATCCAAATGCATGAGGAGATGGCCCTCACATGGATAGGCTTGAAGATTCGATTCAGGGAGGAGTTCATTCCCATTACGTTATACTCTGTGTGTATATGAGAAATATTGTTTCGGCATCAAGGTCGCTAGACAATAGAGGTTTACTCGACAATATTTACATATTAGTCTCGCTACCCCAAGAATATAGTGGGAGACCCCTTATTAAGGGCATGGACCATCGACCAAGGGATACCCCAAGAGATCAGTGTATCCATGATGTCCCAAAACATTCTGAAATATTTTGTGGGACTGGATCAAGCTCTTCTAGTAGAGATATTTCTGGTATAGTAGAGACCAGAAGTGGAAGCTAACCATGGGTGTTAGGTAGATGATTCTATAGTTGTAGGAATCCAACTGGCGATGTAAGATCATATAGTTCAGGGGATGACCCCAGGGCATGAGCTCAATGGTGTGAGGCTCGTAGGATAGATAAAGACAGCTGAAGGTTGTGTTGTTCTACTCCGGAGGCGATCAGGGACACATGGTTTTTGATTCCCTGAATCACTCTATGAATTTTTACTGGATATTTGAGGGACATCCAATGTAGATAATTATGCCAGAATTGTTCATTCTTCTAGGAGGAATATGTTGTTGATGATCTAGATGGGTAGTAGGAGGTGGGTGGATGTTTGAATTACCACCACCACTACACATAACTGGTCCACCACAGGCTTAGGGAAATGGTAGATAGAGAGGAGGCCAGCTATAGGTGATGGAGGCTTATGACCCCAGTGATCAATAGATGTCTAAAGGTATGATCTGTGTCTTTTTCACTGAAAATGCAGTTTTGAAAAACAAAGGTTGTGATTACTCTTTTCATTCATGGACCCTTGTTTGAGGCATGTTGATTCTAGTAGAACCATTGAAATGATCCCAACGCTTAGAGAATCTTAGAGGAAAATTTAGATGATTATGAACTGGTGAAATAGTGTTCCCATACTCTGGGGGTGAAAGTTTTAGTTGGGATCTATTGGTGTAATTTTTGAGGCCTTATGACATCATTCATGGTATGGGCTGGTTATCTGTAGTTCATGCCCATATTGACTATTTTAAGCATATAGTGATGTCTTTCTGTAGATATGGGACCATTTTTACCTTTTTTGGTGATTTGGAATCACAAGAATCATAGGATGGACTCAAGCATTAGAGAGTATGGCCAATCACACATGAGTTGGCTAGCATGACCCTCAGTATATTGGATGAGATGAGTCATTAGCATCATGCAGTAGTGGATTAGTACAAGTACATCTTTCCAGAAGATGATCTATGATTACCTCCTCATAGGGAGGTGGATTTCTTCTTTGATATGTAGCCCAAGATGACACTAATATCTACACATTCATATCAGATGGTTCCCATGGAGCTTCATGCGTTAAGGGTAATCTTGGAGGAATTTCAAAGAAATGGATTTCTTAGACCTTGTGTTTCAGCATGGGAATCACCAATTCCATTTTCGAGGATGGTAGATGAGAGAATTAGAATATGTGTGGACTTCTGGAACTTGAACTAGGTGAAAGTGAAGAGAATGTATCCACTGTCGAGGATGGACATCCTCTATGATAATCTAAAGGGAGGGAGGCAGTTCTTGATGATAGTTCATAGATATTGTTATAAACAACTTCGAGTATGAGATGAAGACATCTCGATGATAGCCTTCATATGTCATTACTTCCACAATGAATACTTAGTGATGTTTTTTGGCATGAACAACACCTCATTAGTGTTCATTGGACTCATGAACATGATCTTGCAGCCTTAATTAGACTGGTTCATCATGGTCTTCATTGATGACAACTTTGTGGACTGAACATCCAAGGAGGAGCATGTGATGCACTTGAGGATGGTCCTAGTCACACTCTGAGAGAACTGGATTTATAAGAAGATTTAAAAGTGTATGTTTTGGATACAATAGGTCCACTTTTTGGGACACAACATTATTTAGGATTGACTTGTATTAGATCTGGCGATGATTGGAGTGATGCTCACATGGAATCCAGCCAAGAGTGTTACTATGGTGTGGAGTTTCCTAGGTTTCGTTTGATACAATCAGATGTTTATACCTGAATTTTCTATGGTACCATCACCCTTGATGGCCTTGACCTGAAAGGAGGATATTTTTATAGACTAAGAAGTTCCAATAGTGCTTTTAGGATAAGATGTAGTGATTAGCGAGCACCCCAATTTTGAGATTATAGGAGGAGGGTGTTTATTAAGTGGTGTTCTATGATGCATCAAGGACCATGTATGGTTGAATCCTTATGCAGGGGAAAGTTGTTATGTCCTGTGGTTCATTCTAGTTGAGGATGCAAGGGAAGAACCACACAACTCTTAATGTTGAGCTAGTAGCAGTAGTCTTCTCATTGAAGATGTGGTGACACTAACTGATGGGATAGAAGTTTACCATATACTCAAATGAAAAGAGCCTCAAGTATAACTTATCTGAAAGGGATTTGGACTTTAGATAGAGGCTTTTACTAGTGTTTCTCCAAGAAAATGACTTTGAGATAGTCAATACTCCAAGGAAGGGGAACATTATGGAAGATTAATTCATCCAGAGATGGACTCCACAACTATTGAACGAAGCATTTGGGCAGTTAGCCTCACTGCATATATCCTTTGGGATAGATATTAAACAAATTATCTTCAGTCGATGGTGGTTACACCTCCACTCTTATAGTGAGTCAGGGAGACGCATATCAGAGAGATGGTCTGCGAGACATTACTTGTTTATATGTCCATAAGGCATGCCCCTGATGGATATTTGAAAAGTCTGGATCACGTTGTTCTCTTTCGATGATTGAAAATAGTAACATTGATATTGTAGGAGGATGTTTTCAGGGAGTTCCATACATCCACTTTTACAGCACGTAGAGGAGTGGAAAAGATTTATCAGGAAAACTGATGTCAGTTCTGGTGGATAGGTATGAAAAAGGTAGTGGAAAAGTTCATTGATAGATGCCTCAATTCTTAACATGTGAAGGCTGGAAACTAGGTTCAAGTGGGCTTGACCCAACTACATTAGGTGACATAGTGGATGTTGGATGGGATATCGATGGAATTCATGATGGTGTTAGCACACACATCCAGGGGAAACAATACCATATGGTTGATCGTTGACTGACTCACCAAGTCAGACCACTTCCTACTGATCTATGAGAAAGTTCAGTAGAGTCCATGATAATCCTCTCCGTGGGTGAGATTATTTTGCTTCACATAGTTCCATCAATGATCTTATCATACCATGATTCTCGTTTAACATTATGATTATGGAATGAATTTTAAGAGGTGTTTGGGATTAGTTTTTTTTAACACGACATTTCATCCCCAGATAGATTGCCAGACAGAAAGATCCAACCTGATTTTATGGGACATGCTTCCTGCTTGCATCCTTAACTTTTAACATAGTTGGGAGGATCAAATACCTAAGGTAAATTTGTAATATAGAAATAGATACTACTCCACCATTAGTATGGAACCACTATAGGACATTTAGGGATGACCACACAGATCACCACTATGCCGGATAGACACATGAGAGGCAGCACTCATGGGTCCAGAGTTGGTACGGGCTACCACCAAGATGGTGTAGATCATCCAGTAGTAGATGAGGACTATAATGATCCAGAAGAAGTCATATGCGGACAGGTGGTAGATGACATTGGAGTTCATGTAGGGAGACCATGTGTCCTTTAAGGCCTTACCTCGATGATGATTGAAAAGAATTGGTCGGGTCAGTATGTTATCTCTATGATGCATCATCCATTTTGGTATTTTGGGTAGAGTTTCAGAGTTGGAATACTACCTAGATTTACACCCTATTGCACTTACTATCTGATGTCATCTACATTTCCTAGCTAAGGAGGTACATGCATGATCCATCACACATCATCGACTTGGGAGAGTTGGAAATTGATGATTGGGGGATGTTGTTGGAGTACAAAGTGGTGATAAAGGATTGACATGATTATATCATTCATGGGTGGTCGATTCCTCTAGTTTCCATTTAGTGGTAGCATGGTAATATCTAGGAGTTCACATGGGAGATGGAGGCTCAGATTTGTGCTTAGTACCCTCTTATATTTGTTGAGTAGCCATTGTTTTGGATTTCAGGGACATATATCCATAAGGTGGGGAGAATGTAATGAATCTTATTTTCCCAATTTTATTTTTTAAATTTATTTAGGAAAATTCTAAGACCAAGAATTGAGGTCATGTGTGATTCTGATGCCCAAGGTTCCTGGAATGTTTTATTTGAAAAATGATAATTTTTTAATATTAAGAATATGTGATTTTTTTGAAAAAAGTGAAATAACTCTTAAAAGAGTGACCAGATAAGAAATATGTGGCCACCTTTGAGCTCAGAATAGTGAAATTAACCTAGGATTGAACTAATATTTATAGGCATGGTCCATCTGTAAAACATTTCACCAGGGGTTTAACCAAAAATATAATAATTTAATAAATACTACTTTAATTTGAAAAGCTAATAAATCATAAATTAAAACTCGGATTGAAAATCTGAGACAACCATTAAGTTTTTAAGGAGGGTTTTCCCTATAAAGAGGCCTAACATTGAACGGCATGGGTCGAGGGTGAATGTTAGAATTTTGATGTAGACATCATTAAAATATATAATAACAACATTTTATTGAATGCCACATTTTGACATAGCAGTAGTTTTCCTTTTTAATAATCCATGTTAGAAGAATTGAGGGTTATTTCAATAACCCTATAATTCACCATAGGCAAGGAAAAGGAAGCTATCTCACAATGATGAATGCTGATGAATCAAGGATAGATGATGACATAGACCACCGTTCTTTATCAGTGAGCGATCAAAATCATGGTACGATGTCAATATCTTCGTGATTTAATTTCCCCTTCTAAGAATCTAATGATGAACATAGACAAACCCATGAATAGGTTGATCCACAGTTTGGTAATTTTTTTCAGGTAGATAATTATTGATAAATTAAAGGAAATATATATTTGTGATTATAATACTTTTGGTTTCTTCATGATCCCACTAAAATGAATGGATCAAGGATTAAGGAACAAGGACATGATCTGTTCATTGGTTGTTCATGTTCTTAATACCTCCACCCTAAAACGATAGTTTTAATCAATAATTAATTTTTCATTGAAACCATACATGAATGATCGATCATTTAACCCATGATTTGTGGTGAAAAAATCTGATATAGAAGTTTGTGATCTACGACGACATTGTGAAGGTGCGATGAGAGCGCAATAAGAAACTGGCGGCTTCTGATGGAGGTTGTGATGAACAGAAGGCCACTGATAGGATGACTAGTGGAGAGGACACCACAAAGCATATGAGGGGGCCTAGTTATAGAGGGGCGCACAGTCATGGTCTTACAGGATCACACTTAAGGAGGATCGTGCAGTGGCGTATGTCGTGGGTATTGGATATGAGCTGTGGAAGGAGTCAGCGACGACCTCTATGGAATGAAAAGGTTCGGAGGTCGTTTTAGATGAGGACCCCATGGTAGTGGGGCCACATGACCTGGGGCTATGATACATTTCCATCTACATTGAGTGTGGTGGTTGCATTGGCCAGGAGTGCAAGGTCGTACCGTGAGCAGAACGAACCGACCCGTGTGCAATAGGGTGGGATGGGAGATCCAGGTCATAGTCCAGCAGCCCATCATCCCAGGAACATTAGACTTGGCCAATTGGATCTGGCCCAGACTAACCAGGTCAGGTAAACTAGGTTGGGTCGAGTCGGCTGGACCAGGTGAGGTTGGACCATAACCAGACTATGCCCTTTTTAATCAATTGTCCATATCATTCAAACCATGTTTCTATTTTATGATCTATTTGTGGCGATGTCACCCTTGAGACAAGGAGATACATTAGAGATACTATAAGGTAGTATTTTTGGATGTAGGTTTATGACCTATTGTCTTTATTAGTATGTTCAATCGGAACAAGTAGGATACTAGAGGAATCCTGCGACTGTAGTGAATATGTGACATGGGGGGCTGATTGACCCATTGATGCCCTATGATCCACTGAATAACCATGTTCCACTGACACTCTGTGTTCCATTAATGATCCCTTAACCATTCACGATCCATACTCCATCAATGATTTGTGTTCCCTCGACACTCCATGCAACACCGACACATATAGTCTCATAGAGTTTGGGAGATATGTGGACTACAACAGAAAATCATTCTATTCATTCTTTAGACTTTTTCATATGTGGGTTATCTATAATGAATATAGTTCATATTTTTCCTTTTTTGGTGTACATTGTGTATTTATTTTACGATGTAATTCATGTGTTTCCTTTGTTGTGTACTTCATGTATTTCATAGTGGTGTTCCATTGTGGTTTCAAGGACCCTACTGTGTATTTTTTTACTCAACTAAACACAATCTATTCCCACACATCTCATGTATTTTATAGATTAACGATTATTTTATGAAGTCCTTGGTGGATCAGGACCAAGTTGTTCTTAGAGATAGTCCCAATAGAGGAGGTGTTCTTCAACTACTTCAGAAAGATGTTTCTAGGCATACCCTTTAGGTAGGGTTTTATTTGGATGAGATTTAGGATCTTGTAATTTCCCTTTTGGTTGGGCCTTTATTTTGGACCAGTTTACGTTTTATTTTTTTGTTCTATTTTTGGTATCATAGAGGTATTCATGCTTGTTTACTTAGTGTTTTCAGTTCATCACTTTTGGATATGAAATAGGTACATGGGTACAAGTACTTTGGAAAATGGCTCTCATTTTTGGGATATGCCTACTCAGTGCAAGCCTTGAGCCCCTGTCCTATTGGAGGTGGGCGTGGGGTAGTCATGGAACATGCCCTAGGGGATATGTCATGAATATATTTGGGGATTTGGGTTACATGTATTTCATTTTTTTATCAAAGGAGGCCCTTCAGGGCTTTAGTTACCCAGTCATAATGTGAATTAATGATTCATAGTGTGAAAATTAGTCTCAAAGAATTAATATGACAACCAGAATAATATTATTTTATCTTAAAACCTCTATCATTCTACCAACTACATGTAGCTAGGGGAGTTCATTATTAGTGTTTTTAATAACTTTCTTATTATTTTTGTCTCAAACTTCTTGAGTTCTCTCTGTAATTATCTAAGGTGATATTCCTCTATTCACCTTGTGTTGTTTATATTATTTTGATCATGTTTCATCCAATTATACATTTAATTTTTTTTGATATTATATGAAATTCACTTTTATAATGTAATTTTGATGTTTTTTTGGCATTTTCATCGTGAAACATCATTTGATGGTTCTAAATTCCCTATGGTTAATGTGATTTGAGTTTTTCATTTTTATTTTGATCTTATTCATTGAATTTCTACACCCTGTGGGAAGGGGATTCACTAAATCTACATTATTTTATATTTAATAATAATATTATCATCAATTATATCATTTATTATTTATTTAATTAACCAAAAATATGAATAAACTTATAGAAGCAACGAAATGATATTTTTGAATATAGTGATTATATGTGTTTATGTCAAGTTAATAACATGCCTTATTTTTAGATATTTTTATATATATGATTATTTTATGTTTAAATAGATTTTATGTTTTTATAATTGTCTATATAATGAAAAGTTAGTAATTATTAATGTATAAAAATTTGGTTAGTTTAATATTAACAATTCCACTTGAAATTGATGGAATTTAAAATTAATCTGGGTTCATTTTAAATTAATTCATTTTTGTTTATAGTTTGTTACATAGTTTTATTGTGGTTGTTGCAAGTGAGAAATGATTATTTTAATTAAATATTATATACAATTGGATTTATGATAAATATAATTCATTAGTGAATGATTGTTTTCACACTTATAAATAAGGATTCCTTGGTTTAAGGGAAAACGATATCCTATTTTTTTTATAAATTTTTTTCTCTAGATGAGGAGATTTTTTCTTGTGATTTACTATGATTCTAGGATACATAAGGGTTTTATAAAAAATGGGTGGGGGTTTATTAAGATGTTGGTATTATTTTTCCCTAGCATCGACATTATTCATGTTCATATGCATGCTATTATTGGGGATGCCACCATGAATAGTGCATTGGGATAAATCTAGAACTGCATGTTTTTATTGCTAAATTATAAAAAACCATTATGTTAATGATTATATTATAATAGTTGGATGGATAGGTTTTTTTTTCTATAATATTTTCTACACATCATATTTCATTTGGTTTTTCATTGTTTATATATCAATAATAGTGTCATTGGACAAGACATAGAGTTCCCCTAATTATTTAAAGATGATGAAAATTGATTTCTTACCCATGTAGATAGATTCCTATTAGAATATTCATGACAATAATTCTTGATAAACCATGGATGTGGTTTCTTTAGGTTTTTAGTTCATGGTTCTAGTAAATAACTAATGGTATTATAAAATAGAAAATTTATAAAATTAATTGATAGTACACTGGAATATCATTGTGTACAAAGGATATATAGACTATAAAAATGTCATATAGCTATTTGAGAGATGATAAACACTATTGAGTCTAAGGATAGGGTGTTTCAAATATTATGGTTTTTGAGATATTTTTAAATTATTCATTAAAGTGATTTTATATGATTGAGAAATAATGTTGCTAGGTGAATCAATGACAGGTGACTATAATGTGTATTTTTTCCGATAACCATGTTTAATGAGGATTGGATGGTTAACTACTCTTAGTTTTCCCACACTCTTATCATTAGGGAAATTTATGATAGTACACCTGGTGGTTACAACCACCTTATATGTGTGAAGAGGGTTTTAATTTATTGTTTTTATTTCACACTAATCTATATTGGGATAGAGTCTCAAATGGATTACTATAGGTATGTTGTGTGTGACCTCTGATTTGTTGAGGTATAATTCATAATGCACAAGCTCTAGTGGATTCGGTAAACTATCCGGTCACTATATTGAGATGGTTTGTTGATGATGATATTATGTTATGAACATGGTACATTATGAGATGATTTTATGCACTAGTTGCATGTTATGTTAAAATTTCTATACATTATTTGGATGATTTATAAATTTCAAGAGAGATGGCATATGATGTGCAACATTGGGACACAATAGGAAACATGTGGGGATGTGGTAGTGGAGTACCTTCACAATATATTATGTTGTTGAATATATTAATATATATATATATTTAATACATAGTGAGACTGATATAATGTTGTTTAGAACATAAAATACCTATAAAAGTGATGAGGTTGTATCACATGAGTTTTCACTAGGCTTTAATATCATATCTTTAAAATTATCATGAGAGGATTCAATGAGTATCCTTTTATGTATACATTTAATTATATGCCTATATATATATATAAACATTTATCCAAGTAAACATGAGTGGTTTAGTGATTAAGATGTTTATTAGTTTTCCATAGAGATTTTTCTGAGCTATTTGTCCTTTGGGGTCTCTATTTTAGATTTTATTTTTCAATTTGTTGTTTCAGTAGTTGTTATTTCATTTAATTGAATTATATGATTGTATTTATATATTTTATCTTTGTTTTAGTTGGAATTAACTATTAGAAATATCTTATCTTTTTTATAATGTTCTCTTAGAATGTAATGCCTCCCAATTTTGTTTACCATAATCCCTATATAGTATTTCAATTTAGTGGCCAATTTGAGAAAGGGCTTTCGAAATCATTTTCTCCCTTTTATAACATTCCTCCTATTGGGGGGGGGGTATTGGGGGAAGGGGTTTATGAAATTGATTACGAAATATATAGTGTATTATTCTAATATATTTATTTTAATAAATTTAATGACACTATTTTTAACCTAAAATGAAAAAATCCACATTATATAGAAAAATATATGATATGAAATTAAAATAATTATTAATTTTTAGATAAAGTACTTCAATCAATGTAATAATTTATTTGTTACATTGGTTTAACAATTGAATATAGTGTGTATGTATTTAAGATAAGAACACCTATACAAATATTGGGAAAAATTCTAGGAAATGAAAAAAGGTTTTCATAAAAAAATAAACAAAATAAATATATAAAATAAAAAATAAAGTGAAAAATTAAAGTATGGAAAAAAAATAAATTCATTAAATTTAAATATGAAATATAATAAAATATAATATACAAATGAATGTTTCATTTTACTTGTCACATTATTATATATTCAAAGTTATTAGGAATTTTATTATTTACCAATGAAATATCTCTTTCAATCGATTTCAATAAGCATTGTTATAAATAAAAAATTAATAAATTGTATCAATTAAATTTCTTCTAAATGTATTTTAAATAAATTATTTAAAAAATCATATATCTAATGAATTTTAATAAAATTTATGCAATAATCATTATGGATAATATTTTATTAGAAATAAAATTCATTAAAAAATTATAATTGGTCATAATTTTTCTTTTTTAATATCAATTATTACTACCATCAAAACCCCAAAAAATCCATTTTATAAATAACTTTTTTGTTATAGATATCAAAAAAATAATTTTAATAAAACATTGAATTATTAGTGTGAATATAATTTTCTATTGAATAAATGGAATCAATATTTTCAATAAATACATGCAAAACATCATAATGAAATAAAAAGAACAATATTTTAATACTTGATTTTCCTATAAAAATTATAAAAAAATAATTTTTTTCATATTTTTAGAAAGAATGATTCAATTTTTATCAATGGTGAAACATTAAATGAAATATCACACATTATATATTATTATTTATCTAATAAATAATCTCAAATTTAAAATTACATAATAAAATAATACATTATAAATGATTTATCAGAAAGTAAAAATATGTGACATAAATTTATAAAATTATTGAAATAAAAAAATTCAAAGATCATTAAATATTGAATTATATATATTTTATGTTTTTATGAGAAACAAAAAAAATTATATGTTTTCCATTTATTTTACATTAAAAATTAATATGATTAAAATAGTTAGTAGAAATATTTTTTGATGTATTTTTTCTTTAGTGATTTATCTTGTAATGAATAATATTTGTGAATATAATAAGCATGAATGAACTAATATTTTATTTTTAAATGTTATTTTATGTTGCGAATAACTTCATTATGGTGTGATGAACTTTTCTAACAAATTTTATAGTGTATGTTTATATGGAATGATAAAACATATTTTCTTAAATTAAAATGTGATGATTTGTTATTGAAAAATAAATCGGTTAATAAAAATCGTTCTTTGAATCAGATAATATTGATTTGTTTTCATCTTATAAACATTATATAAATAATATTTTTACTATTTTGAAATAAATTCATCATGTATGACTTTGAGAAAAAATTAAAATTTTCCTATTATAAATAAACTATAAACAACTAAATTATATTAAATAAATGATAATTTAATTTATGAATATGATTTTTTATATAAATTTCATTATTCATAAAATATATAATTTAAAATCAATAAATTTCATTCTTTATTTGAGAGTAAGAGTTTGGATTTATAAAATGGGCAAGTACTACATGGGGTGAATTTATATTTATCTATAAATAATTTTTTTATTTTGTAATAATTGTATTCCATAATCATGAAATCTTGAATTTATTATCAATGAATTTTATTTTGAATAATATAAAATTTTAAAAATATATAATAAATATAATTATTATATATAAAAATTTATTATATATAAATCATGTTATATGAAAATTATTATATTTGGAGATGGATTTATTGAGTAATCATTATACATATATTTGAGATATTTGTATTCAATGGAATATTTATCAAGGGCCATTTTATATAAATATTATTTTGAATATGAATTTGTTATTTTATATTTTTGTAAAAAAAAACTGTTTTTTAAAAAGATAATAGGACTCATTATAATAAGGAACTGTACGTAAATCAACCCATAATTAACTGTTTAATCACATGGATTAAATTTTCAATCATTCCAATAATTATTAAGAATTACATATTTAGAGGATTAAAAATAAAAATAAAATTCCTAGGAAATAATAACAAAAAATGTCATTTAATTCCAAATTACTAGGTTCTTGTAATCAATCCCTTTCTTCATTTGGGAAACTATTATATTTTCATGTTTCTTCACTTCATTTAGAGTTATACTTCATACAAGCTCTAACTCATACTTAAACATAATGATAAAACAATTGAGACAGTGGTATGTGAAAAAATATTAGTAAGGTTATAAATGGAAACTAATTATTCGATATTTTCCTTTTTACAAAATAATCATTTATCTTAAAGTATTATCTTTTCCTAGAAATTATATTTTTACCTATGTATTTCATAACCCATTTCAAAACAATTCATAATGTAAAATGAATACATCATGATAATTTTTTCTAAAAGTACATTAAATTATTTCCTTGAATATAATTGTATCATCCTTAGGAGATAATAATTATTCATTTAAATAAAAATATAAATATCCTAACATATGAAATAAAAATATTCCATAAAAATACTACAACAACATGAACATGAAATATATCCATGGATACTAATATAAATATTTTAATCAATTAAAATAACGGATTTCATATTTAATGAATGAAAAATTTGAAACATCATAATCTTATAGTCAAGGACCTATGAAATGGAATAATAAACATAGCACCACATCCACATGCCAAAAAATCATAAAAAATAAGGAATGCATACACCAAATACCAAGTAATTTTTATCTAATGAGACATACCATTATGTCAATGTCCATTCTAATAGAAGGGACTAAATATTAATTTTCTAAAACAAATCCATTACTCATATTAATTTAATGAATAATAATACACTACATAATCAACATAAACATTCTTAGTAGAAAACTAGTATATTAAATGTCAGTATTTTCCCAAGTTAATAAATTGAAAATTATGATTGAAAAAAATTGTTAAAATTAGGGTTGATGATATTATTGGTCAATTCATATTATTTAATCATATGAATTTATAATGGATATTGAAATAGATAAAAAATATTATTTATTAATTAATTTTAATTTCACATTGAAAATATGTGAGAAAACCACTTTTATTATGTAAACCTTTTTTAAATGTTAAAAATTATTGAATAATGATTTTATATGTTTTTTAAAATCAATATCAAAATGTATAGGATTATTATAAATTTATGAAATTTATGAAATTAGGTGAATCCAATTTTTCCATATATGTTAAAAAATATTATTTTCACACAATTATTATGAAAAAGGAAAAATGATCTTTTTAGAAGTGGTTGAATATGATTATGTTGAATCCATTGTATATAAAGTCAAATGTATTTGAAATTGAAAGTTAAAATTTTTTATGTATATTAATGGACATTATTGATAATTTTAATAAACTTTATAAAGGATAGAGTATTTAATATATTTAAAACTATTCTGTAAATATAAGTGCATAACCTATTTGAAAACATTGATTCATAATATCATTGAATGAGACAATGTTAAATGGATTTATAATTCACAATAATTATTGTAAATGAGGGTTTAAATGAATCAAAAAATTATTTTATACACCTAACAAAGAATACATGTGGGGAAATTTTTATGATCTCAATGAAGGAAAATTTGGGTGAAGAATCACATACCTCAATTGATAACTTCTTTTAAACACAATTTAACTCATATATAACAAAAAAAATATTAATTTTCCAGTTGTTCAATGAATATTTTAAAATTTATTACCCTTAAAATATTCCATTTATATAATTTATCAAAAAATTAAATACAGTTACAAATTAATTTAAATTCAATGTTGAATATTTTAATTATGTTCAGTTTATCATACCCACAAACATTTATTAGATATTTATGTTTAACTTTGTCTTCATTACATGGACTTAAATATTTAAAAATGGTTATAATTATCATTTTTTAAAATTAAATATAATTTCAAAACTAAACAAGCAAAAAAATAATGAAAAATGAGTAACATCATTTCATACATATGGTAACCCACACTTATGAGTAAACAACGTTTTAATTTTTATACTAGGTGGAAAAATGACGAATATCATATACATCACTTAGAGAATCATAAATATGTTATATATAAAATATTTAATTATATTTTTATCCCCATAACCATCCATTTATTGATTAATAAAAATTGAATCATGTCACATCATTGTCGTGGATGTCCAGGCGTACTGAAAATGTATATTATAATTTTTCAATGGAGGAAGGGATAGAAGTTATGTAAAAAAATTTTATTATAGAAAAATAATTAGTTAATAAATATCATATATATTTTATTGATCCATTATTTAACTAATCATATGATATACTATTTGAAAAAAATAATGTCTTCTCATCCTAGAGTTATTTTTTCATACATACACATAAGTGAAGTGTCCATTGTACATTGTATTGAGAACATCTAAATGACTAATGAATAAATGTTTTATCTTTTCAGTATATCATGATGCTAATATATTACTATTTTACAAATGAGGATCTAGGGAAAATTAACTAATTTGAATTATTTATTGATAAGTCATCTATATAAGTACATCCATTATTGGAGTCACATCCATTGTTTTTGAAAAAAACATTTTTGAGTATACTAGCTTGGATTTTTTGATTAATGAAGTCCATAAAATAGTTGAAATAAAAATTATGTAAATATTTTCAGTCATATTAATATGAATGACAATTTTCCACGGTGTTCAATAACAAAATTATTTTTTATAAATTTTTTTGACATGTTTGATGGATTGTAATAACCATGTAAATTGTATCATTTCATGATAGTAGATTGAGAAAATTATGTTGATAAAATATGTGTGTTAAAATTTTAATGAATAATTTTGATAATAAGTGTAATTACAATATCAATGTAATATGATACTATGTTATGATGATTTTAAACTGTGATGAGCATATAAAATGTGTTCATAATTTTTACAATAAAAATATGATGAAGAATATCGTACATATTATTTACTGTGTAATATGATTTTCTCTTAGGAGAAAAATTAGTCATCCCTTGTCCAACTAAAGACCCACCCCAACCACACATGTTGGTGAATGTTAGTTGACTATGTGGGAGTTTGGTTTTCATGGAAAGCGTTGGGTGGTAGGGGTGAACTACTTTTGGAAAAGCATGCATAGTGTCCACATATTGTGTACAGTGGTGAGTAGAGGAACTATCTAAGGAAACATAGTTGCATAGTGGATCTGAAATACATGATTTATATAATAATCAAATACTATAAATCATTAAACTCAGATGAATGAAAAATATAATGAATTATAATTAATGTTTTGGATCATGGCTAAGCACTAGATTGATTTTTGATATGTGATGAAAAAAAATCTTCACCCATCACAAAAACATATTTGTAATGGTGTATCCATCCAATTTATCTTCTATATGTCATTCTATAATATCACACTTCAAATCCAACCCCATAGTGATGTTTTTCTATGATATTAACGTCTATAATCCAATGTACTTACATCCAGCCAACTCCAGTTATCAATCTAAGAGAGTAAATAATTCCACATTCATGTGTTACTTTCATTAGACCATCACATATCATAAAAAAATTGTGTGATTATCAATGTGAAAAATATTTCTCCATGAATGACAAGCAATTTTTAGTAGATTATTATGGATTACATGATCATTTATCAAATAATATATTTCATGAAGTATTTGATCATGTGAACCCATAATTACTTAATATTTGACATTCCATTTTATTGAAAATTCTATAATTTTTAGTATTCAAAATAATTTTGATTTTCTAAGATCATTGGAGATACTAATATAGATACATGACTTAGTGAGAAAATTAAAGATTACTCATCTATAATACCGGGGTATTAAAGAGGGGTTTCACAACTGTTTAATTATTATTTGGAGTGTGCACTCTCTTTCTCCATCAACAGAAAAAATTAATCTTCTTAAAGATACTATATTTCAAGAATAAATCGGATCATTACAAATTTTCATGATTGAGAGACTATTGATACATCTATAAAATGATAGTGGGAATCCCTTGAGCATTTTTAATGCAACAGAGATATAACAATGAGCCAAAAATTCTTTTTTATAGAGATTTTATGGGACTTTATAGAAATAAAAAGAATTATTTTTCTATGTATATAACTCACATGAATATGTTTCTAGGATATATATAATAATAATGAATTTTAGACAATCTTGTGTGATCCTTAATTCATGAATTAACTAAGCCTCCTCTTACATTACATGTGAAAATATCCATTGAGATAGCATGAACATGTACAACTGCACAATGGAGAAGAATAAGAAGAACTTCCTAATAATCCATGATTTTTGGTATGAATAACATAAAACCTTCATGAAAATTGTTTTTAGTGACTTTTTATATACTAATGAATATATATAGTGTAAAGTAGTAATGGATAACTAAATAATGATGTTGTGACTTCATCAGCAGAAGGAATAATTTTCCAAGAATTGCTTCACTAAGGAAATTAACCCTATACCGGTGATCATAATTATTAATAATGACCGAAAAATGTGATATTTTATTATTTATGTTACTGAACAAGTTTACATGATCATTACATATAATCTTGTGATATTGTGGTGGAGGTAAAACTTATGGTTCTTTAAATTATACTAGTATTATGTAATTATATTACTATCATTGGATTTAATTTCAATAAATAATTTTTTGATTTCTGTCTCTAACATATCTCTGAAAATGATATTACAGTTTATGTATATAACCAATTAATGGGAAATTTCAATTTGGGTTTCAAAATATCAATGGTTGTAATTAATTTTTGATAGATTAAATACTCAATTTTGGGGTGTGTAACAAACATGGAACAGAATTGGTCTTTTTACCAAACCCCTAAAATATCATGTGATAAGCATCATTTACATTATTCATTACTTATGGAATGGACATCATTTGGATTTAATTATATCCACTCATCTGAATATGTGAGAATTGCTAAACAAAAATGGGGTATAAGTAAAAGGAAAAATATATAAATTATCTCACCCATGACTCCCACTAATTATGATTCCTTGATTTACTAAGTAGTTTATATTAGATGTAAAAAGATATAGAAAATGATTATTCAATAAAAACATTCCTCAGTATATGAATTCTAATGATGTTATCATAACAAAATTTGTATGATTTATTTTAATGTGGTATAATAATAATTAAACTTCAATGAAATTGATTAATACTTATTCCTCTTTTTTTGATATCCTTATTTCAACGGTGTTTAATTAATATTATGTATATTAACATGGCCACACCATGGATTAAAGCCATGGGATTGGAGGTTTAATGTGAGAGTTGGGTAGTGTATTGAGAGAAAATATATCTTCAGTTCTTTTATGAAAAGGGTGATGTGAGTCCATTTCATCAGAATGTATTAATTACAGTTTTATAATAATTCTATATTAATGTGGTGGGGATGTCATATAAAAAATTCCATGTTGTAAAAACAATGATCATGAATTATATGATAAACAATTTTCCATCATCTTGTGTAAATATAATTATTTTAGGGGTTTCTAATGTTTTAAATATTATTTACATTTATTAAATATAATATTTTCCATATTCAGTTCTATATACATATCTTGATTTTACTGGAAACAATATAAAAATGGATTTCATATCTATTTTATTTTACAATCACATATAAATTACAATTTTAAATAAAAATAATAAAACAATATACTTCATTGAAAAACTATTACATATAATATTTTAAATATAATTTACTATATATTTATATTACTTGTGGACGTGTTGCATCAATGTTTCATAAATATAAATGTAATTATACCATATATGATAATTAAAAATTAATGTCTATTAAAAATTATATTATTATTAATTGATTTTATCATATAAAATCACTCATATTTCATTTTTATTTATATATAAATTTTAAAAATATAATAAGTGAGAGGGATTATGATTTTTAAATCTTCTAATAATTGAATTATATAATGGAATGATTCCCTAATATACCATATTTTTAATGATAGGATTATTTTTATTGCGAAAAATCCATCCAATGAAATAATTTTATGATTTTATAGATTATTAGACCATATCCCATAGTATTAAAACTATTTTACCCATATCATGAATTACAATGGTGGTAAACTATTACCATGATTACTATTCATTCTGACTATAAATGAAAATATATTTATTAAGTAATTTTAATATTTAAAATATAAATAATCAATTCATTTTATAATATTTTTTTTCATATTTTGTATTTGATAATTTAAATATATATTTATAAAGCCCAATGAAAAATATTTTATTTATAATTAAATGATTTAAAGATGATTGATTTTTATAAAATAAAAATTGATAATATTTATTCTAATATAATTAATTGAATTATTTTTAATAACATAAACATAAACTAAATTTAAAAAAATAAGAATAAACCAACGGAATATTCAAATTATATTATCCTAAATTTATGATTTTAGAGTTTTTGAATAATATTTATATCACCAATAATAAAATATAAAAAATTTTGTGAAAAATCTAAAAACATTATTATAGTAATTTTTAAATGTTGATTTCATAAATAATTCAATTTTTTATAATATATTATTTTAATGTTCATGAAAATAAACATAATATCCAAGTAAAATTTAAGGAACTGACCTTACGAATTTTATATTATAGTGTAATTTATTTTTAAATAACATTTATACAATCCAGAGGATGTTTTATGCTTACATTTTTACAAAATTTGGAAACAATCTTAATCTCTAAAATCACACATTACACATAGAAACTATTACATTTTATCGACTATCCCATAGATAATATTTTTAAACTAAAACATGGTTTTAAATCATGATAAATCTTCAACACTTTCAAATTTACAACATTATTGATTCAACACTTCCTTAACCATTTTGAAAATAATTATTCAAGTCTATGATGAGAACTGACATCTCAGTAAGGGACATATGAAGAAGAAAATTTATTAGTATAATGAAAAATGTGAAAACACATGTGATGTTAACCTTTATCGTCATATTACATCTCTTATATAAACATTTTCACATGAAAAAACAAAAAAAACTTGAAAAATTACATTAAAAGAAATTTCTCTATTAATAAAAAACCCTTTATAAAACATAGTGGACCATATTCACTAACTCTTTTAAAAACACATACAATAGGAATAACCATATGAAAAAATTTCAATATAAATCTCTAGAGAACAAAATTATTACCCAATTAATTTGAGAGATATAATTTGGCTCACCCTTTGTATAAATAACATCATTAAAATCGATTATTCATGACCTATAATGGGGCTCAACCCTTTATATGAGCTATATCGGTCTCACCTGTGTGCCATAATGTTTTGTATCCCATCATATAAGTTATATCATGCTCACCCATGATATACAATGGGAATTAAACCATCACATAAGCTACATCACGATCACCCTTTGTTATATAGTCCTCAGTTAATATATGATGATTAGAAATTTTTATGATTGAACCTTTTCAACATATTACCCTTTTCAAAACTCTTTTAAATAAAAATGCATATGGATATCAAAATACCCATTAACTTTATATTTGACATTTAATATAAAAAAATTCACATTTAAAAGAAAAAATATTATTTAAAAATAACCATTGAAAATTTTAAAGGAAACATCAAATTATTAAATTTTTATGATAATGGTAAATTCCACTAAATCCATATAAGTTAAAAAAACATTCGATCATTATTTCTTATGGGAGAAGACATAATGTACCATGTTCAATAAATGCTAAAAAAATTCCATTAAAATAGTATTGTAAGAACTCAAACATTATATAATTTACATTAAAAAAATATATATGGTAAAATTAATATCATGTTTGAAACCCTTTTTGAGAAATGGAAATTGAAGAAGAATATATTTTTAATATAATCCTAAATAAGAAAGTTTTTAAATGAAAATACCTTAACACAATTTTGATAATCATGGATGTCCATTATGTTCCAGAGTAATAATAATTTGTTAATTTTATACATTTTAATTATATATTTTATGTCCATTATTAATTTTATATCACTTATTAACATGTTATATTCAATTACATAATCATTTAAATTCAAATTGATCATTTTGATATTATTTAGTACATACGTCCAAAATGTCTTCAGTAAATTTATTATGGTAACAATGGCCATTATTCTACCATATAAATAAAAATTATCATTAAATATTTTTCATTTTTATTTATAAATTATTAATTAATATCAAATAATTAAAGATCATTTTAAAAAATAAACAACATTACAACCATGGAGGCGATTCATCATATTCACGCATGAGTAACATTTACATTTTTCAAATACCAAAATAGAACAGAGGTATATATTAGATTATCATTAAATAATTATCATTTACTAATAATTATTTCTATTTATTATTAAAATGTATTTATATATGACTTCCATGTGATGTGGTGATTAAAAATGAGTATCATCACATCATGGGGGTTATAGTCCCCATGTATGCATGAACGACATTTTCAAATTTCAGTGGATTGAAGTGTAGTAATTAAAATTTAATATAATCATTATATAATGACTAATATGATATTATTATTATATATAAAGATAAATTCCATTATTATCATTATTTTTGAGACCTTGTGATGGAAGATTAATAATATTGGTTTGCGAGGTGGAAGTCCGTTGTACACACGAATGATGGTTTAGTTTCTTATTTTATTTGAATGGATATGGATATAAGACATCAAAGGAATGTAATAAAATATTATTATATTTATTTTACATGATTTATTATTTTATCATGGTTTAATATTTTTTAGGGATATTGAAGAACTAAAAAAACCATAACATAATGATGAAAACTATACCTCTTCTTTATAAAACCTCATTTGATTAACACTATAAGAAATATATGATTTTTATTCATCAAAAAAGACTTATATAATTATTGGGGGGATTTTATAAAGTTATTTTTTATGTATTTTATAATATTTAATAAATTTTATGTCTGATGAAACAAGAAGAAGAGGTTCCCTTTTATATGAGAGTGGAGGCACACTCTTTTAATTTATCAAAGTATTAAATTAATATTAATTAATTTTTACATTCAAATGGATAAAAAATAATTTATTTATTATATATTATGTATATGGTTCCAATTACCCTCATAAAATAAAAACATTCATGTTATCACATTATTTATACTTATATCTTTTGGTTTTAAAACATATTTATCCCCTTTTACTCTTATCCTGAATACCTGCATATATATTTATTGAGGGTAAATATAGTTACTGTTAATGATAAAATAACCACAAATGGACCATGTTTTATTTTTTAAACTATATCCTAATATCATTGTGGTGTTTTTTTATTTTTCATAATTTGATATTATTTATTAAAATATTATTTTCTATAAACTATATATAATGTCAATTTTTAGAGCTACTAATTACGTTGTATTTAATATTATATATAAAGATTATTAAATTTGAAAAAATAATTCATTATTATATCCTTATAATGTTATGGGAATATAATAAATTAATTTACAAGATTAGTTAACTCAATTGTTTTATTTCAATATTTTAAATATCAATTATTTGATATTTTACATTAATTTAATATTTATTTCATCATTGTTGTGAACTATTTTGTTGAAATTAAATCATAAATAATCCTAAAAATTAACAAAATGGTGATTATAAATATATATATGATTGATATATAGTATTTATTTTTTAATATACCCTCTGTATAATACCATATGAAAAATATTACACTTATTAACAAAATCATTGTTACATATTTTACATTTCTTTAAAATACTATTAATGTTATAATCACATCCATGTGGATTTAAAGGTTTGATAATTTAGTTAATGGACTATTATGGAGGATATATAATCAAATATTATGTTTTATCTATGATTTTGTGTAATTTTAATGTTCTTATAATTTTATTTTTAACCTAAAATATTTTATTTACCCTTTAGATTTGTATTAATAATTACTAAGGTTAATATTCATATTATCTAAATATAAAGGGACCTATTTACTAAATTTGTATCAACATATTAAAAATATGAAACCCATCATTAAAAATTCAATTCATAGAATCTATATAATTGCACTAAAAAATAATCCATCAATACCAAGCAGAAAATAGTTATCCTGATGATACTGTTTAAAATGGGAAATTTCATATAAAAAATAATGTATAAAAACAAAAAAAAATTGTTTTTTTTAAATCAAAATGAAATATTGAAAATATAAAAACAATCAATCACTTATTTTTTCTTTTTTTTGTAAATTAATAAAATTATTTTTCAATTAAAAATAATACATCATGTTATTCATTGAAAAATAATTATTTTCATAAAATTATAAACAATTTAACCAATGATAATTTTTATGTTCATAATGTAAAACTCAAATTAATATTTTCAAATTAGAACTATATAATTTTAAAATAATAATTTTATAGAAAATCTTATAAAAATGAATTTAATAGGACAATTAGATTTTTGAATTCGAGGATTTCATAATACATTTATAATGAATATAAATACCTAATTAAATAATAAGAATAAATATTAGAATGATTTTTTCTATCTTTACATGTGCAGTTCCATACCCCCATTTTATATTACATCCTAAAAATTTTGAACTCGATCATGGTAATAATGTTTTGAATTTTAAAAATACTTTTTTTTCAAATCCCAATTCTTTAAATGGTATAATAAAGAATCCTATTGAAAATAGATTACGGAAAGTACAATGATCATCTGGATTTACACATATTAGGTATACACATATTAGAACAATACTAGGACTTGAAAACAAGTTTTTTTGAAGATAAAAATAACTCCCACAAAATGATAGTGATTTATAAACAACATGGTCGTGATAAAGGTATCCATTACAAAATGATAAATATATTATGGCTTAAAAGGTAATATATTTCTTATTAAGAAAATTAAACAAATAATAATATTTATTTTAAAATAATTTTCCGACAGTAGATGAATTGATCATTATGTATACAAATACTTTAAGGAAATATAAATAATTAAAAAGATGAATTTACTCCATTAATCAGTTTCCATAAAAATATCATATCTTATTCAAATAATCATCATTAAATATGATATTTTCATGCATAAAACACATTAATAAACTTCCATAGATCACAAAAAATGAAAACAAAATAACAATATGTTCTTTATATATTTTAAGTTAAAAAACCAAATTTTTAGAACATGATATGATAATTACCAAAATGAATAACCATTAGAATAAATAAAAACAAAGTTAATCTTTAAAATTTAACAATAATTCCTAATTATCAACATATCTCATTCTAAAAATTAATATTGTTAAAATTACTTGAAAATAATATTTAATAAGTTGGAAACCAAATAACTAAAATGATTTGATAAAAAATTATTTTAATATTAATTTTTACATTAATCTAAAGATAAAATCAATTAGTATTTAAGTATCATACAAAAATGTGAATGATCAATACATATAATTTCCATGATATTCAAAAAATATCCATAAATAACAAAAAAAATTACAAGAATCCAATAAAATCACATATTCTTCCAAATGATTATTTGTCATTTACTCTTAAAAAAATTCATAATTTTATTCATACCATAATTACATAATGTTTCAGAAATTTGTCAATAAAACCTAATTACCTCAACATAAAATAAATTTTATAGCCTAATGGTTTCTATTAATCTTATATCAATATGACTATGTACATTCTTCCACAAATAAGACATTTTATTTTACATAAGGATTGCATATAACATAACCAAAAACTCAACTCAAAAAGAATATCATTACCCACCTTAAAAGTTAATCACTTGTACATTCAAATGGGATTGTTTAAAAATTTGATAATATAATCAACATTAATGATTTAAACCCATGATGGTATAAATAAATCATATGGAAACCTATCAACATAACATCATAATCTTCATTGATTCCTAAACACTTCTCTATTACAAACTATATGGACCAAGCTATATGTATTAATTATTCTAGTGTATTTGAGATAGAAGTAAAACTTCTATAATACAAAAATATATTCAGTTTACATTATAAATGAATTAGAAAAAAACTAATGTACTAACCTGATACATTAATAAGTGCAAATAAATAATTAGTATAAAATTTTCAAAGGATATTTTTTAAAATAAATCATGTTATCTTTTAATGATAAAACATCACTATTTTCATCTTAACATCAGATTTATTCCTATTCATCCATAAAATATGTGATTATTTTTGGTAATTTTGGTTGATCACTAAATGTTTATTAAGGGATCTAAAAACAAGATATCCATTAGTTCGTGAAAAAAATATAAACCAATGTAATGTTTACATTTTCCATCAATGTTTTAGAGAATACAAAACTTTCTACATAAAAACACACACAATTTTATATTTAAAGAATAAATTTAGACCCCATACAGAGAAAACAACACCTTTTAGAACCATAGGACATCATATTCATTAATCCCTATCTACACCATTTCAATTAGAATGACTATATGGCCCACATCAAATATTATTCTTCAGATACCATAATCATTAGACAATTTATTTGAGAGAAATATTGGGTATCACCCGACCCATAATATATATCAGGATCACCAATTTTGCTTTAGATATAATTGTGGAAACCCCATTATATAGGCTATATTGGGATCACCTATAAGCTATAAGGGGGGTCAACTCATCATATCAGTTTAACCTTGCTAACCCACGAGCTATAATGGGAAGAATTTTTCATATATGTTGTATCTAGATCACCCAGTTTTCATAAAATGATAATGTAGCATATCACGATTTAAAATTTGAATGATTTCACATTTTCATAATAAAACCCTTCAAAAATTATTTTCAATAAAAACAAATTTCTATATGAAAATAACCATTTTCTTCTAGGGTGAATTATACTATTGAAAAACATCACACATCATAAAGAAACCAAATTTCATCATAAATAATAATGTAAGATATTTTGTAATCGTAAAATAATTAAATTGTAATGATAATGGGAAATATTTCTCATGAGATATAATTAAAAAACCATTTTTTCTGTATTTTTCTTAGAAATGTAACAAATTACGTCATTTAGAAAAATATATATAGATTCATTCTAAACCATTGTTGTGAAAATTAAAACAAAGTAAAATTAAATTTAAAAATTCAATGGAAAATATTAAAATATAATATATTTTTTGAATACATGTACATTGGAAAAAAAATAGTGTTTTAAGAAAAAATATATGAAGATAACTTAAAAAATAAAATTCATTTTCTCTAGCCTAATTCATCAGGTAGGTCCTTTATCCATATAAATAATAATAATTTTTTATTTTAATCTTTTTTATGAACCATTTTTATGTTCATTATTATTTTTATACCTTTGATGACAATTATTTATATAATTATATAATCAGTGGAATTCATGTTGTACTTTTTGAAAAAAATTTGTACTAAAGTCCAAAATGGATTCAATAATTTTACTAAGGAAACAGAGGTCATTATTCCACCATCTACAATATAATAATCATGAGAAAATTATCATTTATATATATATATAACTTATTATTTTTAACCCACTAAATATATAAGGTTATGTGAAATAAACTACATTACAATCACTGAGTCGGTAGGTCGTACCTACCCATATATAGAGTTTCAATTTTTTTGCATTATTTATGGAAAAACTATATATTTTTATTATATCATTCTATAATGATAATATTATCACAAATTGATGAATAATTATTCAAATATTCTAACATATATCATCCATGTGATTTTTTATGAAAAAAAGTCTCATTGCCTTGTGGAGGAGGTACTCCACACGTGAGCAATATCAACATTATAATTAATTAGTAAATGGAATGGTATGAATGTAAATAATATATTATAATTTAATAATGATAAATATATCATTAATATAATATATAATAATTAATTAAATTATTATAACATGGCTTTATAATAAAGATATAAAACTAACTACATCTTTTTGTGAGGGTGTAGTCCGCTGTATAGAAGAATGATGGTTTCTATTCCCATTTTATAAAAGTGGTAGAGATATAAATAATTAAAATAAAATAATAAAAATATAATTATATTTATTATAATTATTTTTTTATTTTATCATGGTGAAAAATTTGTTAAGGTTTTTAGATGAAGAAACAAAACTAAAACATGAAGTATTAATCTATACCTCTTTTGTAGAAAACTTCATTTTCATAACACCATATGACCTATAAAATTACTAATCATCCCAAAAACAGAAATATATAATAATGGGATGTATTCTATCTTGGTATTTGGGTATGTTATTTCTGAAATAAATGATTATTTAAGTGCGAGTAAATTGGAAGAATATGTTCTCTATTACAAGACAGGGGAGGGGCACTCTGGGATTTTCCAAAAATATTAAAATATTATAAATTATAAAAATAAGTAAAATTGGGTCCAAAAACGAAAATATAGAATATAATAGTAGTAAATTAAATAATTACATCGTAAAAGAAAAATTATATATGTTTTCAAAATATTTATACTATTACCTTTTGGTATTAAACACTATTTGACCCATTTAACTCTTACTGTTACAACATCGATTTTTACTATTTGAGGATAAATATAGTTTTAATAAAATAAAAAAATACACATAAATAGACCATGTTTATTCATTATAGCTTTATCACAATAATTTGGACATATTTATGTATTTTTAAATTTTAACTCATTTAAAAAAATATAATATACTAAAAACTATTCATAATGTATATTTTTAGAACTTTTCATTACATTATCATTAATTGTATCAATAAATTATATAAAATTAAAAAACTATTATTATATCACTAACAATAATTATCATCTATAAAATTATTCTATAACATTTTTTCTCTACAATTGTATTAATTTTAATATTTTTATTAACAATTAATTAGTTTTTGTATAAATTAAATAAATAATGCATCAGTGTTGTCAAATTATTTAAGGTAATCATATATCCAAAAAGATTAAAAAATAATATACTATGATCAAGATAAATATTTTATAATTATAAATAATAATTATAGACATACATATCTTTTGGATAACGCCATATTACAAATATTACACTTATTAAAAAGCAATGTTGTGAAATTTTTTACATTTATTTAGTTAAAATATTATAAAGGACATACCCTAATCCATGTGAGAAACAAAAGATTTAAAATTGTAAATTGGACACTTAGGGTTATATATACTCGTACTATAATATTTATGTATTTGTTCCGTATTTTAATAGATCATATTATTTTATTTTTACCCAAAACTATATGTTTTACACTTTATTGTAGAAAAACAATATCTATGTTTACCAGTCATCTTATCCAAAAATAAAGGTGACCTATTTCAAAAAAAAATTAAATATTTATTTCAAATATGCAATAATGTTTCCAAAATTAAAAACATATAAGTACATTAATTTATTTTTAAATTAAACTAAAAAAATAAAATAAAAAAACAATTAATAAAAACGTTATTTATCCATTTCAATACATTAAAATGAAATATAATTTTCTATAAAAACACTATTTTCAATATTTATTGGGAAATCATTTTATTCAAAAAAAATACTCTATAAATTTTAATATGGTGAATTTATAAATTATATTAAATTTATCAAATTAAAGTTATATCATTTGAAAATTATACTATTATATAAAATCATATAATAAAAGAGTTTAATATAACAATATCCATTTTTATATTGACAATTACACAGTATATTTATAACGAATAAAACTACATTATTCAGTGTTACTAATAAATATTAAAATGTTTATTCTATACTTATCTGTATTGTAAAAAAAATCAATAATCCCCATTGAAGAATAAAATTTATTTCTGATGTTTAAAACAAATTTATCCTCAATAATTATATATTAACAACCATTAGTATAATGTTAAATTATTTTATTCAATATATGATCTGTAAATATAAATTAAATATATTATATATAGGTATTAACACAAATTATATTGATTTAAATAATTTTTTTACTGAAATCATTATTCTGATGAATATATCATTTATCTATTACGATTGTAGTTGAAATTGACTAATTATTTCATACTAATTGGCTAGTACACAGTTATTATGGAAGAAACCTTGCATTTATTTCATAATTTGATTTCTCCTATTCAAACTAAGTAATCCAATGACAAGGTTATTATAACGACCCCAAAGCCAATAACCTGGAGTGGATTTTTTTATTATTACAATGGAATAAATATAAGGAATAAAATACTCAAGGATTTAATAGATCATTATTATTGGTAAACTAAATACATAACTTATTCCTAAATAATATTTCAAAACAAAAAAGTATGAAATGGTTTTTTTCTAGAATTCCATTATTCCCTCATCCATATCCTTGAATTTCATTCATAGCACACTTCCCTGATTCCTCGTAAAGGAAATAAAATAAGGGTGAGTTAAAATTATTATTAAGAGTTTTGTAAATAATAATATATCCGGAGTAAATGAATAGTAATGAATATAGAATAGTAAATATGTCATTTTAAATTACAATACATATATTCCAATTAATAAATAACATTAGTACCGAGAATAGATATGGAATAATCAATATATAATGTTAAATAAATGAAACAAATTCATTTGAGTTAATAAAATGAAAATGAAATAAATCGAGATGTCATTGTGAAAATATCATTAATAATAATAATTTAATTTTTAATGAAGAAAATTCTTAATTATTATATTTAACCATATCAAGCATCTTGATACATCACCTATAAAAACACTTCACATGATCGGTTAAAACTGATGCATAGGGATAAACTGGAGTCCCCTTTAATTTAAGATAGAAAATTGATTCATATCACAAGAGTAATGATTAATCAAGGGGATATCCATAACTAATCACCACCTGTATTTTTAAGTCCAATTCAATGGTTATATATCAAAGGATATATTTTATTCATGAAAATATTAATTTTCCAAATATTTCTATATTGATCAAGGAATAATGATTAGAAATTATTTCCCAAGTCAATCATATAATATAAAAAAATGAATAAATGGTAAACGGCTTATGTAATAGTCAAATCCATGATAAATAATATGGAATTTTATGGGAAATTTAATTTCAATGATTAATGAGAAAGTTAATATATAAAATGAATATTAACGATTCGAGAAATTATTTAATATAGATAATGTTATTAATTTCTATGGTTATACTGATTGAAAACCATTGAGTGAAATAATATGGATCATATCAATTCAAAATATCCCTATTGAATTAAAATTAAAATAAATGGATGAAGTTATTAAGGAATAACTATAAATTAAAAAATGTCATTAAAATTTTATTTAGAAAAATATCATTTTAACATTGAAAAATGTAATCTAAAAATTCATATTTTTTTGGACATACTATTTATTGAAAATAACCATTGAAAAATATAAAAGAATACATAAAACATTGAGTGTTCATAGTGTTATTAATTCTCATATAGGTTTAACATTATAAAACCATGATTCCTTTCAATTTTTGTTATAAAATTGAAATAGTTATTGTTTATAAAAAATATTTATATTCCATTCAAATTTTACAAAAAATTCAACAAGTACAAAAAGGAAACCAATTCAAATTTTTTAAAATTTATGATCATTTTTAATTTTTTAGGATGCATGATATTGGGAAATGGATTTTTAAACGATGAGAAACATGATTTCATATTTCATAAAATAAATTTTCTCAATTATTTGAAGTACCATTAAGATGAATATGGTACTATTAGTTGAATAAATAATGAATGACTATATTATTGTAAAATTAATGAATTTTATTATAAAATGATATAATAATTTCCTTCAATGTAAATTCACGTATAAACAATCTGAATTAAAATTTTATTGTGAAGTAAACCCTTACAATGATCTCAAATATTAATTTAGATTTAATAAATGAACCAATTATGTCTATCAAATGAAAAAAATACATGTTGAAATATATTATAGGATATTTAAATTTTTTTAAACTCAAAATCATATAATTTAAAAGAAAATAATGAAGTAATATAAGACAACAAACTGATATTGAGTTATGATATGTTTACCAGTTGGTAATTTTAATATCGAACCAGCATAGATGAAATAATAAAAATTAAATAGTAATATACAATGAATTATTATTTATTATTGATATTACATCGAAAAATAGTATATACACTAGATGAATGAAATTAAGTTCATAATATTATAATACGCCTCAATGAATAGATATTTTGACAAAGTTATTTACCTCCTGCTTTCTTCAAGAAGATCGTTCTTTAACCATATGTATATTTTTTTTACGAATGTTATTATTTTTTTCCAAAACAATATTAATATTTATAATATCATATATGATCCTATTATAACCTTTTACCACCCATTTGCTCACAATATTTTGTTATTTTCATTATTTCATGTGTTATCTGCCCTTTTTCATATTCATGTTTTAATGTGAAATATCCAAATATAGAGAATATTACATAGATACATCATGTCTAGAATGATAATAATTATATTAATATAATTATTTTAAATTTATAAAATATTACAATCATAATTTTAATTTTTAAATTGAAA
This sequence comes from Viscum album, assembly GCA_963277665.1. Lineage (NCBI taxonomy): Eukaryota > Viridiplantae > Streptophyta > Magnoliopsida > Santalales > Viscaceae > Viscum > Viscum album. The sequence goes on from OY728127.1 coordinate 962,297,131, forward strand.
ATGTATCACCTCACTTTATGGAGACTATAAAACAAATGTACACACGAGCGATGTAATCATTTATGTAACAAGTGAAAGGTTATGAATGTAGGTAATAATTTAATTTTTAATAATAAATACATTATAATATATATCATAGTTATTAATTTAATTTTTCATTATTTCATTCCATGTGAATAATGTGGGAAAAATAATCACACTGCTTTCTAAGGCTATAGTATGTCGTACTCACTTGCAACGCTATCATATTTAAAAAATAATGAAATGTAAGAAGCAATATGTTATATTTTCTATAAATAATCCAAATAATATCAATATATATATATATATATATATATATATATATTAAATCCATCATTAATTATAATCATGTGATGCATTCATGGAAAACAATTTACATTGGTTTGTGAGGTGGTAGTCCCCCAAATAAAAGATCAATGATTTCATTTCCCACTTGATAAGGGAGGATATCAAGTTTTTCTTGAAATTAATATAATAAAATAGTAGTATATAAGATATGTTGGAATAATTATAATATATTTTTTAAATAATATTCGAATGATATCTAATATGAAATAAAATGGAAGCAATCAATTTAGTAAGATACATCTTCTTAACACAACTTCCTTAGCTTTGAAAAAACCACTTCATAAAATGACATTTTGATAAAACCATGTTATCTACGATGATGGTAGGGTTGTAATTAAATTATTATGATTTTTATTTTCTTAACTCAATGGATTTTGATGTGTGAATATGGGATGGGATTTGGTGGCCTTTTATTAGTGAGGGAGAGTGCAGAAAGTGAAATTTTGAAAAGATTCAATTACTCCCATGACTTCATCATGACATAAGTCTAAAAAATGGTTAATTTTTGACCATTATTGTAAATAAGGTCTATATATGTCCAAATAATGGATCTTGAAAAACATGGTAATGAATATATATCAATTTTATTCATAGTTTAACACCTATTAAGACCATTTTACCTAATCCAATGTAAATAATTTTTTATTTTTAACATATAGTTATGGTAAAAATATAGGTATAAAAAAATTATAAAATATAAATTATGAGGATCAAAAATATTTATTCCATATTGATACATTAAATTAAAAATAGTTGTAGAATCCAATTTAATATTATTCCCATAGATTTGATGAAAATGTTGGTTTCCAAGGAGAAAATTTTCATTAGTGTAGATGGTATTAATATAAAAATTAAATTTTACATTTATTCTAATGACATCAATTTCACTAAATAAAAAATAATTAATCTTATTTTAATCTAAAAAAAATTTATATTTAAAAATTGTTTTTAAATAATTTAAAATAAAAGGAATGTTTTGATAAAAATCAGTATTTTGCGCTATTTATAAAAAAATTATCTAATTAGAAAATTCTAAAAAATTCAATCATACATAATTTTTCATGTTACATAAAAAATTATTTTATTATAAGATATATTTTATATATGTTTTAATTGTAAATTTTATATTATGTTCCCAAATAGATAATTTATAACCTTTTAGAAAAAAATTAGTTTTTTAGGATACATTTTCTTCTTAATTTAAATAATTTTCAGTTATATTTATAATCAATTCATCACCAATGAAAATCTGAAGACATATATTTTCATAAATTAGTTAGTAATATTCATACATAGTATATTTATGACTAGTTAATAAAGGTAAACTATATTAATTTTTATTTAGACTTAAGGATATGTGTTCTATATGCTTTGAAGGAGGATGAATTTATTTAAAATGAAATATATCATAAATTCTTGTGTTATAGTATTCTCATCTGGTCTTTGTTTTCATGTAATAATGAAATCTGACCAAATATTACTCCTTTCAAATATTTTGGTGTAAAATTATTCCCACCTTAAAGAAATTGTGTCCTTTTAATTCAAACTAGCACTAGAAGATCAATATATTTCTATTTGAAATCTCATTTTTGGAAAACTGACATTCAAAAAATGTATAAAGACATTATATTAAAATTCGAAATGAAAAATATGAAATTAAAAATATATTAGCAATAAAAAATTAATGATGGAGGATGATAAAAGAAATTTATGAATTGAATGTCAATTTTTAAGATTAATTCCACAACTACCAGTCCAGAAATCTATAATGAGTCAAAATACCATGAGATCATCTGATATGATGGTAATAAGATAAAATTATTTTTTTCATGATCTTTTTTATTATTATGGGAAATTATAATACCATCTTATAATTTATTGAAATAATATTACTTGATATATTTATATTTGATAAGAATAATTTCATCCTTTGGTGTTTCTTCTATCAATTTACACATAAAATCATAATCCATCAAATTAATATCCAAAATTTATATTTATCCCTAAGGAAATAAAATTTGCATTTAATGGATTGTCATATCATTAAAAAAATGATAATTAATTATAAATGATTCCTAATATTTTTCATAACCTCTATGGTTATAACTTATTATTAATATCTAAACCATCGTAGTAACCCCACTTGTTCATCTATATATTTTATTAATAAAATCGTAGGAGAAAAAGAATTCCATTTTAATTAGTACATCATTTAGGAAAATGTTAGGCAATAAACCCTTATCTTCCTTATATTGTGTGTTTAAGCCTCATGGACATTCTGGATCTGATGGGTTATCAACGGGTATGCTGGTTTTCCTTTTTAAAAAAACATATTAACTTAAAAAATATAACATTCAATATTTTTGATGACCCATAAAAAATGATATCATATATAAGATAATACGCAATAGATACCAATAAATTTAATATTACATAAAAAAATTAAGTAATTTCTTCATCAAATAAAATTTTCATATACTAATCTAATAGGTTTTACACAAATAAATATTTTCTTACAATATAACAATGAATATTATATTTTTTCAATAAAACATTATAAAAATGATTATTTAAGACATTATACATATGATCAATCAAATACTCATAAATCTATTGTGGTATCTATAAATCTTATGTTAATGAATAAAGATATGATTATAATATTTAACACTATCAATATATGATTCCTCATTCTTATAATCAAAATAAAATTTGTATTACTACTTCTTAAATTTAATTCACGAATCCCAATGCATAAAAACATCAACCATATTATTTCAGCATAAGTACTTCTTTGGTATTTGGACTAACCTTTAGAAGGGGGAATTGATTTAGATAATTAACAAGGTTCCAAAAATTATATCAATGAAATATTAATATATCCCTAAGATGTAATTAATCTACATCTATATAAATATTTATTTTTCCTTATCAATTTACTTCATTATGCCTGCATTTTCGAAAAATAAAACATATTCATATTCATTGATGAAATTTCCTACCTGTCTCTTTCAAAATATTTGATATAATGGAATTCTATCAATCTTTTTATTATAGTCTCCATCACTCTAGGTTATAGAAAACTCAATCCTTATAAAAATTGGTGAGTTAGAGAGTTTGCTAGGGTATTATTGTTAATCATATTTCAAGAAAACTTTTTAATCCTAATCATGATATCTTTCAATCATGTCATAATCCCAGTTTGTTTCACTTTGTATGAACATTTTCCTTCATTTTTTAATGATATCAGTATTCCTTTGGGTTCCATCCATTTACTAAAAATAAAAATAATGGTGTTAGCATTAATAATCATTGTGGGAAAATGAAATAGTCATTTATAGTATTTTTAATTTATGAATCCTTATATTTAACATATGAAAACTCATTTCTAATTTGTTCATTCATTTTTATCATATATTAAAATCTTTGCAGTTTTTTTCAATGAAAACTAGAATTATAAAAAGGCGTATCCCACCATAGGGGAAAATCAGATGCATAGTAACTCCAATTTTCTATACCAGGTAACACTTGAGTCAAGATTGAAATTGATTTTTTTTGAGTTACTTCCCTTAGGTACATGTGTCATAAAACCATGTACACTTGTATAATCCAAATTGGGATTCATTTCTATAAGAACCCACATAATCTTTACCTTTCCAAAATATTAGGTTGTTCCTCTATAAATATCCTCAATGACCATTTTATGTCTATAATCCCTACTTTATGATTTCATAAATTTCATTCCCAATGATTTTGATAACTTATTCTGATACCAACTATAATGACCATGTCCCCAATATATCATATATAGTTTCTAATTTATATAGTGGATTATGATACAATGAATTGTATTAATATGGAATGAATTGATTAGTAGTAATAGTAAACTAGATACATACATGATTCACATAATAAATTTTAATCTTCAAAATATAATATCCGAATTATTCAATATTATCATTACTCCCTCTTTCATAACCTTGAATATCATTTATAGTACATGTATTGTATTCATTGGAAAAAACATGATAAGGGTTACCTCAAAATCTTTATAAGAGTTGTGTAATTTTTATTCAAAATTATGTAAATGAAAAACAGTCAATTTGGAATAATAAATATAGAAATGTAAATAAATGAAAAAAATTCAAATAATTTATAACTTAAATTTTATAAATTGGTAACAAAAATTCAATATAAAAGTGTTGAAAATACAAAAACTTATTATTTAATTAGTAATTGTAGAATTAAATTCATACATAGATAATATTATTGAAAAATATCCCTTGGATTACAATTAATAAATTAATAATTATTTAAACTGTAAATTATTAGATGTGTACGATCTTAGACATCATGATATATCTACTATCAGTACCATTCACAACGAAAGTTTTAAAAAAATAGTGTGGTACAAACCAAAAGACCATTTATCTATGTCTATCCTACTAATTTATCTCATGACACTATTGATGCATCGAGTAGCTATCAGTAACCATGTCCTCCTATATCATTTGATTGTTTTAATTTTGGAATAATAACCATTATCAATATAATTCTATATTGAGAAAGGAATATTTATTGTCAATAATTGACCTAGTTATACATATAACAATAAAAGTAAAATACTATTTAAAGAAATGATAAATATTTAATGAAATAATTATATCCATGATAAATAATTTTGATATTGCGACGAATCTAAATGTCCATTGATGACTATAAAGTGATTATTTTCAGGGAAAGGTAATAATTATAAAAATTAATAAAAAATAAAACATAAATACATTACCTATTAAAACTAATCCTAATCCATCTAGTGAAATAATAAAGGTGAAATCAATACAAAATACACCCATTTGATAATTTGAACAACATAGGGATGATGTTTTCAATGAATGAAAATTTAATAAAAATGAATTTAATAACATCTAGTAAAAAATAGCCTTTTTTACATTGAAAATATTTTATAAAATTAAATGTTCAAAGAAAATGTTTAACATAATTATCTATTAAAAAACTTTATACATTTAAATTAATATTTCAAATATTGATTTGTCATTAAACCGATAAATTATATAAATTTCATACACGTTAAAACATAAATTCTTTTTATATTTTTTTGGAAAAACTGAAATGCGAATTATTTTTAAAAGTAAATGAATATTCCTTTTAGAAAATTTTAATTAAAATCAAACATGTGTAAAAAATTCATTAATAAAACATTTTTATATTATTGAAAATATTTTCCAAATAATCATTATCAATCATTGTTTTGGTAGAAAAAGGTGTTTCGACTAAAGATATTAAGAAGTCATATTCGATTAAAATTGTTTTCTAAATCATTTCATGTAAAAAGGGATTGATATGGTACAATTTATATAAATAATGATGAATAACTATTGGTTAAAAATATGAAAGTGGTTTATTAGGTAATAATTAAATAATTTTTTTGAATGGAAATCATGTTTAAACAATCAAAAATTAAATGATTTTTCAAATAAACCCTTAAAACATTCCTAACATTTTTGTTTGTATTAATTTATGCATAAATTATCAGTAACATATGTAAATAAATATAAATCAAGAGTATATATTATATAATATAGTAATTTTTCTTATACACATGATACTATGCTATTAAATACAATGAAGATGTAATATAAACTTTTCAAAACAAATGGTGTTATGAATGTTTTCTACCACTTGATAATTTTCATGTGAAACCCCACAGATGAAATACATAAAATGTAAACATAAAATATGATTATTTTTGAATTATTATTGATATTATATAAAAATTGGTAATATATACTCCATATAAAATAAAATAAGTGCATAAAATTATAACACAAGTCAATGATAGTATATTTAGAAAAAGTACCTCACATAAAACTTCCACTTGTTTTATCAGGATTTATTCTCTAATATAATGATTTTATAGATGTTATTATTTTATAAAAGGGCCATATATTTATTTATAATACCAACTATTATATTTTAGCAGAATTTTTCCACATTTTTGTTAACAATATTTCATTATTTCCATTGTTTTAGATGTTAAAAACCTTCTTTTTTCAGGAATATTTTAATGTGAATGATCTAGTTATCGAAATATTATATTGTTACATCAACTATAGAATAATATTTATGTAATAAATATAATTTTTCTATAAGATATAATTTTTTAATCATAAAAAATATGAACATGGATAATGGATAACATCCTTTCATGGAGATGGTAATTCATGCATACGCTGGAGAAATGTTATAATTTTCTAAATAGGTTGGAGTGTAAAAAAGTAGGTGGTATAATTTTTTTAAAAAAATAAATTTAATTTGATATATATGAAATATTTAATGTCTTTGACCTATTTGATATATTCCCTTACAGAAATATAATGTTTGAGGTTTTCTGAGAGGTCAATGTGACTCATCCCTAACACTTTGAAAAATTTACTGTTATGTGAATAGGTATTCCATGACCAGTGAATTCGAAATGGTGAGAAATCTAATGGTGTCATGAAAAGTATTCCTAGAACAGTGAGTCATTTTCTTTTACCAAGTTTCTAGTTTCTCCCAAATTCCTATAATTTTTCCTATTTGATGTTTCCTTTGACATAAAATGAATTTGAAGTCTTGTTTTATGGGATTTAAGGTTCATTTGAAGCACATAACTCATATATTAATTATCATAATGTTAAGGATGCTTTTAATAAGTCAAAACTTGTGATCTTTGACAAATTCTATCTTAATGGAAAATCCATCATATGTTAAACTATTTATCTATTAAATCTTCTAAAGGGATGAGATATCTTTCTCCCTTGTTAATTCATATTATCCCCTAGTTAGAGATTCTCAAACCGTTCATTCCTTCCAGTAATAATCATGTGTAGTATTGTAGACTTGGATAATGTCTTACCTAGAGTTTGTTCATACTGCATATACACTCCCTATTTCGGTGAAATAAAGAATTGTTGATATGTTCTACCGGTGTTCTTTAGGATTCCAGGATTGGTCTCTTCCCAATTAAAAATTTCCTTGTTATGGCATGTGTTCTCTCGGTTCCAAATAGAGCTTCCTGGTTTGTTGGTTGTTATGGTGGTCTCTATGTTTCCTCGGGTGGATGCAGTCTTCAAGGAGAGGTGATCATGATCCTCCTTGGCAGTCTATTCTCATTAAATGAATGTTGGAAACCGTTTGTGGTAGCATATTCATAAATTCAGTATTCTAATTACATGAAGATGTAGAGTTAGTATAACAACCCATACTTTACATACATTGTTATTACTTCAGAATTGAAGCACAATTATTACAACATATAACAAACCCAGGAAAGGACCGTATAGTTATAGTGTCTTTAGAAACTGGGAAACATAAACAACTGGTTCATAAAGAGTCTACACTGTCTCCCATTTATTTCATCGTATCTATAGTCCCTTTTGGCATATCTCACTTAATAACCTTCTTCCTGACCTGGGGTAAGAAAACATACAAAAGGGTTAGCTCAAATGCTCAGTAAGGGTAAACAAAAGAAATATCAATCACATCATATACATAAGAACATAACATTTGGAAATCTTAACCTGTAAAAGAAATCATAATCTCATAACATGGGATAAATCATAGTAGTGAAATTTAATCCCAATAATCATAACTTAAAACATGAAACTTTGTGGCATACACACATAATCCTAGAGAATCATTTCTTATTAGTAAAGGCTCATTTCCAAGACTATCTTAGTGGACAAAGTCCATTTCTGAACCGAGTTCACTCCTCATTTGAGTCATGTTTTACTGAACCGGTTTAACCTGCCGTTCCAGCCATGTCTATCTAATGAGATATAAAATTTTTACCCAATTCATTGGAGGGAGATATAGGTCCCACCCATCTCATAATGATACCATTCTTATGTGTGCCACAAAATCATAAACCATACATCATAGCATAACCCTTGTAATAAAAATGGGAATCTTAAACATCATGACATCATAAAACAATTCATATAAGATAAAGGAATTCATAAAAATAATTCCATCAAAACATAATCAAATCAATGTAATAATAGGGATAAAAACAGAATCTTTTATTATTGTAGATGGAAAATAATTTTGATAAAACACATGAACTCCATTCTTGAGGAAAATATCCTTTCTACTTCAAAAACACTTTTCTTTTCTTAACATGTCATACAATTCTAAACTAAAAGAATTTGATTAAAAATAAACTTGAAAACTTGTAAAGGAAGCTTTATGGAAATAATTTTTTAAAAATCCATTCATTCCGTATAAGTTAAAAAAACATTCTTCTCGTACTTTTGTCGGAAAAGTCAAAAAGTACCTCGTACGAAAAACGACAAAAGAAACGACAAAAGATTCCTTTCATATATTTTAATAAAAACTCACTGAAGGGTAAAATTGGATTTATAAAATTATAGGTGTATGGAAATAAAATTACATATTGAGAAAACATGGATGTGGATGACAAAATACACCCAAGTAAATACCAAAGTATAAACAATCTCGAATAAAAATGAGATTGTGAAATTTTCCCTTACCTTAGTTCCAATTTGCATTGTAAGTATATGAACCTCTTGTATAATGATTTAAATAATGTTATTGACTTATTCTAGAACCATACTTATTTTTATGATATCATATATGGTCATATTCTTAGCTTCTTACTACTTGTTTATTCGGGTGTTTATTACTTTTTGTTCTTATGCGTGTTTTGTCGAATAAATTCTTATATTTATTTTTAGGTTATAGATACCTCATTTCCAGAATGGTATTAGTGTAATATATATCATATTTATTCACTCAATTCATTTATATAATCATTATGCAATGAAGATCATGTAGAAAGAGTCGCATCACATCATGCAGACGGTATTCCGTACATATGCACGAGCGATGATATCATTCCCATGATCATGGAATTGTATTGGAGTGTATGTATACTATTTCAGAATAAATATCACTTTATAATAGTCATATATAGTCATTATTTACTCCATTATACCCATCCAAGAAAGGTGGTGGTGGAAAATAGATTACACCACGACGTGGAGACGGTATTCCGAACGTACGCACGCGTGGTGATTTCGTTTTCCGTAGGATGGATAGATGGTGAAATAGGGTCGTTTCATAATTATAATAAAATATAAGTATATGAGTGATAATTATGTTATTACTTCATAATTAAACAACTAAAGAATAAGAAGTGGAAGAAGAAATAATGTTGAAAGAATTAGTAATCGGACATTACCTCTTCTTTGAAGCGCCTCTTTGAGATCTCCTTTTTGGGCACCAAAATTGGTCTTTTAAGAAGACCAGGACCTATGGGATGTCTCTAGGGAAGTGGAGAGGAGAAATTTGCAGGGGTTGGCAGAGATTTAAGGCTCAAAGTGGTGTGAGGAAGAGGGGGAGGAGGTGCCCTTTTATAAGGGAGGAGAGGGGCTCCTTTGGAAAAACTAAATATATTATTTTATTATAAAGTCAAGTTTTGTTTTAAATAGCTCCAAATTGATTTATTTTGAAGCTATGGTGGGGATGGGTCGAAATAATCTCATCAAATATAATTTAGACAAGTTTATGTTTCTATTTTAACCTTATAATTTAGATTTAACATTAAGTTAAATAATTTTACTTTTACCCTGTCTTCTTATGTTCCTATACTATAAGCTTAATAAACTTACTATAACAAGAAAAACGAACATAAGGTTGTTTATTATTAATATATATAACCTTATCTAAGTCATTAGGCTGAACCTTAGATTTTTAGGAATAAAATAACTGTTAATAATATAATATTTGAGTTAAAAACTATTTTATGTCAATTTTGACACTATTTAGTAATTGATTTTTGTGAAAATCATAACAGAATGATTAGTTCAAAAAAAGTTAATTAAATCAATACTAACATGTCATATTAACCTGTAAAATTAGTTTAATTCATAAAAAGTCTCAAATTACATTTATTTTGGTATTTATAACATCAATTATTTCAATATTTCATTAATAAGATAATTATTGCATCATCTTTGTATCATAAATAAATTAAATTATTAAATGTCAAAATATTTCAAATAAAATACCATTATGTAGGAAATCCGTTTATCTTTCTAATTATTATTTATAGTCGAATTTATATTATTTATAACCTTATATTACAAATTGTTTACATATTAAACTTTGATTTAAACTATTTTAACAATTCTTTAAATAAATTAATAATAAATGTACTAATCTAATCCAAGTGGGCCTAAATGGTCATATTTTATTCCTAAGAATGTTTTTGGTCAAATTACACTTATCCAATAGAATTAGGACATGTTTTATGGTAATAATAATATCATTTTTACCCTTAATTACCCTATTTACTTTGAACCGTGGTAAATAAAAGTAAAAAAGTTATTATTCACCAAAAATTATTTTCACCTCATTAAACCACATTTTACTTACTGACATCAACCGTGTCTCTCAGATTTTTGAAATTCCACTCACATAAGCGGTAAAATTATGTTTTATGAAAAATTCAATTTTTTAAACTACCACTTAGTGGTTTCACTATTCATCAAAAATAGAAAGTTTTCAGAAAACTACCAAAATTTCACCCTAGGCTAATTTCGATATTCCGAATCCAAAAATGAAGTCCATTTTAAAAAATAAAATTTATAAAATTTCAAAAAGTGGTTATTACTATTCATAACGGCTAGTTTTAATAATATTTTTATAGCATATCAATGTTTAGTGAAACTCGGTATTGCGTACGATGCAAGCTATCAAGGAAGGCCGCAGTTGCGTGTAAAGCAAGCCAAACTAGTGTTGTGTGTAGTGAAAGATTCCTTTGATGATTTATATAACATAAATACAAAATATTTCTCATAAAAGTCTCGGGTGTTACAGTTAGCGTGTTTTATCCCATTGTATCACAATGGAATTGACATAACAAATATATAAACTGGATTAAAGAATTGATATCGATCATATGTTGTTACCTCTTGTAATGATATATAGTGTGTTATCTATGACTTATTGTTTATCATGTCTTTTTTAATGGAAATTGGAAATGAATTTAAACTCGTAATAATTGTAAATTAATTGGCCAAAGAAAAAGAGGCATGTAAATGAATCTGTTTGTTTTTTTAAATTTGATGTTAATCAAATTGATGCAGATATGAAAGTTTAATTGAATTGATTGATAAACCTGAATTATGCTTATTCTTTTTTGTGAAAGGAGTGTCAAATTAATTGTTTAATTAATTTCTGATAGCTTTCTATTTAGGTTTCCCATGTTTGGAACCTCCATATAATGAATCAGCTAATTAACGATGGATTGAAGAATCAATTTTGTGATAAAAGATAATTCTTTGTAGGGTTTTTAGTTACCCATATTATTTTAAATTAAAATCTCCTTATTATTTAGAGTAGTGAGCGCACATTGTGTGTGAAGTATGAGTTCCTTGTTTAGGTCCAAGAACCTACTTGTTATTCTGTGTTTCTCACTACTTATGTTGTAGTGTGAGCCCGGGATGACTGATCCTAGAGGGGTATTTTTCTATGTGGGGTAATGGAGGCAAAGTGGTTTTCATGGTAGTAGTTGAAGCCTAGAGTGGTGTGGTGCATATATTTATGCATGTGGGTGTTATAGAGGACACCCAAGATGATGAAACAGATTGGATGAAAATATTTGTTACTTGTTCAAATCTTGTAAATTGTTTATCTGGTTTACCTTCCCTATTGCTTGATAAAGATAGTCTTGCTTACACTTCTTCCAATAGAGGCAAAGACATGTGGGGTAATCCATGTTGATTTTATCTTTATCTTCACGTGGAAGGATGGGTCTATTCCCTCGGTATAGGTGGCGACGAATTGAGAGGTAGATAATCTACTCACCATGTTTTTTCCCTCATGTTTTATATCTTATAATGATTTCGTATAATTATTGGTATTATGGAATGGTGATAATGTTGTTAAATAAATGATTGAATAAATGATGATAAACCACAGTGATATAGGTTGGTGGAATAAAATGATGTTGTTACAATTTAAAGGAAATATGGATATTGGTTGGAATGCTAATGAAATTTAATTTTTCATAATAGTGTCTAATTAATGGTGAAAAAATTAATTAAGATAATGTAAAAGTGATTAAAAGGGATAAGGTAATGTAATGTAGATATTTAAATGATTGTGTGCTTATATAAAACCTAGTATTAGTAGTGATAGCCAGGATTCCGAGAGATGTTAGCTATAGTTGAGCCTAAGACTAGGTTTTACCCATAGTGTGGTTGTGAGATATATTATATTCAGTACCTTTTGTGTTTATATATGCATATCCAAACTATTGGTTAGGGAAAATAACACCCTAGGGATTTTGAGCCATGTGGGGACTTTTCCCCTACATTTTGGTGGGAGGATGGATGGCCAACTACCCCTACTACTCTACTCTCTTCTCTTGGTAGTTATTTTTATGTTAGGCACATTGGTTATTTTTCCTCATATATGATTGTAGAGGGCTATAATGACTTTTGGTTATTCAAACACATATTTTATGGATATTTTTTCCTATGAACTACTATATGTGTAACGTGTATAGGTGGTGAATTATTGAGGATCCTTACTCGGAATATGGGCTATAATGGCTTATGGTATAATACTTGATGTATGATACATGTTATGTGAGATGCGGTGGCTCATAAAAACTACCAGGATACTATGGTTATGTGGTTGTAGTGGTTGTATTGGGAGAGGTTCCTGTTTTACTGCTATGCCCAGGTGTCTTTGGGAATACTTTTTGGACTGAGATGCCTAGGAATTGAGGAGTTGGGAGAAATCATAAAACATGTGCATGAGTGGTTGTGCGGTACCCCTGATATTCTTATTATTTTATATACTCTTGTATTCTATACATGATGATAGTATCCATGGTGAGTCTGGGAACATAGTATACCTATTTAGGTAGTGTTTCAGTTTCAGTTATTGTTCACAATACTTTAGTGTGCTTTCCTTACTTTTCCATGATTGGATCTAGGGACGATCCTATTGAGTATACTATTATACTCAACCTATATATATAAACTGTTTTTATGGTCACATGGAATATGTTGGAGATCAGTCTGATTACTACTAGATTGGAGTTAGAGGAGGTGTTTGGGATTCGGGGTCTCTGTTGTTTTACATTATTCTGGTACAAGTGGTCTCCCATTCATTTGTAGAAGTTCTTGTAAGAAATTACATATAACCACATGGTTTTTCATTTATATTGCATTATGAGTTGGAGTTTGTTGGTGTTTGTATTATCTCTCTCTTTCACATGAATTCTCTTAGAGGGTAATGCCTCCCATTTGTGTGTTTATTATACCCTCGGTGCTAGTCACCATCCTAGTGCCTACATCATATTGGACTCGGGTGTTTCTATCTCCCATATCACATTGTATTCCCAGAAGGGGTACACTTTTTGGGGAGAGGGTTGTAACAGATTTGTATCAGAGGTCTAGTTTAGGGATAAGATGGAGTTTAGAATTATGCATAGGTGAGGTCACATGGGTTGGTTGGGAAACAATATCAGCCATGTTTAGAATGGATTGTAACAACTATATTCCAATATAGAGATATGTATATAGACCCCACTATGATCAAGTGCATGGTCCTTTATATTTATAGTGGCTACTAAAAAATTTCATACCTATTGCAGAGTAGAGACCTTGGAAGGAATAATGGATTAGCTTTTTTGAGCTTATGTTTAAAATGGTAGACCATGGGATCAGTGAACCTATAATGAATAAGAGAAAAAAAATTAATTAATTAATGTTGTGTATTCCATATTCCAGGTTTAAGAGATCTAACTATTTGTTATTTTTTAGGTATGGATATAGGTTGATTCCCTCATTAGGTTCACGTAGAATATTTCCACCAGGATCGCAAGCATATCGTCATAGGGTAGAGGTTGACAATTCTAGAAACATGGTGGACATTATGAAAGTTTCATTTACAAAGTTTGAATAAGTAATATGGATCAATTTCATATTGAGTTATTGAATAATACTTGGAGGAGGATGAGATATTCTTTAGCTTGATCCATTCTTTGAAGGATCACTCAGTGTCACTAGTTGTAATGAAACTGCATGGGAAAGTGAGGCTGTGGTGGTTCTTATTCCTCGGGGATCATGAGGAGTCAGTTATCTCTTGTGAGAAGTTCCAAGAGCAGTTCAACGCCGAGTTTCATTCATCGACTGCAAAGGTGTCCAGTCACCAACAGCTACATTCCATTCGACTAGGGAGCTTCATTGTGTGAGAGTTTGAATCTATTTCAGGAACTTTTTATGATATGATTCAGAGCTATTTTTAGATGAGAAGTCTAGGGAGAGCCATTTCGAGGAGGTTTTGTGTCCGGAGATCCAGTGCCAAATCACCTCATTTATATTGATGAAATATTTTGAGGTCTTGGTGAGGGAGGAGTTGATTGAGAATACGTTATGCAGAACTAAATAAAAAAGAGATTGGATTCTCAAGGACTCCTTATGAAGTAGAGCTATGGTTTGGGGTTCCCCATTTTTGTGGAAGAATAGTCTCCTTTATGTTGTGGGAAGGTCCATTCCCTCAGTATCTTTTTTCTCTTGGGGGAGCTCCCAGGCCTATGAGAAGGGATCATGCAATTGTTTTTATTATATAACCTGAGTTTATCAGCAATGATAGTTCCTAAAATTTCATAGTGGTATGTGTGAACTAGGTGTTCCCCTCTAGGTTCCTCTATTGAGGTAGTTCTAGGGAAGACAACAGTAGAAGGTTAGACAAGAATTGGATCAGAAGAGAGTAGATTGGGTAGGTAGAGGAAAGCTGCAGTGTGCGCACTGTCTTCTGATAGAAGAATGTTTCCATTGTGGTGGTGATAATTGAGGTTAGAGAGGTTGTGGAGTAGGTCGTAGTTTGCTTCATGCTTTAGTATTTTCTGTTCCAGGCAAGCTGGATGTCGTTTCAGGGACCCTTTATTTGTGTTATACGTGGGTGTATGCCTTGTTTGACTCAACATTGAAACACTTTTTAATATCACATGCCATTTTCCATGCCATGGGACATGATTTATAGAGTATTCTTGTTATCTTGTCATTGACTACACCAGTTTGAAGACGAGATAACTTGTCTAATGATTATAGAGAAAATAAGATAGTTCTGGGGAATCACTACTCTTGTGGAAATTTTCCTTTTTTTATGGATACAACCATATGATGTCATCCTTAGCATGGATTGGTTGTATTCGGTTTACACTATTGTGGATTCCCTCTGAAGGAAGGTGGTGTTCTTTTATACTAATAGAGGGCCAATAGTTTTTGTTGGTTAGAGAGACCCTCAGATGGGTTAGAACTGCATTCCTTCATTATCATGCTTAATGGCTGAGCTAATGTTGATTTTGTTAGATATTCAACATTCATTGTCTCCCAGGATCGTGGAAGAATACGATGATGTCTTCCAAAAAGAGGTTGTAGCATTACCCCCTCAATGAGAGATCATGTTCGAGATCGAGCTATAGCCAGGCATGTCTCATATCTCGATGTCTCTATATAGGATGATGACTTCTTGAGTTTTGGGAGCTGTTTATATTGATTGATGGTCTCTAGTAGTATAGTTTTGTTTGGCCGAGTGTATCACAATAGGTTGCACATGTTTTTTTTTGATTAAGGATGATGGTAGTTTGCATTTCTGTATCTATTATCCTCACATGAACAAAGTGATAGTGAAAAACTATTACCACCTTCCCTGGATAAATGATTTGTTTGATCAAAAAAAGTGTGAATGATTTTCCTTAAATATTAATTTTCGGTCTGGGTATTATCAGATGAATGTGAAGGATGGGGATTTTCCAAATCCTACTTTATATTGTCGTCATGGGAATTATGAGTTCTCAGTGATGTCGTTCAGTTCCAAAAATGCTTCATATGTGTTCATAGGGTTGATGAAGGTTGTGTTCCCTGAGTTCCTGGATATATTCATGGTGGTTTTCAATAATGATATTGTTGTGTACTCCACATCTATAGAGGAGCATATAATGAATATGTGCATTGTTTTAGGCATCCTTCATTGAAAGCATCTATTAGGGAAGTTATCAAAGTGCATGTTTTGGGACCGATAAGTCCATTTATTTGGGAATTTTGTATCCTAGTAGGGAGTACCTACGAATCCATTTATGATAGAACCAGTTTGTCTTGGGAATCCCTTAAGATATTATAAGAGGTGTGAATTTTCAGAAGGTGATGGCTAAACACCGTGTTTCCAATGGTTTTCTATAGATGTTATATATTCCTCAATCGAAGTGGGAGTACATCTTGATGGACTTTTATCTCAATTGTGGGGAGGCTATGATTCTAAATGGATTGTAATGGATCGATTAAGTAAATTATCCCACTTTATATCAACGAAGGAGTTGATCTTAGTGGTTGTTTTATTGAGGAACTATATGGAAGTGGTGGTGAGATTTCATAGAGTACTGAGGGATATAATTTCAGATAAAGAAACTTATTTTACCTCTAGGGAGTGGAGAGGTCACTATCATGCTTTTGGTTCTTAGTTATTCCTTAACACTGATTTTGATCTGCATACATATAGTTAGACACAACGGACTGTCAAGACTATTGAAGTCATGTTATACTCTTAATCCATAGATATTGGAGGTTCGTGGATGAGGCATATTCCCTTGGTATTCCTTTCTTACAATAATATATTTCACTGCACCATCGGTATGGAGTCATTTTTTTCCTTTTTGGCCCGACATTTCTGTTCTCTGTTATGCTGGACTGGGGTCAAAGAGTCAGCAATTCTCGGGTCAAAACTGGTATGGTATATGAAAGAGAGGGTTCTAGTGATTCTCAAGATGATGAATGTAGTCTAGGATCATCAAAATTCATTTTCTAACCATAGAAGGATACATATGGTGTTTGCTTTCAGGGATCATGTTTTTCGGAAGGCGACTCCCCATTGTGGGAAATGAGGGTTTGGTCATGGGAGTAAGACTTCTCCCAAGCATGCTGGGCCTTTTGGGGGGTTGGATCATGTTAGATTCATGGTCTATTAGGTTAAACATCACCCAAATATGAGTCAGATACCCAATATTTTTCACGTGTCATAGCTCCATTGTTATCTTCATGATGACTCTCACATCATCGATTGGGGTGAGATCAACATTGAAAATAATGGGACCTTTGAGGAGAGACATGTAGTGATCTAGGACCGCTTGTTGAAGGTTTTTTATGGGAATTATATCTTCTTGGTTCATGTCTTGTGGTGTCATAATGGTGTGGAGGAGAGTACCTTGGATCTTAGTTCGTAGATATGCACTCTGTACCCTGGGTTGTCTGATGTTTATCTCTTTACTTTTAATGCTATTTTTGTTGTAGTTTTAGTCATTTTCTTGTTATGAGATGGATTTATTTTTTCTACATGTTGGTGATTACTGTCTTTTAAGATTTATCTCCCCTAGGATAGTTTTTATAATTTCGTATTGGTTGTCATATGGTTTTGTGTATTCATTTCTAAAGTAGTTGATCTTCTATGGTGGATAGATCCTTAAGAGGAATCTATAAGTGTTGTTGCTTAGACCACTATTTCTGTTTCCTATCTGGATTGGTATTAGATTCTTGAGGAAAAGAATATTTTGAGAGGTGTATTATGTAATGTCCCAAAATTATCTGGATCATTCCCTTGCTGAAATCTGGTGTTTGAGGTGTTCTAGGAGGTCAATGTGTCTCATCCGCAATACTTTTCCAAATTTTTAGTTCTGTGAATAGTGTTTCTAGGCCTGCTAATTAAGAAATTGTTAGTTAGGAATGGTGGGTTAGAAATTGTGAGACATCTAATGGGGTCATGGAATGTGTTTTCAGAATGGTTATTCATTTTCCATCTCCAAATTTCCATTTTTCTAAGATTCTTATAGTTTCACCCTTTTGACGATTCCTTTGACCGAAAATGTATTCAAAGAATTGTTTTAAGGGATTTATATTTGATTAAAATCCCATAACTCTTATATTAATTTTCTTAATGGTTGGGAAGATATTAATTAGTCAAAACCCAAGATCTTTGATAGATCTGATCTTAATGGAAAATCCAACACATCTTCAACTACTACTCTGTTAAATCTTCTAAAGGGGAAAGATATCATTCTCTATTATTCTTCCTTTTTGTTCCCTGGTGAGATACTCTTGAAAATTTACTTCCTTCCCACAGGATTCATGTGTACTATTGTAGCCTTTTATTTTTTCCCTATAGGTTCTTCCTACTACATTTTCACCATCCTATTTTGGTGAAATCAGGAATTGTCGATCCATCATTAAAATAAGTAATGTTCTATCACAAATTCTCTAGGTTCTTGGATATGTTTCATTCCATTTCTAATTTCCTTATAATGATATATTATCTCTATGTTCCTAATGTAGCTTCCTAGGTTTTTGTTTTTTGTGGTGGTGTCACTACATCCTCCAGTGGATTCATTATTTTAGGATAGGTTATCTTGATCTGTCATGTTTTCCTATTCTCATGCAATGAATATTGTAAACCTTTTGTGGTAGGCGATTCTTGGATTCTCTCTCGGGTTTACGTGCAGTAGTATAGTTAGCATGTTTTAGCCCACTTGATCACAATGGAATTCACATGATATATATAAGAACTGGAATAACGAATTGATATCGATCATAAGTTGTTTCCTATTTTTTTCTAGATATTGTGTTATATATTAATTTTTTTGATGTTGATATTAATGGAAATTAGTTTATATGGTAAATTGGGAATAATTTTAAATTAATTGGACAAAGATAAAGAGGAATTCAAATGAATCCTGTTGTTGTTGAAAATTTTATGTGTATAAAATTGATGCAAATTGCATGTTTACCTGAATTGATTGATAAACAAGATGCATGATGATTCTTTTTGATTAAAGGAATGTAAAATAAATTGTTAAATTATTTTTTGATTTCTTTCTATTTAGGCTTCCAATAGTTGGATCCTACAAATAATGAATAACATAATTTGTGATGGTTTAATGAACCGATTGTGTGATAAAGGATAATTCATGGTAGGGTTAAGAGTTAACATTCTTCTTTTAATGTCCAAGAAACTTATTATTTGGCGTAGTGAGTTCTATTTTTGTGTAAAGGCCAAATTCCTTGTTTAAGTTCAAGAGATAATTTGTTTTTTTCCTTGCTACTTGTGTTGTGCTGTGATCCCAGGATGGCTAATCTTGGAGGGCAATTGAGGTATGTGGGGGTAGGGAGGCACATTGGTTGTGGTGGATGAAGATGGCACATAGATAAGAAGGATGCATTGATTTATGAATATGGGTGTCAGGGAGGACACCATAGACGATAAAACTAGTTGGATAGGAATATTGGATTCTTTTTTAATCTTGTAATTTGTTTACCTACTTTACCTTCCCAAATAATTGAGGTCGATGGTCTTTCTTACCCTCCATCCTAAAGCGAAGGATCCAAGAGGGGTATTCCACATGATTTCCATATTTAGCTTCTTGAGGACTGAAGGTTCTACACACCAATTATAGGTGAAGAATACTCAATGGGTAGTTAATATACCAACCATTTAGATCCCCTCATGTTTGGTAGATTACAATGTTTTCCTATAATACCTGGAGTTATGGAAAAGAGATAATATAGTAAAATAAATTACTGAATAAATGATTTTAACCCATGGGGTTGGAACTTGGTGGAATTAAATGATGAGGTTACCATTTAATGAAATTCTGGATATTTGTTTGAAACCTAATGAAATGTAATGTGGAATGATAATTGTTAATTAAGGGTTAAATAGTAAATTTAAATAAACTGAAACTAATAAAGAGGTATAAATTTATATATTGTAGCTCTTTATATAGTTGTGTACTTATAGGACACCTAGTCTCAGTCGAGAAATCTCGGAGATTGAGAGACGTTAGCAATAGTTGAGTCTAATACAGGGTTTTCCTATAGTGTGGTAATGAGATATAATATACTCTATACTTTTAGTGATTCTTTTTACTACTCCACCATATTGGTTATGCAAACTAAGTCCCCAAGGATTTTGATCCATGGGGGTGTCTTCCACAACATTTTAGTGGGTGGATGGATGCCTGACTAACCCTATAGGACTTCTCTCTACTCATTGTAGTTAATGACCTGGTAGGCTTATCGATTAGTTTCCCCCATATATGTGTGCAGTCTGTTGTAATGGATTGTGGTCAATCACACACATATATTATAGATGTAATTTCTTATGGACTACTATATTTGGAATGTGTATAGGTTGTGATGTCTTTAGGATCCATACTTAGTGCATGGGATATAATAAATTAAGTTATAATACATGACATATGACACATGTTATTAGTGTTGTGGTGGTTCATGAAAACTACTTGGTTTATTTTGTTACAATGGTGTAGTTGTTTTGTGGCATGAGGTTCTTGTTGTGGTGTTATTCCCAGGTGAGTGCGAGAAAGCATTTTTTGACATGGATTTTTAGGATGTGCGACGTTGGGGAAAATTGAAAAACCATTGGGGAAGTGGTAGCAGGGTACCCTTGATATTCATATTATATTATAAACTCTTTTATGTGATACATGGTGAGAGTCTCCATGGTGATTCTTCGAATATAGTGTACCTATTTAGTTATGAGTTAGTTTCACTTGTTTTTCACTGTACTTTGGCATTATTTCTTTACTTTTAAACGAGTGGATTCAAGGAGGATCCTATTGAGTATACTGTTATACACAACCTATGTATATATAAATAGTTGTTTAAGTCACTTGGAGCAGGTTGGAGATCAGGCTGGTTACTACTATATTGTAGTTGGAGGATTTTTTTGGCATTGTTGTCGCTGATGTTTTACGTTCTTTTTGCACTTGAAATTTACCCTTTCAGTTGAAGTAGCAGTTCTTAAATGACATTAAATATGTCAAATTGGTATTTCATTTATATTATAGTCTGAGTTGGAGTTGATTGGGTCTATCTTATCTATCCCTTCCACATGTGTTCTCTTAGAGATTAATGCCTCACATTTGTGTTTTTCCTATACCCTCGGTGCTAGTCACAAACTCGGTACCTAATGGAGGTGGGAATCAGGTGTCACTATCTCCCTTATCACATTGTCCACCTATGAGTGGTACACATGGTGGGGAGGGTATCTTGACAAAAATTTATTAATTATGTTCATCACTATTACATTTTGTGTAATGGTTTAGTATAAAACCAATCACAACGCTTTTAGAGGTAGTAATATTCCGTACAAATGAGCCACATTATAATATTTTAAAGATGGTGGAATTTCACAAGGAATATTATATATTTTTAAAAATAATATAATAATATGATATATATGATATATACACATTTATTTATTCATTATATAAAATTTTCATATGTGTTGATGGAAAATGAGTTACATTGGTTCACAATGCGGTAGTCCGATGTACACACAGTCGATGATTTCCATTCCAATTTGATAGAGCATGAGATTGATAATGTCTATTTAATTAACATAATATATATATGTCTATGATATAATTTTATCATTATAATATCAATTTTTATATAATTCTAATGATTTTTATGAACAAATTAAATATAAATGATCATTTAAGAATGTCACATCCTCGTTGGACAACCTCTTTAGGTTTTCGGCATGAGAATAACTAGTATCCATTAATAATGAAACCAAGTGTTATTTTATTTTTACAGGCTAGTGACTAATTGATATTTTTAGGTATTGGTTGATACAAATTGCATTGGATGTGATATTTTTTGTAGTATATTGTGTGGCCTTTTATATGAGGGGTAGAAGATATATAAAGAATTTTCTGAATGATTCAATTATAACTACATTTTTATCAGGATAAAAGAAACTAAAATCGGAATTATAGAACCATATATGTGATATTGACTAAATATGTCCATTAAATATGTTTTGGAATAGTTTTTATGTCACTTATAACCCTTATCTATAGAGTTTATCCCTCGGTAAATCTGTTTTTACCTTAACCGTGATAATTAATTTTCCCTGTTTATATTATTCATACTGGTTAAAAATTATATTTAAACAATTATATATTATAAAATATGATGATTAAAAATAAGTAATAAATATTTAAAAATTAAATTATAATATATTGAATATTCAAATTTAAAATTATTCATGTAGCCACAATGAAAAAGAGGGTTTTCAATGTGAAGCTTATCATAATTATGAATGGTTTTGATATAAAAATCAACATGAAATTGATTCCTCTAACCAAAATTTATTTTCCTGATAATTATATTATAGTAATGTTACTTAAAAATATAATTTATGACTGTAAATAATTTAAATTCAAATTATTTTTTCAATAAAAATCAGGATATTTCTTTATTCATCAAAAGAATTTTATTTTAAAACAATTCTCTAAAATTCAACCAAATATAATTTTTAAATGTATATTCATAAAATCTAGTTAATTTTTTCTTTTACATTTTCTAAATATGGTAAAAATTAATTTTTATTTTTGTGCACAATGTGTGTCTAATCATCCTTTTAGGAAAAAAATTTATTTTTCATAAAGAGTTTCTTTTTCTTTAATTTGATTTTTTATAATTAATTGATATCCAATGAAAATTTAGGGAACAAATATCTTTATGAATTATTTATATTTCCTCATACCCACCAAATTAATATTTAGGTTTTAATGATATACTATTTTATAATGAAGTTAGACACATGGTTTCATGTTTCTTAAGCTATCGAAGAGATCAATTTTATTTAATATATAGAAAAATAAAAATTAATTAGCGTGTCACATTATATCAAAACATTAGCATTACTTATAATATATTATATTTAACACAATTTTATTCTTTCAAAATATCTATGTTTTATTATAAAAATGGTTCTTTTTAAATAATACTATTTATATATTATATCATTGTTCCTATAGGATTGATGTTTGGTGTCGTGTACTCAATAAAACAATGCTATGAATTTAAAATTAAATAATATGGTTTTCATATAATACATCCAAAATGAAATTTTAACCAAAATATTTTTATTTTAATATCCATAATTTTTTATCATAAAATAGTTATAATTTCAAATATTTATTTTATTTGGATTTATTTTATCAACTTCATTACGTGAAAACATATTATTTTAAAAATTCATGTACAATTATAATAAACATAATATTTGATTAATTATAAAATAATACCAAGATATTTGGATTTTAATTTCATAAAAATGAATTATATATTTTCAATATTATTTTACAATCATTATAGTGATTATATAAAAATATACATACCTAATTTCATTCCACTAAGCCATCCCTTAGTTGTGTTTGGAGTAGTTTTCAAAATATGCTTAATCTATTCAAAATATACATGAATAATTTTTCATAATATATGCACTAAAATTAAAATTTAATGGATTAAATTATCGAAAAAATGATAAAAATTTATTCCACATATTTCTATCCACTAACAAAATATGAAAATGTTTCTAATGTTAAGATAATATCCTACATAATGAAATTTTAAATTAATATCCACTACCTCAACAATAATACAAAATGGTTAGAATATATCATTCCGTAAATAAATAACCCAGAATACATAAAAATATGCTATACCAATATTGAATCCAAAATATTAGAATGATTTGATCACATAATCTACCAATTTAAAATTTATATTTATCACTATATAAAATTAATCATTCATAAAGTCACATAACAAATTTATATATTATCAAATCATATAATCATTATAATATGGAAATTTCTTACTAAAATTACATGAATGACAATAAATCCACATTAAAATAATATATGAATCATAAAGGTATTTCACCAATTATTCCATTTCTAAAATAAAATTTTAAAAAAATGTACTTTTATTTTCCATAATCATATAATAAACTAAATATAGATATCTTTATTGAAGACAAAATTAATAACATTGCTACAAAATCACTTTTAAATCCAATGGATTTCAATGAAATCAATCAATAGTTTCTGATATATAACAATTATTTTCTCCAAAATTTCCAAAATTAACTCAAATTAAAAGATCATATTTACTATAAGGGTTGTAAATTAAATTAAACTTATGTAAAAAATATAAAATCAATCATCCATACAAAACACATTACTTAGAACATAATTTTAATTTAACAGTTATGTATACCATAAATATATATTCAATTTTAGTAAATGGATTTAATATACTCTTATCATACAATATATAAAAATAGAATAAATGGCTTCAGGTCTATGATCTTCCTGAAAGGTTATCAATATATTCATAAAGTAGTACTTCATTAATTCACAAAATCATTTATAAACCATTAATGAAGTAATGTCATTTTATTTTTCAATACATCATTCAAACTCTTTAAAAATATAAGTCATTTCTTACAATTAATCAACATCAATATATTAATTTTTCATACCATAAACATAAGAAAAACAATTAAAATAACAAAAAAAATTATAAATATTATTTTATGATTCTTTATCATCGTCATAAGGCCTTATTGATTCATTATTCAAATGATATTGCTAATATAATTCATGAGGGATCCCCTATTGATATTGAAATTAAAAATTCTTATATAATGGATATTTGAAACTTATTACTTTTCGATTATACATTTATCTTAGTGATTCATCTCAAAATATTTAAATATAGTATTTTCAATCCATTTAGCAATATTATTTTGATCACCTAAACAAACACAAAACTCTATTATTGTATAATATAGTTCATTTTAAAACCTACCAAGGTTCATGTTATTATTTTACATTTATAATTCATTTCATATTGTTTTATAGGGAAAAGTATAAAAATTTTCCCTGGGAAAGAACCTTTCACCCTTAGGATATCTAAATCATTTATTTATATCATATTTTTATTTTTAAATAGTATAAATGTAACATCCCAGGTAAATGAAGAATAAATAATTTTAATATTTATTAATATTTATGAATTAAATATTAAATTCTATTTTAAAGGGGTTGCTATGTTCGATAGCGTACCCGATACGCAACGATGAGTTCCTTTGAAAACTTACGTTGCACACTAGTAATAAAATAATATTATTTTAAATGTTAGTTAACATGTAGCCGTTGTATTGGCGGGAATGGATAGAAATAACTAAAATATGATTATATATGTTTTTAAGTGTTTTTATATTTACCCAATAAAAGATAAAGGCTTAAAATACGGAAAGAGTTCAATTTTAGGCTTTTATACTCTAATTTTCACTAAAGGTTCACTTATCACCTTTTAATGGTGAACCGTCATTAAATATAGTTTTGATCACTCTTATACATTCTTTTGGACCAAATAAAACTTTTATTAAGAATCGGGACATCAAATTTTACTTTGTGTAATTTTTGGTACCTTTCTGATAAAGTTCATTTTTTTTATGAATAGTGTAAAATGTTGCATTTTAATTCAAAACCTATTTTTGATCTAATTTATTTATATGATTAGATTATATTTTGAATTGGTTTTGAAGTGAAATTATAATATATTTTTACCATTTTATCTAATGGTGGTCATTGGAATCAATTTCACTTTGAAATTAGACTTAAACTGGTGTCAATCTTTTGATACTTATTGTTTTGTAAAAACACGCTATTTGCTCTGGCAGCGGGAATTAATTATTGAATTAATTAATGTGACTTATATGATTTGAATTTTGTAAAATGGACTTCATTTTTGAATTCGGAATATCAAATATAGCTTAGGGTGATTTTTTGGTAATTTTCTGAAAAACTTCAATTTTTGATGAATAGTGAAACCACTAAGTGGTAATCAAGCAAACTGTTTTTTTCAGTTAAATTAAAGTTTACCACTAATGTGTATTGAATTTTGAAAATCCGACATACATGGTTGTCATTAAGAAGTAAAATGTGGTTCAATGAGATTAAAATAATTTTTTGGTGAATAGTAACTTATTAAGTTCTTAATCGCGATTAGTGGTAATTAGGGTAGTTTAATGTATAAATAATGCTTTAATAATATAAAATGACCTAGACACATGTCCCAACCTCATTGGTTGTGTCATGGCCGACCAAGACAAGTCATGGCCTAACTTGGGGACCCCATGTATCCACTTTTGTTGGGAAATAACATAAATTACTTTTTATTAAATGTTAAAGTGAAAATGACACAAACATAATATGTTTTGCGAAAACAATTTTTAAGTGGGGTTATACAAGTCCAAATTTTGATTATAAATATTCAATGGAAAGCTAAAAAGATTTCCTACATCATAGTAATTTGTTTATAATTTTTAGACATTAAATAAATTTAATTATTTATGACATAATAATGATGCAGCGATGACATCATTATTTGACGATTTAAATAAAATGGAAAGATAAAATAAAATCTATGAACTACACATGTCCAAAACCAATTGGATGAATGGATTTCGATGCCTTATCACCTTATCCACGAATTCCATCAATGTGGGACCTTTTAAAACCGAAACACATTTTCAAATAATGTAATGTTTCTTTACTTTCCAAAAGTGCCCCTCCTCTCCCCTTATAAAAGGCCCCCACCTCTACCTCATTTCACACACTCTTCAAGCCATTGGCTCGGCCAACCCCTGACCATTTGCTCTTTCCACATCCCTATCCTCATCCTAGAGGATTCCCTTTGGGCAGAATCCTTTCAAAGGAAGCCTTTAGGCTCAAACCAAAAGAAGTTACACTTTTTAAGGTATTTCATTCTCTCATGTTCATTTGTTTTATTTTGCTTCTCCGACCCCCTAAACTCTTTTTATTTACTTCTTTTGTAACAACACCAGTATCTTCAATATACTAGGATGTTGTTATAAGATATATTTGAGCTACACTCTCACACAACTACATCAAATGGTTAAAGAACATACGGTTTCCGTGGATGGTGAAATTCTGCCTCCCGAAACGATGATTGTTCAATACTCATTTAACACCTTCAAAGGTGGCCATTATGATGTCACTATTTTTATATATGATATATTATATGTTTATGTTTTCCTTAAGCTTCTGTTTTTTTTCATTTTGGGCATACCTTTATGGTTTCCATTATGGGTAAAACACGATATCTTCATTTTAGGAAGTGCGGACTACCGCCCCCTAAAAGTGATTTGATTCGTTAATACCATATGTGGGATGTGTAAAGGATAAAGTTAATGATATTATATATGTTGTTATACTGGAATTATAATATACTTTTATATCATTATGATTCCATTCCAGAAAATATGAAATAGAAATGGAAGTAGCGTTCATGCGTACGTACGGCTTACCGTCTCCATGAACGATGCATTTCATTTCTTACCTCTAAATGTGATGTAATATTATAAATGAATGTATGTACTGGATATATATGACATATATGATATCTACATAATGAATACCATTCTGGATATAATGAACCTTTGACCAAATTAACAACTTGTAAGTATAAGAAGTCAATTTTTGACTTAAGAACCAAATACCGACAAAATGAACATTATTAACTTAAATGATTACATGATGTTCATAACATGGTATAAAAGGAATAATGAACTTGGAAAAGATTCATAATCAAGTATATATTAACTAAATTTTATTATTCAGGAGTTTAAAGAACGGTCGGGTCAAGTCAGATACGAGGTATGGGAACTTCTTAACCCAATTTCCATTCTTTGGGTTAATCTCCTACTTTCAAATTATGTCATTATGTTATTATGTCGTATCTTGTATTTGTACTTTATTTATGTGTACTTATAGTGAATACACATAATGTATCTATTTTATTTTATAAATTATCTTTGTATGGGACTTCGTCTCAATCTCCTTTCATTGAGGCATATTTTATTTTATACACAACTTTCTTTTATACGGTGTATAAACCCCTTTGACTTTTACGTTTATTCAAAAGGAATCTTTTTTATACAAAGCGTTTACTAAACGACAAAAGGGAATGTTTTTGTCATACGTATGCGGCGACAACGACTTCTCCGCCGTCGTAACCGTTATTTGAGTTTCGGCTTCCTCTACAAGCCATACCTTTTTTTTTTAAAAGAAAAATAAATACCATGTTTTACTTTGGTATTGAAAATGGTTTTCATAATGTTTTTATAACAATGTGTTGTATTGATATCTCGTGATTGAAATGTGGAAATGTTATGTTTCCTTTATGCATGTTTTATGTGATATGATTATGTTATGGTTCTTGGGCATTATTATGAAGACGGGTGGTTCCGTGATAAACTAAGGGCGGGTGAGCCCGTTATAGCTCTCCAATGCATTGGGTAACGCGAAGGAGTGAAACGTTAAGGTTTCTCCGAAGAGATTTTAGGGAATATACTGTGATGGGTATTCCCAACGTAACCAAGAGGGTTACCCCCTACGTAAGAATGTTATGAATGCCTCAAGTTACCTTTACGTATTATGATTTATATGATTTATTCATGTTTTTATGAGGTATGTTAAAGTGCCTATGTTTTATGGGTAATGTATGATTTCATTCTTATGTATATATGAACTCATGTTTCCTTTCCATGTTTTTATAACCCATACTGAGTTTTTACGCTCATCCCAAGTTTTTGAAATGTTTTTCACAGGTCAAGGGAAAGGTACATGATAAGATGATAGAGTCAAGGATGTGTCAAGAAATAATCCATGTTTTATTTTAAATGTGTTTCCATTGATGGGAATGAAGAATACTATCTTTATGTAACCACTTTGTTTATATGTGGAATGTAATGCAAGTTTTATGATCTAATTCTCTAAAACTCTAAACCCGAAAAGATCCTCAACGTGTAATCTTGTAATAACACAAGATTAAGTAAGGATTAAGGCTGGGGCCTTATATTTGGTATCAAAGGTCGGTTTAGACAACTTTAGGAGTTAGAAAAGTGTTAAATTATAATATGATTGAAATGATATAGCATTTACGGATTGCCATGTTGCTTCGCCTAAGATATTTCCATGTTCAGAATGGTTTTCCGTAGGGGAAACAAAGCAGCTATGTTGGGACGACATCAGGAGGAAGACAGCCTTCCAAATCAGCAACCTGAGATGGTCGGAATCGGAACTGAACAGTTTGTTGCAGTAATGGCGCAGTTGACTCAGGCTATAAATGGTGGTGGTATCCATGCACGAGATCAGCCAGATCAGCCGCAGAGGAACATGTCAGTGGTGGAACATTTCATGAGGCAACATCCCCCATCATTCAGAGGATCATCTGACCCTGTGCAAGCTGAAGGGTGGATTAAAGCACTGGAGAAGATTTTTGATGTCATGGGGTGTTCAGACAATCAAAAGGTTAGTCTTGCTATTTACCGTTTGGAGGGTGAAGCAGATCAGTGGTGGTCTATGGTTAAAAATATCAGGGATGCCGATGAGATTGATGCTCTTGACTGGGATGAATTCAAAGGTATGTTTCTTGAGAAGTATTTTCCTAAGGCTGTTCGACTTAGGATGGAAAAGCAATTCTTAGAATTGAGGCAAGAGGAAGACTCAGTGGCTGCCTATGAAGAAAGGTTCACTCGATTGGCAAGGTATGCTCCAAATTTTATCCGGGACCTTGATAGTAAAATCAATCGTTTTTACTCAGGATTAAAGCCAAAATATCGAAGGGCATTAGCTTCTCGTGAGTTTAAAAGTTATGAAAAGCTTGTTCGATGTGCTGAGAAGGTGGAAATGGAGTTTGCCGATGACCAAGTGTTCTATAACAACCAGCAGAAGAAGAGACCGAGGTGGCAGGAGAAAGGTAAGAATTCTTCAATGAAGTCTGATGGTAAGAGAACTAAGTTTCCAGTTTGTGATAAATGTGGCAAAAGGCATGCTGGGGAATGTCTTCTGAATTCTGGGAAGTGCTACCGATGTTGTAAGATGGGACATAAGGCTCATGATTGCACTGAAAAGGATCAAGGTGAAGGTAAGAACAAATTTGATTTACAGTTAGTGAAATGTTATAAGTGCAATGAGATGGGTCACTATGCAAACGAGTGTCCGACAAGGAGCTTGAGTGATGGGAAGCAGTTAGACTACAAGCAGAAAGGGGTGGTGAAATCCTTTGCAACTACTTCAGCAGATGTTGGGCCATCGAATGAAGTGGTATCAGCTCCAGGGAGCTCAGTATTTTTCGAAGATTGACTTGAGGTCGGGGTACCATCAGTTGAAAGTAAAATAAGCAGACGTTCCGAAGACCGTGTTCCGTACGAGATATGGCCATTATGAATTTGTAGTTATGCCTTTTGGGTTAACCAATGCACCTACTGTATTCATGGACCTTATGAATAAAATTTTCCATGAGTTCTTGGATAAGTTTGTGTTTGTGTTTTGAGGTTTGGGAAGAGATTGTGTGTGCCTTGTGATTCACAGTTGAAGAATGAGTTGTTTTTTCATCCTGGCAGTACTAAGATGTATGGAGATCTGCGAGAGTATTACTGGTGGGATGGAATGAAAAGTGATATTGCTGATTTTACTATGAAGTGTTTGACTTGTTAGCAGGTTAAAGCAGAGCGGCAGTTACCGAAAGGGATGCTTCAGCCTTTACCAGTGCCAGAGTGGAAATGGGAGAATATATCCATGGACTTTGTTGTTGGATTACCAAAGACATCTCGAGGTAATAATGCAATCTGGGTTATTGTTGATCGCTTGACCAAATCTGCTCATTTCCTTGCTATACGAGATACTTTCTCTCTTGGTCAACTTTCCCGTTTGTATCTTAAAGAGATAGTCAGGTTACATGGAGTTCCTCTCTCCATTGTATCGGATCGTGATCCCAGGTTTACTTCTAACTTTTGGAAAGGCCTTCAGAAGTCGTTGGGTACTGAATTAAATTTTAGTACAGCTTTTCATCCTCAATCAGATGGACAGTCAGAACGAACAATTCAGACATTGGAGGATATGCTACGAGCTTGTTCTATGGATTATCAGGGAAGTTGGGACCAACATCTTTCTTTGGTTGAGTTTTCATATAATAACAGTTTCCATTCTAGTATACAGATGGCACCATTTCAGGCATTATATGGGAAGCGGTGTCGAACTCCAGCTTTCTGGGATGAAGTGGGTGAAAGGAAGTTGATGGGACCAGAATTGGTAGAAGAGATGGCAGAAAAAGTTCAGCTGATTCAGAAGCACATGAGAACAGCTCAGAGCAGGCAGAAGAGTTATGCGGATAACCGGAGGAAGGATCTATCTTTCGAGGTAGGTGATCATGTTTTTCTCAAGGTTTCTCCTTGGAAAAGTGTGATGAGATTTGGTAAGAAAGGAAAGTTGAGTCCAAGGTTTATTGGACCATACGAAATTCTGGAAAGAGTTGGATCAGTTGCATACCGAGTGGCTTTACCTCCAAGTTTATCTCAGGTACACAATGTTTTTCACGTTTCGATGTTGAGAAAGTATATGCCAGATCCATCTCATGTTTTGAGCCCAGAGGTAGTTCAGCTGGAAGAGAACCTATCTTATGAGGAACAACCAGTCCAGATTCTTGACCACAGGGAGCAAGTGTTACGGAATAAGGTGATTAAGCAGGTAAAGGTTTTGTGGAAAAACCACATGATTGAAGAGGCAACATGGGAATCTGAAAATGCTATGAGGGATAAATACCCCCACTTATTTTGATAAGTGAATAAAATTGCGAGGACGCAATTCCCAAAAGGGGGGAAGGATGTAACATCCCAGGTAAATGAAGAATAAATAATTTTAATATTTATTAATATTTATGAATTAAATATTAAATTCTATTTTAAAGGGGTTGCTATGTTCGATAGCGTACCCGATACGCAACGATGAGTTCCTTTGAAAACTTACGTTGCACACTAGTAATAAAATAATATTATTTTAAATGTTAGTTAACATGTAGCCGTTGTATTGGCGGGAATGGATAGAAATAACTAAAATATGATTATATATGTTTTTAAGTGTTTTTATATTTACCCAATAAAAGATAAAGGCTTAAAATACGGAAAGAGTTCAATTTTAGGCTTTTATACTCTAATTTTCACTAAAGGTTCACTTATCACCTTTTAATGGTGAACCGTCATTAAATATAGTTTTGATCACTCTTATACATTCTTTTGGACCAAATAAAACTTTTATTAAGAATCGGGACATCAAATTTTACTTTGTGTAATTTTTGGTACCTTTCTGATAAAGTTCATTTTTTTTATGAATAGTGTAAAATGTTGCATTTTAATTCAAAACCTATTTTTGATCTAATTTATTTATATGATTAGATTATATTTTGAATTGGTTTTGAAGTGAAATTATAATATATTTTTACCATTTTATCTAATGGTGGTCATTGGAATCAATTTCACTTTGAAATTAGACTTAAACTGGTGTCAATCTTTTGATACTTATTGTTTTGTAAAAACACGCTATTTGCTCTGGCAGCGGGAATTAATTATTGAATTAATTAATGTGACTTATATGATTTGAATTTTGTAAAATGGACTTCATTTTTGAATTCGGAATATCAAATATAGCTTAGGGTGATTTTTTGGTAATTTTCTGAAAAACTTCAATTTTTGATGAATAGTGAAACCACTAAGTGGTAATCAAGCAAACTGTTTTTTTCAGTTAAATTAAAGTTTACCACTAATGTGTATTGAATTTTGAAAATCCGACATACATGGTTGTCATTAAGAAGTAAAATGTGGTTCAATGAGATTAAAATAATTTTTTGGTGAATAGTAACTTATTAAGTTCTTAATCGCGATTAGTGGTAATTAGGGTAGTTTAATGTATAAATAATGCTTTAATAATATAAAATGACCTAGACACATGTCCCAACCTCATTGGTTGTGTCATGGCCGACCAAGACAAGTCATGGCCTAACTTGGGGACCCCATGTATCCACTTTTGTTGGGAAATAACATAAATTACTTTTTATTAAATGTTAAAGTGAAAATGACACAAACATAATATGTTTTGCGAAAACAATTTTTAAGTGGGGTTATACAAGTCCAAATTTTGATTATAAATATTCAATGGAAAGCTAAAAAGATTTCCTACATCATAGTAATTTGTTTATAATTTTTAGACATTAAATAAATTTAATTATTTATGACATAATAATGATGCAGCGATGACATCATTATTTGACGATTTAAATAAAATGGAAAGATAAAATAAAATCTATGAACTACACATGTCCAAAACCAATTGGATGAATGGATTTCGATGCCTTATCACCTTATCCACGAATTCCATCAATGTGGGACCTTTTAAAACCGAAACACATTTTCAAATAATGTAATGTTTCTTTACTTTCCAAAAGTGCCCCTCCTCTCCCCTTATAAAAGGCCCCCACCTCTACCTCATTTCACACACTCTTCAAGCCATTGGCTCGGCCAACCCCTGACCATTTGCTCTTTCCACATCCCTATCCTCATCCTAGAGGATTCCCTTTGGGCAGAATCCTTTCAAAGGAAGCCTTTAGGCTCAAACCAAAAGAAGTTACACTTTTTAAGGTATTTCATTCTCTCATGTTCATTTGTTTTATTTTGCTTCTCCGACCCCCTAAACTCTTTTTATTTACTTCTTTTGTAACAACACCAGTATCTTCAATATACTAGGATGTTGTTATAAGATATATTTGAGCTACACTCTCACACAACTACATCAAATGGTTAAAGAACATACGGTTTCCGTGGATGGCGAAATTCTGCCTCCCGAAACGATGATTGTTCAATACTCATTTAACACCTTCAAAGGTGGCCATTATGATGTCACTATTTTTATATATGATATATTATATGTTTATGTTTTCCTTAAGCTTCTGTTTTTTTTCATTTTGGGCATACCTTTATGGTTTCCATTATGGGTAAAACACGATATCTTCATTTTAGGAAGTGCGGACTACCGCCCCCTAAAAGTGATTTGATTCGTTAATACCATATGTGGGATGTGTAAAGGATAAAGTTAATGATATTATATATGTTGTTATACTGGAATTATAATATACTTTTATATCATTATGATTCCATTCCAGAAAATATGAAATAGAAATGGAAGTAGCGTTCATGCGTACGTACGGCTTACCGTCTCCATGAACGATGCATTTCATTTCTTACCTCTAAATGTGATGTAATATTATAAATGAATGTATGTACTGGATATATATGACATATATGATATCTACATAATGAATACCATTCTGGATATAATGAACCTTTGACCAAATTAACAACTTGTAAGTATAAGAAGTCAATTTTTGACTTAAGAACCAAATACCGACAAAATGAACATTATTAACTTAAATGATTACATGATGTTCATAACATGGTATAAAAGGAATAATGAACTTGGAAAAGATTCATAATCAAGTATATATTAACTAAATTTTATTATTCAGGAGTTTAAAGAACGGTCGGGTCAAGTCAGATACGAGGTATGGGAACTTCTTAACCCAATTTCCATTCTTTGGGTTAATCTCCTACTTTCAAATTATGTCATTATGTTATTATGTCGTATCTTGTATTTGTACTTTATTTATGTGTACTTATAGTGAATACACATAATGTATCTATTTTATTTTATAAATTATCTTTGTATGGGACTTCGTCTCAATCTCCTTTCATTGAGGCATATTTTATTTTATACACAACTTTCTTTTATACGGTGTATAAACCCCTTTGACTTTTACGTTTATTCAAAAGGAATCTTTTTTATACAAAGCGTTTACTAAACGACAAAAGGGAATGTTTTTGTCATACGTATGCGGCGACAACGACTTCTCCGCCGTCGTAACCGTTATTTGAGTTTCGGCTTCCTCTACAAGCCATACCTTTTTTTTTTAAAGAAAAATAAATACCATGTTTTACTTTGGTATTGAAAATGGTTTTCATAATGTTTTTATAACAATGTGTTGTATTGATATCTCGTGATTGAAATGTGGAAATGTTATGTTTCCTTTATGCATGTTTTATGTGATATGATTATGTTATGGTTCTTGGGCATTATTATGAAGACGGGTGGTTCCGTGATAAACTAAGGGCGGGTGAGCCCGTTATAGCTCTCCAATGCATTGGGTAACGCGAAGGAGTGAAACGTTAAGGTTTCTCCGAAGAGATTTTAGGGAATATACTGTGATGGGTATTCCCAACGTAACCAAGAGGGTTACCCCCTACGTAAGAATGTTATGAATGCCTCAAGTTACCTTTACGTATTATGATTTATATGATTTATTCATGTTTTTATGAGGTATGTTAAAGTGCCTATGTTTTATGGGTAATGTATGATTTCATTCTTATGTATATATGAACTCATGTTTCCTTTCCATGTTTTTATAACCCATACTGAGTTTTTACGCTCATCCCAAGTTTTTGAAATGTTTTTCACAGGTCAAGGGAAAGGTACATGATAAGATGATAGAGTCAAGGATGTGTCAAGAAATAATCCATGTTTTATTTTAAATGTGTTTCCATTGATGGGAATGAAGAATACTATCTTTATGTAACCACTTTGTTTATATGTGGAATGTAATGCAAGTTTTATGATCTAATTCTCTAAAACTCTAAACCCGAAAAGATCCTCAACGTGTAATCTTGTAATAACACAAGATTAAGTAAGGATTAAGGCTGGGGCCTTATAATAAAATAAAATTATTTCCATAAAACTCTATCTATAAATGGAACATGAAATATATGTATATGGATTAAATGATAAATAATAATATTAATAGAAAGAACTGATTTCATATTGTGGGAATTCTGAACGTGAAACAATATAATATCAATTTCAAGGAATTTCACTAAGACATGTTAATCATTCCATAATGATATAATTCTAATACATCATTTAAAATTGTATAGGAACACACCATATATCTATTAGTGTTTTCCATAGGAAAGATAATTATTATTCAAGGTGATATCTAATAAAGTTACTCAGATATTCATTTTCTATTCTAAATGAGTTAATCATATAAAATAAATCATTAACATTATTATTAAAAATATGATTACAAAATAATATTGAAAATTCAGAGTATAAAATTCCTATATTATCCCAAAACAATATTTAATAACGATTACCATAGACCATGAATAAAAATATGATCAATAATGTTTTTAGATTATATCCAAACAAAAGCATAAAAATCGTTAAGGTATGTTAAAAAATAATACATTTATTTTGTAAAACCATTTATAATATTATTTAAAAATGACATAAAGAATCTATTTTATTTTGTTTACTTTTATAAAAAAAATTATGTTCCCAAAAATTGGGTAATGAAATTCCTTTCAATAAACATACAAATATATAGTGGATTCATCATAATGAAGATAATATTTGATGGTTCGAAAGATCCATTAATTCTACATACATTTAAAAATATTCTATACATTCCATTTATAAATATAGTCAAAAATATCTTTTTTAGAAAATGATAAAGATATTTTTCTAAAATAAATAAGGAGAATTTTGACAAGTATCTGGAATTAAATTTTAAATATAAGTGAATACTAATTATTGAAAATCATGTAATGTTTAAAATATCATAGACATGGGGGAAATGATTTTTAAATAATTAAAACAATTATTTAAGTATGATTCTCTCATCTATTTGGAAATATTTAAATAGAAAGGAAAATGAATGGGGGAAAAGGAATAATATTTTTAATACTTTGAATCCTTCATCCAATTTGTTCTATTGCTCATGTACTAAGGTATCACATCCCCTTATTCAGCCTGAATGGATAGTGGATCTCAATCCATTAGTCTACTAAGGGGTAGATGAGCCCCTTCCTGACTCTAATTCCTAACCTAATCTTCTTCTAGATGGGCGATGTTTAATATTTATACAAAACCTCTATTTATGAGCTATTTTTTCACAAATACGACTGTCACCAGTGGGATAAGGACACGGTGGGTGGTTATGCCAAAAATTTCCACCCTGATAGCACTAGAATGGAATGTTATCATGATATCATTTTCAAATGCAGTAACTTCTCTTCAAATTACTGTTTAATAAGGTACTATCATAATGGCACTTCTTATAACTCATATAAGTGCTGAAAAATTACCCTACTAAAATAGCATGTATGTCGCTGAGGGTGCTAATCATATTCCCTTCCATGATTAGACCCAAATGCATCATGTATTCAATGATTCTTAAACATAGTTTGTTTTCCTAAATCATAATCTGTTATCGAAGACCATATTAGAATCATTTCTGCCTAGAGATCCCATCAACTATAAATGATGGCACAAAGAATTATAGGTCATTAAAACGTATTGCATTTTCCTAAACTAACCAAAACATTAGCTTTAAGATGTCTGAAATCATGAGATTTTACATTTCTTATGTTTTTTGGATCAAAATTGGCTAGTAACATCCTCTATATGTTCATTCAAGATAACTCATCTTGCTTCATAGCTTGCTCCAAAATATCCCACCAGGTATTGGTAGGTCTATGAAGCATATTCATTGAAATATTCTCCCACTTATCTGTGGGTGTATCGTGATGCTAAATTATTTTCTGGACTGACATGATTTAAAATATGGCTTCCTAGGGCACTTTCCCATGTAAAAATAGAGAGATGTTGTATTGGAAACCCTCTGGTCATCTTAGACATTAAAGTAATAGCAAATAAATTCCCCCTTTTCATAGATCGCAAATCCCTCCAGAAGTTTCCATGAAGATTAACCACAATATACTCCTCAAGGACAATAGGAATATCCAATTTGGTTTTTTAGGAGCGTGTTTCATTGCACTATCGTAGCTCTCAAGTTGATGATAATGACAAGGCATTTCATCTACAAGACAAGAACAAACTTATAGAATTTGATAACAATAAGATCCACCCAAGCAGTTACTAATACAAAAAACCACTAACTCTTTCTCTCTCATGAGATGTCTTACAAGTGTTTTATCATGAAATTAAAAGTAATTTCATTTATCTAGTCAAAAAATTTCTCAGATCACATTTCAATAGAAATGTATGTATCAGATGCAGAAAATAGAAATGTTCCTTCCATGAACTATAAATGTTAATATATTCCTAAGGGCCTATTAGTATAAATGTTATCCAATATCATTCCATACTATAAAACATGTACATATTTCAGGAAATAGTAATACCATAAATAATAACCTCACATTACATGTAAATCACCAAAGGTGAAATAAAACAAACTATGACAAGCACAAAATTAAAACAACATTTCCATCCTTGAGTAATCGAATTTCCCACCATACATGGGTTATCTAATCCCATGAAAAAACACATTAAAATATCCCAACACATCCTAGTAACCATTCTTCATTTACTAAACTATAAGGAAAATTAAAAAGAAAACTTCTTTCACAGACACCACATTGTAGGGTCACCTAAATCAAAAATCTATCATGTGGCTAGAATGTGTTGGTAACGATACCTCAAGCACAACTACATGTTCTCCATAGGATTTAAAATAGCAGTGGGGATGTAAATTGTTTAGTGGGGAGATATTACCCCCTTGTATGATATTTCATACTAGTATAAAAAATCATAATAAACAGAAAATAATCAAAGTAATGACATTTCATAAGACAATAATAAAATCCAACACTGTAATCTTGTAAATAATTAAGAAATAATGTCATGAAATGAGGTCATGTAACTAAATTTCATTCTAGAATAATAAAAGAAAATAATTTGCAGGTTTAAATATAAAACTCAATTACCAGCTCCCAAACCCCATGCAGGTCCCATTTAAAAACTCAAACCTATCAACCAATAATCATTCTTGATAAATGTCATTTTCCCTTTTCCA
This sequence comes from Viscum album, assembly GCA_963277665.1. Classification (NCBI taxonomy): domain Eukaryota; kingdom Viridiplantae; phylum Streptophyta; class Magnoliopsida; order Santalales; family Viscaceae; genus Viscum; species Viscum album. The sequence continues at coordinate 962,336,262 of OY728127.1, forward strand.
AACCTATATCAATGAAGTCTACTCGTGTACTAACTGTCAACCTGAATAGTGTGTGATTATAACTTTTTAGGTTGACAACACCATTTCTATACAATCTTGTATAATATGAAGTGTGTACAATAATGAGATAAATTAGTTTGATAATTAACTCTAAAAATTAATGAAATACATCATCAACCTACTTTGTCGCAATGCTGGAATACTAATTAGAATTCCTTACAACCATTCCATCAATTACAATGTAACCAAGGTAAGAAACCTTTTTTGTTTTCATTCCTGAATATCTTAGATGATGTCTTATGACTATGGAAACCAACACCATATAGCTGTTGTACAGTCAAAACAACTCAGGTCAAAACCCTATAATAATTACAATATATCAGACTCAAAGCCCTATATCAATTGGAGCATTTCTATAACAAATCCGATTAAGAATTACAACATCACACTAGGAAAATCACACTTAATCTCAGCATTATATCATATACGTGTGAAAGTCCCTATGAATGGGCCATTTAATATGAATCTCATAATGGAACACAATTCTTATCATACAATATAGATATCAGAATATCACATCATAATTCTGAATGCTTAATTATGAGAATTATCATTTTTCTTTTAAATTCCACATTTAATTCAATTCACAATTTATTGATAATTATATGAATAATATAAATCCAAAATTCAGGGATTCTATAATAATAAATAACCCTTTTCACTTGTAATTATAATCATGATTTTATCCATTGTATAATTCATTTATTTTCAATATAGTAGGGCACACACTACATTGGTTCTATAATAGTGTTCCATATATAAATGAAATTATAAAACAATATGGTTAATATTTAGACCCTTGTTCATTAATTGATGGTCCAAAAACTCTTCCATTTTCAATTGACCATGAAGAAGAAGTTTAAGACGATTTCAAATAGGATCCTATGTTAGAAATGATCAATAACAAAACAAACATTCCAGTTTGGTAAAGGATTTCACCACAATGGTTGATGAAGATGATTGAGAAGGATGAAACTGGAAAAAAACAACTTATTATGGATTTCTGACTGAAAATATTTTTACATGAGGGATTTTTTCACCACACAATCACCTAGAGACTTCGTTAGGGTCAAGGGGAGATGATATCCTACAAAAAAACCAGAGTTCAACCACACATCATGTTTTAATGTATTAGGTCAGGCATTTACATGGAGTGTAATGCAGTTATGCATCATGTTAATGTTGTTTATGGTATTAGAGAAAAAATATCACATCATATAGATTTAAATAATACCAATGAACAATTACTTGATGTTTAATTCCTTTAAATGACATGAAAATGTTTTGAAGATGAATTTTTAGCACATTTTCACCATTTACAAACCAAACATCTTTTAAAGAATATCAACTCACCAAGAACCCATGAAACACTTTAAAAAATTTATACCTAGACTCCATTAACACAAAAAGTTTACATCCCCAAATATTAAGTAATTTTATTCAAAAAGGACTATCTATCTCTGAAAAAGACTCATCTACTATGGCTCAAATGAAAAACTCAAAGGGGATCTTACATAAAAAAATATGGGATTATCCACATGGTATGATTAATTTCATACTCTAGACCAAATATCCCTAATTAAGTTAAAAAACACTATCATTACAGACAAGATTTGATAAAAACAATATGTTATTATAAATAATTATCCTATTATTACTTGACATAATACAATTACCTCATTACATACATTCCCCATGTATTTTAGGATTCATGATTTTGAGAATTAGGAAAAAAAACATAAACTAACAATTCTCAGGCGTTTCTCAACTAATGTAATTTATTTCCCCAAAAAAACAAATTTATAAATATTCGTTATAAAAAATATCAAAAAAATTAATCCCAAAATATATCATTTTTTGAATCTCCAGTGTAATATATTTTCTCATGACTTGGGGAATTGAAAAATAATAAATAGAAGAGCTCAAATGCTTCGTATGGTAATCATATAACGAAACCGATGGAAAAAATATACCTGTTATAAATATTATGTATGAAATAAATAATATGAATAATTTCATAACTAAATGAATTACATAACTATCTATATTTATTAAATTAAATAAAAACATGAATAATAATAATAATTTATCTCATATAGAAATAATGTAAAATATCGAAAATCAAAATCTTGATATCAATGATTTCTTCTGTATCAATAGACTGATATGGGGATAATTATGAAAAAAAACTAGATAATTTTTTATCTCAAGACACATTTCGATGAACTGAGGGGAAATATAATTAAATTCCCCACATATCAAGCGATTGTGTCCAATGCATTAATAATAATTTTAAACAATACGTTTAATAGAATTCCCTGATGATCCTCTAGATGAATAATTTTTTATCTCTCTAATAAAAATATGAATTATGAATAAATAATGAACCTTTTTTAGTAGTGAATATCAATAAACAATTCCAATACTTCTCCAAAAAATATATAAATTTTCATTCAACATGATTATACTCAAATATGATTTTTTAAATGATATGTTCATAATGTATCTGGTGAGGAGTAAACGATAAATTAAATATTCAAATAACATGTAAAAATGAATATATAGAATAGTGTTTTATGTTTAAAATATTATAAATCTCAATTTAAATAAAATAAACATATATCTTTTTAAAAAAATGAAAAACTACCTCCCTAAAACAATGTTTTGAACAATATCAGAAAATAAGTGATCAATAATGGAATGTTTTTATTCAATGAGTTTGAACACCGAAAATTTGAATATTAAATTAGAAGATACATGATGACTTATGAAATCCATTATGGAAAATAATTTGTGAATTTATGTGGTATATGTAATCAAAAACATAAAATATAATTTCGAAATCGTTTTAACATTAATGTAAATTATAAATTCTCATGTCTCCTTCCAAATTAAATTTTTAAAAGGTGTCCTAAAATATATAAAAAATTATTAATTTTAAATTTATTATTAAATATTTTAACCTTCAAAATAATTATTTTTTGACTATAATAAGTGTGGGGAGGAATAATAACAATTGAATGTTAATGTAAAATTATTTTTTACTAATTTCAACATGACATAAATGAAAAATCATACTATAATAAATGTTTGATAGAATTATTTTTATCAAAATAAATTCAATTCCCATGTAGTAGATATATTACCATATAAAAAAATAAGTGGTTGGAATATCCCAAGCTTGGAAGAAGGTAATTAATGATATATGTATATTGATCAAGTGAATGTCACTTGAGTAATCAATATATTTTATGAGAAATATAATACATAAAGTAATTAATAATTCATTAATCTGATTTATATGATATAAATTATCATAAATAAAATATCACACATCAAAATAAATAGGTTGATTATACATAATATTTGAAATTATTAAAGGAGAAATATAAAAAACTCAATGAATTAATATTGAGGTACCCAAAAGACATATATTAAGGTTAAAAATTGAGTCAAAATTATTAGAACAAAATTAATAGATTTGGTATTATTTTTACAATGAATGAAAAATATAATTTATAAAAATATATGAATTTCAATTCAATTCAAAATTCAATGGAAAAAATTATTCATTTCATTAACATGTCTCATCCAATTGGTATTTGAGACAATGAACTCTTTGTACTTTTGTAACATTTTAATTAAAAACCTATGAAAGGGATGGAATCTAATTAAATATAAAATAAAATTATTAAAATATATTTCATGATATTATATCTCATGTTTGATATATATAAATCACATAAATGAAATTAGGATCTCAATACAAAATATATCTCAAAGAGAGGAAATGGAGATTAAAACCGTTACATTATTTTTCATCCTACTCGATCATGTTCAAAAATAATGTAAAATTAATAGAACTATCTAAATAAAATATATAATAATGGTAATATGAAATTAATTTTATATTTATATTTATTTTATAACCATATATTACAAATAAATTAACTGATTATAGTTTATTTTCAGTATCCAGTGTTAAAACGTTTGTTTTCCTACATTATTTTAACATAATGAAGAAAATGACAATTTGTATTATCTTTTTTATAGTTTATAAACCGTTGATAATAGTAGGATTAATAATAATTGATTTTCAATGATTACTTATGTCTATTATAATTTTGTGAATTGCATAAATATGACTTATGAAAATTGAAATAGTGATGAATATTTTTTGATGAGTTCCATGATCGAAAGGTGAAATATTAATAAATGGTTTAATTCTTAGTAAAAAATTAAGAAAATATTTAAAAAATAATAAATATATCATTAATATATTACATTATAATTATATGACATAACATAGTCATTTATGAACTAATCATTAAAACATCATTTATATAATCTCTTAAATAAGCCAAAATGGAAACCAGGTATAATGATTTAATGAGTATGGGGGGTGTACTTATATAATCATAATATGAAATTTATAAAATATAAATAACTTAATTATCACTATAAATCATTATTTAATTTTTTTGGAAGTAAAAATTATGGTTGGTTAGGAAAAATGAAAATATTAATCCGTGGGGGTGATAGTCTGCCATAACCAAGATTAGCGATCCAATTTCTCAATCAATGGATAAAATGATATCATGTAATTTTTTTGGTAATATATTTATGTTATATTCATCATAATTATTAATCAAATACATTTGTTATTCCCTCCCTAATATGCAGTGATGGAAGAGTAACAACAACAATTTATGGTGGGGGTATTCAGCACGTAAGCTCGGTCATTGCTATTTTTGGTTTTGTATTTTTAGATTTGTATAAATTACTGTTTAAAAATCCATAAAACTATATTTATGTACTGTAGTGAAAATAGCTTAATTATATTAATATTTTTATAGTTGGTTTAGCAAATATTATACAAAAATAAATGACTATGAGAAAGTAATACTAACATTTGAAATCTGAGTTTTCTCTTGGAAGATTGATTCTAAATAAAGGACATATGCATTTTCAAATAGACCATAATACAATAGAAGTGGGATTTTATTAAGTGAGATGAAAATTGGATGATGTAACGCCCTAAAAATATAAAATAATTAAAATTTATTTGATAGTGTATATGACATACAACATTGAACATAAATAACCAATTAAATTTATTTCTTTTAAATATATCCACTTCCATAGCATGAGAAAGATGTGATCCTAAGTAGAAATGAATAATAATATATTATTTTATTATAACCTAGATATTAAATTATCGTATTTTAATAATAATATCTAAATTATGAAAATTATTGTTTTATATTGATTATAAATTCAAAATCAAACATTTAAAAGGAGAATAAATTTTTCCCTTCTAAAAATGATATAATTTTTCTCAATGTCAATTTAGTCACCCTTTTCCCATAGAATATAATCTTAATTTTTACCAATTTTAGAAAATATATCTTATTATACTAGCTTACTTCATTAAATCACCACATTTTTAACCTACCATGTTTTGAAAATGAAAGAAATGATTTGATAGCATATATGATAAGCTCTATTGATCATAAAAAGTCAACAAAATATTATTATTCAAATGTCTCCATTATAACCAAGATTTAATAATATCAGGAATTTATAGATGAAAATAGGTTCGACACATGTTCATATAATGATTAATTGGTTAGAAAATTAATTAGAAATGAATATAAAAACTAATTTAACATAAAGGATTTTTTTCTCGATTTGTTATGATTTTAAATTAATAAAATCACAATTTATTGATTATATTAATGATATAAAAAATAAATATGATGTCTCAAATTCATCTTATATGTTTTATAGACATAATATAAGAACAAATTCAATTATATGAAAAAAATGTCTATTTTCCAAAAAAAATCATTTTTATAACCTATTGATGGAAATACAATTTTATTTCTAGTTTTTGACGATTTTATAAGATATATTTAACAAAATAATCTTCTTATTTGGAATATTAATATAAAATTTTTTTTGGAATAAATTTTGATATTTTTGTGATATATTTCATATTTTAATGACTAGTGAGAAAACATTATTTTAATAAAAAAAACTATTTTTTGACTAATTTATTTATATTATAATATTTTCTCCATAATCCATATAAAATTATTAATATATTATATTTTTATAATTTTATGCATTTTCGGTCATTGTAATAATTATTATATTGAAATTAATTGTAAAAACAAATTGAAATTTTGTACGTCTCTTTTACCCATCTTCATGCCACATTTGAAAGGATTTTTGCTAAAGATAACTTATTACCTTATCTAAATTGAATATTGAAAAATATAATTACATGGATGTAAATATTATGAAAATTTTAGTCTAACGGATCAATATAAATATTTTGGTGAATAGTAACTTCATTTTTTATTTTGAACTGTTAAGGGTAAATCAAGTAATTAAAGGTAAGAAAATATTATAATAATATAAAATTACCCTAACACTTGTCCCACTTTCATTGGATAAGTGTTATTAGACAATAAACGACCCTAGTATGAAATTTTATGCTTTTTATGCCAATTAGTTAAGAAAATTACATTTTAATATTATTTCAACAACAAGTTAAAAATGTCATACTCATATTTTTAATAAATCAATTTTAAAATAGTAATATATAGAAGATAAGAATGACTATAAATATTAGTTTTAAAGATAAAAAATTTATATAAATCATGATATATTTTTTATATTTTTTAGACAACAAATAATAAAAATTAATTATCACATAATGATGATGTAGTAATTAATTTATTAAATGAAGAATTCAAAAATTGATATTAATAATATTAAAATAAATATAATCTGAAATATTTGATGCCATAAATATATTTTCTGGAATAGGATGACTTTTTATAGAATATTGTAAGTAGTTTTTGTGAAAGAATATGGTTATGATCAATTTTTAATAAAGATAATTATGAATATTTTCAAAATTGATATAATTCATAGCTTAAAACAAAAAATATTTAATTAAATGATATAAAATTTCTATGAATACAATATTAATTCAACAAGTTTATTTATGTATAAATATTTCTTTAATCACTCCCTAATTTGTCTTTTTGCATGTGATAGAATTATTTTAAGTCTCAAATTTTAAATTACTTGATAAAATGATAAGAGTTAAAGGGGTTAAAAAAAGATACGGATTAATAAAATATTCAATATTATATAATTTTTATTAAATGAATGTATTTGGACCCATTAATATCCTATAATCATAATAAATAAATTTTGAACCATTTCGAACTGAAATATAATTTATATTAATTTAATACCATTAAAAATTACAAGAGTACGCCTCCCCTCCCCTATAAAATGGTACCCATCAATCTCTATTCATTACACTAAAAAAGATTTATTTCTACCAATATCTGCCCAAAAAATTTCCATTAACAACACACCACATTAAATATGCCTTATGTTTGGTATAACAACCACCCTTGAGGTTTTACAATATTAAGAAAGGTGGTCATTCAAAGGAAATGTAATGTTTTTATTTAACTTATTCTTTTTTTATTATTATTCCACATCCATAAACTATTATTAATCAATTATGAAATAATATCTACAATAAAAAAAATTAATAATATTTTATTATGTTAATATCATCACCTAAATCTATATCCAATTTCATTAAATGGGAATATAATTAATGGTTCATGGGTATTTGGGAAATATCACCTCTACGAATTGATATAATTCATTTTCCATTAAAATCTCTCATGAATCATTATAATGACAGAATTACAATTCATAAGTGATATTCATGAAATATTAATCATTTTATGTTGATAATATATCACTTATGTTCTTAATTTTATTTCCCATAAAAGTGGGAACGTCGCCTGTGCAAACATGTGAACTATCACCTCTAGAAAACAAAGAAATTTATTTTTATTAACAAAATAACATAGATAGTGTATATAATTATATTTATATAATTTATATGATATTAATTTTATTATTATAATTATGAAAAAATAAAATAATACTTACCTTATTTCAATAATGATTAATGAAAAATGGAAAATGTTACTCATGTATACGTACGACCTACCATACCCATGATTATAAAATTTCTCATTTTTCATGAAAAAACATTACGGTTTTATTTAAAAAAATAATTGATGATCTAAAATTATTATAATGTCGTAAATATTTTTATAGATATGAAGGGCTTATGACCTCTTAGACTATTGACATCATACAAAATTAATTTTCAACTCAAGTACTAAATATCATTAAAACTCGCTTTATGAAATTAAATAATTATGTCCTTTTTATAACATGGTAACATGTGTTATAAAATGAATAATGAACATGAAACAGGTTCTCAATCATTTTAATTATTAAACCGTATTTATTATTTGGGATAATAAAAAACATATGTGATGAATCAGACATCTAGGTAGTGATTTAGTCTCAGTATCCATTCATTGAGAAATATCTTGATGTAATGGACCTTTATTATCCTATATAGAGTATAAAAAACCCATTTGACCCATCATATCATGAATTAATATATTATAATTATATTTACAATTATTTTAATTTTATTAATTAATTAATTTTGTTCATGTGTTTTTCAAGTGGTATGGGACTCCACAATTAAAATGTCGTTTTAAATGTTTTAATGGTTTATTATTCTAAATATTTTACATTAATGACCATATTTTAAAAATTGAAATAAGGATTTATTTATATGAAAATGAATTTTTTAAAAGGTAAAATCCTTGAAATGTTTTTAATGTGGTATTAGACACATTGATTCGAAGATATTCTTCAAAATTATTTTCATTTTGTTATAAAAATTAATTGATTATTTCAATAACCTGGAATGGTTTAATAACATATAAATCATGAATCAAATTTCTCACTTTTATGTCAATTTAATTTTTTTATTTTTATGTTACAATTTTACACTCAATTTTTGGATAAAGTGTTATCAGTTTTATGTGGGTGGATATCTTAAACAAAATGTGATTTAAAAGTGGAAATGTTATTTTTTAGTATGTTTTTTTATGTGTTATTATTATGGTATGGTTCATGGGAATTATTTATGCATATGGGTGGTTCGATGATAAACCAGGATAGTTTGGGCCCATGATATCCATCCACTTCATTGGTAAATGCTATGGAGTGAACATTTGGGGGTTCTCCTACGATATTTAGAGAATATATTGTGATGTGTATTCAAAATGTAACCATGAATATTACTCCCTATATAAATGTGATGTCTATAATATACGAATGATATGGATAAAACAATTTTTCTATAAGATTTATGATTTTAAGGAGTTTTAATAAAATATTATTATTTCATGAGGCAATATAAAGGGTTTATGTTTTTTGGATGAAAAGAATGATTTTGTGAAAATGTTTTCTTGTGTTTAAAATATTCATTAAATAATGTTTTCATTGAATCTTTTATGCCCCTTAGAGAGGTTTTTGTTATAAAACCATGATTTAAATTTTTTTTCACTGGGTATAAGTATGGGTAAGACAATGGAAGAAGCCAAGATGAATTTTATCAAAAAATTTATCAATAAATACAATTCATGTTTTACTTTAAAATTTTTAAGATTATAAATAAATTTATAATGAGTAGACTTATCTACATTATAATTGGTGAGTTCTTATGTAATTTTGAGGGCCTGATTCAATAAAATTATATATCTAGAAGGATACTCAATGTGAATGAATGTAAAATATTGACTTAAATTATTATTATGTAATTTTTACGATTAGGGTCGTATTTTTGGTATCAAAGGAAAGGTTTAGACAAATTTAGGGATTATGAGTTTTGGTTAAACATATGGTAATATTATTTATCTCTTATTTTGGTTATATCATTTATATATAACATTATTAGATCATGTAATTCATTTACAAAAGGAAGGAGGAGGATCTAAAATAACATTAATAACTCTTCCAAATTACATGCTTTCCATAATTATTTGAAATATATGTCTAGTTGAGTCGGAAACTCTTTATAACATACCAATCTATTGAATATTTTTGTATGTGATTCCAAACACCTACTCTATAACTCGATACCACTATAGTTCATGAGTTTTCAATCAAATCACATTTTATAAATATCATCAATTTTCAAAAAAAATTATGTATTATCAGGAATTTTTAAATATTTTTCCATTCCATAAGATTATGGATCATATTGTGATTTTCAAAATGATTTTGAATAAAGCGACCCATGCATGACCTATTTATACTTGCTTTTAAAATATATTGGTTCAATATATACCTAGGGTATTTTAAAATGACCATAGATTGATTGTTTTAACTCAAACTTGTTCCAATTGTTTTATTAAATTAAATCATTATATGATGTTTCGAAATAATATGACACAAAAGAATATTTTGCAAAAAAAATTCTACGAACACTCATACGACCCAAGTTATTAATGTTATATTAGGATAAATGATGAAACTAATTTTGAAAAGGCTATAAATAATTGTTGAAATAAATAAACCTTCTATCATATGTGAAAAAGATTACGAAAAATCTATATAGAAAATATGATCAATGTATGATGTTATTTATTTTTTGAATAGGTTTATTAAATGACATGGAGGTGTGAAAAAATTTCATTACATATAAGACATAATGATTTAAGATGTTGAGGTAATTCTAAGTATTCATGAAAATGAGTGGTATAAGACATACATTGAGGTTAAAACATGTAATCATTATTTTTAGGGATTTTATTCTTCATATTTTTTAAATTTTATATAAATTATATACTTTTATTAAAATGGAAAAACTAAAAGAGGGGTGAAAACCGTCATGTTAGGAAAGCACATCGGAATCGAACTGACAACTAATGTATGAAAAGGGTGCATCAGATAACACTATCCTACATGAAGTCCCTTGTTTGTATGAAATTTTATTTTTTTAAAATGAGTTAATGGGATAAGAATATGTTTACATTGGTAACTTAAGTTTTATCAAATGGATTTATTTGGTATTGGAACTTGATTTAGGGATTCTGTTATAAATTTTATTCTGGAAGACATTCAGTATTTTTTGGAACCCTGTATGAAAAAGGTAAATATAATACTATGGAATATTATTTTAGGATAAATAATTAAATATTATTTTGTAATAATCTATGAATTTATTGCGGACTTTTGGTGATTTAGGTTGTTAATGAAAACGGTTAACATATATTGGAGAATATGTGATTTTGAAATTGACATTTTTGGTAGGAGACCTTAAGAGAGGTTGATATTATTTGGAGATAAATGTTAAAATTTATATTGGAAGACTATATAAACAAATTATTCTGAGTTTTGGGTTTCCAACATAGTTTGTATTATTTTGACAGTTTTCAAGTATAGTTATTCGTTGAATAGTCTTTGTTGATCTTTTGGTATTATATTTGAATTTTCGAGATTAAAGGATTTTCTTAATCATCAAATGGTTTATTATTTTTATGTTATTATTTAATATTATCCAAACCATACTAGTTTTGTTTAATGTTTCATGACATGAGAAATATATTTTTATTCTTTTGTCGATAATGTAATTATATTAATTTTGATTTATATTGAATATTCATCGTTTAGAGAAAAATCTGAGTTTGTAGTCGAAATTTATTAAAGGAAGATACTATAATTTTCATGTAAGTATGTTTCCTTATGTTTGTTGTCAAGGAAGTAAATGAATTCAATAGCTTTATGAAAATAATTTTAAAAAAATCATTTTTTACTTCCCTTACTAATAAATCAATAACCATTGAACCAATCACAAAATTATTGTTTTTTAATTTTTAAATTTCTTCTAATGATGTTTTCTATCACTCTCCATCATAACATGGTATTTAGGTTTTAATTTCGTATCCATTTTATCCTACATGGAATCTTATTATGTGTTATTTTAGGTGACCATCATATTTCTATTTTATCAATTAATGTAGTGGTTTTATTGAAACTTTTTCAGATGTGGGATTTCAATAAATGTATTCTGAGAAGTCAAAGCTGAGTTACCCAAACCGAATTCAAAATTCTGAGGATACAATTTCTATTTGTAATGTAACATCCTAATTTATTATAAATAAATACATTGTTCAATAGTGTACCTGATACATCATATTGAGCATTAACAGACAACTAAATATTAATATTTAAATTTTATCATTATAATCTAACCATTTGAATGGCATGAATTTATATTATTTACTAAATAATGAAATTAGGGTTTAAAAATGATTATATAATGATTAATTGGTTATAAAATTAATTAGAAATTGAAATACAAAGTAATTGGATATAAAGGATTTTTTTATGAATAATTATGTTTATAAAATAATGAAATGAAAATAGTTAACTATGAAAAATTCAATTTTATATATAAATGGATTACTTTTCAAAAAAAAATTCATTTTTTCGTAATTTTGATTGTTCACCTATTTTAAACATATTTTTTGAGACTACTATAAATAATATTAGAAATAATAAACTTTTTAGTTCAAAGTGGGAAATTCAAATTAACTTTGGATGAGTTTTTTGGTATTTTTTTATAAATTTCATATATTTATTAATAGTGAAAAATATTAAATTTTAATTCTAACCAACTTTTTTTAAATTTATTTATATTATTATATTATATTTTTAATTTATTTTAATGTATAAATAATTTATGTTTTTATCATATAATATAATGTAGGTCATTGGAAAAAAAAATTATATTAAAATTAGATATAAAAACTAATTAAAAATTTGAAAGTCTCTTTTAACAACCTTCTCACCAAATTTGTGGGATTAGTGTAAAACTTAATTTAGAAAAAAATTTAAATTTAATTGCAAAAAAATTATATACACAACTGTAATTACTATAAAATGTTTTGTATAACAATATCAAAATATTTTTTTGGTAAATAGTAAGTTTAGTATTTTATTTACCATGATTAAAGATAAATCATGTACTTAAAGATAAATATAATAGTAATATAATATAAAATTACCCTAATTTTGTCCTAATTTAATTTTATAACTGATTTTTGACTAAAAAAACCTTTCATTGAAATTAAATACTTTTTATGCCACTTTGGTTGAAAATGAAATTTTTTATATTTTATCTATAGATATGTTAAAAATGTCATACTGGTATTTCTAATAAGTAAATAATTTTTAATATAGGGTGATATATATGTAAAATTAGACTATAAAAAGATAATTGAATCGTAAAATAATTATCTAAAACAAAAAAAATTATTTATAATTTTTAGAGAACAAATATTTAAATATTTTTGAGACATAATGATTATATAGTAATTGATTTATTAATTGAAATAATAAAGGATTATATTAATAATAGTAAAATAAATAATATTTGTAATATTTTTTGAAATAAAATAATTTTCTTATGAAATTGAAATATTTTAGATGAGATGATGTAATTTTTTTTATAGAATAATGTAGTTATGATTTTGTAAAAAATTATGTTTGAACAATTTTAAAATTCACATAATTCATATCTTAAAATATGAAATATTTATTTAAAAGACAAAAAATTTATAAAAATAAAATATTGTAAGAAATAGTTGATTTATGTATTAATATGTCATTAATGAATCATTAATTGGTATTTTGTAATGTTATTTAAATTATTTTTTCTCTCAAATTGTAAATTACTTTATAAAACAGAAAGAGGTAAAAGGGGTTGAAACAAAAAAGAATAGGATTATAAAAATATTCAAACATGTATATTTTTTATTGAAATAATGGATTTAGAGACATAATTATCCAATATTTGAACAAAAATATTTTTGTAAAATTTTCAATAGGAAGAGAATTTATATTAAATTAATACATTTAATAATTCCAAGAGTTCCCCTCCCCTCTCCTATAGAAGACAACCCATTCATCTTTATTCATTACACTTCAAAAAAATTTAGATCTGCCACTATATTCCAAAAACTATTCCTAGTATACCTAAACACATTTTAGAGGCCTTATTTCTACATAAAACCCTCTTTATAGGTGATAAGATGTTATGAAATGTGATCATCTGAAGGAAAAGTAATGTTTTTATTTAAGTGTCTCTAATTTATTTCTTCTTCGAATTCTTCAAGTTAAATTCATTCATGATGAATTAATTACAATAGTATCTATAAATACTGAGAATTTATTATGTTAATTTCATCACTTAAATCCATCTCCACTTTTCTTAAATGAGAAAATAATTCATCATCTATGCCTACTTTTGAATTATCACCTCTACGAACTGGCATAATTCATTATCCATAACTGTATCTCATGACTGATTATAATGATAGAATTAAAGTTCATAATTTATATTCCTGACATATTATAAAATTTATGATAATAATATATCAATTATTTTATTAATTTCCATTCACATAAACATGTTAATGTCGTTCATGCGTACGTGTGCACTATCCCCTCTACAAAGCGATGCGATTCATTTTTATTCACCACATCACCTAGATTGTATATATATTTTTATATAGAATATTTATATGATATTTATGGTGTTATTATCATTATATAATGTTAAAATAATACATACCTTCGGTCTATAATGATCAATGAAAATGGAAAATGTTACTCATGCATCGGAACGACCAACCATTTCCATGATTATAATGTTGTTAATTAATCATAACAAAAATTTATAGTTTAATTTTAAAGTGAAATTTATTTTTAAAAATTAAAAAAAATCATTTATATTATTATGGTGATGATGTACTTATGACCACATGAAATATTTACATCCAAGCAAATTCATATTCAACTCAAATACTTAATATGGACAAAATGTCTAACATGAACATAAATAATTAACTTATTTTTATAACATGGAAATAAGTGATAGAAAATTAATAATAAAAATGAATTTTTTTTTCTATAATTAAAGTAATTTACCTAAGGTTCTTATTTAGGAAATTAAATTACATATGTGATGAATCAAACTTTAGATAAGAGATTTCATCTAAATATCCTTTCATTGAGGTATATCTTGATGTTATGAACCTTCATTATCCAATAAGGTGTGGATAAAAACCATTTGACACATAATATCATGAATTAAAATATCCTCATGATATTTATTGTTTGGTTTAAATTTTATTCATTAATTTATTTTATTATTGTCTTTCTCAAGTGGTAAGGGGCTCTTTACTAAAATATCATTTTAAATGTTTTAAAGATTTATTATTATAAACCATTCTCATTAATTTAGATGATTTAAAAATGGTTTTAATTATTTATTTATATGTACATTAGTATCTTAAAATTTAAACCCTTTTCAAAAGATTCAATGTTCTACGAGACATTTTTATTCAAAAATCATCTATTAAAATGTTATAATTGTGTTTTAAAAATGGGCTGATTTTTTCAATATCATTGAATGTTTTTTAACATATACATAGTGAACCAAATTTCACATTTTTTCTTCACCTTAAGGTTTTTATGCTTACATTACTTGTTTACAATAATATTTTCAGATATTTTTTTTTCAGTTTTATGTGCATTGATATTTAAAAATGGAATGTGATTTGAAAGTGGAAATGTTATTTTTTCCAATATTCATGTTTTATGGGTTATGATTATGTGATTTTTTATTGTGATTGTTTAAGTATAATGGTGGTTATGTGATAAAACTAGGGTGGGTGAACATATTCGTATCTCTAAAATATATTGGGAAATATGATGGAGTTAATTTTTTTGTTTCCCCTAATAAATTTAGGGAATATAATATGATGTGTTTTGAAAACATAAGCAACAAGGTTACTCCCCATGTAGTTGTGAAGGCTATAATGTAATAATGGTATGGATTCCATAAGTTACTAAAATGATTTAGGATTTATAATAGTTTTATTAAAATATTTTTATTCTATGAGTTAAGGTAAAGGGTTTATATTTCATGGGTGAAATGTTTGATTTTATGAAAATGTTTTCATTTAATTAAATATTCATCGACTAACATTTTCCTTCCAGATTTTATGCCCCTTACTAATTTTTTTGCTCATCCTAATTGTTTTTTCATAGAATATAAGGATGGGTAAGAGAATTTAATAATTCAAGGTGAATTTTTGGTTGTTTTTTATCAAGGAAAATATTTCATGTTTTATTTTAAAATGTTTTAGATTATGAAATATGTGGATAGTGAGTATAATTATCTAATTTATAACGACTGAGTTTTTATTTAATTGTAATAGAATCATTCTCTAAAACTATAACCCTGAAAAGAACCTCAATATGAATGAATGTAAAACATTGACATAACTCAAAATGTTATAACATTTAAGTATAGAGACTTACCATATTATTAATTTATTTGTTAATTTTTGGTATTTTTTTAAAATAATTCAATTTCCATGGAATATTGAAAAATATTGAATTTTAATATAAAACAACCTTTTCATTTAAATTAATTATAATGTTAAAATATATCATTAAGTAGTTTTAAAATAACCATAGTTAAATAATATATCTATTAATTATATTTTTTTTATTTTAATTACATTCATATTTAAATGTAATATAAATTCATTTTAAACTTGTGATCATTACCTATTTAAAAACTCTATATCTTATCCCACTTTCATGATAATTTTAAAATTTAATTTCCCATGTATATGAAAGTAATATGAAAAATTTGATTCAATATAATGAATCATAATAATTTATATTATCTTATATAGTTGAAATAATTTTTTATCAATCCGAATAAAGAAAATGGTACATAAAATTTTGTTGTGGTTATGGTAAAAATTAATTTACCATGGGTTAAATTAAAATGATACTAGTTAATATAAACTAAAAGTTAGTCTATAATATTTTTTTCATCCCATAATTTTTCCTTATAATGTCTAAATATATATATTACCCTATTTTGGACCCATTTTCTTTCTGAATAATGTTGGTATGCCTTTTTAATTTATGCAATTTCAAGTGTTCCCCTCACCATACCTATAAAAGGAACCCCCATATCAACTCTTCTTTATACATTAACCCATTTTTTATAGCAGGACCTACTGAGATGACATCCCATCAACCATAACCACAACCCATGTGAAATATTTTGTGCATAAATTTAACCTATGATGGATTTTGGTGCAATCCTAAGGATATTACCTGAAGAAGAGGTCACAATATTCAATGAGCGCCTTTATTTTTTTTCTTCTTCCACATCCTTCAATTTTTATTAATCCATGATGATATAATAATATAAATATTTTATATATAATTAGATATTTTTATTATGATTGTATGTACTAAAAATATCCCCACATCCTGTCAAATGGGTTACAAAATATTCATTTGTGTGTATGAAAGATTACCATCATCTGAACTGATGTCTTTTTCTTCATTATAACTATTAACAGTTGTGTATGATGATAGATATAAAGCATAAATATGAAATTTAAAACATTATTATAAATATAGGGAAATTATATAATGTATTTATTTTTATAGTCTATTCCTTTTGTGATACGATAATGTCGCTTATGAGAATGGAAAACTACCACCTCACACAACAATGTTATTTTCCATTCACTAACTCTTAACATGGAATGTATTAAGGATAATGTTAATAAGTATTTGAGATATACATGAAATAATTATGATTTTAAGGAGATATTTATCATTCATGAAGGATAGTATAAAAAATTATTTATTAAATTCATTCTCCTATAATGACTATATCATCATTCGTGTATGTATGGACTAAGTCCTTTATGAAGTAACGTGACTCTCTTTTAGTCAGCATACAACAAGGATGGTATATAAAAGTATATATAAAAAAATAATATGGTAATTAGTATATTAAAATCATTCGATAATGTTATATATTACATACCATCATTCTATAAGGATTGTTGAAAATGGAAACATTACTCATCCGTACGTTCAACCCACTCTTTCCATGATCGTAACATGTATCATTTTCAATACCACCATTCATGATTAGTGTTAAATGTATAATGGAAATATATATATATATATATATATATATTATTCCATAATAATTATTATTATTATCTAAATTATTTTACTATATAATATGCATATTAATAGGAACTTTCATGAAGAAACACGCATTTGAAAATAAGGGAACTAAAACCTCAAAATAAAAGAATAATGAAGGTAAAATAATGAATTGGTGATATGATGTTATAAAAGGATCATATATGACATTATAAAAATTAATAAGGTTCTATTATAAAATCATTACATGCTTATAACCAGTATATATGAGGTTAAATAACTTTCAACCAAAAAAAGTATAAAATAAAAGAATTTATAACTGAATTTCTATAGATTGGGTTAAACAACATCTTCTTCGATTATTCCATGATAAGATAGTATGTGTATTGAACATTGATTATATTATAATCTATTTCGCCTTTAATATTTTGATTTTAATTTTATAGTCATAATCAACTTTATTGATTAATTGTTACTTTAATGATATGCTCTTTTTAAGGGACTTCATTCCAATTTCCCATCATTTAAAGAATATTTTAATTTTATGCACTAATTTTTTTCTATTTATATACTACCCTAAAGATATTCAATATCATGATACATTTGGAATTCATATAATGTTCTATTTTAATTTTAATTTTTTAAATTAATGCAATTCCACCTAAAAATTACAAATTGGTAATAATTATTTTACAATTTGAAATAATCATTTTATTATTAGCATTATATTAAAACAATAAATTTCGTGGAATTATTTAAATTTTGAAATTAAATTTAGAATAAATATCCATATCTTTATTTGATGGATACTATTATCTACTAAACTATATAATATTCCATCATAAATTATTTACATTGAATGTTGTTTGATTAATTGGAGAAATCTTTATAAATCTATATTCATTAATGAAAGAGGATATTTTATGGTATATAATATTGATTAATAAATCAAATAAATTACTCAATATATTGTCAACTATTTGGATTTAAAGATATAGGTGGGTCCCATTTATAGATATACCCTATATGCATTAGTAGTATCAGGAGGATAATTAGTAAGCTAGTATAAATCAGTCTTCTAAACCAGATAATTTTGATCCTAGAAATATTAAAAAATATTGTGAAAGGTATTGGAGGAAGAGTTATCAGTATAATTCTTTCTCGAAATCCAATAATTAATTTTCTCATTTATTATGAACTCAGTAATTATTATCCTCTATATTTATGTAATGATATTATGTCAAAATGCCTTAGATTCTTAGTTATTGAGTAGATGGAATTTGTTTCATTCTATAGACAATTACATATGGATTATACATTATAAATTTATTATATTCATGTTAATAATTAAATATAATATTGTTTTAGTTATTTAAAATTCCATATTTATAATTATCCATGATATTTTCACAATGACATTATATATGGATTCACATCCTTCTATATTTGACGATTAAATGGAATGTGTGTTTTGTAAATAAACATTCCATATTGATTATTAATATTTATTAATGATTTCTTCAACTATAATTAACTATTAAATAGAATTTTATGTCTCCATTTATTTTTTTCTTTCTATTGAATTACATTAAGAATATAATTATTGATGTACAAGGAAATGATAGATGTACTAATTTTATTCTATAAAAAATATCATAATCTATGGAATCAAATGTTATGAAAAAATAGTATATTTAATGATTTTTTGATGTAAACTAAAATATTATGCCATTTGGTTTTTAATTCAATGTATCTAATTCCAATGAAATAATGTTGAAATCAGATCTAGGCTACTACGGATGGGGTCTAAAATGTCAGTATTAGAGGATTATTTATAGTATCATTGGGAACTATATTTATGAAAACAAATATTACGGATCATAATAATCTCAAATAATTTAATAATAAAAATATAATAAAATCATAATGGATTAATAAGGTAGATATTTCTAAGGTATTGATGGGAATGCATTGATATCTATATACTACAACTTTTCATGGTCTAGAAACATATGTATATATAGATAATAACTCTGAAAATGAAACATTTTTGATGACCCAATTGCTACCTGGTACACAACAAGAGGCCTTTATAAACCTCTAAATTGACACTCCCATGGTAATTTCTTAGGAGAATTTTCATTTTAATTACAATATATTGTGAATGATTTCAAAATATGATGAAAATAAATGGACTAGGATAAGACTAATGTGTTATATATTAAATATTATGTGTCATCATTTAAGCATCTAATAAATGATTCTATGGTTTTCCCTACACTGTAATTATTACTCACACTATAGATATTTTGTTTTTTAAATAGATGGATGAAAAAGGAAGTGAGATAAAATTATTCCTGAATGAAAATGTGGTGACTTTGAGGAACCAAAATAGATTATTACAGGAGTGAAATAAATTATGATTATTCGTAGTCACTTATACTGAAATATTACTTACAACTTATACCTTAACAAAATAAAAGAGTCACCAAAGAAGATAAGGACAGGGATTTCTAGGAACTTGAGTAGTGAAGACTATGGGGAAAATTTGGCTCCATTTAAATCATGTGATATCATTTGAAGGTTGCTCCTAGGAATGTGTCCCAATAGAATAAGAAAATATTATTTGTGTGGAATGGAGGTAGAGAAAAAAATAAAATTACTAAGGAAAAATAAAAAATGTGATGGATGGAAATACATCTCATCATTGGAATCCATTTATAGTTTTTTTTCTTAAAATTTGGGATCCTATAAATTATATAATTCAACAGCATCCATTAATGTTTAATCAATGGATCATGGAATGAACTCTGTGAAAATAAAATAGATGAAGTTTTTATATATTTTGGGTTAGGAATTCATATTTTACATTAATTTTATTATATATTGAATTTTGGTGGTTATATTTATGTAACATCAATGGATTGCGTAATTATTTTGAATCATATATGTATTCAGTAAGATAAGATTTATAGATTAAACAATGGTTTTATACATTTATGACTGATCATACATTAAATTTCCAAAAAATACTACTTAGGTTTGTTTTGATTGGAGTCTTCCCGGATTATATAAGTATTGGGAGAAATTTCTCAAAAGTATATGTTTGAGTAGAAATTTTATCTGAGTAATAATGAATTTAAATTTTATAGGAATGTTATTAAATGTTTTGTAAAATCTTTGGTCTAAATTTATCATTAATTAAATCATAATAATCAAAAATTAATATTATTATACTTTCTAGGAAAAAAATTAGTATAATTTAAAAACATAGTAAAAAAGTTATTACATGATTAATTTTATTTCAAGGATGTCCTTCTCATTTTTGGGAAATTTACTAAAATTATTTTAATACATTTTACAAAAAATGGAGACCTATATGATGGGTAAAAGCATTTCACATCTGTAATGTCTCCATGGGCATGAACCAACTATCAAAGGAAGATAAGGGTTTTTAACATCCCACTATCCCACATGATTTACTATTTTGAATGTGATTGTCTTTATTTAGGTGATTTGATAAATAAATATTATATATGAACTAGTGGTGTTAATTTTTGTGATTAGAGATTAATTTTATATATTAGATAACGTGTGGTTACTATACTAGTTTTAGAAAATAGATATAGACATATGGAAATATATTTCATCCATTTATAGAATATATTATTCATTTAAAAGTGAATTATAGTTCTTGAGGAGAAAAATTATTTTCAGATTTTTATTTCCTACAGTAAGAATTGAATTAGAATTTGATCAATTAATAACCAATATTTGAAATTGTTCTTATAAAATTGAAATTTATCAAATAATTATTTTTTTATTATCATAGAAAAGTAAAATAATTCCTAATTATTTTTAAAATGATCATAAAAATGTAATCTTCTTTCATTCATATATTATGAATCATATATCCTTTTAAATCACCACATAATTATGGTTTTTAGGGCATTATCATTCCTTTTATTATTCAATTTCTTGTGATTAATGAACTCAACAACTCTCTATAATTATGTATACGTTTTATCCTTGTCCATATCATTTAATTCTACAACATTTATCATAAAAGGATCATATTTACTTGTTATACCATATGAAATTTTTTCATCCTTACATATCCTATTAAGGGAATGTTTTTAATACCCTTTTATTATGTCTGGTTCTCAACTAAATAATTCTAAAAAAATCAAACCCATGTTTTCCAATATCATGTTTATATTGATAGTGGAAAATTTATTTAAGGTGGGGAGAATGTGACGCCCCAAATATGTAAGAGAATAAAATTTCATTTGATATTATATAAAACATTAAACATGAAGTCTAAATAACACATGAAATATATTTCATAAAATAAAATTCATCAATAGATTGCAGAACACGCAACCCTGAGTTGAATTGGTCATTAATATAATATAAGGATATAACATAGCTATTAAATAACTGGTTATTAATTTTAATAAATAATTATTTAAATTAAAGTAATATCTTTAAAAGAAGACTGATTTTAATGAAAAAAAAATGCTTTATAAAAACATGTGTTTTTTCTAAAAGATGGTTCATTCACTGTTTACACAAAAAAATTTAAAGTTAATTTTGTATTTTTTAGAAAACTAATTTGTTAAAATTAACTACATTTTTAAAGTAATGATATAGAAAATATCTTATGGATATTTTTTTTATTTTTCAAAATGATTTTAGTTTTTCATAGATAGTGAAAAATAGTAAATTTTATTTGAAAAAAGTATTTCATGTAATAATTAATTAGAAATTTTAATTTTATTTTAAATTTGTTTTAAATAATATATATAATAATAAAAATTAGTTCATTCGATTATTTTTAATATTTACTTTTTATATATATAATTTTAGTATATTGAATATTTCCTCTTTAGTTACATACTTTCTTGTATCATCATGGAGATTAATTTTAAATAAATTCATTCCACTTCTTTGAATGGAATTTTCAAAAATTAAATATTTATTTTGAATAATAAAAATTTATATTTTATAATAAATTCAAATTAATTTTTGACTGAAATGAATTTTGAAAATAAGAAAAATTATTTATCATGATTATGGTAAAAAATTGACTTCATATAGTGTTAAACTAAAAATGTAACAATTAAAATTTCCTAAAAACCCCAATAAAATATATATTGTAGCCATATTTTGACCTTATAAATTATAATTCTCTAAAATAATCTATTTTTGAATTTTTTGGAATCTGATAATTTTGGGTACACATTTTATTGTAAATAATTATGAGTTCTCCAGTCACCTCACTTTTTAATGTCAACTATTTATCCTCTCTTATTCACACCATCATACACTTTTGGGTCATGAAATAACATCCCCAATGAAATTATAACTTCAAGAACCTTAACCTAAAATCCTTAAATTCTAGATAAATCATGAAAATGATTTATTTTGGTATAAACCTAAGGATGTTACTTAAAAAGATTTAAAGTTCTTCAATGAGCATCTTAGTTTTATATGTTTCTAGATGATCATCAATTGATATTAAATAATAATAATATATTAACCTCATTAAAATATATAATATGATATTTTTATGTGTTATTTTTCTTACGTACAATGATCCCCACCTCTTTAAAATGGATTATGGAATGATTATTCATGTGTTTGACGGTCTACTGCATTTCAAACAGATGTCATTTATTTCCATTACCAATATTCAAGGTTGGGTATGTTGATGTATCAAAGAATATATATGATATTTATGACATAGTTAAAAATATTTATTCACTATACCTAAAATAACATTTCTAATTTCTATTCAATTATGGATATGATAACTTCACTCATGTGTACATTGGAGTCCTCCCTTGCGAAGCGATGTGATTCTTCATTCAATAATGCATTAATTGAAAGTAATAAGGAAAATTTTAATGAATGTGTTTTATATACATGAAATATTTATTATATTCATTATATATATATTATATGAAAAGATAATTACCATTTTATTTCTTACATTTTCACTCACATAATTATGATAGCATAATTTATTAGCATGTTGATTGCCACCATAATGAAGCGATGTGACTCTATATTCATCACCACAACCCATAAATAATATATCTAAATATTTTTAAAAACATTAATGTCACATATGATATTTTTGTCTCTTATTAATGGTAAAAAAATTACACACCACCGTTCTATATTGATGGTTTAAAAATTGAAATCATGCTCAAATAGATGTACGGCCTAACATCTTAATGATCGTAAGACGGTTCTTTCTTAAAATCCATTGTTAATCATTTTATTCAATTTATAATTTATGTAAAAAAATGATAAATATGTCATGATTATTATTATTTATTTTATGGAACTATATAATATTCCCAAGAATTCAATCATTCAAGACAAAACACTAAAGAGAAAACATGGAAATTAACACCTGAAACCACGAAATTAGTTAAATTTAATTAACAAGAAGTTAATATGATGTTATAAAAAGGAACATATATTATATGTTAAATATTAATATTATTATAGTGTAAAATAATAACATTTTCTAAAACCATTTAAAAGTATTTTAGATCATGTTCAACCAAATGAAGCATAATGTGAAGGAATTTTTAACTCAACTCCCATCGGTAGGGTTAACTATATATTTCATTGAATATGTCATGCTAAGAGTAAGTGGGTAATTAGATTTTATTATTTTATGTGGTATTTCAACATTTTTTTTAAAATATGATACACATAATAAATACATTGATTAATCCCCACATCAATGATATAATCTTCTTAAGGGAACTCATCTAAATTTCCCTTCATTCAAGAATATTGTAATTTTATTCCCAAAATTTCATTTATATGGTGTATATAATAACCCTTATACTTTTATAATCATGATTAGTTAAGAAATAATGGTATTTTATGTTTCAAATTTAATTATTTCATCAATGGGGATTTGAATTTAAAATTAAAAAGTGGTAAATGCTAATGTACAAACTAATTGTATTTTATGAACATTATCATTATCATTACACAATCACATTCATTATATTATTTTCCATTGGATGTTACATTAATATTAAATATCCTTATTATTAATGATTTATATTATTTTTTATTAGACCATATACCATTCGTTTATATGGCTGTTAATTTTAATATTATTTGGATAAATTTAGAAATATTGACAAGTCAATGTTATTTACTAATTGGAGATATTTGTTGATATGGAAAATTCAATAATGAATTGAATATATTATTCAATATATGAGGAATTATTTTCATATGTAATACTAGGGCTTGGTTGTATATATCCACTCAATGCATCGGTTGACTTATGATGAAAATTAGTAATCTATAATAAAAGCTGTTGTCCAATCCTAATGAGTTGGTTACAAATAGTTAGAAACTATTTTATAGATATCTATGATTGTATGGTTATCATGATCATGATTTCATGAATCCCAATAATTATTTTTCCCCTTATATATGTATTTATCTATTACTATGATTTATATTTTAGCAATGATATTATCTATGGATTCATTTCATTCACAATTATTGATTATTTTGTTTTATGTTATTTACCATTACATATTTGTTTCGAATTATCATGTTATGAAAGTAAATATATATATTTTAAATGGAATGGGTTTTTAGTTATCTTCATTCCTGTATTTATTATTAGAAATGAGATTTATTCATTCATATTACCGCTAAATACACTTCCTTCTCATAATATTAACTATAAGGCATGTCTAATCAATTACATACCATTCCATATTTATTTTTTATTGATTCATGAATCGTTCAATTATACATAACCCTTACTAAGAAATTTACCTCACCATTATTTTTATTCCTTTTTCAATGATTACATTAAGTACACTATGAAAAAAAATATGCATGAGTTAATAATTTAATTCCATAATTTTTTTGTCTAATTTGTGTTTTAAAATATAATTTTGGACTCAATTATGTATATAATTTAAAAAGACTTATAAACAATTTTTTCCTTTGGGATGTGATTCCTTGAATATTTTTTCAACTTAATAAATCAGACACTGGTTCTGGGATACTATGTTCGGGAATGCTACATAGGCTTATGAAAATTCAATTCTATGATTATGATTATCTTGATACAGTGAGAGTGTTATGTTTTCTTATGTGAATGGAAGGGTATATTTGGAAGTAACCATTACATTTTTTTTGTAATTTAATGATAATATTCAAATTTTAATGTATAAAAAATTTCAAAATGGGAGGTGAATGTAAATGTGGGTACAAACCCAACTCAACAACTCTTTATGGAGAAAACCTCAGTTTTTTAGATATTTCTCTGTATGAATTTTAAAATATAGAAAAATTTTATTTTACCTTGAAAAATAATTTTTGACTTCAATGATTATTTCTAATTGGATGAATTAATATTTAAAAATGGGATAATAATGTACATAATGATGAATATTTTGAAATAAATTTAATCAACATTATATTTATGATTTCATCAAGATAAAATTATGATTAGTGTACATATTGAATAAAACTACTATTTTTTATATAGTTTATTTTTATGCTCAAAATTTAGTTTAGAAATTTTTTTTAAAATTTAAAAATACCATGTAATAATTATATTAATAAGTGAAAATAAAATTTTTGAGGCTTTCATGGAAATCCATAACAAAAACTCCTCTAGAAAATAAATTATTTAACTATATTAATGAAAATAATCCTTTTTAATGTTGAATTTTAATTTATTTTTAAAAACAATTAATATGTGATTTATAAAACAGAAAAATATATTGAAATATATTATATAAATAATTAATATATTATTTCAATTTTTCTACAACCTATATGATATTCTTAGAAAATTTTGACATCAAGAAAATGATATATATCTCAAAAATAATATTTTTCAATAATGTCAATATTTTTAAAACAAATTATAACTACGTTTTAATGTTGTGAAATAAAAAAATTATTTTATTTAATAAAAATATAATTATATAGTTTTTCTATTTTTCTATTAAAGTAAAATCATAAAAAAATTAGAATACTTTTATAGAAAAAATCAATATTTACCCATATTAAATAGTTATATTCAAAATGGAAACGATTTAATGATTTAATATTTAGTGGATAATATATCTATTTTAATATTTATATCTTATTTATTTTTATTTTTTAAATTTAATGTAATGTGAATCATATGTTATCAAGCATAACATCAGTGCTAAAATGTCTAGAATTTCATGTTATTAAAATTAACCCCTTAAATGATATAGTTCATTACCATTCCAATTATTTATTACTAAGGAAGATATCTGATGGAGTTAAAAATCATGAAATAATAACTAAAGAGATATCTATTATACTATCATATCTTATATCATGATATATATCTTCTTATCAAATACTATTAAATAATCATTTACCCAATTATGTACATATCTGTAACACCCCAATCTTCCACGGTACACTTCACTTTGAATAATACAAAAGCGTGTGTTGTACGCGACACTGAGTTCAAGTACACCACGACTTACCAAACTAGCCATTCAAAATATGTTATGAATATTATTAAGTAAATTTCAAATATTATATTATTCTTATAATTTTAATCTATATTATGAGTTTCTAAGACCTGATTTATGAACAAATTCATTTATTCAGATAAAAGAAGTATTTTTCAAAAAAATGAAATTTTACCCCCTTTTAATGGCGAAGCCTTTTTAAAACCAATATTTGAAACATTTATATATTCAATTTTACAAAATGAAATTCTTATTTAGAATCGAAACATAATAATTTAGTATCAATAATGTTTTGGTGTCTTTCTCATAACTTTCATATTTGGGTGAATAGTGAAAAATATTATATTTTAACTGAAAACAAGTTTTTTATTCAAAATAATTTATATTTTTAAATTATAAATTTTAATGGTTTGGAAGTATAAATAGATTATATTTTTACTATTTAATCTAATGATGGTCATTTTAAGTAATTTCACCTTGAAATTGGACAAAAACAGGTGTCAAACTTGCCTTTTGGTTTCGAAAGCAGGAATTAATTTTAAAATGCAAGATTGATGTTTTGAATTTGGTGAAATAGAATTAATTTTTGGATTCTGAATAACAAAATTATCCTAGGGTGAAATTTTGGTACTTTTCAGATAACTTTTATATTTTGATTAATAGTGAAAATTACTAAATTTTAATTAAAAACAATTTTTTAATCAAAATAGTTAATAGTGATAAATTATGAATTTGAGTGGTTTTAAATTATATTTTTACCATGTAATACAATATGGGTCATTGAACATAATTTCACATTTAAACCAGACATAAACAAGTGTCAATATTTTGATAGTTATTATCTCTTAAAACACTCTTTTTGTTTTAACAACGGGAATTAATTTTAAATTAATTTCCGCCACTTCTATGTTTTGAATATGGAAAAATGGATTCCATATTTGGAATCATGATGTTCAAATTTTGTAAATAGGTAACTTTTATTTTTAGACATTTTGGATAATTACTTCGGTAAATATTTTATTTACCATGGTTAAAGGGTAAATCCGGTAAACAAGGGTTAAAAAATAATATTATAATAATACTAAATTACCCTAAAACGTGTCTTAACCCTATTGGTTGATACATGGTCGACCATTGTCATCTTTGGGACGATTTTGGGACCCCATGGATCCACTTGTAAGTGATAGGGACACTTTATTTTAATTAAGTTAAAATGAATACAAAAATGACACAAGCATATATCTTTTAGAAACACAATTGTCACATAGGGTTATATATGTTGGATTTTAGACTATAAATATTCAATAAAAAGATAAAAAGATTTAACACTTAATTATATTTTATTTATAATTTTTAAACATTAAATAATTTAATTTATTTATGACACAATGGCGATGCAGTAATTACCATAATAGTGAAAAATTAGAATAATTGATATTATAAATACCCAAATAAATATAATTTGATACTTTTATTGAATTAAACGACTTTTCTAGGTTAATATAACATATTATGATTGATTTAAGTAACTTTTTTCGAAGTAATCATTCTGTTATGTGTTTCACAAAAATCATCTATTGAATAGTGTCAAAATTGACATAAAAGAGTTTTTAAAACTAATATTATATTATTAATTGATATTAAATTCCTAAAAATCTAAGGTTCGGCCACGAGACTTATATCATGATTGTTGTATCATTAATGGACCACTTGGGGGTATCTTGTATGTATATGGTATGTTTATTAACCATATAATATAAAAATACAAAGAGACATTGTAAAAGTGAAACTAATTAACTGAGAGTTAATACTTAATGATAAGGTTAATATAAGACCCAAACCGGTCTAAATTCTATTGGATGAGTGTTTTCCGACCCATACCCACCTTAAACTTTAAATAATAATCTTTGGAGCTATTATAAACCGAATATTAATTTATTATAAATTAATATTTCTAGCTTTTCCAAAGGTGCCCCTCACCCCCCTTATAAAAGGGAACTCCTCCTTCTCATTTCTTCACACCTTCAAAGCCTTTTGGTTCGGCCAAACCCTACCAAAATAATCTCTCAGAAACATCACTACAACCAAGAGACCTTATTTTGATCATAAATCCATCGTAAAGATCCCTTTTGATCAAATCAAAAGGAAGAACCTGAAGAAGAGGTAATGTTTTCACCACCCCTTTTCAAGTTCCTTTCTTCTTCAACTTCTTCTTTATTTGTTATTACCATTATTAAATAATAACTCAAGTATCATATATATTCTGTGATGTTATTATAGATATGGTGAAACCATATTCAGTATTCTATCCACCCGTTTAATAACATGTCACCATACGTGTGTATGTACGGCTTACCGTCTCCACGTCGTGGTGTAATTGTTATTCAATATATTATTATTTGGATGGGTATAATAATGATGTGTAACTCATGTAAATAAAAAATATAACATGATAATTATTCTGTATATATGATATACCATCCAATTACATATTATTTTAATATCAAACGAATGATATTGTTGCTCGTGCGTACATACAGACTACCTTCTCCACGAACGCGATGAGATTCATTCTCCATCATATCCATTCAAGTATAATTCTCATTTGATGGTTAAAAATGATATTTAAGGACTTAATATAATTATGTATTTGAATAATATACATCCCATTAATAAAAAATATGGCTCACAAAATAAATAATACAAAGTAAAATGAACTCGTTAACACCCAAAATGATGATAATTCTAAGATATTATTATAAAATCAATGTTAAAAGATCATATTTGATATCATATTAATGCATATGATTCTTGTATAATTAAATAACAATTATTTCACCATTATACAGGAGGTCAACCTACCGTCGACCAAGGAAAAAGTACAAAGTAAGGGGTTTCTTATCTCACTTTTAATTCGGTGAGATTTCCATTGTTCACCACTTATTTATTGCATGTGGTGTGTGTACTGCCCATGATTGTATTCATTGTGTAATATACTTCAATTTATGGATATTTACATCATCATTGTATTATCCTTCTTTCATGGGTATTTGTTTCGTAAGTTACCAAATTGATAAGGGAATTTGAAATTTCAATTTCCACTCATTTGGCTTTACGCATATTTCATTGATTAAATTACCCCATGATTATGTGTGGAATCACTATTAATTTTATTATGTCATAATATCCAATCCCCTTCTTATGGATATTCTTTTTATACACATAATCACTCCCTTGATAATTCTCAAGTCATTTATATGAATTTGATAAGAGTAATTTTAACTCATTCTCCATTTGTTGAGTTAAACATCCAATTCGTTGGTGTTGTTTTTACAAGAATATGTGTGAATGTCCTTTGATTGTTTTAAACTAAATATCCAATCATATTTAGTGTATTTATATTTGTCACACATAATTATGTCGTTGATTTACCCTTAACCTAAGGATCCATCCTTTATGAGAGATTTCATCTCAATTTACATTCCATTGAGACTTCTTTGTTGTTATACATCAAATCACTTTTATGTGGTGTATATATTGTACTTTGACATAGTATGTCATAAATTCCATTATTCTCATTATATTACAATGTTTTTGTTACCTCAATTATTTGTATTCAAGTGTCTCTCTTTTGGTTAGAAACTCTAACTAAAATACCATATTTAAATGTTTTAAAGACTATTTCTTCTAAATCTTTCTCATTAATGTCCATGTTTTAAAAATTGGTTTTAAGGATTTATTTATATGGATATTAAAGTTTTAAAATTAAAACTCCTTTTAAAATATTCAATGTGGTATGGGACACTTTGATTCAAGAATCTATTTTTAAATAGATTCTTGACAAATAGTGTGACTTTAAATGATTTCAAGAAAAATGGGGATATTTCTCTCAAATAGTTTTGATGATTATTTTCATCTACGCCAATATTTTTCATTATTCTTGATTGAGGTTAATATGATACAATACAATCTTCCATATTGTCTCAAATGAGTTATGTTTGACTGTGGATGTGCTATTTTTATACCATTCATAGTTTTTGGATAATGTATTGACATTTCGTATGCTAGTTTTAATACGAATGTTTATGTTATGTTTCCAACCTATTCATATAAGGAATGCATTGGACTTAATAAGTGATGGGTGGAGCCCTCTATAGCTCCTCGATGCATCGGTAGGTCTCATGAGACATACTAGTGTCTTGGTACAAGGCCTTGGCAAAATGTAATTTGTGGTCTTGGCACGAGGCCATGGCTATGTGGTTATGATAGTCTGGCATTATGCATTCCATTATTATGAAAGTGGTTATTGATGTTGAATGTGATCATTCGACTAGTAGAATATCCATGTGAGTAAGTAAATGGAATTATTTTATTTTATCTTTTCCATATTATGATGAAGTTCAAGTTTAAAAGGCTTTTGTATTAATTATAAATTGCCTTAAGTGTTTATGCTTATCTCTGAAAGCTTCTACTATAATGTTATCCTTACTAAGCATCTGAGCTCACCCCTTTCAATGATTTATTTTTCCCAGGATTATGAAGAAGTAATTTATGACTGACCTGCATGGATTGTATGAGGGGATATGAAGAAAAGATGTTTTTTATATAATGTAAAACTTTATGATTGTATCTAGTGTTTCCAAGGCTACTAAACTAATCGGTCTTTCGAGACTTGATCTTTGTTGTGATCATGCCAATGTTATGTAATAATGCACCGACTCTGGGTAACTGGGGCCGGGGCGTTACAGTTGGTATTAGAGTAAGTTTAGTACACACCTTGGAAGCTAGATTTAGATAAACTCTAACTAGATCACGTAGACCTAAGATGAACTTTAAGGATTAGTATAGAATAACATCCTAGAATTTTAGTATTGTAGAGATTTTGTGAGTTTTCCAAGAAATACATCACTATCGGATACAGGAAGGTAGAGGCGGCTCTGGCACAGATGTACCTAAGGGTAAAACCCGAAAACACGGCTTTGAGCTAGACTCGAACGGGAACTGGTTCACGAAAATGGGTCTTGCTGCACTCTTGGTTACGACACTCCTGGTGGATATGCTTAGGATAATTTACATTTTCTTTACAAACCGATTTAAAGTAATATATATATAAGATGAGAGTAAATGACCTTGGTTAATCCTAATGT
Organism: Viscum album; assembly: GCA_963277665.1. Lineage (NCBI taxonomy): Eukaryota > Viridiplantae > Streptophyta > Magnoliopsida > Santalales > Viscaceae > Viscum > Viscum album. The sequence goes on from OY728127.1 coordinate 962,368,972, forward strand.
GTTTAAAATTGAGAATATGGTGACATGTTAATCTCTAAATGATTTTATGACTACTGTTACTCACACAATGCTTTCTGGTTTTAGTCAATGGATAGATTCCAAGGAAGTCATAGTGACTTTAAGAATGATGTACAAGGTGGGAATGGTGGTGGAAATGAGCAACAAAATGGAATGTTGATAGGCGTAAAAGATATTTTCTTTATGCCAAATCAGTTTTCCAAAAATATGATCAACAACATATATATTAACCAACTCCCGAACTCAACAAGGAAGATAAAGCTGATGAATGATAAGAGCTCCAGCAGTGGAGACCATGGAGAAAAGAACCCACAATTTCCATGATGCATGAAATGTGGTAGGAGACACCCAGGAAAGTGTCTCAATGGGACCAAGAAATTCTTTACATGTGGGAAGGAAGGACATATAGTGAAGAATTACTGAAGCAAAATGAAGAGTACTATGGAAGAAGATAAAGATGGTCTCAAGAGTCCATTTATAGTCATTTTCCAAAAATGTAGGAAACCTGGCCATTACCCGAGTGAATGCCCTATTCTATATGATTTTTTCTTGGTCAAAGAAGAAGCTATGTGGAAATAAATGGATTGAGAAATGTTTAAAAAGTATTAGTGCTCCTTGTTGATGGGTTTACTTTGGAATAATTTTCTATTTTGTTTGTAACCCTGCAGTTTTCCATTGAGAATGATATTTGAGGAAGAATTATCTCTTATCTTGTGGATGTAAGTATAAATATCCATTTGGTCTTATATGATCATTGGGGTTTGAGAGAATTATAAGTTATTATAATTTGGGATGAAAATGCAAGGTATGATATAACAGTTTTGGTTAAATTATGTTATGGTATTTTGAGCAATTTATCACATTTTGGTAATATTATAAAATATAGTTTTTGAAAAAGGACAACACGTAGACCGTGTGACAACCCGTCGCATCGGACAAAGCTGTGGGAATCGAACCCACAACCAAAGTGCAATTGGGATTTATCGCCTACCACTGGACTACGTGAAGTCCCTGGATAGTGTGACTAATTATTTTTAGTTAAATTATTGATCAATAATAAGTTAATTTGGGTTCTTATGTCTTATCAAATGAATACCCTTGGTATAGAAAAATGATTTAGTGATTAAGTGATAAATGTTATTTTGGAAGATGTTCGCTTTGTTGGGAACACTATATGACCAAGGGAAATAGAATACTATTGGTTTTCATTTGTGGAGTAATGGTAGATTTTTATCTACGTTTTTATTGTGTATTTATGGTGATTACAGTTATTTATGGAAATGATTAACCTATAATAGGGAATATGTGATGAGGTTAATTACTTTTATGTATGTGACTTTAAGAGTATTTGATGTCATTTGGAGATACAATTTAACATGGGAGACTAAATAATCAAATTATTCTATGTTTTGGGTTTCAATATTAGTTTGGATTATATTGAAGGATTTTAAGGACAATTGATTATTGAATGTTTTTTATTTAACTTTGGGGTATTGTTGGTTTAATTTTATAAATTAAGATTAGTGTTTATTTCTCTCAAGGAATATCCTTTTGGGGGATCATTAGATCTTGTACTAACCATTTTGTTTTTGATTAATCTCCGAAGACAATGTAAATATATTGTTTATCCTGCATGGATCATGTGATTCTATAGAAGTTTATTCTAGCTCTTCCAGTGTGACCAAGTCTTCTTGACTACTCATCGTTTAAAAAAATTATTTGTGGTGGAAATTTATTAAACAATGAAACTCTACTTAAAAAGTAAGTATATATCTTTATATTCTTAGTCAATATCATAAATGAATTCCTCATCCTTATGTAATATAACTTAAAACAAAAAAATGTTATCCGTTTAATTTTCCTACTTGGAGATTAATGATAGTTTGTCCTAACACAAGTTTGTGGTTTTCTTACTGTTAACTTTCTCCTCATCATGATTTATATCCCTCTCCATCAGAACATGACACTTAGTTTATCATCCATATCCATGTTTTCCTACCTAGAATCCTAGTATGGGTTATCTTGGATGACCTTTATACCTCTCTTTCTTTCTTTTAAAGTAATAGTTTTATTGACTCTTTTTCCGATGTGGGACTTTACATTATATTCTCAAGCCCAATTTTTAAAATTGCAAGGACGCAATTTATTGAAGGAGTGGTGAATGTAACACCCCAATCTTCCACGGTACACTTCTCTTTGAATAATACAAAAGCGTGTGTTGTACGCAACACTGAGTTCAAGTACACCACGACTTACCAAACTAGTCGTTCAAAAGAGGTTATGAATAGTATTAACTAAATTTTAAATATTATATTATTCCTATAATTTTAATCCATATTATGAGTTTCTAAGACATGATATATGAACAAATTCATTTTTTCAGATAAAAGAAGTATTTTACAAAAAATGAAATTTTACAGCCTTTTAATGGCGAAGCCTTTTTAAAACCAATATTTGAAACTTCTATATATTAAATTTGACAAAATGAAATTTTTCTTTAGAATCGGAACATAAGAATTTAGTATCAATAATGTTTTGGTTTCTTTCTGATAACTTTCATATTTGGGTGAATAGTGAAAAATACTATATTTTAACTGAAAACAACTTTTTTAATCAAAATAATTTATATTGTTAAATTATACATTTTAATGGTTTGGAAGTATAAATAGATTATATTTTTACTATTTAATCCAATGATGGTCATTTTATGTAATTTCACATTGAAATTGGACATAAACAGGTGTCAAACTTTTGATAGTTATTATTTCTTAAAAATACGCCTTTTGGTTTCAAAAGTGGGAATTAATTTTAAAATGAAAGATTTATGTTTTGAATTTGTTGAAATAGACTTCATTTTTGGATTCGGAATAATGAAATTAGCCTAGGGTGAAATTTTGGTACTTTTCGGATAACTTATATATTTTGATGAATAGTGAAAATTACTAAATTTTATTTAAAAACAATTTTTTTAATCAAAATAATTAATAGTGATAAATTATGAATTTGAGTGGTTTTAAATTATATTTTTACCATGTAATAAATTGTGGGTCATTGAACATAATTCCACATTTAAACCAGACATAAACAAGTGCCAATCTTTTGATAGTTATTATCTCTTAAAAACACGCTTTTTGTTTTAACAACGGGAATTAATTTGAAATTAATTTCTTCCACTTATGTGTTTTGAATTTGAAAAAATTGATTCCATATTTGGAATCAGGATGTTCAAATTGAGTAAATATATATCTTTTATTTTTAGACATTTTGGATAATTACTTCGGTAAATATTTTATTTACCACGGTTAAAGGGTAAATCCGGTAAAAAAGGGTCAAAATATAATATTATAATAATACTAAATTACCCTAAAACGTGTATTAACCCTATTGGATGATACATGGTTGACCATTGGCATCTTTGGGTCGATTTTGGGACCCCATGGTTCCACTTGTAAGTGATAGGGACACTTTATTTTAATTAAGTTAAAATGAATACAAAAATGACACAAGCATATATCTTTTAGAAAAACAATTGTTACATAGAGTTATATATGTTGGATTTTAGACTATAAATATTAATTATAAATAAAAAAATATTTCCCACATAATTATAGTTTATTTATAATTTTTAAACATTAAATAATTTAATTTATTTATGACACAGTGGTGATGCAGTAATTACCATAATAGTGAAAAATGTGAATACTTGATATTATAAATACCCAAATAAATATAATTTGAGACTTTTATTGAATTGCACTAATTTTATATGTTAATATGACATATTATTAGTGATTTAATTAACTTTTTTCGAAGTAATCATTCAGTTATGTGTTTCACCAAAATAAACTATTAAATAGTGTCAAAATTGACATAAAAGAGTTTTTAAAACAAATATTATATTATTAATTGATATTAAACTATTAAAAATATAAGACTCGTACAAGAGAATTATATCATGATAGTCGTATAATTAATGAACCACTTTTGGGTCTCTTGGATGTATATGGTATGTTTATTAACCATATAATATAAAAATACAAAGAGACATTGTAAAAGTGAAACTAATTAACTAAGAGTTAATACTTAAAGATAAGGTTAATATAATGACCCAAACCTGTCTAAATTCTATTGTTTGAGTGGTTTTAGAACCATCCCCACCTTAAAATTTAAATAATAAACTTTTGAGCTATTAGAAACCGAATATGAATTTATTATAAATTAATATTTCTAGCTTTTCCAAAGGTGCCCCTCACCCCTCTTATAAAATGAAACTCCTCCTTCTCATTTCTTTACACCTTAAAATCCTTTTGTTTCAGCCAAAACCTACCCAAATAATCTATAAACTTACCTCACTACAACCTAGAGACCTTATTTTGATCATAAAGCCATCCTAATGTGCCCTTTTGATCAAATCAAAAGTAAGAACCCGAAGAAGAAGTAATGTTTTCACCACCCCTTTTCAAGTTCCATTCATCATCCACTTCTTCTTTCTTTGTTATTACCATTATAAAATAAAAACTCTAGTATCATATATATTCTGTGATTTTATTATATATATGGTAAAACAATATTCAGTATTCTATCCACCCTTTGAATAACATGTCACCATACGTGCGCACGTACGGCTTACCGTCTCCACGTCGTGGTGTAATTGTTATTCAATATATTATTATTTGGATGGGTATAATAAAGATGTGTAACTCATGTAAATAATAAATATTACATGATAATGATTCTTTATATATGATATACCATCCAATTATATATTATTTTAATTTCAAAAGAATGATATTGTCGCTCGTGCGTACGTACGGACTACCGTCTCCACGAACGTGATGAGATTCATTCTCCATCATATCCATTCAAGTATAATTATCATTTGATGATTAAAAATAATATTTAAGGACTTAATATCTTCTGGATATGAATAATATACATCCCATTAATAACAAATATGGATCACATAATAAATAATATAAAGTAAAATGAACCCGTTAACACCCGAAATGACGATAATTCTAAGATATTATTAACAAATCAATGTTAAAAGATCATATATAATATCATATTAATGAATATGAATATTGTATAATTAAATAAAAATTATTTCACCATTATACAGGAGGTTAACCTACCGTCTACCAATTAAAAAGTACGAAGTAAGGGGTTTCTTATCTCACTTTTAATTCCGTGATATTTTCATTGTTCACCACTTATTTATTGCATGTGGTGTGTGCACTGCCCATGATTGTATTCATTGTGTAATATACATTAATTTATGGATATTTACATCATCATTTTATTATCCTTCTTTCATGGGTGTATGTTTCTTAAGTTACCAAATCGATAAGGGAATTTGAAATTTCAATTTCCACTCATTTGGCTTTACACATATTTCATTGATTATATTACCCCAAGATTATGTGTGGAATCACTATTCATTTGATTATTTCATAATTTCCACTCCCATTCCTATTTATATTCTTTTGATACACATAATCACTCCATTGATAATTCTCAAGTCATTGATATGAATTTGATTAGAGTAATTTTAACTCATTCTCCGTTTGTTGAGTTAAACATCCAATTCGTTGCTGTTGTTTTTAAAAGAATATGTGTGTGAATGTCCTTTGATTGTTTTAAAATAAATATCCAATAATATTTAGTGTATTTATATTTTTCACACATAATTATGTCGTTGATTTATACTTAACCTAAGGATACAGCCTTTATGAGAGATTTTATCTCAATTTACATTCCATTGAGACTTCTTTGTTGTTATACACCAAATCACTTTTATGTGGTGTATATAATGTACTTTGACATAGTATATCATGAAATCCTTTATTCTAATGATATTACAATGTTTTGATTACCTCAATTATTTTTATTCAAGTGTCTCTCTTTTGGTTAGAATCTTTAACTAAAATACCATTTTTAAATGTTTTAAAGGCGATTTTTTCTAAATCTTGCTCATTAATGCCATGTTTTAAAAAATGGTTTTAAGGATTTATTTATATGGACATTAAATTTTTAAAAATAAACTCATTTTAAATGTTTCAAAGTGGTATGGGACACTTTGATTCAAAAATCTATTGTTAAATAGCTTCTTGACAAATAGTGTGACATGAAATGATTTCAAGAAAAAGGGGGATATTTCTCTCAAATAGTTATGATGATTATTTTCATCTATGTCAATATCGTTCATTATTCTCGATTGAGGTTAATATGATACAATACAATCATCCATATTTTATATAATGAGTTATGTTTGAATGTGGATGTGCTATTTTTATACCATTCATAGTTTTTGGATAATGTATTGACATTTCGTATGCTAGTTTTAATACGAATGTTTATGTTATGTTTCAAACCTGTTCATATGAAGAATGTTTTGGACTTCATAAGTGACGGGTGGAGCCCACTATAGCTCCTCGATGCATCAGTAGTTCTCATGAGACAAACTGGTGTCTTGTCAAAAGGCCTTGGCAAAATATTTTTTGTAGTCTTGGCACGAGGCCTTGGCTATGTGGTTATGATAGTCTAGCATTATGCATTACATCATTATCAATGTGGTTATTGATGTTGCATGTGATCATTCGACTAGTAGAATATCCATGTCAGTAAGTAAATGGAATTATATTATTTTATCTTTGCCATATTATGCTGAAGTTCAAGTTTAAAAGGCTTTTGTTTTAATTATAAATTTCCTTAAGTGTTTATTATTATCTATGAAAGCTTCTACTATAATATTATCCTTACTGAGCATCTGAGCTCACCCCTTTCAATGTTTTATATTTCCCAGGATTATGAAGAAGTAATTTATGAATGACCTGCGGGGATAGAATGAGGGGATATGAAGACAATATGTTTTTTTATGTAGTGTAAAACTTTATGATTATATCTAGTGTTTCCAAGGCTACTAAACTAATCGGTCTTTCGAGACTTGATCTTTCTTGTGATCATGCCAATGTTATGTAATAATGCACCGACTCTGGGTAACTGGGGTCGGGGAATTACAATATCATAATCATATATTCTAAAGACTATTCTATATTCTCAATAACATGCATCTCTATGGAATAGAATCATATAAATAATAAAACATTCATTAATAATATATTTTTATCAAAAATAATTTTGTGGTAATAACCACAATTTTATAAAATCACATACTATCCAAAATATACCAATGTCCCAAAATTTGATTAACTTCTAAAATAACATCAATCATTTATCAATACCAATGTGAAAAATTCAATCATACATACATGTACTAAAATAACTGACCACATTAGTAATTTTAAAAAATATTAAATTTATCCAACTTAAAAATGTTTTTTAAATAGTTATTGTTAAAAATATGACCTTTAAATTAAATCACTTTTCTAGGTACAAAAAAGATTTAAAATATTTTAACAAAACATTATTATAACACTAATTTAGAATAATTTTTATATGTTTCATATTACCCAAAAAAATCTGAATACACCATAATTTCACTCTATAAAGAAATTATATAGAGGCATGAAGAATTAAATTATTTTTAAATAGTATCATTACTAATTTATGAATGACTACGAGACATAGTTTTCATTCATATAATATGATTTAATAATTTATGTATTCTAATTTTTTTGACTATAAGATAGAGGTACATCCAAATATGTAACTTCATCAATTTCAATATTTTGATCATTTTCCATCCGAAAAAATAAAAATAAATGCATTTGAAAATATAATAATTATGAATATAAAATTGTCATTCAAAATTCATCTTCATTGATGAAACAATTATTATTTTTTAATATGTGATACTTTTGGTTCTAACTATAACTCTAATTGTTCAATAATTTATATTACAATGTGTTATTTCCATTAATTCATATAACCAAATATGTTTAGATCACAATTAAAACCTTCAGAATGGTTCTTAAAGAGTAGATTAATAACTAATTATTAACACATGGGATTGTCAAAATAGGTCTTTATTTATTCTAATTTTTTAAAGACCCGGTTAAAACCCATGTCCACCCAATTAGGTTTATTTCCAATATGAAAAATTGTTCTAGAGCATGCATCCACTTATTTAGTCTAGACAGGGATATAATTTCTATCAGGACCGAAAAGGCACTAGATTATGAATACATTAAGATGTTATTATATACTAATATTTATTCTTCTCATTATGTTTATCTAATCCTAATTGAAAATCGTTATTACATTAATATTAAATCATATATTATCCCAAAAGGTTATCTATTCCCTAAAAATAATGATTGACTATGATTGATTAACAATTAAATGATCCTCATCAAACAACATAATGAAAAATATTTATAATCATTTCTCTAATACCATATATGATTCCCCACATAGACCATAATGTATGAAGAACCCAAAAAATATATTATACGCACAAATTTTTATACCAAATGAATATTCCTAGTATTATAATTCCTATAATTACACGACTCATTGAAAATATTTCAATACATACATTCAAAAAACCTCTTAGGATGAGAGACAATAAAAGTTAATAAAAAAATAAACAATTATATGTCATAAAACTACCCTCTAATGTAATTTCAATCTACCACATAAGAATATACTTAGTTCATAATAATTCTTCAAAATCACCCAAAAAAATCTCATCATTTGTTATGTTGTTAAGAATATGAGAGGTAATACATTTATTTAAATCATACGGAATTGAAACATAAGATATTTGTGATATCAAATTCTTACTAATGGAAACATAAAATTTATTTTTGTGAAAACACAAAAATATTATACTTAATATGGATGGAATAAATACACTATATAAGTCAATATTATTCATAAACATATATAATTATATATTGATGTCTATAATTGAAAACATAGATGAATGAAATTAATGATATCATACATACAGATTTCATAATGTTCTATACCTATAATAAGACATTAGATTGATATGATGATACATTATAATGATATGATTATTATAATACCCTAATAACCATATTTTTTTCATGTGACCTATCGATGAATCAGAGGTATAGATAATTCCATTACCGACCCATCACCTCATTATGTCTAGTGTGTTCTCCCAAAATTTCAATAATACATACCATACCATTCACTATAGAAACATTGTATGAATAAAATTTTAGATATATTTAATTAAAAATACATTATTTCAATACCTAATTAAGATGAATTAGTTGTTACTAATGACCAAACAAATTTAATACTAAATTGCACAATTTTTTAATGCATTGTATTTATAGTAAAATGATTTTCATTGTTTGATAATTATGATCAATGAAATATTAATATTAAATTGATATCAATATGATGAAGAAGTTTCGAAGTTAATGGATCAAGGATGATGGCCTTAGATCATTATATTCAAAGAATCATGTGAATGGTTTGAAGACTTTTATTTTAATGGGTTTCCATGGAGAATTTTCATGGATTCATCAGATGATAGTGGATTTCATGGTAGAATATTCCACATAGGTAATTTTATTATTTATGAACTGATCGTATTTTTAATATACATATTTCACAAGTGGAACGTTGTTTACTGCAAAGAAGATGTATGATTTGATGTTTTTCAGAATTTATAGATGTATAGAAGGAGAGGAATTGATAGTCAAAAAACATTTCATGATTACTTATGAAATATCCCATATAGTTAATGTATGAGTGGATAAATATGAATAAATGGTTCAATGGATTTAAATTGGAAGAGAAATTTTGAAGGTATTGAAAGAATTTTATAGTGGACTTTTTTAGGTGGAGGTGGACATACATTTTATATTGGATTCTATTATATACATGTTTTTTATGTATGTAATATTTGAGGATTTATAAAAAAATTAAGGCCAACCCAATAAGCTAACTATCCAACATCAATAGATAGTATATTGTCGACACAAGGTTGACATCGCCCCATGGGATGTCATCTAGGAATTCCCTCGGGAGGCATGGAGGGTTGTAAGACCTGGTCACACCAGGAGGTGGACATGGTGTGGGCCCATTCCAGATGAGAGGTGAGCACAAAGACCTCCCGCATAACTAGTACGAGGAGGTATTGGGGGAGGCAGTGGAGAATTTTCTATGATCAAAGAATCACATTGTTTTATATACCATGGACTATCTGTATTTATGTTTCAATATAGGATGGGCTTTTTGAATACTATTCACTCTTCAGAGCAATCATCGCCATCCATCACATCCTATGACTCGTTATTTTAACATGGTCCATATGATCTCCTATGGCATCTATCTTAGAAATCTATCATAAATTTCTCAAACCTATTTTCATCTTCCTCTTCTCATATCTAATATATGGAACTACAATACTAGAGTAGAAGGACAAACCACCATCATAAAAACCAATGACTACAATGGTCATTCCGAGGTAGAAATAATGACTCTTAAACCATCGAGGAATCACACAACTCAATTTTCATGATTCTATATTGAGTGCCTCTGTGTAATTAAAAACAATGTTTAAGGAGGATTTTTTATGTTTGGAATTTTCAAAGAATAGTTTCATGTGATCCTCATCGCATAAACATGATCTATTCCCCAAAAAAGAAAATCCCGATTATAAAGCAAGAATTATTTGTTTTAGGGTGTATCATTACCCAGTATTAAGGATTTCAAAAGATAATATACATAGGTGTTTACTGGTTCATCGTCAAGAAATGTTTTTTAGTATATGAATGTGGATAAGGGCAGAAATATACAACTATAAAATGAGAATCCTTGAGGCTGAGAATGGTTGATGCCATTAACAAACCCGAGAGATCACATTTTAATTCATAGTATTCGAAATTATTCTATAATGTCAAAATGAAAAGGTATCAGGAGCTTTTAAGGACTTTTGAAGTAGTTGAGTTCTATCAACCATTTGGGTTTCATGAAGGAGATCTAGAAACCATGTCTGAAGATGTCTAGCAGGCACAAAATAGGTGTGTAGACTCCCTTGTCGTGCTTTGTGAAAGAACATGTTCTACGAATAAACCCTTATGTGAAGACACTTTTTATCTGGTTGATACAAAATTTATGACTAACAAAAATACTAAATAATTATTTGTTCAAAGAATAAGAGGACAAACTCTCACTAGTCAGGTTTTTCATATGAAAATAATTACATGCATTCACAATCAATTGATAATCAAGTGTTAAGAAAATTGAATGAGGCTGTTGTGTGATAAGAGAGGGAATGAAGAAAGGAAAATAAAGTGAAATATAATGTGGAATGTGTTCATTTGTTCATCCATATTAATGCAATAAAAATTTAGAAAGATTGAAAAATAATTGAAAATAAAACATAAATGAATAATGAAAAAGATACGTGTTAAATATTATTCAAAACACAAGAATCATTATCCATGACTGATGTAATTTCATATAAATCCAGTGAGGAATTTAAGAAGAGAATCAGTTTTAAAATTGGTTAAAGTGTGGTTCAATATAGTTGCAAAAAATATCCACTTCACTAAGGAAGAATATAAATATATGAATACCCTCATGTGTCGGTATTAAGGATTGAAGAAATAGAATAAGACACTACTACACAATTTCACATTATTGTGTTTCCAGGAAAAGTAGAGTATTCCCTTTTAAATGTTTATTATTAGTGAGGAAAGATTGATTTTGATGATTATATTATAAAAATGTCATTATTGTTTTGTTAATCAAAAAGGTGTTTTTCGATTCAAGAATATGAAAAATAATATCTTTTGAGGTTATTATGGGTTTTCACAGAATAAAAAAGTGATAGGTAGAATAATTAACTAATGAATTTATATTCATTTGATGATTATTTGATATGTTGGAGTTTTGTGTACATATTTCTACAACATTCATATTATTGTAACTGACAGAATAAGGGGATTGTGCAATTATCAATTTTGTTTCATGGGAGAGATAAGTGCAGCTTCTTTCATGATATTATGAAAGTATAATAGTGAAGAAGAAGGTTGTGGAAGAATAACCAAAAACCTCTAAAATCTCATAGGTCAAAATAGGTGGAGGAATATCTTGGTGTTATGAACCTTTATCGACAATGAGATTATTGTCTTTATAGGGACTATAAAGATCCACTCAAGCAATGTAATACATGCATTGTCAATTGAGTGTAGTTTATTTAAAGTGAATATTTATTAAAAAAAATTCTATAACCCCATTCAAAGGATTACATTCTGGTGGTTTTGTGATTACAATCCTTTCCAGACCATTCCTAGGGCTAGCTACTCTTATTGAGTAGTGAAACTTTTAAAAAATTTGTGTTCCATATGCAATGCATTCTAATACTTTCATGAAACAGAGAAAATATAATATTTGAATCAATATCCTAAGAGTTCTAAGAGGCATGGGGATAAAATCTGAAATTATTATAAAAAATAAACAACACTGATTCACCCTCTCAGTGTTTGACATATCCCAAACTGGTCTATTCATTTTGTATTAGATTCAAGGTTCACCAATGTTTGATTCAACATAGTGAAAACTATTCCCTTTTGATGACTTCATATTCTTTCCAGACACAATAATGGAATGTATTTTTGGTCAATATGTAGATACCTTTCATCAGAATTCAACATCTTCAAAGAAATTGATGAAAAGGAAAATTGTAGAAAATAGAAATATTATTACGAAGTGCCCCTTATCTAAATAATATGATGTACCTGTTTCTATATGCCTTGCTAAAAATGATGAAATATCCTGATTGGATGGTATTGAGAAGGTGGATAAATTTTCCCCACATAGGATGGATAACCTTTTTTCCTATACTGATCATGATGTATGTGTTATTACATTTAAAAATATTCCTAAAAATGAGAAATGATATCATAAGTGGTGATGATGCTCAATAAACATCTCAATATTTATCTGATGATAAATTTTGAGTGATTCGATATGGTATTCCTTATGAATAATCCTACCCTGTTTTTGGAGACATTAAATCTATATAGAAAGAGATCACCTAGCTATAAGAATAAACCGTTGGTTTTGGGATGATATTGTGAGAAATAATTATAGAATGTTTAAATGTCTCTAGATAGGTTGCAACCTTTGTAGTTACAAAGAGTTAAAATGAAATAAGATCCTCCAAATAGATCAAATTTTTTTTGGAGAATGTGGGAGAGAAAAAGAATCTAGTAGATAATATATGTGCACATGATGAAAAATTGAATAATAGAACTAATGTCAAGGGTTTACAATTGTAACAGATATTAATAATGATCAAGGAATATGACTCATTGATTTATAAAAAACTAATTCAATAAGAAGATCATGTTAAAATATTAAATAAGGCTTCTGAAGAGAATATGATTATGGATTAAGATCATATAAACATTCTCAATGTGAAATGTGTAGTATTGGAATATCAATTGGCCAATATTAAGAAGATATATATTGACTCATCACAAAATAATGAGACATCAGCTACTATAATTGATTATTCACTAGAATATTATAAGGTTGAAAGACCTCCAACATGTGATAAGAATATCATGACTTCTTTCAATGATCTATCACAATAAGAAAATAATAATCAAGTACCATCCTTATATTCATTTACTAATGAATCTAAATATGCTCCTAATAATAGCATATATTAGATGGTAAATTTGGAACAAGTAACAAAGAAGAATGATATAAGATACATACAACCATGTCTAGGGTGGATATGAAAAATAATATAGAAAATATTTCCCCCCAAATAACATAAAAATTCAAAAATAATTCCCACAAATATATACCTATAATATTATGAAATCTTAATTTGTGGATTAATGTTTGGGATAAAATATATTAGGGGACTTTACCTTAAATTTTTGGTACAATCCTTAAAATTTTATAGCACAAAGGAATCCTATATCAAGGGGAAGAAATCTATAGAAGATGAAAAAACATCCAGATGTACAAATGAATTTTTATACTACAAATATATATATAATTATTTATTTCATTAATGATTTATGTAATGGTAGTTGTCACAAAATACGTACATTTTCTTCTTAATATGCATCCAAAGATGATAAAAAAAAGATCACCAAAATAGACATAGAATGAATAAGAAACATTGGGAATATATTAGAAGGATATTGTGAATAGAAATCCTCCTTTAATGGTACCAAATAAGAATAGTGATAAATAAGTTGATTAAATATAAATTAAATTGAAGGATAGTGCAAAAAAACTAATAATATGGATGAAAATTAGAAGAACTCATGTGGATTATCCAAAATTTCCCTCATTATTCCTTATGATATGTTAGTTATTTGGCCTAATGATTTTAAAAGAATGAGAATAATGGAAGATTCAAAATCTAAATATTGTGAAAAAGGGAATGAAAATATTCGAGATGATGAAGAAAAATTGGATGTTGGTTTTCCTAAAGAGGAAGCTCTTCAGTTAAAAATGTTATGTATGAGAGATGCAAATAATATGGTCACGTCACAAAATATTGTTTATCCATTCTAGCAAAACAATAAACAGTCCCCAAGAGGAGTAATAATTTATCATCCACAAAGGCTGTTACCAAGGAAAATTATCCACACAAAATAGAATTTGATGTGAAAGGTCCTGTTACCTCAACATAAATCAGAAAATATATTCAAATGTGCAATCCTAAAGACTGGAGAAAATGGAGAATCTTTGTTGAGAATATCATCTCATCCTTTTTGTTCATATTAATGAATCAAGGAGGATCCACCTTATTCCCTTATTTTTTCGGTATATTATTTTTTCATTTAATGTATAAAATTATTGTTGAAATAAGTTTTGGAGGGGAGAATCTGAGAAGTGGTAAGTGATATCAATTCTTAATAGCTAAGATGAAGAATTTACCACCCATGAATGATTCCAAAATTGTTATTTAAAAAAAATAATATGATAGAAGATCATCCATAATGATTTTTAAGAATTTGATTTCCTATTTTGTATAGATAGTAAAATGAATATTCCATCTCGGTTTGATCTTTTTTCATGGTATTCTGAAGATAAAGTGTTCTAGAAGATCAACATTAGTGAATTTGTTAAATTTTTCCAATATGGACTATAAAAAGATGAATAACCATTCTGATATATTTTCAATAGAATAATTTCATGAAATCTGATTCTAATGATATCAAAAATTATGATGATAATGAGAAATGTGTCCCCTACTGGGGATAAAAATGAAGAATCATCAGGAATTATTATTTTAGTTTGTATAAATTCTTCATTATCCTAGAAATTTATTGATGATTATGTTATTGGGAAAGGTATTTATCTTAATCTCCCATATTTTAGTATTAAAAATAAAAAACTTTTTACAAAGGGGGAGAAATTTAATTATTTAGTGACATATGAAGAATAGAAGAGCCCAAACATTACTTATATTGCTTATTTCATTTGACTATTTTTGATCGGCATGTTAAAGTGAGTGAATGGGTTTCTAGATGAATGTTCTTGATAGATACATCTCATCTTTTTGAATTATATAATTGAATGAAAGTGAATAATTCTTGAAGACAAATATATGAGTCCTAATTTCTTAAGGTATCATGACTAGTTTGTGATGGAAAACCTTATTATCTAAAAAATCCTCTTTTTTCTACCTTTATCCCAGATCATGTATTCATATAGTGGAATGATGGATGACACATTCCTTATACATGTACTGATACCCTTTTTCCGATGAACATTGTATTTCACTTAAATAAGAGGGATATAAAGTGAAATGAATGATTGAATGGTAATGTGGAGATAGATGATAATAGTCAACATGTTAAAACATTCATTTGGAAATAACTTTGATTGTATTTACAAAAAATAAAAAGTGAGAGATTGTAGTTACCACATTTTGTATGAATTGAAATTGTTGTCAAATTATTCCCATTCGTGGACAATGATGATCAATGTAATATAAATATTACATTGATTCCAATATGATGAAGAAGTTGAAATATTAATGTAGCATAGATAAATTCCTCTACTATTTATATTCCATGAAACATGTGAATGTTTTGAAGATACTGATCATTATGGATATTGCTACAAAATTTTCATGGATTCATTAGATTAATGTGAATGTGAGGGTCGAAAAATTCCCCCAATTAACTGTGTGATTAATGAATTGATCCTATGTTCAAACTAAATGAGTCATAAGTAACAAATTTTTTATAATAATGAATAATGATGATTTCATATTCTTTTTTAATTTCTAAAACATTAGAATTATATGAATTGAAGTCTCTGATGTATTTTAATGCATTATGATAAAAATTACATATAATTACTGGATAAATTGTTAAATATGATGAAATGGTTCAATAGAATTATATTTTTAATGAAATTATGAGGGTATTGAAGAATTGTATAATGTACTTCTTTTTCTGGATGTGTCCATGCATTTCATATTGGATTACGTTATATAAATGTTTTTATAAAAATGTACTTTTTGGTTGTTTATTTAAAACATTAGGCCATACCTCATTTCTATCTATCAAATCATAATTGAGAAAATTTATAGGACACAAGGTCAACTGCACCCTATGTGAGGCTAGCCAATCCTGTATGCAGGTTGCATGGAGGGTGATTTTTAAGGCCTGGGCAGGCTTGGGGTCATGCATGGTGTGTTCCAAAGACCACTGAGTCGAGGGTGCAAAGCATGCCCACAGAACCGATACAGGGCGCTACCAGGGGAAGAATATGAGATTTATGATCAGTGAATGAAGTTTCTTGAAAGATATTTCATGTCCCATCCATGTTAATGCTTCGATGTGGGATTAGTTTTTCATTTACTGTATACTCTCTGGAGTGATATTGGTTGTCCATCCTATTTATTGCACCCATTCATTTATCCAGGGCCTTCTAGATCTCCTGAAACATATGTCATCAAAATTTCTCATAGGTTTTTCAAACCTGTTATTGTCATCCTCTTCATAGCTTCTAATGGAGCCACTACCTTGCTAGAGAAGAAGGATGAACCACCACCATAAAATCCAGTGACCACAATGGTCAATATGAGATTGAAATAATTATGAAAATGAAAATAAATAATCATGTGTTTCAATTTTCAATATAGATTATGGGGTGCCTCATCCGAAATACAGACAAAGTTGTAGGAGGGTTTTTTATGTTCGGGTATTCATGAAGAATAGTTTCATGTGATCCTCCTTGCATTCACATTATACATTCACCTCAAAGGAAAATCCCAATCATGAATAATAGATTCCTTGTTTCTCATTATATCATTAATTAGAATTTAATATTTCAAAATACGATATCTTTTGGTTTTTAATGGTTCTTCATCACTTCAATTTTTGTAGGACTGGAATGTGGTTCAAGGTGGTGATCTACACATATAAAAGGATAATCGTTGAGGCTTAGCAATATTGATGTCGTTCACATTCCTGAGATATCTAATTTAAAAACATATTAATCTCCATGATTTCTCATACATGAACAATAAAAGGATTCGTGAGATTTAGAGGCTTTGCAATATATGGGATTTCTATGAAATATTCTTTTTTTTTTTGAAGTAGATATACACACCCTCTATGAAGATGTCCCGCAGACACAAAAAATGTGTGTAAACACCATTTATGTTCTTAGAGAAATAATATGCCCCATATATAAACACTTATGAAATGACCCTATGTATCCAGTTGATACATAGTGGATATAGAATAAAAAACATAGAATTTTTTTTTTCACAATGAGTAATAGGATGAACTGACACTATTCAAGTGTTTTATATGACAAAATTTCATGCATGAACATACAATTGATAAACAAGGGTAAATAAAATATAATAGAGATATTGTTTTAAAATAGATAGAAATTAGTAAGGAGAGGAAAGTGAGGAAGAAAGTGGACCATGTGGGTGTTTCATGCATATGAATTCATGATAAATTGTTAAAGGGTAAAAAATAATAAACAAAACACATAAAATAATAATGACTATTATATGTGTTAAATTTTTTTCAAATAAAATTAATCTTATTTTACTCTTGATGGAATTTCAAATAAATCAGGCCTAGAATTCAAGAACAAAATTGGTTTGAAACTTTTCTAATGTGTAGTGAAGTATAATTGTATAAAATATCCACTTCAATAAGGAATTATATTTATATTTTGATACACTCATGTGTTGGTATTAAGTATCACTAAAATAGAATAATACATTGTTACACAATTGCACATTATTGTGTGAAAGGAGAATATAGTGTTCCCATGTATCTAGTTATTATAATTCATGGAAGATTAATATTATTGATATTGTGTTGAGAAGTTAATTATTATTTTTATAATTACAAATGATTCTTGTGATTTAATTATAAGAATAAAAATATTGGTTTAGTTTATTCTTGTTTCTCACTACAAAAGAAATAGAGAAAAAGAAGAAGTGATAGACTACTTTATATTCAGTTGATCATTAATTGGTTATGAATAATTATATGTTCTTCTATCTGAAACATTAATAATATTTAACTAACAGAATAATGTGATTATGATGCTATCAAGTTTTCTACAGGGAAGAAATAAGAGGAGTTTCATGCTTTCTACAATACAAGTAACAAAGTGAAGAAGAAGGATATGGAAGAACAAAGAAGAACTATGTA
Source organism: Viscum album (assembly GCA_963277665.1). Classification (NCBI taxonomy): domain Eukaryota; kingdom Viridiplantae; phylum Streptophyta; class Magnoliopsida; order Santalales; family Viscaceae; genus Viscum; species Viscum album. The sequence goes on from OY728127.1 coordinate 962,387,613, forward strand.
ATCTGATAATACATAATAGGTGGAAGAATTTTATAGTTTTTCAAACCATTATCAAAATGGAAGGAACTATCTTAAATAAAATGATAAAGATCAAGACAATTGTTTTAAAAACATAAAATATAAATTAGCTATAGTGTATTGAAAGTCAACATGTACTGCCTACTTGATGTAAACACATAAAAATTATTAATTTCTAGTGGCCCTATGGTAAGGATCATTTCCGTATAATTACAAGGACTAGATACTCTTATTGTGTATTTAACCTTGTAAAAATATCATGTGATATCATTACTGATTTCTTATACATGGATGCGGTATAGAAAGGACCATTGGAGAATGAAGATCATAACAGGTCTACGTGATGTAGGGATAAATTGTAAATTTGATTAAATATTCCCCAACACTGATTCACCCCTATCATTGTTAGGCATATACCAAATTGGTTCGTCCAAATACATCCCAAACCAATAAATTAATGTTCATTCTAGGTGGACACCTTCGAATATAAATGCGGAAAATGATATGTTCACGCCATTTTGTGTAATGAGTATATAGATTTTTCAAGGATGGAATAATTTTATAATAGTACATATATTTAATGAAAATCTATGGTTGGGAAATAACTAATTACAAAATAAAAAGAGGAAACATAGAAGGGTTTTAACATAAATTTAAAATACCATATCAAATAGAATGTTGTAAATGATATCACAAAATAAGGGATTATGAATAGAATTTTTTGATACCATGTGTTCAGTCACCAAAATTATATATAAATATATTAAAGAATATGTATTTAAAAATTAACGCCACTGGGGTAAAAAAAATTAAAATCAAATGTGATAATTAAGTGAAAATAGAAATGAACTTTTAAAATTAATTTATGACACTGAAATAAACTAATAATTTCATTGTTAATTTAAATTATAATATATAGAAAGGTGATGTGTTATCCTATGAAAACAATTAAATTTAAATTGAGTCACCCATAATCTATTTGGAATAAAAAATTGAGTTTATCTTGGAGAAATGATGATAGTAAAAAAAATAGATATATGTGAAAGGAAATAACTATATTTAAGATTGAGAATACCATTGTTTAAAATTCACATTGTATGAATTGTAATAAAAATTCTTTTGAATATTAATAAATTATTTATTTATTTACATATAAAAAGAAAATATAGTATAATATTATCATGGTACAAGACAATAGTGGAAGGATTATTTTCACAATGAAACAATAGAACTCAAGGAATAGAGAGATGATTATTCGACATCCCTTACGAGAAGAAAACTACATAAAGTAATAAATAGTTCAACAATGAGTGTTATTTCATATAAATGTGAATAATATAAATACCACATGATATTAAATGAGTGGTTAAATTATAATACATATGTGAAATAATTATAGGAGAAACGATCATAACTAAATGAACTAAATTTGAGTTACCAAAAATCCTTCAATCTAGTGTAATTTCCAATCCAAAATCCATTTGATTAATAGAAAATTATATGTATTAGTATTTCCCATGAAAAATAAAAAAATATTAAAAGGGTATATCCAATTTTATTAAATACACCATTCAATTGAATCATTGTTCACAACGTAAACATGTGTCAAATAATTAATGTTTGAGAGAAAACCCCTCATGGAATGAGTTTAATTTTTCTCATAACCAATTGTAATAGAGGTATTATAATTGAACATAAAATACCATGTTAAGAAGATAATTTGGGATATGATATCTAAAAAACAAGGTATATAAACCATAATGATGTAATTATATGCATAATTTAAAACATATCCCTATGAGAGGAATTTTAGATGAAACAATTACCTTATTTTCCCAGTTACACGAATTTTATCTAATATCTAATTTATTGAACTAAAATATCTTAATCACATGTATGAATATCCTAATATAAATATAATACAATTTTTTAAAAAACATTAACCATTTAATACAAATATTTTAATTGATTATAAATTTTTTTTTCAGCATACAGTGTATGAAAATTCAGTCGATTGGTTCTTTTAAAATTCATGAAGAAGTTCTCATTTCTAAATAAGTAGATTCTAGTTTATCATTAACAGATAATTTTAGATATTATATTCATTAATTTAAATTGATTACTTCATCTATATTTTCATTAGTTGTATGAAATAGATACATCTTGGAAACTAGACATTCGAATGAACATATTTTCAATTTTTTAATAATCAAAAGGTGATATATTAATAAATATTTTTAAATATTAAAAAAACTATTCCAAAATAATTTAAATATATAAAATATATTATAATTAAAACTTATTAAAAATATATGAAATTTCATCATAAATTATGAATAAATTGTTATGACATCATTTACATAGCAGGTTAAGTAGACTAATATGGTAATGTGTTATAACGATTTAATTAGTAAGGGGATGTATTTTGATAATGATAATATGAAATATAAAGAATCATAACCTGGTCATAATAATATTATTCCCCATAGATCTATTATACTAGTTATCAATGATGGTAGTTATGGTTCTATGATGTTCCAAAGATTAGTTCTCTTGTCAGCATAATGACTCTTATAAGAAAATCAAACATGAGACATCAGTATAATTATTTAATTTTCATAAAGTAGGATATTCCATTCAATCAAGTCCACATTATTGTAAAAATTATTTTTTTGGGAATAATGAAAAATTTTCATTCATGGAGGTTGTAGTCCATTGTACCTGTGATTAATGATCCCATTTCACAATGAATGGACATTACTATAGTATAGAAAAATTAGCATTTCTTAATTGTTTTACTCAAATTTGAAAAATAGTTATTGGTTAAATATATCTATGATATCATCCTCCAGATAAGGTGATGAAAAAAAACAACATCAGTTTGTAGATGTGGTAGTCCACATATAGAAATAATCAGTCTTTTTTATTTTCATAATTAATAGATAGAAATGAATAATTATTTTCTATTTAATATAATGATATTTTAATTTAACAATGATACTTTTTTCATTTCATTAATAATTTAATTGATGTAATGCATGATATTGTATATAACATTGGATTTATGTTGACTAGAATTTGTTCTTAAAAGACATAGGTTCACATATTAATTGAAATTGAAGTTTCAAATTAAAAAAATATAATGATTATTATAATATTATTGAATAAAAACATGTTAAGTGTCATATTTTACAAATTTTAATATTCTTCATCAAGAACATATACTCTAAAAAACAAATATAAAATTTTCAAATTTTTTATGTTATATTTTTTACATTTATCAATTTCATTTCATTTCATTTCATTTTTTATATAAATTATTTCGGATTCAATTTAATTAAAATTTTCTTTACAATTGGAATGATATACTTAGTTAATGATAGGTGATAAAAGAAGAATATATTTTGAAATTTATTTTGAAGAAAGACACAATTTATCAATCCATTGAAAATATTATGTTTACATCTTTTGTTTTAATTAAGATTTTAATTTTTAATAATATTAATTTATTATATTATATTATATATATAAAAATATGTATATTAATTGTTTAAAAAACAAATTAACTATAAATAATATTTTCTAAAAAATATAATCATTGTGGTCCACAGAAATTATCATCATTGTAAGGAATAAATTTTCAAACTGAATTTTTTTTATTAAGGACGACTTGATAAAATAAAATATATATTGATATTTTTGGAAAATTTATTTCAATTAGTGTTCTAATATTAATTATTCCATGTATATTAACTATTTATATAATTAATTTTATAATTCAAAAATTAATACAGACTTGAACATTTATTTTGGTCAGAGGAATCCATTGTGCATGATTGGTGTTTTAATATATTTTGTTGGATGTATTTTTGTTTTAACATCTTGTGGATAGTAAAAAATAAAACACACTTTTTACTCATTATATTTAAAATATAATGTTATTATTTATAAAAAAATTAAATATAATAATATGAAAATAATCTATTCTATGTATTTGATATAAATAAACAAATATTACGTCTACTTGTTCACTTTTTCGAATAACAATTATGTATTACATATTACATATTATATTTTTTAATAAAATAAATATTTCAATTTTTTCTATTTAGAATTAAATAAAAAATTTCCATATTTTCTAATTATCAATATAAAAAAAATAATTTTTTAAAAAATAATTTTTCATATGATATGAAATATTAACTCAATAAATGTTGTTTGTTATTTTCATTCAATTTTTATAAAACATTAATTTAATTTCCATTAGAAAAAAATTCATTTGAAAATGTTTTTTCACTTTTATATATATAAATATTTATAAAATATTAAATATCCCATGTATAATTAAAAAATGGTTCGGGCTATATAATGAAAAAAAATTTGGAAATGGTTCTGAATATTAATAAAAAAACATTACATAGATATTACGTATACAAATTCAGGAATAATATTTAATATAAGTAGAATGATTGAATAATTATTATCATATATCATATATAATTCAAGAATAAATATTTGATCTTTAGAAATTGTAGTGGATTATATTGTCCAACAAAATGTTCTGATCTATATAGGCATTCATTCATTATGAATACATGTTTTTTAGTAATGAAAAATGCATGATATGAAATGTTTTCTCATTTTATTAGTCAAACATAAGGAGAAATAGTTTTCTCAATTTATTTCAGATTTTTTAAAGTAGTGTATGATTTCATTCTTTCAACCATATAGAAACTGTTATGATAAAATAATCGACAAATAATTTTAATTACAAATTTTCATTAAATAATTATTTTTTCATTAAAATTCACTATATTGTAATTTAAATAATATTTATTCTATATATTATTTTTCTTTCATTTTATTTATAATAAATTTTTTTTTTCATTTAAATTTATTAACATCAGTTCGACTTCTTTAACTCCATAGGTATTTTATATATTTCAATAATATGTTGTCCGGAGAATGAAGGTAATTAAAAAATTCTATTTTTAACTATATTATTAATTTTTAAGGTTTCTATATGATTTATATTTTAATTTTCAAAAAATCCAAATTTTTAATAGGTTAAATGGGAACCCTTACGTCAACCAGCGGTTCATAGTTACTAAACTGAAATTTCATGACCCATGGTCCTTGGGGCACAATCTATTTATATTTTTAATGACCCAACTACACAAGAACTAATTCTCCCCATGACCTATTAAAATCATAATTTATCTCCCCACCTGAAATTTTTATAGACACTTGTAAATGGATATAGACATATCCCTCCATTTGACATGGTTCCAACGTTCTCCTCCTTATGACATATTCTTCTTAGATCCATTTATAAGTGGATGATCTGGTATGTAGTACCTTCTCCTCATTATATCTGAGTTTCCTTAAGGCCTAAAGGCCTATATATTATTTTACAATGGGAGATATAGAACAAGGATCCATGAAAGTCCCATATGAAATATTGTGTGTTGATTACATACATTTATTGAGAGATTAATCATAGTTTCATTTCAACTTAATAATTTTTAATGTTAGGGCCCTTGTCCTACTAGGCATTGCATTGTGAGTATTTGGTGTTGGATTCACCTAGAGGATGTTCTAAAGGTGTGTGTAGGAAATATAGGTTAATTAAGATATAAATTAGCATAATAGAGGAATTTGGGTAATGGATCATATTTCTACATCATATGCATTGATGTTTTGACATTTTGAAATAAACTGTGGGGTTTAGAGTGTTGATGAAGTAATTAGACAAGACTAATAATTTTCGAATTATTGTACAATGGAGATAATATTTGGTGTATCCCAGATATGTTAAAATGTCATGGAGTGAGGTCGTAGTTTAGGAACTTCTTTTTCTGTCATAAAGATGTAGGGTAGAGGTATTAGCTTTGGCATTGTAGTTTTAAGGAGTTCTTCCAATTAGGGGGGTAGATATTCCATGGGATGTAAGCTAAGATGTAAACCCATTAATATAAAATATGTTATTCAATATAGTGTCTTTCCCTATTTTATAATCCACTGCACTAGGTATATAGGATCATCATCAAGTTTTGCACAGTGGTTCTTAGATATGCTTTGTGAAGTGTGGATAGAAAAATGTAATCTTCCTTGAATCGTTGCATTATCTTCGTCCAGTGACTAGGTTTCATGGTCTCGTATTTTCTACTGATGTTTTATTCTCTTCTTTGGCCTATAAATTCCCCCCATGAAATTCAATCCCACTTTTCTCCTGCTCATTCCCCTTGAACACTATGTGACCAAGAGTTTTTTTAATTGTATTTTATTACCGTTTCTATTTGGATTAATCCAGGATTCTAGTTATTAATCCATGGAAATACATGGTTTCTTCTATTTATTTATAATGTTTTCACCTCCTTTTGTCCTTGTTTCCCCCAACCATGAATTTCCATACAATGATGGTCAATCTCCATCATCAATGATGATTTTATATTTTTTCGGTTTACTTGATGGGATTCATTTTGTTCAAATTTTAGGTTATTAGAGTTTCATGATCATATTCTACTCTTGTGTGAATAATGTTGAATATTTAATGTATGTGATTAATAATATCTCACTTATATTTACATGAAATCCTAAAATTACCAAGGTTTATCCTGTTTATTTGTAAAGGAATTAATAACATTAATTTTTTACAAAAATTATGTAATGAAATTGGTTATGGATAGGAGTATGATATTATTTCTCCATCATAATGATATTTTTTTTGTTTTTCTAGATTGTATTCTGTATTTGTTATTATTATTATTATTCTTATATTCATTGTTGATCATGTGTTGTTTGATGAAATTCATAATGACCATATATCCCACAATAATTTTTTGGTTCGATAAATAATTAATAATGAGGCATGTTAAAGGATTTTTTAAATTTTTAAAAACTGATGAAAAACATTTATGATGAAATTAGGTTTAAATTCATTCTTTATTACATAAAATAATTGAAATAGATAAAGAACATGAATATATATTTCAGATTAATATATATAATTAATGGAATAATAAAGGATAATTTTTATTCATAAAATATTATTAATGCTGTAAAACTCTTGAATGATTGTTTAAATTTGTGATATCTTGTAATTACTCAATCCTTAGGTTACCCATAGTTAAATTCGTAATAATTGAACATGTTTATTAATTAAGTAATTAAACTTTTATTTTGATAATGATAATTTTTGGGGCTGAGAGAGCCCTTTTTCATATGAAGGTTTGATTACTTTTTACAGTACATGAGATATAGTTTTCATATAAAGTATATATACCCCATTTTAGGGCTATGTTTCCCTATAGAACATGTTCGTTTCTTAACTAATTTAGTGTGATATATATGTGAGATTATTATTTGTTTTGATATTATCTAGAGATGGTTGATGATATATGGTAATGGAGTCCCAAAATTGATACATTAATTAACACCTATAAAGATGGGATACATGGTGATGTGACTGATGGTGTTAGTGATGGAACTAGGATGATCGTATAGTATAGAGTTTTGATTATTCACTGTTGTGTTGAAATTTATAATTCATGTTTATTAATGACCAATACAATGTCTGGGTAGGTGAGTTACTTTGTTAATATCACTTATTTCCCAACTGCTTGATGTAGTTGGATGTGATTGGTTTTATATCACTCTATTTTGAACTTAATATATTTTTTAATGTAATTGGAATTATGTAATGATAATAAAATTAATAAATGTTTTTCTAATTAGGATGGATCTTGGAATGAAAATTATTATAATCTTGAGAAAATATATGCTTTGTTTTCTATGTCTGTATGGAGTGTGCCTATCTTTTTTGCTAGTTAAATGTAACTTTGTTTAATGTTTATGGTTAATTAATGGATAATTAATTAATTGACATGAATTATAATTTAATAATGATATATTTAACTTATTTAAAATTATAATAAAACTATTATGTTCATATAAGATATCAAATATCTAACAATCAAAGCCAGTTGTCTCAATGAAAAAAATGGAGTTGAGAATAAGAATACATTATTTCAATATTGTGGTTTTGAGAGATATTATATAATATATGTATTTTTATTTCATACACTTCCACACCCATTTCAGTAGGGTTATTAACACCTAGTAGGTAGGTGGATAGTGTTTTCCCCTATATCGATGTTTGTAAGGACCAGATGTCTATCTACCCCCTATACCCCTTCCATGTTCTAATGGTAGTAATATGTACTGGTATACATTGGGGTTAGATTTCCACTATATGTGTTCGAAGATATATAATGGGTTTGGTTCTTCAACAAACATTTTTCTATTGATATATTTTATTATTTATTATTATTGGTACTACATGTAGGGGCTTTGATGGCTCCAGGTATATACTAGATATATGGGTTTCTATGGCTTGAGGTAAAATACATGATGTATGATACCTAACATATAGGATTTCATTGATCTAAAAATGTACACATTTACTATATAGAATGTGTATGGGATGATGATATTATTTGATGAACGAGATGCGTGTTGCGATACTTAGCCCAAATGACTTTGGGTTGGTATATTTTAAAGAGAGTTGAATTTGTATGTACGGCATTGTGGAAGAGTGGATACCCAATTCAGATGTAGTAGCATGATAAATTGAGTTGAAAAATATTTTATGATCAATTAAATGATATACTAGTATGGAGAGATTGACATAGAGAGTATGGAATCATTTTATACTCATTTATGAAATTATTTTCTTCACATTTTGTTAACTAGGAAATAGTATTATTTCATTATCATTTTCTAGAGAGGATCAGTGAAGGATCCCATTGATAATATATTTCATGAACACGCTATATATAATATTTATTAGAAATTTTTTAGAATTTTACACATAGGTATAGATATTTTTTTCACAACACTTTTAGGAGTTATTTTTGCTTCATGGACACCACTGGGACTCCCATTCTGGTTATTTCAATTTTCCATTATAGGTATTTTATTCATTTAGCAAATTAAATGTATGTACTTGTTATATCCTTTATCATTATGAGTTTTATATTATTTAAATATCATTTTTAACCCTATTTTTTACATGTTCACTTAGCATGTAAATACTACAATTTGTGTCTGTATTTTTTACACTATGTTCTCTTTGCCGAAATATGGCATACTGGATTAATGCTTTTGTAGTCCCTATATCTATTCCCTCATTTTTGGAAAGGATGGGGTAATATTATGGGGGAGTGTGTCATGTAATGGTGCTATTAATGGTTAATGTTTATGGATAAGAAAGTGTTTTTAGTATTTAATTGGTGTCGAGTTAGTGGGTTGATAGGGAAGTGGTGTATGACACACATAGTGAGTGATGTAAACAGGGGAGATCGACTGATACATGGGTATTTAGGGACCCCTGTTATCTGATGACTAAACCACTAAGAGTACTGAGTCTACTAAATGAAGAGATACTGGACGCATCATAGAATCATATGAATTAATCTAGCATCACATGTTATTGCTCTATGATTGAACTGGTAGACAATTTTATAGATTAAACATTTAAATATCAATTAATTAATTAATTCTAAATATTTAATTATATAATTTTAGGGGAAATAACTTTCATTGTTTTTTAGTAATGGATTCATTTTTTATATACTCATTTTTTCACACAATAGATATATATTATGATGTACAAATAATTCACCATAGTGTAGAGGTCAATGATGATTATATTTTTCGGAGGATACATGTAGTTTTTTAGCATTAGAACCTATATAAGTGTGTGGCCACAATTTCAAAATATTCAAAAAAAAGTATAGTTTGGTGATTTTGAGATAGCATATAGTTTTATCGATCCTTAAGAGCATGTATGGGTTTCACTATTCATTATTATGTTTATTGGAGTGGTTATAAATTTTCTATTGTGCCTTAGGGGTTGTGAGGACACATGTGAATAATGGGGGATGTTAAGAGGACATGTTACTAGTAGTTTTTTGTTCTTATAACATTAAGGAGTATCGTGTCTAGGAGTGGATTACCATTATACATGGGAGTTATAGTATATGAAATTTTCCGATCTATTCCACAACCCTTCATTGTTATTGTTTATAATATTATAAAGATGTGTATGATTGGGAATGTAATTCTGATTGAGACTTTTATCTTATTATATAGTGCCAGGTCACCCAATTTATTTTATAGATGTACCTCAAGGTGCTGGTGAGATAAGTGGTTTTTGATATGAAACTATCTAGGAACATACCATAATGAATACACACAAAGAATAGTTTTGTTTTGGGGTTCCTAATTTCCTTATCTGATTAGACTCCGGATAGCCATTAGTAGGTCCTCAACCACATCATCATGTTTCTCTAGGGCTAGTTGATCTATTCTTTTTCTTATAAACCATACATTTTTTTCATATGGAGGATGAGATCATCCGTATTTATTTTTCCCATAATTTAAATGTATGAATCATGATTTATGAGTTCAAATATATAATCGCTTATGGAGGTATTTTTAGTTGAGGATGTAATGTCAGGATTCACCCTCACGAGATCAAAAGAGAGGATATATAGTGGGAAAAAGATATGATTGAGATGCCACCCGTCCATATAGAATAGAGTGTGGGAATTTATTTTTTCATCATCATGATAAATTAATTATTTATTTCTTGCATCACCTAGTGATCCCAACATTATTTGAGGTACCCTTTTCTTATTGTGTACATTAGTAAATGATTTCCATGATTCGAGAGAAACACTCTCCTTCATATCACATGGCCTAGTCCATTCTATGGGACATGGGGTGGAGAGATATCCAATGCAATTATTTTTGAATATTATAGTTGGATGTTGAAATACTCAAATGAAATAATTATTTATTGTAAATTCACTACGGGAAAAATGAGCAATTGTGACGGCTTATTTGCGACGGGGGTATTTCCCCGTCGCAAATAAGGAGGTTTTTGCGACGGGATTGCTTTCCCCGTCGCAAATAGTTTTCCCGCGATGCGCGCCAAATCGCGGGAAACTTATTTGCGACGGGGGAATATTCCCGTCGCAAATAACCGGCGGCGGTAAAAGGTATTTGCGACGGGAATATTCCCCCGTCGCAAATACTATGTCGGCAGGGGTTATTTGCGACGGGTCCCGTCGCAAATAACTATTTACCGGTTGACCGTAATAAATGTTGGCTAAGGTATTTGCGACGGGTACCGTCCCAAATAATACTATTTGCGACGGGAATCCCGTCGCAAATGGGCCCGTCGAAAATAATCTAACCTATAAATACCCCCATCTGTTTTTTTCATTTCATTCTCATTCCTTATCTTCTCATTCTCTCAAAATTTAATTTCTAGAGTTGAGTTTTTTCCAGTTTAATTTTTTTCCCGGAGCTGATATTAAAGTTTTGAAGAACGATCAGAACAGATCAATTTTCAAGGTATTTATCTTCATTTTAATTTTTTATTAGTTTCAATTATTATTAATTAGTTGTAATTTAATTATGTTTACATTGTTTTATTACTTAATAAATTTAAATTATTAGTATTTTTTATAGTTAATGGTAATTAGGAATAATTAGTAATAATTTTTAATAATTAAGAATAAATATTAATAATTAGTAATAAATACCAATAATTAGGAATAAGAACATTATTACATTATTAGTTTATTTTATTATTAATATTAAAATAATATAATTTTTTATATATATACAATTTTTTTTTCATCTGTGTGTTTGCTGTCTTCACATCTATTATTTGTATGTGGAGATAGAAAACGCACAGATGAAAGAAGAATTGTATATAAATTAGAAAATTATATTATTTTAATATTAATAATAAAATATATTAATAATGTTATTATTTGTAATTATTGGTAATTATTTCTAATTATTGATAATTATTCATTTAATTACTAATAATTAGGAACAATTATCAATAATTATCAATAGTTAAGAATAATTAGTAATAATTAGTAATAATTACCAATAGTTAGTATTAATTACCTATAATTAGTATTAATTACCAATAATTAGTATTAATTACCAATAATTAGTAATAATTAGGAATAATTAACAATAATTAGTAATAATTACCAATAATTAACAATAATTAGTAATAATTACCTATAATTGGTATTAATTATCAATAATTAGTATTAATTACCAATAATTAGTAATAATTAGGAATAATTAACAATAATTAGTAATAATTAGTAATAATTAGGAATAATTAGTATTAATTAGGAATAATTAGTAATAATTACCAATAATTAGTAATAATTACCAATAATTAGTATTAATTACCAATAATTAGTATTAATTACCAATAATTAGTATTAATTACCAATAATTAGTATTAATTACCAATAATTAGTATTAATTACCAATAATTAGTATTAATTACCAATAATTAGTATTAATTACCAATAATTAGTATTAATTACCAATAATTAGTATTAATTATCAATAATTAGTATTAATTATTAATAATTACCAATAATTATCAATATTTAGTAATAATTAACAATAATTGCCAATAATTACCAATAATTAGTAATAATTACCAATAATTATCAATAATTACTAATAATTATCAATAATTAATAATAATTAGCAATAATTAGTAATAATTAGTAATAATTACTAATAATTAGCAATAATTAGTAATAATTAGAAATAATTAGTAATAATTAGAAATAATTAGTAATAATTAGAAATAATTAGTAATAATTAGTAATAATTAACAATAATTAGTAATAATTAACAATAATTAGTAATAATTAGGAATAATTTGGATTAATTAGGATTAATTAGGAATAATTAGTACTAATTAGGAATAATTAGTAATAATGATTATTAATTACCAATAATTAGTATTAATTACCAATAATTAGTATTAATTACCAATAATTAGTATTAATTACCAATAATTAGTATTAATTACCAATAATTAGTATTAATTACCAATAATTAGTATTAATTACCAATAATTAGTAATAATTACCAATATTTAGTAATAATTACCAATATTTAGTAATAATTAACAATAATTAGTAATAATTAACAATAATTGCCAATAATTAACAATAATTATCAATAATTACCAATAATTATCAATAATTACTAATAATTATCAATAATTACTAATAATTATCAATAATTAATAATAATTAGCAATAATTAGTAATAATTAGCAATAATTACTAATAATTGGCAATAATTAGTAATAATTAGAAATAATTAGTAATAATTAGAAATAATTAGTAATAATTAGAAATAATTAGTAATAATTAGAAATAATTAGTAATAATTAGTAATAATTAGCAATAATTATTAATAATTAACAATAATTAGTAATAATTAGGAATAATTAGGAATAATTAGTATTAATTAGGAATAATTAGTAATAATTACCAATAATTAGTAATAATGATTATTAATTACCAATAATTAGTATTAATTACCAATAATTAGTATTAATTACCAATAATTAGTATTAATTACCAATAATTAGTATTAATTACCAATAATTAGTATTAATTATCAATAATTAGTATTAATTACCAATAATTAGTATTAATTACCAATATTTAGTAATAATTACCAATATTTAGCAATAATTAACAATAATTGCCAATAATTAACAATAATTAGTAATAATTACCAATAATTATCAATAATTACTAATAATTATCAATAATTACTAATAATTATCAATAATTAATAATAATTAGCAATAATTAGTAATAATTAGCAATAATTACTAATAATTAGCAATAATTAGTAATAATTAGAAATAATTAGTAATAATTAGAAATAATTAGTAATAATTAGTAATAATTAACAATAATTAGTAATAATTAACAATAATTAGTAATAATTAGGAATAATTAGGAATAATTAGTATTAATTAGGAATAATTATTAATAATTACCAATAATTAGTAATAATGATTATTAATTACCAATAATTAGTATTAATTACCAATAATTAGTATTAATTACCAATAATTAGTATTAATTACCAATAATCACCAATAATTACCAATAATCACCAATAATTACCAATAATCACCAATAATTACCAATAATCACCAATAATTACCAATAATCACCAATAATTACCAATAATGACCAATATTTTCCAATATTTTCCAATAATTACCAATAATTACAAATATTTTCCAATAATTACCAATATTTACCAATAATTACCAATATTTACCAATAATTAGGAATAACTACCAAAAATTAAGAATAACTACCAATAATTTGGAATAATTACCAATAATTTGGAATAATTACCAATAATTTGGAATAATTACCAATAATTTGGAATAATTACCAATAATTTGAAATACTTACCAATAATTTGGAATAATTACCTTATTACATTATTTGTATATTTTATTATTAATATTAAAATAATATAATTTTCTATATTATATACAATTCTCTTTTCTTCTGTGTTTTTTCTGTCTCCACATGTAATATAGGCATTCTTTTTCAAAATTATCAACCTACTCGCCAATGGAGAGGTGAAAGTGAATGCCAATATTACATGTGGAGACAGAATGTGAAACACACAGATGAAAGGAGAATTGTATATAAAATAGAAAATTATATTATTTTAATATTAATAATAAAATATACTAATAATGTAATGATGTTGTTATTATATAATTAATATTTATGAAAAAAATTATATTAGTATTATTAAAAAAATAAAAAATCAATATAATATTAAAATTATCAATATTTGTAACAGGTTTTGCTTTATTCTCAATATATTCAATCCTTGCTTGTGTTTTTTCTAACAAATTATTCAAAACCAGTAATGCTTTTATATTTTATAGAAAAATATGGAACAACGAGGTCATCAACAGTCATTATTAGATGACCGCATATGGATAAATCAACGTAGAAATCCAAATGGTTCTGGTTTAAATCCAGTATATATAGAGGGTGTGGAGAGTTTTTTATCATTTGCGGCATCAAATCCAGAATTTGTTTCAGAAGGAAAGATAAAATGCCCTTGTAGAAAATGTGCATTGAGAACGTTTGAGACGTTTGACAAAGTGGGGGAACATATCTTGTGTTTTGGTTTTCAAGCAGATTATGTTTTTTGGTATCAACACGGTGAACGCAGTTCCAGAGCAGGTGATACCAACTTGATTCCGGATCGATCCCAGTTTCAAGATTTAGTACATGATGTTGCAGGTTCATCTGTTCAACATACAGAAACTCCGGCTGATATAGCTTCGAATCCTGAGTTGGGACCGTCTGAATGTTATGAGTTGTTGAAGTCTGCTGAGGATGCATTATATCCTGGCTGTAAGATGAGCAAATTAGAAGCAGTTGCAAAATTTATGGCTATCAAATCAGATAACGGAATGTCAAACACCTGTTTTGACCAGATATTTTCTTTGCTGAAAAAACTGTTACCCGAAGGAAATGTTTTACCTGCAAATTACTATGAAAGTAAGAGGTTGGTTCTAAATTTGGGACTTACTTGTCAGAAGATTCATGCATGTTCAAATGACTGCATTTTATATTCAGGGGAAAATTAGTCGTTGGATAGTTGTCCCACATGTGGGAAACTGAGATATAAAGAAGGACAACACGGGAAGTCTGGTTTGATTCCTGTAAAACAGTTGAGATATTTTCCGCTTACATCCAGACATCAGCGTTTATTCATGTCTAAGAATACAACGACAATGATGTCATGGCATAAAGAGAATAGTTCAACCGATAAAAGCTTGAATCATCCAGCCGATGGTGATTCATGGAAACGTTTTGATAGTGTGCATCCATTATTTGCTTTAGAAGCTAGAAATGTTCGACTGGGCCTTTCCACTGATGGTTTCTGTCTGTTTGGATCTTATGGTAGTCAATATTCATATTGGCCTGTTTTTTTAACTCCATATAATTTACCTCCATGGATGTTGATGAAGGAGCCATATATCTTTTTGACTTTACTAATTCCAGGACATCCGAAGAAAAATATTGATGTTTATTTGAAGCCATTGATTGATGAATTAAATTTATTGTGGAGTACTGGTGTCAGTACATATGATGTTGCAACAAAACAGAATTTCATACTGAGAGCAGCATTGATGTGGACAATAAGTGACTTCCCGGCTTATGGGATGTTATCTGGCTGGAGTACACATGGTCAGAAATCATGTCCTTACTGTATCGGAGAGAACAAATCATTTATGCTCATTCATGGAAAGAAACCTTGTTATTTTGACTGTCATCGCAGATTTCTTCCAGCTGATCATCCTTTTCGCAGAAAAAGATCTCATTTCAGAAAAGGAACAGCTGAAAGGGATGGACCTCCAAAAATGCTATCAGGTTCGGAGTTAAAATCGGTTGTATTTTCATTACCTCCCATCACTTTTGGTCCCACAATAAACCAACAGAAAATTTCTGGTTTTGGGAAAGAACACAATTGGATTAAACGTAGCATATTTTGGGATTTGTCATATTGGTCTGATTTGTTGGTCCGACACATGTTAGATGTCATGCATATTGAGAAGAACTGTTTTGATAATTTGTTTCATACAGTTTTGGATACGCCAGGAAAGAGCAAAGACAATGTAAATGCACGTTTAGATCTTGCCCAAATTTGCAGGCGTCCAGAATTGGAACTATTTGAGAATGTCAGAACAGAAAGGTTACTGAAACCAAAAGCAGCTTATACACTGTCTAAAGAAAACCGTTTATTATTTTGTCAGTGGATTTCAGATTTGAGACTTCCAGATGGCTGTGCTTCCAATTTGGGTAGATGTGTAAAGAATGGTCATATTACTGGATTAAAAAGTCATGATTGTCATGTTATAATGGAGAGACATCTACCCATTGGATTAAGAGGTCTGTTGAATTCTGTGATTTGGGATTCCATAACAGACATGTCTCATTTTTTTCGGGAAATTTGTGCGGCTACGGCAGATTATGATGCTCTAGGAAAACTTGAAAAAGATGTTGTTGTAATTATATGTAAACTGGAAAAAAATTTTCCGCCGTCTTTCTTCGACTCAATGGAACATTTGATGTTACATTTGCCATATGAAGCCAAATGTGTGAGGTCCGGTTCAGTTTCGATGGATGTACCCATTTGAAAGATGCATGCAAAAATTGAAAAGAAAAGTACGCAACAAAGCATCTGTTGAAGGATCCATTGCAGAAGCTTATTTGCAAGAGGAAATATCTTTTTTCTGCTCCCATTATTCTGAATCTGAGTATCTTTCAAAACAAAACCGAATGGGACGGAATGAGAGGAATATTGATGAAATCGACAATCAGTTATCTGATTTCAACCAGTCAGATCTTGGTTTTGGTGGAGTTTCTGAACGCTGGTTTTCAGATGATGAACATCATAGAGCTCATACGTATGTTCTGCTCAACTGTGAAGAGATGACATCAGTTCTACTGTAAGTGTTTATATCACTTATTCTATCATTTATGTTACAGTAAATAACTTTGGTTTTTATAGGTTGTATGATAATCATATCAAGAAACAAATTCCACAAATTACAGCAGCTTCTCTCGAAGAACGTCGACTGAAAAATTTCTCTCAGTGGTTTCAAAAACTGGTAACATAAATTCTTTATCTTTTAGCAACTCATTCAATGTATAGTTTACAATATTGATAATTATTTCACAAATCTTCAGGTGTCTCGACATGCTGATAAAATTGACAAACAGCTGTGTGTATTGAGTAACCCACCTTCCAAACTTGTTAAAACTTATAATGCATATGTGGTGAATGGATTTCGATTCCACACACATGCATATGGGGAATCGAAAAAAACAATGAACATTGGAGTTAGCTTGAGAGGATCTCATCATCGAGAAAATGAAGTTGACTTTTATGGCATACTTGATGAAATCATTGAACTCTGTTATCTTGGACAACATTACATAACCATGTTCAAATGTCGGTGGTTGGATACAGAGAGAGGCGTGCGTGTTCATCCGACTCATGGAATCATCGATATTAAATGTAAAAGTGTTCTCGCAGTAAATGAACCATTCTTATTGGCTCAACATGCATATCAAGTTTATTATGCAAAGTACTGTGCAACATCAAGAGACTTGACTGATTGGTGGAGTGTAATAAAAATCAAAATTCAAGACAATCAGTTTAGTCAAAGTGAATGTGCTTTCACTGATGTGCAAAGAATTGAAGTTTTTCAAGAGAGTACTCAAAATCAATCTTTTTTACAAAGAGACACGAGTATCGATGACGACACCCCACATTTAAGAGTCGGTGATGACGATGATGTTAATGATGTCACATATGAATTTGAAACGGTAAGAGATGAAGCAACTGTAACTCGAATGGATATCGATGATGTTGAGGAGGAATATGAAGATGACATTGACATATATGAATATGATGATGAAGATGAACACTGATAGCATTTCATGGTATTTATATACAATCATAATATGTATATATGTATATATAATAGTAATTATCAATTATTTGCTAACATTAACATTTTCTGTTTCAGATGGACGACGAAAAATTTCGTGCGTTGGCGGATGCTGACCTGACTTTTGATGCGGATGAGTTGCTGACAGATGACCCTCAGCCTGCAGGCGCTCCAGGGAGTACGCGGAGGGGGCGCGGTCTTGCACGATTGATGATTCCTGACCCCGTCCCCGAGCGACGTCCACGTCTTGGGTTTGATCCACGCACACGGAGGTGTGATAACCTGTGTAATAACCTGTGGATTTGACTAAGATTTCATTAATCTATTCACATAATAAATGTTTATTATTTTTTCAGTTTTCCGCATATAGCAGTCGGACAGGGCAGCGCTATTTTGCGCAACTATTTCTCTCAGCCGTGGACCACATGGGAGCAGATTCCCATTGATGTGCAGCAGGCCATGTTCGGCCATTGGTTGGTACGTACGTAAATAAATAATTTTTATTTTGAAAATTATTTCATTTCTAACTTGATATTTTGATTTATTTGTAGGGTTTATGGTATCCGATCGAGGATACCATGCGTGACGCCATCCACGAGGCATGGGAGGTGGCCATGCGTGATCGTCTTCGTCAGTTTTTGCACAATTTAAGAAAAGCTGCGATGAAGAAAGCAGGAGTGTCAGATTTTGAGGAGTCATGTAGAGCACACCGACCAGAGTATATTTCATCCCATGTATGGGATGGATTATGTGCGCACTGGTTGAGTGGTGCCTTTCAGAGGAGATCATCGGTGGGGAGGCAGAATCGGGGGAGACAGGAGGTGACTTATCGAGCTGGGAGTCATTCTTTCAGTACTCATAGACAGCATCTGGTACGTACATTATTTATAAATATTTTATATAACTATAAATATTAACAATTTTTTTTATTCTTATAGGCTGTCGAGCACCCCGATATTACAGAGTACGACGTATATCGGAGGATGTATAGTGATCCTGCTACTGGGGAGCTCAGAGGTGATCGTCAGCATCACATCGTGGTCAGTATTATTTGTTTTCAAGTTTCAAAATTAACTGCATATAATATATTCACAATTTTAATTTTAAATTGCAACTATAGGAGTCATATGAGGCCGCAGCGGCACAGGCCCGGCCTGAGAGTCAGGCCGAGTCATCAGATCAGACCACTGCCCGTCAGTTTGATGAGGCGGCATGGATGCAGGCCACCCAGTATGCCTTCGAGAAGGGCCGGGTAGTTGGTATCGGCTCTCGACTCACTCCCGGAGATTATTATGGCAGTGCTGCGATGTCGGCGTCCAGCTCGAGAGGAGCTCGTGCATCTTCTTCTACACAGTATGAGGATCAGTTGCGATCTCAGACTGCACAGATAGAGAGTCTCCGACAGGAGCAGGAGCAAATGCGTCAGCAGCATGAGGAGGAGCGTCGACGCCAGCAGCAGCTGTACGAGGAGCAGACGAGTCGGTGGCAGCAGCAGCATCAGGAGCAGATGGAGTACATGCGCCGACTCACTCATGCTTTAGGGATGGAGTTTCCTCCACCACCATCTGCAGATCCCCCACCTCCCCCCTCCCCCCTCCTTCAGATTAGAGTTTGTATTTCTGTTATAAAATTTGTGAAATCAAAATATTTTTTTTTCTATTCGTAGTTTCTGTCTCATTATAAAATATTAATAATATTATATTTTTAAATAACAATATTAATATGAATAATAATATTATTTATATTTTATAATATTAAATTTTATATATATATTAAAATTTTATATATATATATATTAAAATTTTATAATATTATAATTTAATTATTTTTTTTTGTAATACTTGAATTATTTTAATATTTGAATGTAAAATAATTCTATTATTTTTATATTAATTAAAATAACTTATTAATATTTTTTTATTTATGAATTATAATTGTAATATTATTATATTAATTAAATTATTTATTAATATTCTATTATTTTTATTTTTGAAATATAATTCTACTATTATTATAGTAATTAAAATAATTTATTATTTTCATTTGTAAATTATAATTCTATTATTATATTAATTAAAATAATTTATTAATAATTTAATTTTTTTTATAGTATTTGCGACGGGATACTATGCCCGTCGCAAATACTAGTATTATTAATAGTTTTTTATTTTTTTTAAAAAAAAGTATTTGCGACGGGACCCGTCGCAAATACTAGTATTATTAATTTTTTTTATTTTTTTAAAAAAGACTTTTTGCGACGGAACCGTCGCAAAAGTTATTTTCGACGGAACCGTCGCAAAAGTTATTTGCGACGGGTCCCATCGCAAAAGGTATTTGCGACGGGTCTCATTCCAAAAACTGTTTTAAACGTTTTTTACAAAAATACGGAATACTATTTGCGACGGGGAGAATGCCCATCGCAAAAAAAGGCTTTAGCGACGGGCCCGTCGCAAATAAGTGTAGTTGCGACGGCGTTTTCAACAACGGGCCATTTGCGACGGGACCCCGTCGCAAATAGCCCGTCGCAAATACCTGTTTTTCTAGTAGTGATTATTCTAGGCTCATCATGTTTATTTTTAAAACTTCATGTGTATTTAGATAAAACAGTACATCATTATCTTTGATGTGGAAATGATGTATTATACGAAGGTTATTGGGTAATGATTTAGAAATTTTTTTTGTTCTATGATGATCACATAGATTTTTTAGTGTTCATTTATGAGAGAGCCCCTTGAATGTGTAGGAGGTGTTTTCCATCCTTGACTTCCTTGTTGACTAAGATATTAGTGAGTTCGTCAGATGATAATCTAATGGTGTTTCCTAGGATTACGGATGACTACCCTGTTATTTTAATGATGGGGATTTTGTGTTACACCCATGATGGGATATCAAAATTTTAAAGGATATATAACTGGGTAACTCTAAAATATCTATGTCTCCATATAGAATTTTTATTTCAATGTAGTAATACATGTGAGTAAAAATTGGTTTTTATTTTCATTGGGGGGGTTTTCTCATCTAGGTTTATCACTATATGTGATCTTATTTTGATTGTAAAGAAGTAAAATTGATTTCTTTGTCTCTGTATCTATTATCATAACTTTTAATACACTATCATTTATTTTTAGGTACGAACAAGTTAATTTCCTACATTAATCATTATTTTTACTATTTTAAATTATCCAAAGTGGTTTAAGAGGGGTTCATGATTGTCTATGGCTTATTCAGAGACCATGTTACTGAACATTAAACATCCATATGTTCCAAATTCATGTTTCATGGATATTTGTAACCATGAGGAACAATAATAAATCCCAAATACAGGGTAGAATAGTTTTAAAACCCATTTAAGGGAAGATACATGGCCATGTATAAAACTGTATACATGTTATAGAGGGGATTAAAATAGGATGTACACTGTTTGGAAAACCGTTCACATGGCCCGCAACCTTAGTGACATATTTGTAGTGACACCATAATTATATATCATGTATTATAACAATAATTTGTGACAACTATGTGAGGGTGTATTTTTTCAGTTCATGCCTCACGGTTGGTGCACATTTTGGCCAATAGTGTCACCACTTAATGTGGAGTGAATTTAGTATTTTATCCAACATAATTATTACTCAACTACCTATTTTTTACCTTCCTTACATAACATTCTCCTCTAATTGATTCACTTTTCATTCCTAAATATAGTATGTGATGATTCTCCACATCAATACTCTGATTGTGCCACCTTTTACTATTATTGACACCACATATTAAGAGCCTTAATCCATTGAATTTTATTCTAAATTTTTATCACCATCAATTATGATCTTGTAGTTTTATTAATATTCCAAATTTACACAATATATTCTCATTATTACATTTCATTTCAATTCATACAAAAAAAATTCATGACTGGTGAGTGTTCGTAATCACAATAAATTATGTGTTCTATGACTTTTCCATAAAGTAGCAATGACTTAAAATTATATTCATTGTGGTGTAAACTAGTTTCAATTTCACATTTCTCATGAAATTAATTTTTCCTAATTTTTTTGATTAATTTGAAATTTATATTCTCAATTAGACCATTTTATTATGTATGGATTCCCTGGATGCCAACATAATCCCCTCCTATTCATGTACCATATATTTGACGATGTTCCAATTTTGATATCGGTAACTGAATTGACCATTGCTGTGTATTTCATAAAATTAATCAATGAATAAACTAATTTAATGGGATAAATTTCCCCTTTTAAATGGGATACTGTTTCTATCATGGATTTTATTAAATTGGAAAAAAATAATTATTGTTATAACACTTTACATAGACTTCATCATTATTGAATGAAAATGTATGGTCATGAATTATATATATATATATTAAATTAATTATAATTATTATGACATATACATGATTATTACATCAAATATAAGGTTTTTATTACTATTATGGGCCTTTTCTTGTTATATGATTGGTCATACTTGATCGATCATAGGATTCATGAGGGAATGCATTGATAAATTAGTGGATTCCACCATGATTCATTTGGATGATCACTAATAAAGATACCCACCGCGGAAGATAGTCAATGAATTAATAAAATTGAGCTCCTTAGTGGAGTACTGAACATTAACATTCCTTGGGTACACTCTGTAGATTCAGTTTATGTCCTACGACATGTGGCACCGTGGATTCTTCCCTTGGTTTTCATTCACTGAATCCCTTGATTTACAATATAACTCCCCCATGTACTCTATTATGTATTTTTCTTGTGAAATTCAATTGGATAACCCCATATATTACATTTAGTTTTGTATTGCTAGTTTATATTGTAAATGTTTTGTGAGTTTGATCGACCCACTATGGTAATGTATTCCAAGATTCATATTGGATCTTATATTAATATTATTATTCATGTATTCCGTTCTTTCACCATGGATCTTATTTTTTTACCACATAAACATGTAAAACTTTTCTATACATGCTTCACATCGACTTCATGTAATTCATATGTCCACACATTACAAGACTAAGCTAAATAAGTATGGATAGTTGATCATCCCATGAGGAGTCCAGGCCCTAAATGAATACTATTTCACAAATTTATTCCACAACCTATTTTTATATCTTCACAATTATCCTTATATACTCATAGGCTAGATTTGGGTATACACTATTGGTGGTCGCTAAGAAATTATATATCGCACCCTTTTAGGACAACTATTTATTACTCAAATATACATCACGGGTATATTTTGTGACAAGGGAATGTGGGTGTTTTTGTATTCATGGTTGATTAGAGTAGATGAGGTTTAGTGTTTTTGGATGAACTATGTCTTGTGATGATATTAGATAGAATTTTTATCATGTTTTTCAATTTTATATTTATGTATGTACATACACTGAATTTTTTTAATTCCATGATGTTATCCACACTTTATATATGGTTCCAGTTTTGTCTTGATATATTATTATTATCTAGCTTATTTACATTAATTAAAATATTTTCATTATCATTATTTCTATATTTATTTAATTATTATACTTTTGATATTATCTACTCATGAGGTTATTGTCTCCCTAGTACAGCATCATGGAACATCACTACAAGTATGTAGACTCTGGTGTACAGGGAGGAAAACCTAAAGAAATTTGATCGACCGTGCATAGTTACATATGAGTGAACCTTGTAAGGGATATTGAAAATTGTTATCATAGAATTATTTTTCCTTCTGTAATATGGTTTGGGTTATTTAATAGGATACTAGATGTGTAAAAATTATGTAACGATCTTTTCTATAGGAGTAACTAACCAATATACTGGGGACAAGTAATGTTATCAATGACTTGAATTATTGATTTGGCTTATGAAAATTAATGTTGTACATATTTTACCATTGTGTGATGCACAATGATTGTGGTTTTTTTTATCCAAATGTAATTTCTTATACCCTTTTCCTAGTATGGAAAGGAGGTAGTTCCTCATGCATCATCATTGGTACATGACTATTTATGTTTCATGTGTTACACCATCCAACATTTAATTATAACATTCAATTTTTATGGAATTTTTTTAATTACTTTATAGTTGTATTTTATATTGTACAGACATTGTTTTCATGGATAATATAATTTCATTATTTATAGAGTGTTTATCGACCAAAATGTTATTTTATCTTATAGAATGATGATAAAACCTTAATTCAAAAACTATAGAATTTTTGGGAAATAGACTATTAGACACACAAGATGAAATGATTGTTGGTGGAAATTACATGTATTGAAATTACAATATATATTGCATATGAGCCTCTAAAAGTAGGGGATAGTGATCAATCTAACTGAATAATCCAACATGTTTGGATGTACTTATGTGGAGCACCATTTGAAATTTATGAAGCATAGTATATTATAACCTAGGAATGATAGATGCATCAATATTTAACTTCATATATATATATATATTCATAATTGAATATTTAAGGACTATTGAGTTATAAATTTAAATGGAAATCATTGTCTATAAATATTGACACAATTTACAACATAATGGTTTCTTTCCTCTTCAACATACAATTGAAAAACTATATACGAGAACCATTGATATAAAATTGATAACTTGAGGTAGAACCTACCGTAGTAGTATGGATTTTGTAGGTAATGTAGTGATTCATTATAGACTTATACAGGGCCCAAAATTGGATTTATAATCTCAAATAGGGGTTTTACTCTTATATTATAAGGTCTTCTCGAATCCTATTTTAAAATTTAATATATATTATATTTTTCAATATAATTTAGGAGTGTTATTGGAATGTGTAGGGATGTTCCGCCATGATT
This sequence comes from Viscum album, assembly GCA_963277665.1. Classification (NCBI taxonomy): domain Eukaryota; kingdom Viridiplantae; phylum Streptophyta; class Magnoliopsida; order Santalales; family Viscaceae; genus Viscum; species Viscum album. The sequence goes on from OY728127.1 coordinate 962,412,902, forward strand.
TCTTCAATTTTACTACTAGAAAGGTGGTGGATAACATATTCCTGATGTGGTGGGACCCAGTCCACAAGTAGTACAACCAGCATCACCTCCAGTTATACCTATCATGGGTGATGATACATATGATTGTGATGGTTTCATATGGTTTATGAAATAAATATCATGAGCTCTGCACCCATCCCTTGTGATGGAAGAGAATACAAGAGAGTTTCAGTAGATTCATCTGAATAAGTTTTTATGGGATGATGGTCTATAAGCTGTTGAGAAATGGCTAGAGGCCACGATAAATAACTGTGAGAACATAGAGATTCTTATAAAAAGGAGTGCAAAAATATTTTATTTTATAATATTTAGCAATTTTAATAATTTTTGGGACATTAATACTAAAGAATACCGACATCAACTTGGGGTTTTTAGATATTTCAAGGTACCCTCAAATAAATATTTATTTATAAATATGGTGAGATATGATAATGAAATGGAATTTCTAGACATATAGATATTATACATTTTTTATGGATTTTATTATTACATAGAATTGGAATTTCACATCTTCCTTCACTGTGGATTGTCCTTAAATAGAGAATCATTTTGATGATGGTATCAGGCATGACATCTAATCTCAAGTAAATTTTTTTCATTTTTCATTAATTTTGGGAATTGGGAAATAGGCCTTTATCACTAAGTACAATTTTAGGAAAAATTAAAGTATATGGAATTGTATCTATGTTATATGAAAGGGTATACATTAATCCAACTTCATAAACCATTTTATGGATGGTTTTTTATAGAGTGGTTGAAGCAATAGTATGAAGACCAAAAGTTATTTTATATTCCATCAGTGTGGGAGATATGTTCTTGTAATCCTTCAGTGAAGTGGAGACCTTGTTTGAGGTCAATACTGTGTCAAAATTGGGGGTTTATATTCTTTCTCAGTCAATCCAAATGATTCCTTATGGGAAATAATCAAGACTATGTTGGTCATAAATAGAATGGTCAGCAGCTCCACGGATGGCTAGAAGCCTGACTACCAGTAGTTATATAATCCTGGGTAGCTGATTTTCATGAGGAGTCCAATTTTAGGATACATGGGAACCTCTGAGAGGAAATGATCTGGGTATTCATGTTTTATATTTGACCCATTGATTAGGCTAGATATACTTACTAAATAATATACCTTATGATCAGGGATTCTAGCTATCAATAGTGAGAATTAAATTGTTGGTTGACCCTATATTATGATCTTCTATTCTTAATGAATTTGATTTTAATTCCTTTATCTATGTGGATATCATTGAAATAATTATTTATTGGATTAAATATTTCTATGGATTGATGATACATGGTACTTTTTTAGGAAATTATCAGGTAGTGTACACTAGGGAAAGTAATTCCCATTATGGTAGAAAACTATCATTTCATATGGGGAATATTCATTCTTGAGATGAAAACATTAAATATAATCATCAAGATGGACTGGATGGTTCTATATCAAGCATATGTGGATTTATATCATTTAAGGTCATTAATTACATCACTATATTGTTGTATCGACATTCACATGTGTCAATTGGATGTACCAACAAATAGAGATGGAGAAAAACATCTTGGAATGGGTATTGTGATAGACAAAATTGAAATTTTCTTTGCGGATTACCATGGAATAAATAAAATTGATTTTATAGTGACCTAGGATTTTTCATACACAAATATTATATATTTTTATTTTATAATTCATTACAGTATATAATAATATGCATGGGTATCATATACGTATAATATCATTAGAAACATAGAAACATAAACAAAAGGTTCATATGTGAACTACATCATCTCCCACTATTATCTTCATAACTACAACCATTAGTAGACATATTATACACAATATCTTATTAAAAACCAAGGAAAAGAAAATATTTCAAAGGGTGAGCTATGATTCTTTGTAAGGGTGAACAAGGGAGATATTCAATCATACCATGTGAATAAGGATGTTAGAACATGAACACAATATAAGAAAACTATATCATGTATATCATAGAATAATATCATGATTCATGAAAGAATGATTGGAAGTTACTAGGAGATGAATCGTCATGGCATCAAGGAACACTATAAATATGTGAATGAAATTTGCATAATACATATAATATTTCATTTCATATAACCATATAAAATCATTTAAATAGCAGTCATGGATCTCTACCAAGGTTATCATAGTGGAATTAGTTAACTCCTCAATCCAACGTAGTATTAAAGGATCACTCCCAAGACCATCATAAGGGGAACGACCCTTTACTGAATAGGGTTATCCCCCATTCAACTCATATATATCTCATTAGATATAAATCATTGCCCAATGTATTAGATGGAGAGGTAAGTTCTACACAATAAATAATTAAAATTATATGCATGTGTGCTATAATATAATAAATCATTCATTATATCAAATACAATAAAATTAAATGGATTTTCTAAAAATTTATCCATATCATAGTGTGTGGAAAATAGGTAAGTTTCATAATTATTTAATAATTTCATCATATTTTAAGAAAGTAAAACTAGAGGGTTTCATAAGAATTTCATTATGTTGTGTCATTTGGAAGAGAAATATGATTCCTATAAATAATTATATCATTAAAAACCACTAAGATAAGGAATATGAATTTTATCCTTGGATAATATCCAAATTATGACATATTTAACATTGAACTATATTTTTATTGATATAAAATGATTTTTAATAAACAATTAACAAAATTTCTTGAGCAAAATCTCTATTCCGATTTGAAAATTCATTTTAAATCATAAAAAAATATTCAAAATACATTCCTCCAACATATCAAATGTTTATTATAAATTATTATTCATATAAATTATAGTTCATAAAAATTGTTAATTCTTGTCATGCAATACATGTTAAAACGATGATTCTTATCACATTATCGATAAAACCGAAATGCAAATTTTTTAGAAATTGAAAAGACGATTCCATTGAAAATATTTTGTGATAATTGATACATACTTAAAAATTAATACAACACATTATTTTTATAATGTAAAAAAATAAATTTCAATATATATTGATAAAAAAATCATGGAAGAAATTTTTTTTGATTGAAGAGATAAATAAAGATTATTTTTCTAGAAAAAATAGTTTTATCTACTCTGTAAATGTAGATAGGAAAAATAATAAAACAACAATTATCATATATTATCTAGTGATTAATAAGTTTAATTAGATTTATATTATATGGATCATATTATTTTTTCACCAAAAACTTCATAAAAAATTGTCTCAATAAATGAAGAGATAGTGACATAAAATTCTTACAACTTCAGTAACATTTAATTATAATCCTCATGAAGGAATAACATTAAATGATTCATAAAATATAATTATAGTCAATGAATTGAGGATATTAATTTTTAATGAGGTTTTATATACACCTTATAAATGAAGATTGGAATTTGACACAACGTATGTCTTGAGGAATGAAAACTAAGACCAAAATCCCTTACCGATTTGGTATCTATTGTTCATTATACCACATGGAAGAGTGAACCTAAAATGAATATAAAAAATCATATAATAGTAATAAAATATATTCATAAGAATTAAATTAATCATATTCAGGAAATAGCTTGTGGGCATGGCTTGTTCCTCATAGAAGTAATATGTGGAAAAAAATCCAATATCGTAAGTTTCGACTAACTTCATTGACTTTCAAAAATACTCTTTGGTGTATAAAAATTTATTATTCACATTTTTAATAACCATACATATATATATATATTTTTATAATATAAAATATTATTTTCTTAATACATTTTACAACCTATTTATTAACAATTCCATGTCAAAGTCACGCTTTGGGAAATAACTACATTGCCTTTGAGGTATCTTTTTATTTATTATTTTTGTCACCATAAAATTATCATTATTAAATAATATCCATAATATGAATCAGGATATAAATATATTATATATTCATCAAATATCTTTTGTTAAAAAATAAATATATTTACATTTGTAAAAAGAGATACAACATTAATAGTGATTGTAGGTTGTACATACACATTAATGCTCATTCAATTTGTTTAATGGATTGAAGTAAAAAATAGTAAATAATATATTAGAATTAATTAATAATTTTAATTACATATAAATCACAAATGATCATTATAATCTTCCTTATTAAATACCATGAAAATAATTATTTATTCACAACGCTTCGTGAAGCGGTTGTCCATCATATACATGGGTGATGCTATCATATTCCCGAAGATCGAAAATTATGAAGGTATATATGATATAATAAATACGTAAGTATGATATTTTCAAATATATTATATATATATTTTTAATCAATAATTATATCTAGATTTTATTTGTGTTGATGGAAAAATATTTACAATTATTTACAAGATAATAATCAGTTGTATACATATGATTTCATTTAATAGTTTATAGAAGAGGAGGTGGATGTAGTTCCAGATCATAAAGTAACAAAATCTAATTATATGTAACATAATATTGTTATTATATCATCATGGATTAATAATAATTGAGGATTGGACTATGGAAAAAAAATTAATATGCCTGGTTAGAGGTGTTACTTCTTTTGTGGAAAACATTATTTGACCAAAAGGAATCATAAGTTGGATTTACAACAAAATTATGTTTTGTAGAATGGTAAGTGTGATTTTTAGAAGTTTTTTTGGTAATGCCTTTTTGAAAAACCATTGTTTTGGGGAAATTGAATAGTAGGGGATAATGAGTGGGGTGAGTGGCACATTGGGATTTGTTTAGAAGAAAAATGTGAAACCATATTTTTCTCTTGTGTAAAGGATCAGATGTGGACAATTATAGATAAAATAATACATATGGGCTATATATGTGTATCTAATGTGAGTTGAAATTTTTTTAGTAATTTTTATCCCCAGTCTTTTTAGTGTAAACCCTGGTGAAACGATTTTTACCTTAATAACGAGAAATAAATTTTACTATTTTTAATATATATTATGGTAAAAATTAGGTTGAATTTAATAGATAATATAAATAATGATGATTCCAAATATTTAGTAATTTTTTCAAAATTCAATTCAATAAATTGGAAAATTAAAATATAAATTTAATCCTGTGGACATGATTAGAAAACAATTTTCTAATAATTTAATTTATAATAGTTTTAAATGGATTATATATTACAATAAATTTTTAAATTAACTCCAATGACAAAAATTTGATTATATTTTATATAATTTAAGCTATCTTACATTTAAAACCAATTAAAAAATAACCACGTAAATTTTTCGTATGAACAATCAAATCTCAACAGAAACTCATATTGTCAATATTCACATAGAAATTAATATTTTTAGAAAAATAAAAAACAACACAATAACATAATTTTGACATGCATATTTCAAATATTATTTTTATTTTAGAAAATTAATTTCAACAATTTTGTGAAATAAATTCTCTTATTGATAAAAAATAAAAAATTAACAATTCTTTAAAAAAAATATTTTGATAACATCTAATGACATGAAAATTAATTAAAATTTTATTAATATCTTCTCATTATATAAATCAATAATAATAATTATTCAATAATTATTCAATACAATTCATATGTCTTTTCTCTATAACTAGGTTATAATGATAATATTTAAAAAATAATATTAGTAATATATTTTAGCATGTTAAAGCATGGTATTGCATTAAATGAAATTTATCAATGTAATATTATTTATTAAAAATTAAAATATAATTCTTAAATAAATAGGGATGTAAAATTCTACAACCTTAAAAATAGGTTTTCCTCTAAATTCAACACTATGATCTAAAAAATGATGATACTTATGCCTCATCATTTTCTTATGTTCCCACATTAATTATTCAAACTGGTTTCTTCACCAAAAAAATCGACTAAGTGGGTAGCCTTATTATGTAGAACACTATCACTATGAAATAAAACATCTAAATTATATTCCTTATAAGTAATTTCCTACTCCACTAGTATGACCACTAATTTGACAACACGATAAAGATTAGATATGAAACTTCTCATGATAGTTACATGAAACACATCGTGAACATGAATGTGGTTTCCCATATCATCAAACTTATTGGATAACATCTCGAAAAGAACAATACATTTAGAAGGACTGATATTCCTATGGATTTTTTTCATTAATTTTCCAAAAAAACATTACCATTTTTCATGGTATAAATGTTAGAAACATGTTCTCTAAAACATCAAACTCTAGATCACACTTATTATTTTTAGTAAAAAAAAATATATTGAATATAATGTATTAGGGTGTGTTGTTTAATGGATCAAACATTATATTTTATATTTATATCTACCGTATGTCCCAACATAGTTATTTCGACAACATCAATCCATTAGGTTTTAAATCTATAGTTTATTCAATAGGGTTTTAAAATTATCCATTTAAATGATATAGTGAAATTTATTTCTGGAATAGAGCTCAACTAGGGGAAGTTATGTACAACAACTAATTTTTATATCCATATAAGAAGATATTAGTATAGCCTTATGGTGAAAATCTTTTTATAATACTAAACATCTATCGGAGGATAGTATTTAGTTATGAAACATAAATCACTATCTATATCCCACTGATGATTTCTCTATAAAATCATGGTACAACAAAGAACATGATTTGATAAAATTTAATTTGGTACTAATTTCAACATACCAAATTAATAATTTATATTAGAAAAGGTAAAATTCCTTTATGATAGAGATTAAGTGTTTTATAATTTTAGGTTAATCAAATATAACCCATATTGAAATACTCCCATTAAATGTTTTTTGGAAAATAGATGAAAAAATAAATGGTCATTTGTCCCATTTTCATTATTTTATAGGTAATATATGTTACATCACCTTATAATGTTGTCCCTTTAACATAAATTTTGAGCATATGTAGCACTAACATACAAACTCAGTGATATCATTATCATCGAATCCTAGTAGAAATACTATTTCATATATCAATACGTAATTATATTTCCATGATCATTATAGAATAATGAACTATGATCTTCCGATAAAAACTCCTTTAATTATGTAATGGATGAAACACATACAAGGATATTAAACTTTACCATTCAATCATTATCAAGGTTAAATCTAGGAATGTGTCTAATATTCATTTGAATCTCTACATCTTCCTTATATGCCTCCTTCCTCTTTACTAGAATAAATGGTTGAACATTTAATTAAGAAAGATAAATTTTAACCCCTTCATTCAATATTTCTAAATCCATCCTTAAAATATATTGAAATATTTATATTTTATATCGTTATAAGGGATAATATAGTATGATTCATTGACTTAAGGTATCATCCTCATTTTTATCTTTCTCATAGTGGTAATTAATTCAAATTTTGTTTTCTTCAATTAGCACCAACAATTTTTTCTATAGCATATTCATCTCCTTCTTGTGAATATAAAATTTTATCTTCTATCAATGAAATGTATGACAACATTTTATCCATAAAAAAGTTACTAGATATATTTAATGAAAAAATATATGTAGCTAAATATAAATCCTGATTTGTGTAATTTAACTTATGAAACATCAATTTTCATGTGGCATGATTTGTAACAATGTAATTCAACAGAATAACACATCCCAATCCTTTGTTGGAATCATTACTAAATATTAAAACTGCTTATCCATTACAGGGTAATGTAAGAATAAGTGTTATAACTAATATTATCTTCAGATTGATGAAATTTTCATCACATTAATCTGTATAAGGGATATTAGATCCCTTCCATGTTAACATGATGCGATTTTTGGATGTTTGTTAGAAATTTTTCACAATCAATCAACAATATAAAACTAATCCAAGAAAACTATGGATATCAGTCATCATGGATAGTATGGGAAAAAAAAATATCATATGTATATAAGGGATATACTGATATATCCTCCCTTGAGATTATATAACTCAATAATGAAGTCTTTTTAATAAAAATTAAATTTTTTAAATTTTTTCATATATTTAATCTCTCATTAGGGACATTATTAAAAATGAAAATAGGTTTATTGAAACATTAATTCTCGTTTAATTGATTATAATATCATCCACAATGACTAACATAAAATTTATCAAGGTAATATATAATAATTAAATTATTTAAATCCATTAATATAGTTGTTGTATTAGTAAGACCAAATTGAATCAAGGTCTATTCATAGTGTCCATACCATATAAAAAATATTTTCTAGGGTTACTGGTAATTATTGAACATCAATTTATGATAACTGGAATATAGGTGAATCATGGAAAAGTATTTTGCATCAGTTATTTGACCAAATATTCCATTAATATGGTGTAGAGGATACTAATTATTGATCATGATATTGTTCAGCTCCTGAGAGTCAATGGAGAGTCACATCGACCTGACTTTATATTTACGAAAACAATAGGTGAACCCAATTGTGACACATTTTTTAAAATGAATCCATTTTCATATTTCACTTGGGGATTCATATTCAAATCCAACAACTCAAACAAGACCATTTTATAAGGTGTATTAGAAATTGGTGTGGAACCACATACTAGTTGTTTTAAGAAAAAAATCTATATTTTTTAAGATTGATAGGAAAAACTTTTTGAATGACATCCTATAAATCCAAAATAATAGGTATTTCATCAATGATGTGTTTCTCCACAACCATCTAAGATAAAATCCATTCGTGAATAAGAATAAAAGCTCATATAAATGTTGTGATTTCCATCAGATGTTAATATTTATCATCTCATAGATATGTCATCGAAGGTTTTTTTGTAATATCAATTTTGACTTAGCTTCCTTGGTAATTGATGTGGGTTATATATAAGGAAATATAATACATTCGTTTGATTGCATAAAATTTAATCCAATGAAGAATTAAATGATTTGTTGGAATAAAAGTTTCCAAAATGTTTATCAAATTTGAATTTTATATTTGAGATGTGATCATGAAACCGTTATGGAGTTTAACTTCTATTTCTATATATAATAATTAGGTTGGAATCATTATACCATTAGAAAATTCATTATATATAAAATGATTTGACGATCTATAGTAAAATAAATCATTACCAATTCTAGAGTGGATGGATATTGTATCTCTCACCATGTCATTATATCATCCCTTTTCAAAATAGTGATTGCATTATGTTTGTGTTTTCCTCTTAGATTAAAATGCTTTTAATGTCGATCATCTTCATTGACATTCAGTTTATTTACTATTTATCATAATTAACATTTTACTATGATTTAAAACACTATTATGTTGGTTGTGCAATATGTGGGTCTCTCTCTATATATATCATTAGTTATCTTCTTCACATCACATGGATATCTAAATTCTCGATGACCTTATCCTACAAAATTATATTTAATAGCACCATTATGTAAATTTCATTCATTTTCTTCCCACACATTGATAATAATAACAAAATTTCATCTTTTTATCTCTATGTTTTTTATATTTTCCTTCTAATTCCATTTTTGACTTCACATAGAGAAAATAATATTGATACATAACTACATCCTCCACATCCATATTCATATCAATTAAAATAATGTCTTTATATCTAATGATGTATGTAATGGATTATTACCATTAGAGACTTGGGATAAATAAAATAGAGAGTCCATCAACCTTACATTCATGTTGGATGAAAATATCTTAAGAATACTTCCAATGTATTGTAAAATTTGAGTCATAGGTTTCAACTATTTCATCTTCATTTTTTATATATATCTAGGAACTCATTCTCAGTCATCATAGGATGAATATGAGAAAAATTATATATTGAAAATAAATTTTTAATATTTTTCCAATCCATGGAGTTAATTTAATATTTAATATTTGGTGTTCTTGGTGATATTATTCTTTTGATCCACTCCGCCATCCAAATGATAGATATTCAAAATGACTCTTTCTTGTGTCCGAACATTGGATATTAGAGAATTTATTTTCACTTCTACTGATACATTTATTAGAAAATCGATGATTAATTGATACACTAAATGATGATTTCTATTGCAACATTAAGGATTCCATAGAATATTGCTCCCTCATTTGGTCCATTAGATGTCTAGCATGTTTCAATTCATGAGAAAGTTGTGTGACCATAAGAAACAAAAATTCATTCCAAATGTAATAACTTTTTCATGATTCGGTGTAAAATGAATTTATTCTCCAACACACTTGTAAAGACCCGCAAATTTCAAGGAAAATTTTTTCTTAATTTTCTTTGGAATTTTACAAGAGCGCAGCTTCAGATGGCACCTGATTCCGAGGCCCGGTGTGCCCGGAATCAATTTCCGAAGTTTGGCTCGGGTACGTTCAGTGAACGGACGAGCGGGTTTTTCTATCTTTTGAACCGGTGCCCGAAATCGAATTCTGAGGGCACCGATGAAATCGCAGCGCCGATATTTGCTTAGAAACGCCTCTTCCGGAGTTGCGTTTGCTCAGACGTGGTTTTTAAATTTTGCGGCTTTAAGTCAGAAATAAAATAAAGTTTGTGCGACAACTTTATTCTATTTCACTTAAGCTGCTTGGAAGCCACTTAAAGACGGCTTGAACTGAGTTGAACTGGATAGGATGTTATCCGGAAATATCCTACCCCCTTGGTAGGATATTTGTGAGGTGGGGCCCGCACGAGCCCCGCCGTTTCTTTCGCTAAGTAACGCACCCGCGAAAACCCGTCAAAGTAACTGAAAAGTCAACCGACGCGTTTTCTTAAATTCATAACAGACCATTTAATTGGGCGGTTTATTTCATGAATTAAATGGGCTGTTTCATTCGTTGAATTAATTCAACGAATTTAATGGGTCGTTACTTACGCGTTTGCGTTCGTTGGCAAAATAATAAAATAAGACCAACTCTTTCCTTTGGAGGATTACTCGTTGTGCGAGATTTTCTGGGCCTCCACCCTCCCCGCGAAGAACGCGAAGAACGCGAAGAACGCGAAGAACGCGAAGAACGCCGGCGACCGAAATTCGACGACGCACACCGAGATCTGCGACGTCGACGAGCTTTACCCGCGACGTTCTTCGGCGACGCCTCTTCTTCCGCGGCCGATCCTCGTTCGGCAACTAAGGTGAGAATCGGATCGTTTAAATTCTCTTTTTTTAAAAAAAATTCATGGCAACGGATTTAATTAATTAAATCCGTTTGTTCTTGATCCGGAGATTGGCGACGCGACGCCGGATACCGCGACGACGCAACGATCCCCCCTTCTTCCGCGACGAGCGATCCCGCGACGACCTCTCGTCCGACGACGACGACAAGGTAAGGGTTGTTGGAATTCTTTTATTCCCCATGTTTATTCTTTTAAAGTAAAGAACATGATCACCGACAATTTTAATTTATTTAAAATTGTTGTTGATTATTATCTTCTTCCTCCCGTTGTTTATGACTAACGCGGAGGGTGCGGGCCTAACAAACAAGGCCCGGAAACCCTCCGCTGATCTTCCCTTTTGTGCGGATTTGGCGGACGACGACGAACCGCGCGGCAGGGGCGATCTGTTGATCCCGCAGTGAAGATCGGCCCCCGGGAGGAGCATCGGCGCAGACGGGAGGCAAAACGGGCCACCGGAGCAACTCCGGCGGCCCGCGGAAGGTGGCGGCGGCGGCGCCCGGCGCGCCGCCGGAGGAGTCAGCCGCGGCCGAGCCGCGGCGGCGGCGAACCGCCGGACCGCGTCCGCGGTCCGGCCACCCAGCACGCGGCCCGCGCGGGCCGCGTTTCTCCAAAGCCGCGGGTCAAACCCGCGGCGGCTCACTCGGCCGCTCGGCCGAAGCCGAGCCGGCCGGTCCGGTCGGCCGGGCCGCGCCCAGGCCGGACCGGACCCAGCCTAGCCGGGTCGGGCCGGGTCGGGCCGACCCGGTTCGGCCGACCCAGGGGGGGTTCGGGCCGGGTCGCCCCGGGCCCAGAACCCCCGTTTTCGGGCCTCTTCGGTCTTTTGCCCATATCTTGGGCCTGGGACCTCCGATTGACGAACCGTCAGCGGCTATGCGATCCTTGGATCAAGACGGTGGTTTCGGTATATTATACTCAAGGTTTCGGAAGACTTTGGGTTCGGCCGGGTTGGTTCGTACACGAAACCAACCGGGCCCTCGGAGCGGAAACGCTCATAACTTGAGCTACGGACGTCCGATCGACGTACCGTCAGCTGTGGTAGTTTCCACTAAGTGAGATGGAACTTTTGGCATACTCCGCCCAAGGATCGGATACAGGCGGAGTACGGTCGGGTCGGTTTTGCCCTAAAAACCAACCGGGCCCCTGGGACGAAAATGCCAATAAGTCTCAGACCGGGCGTCCGATTGACGCGCCGTCTGTTGCGTTGAGATCCTGTTGTCGATACGGAACCTTTGGATACATCAACATCGGACTACGTGTCAGTTGATGTATCAGCCTCTCGGCTCGTGGAGCGGACCCTCCTAAACGAGCTCGCTATGTGCGGGAACCCTAGCGCTGGCTGTGACTTCGACGACAGAGCAGAGATCCTCCGTGGACTGCGACGACGGCAGAGCAGAGATCCTCCGTGGACTACGACGACGGCAGAGCAGAGATCCTTCATGGACTGCGGCGACGACAGAGCAGAGATCCTCAGTGGACTGCGTCGACTACTGCACTCAGCGATCCTACGTGGATCAGTGCTACAGGTTCTGTGTGAGCCCGATCCTATGTGGGTCCTTACTACCGGTTCTGTGTGAGCCACTGCCTACAGGTTCTGTGTGAGCCCGATCCTACGTGGGTCTTTTGCGGGGGTTAGTACCTATCGATCCTTCGCGGGTCCGACGACTTAGATGGATCAGTGATCATCTTTGACGTCATCTGAAAAAGTATACCTGGTTGAGCTGAATCTTATGTTACTCTCCTTTGTGGATTGTGTTGAACTATCCTATGTGGATTTATTGTTTACTCTCCTTGTGGATTTGAGTCTTGCTTTCCTCTGTGGATTGAGTTGTCCTTGAGCTCGTGAGCAGAGCTAGAATTGGGGACTTAGGTATATGTATGGGCATATACCTAAGTCGAGTCTGATGTTACTTCGTGATTGCATCTTTCTTTTGTGCTATATCCTTTGTGGATTTCGGGAGACCTTCGGGGGTCTCGGGGTCCTTACTGAGTAGCTTATACTCACCCCTGCACGGGCTATGCCCGCACCTTGTTGTGTTGGATGCAGACGACGGACAGCGCTGATCGCGGTTGGGGCGTGGAGCAGGACGGTACCTGGAGGTGGACCACTGGGCGGGACGTGCTCGGAGCGGACGTGGGACCCGAGGAGCCTGGAGGCTATCTGTACCCACCCTTCAAATGGGATTGCCAGTGGACGACACGAGGCCGCCGTCTTTTCTTCAGTTGCTGTACTTTACTTTTCAGTTGTACTTTACAGTTGGGCTTGTATTTCCGGCCCCCTTTACTTTTTTGCACTTTACTTTCCGCTTGCTGACTCTGTGTGGTTGTTACTTATAAAGGAAATGCCTTCCCTGTTTACTGGGATTTTACGCCTTGGTGCTAGTCGCCAGCCCCTGGCCTATGGAAGGCGGGCTTGGGGTAGTCACGGCACGGGCCCCGAGGACGGGTCGTGACAAATTGGTATCAGAGGCGGTCGGTTCTACCGCAGACTCTGATCGTCCTTTCTTTCTATATGAAGCAATAGTGTTTAGTGTATTGAGTGTGGTTATCAGTTCAGGGAGCCCAGTGTTGGTGCGGCGGTCGACGTATCCGTACACCAGGACCCTGACTCCTGATTTCCGACTTAATGCATGAAAACATTGATTGCATGTGTGTTTCAAGTCTTCTTTGTGATTACTTGTGTCAGCTCACCGGGTATACTGATCTGCTTCATGAAAGTCTCAAGTTTTCCTTGTGATTACTTGTGCCAGCCCACCAAGTATACTGTTCTGACTGTGGTGCTCTTGTTCTCCTTTTCAGGATGGCCCCGCGACGACAGCCAGCTAGGGTTCCGAGTGTAGGGCGCGACGGCAGCCCACCGAGCGACGAGGCCTCGGTGCAGGGCCCTTTGCCAGCAGTGGCACCGGCGGTAGCTTTACCCACCGAGCCACCGATGCTTCCAGTACCAGACGCTGACGATGCACGTCGCCTCAGGGCACTGCATGAGTTTCAGAGCCAGCGACCGCCCAGGTTTCGCGGTGAGGCGGACCCCCAGGCCGCCGAGGACTGGCTAGAGGCGGTGGTACGGATCTTTAGGCTAGTGAGGACACCAGCGGATCTCATGGTGATTCTCGCGGCGAGCCTCCTGCAGGCGGCGGCAGGACGATGGTGGAGCTTGATGCTCCAGGTTCACGATGAGGCATCCTTGCTCTGGACGGACTTCGAGAGCCTCTTCCGCTCTGAGTTCGTCCCGGCCACCCTCCGAGCGGTGCGCATCCAGGAGCTTCTCCAGCTACGCCAGGGCAGCATGACGGTCGCTCAGTACGCGGCAAGGTTCACTGACCTATCTCGCTACTCGACCGACATGGTACGGGACCCCTTCTTCCGGGCCCGGACCTTCGAGCAGGGCTTGCGACAGGAGATTCGGGCGTCGCTGATCTCCCTCAGCATTCCGACCCAGGCGGGAGTGCTGGAGCGAGCCCTCCTGATCGAGAGCTTCCTGGCAGAGCCTTCTTCAGCAGCGAGACCTAGCGCAGGGCGGCAGGTAGCTGAGTCTTCGGCAGCAGGTAGCCGAAGGATGACTCTCGGGTCCAGGCAGACCAGACCCCCACGCAGACGGCCTCAGGACACCGGCTCAGCAGTGCAGGGCACACAGCGGAGTGCCAGCCTTCCGAGAGGCAGGCTGTGCTCCTCCTGCGGCGGGCAGGGTCACATGGCTCGTGACTGCCCGACCCTCCGATCAGAGGAGCAGCAGATGGTGGAGGGGCCACCCCGGCAGAGGCAGAGGGTCGATCGTGGCGGTCCACAGGGAGGAGGCGGACGAGGCAGAGGAGCTGGCCGAGCAGCGGGTGGTGGGCGATGCTTCCAGGCTCTACCCCCACCACCACCAGGAGGGCCACCTCGACCACATGGAGCTGGCGGGCAGGGACAGGACCAGCTCCAGGCAGTGGAGGCCTACGACCCCGACTTGCCAGAGATGATTAGAGGTACGATCTGTGTCTATTCCACCCTTGCTGCAGTACTTATAGACACAGGATCGAGTCACTCTTTCATAGCCTCTGCCCTTGTTCGGAGCTCGGAGATTCCGACTGAGCCGTTGGCTCGATCCTTACGGCTAGAGACTCCTACGGGAGCAGACTCGATGATTACGCACTGGTGCCGGCAGTGTGAGCTTACTCTAGGAGGCGAGAGCTTCGGCTGGGATCTCCTTGTAGCGGCATCGAGGACTTACGACGTCATCTTGGGCATGGATTGGCTATCCACGGTTCATGCCCAGATCGACTGTTTTAGGTGCAAGGTGCGATGTGTTCGCACCGACGGGAGCAGGTTTACCTTCACCGGCGAGAAGGGAACCTTTGCAGCACAGGATGGACTTCCGCGGAGGAGAGTGCAGCCTATCTCTCATCAGTTGGCTAGCCTCATCCTAGGAGCAGTGGACGTGCAGAGTCCAGCTTTTCCGGCAGTGGTGGACCAGTACGTGGACGTCTTTCCCGACGACGTTCCAGGGCTACCTCCTCGTAGAGAGGTAGACTTTTACATCGACTTGTACCCCGGGACGGCCCCGATATCTACTCCAGCATATCGGATGGCCCCCGCTGAGCTTCGGGAGCTGCGGGTACAGTTGGAGGACTTGCAGAGCAAGGGGTTTATCCGACCCAGTGTTTCACCCTGGGCTTCCCCGATTTTGTTCGCCAAGAAGGCGGACGGGAGCTTGTGACTATGTGTCGACTATCGTCTCCTGAACCAGGTGACAGTGAGGAACAAGTATCCGCTGCCACGGATTGATGACCTCTTCGATCAGCTCAAGGGAGCGCGGTGGTTCTCGAAGATAGACCTCCGGTCAGGCTATCATCAGCTCAGAGTTCGAGACGAGGACGTGCAGAAGACGGCCTTCAGGTGTCGGTATGGCCATTATGAGTTCTTGGTTATGCCATTCGGCGTAACCAATGCTCCAGCAGTGTTCATGAGCCTCATGAACAGGATCTTCCAGCCATACCTCGACCAATTTGTCGTGGTCTTCATTGACGACATTTTGGTATACTCGACGACTGAGGAGGAGCATGCCTACCACCTGCGAGTTGTGCTAGACACACTCCGAGAGCACCAGCTTTATGGAAAGCTCTCAAAATGCCAGTTCTGGTTACGTGAGGTCCATTTCTTGGGGCACGTCATCTCTGAGGCGGGAGTTGCAGTGGATCCCGCGAAGATCGAGGCAGTGCTAGCTTGGGAGCCACCCAAGAGCGTGACAGAGGTGCGGAGCTTCTTGGGCCTAGCCGGATACTATCGGAGATTCGTGCCAGACTTCTCCAGAGTTGCGGCACCACTCTCAGCTTTGACAAAGAAGGGGAAACCCTTCGTGTGGTCAGACAGATGTCAGCAGAGCTTCCAGGAGCTGAGGCAGAGGTTGACCAGCGCACCTATCTTGAGGTTGCCTGAGGAGGGAGTTGGATACGTAGTTTACTGCGATGCATCAGGGACTGGACTCGGATGCGTCCTGATGCAGGAGCGGGCCGTGATCGCCTACGGATCACGTCAGTTGAGGCCGTATGAGCAGAACTACGCCACTCATGACCTGGAGTTAGCAGTAGTGGTCTTCGCTCTGAAGACTTGGCGGCACTATCTGATGGGCGAGCGCTTCACAGTCTTTTCTGACCACCAGAGTCTCAGGTATATCTTCTCTCAGAAGGACCTGAACCTGAGACAGCGGAGATGGCTTGATTTCCTCCAGGACTATGACTTTGAGATAGTCTATACTCCTGGGAAGGGGAACGTGGTAGCCGATGCCCTCAGCAGGAGGACGGGCATTCATCTACTTGAGGAGGCGACGGAGCAGCTGGCCTCCTTGCAGATATCCTTCGTGGATAGAGACGGAGCAACCTTTCTTCAGTCTCCCACAGTCTCTCCTCCACTTCTACAGCGGGTCAGAGAGGCTCAGCGTGGGGACGCTGACTGTGAGACCCGGCGTGCACTGATATCCTCAGGTCAGGCGCCCGATGGTTTCTCCCTTGGAGCAGAGCACGACATCCTTTTCAGAGGACGTACCTTCGTACCAGTCGCTTTGCGAGAGGAGGTGCTGAGAGAGTTTCACACTTCTCCCTTGGCGGTACATCCTGGAGTGGCGAAGATGTACCAGGATCTCAGACGACAACACTGGTGGCCGGGCATGAAGAAAGATGTAGCAGAGTTCGTTTCTCGATGCCTCACCTGTCAGCAGGTGAAGGCAGAGCATCAGGTACCAGTAGGCTTGGTACAGCCCTTGGAGGTTCCGGAGTGGAAGTGGGACGGCATATCTATGGACTTCGTGACTGGACTTCCACACACTTCCAGAGGTCACGACTCCATTTGGGTGATTGTCGACCGACTCACCAAGTCGGCACACTTGTTACCCATCAGAGAGCAGGGCTCAGTGGAGAGCTTAGGACGTCTTTACGTCCAGGAGATCGTACGGCTTCACGGTGTTCCATCGTCTATCGTCTCCGATCGAGATGCTCGTTTCACTTCCCGGCTTTGGAAGGGGTTGCAGGAGGCGTTCGGGACGCGGCTCCATCTGAGCACAGCCTTCCACCCTCAGACGGATGGTCAGACGGAGAGGACCATACAGACACTCGAGGACATGCTCCGTGCATGTGTTCTCGACTTTGGTCGCAGCTGGGAGGACCACCTACCCTTGGTGGAGTTCGCGTACAACAACAGCTACCACTCCACCATCGGGATGGCACCATACGAGGCGTTGTACGGCAGACCCTGCAGATCACCGTTGTGCTGGACAGACCCTGGGGAGTCAGCACTCGTGGGACCAGAGATGGTTCGAGCCACGACAGAGAAGGTCCAGATCATCCAGGAGAGGATGAGGACAGCTCAGAGCCGGCAGAAGTCATATGCTGACAGGAAGCGGAGGCCACTAGAGTTCGAGGACGGCGACCACGTCTTTTTGCGTGTCTCACCTCGACGTGGTTTACGGAGATTTGGCCGAGGCGGAAAGTTGTCTCCACGCTTCATCGGGCCTTTCCAGGTCCTCAGCAGGATAGGAGAGGTGGCTTATCGCCTGGCTCTACCACCTCAGTTGCACCGGGTGCACGACGTCTTTCACGTGTCTCAGCTGAGGAGATACGTGCACGACCCGACGCACATCATCGACTTTGGGGAGCTGGACGTAGACGATGGGGCGACTTTTGCGGAGGTCCCAGTGGAGATCGAGGATCGATAGGAGCGGGTCCTACGTGGGCGGTCGATTCCTCTTGTGCGCGTCAGATGGCAGCACAGGAACCTCTAGGAGAGCACTTGGGAGCGGGAGGCTCAGATGCGTGCTCAGTACCCCCATTTGTTCCCCTAGTTTTTGATGTATCTTTACGGGGACGTAAAGCCCTGAGGTGGGAGTAATGTAAAGACCTGCAAATTTCAAGGAAATTTTTTTCTTAATTTTCTTTGGAATTTTACAAGAGCGCAGCTTCAGACCGCACCTGATTCCGAGGCCCGGTGTGCCCGGAATCAATTTCCGAAGTTTGGCTCGGGTACGTTCAGTGAACGGACGAGCGGGTTTTTCTATCTTTTGAACCGGTGCCCGGAATCGAATTCTGAAGCCACCGATGAAATCGCAGCGCCGGTATTTGCTTAGAAACGCCTCTTCCGGAGTTGCGTTTGCTCAGACGTGGATTTTAAATTTTGCGTCTTTAAGTCCGAAATAAAATAAAGTTTGTGCGACAACTTTATTCTATTTCACTTAAGCTGCTTGGAAGCCACTTGAAGCCACTTAAAGACGGCTTGAACTGAGTTGAACTGGATAGGATGCTATCCGGAAATATCCTACCCCCTTGGTAGGATATTTGTGAGGTGGGGCCCGCACGAGCCCCGCCGTTTCTTTCGCTAAGTAACGCACCCGCGAAAACCCGTCAAAGTAACTGAAAAGTCAACCGACGCGTTTTCTTAAATTCTTAACGGACCATTTAATTGGGCGGTTTATTTCGTGAATTAAATGGGCTGTTTCATTCGTTGAATTAATTCAACGAATTTAATGGGTCGTTACTTACGCGTTTGCGTTCGTTGGCAAAATAATAAAATAAGACCAACTCTTTCCTTTGGAGGATTACTCGTTGTGCGAGATTCTCTGGGCCTCCACCCACCCCGCGAAGAATGCGAAGAACGCGAAGAACGCGAAGAACGTGAAGAAGGCCGGCGACCGAAATTCGACGACGCACACCGAGATCTGCGACGTCGACGAGCTTTACCCGCGACGTTCTTCGGCGACGCCTCTTCTTCCGCGGCCGATCCTCATTCGGCAACTAAGGTGAGAATCGGATCGTTTAAATTCTCTTTTTTTTTAAAAAATTCATGGCAACGGATTTAATTAATTAAATCCGTTTGTTCTTGATCCGGAGATTGGTGACGCGACGCCGGATACCGCGACGACGCAACGATCCCCCCTTCTTCCGCGACGAGTGATCACGCGACGACCTCTCGTCCGACGACGACGACAAGGTAAGGGTTGTTGGAATTCTTTTATTCCCCGTGTTTATTCATTTAAAGTAAAGAACATGATCACCGACAATTTTAATTTATTTAAAATTGTTGTTGATTATTATCTTCTTCCTCCCGTTGTTTATGACTAACGCGGAGGGTGCAGGCCTAACAAACAAGGCCCGGCAACCCTCCGCTGATCTTCCCTTTTGTGTGGATTTGGTGGACGACGACGAACCGCGCGGCAGTGGCGATCTGTTGATCCCGCAGTGAAGATCGGCCCCCGGGAGGAGCATCGGCGCAGACGGGAGGCAAAACGGGCCACCGGAGCAACTCCGGCGGCCCGCGGAAGGCGGCGGCGGCGCGGGTCGCCGGCGCGGCGGCGCCCGGCGCGCCGCCGGAGGAGTCCGCCGCGGCCGAGCCGCGGCGGCGGCGAACAGCCGGACCGCGTCCGCGGTCCGGCCACCCAGCACGCGGCCCGCGCGGGCCGCGTTTCTCCAAAGCCGCGGGTCAAACTCGCGGCGGCTCACTCGGCCGCTCGGCCGAAGCCGAGCCGGCCGGGCCGCGCCCAGGCCGGACCGGACCCGGCCTAGCCAGGTCGGGCCGGGTCGGGCCGACCCGGTTCGGCCGACCCAGGCGGGGTTCGGGCCGGGTCGCCCCGGGCCCAGAACCCCCGTTTTCGGGCCTCTTCGGTCTTTTGCCCATATCTTGGGCCTGAGACCTCCGATTGACGAACCGTCAGCGGCTACGCGATCCTTGGATCAAGACGGTCGTTTCGGTATATTATACTCAAGGTTTCGGAAGACTTTGGGTTCGACCGGGTTGGTTCGTACACGAAACCAACCGGGCCCTCGGAGCGGAAACGCTCATAACTTGAGCTACGGACGTCCGATCGACGTACCGTCAGCTGTGGTAGTTTCCTCTAAGTGAGACGGAAATTTTGGCATACTCCGCCCGAGGATCGGATATAGGCGGAGTACGGTCGGGTCGGTTTTTCCCTAAAAACCAACCGGGCCCCTGGGACGAAAATGCCAATAAGTCTCAGACCGGGCGTCCGATTGACGCGCCGTCTGTTGCGTTGAGATCCTGTTGTCGATACGGAACCTTTGGATACATCAACTTCGTACTACGTGTCAGTTGATGTATCAGCCTCTCGGCTCGTGGAGCGGACCCTCCTAAATGAGCTCGCTATGTGCGGGAACCCTAGCGCTGGCTGTGACTTCGACGACAGAGCAGAGATCCCCCGTGGACTGCGACGACGGCAGAGCAGAGATCCTCCGTGGACTGCGACGACGGCAGAGCAGAGATCCTTCGTGGACTGCGGCGACGACAGAGCAGAGATCCTCAGTGGACTGCGTCGACTACTGCACTCAGCGATCCTACGTGGATCAGTGCTACAGGTTCTGTGTGAGCCCGATCCTATGTGGGTCCTTACTACCGGTTCTGTGTGAGCCACTGCCTACAGGTTCTGTGTGAGCCCGATCCTACGTGGGTCTTTTGCGGGGGTTAGTACCTATCGATCCTTCGTGGGTCCGACGACTTAGATGGATCAGTGATCATCTTTGACGTCATCTGAAAAAGTATACCTGGTTGAGCTGAATCTTATGTTACTCTCCTTTGTGGATTGTGTTGAACTATCCTATGTGGATTTACTATTTACTCTGCTTGTGGATTTGAGTCTTGCTTTCCTCTGTGGATTGAGTTGTCCTTGAGCTCGTGAGCAGAGCTAGAATTTGGGACTTAGGTATATGTATGGGCATATACCTAAGTCGAGTCAGATGTTACTTCGTGATTGCATCTTTCTTTTGTGCTATATCCTTTGTGGATTTCGGGAGACCTTCGGGGGTCTCGGGGTCCTTACTGAGTAGCTTATACTCACCCCTGCACGGGCTATTCCCGAACCTTGTTGTGTTGGATGCAGACGACGGACTGCGCTGACCGCGGTTGGGGCGTGGAGCAGGACGGTACCTGGAGGTGGACCACTGGGCGGGACGTGCTCGGAGCGGACGTGGGACCCGAGGAGCCTGGAGGCTATCTGTACCCACCCTTCAGGTGGGAGTGCCAGTGGACGACACGAGTCCGCCGTCTTTTCTTCAGTTGTTGTAATTTACTTTTCAGTTGTACTTTACAGTTGGGCTTGTATTTCCGGCCCCCTTTACTTTTCTGCACTTTACTTTCCGCTTGCTGACTCTGTGTGGTTGTTACTTATAAAGGCAATGCCTTCCCTGTTTACTGGGATTTTACGCCTTGGTGCTAGTCGCCAGCCCCTGGCCTATGGAAGGCGGGCTTGGGGTAGTCACGACACGGGCCCCGAGGACGGGTTGTGACAACACTCATAATTAACATGGTTCCAACATGTGGTAGCAATTAACTAAAACCAAAAAAAATTGTGAAGGAAACAATAATCATAGTTGTAGACAACATAATCTTGGAAAAAAATATTTCTAGGTCATGATACCTTATTTTTAATGAATGAAATAATACTTTTATCATATATTTAAAAAATTTATATTTTTTGTAAATTGTTTCAGAATTATTGAATGATATCCCATAGGAGTGTCAATCAATGTGTGTAGAAAGGCTCATTGTTGGTCACCATGTTATGAAAGTTTCTAGATCAATGTTCTCATATCAGAGTTATTACCACTAGGTACATTATTTATATTACCTCATCCACATGTATTATCTAAAAAGTGATTTAATTTCATGGAGACCACTCTCTATATCCTTTAACCAAATTCTAGTACATGTCACTATACTTAGACATATCATTATTAATATCCATATACATGTCATCATGGATCTCAATAACGTTTTCTTACCATATATTTTAATGGTTATATAAACTTGTCCTAAGATACCAAAAATTGTGACCCAATATTTTAATTCATAGATATTACATTTTTTTAACATTCATTACATTATAAAATAACATGACTAGGGATCATAATGATATAGATATTTGGATAAAAGGAATCATATAAAGAGTTTCATATGGGAACTACATCATATTAGACATTTTTATTCATAATTATAACTATATTAATTCATATCATACATAATAAAATTTTCATAACCCTAGGAAGGGAAACAAAATAACGGGTGAGATTAGATGCTCATTAAGGGTAAAAATAAATATCGAAAATCATAACATGGGAATAACGATAAGAGAACCTAGACATAACATATGAAAACCATAACCTTCAAATCAATGATAAAAATCACTATTAATGGAATAATAATTAGAATTTAATGAGACATGAAACATAATGAAATGAAATAACATGACTTGTGAAATCATAATATTGGAATAATTTATTAAATTTTTTCATACATATATGTATAGAAAATAAATTACATAAAATTCAAGGCTCTTGACCAAGGCTATCATAGATGACTGCGTTTAGACCACGAACCATCATAGTAGTCAAAGATGACTTCCCAGGCCATCATAATGTAAAATTACACTTACTAAACTGGGTTCACAACCCATTCCATTCCATAATATCTCATAAGATAAAAATCATTAACCAATTAATTATAGGAAGATATAGATACCACTCGCTACTTAATAAAAATTAAACTTATGTGTGAAGAAGATTGTAAAAAATTAATAATATCATAACACATGTAATGGAGGAGTTTTTCTAAAAATGGCCACATATAATAACCCATTCTTAATATATAGGTTTCATAAGGATTTAATCATTTCATTATAGTATAACCCATAAAAAGAATCATGTTTGATAATATTTTCATATGGTGAAACCTGTAGAAGAGAAGCAATTTTCATAAACATAATTCCATCGTAAAACCATTCAATGAGTGAATAAGAATGGTATCCGTGGATAATATCCCACATAATTGACAAGAAACATAAATGGATTTAATAATTTATGGATAATTATTTTCAATGATCATTTATAAAAAATTAATGAGGAGAGGCTTTTTATCTCAATGGTGATGTGTGAGACTATTCTTCATAAGTTCCCCAGATCACCATTTGTGAAACATCCTATATTGATAAAGTTGTACCATGATTTGAGAGGTCTGTTTTGGTGCCTCAGGATGAATCATATGGTTATATGGTTTTTTTATATGTATTTAAAATTCGAGAAGGTGATGGTAGGTTACACTATTGACGGTGTTTATTCCATCGAGTAGAGCCCCCCCCTTGTAAGGGGGATGAAATCTTGGTATAAATCATTACAAGTTTATATTTTGATCAGTGTAGATTTGAATATATTTATAGGATAATTTTTTATTAGTATGAATAATTGAACATAATAGAAATTTATTAGTCTATATTAGTGAAGTTTGTTTCTTGGTACTACCTAGAGGAAGTAGTGATACTCTATTGAGTCATCACGATGATGATCTATAATCACAATCCTAGCATTACATTAAAAATATGGAGAGGTTTCTGTAATGAATTTGGATCATAGTTATACCCAAGAACTACTTTCCAACATCACATGAATGGTAATATGGAGATGGAAATCCAGAATCTCAAATACATGTTTCATTCATATGTCCTAGATTTTTTATGTATTTGGATGAGAACCTACCATTGGTCAGGCTTCCAAACAAAATAGTTTACACTACATTATTAGTATATAGTTGTTTCAAGATATGTATTGTATATCATTAAATTGTACATTTTTCAAGAAATGGTTATGGAATCATCAATTCTCAGGACTGAGGTAGCCAATAAGATGATAGATACTGTTAAATCAATTCATATGTAGTTGAATATGACATAGAGTCATTAAAAGACTAAGTATTTTTATAGGGGACTTCTGTATTTTATTTCTTAGGATAACATGATCTTTAAGGTGACTCCTTAAAGGTGACGTTTGGGTCATGGGAGTAACCATTATCTAATGTTTATTTGTTTATTTGTAAGTGTTTCTAGTTTATGAGTCCTGGAATATCGGACAACAAATCCCCCACATATTACCTAGATACATGATTTCTTCTATGTTTCCTAGCTTCACTATTAACAGTTAATTATTCATACAATATTTATTGGTAATGATATATGGTGATTATGATTGAACCTTTAATAAGTTTTTTTAGTGATCCAAGACCACTGAATGTTGTTTTTACATGGGTGGGGTATTCCATTAGTTTGTGTATTATGGAGGAACAATGGTGTGGAGGTGATTACTAGGGAATGTGATTCATTTATACACTCTTGTAACCCAAGCCTATTTTTTGGTTAGCTCTTCCACTGCTTTAATACTCATTTGTGGTTATATACGATACGTAGTTATCAATATATTTTTATATTCTTGAATGTTTTTTTGGATACCCTATTGATTGAGAGGTCCATGCTCCTCCTTTGAGTGTGTTTTGGAGAAGATTTTGTTGTTGTGTATTTTTTTTGGTTCCTCTATTGAGGTGGTCCATCTTCTATAATGGTAAGATCCTGAAAAGATAACATATGTGTGGTAGTTTGGATAAAAATTTCTGGTCACTCCCTCTAGGATTTGATTTCAATTAATGAGGTTGAGAGTGGTTTTAAAGGCATCTTAATTAAGTGTTTGAATCACGAGAGAAATTATTTTATGAGTTTAGGGTTATGGGTACAACCAGTGATAGTTCCATGGTGTTTGGAGTAATGATATAGAATTTCAGTAGTAAAATCAAGTTAACAGAGTATTCTATTCTATGGAGCTTGGTATTCCACCATTTGGGTGTATTATGAGGTGTTTTGTGTCCATATTTAGCATATGTAAACTCTATATAACACCAAAATATTTTATAAATAATATCACATAAATATAGTTAACTTCATCAATAGATTACATTACACGTTTAGGCTAGATTAATCATAATGTGATATAAAATTCCAAATTTTTATATTCAATTTTATCCCCTATATGAAAAAATTTATGTTGTTAAATAAATTAAAAACATTATTAATTTTGTAAATTTCCCTATAAAATATTAATTCATGGTAATTAGTCAATGAATTTTTAATAAATCCAAATTATTCTTCCAAGATATTATTTAAAAAAATTAACTTTTATATCCCTTTGATGAAAAAAAATTATAATTAATATCCCTTACACTAATAAATTATATTTGAGAAAATGAACATCAATTTTTAAATCAACATATCTAAATTATCTTTGGGTAAAGTTTTTATATTTCTCAGAAAAGATTGGATTTTATTGAATAGTGAAAAATTATGATTTTTATTAAACATTCATACTCATTTCAAATAATGTGTCATTATGATTTAAATTTGATTTCATGGTAACATTAGTATTATTAAATTATATATATATATTAATTAACATCAATTGAAATCATTTTTGGTGTTTTTTATAAGTATATTATTTTCCATAAAAACAAATTTGACTAAAAATTGTTTTTTTTCATTTTATGAATTTAGATTTAATTTTATTTATGAAACATATTGAAATATAATATTGAAATATGTATTTTATATTTCTAATTCATATGTTAAAATTTTGTAATTATTATCCTTTTTTTTTGTTTTCAAAATGATTAGTAATTGTTGTAAAATTAATCACCATAGTAAATGGGTAAATTAGGAAAATATAGGTTATAACTATGCTATAAGGACATAGTTATAAATAATAAATCTTATTGGATTTATTTAATTATACTCTTATCATGTTAGTATCAAATATTTGTTGTTTAATGGAAACTTTTCAATGAAAATTACTTATATATTTTTTAAACTAGTGGAAGTAAATGAATGTCACTCTATTATTTTTTAATAACATTTATGTGTTCATATAAAGAAACAAATAGTAACGAATTAATTATAATATTAATTCTAATACTAATGAAATTATATTATTTATGTTAACTTATTTATTATTTTTTGGACTAAAATAAAAATCATATGTACTTATAGAAAAATGCAACTATATTTATTCAATTTCTTGAAATATAAATAATTGGTATTGATAAAATAAAACTTAAGATATTTTTAGTGAAATAATTTGATAAAAAATTATATTTTAAATAAATTCTTGTTTCGTAAGTCTTAAAATATTTTTTATAATTTTTTTGTTTCCTTGATATTTTTATATTCAAGGAAATGAATCATATGAAATTGAAAAATCTGATATTTTATTAAAATAATATATCATTAAATTATTTTAAAATTATATCATACCTAAAATATAAAAAATTGGATAAGATATGGTCAAAAAATCATTTTGTATTCAATTATAGTTTGTTAGGTGGAATTTGGGTTTAAATTGACTTTATTATAAATTAATCATTTGGGAAATTCTAAAAGTTCGACTAACCTCATTTATAAAATGGAAACCCCTCCTTAACTTTTTGAAACCACGTTGATCCTTCTATTTTTATTAATAAAAAATACCTATATAATATATATAATCCACATTCTAGAGGTTTTTTTAATTATGTAAATGGATAACCTAGAGTCCTTACGTGGAGATATATGGGAGTCGACTCAATGAAGATGTAATGTCTTTAAATTGCCACATTATTTTATATTCTCCTTTTACATCTTATAAATCTGTTATATTATTCACAAGATAATAATAAAAGTATCATAAATATTCTAAACTTTTATTATGAATATCAAACAACCTTTCTCCAACCTAATTTCATAAAATGATATGTGGTCGTTTTGATCATATATACAAATGGATTAATGTAACCATGTACCAGTACATTTCATTTTTCGTCGCTATATTTAATGATTGTATAATATGATTTTTTTTGGTGATGATATTTGATATTTTTACATGATTACTAATATAAAATTTTAATGCCATATATACCTTTTTACCTTCCAAACCGTTGGAAAATGATAACATCAGTCAAATTGATGTGTGGGCTACCACCTTCAAGAAGCCATAATAATTATTTTTCACTTATATTATACTTTTATGGAATGGTTGATTGTTATGAATAATATATATTATATATATGAAATAATAATTAATATTTAGAGGTTAATTTTTTTTAACTTTTTTCATTTCATCATTCATTTCATTAATGAATCGGTCATCTGTACATATAACTTACCATCTGCTTGAAAAATGTATTCCATTTTCTATCTCTATCATTGTGGAAAAAGTTAAATAAATATATAATTACTATATATGATATAATAATCATCATTAAAATTATTTTATAAATTTATAATAAATTTTATTTTATTATATTGGAGATTAAAAAACGTTTAATGAATGTCAGACCTAAGGTAGTTTTTTTTATGACGTTTATTTTTGTGGGACACATTCCTTATAAAAAACATATTTATTTTATGTGTTGTATATATTGAACATTAATGTATTTTTTCATCATGACTATTATTTTATCTATATGTTCATATAAATGACATTCAGTTATTGGGAATATAAATCAAATTATACTAAATAAGTAATTGTATATTTCACAATCTCCTCATTATTCAGTAATATTTTTATTTAAGAATCCTCTAGGATATATGCATCTTACATGTACATGTTTTATAAATGTGTTATCAAAAAATATTTTACTATTATCCTAAAATAGTTTAAAATTATTTTTAACTTTACTTGTCTTTAAATAAAAACAGAAGGAATCATTTTGTAATTTTCCAAATGAGGAACACAATGACATTTATTGAAAAAAAATTGAGGTACTATTTTTCAAAAATATAGACAATGAGAATATGACCACATTGTTATGATGCCTCAATGTGTTGATTTTTCTTTACATTATTTCAATTTTAATTTTAATGAATTTTTTTGTACTTATATGTTCGTATCATTTTAAAAATAAAAACGATTTTAAAATAGAAATGATGGTTTCCTCAAGATTTATTTTAAGGGAATATTTTGTATCATTTTCCATATAATATGAAACCCTTTGATGATACATAATATTTATTGGTGAAATGATCCATTAATTCCATCGTTATTCATTTTTTGGTCAGTTATATTTCTGATGATAAGAAGAAATGTTTATGAAACCCATTTAATTTTCATGTGTTCTTCTATGATTAATTATTTATAAAACACATTTATTTCTTGTGTTATGATATGATAAATTTATTATGATCATTTGGAATATAGATTTATTATATTCAAAATGAGATGGATAGAACCTATATCTACCTTCAATTCATTTTTGAAATAATTAAATGTAATGAGATTGTGGTGAAAACCATGATGATGTGTTTGATCTATTATGGAAAACATTTCGGTGTGCTTTATCCATTATTAGAAACAACTAGATTTTCTATATCTATAAGGGGAATCATGTGCTTATTTCAAATTTGATGATCATTATAGTATATCTTGATATATGATGTGTATTGTAATGGCCCAGACCTCTCCGGTCCATTTCTCTGTGAAAATGTGGTGATAGAGGTGTTCCGGGAAGTCAAGGAGACTTGAGGGTGCGTTTGGGTGGACTTTTAAGGAAATCTAAAGGGTAATGGACTTCGCACGAGAAGCACAACGTTTTTCAAACTGTGAGGCCAAACCGTGTGAGGTTGGTGTGGGAGGCAGTACCCTTCACATGGGAGGTGCATGGTTTGCCTAAACCATGCGGCCACACCATGCGAGATTTGTTATCGAGGTAGAAGCTAACGCGTAGTTAGCACACTGTTTGTTAAACCGTGCGGACTAACCATGTGGGAACTTAATGTTAGATCCTAAAATTGTGGATCTGAACTCTGTTGCCTCTAAATGGTTCGTTTAATCCCCTAAGTGTCCATAACTTAGGATTACCCTTCCATGGAGGTTGAAGAACCTCTCCCAAGCGTTTTGGTGACGATCCAGAGGCTTCTCTTCGCGAATCGAAGCCTGTTTCTCGGGGTAAGTGATCCTTTTTGTTTGGTTTCATAGATCTTCCTAGATCTACTCCTCCTCTTCTCTCGGGATCTTAGATATATGCCCGTTATGTGTAGATCTATGTGTGTGGTTGTCTTTTTTTATGATCTTTGGTCTTTATTGTGTTAGGAGAAGAGATCTAGGGAGGATCCTTGGTGAATCGGCCCGGTCTTCTTGGGTGTTCTTTGACCGTTGAGGTAGGGGATTCATGGTTTCACTAATTGTTTATGTGAAATCATAGAGTTTTCATGATTTATCCTTCTGTATCAAAATGAAATTGACCAAATTAAATACTTGAACCAGATTAAAATAATTTGTTTGATCGCATGTTGTTTCTTTAAACCGTGATAACGGTTCGCCTCTGGATTTTCTAGATAATCTGATATCTATGCCTTTCTTGTTAGCATATTTCTCTTGATGAAATTGGTAAAGCACTTAAAGCCGGAATTAATTAATAATTAATAGGATAAATATAAAGAGGAATATAAATTAATCTGGTTGTTTTTGTTGTGGTTTTTGTTCCAACTTGATGTTAATCAGTGGATACTAATGTGCGTGTTTAATTCAGTTGGTTGGTAAACTGAAATTTGTTGGTACTTGTAGTTTGAAGGTTGGATGCCTTGTTAAAGGGCCAAGAGCCCAATTTTGATGTAAGGATTGTTTTCCTGCTGCTTATCTTGTGATGTGACCCTGGGAGGGTATTGTGATATATGGGGGCATGGAGGCCTTGTGGTTGTGGTAGCAGATAATGCCTAGTGTGGCGAGATGCATCAGTTTATGCCTGTGGGTATCGGGGAGGACACCAGGGATGATGGAATGGGATAGATTTGGTTTTTGGATGCTTATGGATTCTTTGGTTTTTTATCTTCATTACTTTTCTCCACTACTCAAGGCAGCTGGTCTTACTTACCCTTGTTCCGAAAGAGGAGAAGATGCACGAGGTATGCCATGTGCTTTCCGTTTCTATCTTCTCAATGGAGGATGGGTCTACGCTCTTGCTACAGGTGGAAAAGAATCGACGGGTAGTATATCTACTCAACATGTTGATCCCCCTTGTGTTTAGTTGCATAGAATACCTACGGATATTTGAAGGTAATTCTATAATGAATGTTTTAATAATTTATTTTAACCCATGGGGGCGGAGATGCTGGAACATAGTGATGAGGTTATAACGTTGAAGGAACAATTGACTTGGGTGTGATATTAATGAATTTAATGAGGTTTTCTCGTGGTTAATCAATTTTGGAAGAATTAATTAACATACAAAGGAATTGATAAAGAGGAAATGAAGTAATCTAATAAATCCCATTGAATTATTGTGTGCTTATAGGATACCTAGTATTAGAAGTGGCAGCCTGGAGTTCGAGAGATGTTAGCTGCAGTTGTGTCTAAGACTAGGTTATGCCCAGAGTGTGGTTGTGATTTATAATATATTCTGTACTTTTTGTGTTTTTATATGCTATTCTACCCTTCTAGTAAGGGAAACTGGCACCCTAGGGATTCTGAGCTCTAGGGGGTGTTTTCCCGAACATTCTGATGGGAGGGTGAATGGCTGACTATCCCTTTTGACCCCGCTCTCTTCTCTTGGTAGATACTAGTTCAATTAGGCACAACGGTTATTTTTTCCCATATATGTGTGTAGAGGGCTGTAAAGGCTTGTGGTTATTCACACACATATATTTTGGATTTAGTATCCTATGGACTACTATAGGTGTAACGTGTATAGGCTGTGACGGATTGAGGATCCTTACTCGGCGTATGGGTTGTAATGGCTTATGGTATAATACCTGACGTATGATACATGTTATGCAAGCTGTGGTGGCTCCCGAAAACTACCTGGTAACTTTTTTTTTGTGAGGATGGTGTGGTGCTTGGCCCAAGTATCTGCGGGCAAGCCTCTGTGGTTCACATGGTGCAGATTGTGGAGCTTATCCCAGGTGTATATGAGCAAGCCTTTGGAGAGAGATGCACAGGACATATGTCGTTGGGGAAAAGCGTAAAACCAGCGGGGAAGTAGTAGTGGGTTAACACTGATATTATTTTCTATATGATATATTCTTATATGCGTTACTTGGTGAGAGTATCCATGGTGAGGTTGGGAACATAGTATACCTTCATAGGGGATGAGTTAGTTTCACTGTTGTTCACTGTTCTTTAGCATGCTTTCCTTACTTTTGCACGAGAGGCACCAGGGAGGATCCTATGGAGTAAACTGTTATAATCACCCTACGTATATATAAACAGTTTTTTAGGTCACTTGGAGCAGGTTGGAGATCAAGCTGGTTACTACTAGATTGTGGTTGGAGGAGCTGTTCGGGCTTGTGGTCGTTGTCGTTTTACTTTCTTCTGGGTACTTGTAGTTTTCCCTTTCAGATGTAGTAATTTTACATGGAATTTCATATATGAACATGGGTTTCTTTTATATTTTAGTAATGAGATGGAGTTGGTTGGTGTCTGTCGAATCACTCTCTTCTTTATGTGTTCTCTTAGAGGGTAATGCCCGCCATTTGTGTGTTTATTATACACTTGGTGCTAGTCGCCAACCTAAGCCATACTGGAGGTGGGACTCAGGGGTCATTATCACCCTTTTCACATTGTCGGCCCAGGAGGGGAACACTTTGTGGGGAGGGGGTCGTGACAGAGTGGTATCAAAGGTCTAGTTGAGGGATAGGATGGAGTTTGGAGTTAGACACATGTGAGGTTTCATGGGTTGGTAGGGCAACAGTGTCATTCATGTTTTTCAAGTGTGGTAAAAACTGAAAACCGACTAATACATAGGTGTTTAGGCCCCCCTATGATATGATGTACGAACCATTATGATTACAATGGCTACTAAAAAAGGTGATACTAGTTTCAGGGTAGAGACCTAGGAAAGGATCATGCAACATTCTTCATTATTCCTGTGTTTGAATTGGCAGACCTTGGGATAGGTTAACCTAAAATGAATGAAAGAAAACAATTAATTAATTAATGGTCAGTCTTCCATATTCCAGGCTTAGGAGATGTATGTGTTTGTAATTTTGAAGGTAGGGCTCCAGGTTGACGTCCTCGTCAGGTTTGCACAGAAGATGTCCTGCAGGCGGTTCCAGCAGGTCGCCTCTAGGTAAAGGTTCATGACGATGACACATGAAGGAGGACACTCCGGAAGTTTCAGTGCTAGAGTCTATAGAAGGACGAGGGCCCTGTTTTAGATGCAGTCATGATAGACTGGTTGGAGGAGGTCGACATAGGCTTCAGTTCGATCCATGATCAGAAGGAGAACTAGGTGTCCTTAGCTGTGACGATGCTGCGTGGACCAGCAACGATGTGGTGGTTCCTATTCCTCGGGGATCGTGAAGAGTCAGTGATCACATTGAAGGAGTTCCGAGACAAGTTCAGAGTCGAGTTCCATTCCTCGACTGCAAAGGCATCCAGTCATCATGATCTTCTTACCCTTCGACAGGGGAGATCCAGCGTTCGGGAGTTTGGGATCCATTTCAGAAACCGTTTTCGTTATGCTTCGGACCTGTTACCAAATGAGGAGGCTAGGGCGAGGCATTTCGAGGAGGCTTAACGTCCAGAGATCCAGCATCAGGTCACCTATTTATGTTAAACACATATCTTGTGGTGCTGGCGAGGGAAGAGGCTGTTGAGAGGACTTTGACCAGGACCATATCATCACGAGAAGGGGATCGTCATGATCCCTCTCTAAGCAAGGCTATGTTCTGCGGTTCCCAGTTTTTATGGCAGAACAGTTTCCGTTCAGCTAGGGGTAGGTCCCACCCTTCACATCCCATTTCTCTGGAGGTAGAAACTCTTAGGCCTATGCCAAGGGAACATGCACTTGTTTTTCTTGTGGTGGCCATGGCCATCAGCAATGGGAGTTCCCAACCTTTCATAGCGGTCATCATTCACCTGGCGCTACACTCCAGGTTCCACCTTTGAGACAGTTCAAGCTGAGGCAGCAGTAGCTAGTTTCACCTGCTTTAGATCAGAATATGATAGATGGGGTAATTAGAGGACAGCCCCATAATGCTCGCAATCCTCAGAGAGAAGATTGCGGTCGTGGTGGTGGTCGTCATCATGGTCCGAGAGTCCGTGGAGGAGGTCGTGGTCAACTTCATGATCTACCGTTTCCACCACTAGACGAGCCAGATGTCGTTCGAGGTACTCTTTCCTTGTTTTTACTTTGGTGAATTCCTTGTTTGATTCAGGAGAGACACACTCCTTCATATCACCAACCATTTTCCATTATATGGGACTTGAGGTAGAGAGGCTTCCAGTGCCCTTGGCATTGACTACGCCAGTTGGTGTTCGGGCTGACTTGTTTGAAGTATGTAGAGACTGTGAGCAAGTGTTGTCGCAACACCTCTCTTGGGGAGATTTCCTATGTTTATGAATACAACCATATGATGTCATCCTCGGCATGTATTGGTTGAATTTAGTGCAGGCTATCGTGTATTGATTTAGGAGAAAGGTCATCATCATTGGAGAAGATGGAGAGAAAATGGTGTGTTTTGGTGAGAGAGATCCCCGGATGGGTCATAGGCATGTTCCATCGTTATCGTCCATGGCGACTGAGATGATGTTGAGTTCTACAGCAGTTCAATAGTTGGCGTTTCCTAGGGTCGTAGAGGAGTACCCTGATGTCTTCCCAGAAGAGGTTGTAGATTTACCCCCTTGATGAGTGATCGAGTTTGGGATCGAGCTACAGCTAGGACCTTATCCTATTTCTATGTCTCTGTATAGGATGGCCCTTTCTGAGTTATTAGAGCTACGTTTACATCATGATGGTCTATTGGAGTGCAGTTTTGTTCAGCCAAGTCTGTCCCCATGGAGTGCACCAGTTCTGTTCATGAAGAAGGCTGACGACAGTTTCCGGTTGTGTGTTAATTATCGTCTCTTAAACAAAGTGACAATAAGGAACCAATATCCAATTATATGGATTAATGATTTATTTGATCAACTGAAGGGAACAAGTTGGTTCTGAAAGGATGACTTACGGCCAGGATATCATCAGATGCGTGTGAATGATGAGGATATCCTGATGACTGCATTCCGTTGTCGTCATGGGAATTATGAGTTCGTTGTTATGCAGTTTGGTGTGAAAAATGCTCCAGATGTGTTCTTGGGATTGATGAATATTGTGTTCCATGAGTTCCTGGACAATTTCATGGTATTTTTTATTGATGACATCCTTGTGTACTCCACATCTGAAGAGGAGCATGCAGAACATCTGTGAGCCTTTTGGGACTTCTTCGTCGACATCTGTTGTTCAGGAAGTTTTATAAGTGTGATTATTGGACTTAAGAAGTCCGTTCATTGGGAATGTTGTGTCCCAATAGGGGGTAGCTATGTATCCATCTAAGATTGAATCAGTTGTGTCTTGGGTAGCTCTCAAGATATTGTCAGAGATGTGAAATTTCCTTGGTCTCGTAGGATACTACAGGAGGTTCATGGCCAATTTCTCATGGGTTGCGACTCCACTGACATATTTGACCAAGAAGGATCATCCATTAATATGGCATGATCAGTGTCAGGCATATTTCTAGTATCTAAAGGAGAAGTTATTATGTGATCTATTCCTTTGTCTTCCATTTGAAGGAGTTCAGTTTGATGTCTTTTGTGATGCTTCACATCTTGGGTTAGGTTTTTCTCTCATGTAGAAAAGGTCAGTTGTTTCTTATGGGTCTCGGTAGTTACATCCCCATGAACGCAATTATGCCAACCATGATCTGGAGTTGGCAGTCGTGGTGTTTTCTCTAAAGTTCTGGAGACATTACCTCATTGGTGAGCACTTTGTGGTTTTCACTGATCATAAGAGTTTGAGGTATGTTTTCTCCCAGTGTGACTTGAACTTATGACAACATTGGTGGATGGGGTTATTATAGGAATACGACTTCGAAATATAGTATAAACCTTGAAAATTGAATGTTGTAGCTGACGCACTGAGCCGAATGTCACGTAGTGATGCTGTGTGTGAATCCGGTGATTCCTGGAGTGTAATGGAAGTACTGTCAATATCACATATTGATATGGGAGAAGTTGGAGTTAGATGTTTTCTTTTTTAGATGACGGTGCTGTCATCCCTGATTCTAAAAGTAGAAGAGTCCCAGTTGGGGGATCTTGAAGTGGAGGTATGGAGAGACCGAGTTGTTTGGGGTGAGGCCCCTGATGGTTGGTCTGTGGATGAACAACATAGAGTGTTGTATCATGGAAGGATTTTTGTTCCATTGGTGATGCACGAGACGGTCCTCAGAGAGTTCCATGGTTCTACTTTAGTAGTGAATCCTAGTGTGACAAAGATGTAATGATCCTTGAGGAGTCAGGTTTGGTGGCCTGGGCAGAAGCGTGCGGTTACAGATTTTGTGTCTCGATGTTTATTCTGCCAGAAGGTGAAGGCAGAACACCGTGTTTCTGGTGGTATTCTCTAGCCATTATATATTCCTCAGTGGAAATGGGAGGACATCTCAATGGAATTTGTTACTGGTTTACCTCAAGCTCTGAGAGGTTATGATTCTATTTGGTGGATGGTGGATTGTTTAACGAAATCATCCCAATTTATAGATATCAAGGAGTCAAGCTCAGTGGAAGATTTGTCGAGGCAGTATCTGGAAAAGGTGTTGAGACTTCATGGAGTCCCTAGGATGATCATTTCTTAGCGAGATCCTCGTTTTACCTCCAGGGTGTGGAGAGGTCTCCAACATGATTTCTGTTCTCAGGTATTCCTTAGCACTGTTTTTAATCCTCAAATGGATGGTCAGACGGAGAGAACCATCCATACTCTTGAAGACATGTTTCTTTCTTATGTTCTTGATTTTGGAGGTTCATGGATGAGGCAATTTCCCTTAGTGTAGTTTTCCTAAAATAATATTTTCCACTCCACCATCGGCATGGATCCATTTGAAGCCTTGTATGGTAGGCCTTTCCATTCTCCATTGTGTTGGACTGGGGTCGAAGAGTCAGCAATTCTCGTACCGGAACTAGTGCAGAATACAACAGAGATGGTTCGGGTGAATCGTGAGAGGATGAAGGTATCGCAACATCATCCGAAATCATATTCTGATCAAAGTGGGATACCGTTGGATTTTAATGTTAGGGATCATGTGTTTCTGAAGGTGACTCCCCATCATGGGCAAAGAAGGGTTAGTCATGGGAGTATGCTTTCTCCCCTCTTTTTTGGGCCATTCAAGGTGTTAGCTCTTGTTGGAGATGTGGCATCTCGAGTAGAACTTCCTCCTCAGATGAGTCGGATACATGATTTCTTCAATGTATCACACCTACGTCATTACCTTCATGACAACTCCCATATCGATGTTCATGATGATGACACCTTTGAGTAATGACCTATGGAGATCCAAGACTGCAAGGAGAAGGTGTTGCGCATACATTCCGTCCCCTTAGTTCGTGTCTTGTGGCGACACGGTGGCATGCAGGAGAGTAATTAGGAATGTGAGTCATAGATACATGCTCAGTACCCAGAGTTGTTTGATGTTTAACACTTTTCAAGTATCGTTGTAGCTGATGTGGTTGGAATATTTAATGTTTATGAGATAGCTCCCTTTGTTTCATTGGTGGATTTCTCTCTTTTGAGATGTATCTCGGTGGGTGGTTTGTTCAGACCCTATTTCGTTTTCTCTTTAGGTGGGTTTTGGATTCTTGAGGAAAATAATTTTTTAGAGGTATCTGATGTAATGTCCCGGACCTCTTCGGTCCATTTATTTGTCAAAATGTGGTGATATCGGTGTTCCGAGAAGTCTAGGTGACTTGAGGGTGAGTTTGGGTTGACTTTTAAGAAAATCTAAAGGGTAATGGCCTCCGCACGGGTGGCACAAGGTTTGTCAAACCGTGGGGCCAAACAATGTGTGGTTGGTGTTGGAGGCAGTAACCTTTGCATGGGAGGTGAACGGTTTTCCTAAACCGTGTGGCCAAACATGGGGAGGTTTTTTATCGAGGCAGAAGCTAACGCACGGCTAGCGCATCGTTTGTTAAACCATAATGACTAACCGTGCTGGTACTTAAAGTTAGATCCTAAAATTGTGGATCTAAACTTTTTTTCCTCCAAATGGTTCATTTATGCCCCTAATCATCCATAACTCGGGATTATGCTTCTTTGGAGGTGGGAGAACCTCTCCGAAGAGTTTTGGTGGCGATACGGAGGCTTCTCTTCACAAATCGATGTCAGTTTCTCAAGGAAAGAGATCCTTTTTGTTTTTATTCTAAGATCTACCAAGATCTAATCTTCCTCTTCTCTCAGGATCTTAGATATACACCCATTATGGGTATATCTAAGTCTTTAGATGTCGTTTGTGATGATCATTGGTCTTGGTTGTGATAGGAGAAGAGATCTAAGGAGGATCCTTAGTGAATCAGCCTGGTCTTCTTGGGCGTTCTTCGACTGTTGAGGTATTGGATTCATGGGTTATCTAATTGTTTATGTGAAATCATAGAGTTAGAATGATTTAGCCTTCTGGATCACAATTAAATTGACCTAATTAAACACTCGAACAAGATTATAAGAAATGGTTTGATCGCATGTTGTTTCTTTGTACCGTGATAATGGTTTGCCTCTTGATTTTCTAGATAATGTGATATCTATGCCTTTCTTGTTAGCATGTTGCTCTTGATGAAATTGGTAAAGAACATAATGCCAAAATTAAATGATAATTAATTGGATAAAGATAAAGAGGCATGTAAATGAATCCAGTTGTTGTTGTTGTTGTGGTTTTTGTTCCAACTTGATGTTAATAAATGAATGCCAATGTGCCTGTTTAATTCAGTTGGTTGGTAAACCTGAATCTATTTGTAGTTGTTGTTTGAAGGTCGGATGCCTTATTAAATGGCTGAGGGCCCAATTCTGATGTGATGTTTGTTTTCTTGCTACTTGTGTTGTGATGTGACCCTGGGAGGGTGTTGTGATATGTGGTGGCATAGAGGCCTTGTGGTTGCGGCAGCGGATGATGCCCAGAGTGGTGAGATGCATCAGTTTATGCATGTGGGTGTCAGAGAGGACACCCAGGATGATGGAATTGGATGGATGTGGTTGTCAGTTGCTTGTGGATTCTTTGGTTGTTTATCTGCGTTACTTTTCCCCACTACTCAAGGCAGCTGGTCTTCCTTACCCTTCTTCCAAAAGAGGTGAACACGCGCAGGGTATTCCATGTTCATTCCTCTCTAGCTTCTCAAGGGAGGATGTGTCTACTCTCTTGCTACAGGTGGAAAAGACTCGACGAGAAGTACATATTCTCACCGTGTTGATCCCCCTTGTTTTTAGTAGCATAGAATTCTTTTCTAGAATGTCGGGGGATATGTGAGGTAATTCTGTATTGAATGTTTGAATAATTGATGTTAACCCATGGGGATGGAGATACTGGAACATAGTGATGAGGTTTTAACTTTGAACGAACAACTGAATTGGGTGTGATGTTAATGAATTTAATGTGGTTTTTCTCATAGTTAATTAGTTTTGGAATAATTAATTAACATACATAAGAATTGATGAAAAGGGAATGAAGTAATCTAATAAATCCCTTTAAATGGTTGTGTGCTTATAGGATACCTAGTCATAGAAGTGGCATCCCGGAGTCCAAGAGATGTTGGCTGTAGTTGTGTCTAAGACTAGGTTATGCCCATAGTGTGGTTGTGAGTTATAATATATTCTGTAATTTTTGTGTTTCTATACGCTACTCCACCCTAACAGTAAGGGAAACTAGCACCCCAGGGATTCTGAGCCCTAGTGGGTGTTTTCCCCAACATTCAGATGAGAGGGTGAATGGCTGACTACCCTCTTTGACCTCGCTCTTTTCTCTTGGTAGATACTAGTGTCATTAGGAAAAAAGGTTAGTTTTCCCCATATATTTATGTAGAGGGATGTAATGGCTTTTGGTTATTAACAAACATATATTCTGGATATATTATCCTAGGGAGTACTATAACATGTATAGGATGCGATGGCTTGAAGATACTTACTCGGCGTATGGGCTGTAATCGCTTGAGGTATAATACCCGACGTATGATACACGTTATGTGGGCTGTAGTGGCTCCCAGAAACTACATGGTTACTTTTGGATGTGAGGATGGTGTTGTGCTTGGCCCAAGTGTATATGGGAAACCCTTTGTGGTGCACGTGGTGCATATTGTGGAGCTTAGACCAGGTGTATATGACAAGACTTTGGAGAGATATGCATAGGGAGTATGTCATTGAGGCAAAGTGGCAAACCAGTGGGGAAGTAGAACCAGGGTACCCTTGATATTCTTTTCTATATGATATATTCTTGTATGCATTACTTAGTGAGAGTAGCCATGGTGAGGTTGGGGACATAGTATACCTTCTTAGGGGATGAGTTAGTTTCACTGTTGTTCACTGTGCTTTAGCATGCTTTCTATACTTTTGCTGGAGAGGCCTCAGGGAGGATCCTACTTAGTATACTGTTATAATCACCCTATATATATAAACTATTTTTCAGGTCACTTGGAGCAGGTTGGAGATCAAGCTAGTTATTACTAGCTTGTGG
The DNA here is from genome assembly GCA_963277665.1 of Viscum album. NCBI lineage: Eukaryota > Viridiplantae > Streptophyta > Magnoliopsida > Santalales > Viscaceae > Viscum > Viscum album. The sequence goes on from OY728127.1 coordinate 962,452,853, forward strand.
TTGGAGGAGCTGTTCAGGCTTGTGGTCGCTGCTGTTTTACTTTCTTTTGGGTCCTTGTAGTTATCCCTTTTCGTTGTAGTAATTTTGCATGGAATTTCATATATGTACTTGGGATTATTTTATATTTCAGTTCTGAGTTGGAGTTGGTTGGGGTCTGTCTTATATCTATCTTCCACATGTGTTATCTTAGAGGGTAATGCCTCCCATTTGTGTGTTTATATTACCCTTGGTGCTAGTCACCAACCCAGGTCCTGCTAGAGGCGGGACTCGGGGGGTCATTATCTCCCTTTTCACATTTCCAGCCCAGCAGGGGTACACTTTGTAGGAAGGGGGTCGTGACATGTTTACTATACAATTTTTTCTTTCACAAACACTGAAATTATGTTATCGTTCATGATTGTGTTAGGATGATGTATCAATCTTATGATTTATATCATATGAAATTCTAACATTTTATGACAATACTCAAGTTTATCATCTATTTTGGATTTTAAATGAGCATTATCACTTATGGAAATAATATTATTCCATTGGGATGAAACAATTATTTCAAATGAGAATTGATTAATATCTCTTATTATTTCCATTACTAAGTATCTGAGCTCACCATTTAACATGATTATTTTTCAAAAGTCATGAATAATTATTTTATATTTTTTAGGGTTAATAATTCTTTATATATGAAGAATTCTATGGGATATTTTAAATGAAAATCATGGAATATAAATATATTGGTATATTGGGAGATTATATTCATCATTGTGAACATATTGTTTATGAAGCGACATTGTTAATAGTTTTTCTTAATTCTCAATAACACTCATTCTAAAATTTCATTAGTTATGAAAGTGATCATATATTTTCTTTTGGTCTTGAATGTTTTAGGTAGTGTGAGTTGTGTCATGATTGTCGATAACAATTGTAGTAATGTAATTTTTATGTTTTTACCAACAGATCCGGATGTATGGGTCATTGGTTGTAACAGTTTCTATTACAGGAGGCCATAGACAACTTTGAATATTATGATATTTTCATGATATGTTGTTTTAATAGTTATGGTTACAATAATGGGTATATATGTTTGAGGTTTAATAAAAGATCATAGTCCTATACACCTTTTTTGAGGTTTTATGTTATGGTTATTTAAAGATGATAATCATGTTTTTGGATTGTTATACATAACCATTAGGTTCAAAAATATTTTTTTAGAAAAAAATATCATTTAAATTTTTTTAACATAAATTTTCATGTTATTTATATAATTTATTTTTATATTATTGTTCATTTTTTGGTAAGTATGGGATATTAAATTTTTTTGAAGAAAATTTAATTGTGTGAGAGAAAATACTAGATTAAATACAATCATTAAATATTAGAATATAAATGTTATATTTGATGGTGTTTATCACATTTTTGTGATTTTTATATGGGATATATCAATATTGTTTTATTAATTAATGATAATTTATAGGTCAGGTGACAACCCATTTCATCAGGAACGGCTATGAGCATAGTACCCATAACCGAAGGGTGAAAAGGGTGCATCACATACCGTTGGATTATGTGATTTACTTTATAGTATCAAATTTGGATCATTATAGAAGTCATATTATAGAAAATGCTATGTTAATTTTTGGATAATGTATTTTATCATATGGATACCCATGGTATTGAATATTCTTTTGGTGTTAAGTAAATAATATTATTTCAGAATATGTTCACTATTTTGGGAACCCAATATTAATACGATAGATTGATTATTATGTATTTTTTTGAGTAATTATGGTTGAATTGTATTTTTTTTGTTATATATAATTTTATTGTGGATTTATGGTGATCCATGTTATTTATTGAATTGGTGATAATATGATGTATATTATATATTTAGGGCATGAACATTTTATGAGACGAACACTAAATTTATCATGGAAGAATATGTGATCAAATGCATTTGGTTTTTGGATTTCAATATTATTTGAGATAATTTTATTAAATATTAATTGTAGTTAATTAATAAATGATCTAATTTTAAATTTAAGAATTAATATTTAATTTTTAATGTTAATGCAGTTTTCCTTAAATGAAGGTTTATACATTTATGGAATCATCTTATCATGAGCAACACATTTCGGTTTTTCTTAATTCCTAGTAGTAGGAGGAATATATTTGTATTTTATTTGGATTTTTGTATTAGATAAAATATTATTTTAAGGCATCGTACATTTAAAACTCAATGTAAATATTCATTACTGGTGAAAAAATTTGATATTATGGTGGATGTTTTTTGAAGGATGAAAATATAAACTAAACTTTGTATAATACATTATGTTCCTACTATATATAGTAACATTAGTCATCAATTTTATGAATTGTAATTTAAAAAGATGTTTTACTATTACCATCAATTTGGATTAATTTATGGACTTTTCCATAAATGTGGTTTATGATATTGTGATTAATATTCACATAACTATTCAAATTCATGTGATTAATCATATATAGAAATTATTTTTTCCCTTTTCAATATATTCATATAAAACTGATTTTATTATATGCTGAAACCTAGTATGTATAATCTTAGATGTCCGTTTTACTTCACTTTCTATATTTTCAAGAGTATGTTTATTAATACTTATTAAGAAATGTGTTTACATAACGAATTATGAAACGAAAAAATATTGATTGTTAATAGATAATTGTGAGGTTGATTCTAAAATTAGATGGGGAGAATTTAACACCTCGGGATTTTATGAGAATCTTCTTCATTTAAGGTTTTCATCACATGGAACTTTGATTTTAAGAGAACCCATATATAATAATTAAAATATTATTATTTAATTTCATAATATAGATTTTAAATTTGAGTTTATGAATTGAATTATAAAAAATATTAATTATTAACAATTTCCCTACTCATTCTAAATTCTTAGTAATTAATCACTTAATTATTAGTGAATTTGTTCTATTTTTACAATTCTTTCAAAAAGGAATATATATTTTTTTGTAAGAAATTATTATATTTTATTTTTTGAATATTTATTAAATATGTTTGATAAAATTAAATTAATTATTTAAATTAGTATAGGTAAATTCTTTTTGGATTAAATTTTGGTATTTATAGTAAAATATTGATTTTTCAGTGAATTGTGAAAAATATTGAATTTTTTAAAAATTGATTCATTATATTGATATAATCTTAATAATGATTTTTAGATTACCTAAAAGTAACATAATAATTACATAATTAGATTTTCTATAGTTAAATACATTTGAATCATCATTATAAATTATTTTGGTGTATAATTTCATTTTTCACCATAAGTAAAAATTATGTAAAAATTAATTTTTCATGGCCTTTTGCATATTTATATTAACAGTAACTTTTAAAACATCTAGAAAAAATATCATGAAATAATTATTCCCATATTTAAAATCATGGTGTCCAAAATTTTTAAATTACCTAATTTTAATATTGGTCAAAATGAATTGTAACCGTTGTAAAATTTTTCACCATAGTAAAGGGGAAATAAGGAAAATGTTGGTTAAAAAATTGATTACACCCTAATAATTCATTATATTTCTTATTAGATGAAGTAAATGTAACCATTAGCACATTAATATATAATATTAATTTTTTAATGAATACATTTCCTTAAAGAAGAAATATATATTATTAAGACAAAATGAAGTGAGAAATTGAAACTTTCTTCATTTTCAATATCATTGATGAATTGACATAGTGGAACAGAGTAGTTAACAAAAAATCATAGTAGAAATTTTTTGACTAATTAATCTATATTAATTATTTTAATATATTGTGAAATTTATTAATTTAATAATTATACAATGAAAAACATCATATTTATTCAATTAATGGAATAAAAAATGGTATTAAAAAATTATTGTAATTATAATTTGTGATAATTAATGTTATCGATGAATTTTATATAAAATAATGACATCTTCTGTATGTTTTCAATTTTTTATTGAATATATTTATATTTTATGGATTTTTTTATGATGTAATGAATAGTTTGAAAATGAAAAAACTTATATTTTTTTAAAATAGTATACTATTTAATTATTTAAAATTATTAAAATTATTAAAATAGGATAAAGAAGATAATATATGTTCTAAAATATCATCCATTAATGTTTTATTGGTTATTTTTTGGTATTCATTTGGAGATTGAATTTATTATAAATTAATTTTTTTGGGAAACTATAAAAGTTCCCCTCACCTCTATTATAAAATGAAACTCCTCCATAACTAAATTAAAAGAGTGTGGATGTGGAACCCCCTCTCTCCCCAAGGTATTATGTGTTTTTATCTAATGTTCTAATTTGTGTTCCTTCCATTATTCCAGATCACAAAGGGTTTACCTTTGGGTTCGTTGACAAAGGGGGAGAAATAGTGACTCCTCAAGGGGAAGAAACTCTAGCTAAAGATGGGAGAAAATGTCTTAGTAGAAGACACGGCGAGAAGCTGACAGGTGGAGCTTCAAGATATGGGGAGAGAAATGAGATAGGGGGAGTTTGAAATTTTAGGATGCTCGAAGTGATCGATCAAACCATAGATGTCACGACAGCTGAGGATCCTGATAAAAGTAGACCAGTGATGTTAGAATGGTGTGGGAAGGCTTCCAGATTTCACTAAATGGTATCATTGTGGTTCAACAATTGGTATCAATTTAGCAATTGGTATCAGTTTGGAATCGACAATTGGTGTCTGGCATGAAGTGATTCATTGATGAACTTTTTATACGACTCTTTTTTCTCACATCAAGCACTATTCATGTGGGCTTAGAGTACGTGTCAAGTGAATCCTTGAACGCTATCAGAATCACAAGAGGTGAATGGTGGTAGCGACTGGAAGGAGCTTTAGAGAGGTACCAAAGTGTAGAGAATAATTATGAGAAGAGCCGTCAACAAACCCAAAGGGGGATATTGTTGGGAAAAATCCCTCAAGGTATCATTGTAGTATATTTGGGTTGATTTTTTTTTGTCGACAAAGCAGGTTTCCATGGTGAATTGTTGAGTTCTATAGATATTGTTGACAATCCATGTTGACAATGAACCCTGACAAAGGAACATACGATCTGGAGGCGGTAAAAAAATAGATACAAGGTGGTGTCGTTTTCCAGTGTTTTCCAAATTTTTGGGGTCCATAATTTGGAGTTTGGTGAGCATCATGAAAATTTTATATTCTTTTTGATCTTATTTAAATATGGAAAAGGCATGAGTTTCATGAATATAGGGTTCATGGAATGGATTTTGAGAAGACTAGAAAAATGATGGCGGTGATTCTTCGCAATTACGTCATGATTCGTGAACAGTAAAGGTTGAAGTGAATTGCGGTGGTGAAGATATTTGTAAGGGATCGTAACAGTGAAGGCATGAAGGGATTGACGGTGATGCTCTGTGATTACGTCAAGCTCCGTGATCGGAAAATTTCCATGGTGCTTCGAGATTTTTAGAGAATTTCATTAGGAACTTCGGAGCCTGCTCAGTGAGCATCGTGAGGGTAGTCGCTCTGTGATGACTTGAGCTTCGCTCGAGTTCTTCGTGGGAGTGCTTCATGAAAAGGAAATAACTTCGCAAAGGCTTGTTTGAGCTTCGTGAAATTGGGAGCCTCGCGAAGTAGGGTGCTTTGCGACGGTGTTTCCAATGTAATTCCCAGTGTTCAGCGGTAAAGGTGTATTCATTAGTGGATGGACATTGGACTTCAATAGAGAAACTAAATACAGTGGAGGATGCATTCATTAGTGTTAATAAAGATACCTACATGTCTATAAACTATGAGTGTATCCTTTCCAGAGTAGTGAGCAGAGGAAGAGGAAGAAGGTGATCCTCTCTACCAGTAGTGAGTCAGAGATAGAGAAATAGGGAGTGACCCTTGGGAAAGTAGTGAGCTGTCCCTAAACATTGTAAAGGTAGTGAGCCTATGAATAGAAGTGATATATTCCAAAAAATTTAAATAGAAGTGTTCTTTTAGTGGATTTGGTAAATCAGCACATCACCGGTGTATTCTCCTTGGACGTTTCCCAATGAGGGTGAACTAAGTAAAAAATCAGTGTGTCCTATGCATGCTTTAGTTTTTTTATACTTTTCAATATGAAAGAGGGAGAATAAATTATTTCTTAATAGAAAGACAAGATCAATAGGGGCCGTTGTTTTAATTTGTCATACCCTGATTCACCCCCCCCCCCCATCTCAGGGTATCTAACCTAGTGGACCAAACAATTGGTATTAGAGGGAAATGTTTATATCAGCAGTTCTCTCCCAAATGAATGTCACCAATAATAAAGGGATTCTGATCTTCTATGGGAGAAATTTTCAGCTATGGAATAATCAGATTCAACACTACTTCCAATCTTTGGGAATGGATGTATTCACAACAGCAATGCATGGTATAAGAGCTGATATCAACACTGCGGCATTATCAGAAGCCAAGCGAAGAGAATTGGATTCTGATGCCAAGGGCCTAAATTCTTTAGGAGGATCCCTATCCAAGGCTATCTATATTAAGGTGATGTCATGTAAACCATAACATGAAATGTGGGAAAATATTTTGAATATATATGAAAGATATCCAAAGGTCTGGGAGGCAAAGTTACATGTACTATGGAATAAGTATGAAGATCCGAAAATTAAGCCGCATGAGTCTGTTGATTTATTCTTTGACAAGGTAAATATTTTTGTGGAAGATATGAGAGGTCTTGGAGAAGTCATTGAAGACCTAAAGATCGTAAAGCGCATCATGAAGAAACTTCTACCTCGGTTTAATCCAAAATTTTTAGTACTAGAAGATAAAGAACCAAAAGAGCCGAAACTGGAAAATTTTCATAGTACCTTGGTTGAATATGAATTGAGGAATGATGATAACAAGGCTATGGAAAAGGGGAAATCCAAAGAAATGGCATGTAAGGCCATGAAGAATCTCACCATTGAAGATTCTCGGGAAGAATAAGAGACAGATGAGGTAATGTCATTCCTCTCCTCAAATCGTCAAAGAGGAAAAGGAATGTTCAATGGGAAACATCCACTTGCTAGCATTAGATGTGGAAAAGTTAGTCATCTTGTCGTAAGGTTCCCAAAAAAAATTCAAGAAGAAAATAATGAAGATCAAGATGAAATTCCCATAAAGAAATATTTAGCCTATGTGAAAGGGGAGAAGCATTTCAATAAAAATTTCTTAAAGAAGAATAATCTTCTTTCAAAAGAAATAGGCAATTCAGAGGAGTCTGAGGCTGAAGAGGGTTAGGAGATTGAAAATTGAAATAATCATGGAGAAAATTCTATGGTGGAAATTGTCGGTAGTTCTTAAAAGAAGAATGAAACCAAAGGTAATGAAGAGAAATAAGAATTTAACGGAAGAATAGATATAAAATCAGAGTTATAGGCTGCTCTTGAGGAGATAGATGTTTGGAGAGACAAAACTAAGAAGGCTATCAAAGTTGTTCGCAATGCCCAACTCTATATGTAGTATTAGGAAGAAGAGAAGTCTGAGTTGATAGAGAAATTGATAAACTCAAGTACTCAACACAATAAAATTCATAATCTGTTGGTGTGTATAAAATCAATATTGAAGAAGAAAAAAGGGAGATCGATGGATTGAAAAAGACAAGGAAAGATCATGTCAAGCGTATTGAAGATCTTGAAGAGGAAGTTGTTAGTCTGCGGAGAAAAGTTAATGACCAGGAAAAACCATTGATTCCAAACACATTATTGAGAAATCAGGTCATTCCTATGACTAAAAAGATGAAATTCAATCCTAGTATTTCAGTAGGAAAGAAGCACCATTTGAGCTTAGAAGTTAAGGCTGATTCGGGGATTAATCAGAAACAAAAATCTGTGAAAATTTAATTCAGACCACAAGCACCCATCCCAAGATTGAAAGCTGATTTGGGAACAAAGAAGAATCAGAATATTTTGAGATCCCAAGGGTAAACTCATAGTGCAGAAGTAACACGATGGAATGCACCTTATATCAGGTGTTATTCTTGTAGAAAGACAGGACATTCACAGTATGTGTGTTCTATAGCCAAGAGTTACCTAAGGAAACAAGAACAAAGGTGGAATCCAAATAGAGAACAGTTCTCCAAAACATATTTTGAAGGACACTATTTTTGGTGCGGAGGATTTGGGCACATGGCTAGGTACTTCACATCAACCATACAGTGGAATGTGCCAAAGCAGAATCAAAATGTTTGCAAGTAGAAAATCAATACACCAACAGGTGAGTTAAAAACAAAAAATAGATTTGCAGCATTTCATGATGAATCTGGTCCATCATAATCTGATAAGGAACAGAAGTATCAATCCTTGCCATGTGTGAAGGCAAAAATATGAACTAAAAAAGAAGGATGAGAAGGCCTTGGTGGAAGAAATTTCCCATAAAGCATCACATCACTCTGGTGTGTGGATCCTTGATAGTGGTTGCACATCTCACATGATAGGTAATAAGGATCTTGTTACAGGCATAAAATATGACAAAGAAAGAGTTTTCAAGTTTCAAAATGATTATGGTCTAATGATTATTGGTGCAGGAAAGGCCGTGTTTGGGTGCAAAGAGATGAGACGTGCTGATGTCTTAGTAGTAGAAGGCCTCAATCACAATTTTCCTAGCATCAGTAAACTATGGCACTCAGGACATTCTATAAGGTTTAATAAGAAGATGTGTGGAGTCAATGGAAGAGACGGGGCAGTAGTTCTATATGGATGAAGAACAATGGGAAATCTATACCTGGTAAGTGGAGAAGAAGATATGTGTTTTTTGTCCAGAGGGGAAGAAAACAAGTTGTGGCATAAATGACTTGGTCATCTTTTCGAACCATCCCTGGAAGATCTGGTGAATTTTGATGCTGAAAGAGACATGCCCGAGCTATCATGTGATTGTACTCACACGTGTGATGCATGACAACAAGGGAAGCTTATCAGAAAGACATATAAGTAGATGAAAAAGAAGTCAACAAGAGTGCTCGAATTGGTGCATGCTGATGTTTTTAGTCCCATCACGCCAAGATAAATTGACAAATAGAGGTACTATATACTTTTCACTGATGACTATAGAAGAATGGCATGGGTATTTGTTATTTCCCACAAGTATGATGTGTTCAGCTTCCTAAAACAGTACTAAAGGGAATCTAAAAGGATTCTTGGATAGAAAATTCTGTTTTTTCATACAGACAATGGTACGTAATTCACAAATAGTCAGGTGGAAGAGTATCTCGAGAAACATGAGATAAGGAATCCGGCTTCTTCAGTAAGAACTCCCCAATAGAATGGGGTGGTTGAAAGGAGAAATCGGATCATCAACAACCTGGCCAGAACAATTCTTATAAAAAAATACCTACCAGAGAATTTTTGGAAGGAAGTTGTATTGACATCAGTCTACATCACTAATAGGGCTCTGTTGTGTCCAATGTAAGGAAAGACCCCATATGAAATGTGGTACAGAAAGAAGAAAATAGTGAAATAATTTCGAATATTTGGAAGTAAGTTCTTCATTATCATCAAAGAAAATCATAAGAATTTTGAATCACATGGAGATTATGGAATATTTCTGGGCTACTCAGGAAAAATAAAATCATACCAATGCTTTAACAAGAGGCTGGGAAAAGTAGTTGAGAGAAATGATGTCACTATTGTAGAAAATGAAGAGAATATTCAACAGTACAGTGAAAAGTTTCTTGATGAAAGTGATAAAGAGAAAAGTAACACAGGAGGAGGAGAAGTGAAAGATGATGACTCAGAAGAAGACACTGATGATGAACAAGAAAGTATCAAGTCTTTGTTTGCATGGAATCCAAAGACTCGAGATGAAATTGATAGGCAGAATATCATTGGTGATCAGACAGCTCCAATTCAGACAAGAAGAATGACGTCACTTCAACAGACATCTTTCTTATCTCAGGTAGAGCCAAAATGTTTTGCTGATGCAGATAAAGATGAAAACTTTGTTCAGGCTATGAATGAAGAGCTTGATAAGATTGAGAGGAACCAGACATGGGAGGTTCTTTCAAGACCAACAGATAAAAATGTCATCGGGACTAAATGGGTCTATCACAACAAGATGAATTAATATGGCATAGTGGTTCAACAAAAAGAATGACTAGTGTGAAAAGGATACTACCAGATAAAGGGAGTATATTTTGAGAATGAGAAAAAGGTTTGAAGACTGAAGAAGGTGTGGTATGGGCTGAAACAAGTACCAAGAGCATGGTACTCAAGGCTTGATCAGTACTTGAGGATGCTTGGTTTCCAGTATGGTGAAGTTTATTACAATCTCTATTTCAACAATGACAATAATCAAAGGACGATGGTGTTGGTTTATATCGATGAAATAATATTTGGAGGATCAGATGAAGCTCGGTGCAGATAGTTTTCCGAATTCATGAAAAGTGAGTTTTAAATGTTAACGATTAGAGATGTAACATTTTATCATGGTCTACAGGTGAAACCAGGAAGAAATGGAACATTCATTTCTCAATACAAATAATCCAAGGAGGTTTTTAAAAGCATTGTAATGGAATATTCTAAGGAGATGATGACTCAAGTAGCTACCCGGACAAAACATTCCAATGATGAGGATGGAAAGGCAGTTAATATCACAGAATACAGGCAAATTATTGGAATTTTGTTGTACTTGACTACAACAAGTCCTAACATTGTATTTGCCACATTCCAAGAAGCGAGATATCAGACTAATCCCAAGGAAATCCACATGCTTTTAGTGAAAATAATACTTTGGTATATCAAGGGAACGGTTGACTTCATCTTGACATATAACGAAAAATCTCAGACAGAGTTATTGGGGTATTTTGATACAGACTGAGCCGGTTCAGTGGATTATAGGAAATCAATGTGAGGTGGTGCATTCTATATTGCAAGATTGTGCATTTATTGGTCAAGAAAGAAGAAATATTACATTTCATTGAGCACCGTGGAGGTTGAGTATATTGTGACCACTCAAGAATGCACACATCTATTGTGGATGAAGTAATAACTTAATGATATGGGAATTGAAGTAAAGTCTCCGATCGGAATCCAGTGCGATAACTCAAGTGCCATAAATCTCCTCAAAAATATCATACATCACTCAAGGACAAAGAATATTGTGATAAAGTATCATTTTATCAAGGAGAAGGTTGAGCAAGGAATTGTGAAGTTGGAGTATGTGCCTACAAGACTACAGGTTGTAGACATTCTGAAAAAGGCCTTTCCCAAGGAAGTGTTTGAAAGGCATAGACTGGATCTGGGAGTTCAGTTGACTCCCCGTACTAAAAAGAGTGTGGATGTGGAACCCCCTCTCTCCCTGAGGTATTGTTTGTTTTTCTCTAATGTGCTAATCTGTGTTCTTTCCAATGTTGCAGATCACAAAGTGGTGACCTTTGGGTTCATTGATAAAGGGATATAAATAGTGACTCCTCAAGGGGAAGAAACTCTAGCTAAGGATGGGAGAAAATTTATTAGTAAAAGACATGGGGAGAAGCTGATAGGTGGAACAGTGAGCTAGTGGTAGAGAAATGAGATAGGGGGGGAGTTTTAAATCTGCGGATGCTAGAAGTGATCGATCAAAGAATAGATGTCATGACAGTTGAGGATCATGCTAAAAGAAGACCAGGGATGTTGGAATGGTGTGAGAAGGCTTCCAGATATCACCAATTGGTATCAATGTGATTCAACAATTGGTATCAATTTAGAAATTGGTATCAGTTTTGAATCGACAATTGGTGTCTGACATGAAGTGATTCATTGATGAACTTTTCAAACTACTATTTTTCCTCATGCCGAGCACTGCTCATGTGGGCTTAGAATACGTGTTAAGTGAATCCTTGAACTCTATCAGAATCGCAAGAGGTGAATGGTCATAGCGGTTGGAAGCAGATTTAAAGAGGTATCATAGTGTAGAGAATAATTATGATAAGAGTTGTCAACAAACCCAATGGGGGAGATTGTTGGGAAAAATCCCTCAAGGTATCATTGTAGTATTTTTGGGTTGATTGTGTTTTTTGAAAAAGTAGGTTTCCATGGATAATTTTTGTGTTCCATAGATGTTGTTGAAAATCCATGTTGACAAAGAACCATGACAAAGGAACAGACGATCTGGAGGCAGTACAAAAGAATAGATACAAGGTGGCGCTGTTTTCCAGTGTTTTCCAAATTTTTGGGGTCCAAAATCTGGAGTTTGGGGAGCATCACAATAAGTGTATATCCATGTTGAACTTATTTAAATATGGAAAAGGAATCAGTTTTTCAAATATAGAATTCAAATATTGTATTTCGCAAAGACCATAAAAATAATGGCGGTGATACATTGCGATTACGTTAGGCCTTACAAATGGAAGAGTTTGAAGCGAATCACAGCGGTGAAGGGCTTTGTGAGGGAGCATCGTAGCAAAGGAATGACAGGATTGATGGTGATGCTCCGCGATTACATCATGATCTGTGATTGGAAAATGTTTGTGGAGCTCCGTGATTTTGAGTTAATTATGGCAGGAACTTCGGATCTTCGTCATTTGAGATGACGTGGCATTGGCATCGCGCGAAAATTTCCAGGGTTGGTGGAATCTCCTAGAAATAGGCCTCTACCCCTTCAAGAGAATTAGAGAGAAAGAGATAATTTTCAGAGAAAATATTTTGCTCTCGGTTCACAAAGGTAGTTCGCGAAAGCAGTTTGATTCATGAAAGAAGAGCTTCGCGATGGCTAATCTATCTCCATGAATGTTGCAAGCTCCATGTTGGATAAGTGAGAATCATGAGGGAAGTCACTCTGTGACAACTTGAGCTTTGCAAGAGTGATTCGTGGGAGTGATTCGCGAAAAGAAAAGTTCTTTATGAAGGCTTGTTCGAGCTTCGTGAAATTGGGAGCCTCGCGAAGTAGGGTGCTTTGAAACTATTTTTCCAAAGTAATTTCCTAGTGTTCAGGGGAAAAGGGTTATTCATTAGTGGAAGAACTTTGGACTTAAATAGAGAATCTAAATTAGTGGAGGAGGCATTCATTAGTTTATATAACAGACCTACAGGTCTATAAACTGTGATTGGATCCTTTACAGAGCAGTGAGCCATGAAAGAGGAAGAAGGCGATCCTCTCCACCAGCAGTGATCCAGAGAGAGAGAAATATGGAGTGACTGTTAGGGAAATCAGTGAGCTGACCCTAAACATTGTAACGGTAGTGAGCCTATGAATAGAAGTGATCTATCCCAAACTTTGTAAATAGTAGTGTTCTTTTAGTGGGTTTGGTACATTGGCATATTGCCAGTGTATGTTCCTTGGAATTAGCCTCATGAGAGTGAACCAAGTAAAAAATCATTGTGTCATGGGCATGCTTTAGTTTTTGTTTATACATTGCTACAGGAAAGAGAGAGAAGAGCATCTTGCTTAACAGTGAGACAAGATCAACAGGGGCAGTTGTTTTAATCATTCATACCCTGATTCACCCCCCCTCTCAGTGTATCTAACCTAGTAGACCTAACAAATACAATTGAATGTAAATATTTATATAGTGAATATAAATTATGTAAAAGTAATATAATTTTCAAAATATATATTTATGGTAATTTTTAATTTATTTTTCCTGAAGTTTAATGCATATCCTATGGATTTCAAACCAAATTTAAGGGATTTTTATCACTAGATTATTTATGCGGGACACATGCTTTATAAACTACATGTTTAATTATTGTTGTGTATATAATTCCAATGAATTTATTTTTTGAATCTTATTATGAAAATTATTGGGTACACAAATCAATCTAATGTTCATTCCTTCGTGGGATTATGTTCCAAATGATACCCATGTGGTAAGGGTTATTCGACAGTCTCATAATTATTTTTGTGTTTTTATGTTTAAGTATTCACTAATTAATTATACAAATCCATGTCCATGAAAAAAAAAGTTCCTTAATTTTTTTTACTATTCTGCAACTATTTTTTAAATTTCTTTTTACCAATACCTTATCTTTTACAATCTTTTAAAAATTAATATTTTTTTCGTGTTCCCAATGAGTTAAATTATTAATTTTTCTTCAATTATATATATGTAATGTTTACCTATCCAATAAAACATGATAAAATTTTCTCGGCCTCATTACAAATCAATGATTTTATTCTCTAGTGAAAATTTTACATTTTATAATAAAGATATATTTTTTATATTAAAATTGAAATGATTTTTAAAAAGATAAATGATTAAAAATTAGAAATTTTTTTTCCACGGATATAATTACTTATTTTCACTAAAACAAATTATTAATGAGATGACTTCCTTTAATGATACATAAAATTTTATGGGGTTATTGTCCAAAAACACCTTCTTATTTCATTTTATGGATGCATCATGTTTACATTGAAAATGTGAATTTTCTATGAATCCCATTTCTTTTCAATGGGGTGTTCTATTATAAAAATATTATGAAACCGATTTTATTCATATGTTATGTTATCCTAAATGATTTATGATCTTATGAAACACATATGTATGATTTTAAAAATGTGATGGGTGGGACCTATAACTCCCTCTAATACATTGGTAAATTTGTTTTATCTCATGAGAATGTTATGGGAAAAAAGTTGATGTTGTCGATCCATTACTGGAAACCAGTTGGTGTGCCTGATCAACTCTAAGAAAGAAGTCAGTGTGTATGATCTTATTGGGGATATAGGTGTTGATTCCTAATTCTATGATCATCTTAATAAACCCCATTATATTAAATGGGTTTGATACTTATTTTTGTACAACACTCATTCAAATGAATTTATTGTTCATTATAGTATTCTGAAAATTTATCATTCTTATTATTAATATATTTTAAAATACTAATGTTCTATCCCATTAATAATGTTTTTGAGATTTTTCTAATTGCATATGAAAAAATATATGTTAATTTCCTGACCTTATACACTTATTATCATCATATAAATTCAAATTATTTTCAATTGATATATGTCATGCATACCTTTACTAAGAATTTTTTCTCACCCTTTCTTGTGATTCATTTTAATAAGATATATATATTGATGAAAAATTATTTACATTTTGAATGGATTCACATGTGAAGAATTTTTGGGATATGTTGAATACCTATCATGAAGTATGAAAATATTTTCATTTCATGTGATGATATTGATCTTAATGAATCCATTGATATTGAACCCATGATACTAATACTTTTTTATAATTTTATATAATTATAATCATTAAAATTCCATGGGTATGAAATTGATCAGTTATTTCCTTTGGATGTTGTATGATTTGGATGTGAAAATTTTTGTATCATTTATCGATATCAAATCTAAAAATTTAATTATAATATTTTAAACACCATATCTAGAGGATTGGGTCTAAGGATGTCACAATCATGCTAGGAATTCAGCGACTCAACCAATTTTGTCAATAATTGAATATATCATTTCTTTGATATATTCTTATGTATGAAGGTTGTGGTAGTAGGACCTCTATAGTATTCTAATGGTTTTTGCTAGAGGTCTGGACAACTGTGTAGTTGTTTGAGTATGTTATTTGAATATCTTAATAGATTATTTGTGGGAAGTATGCTATGAAAAACTCCATTTCCTATCAAATAATTGATATCTTGCAATATTTGATCCCCAATTATAATAAAGATTTGATCCAATAATAATTGAATAATTTTATTATAGATGAGATAAAATCCAACTTTTTGATAATATAACTGATTTCAAAATAGAATGATATCTTATTATGATAGGAGGTTACCTTGTGTTTTGGGTTAAGAAATCCGATTTTCAAGTGAAAATTAAGATATTTGTTTAAGGGAATGGTTTCCATGTTCACCAAGTTTGACTTATCCTACATTCAATGTATTCTAGAAGTTAGAATTGATATTAGATGTTATGTTACCTTGAGACAAGTGAAGTGATGTGGGTTAGGAGGCATGAGGTTTTTCAAACATTTGACACATATGGCGATGAGATACCTAGTAATGTGAATTGTGGTTTCAGTGATTGAACTGGGATGATGGAACTGGTGGAATATATTGTTATCTATTTTTTTCTGAATGTTGGTATATTTTTTCCTACTTATGTTCTCTATGGAGGGTTTTTTTATTTTTCCTCATCAAATTCTAAACTACATGAAGTAGATAGATAATCAGGGTAATGAAACACTATTAGTGGTTTCATGTAATGGTTTCAGTTATGTATTTAATTATAGAAGGATAATAAGGTTTGATAATCTACTGTACGATGATATTGGTTCATATAATGTAAATTTTGATAACCAAGAGAATACATGGACAATGTTTGATAATGTAATGAGTGAATAGGCTTCAATTTTTCAGATAGTTAAATTTAACATTATGTTATAATGAATTTTAATTAAATTATAATAAAATTGATATCCTTAATTATAATTTAAAAATATTTATGAAATTTAATGATAAATTCGTGTTAAATGATGGTGTATTAATTTGATACCTAGTCCTTATCAGTGGATGTCAGGGGGCCTGAGTTACCATAGCTATAAGAGAGACTATGAAACGTTTTTTCCCATTATATAGTTTTTGAGAAATATTTTATCATATATGCTTTTTATTAAAAAATCTACCCAACTTGTTTTAGTAAAGTTACTAACATCTACGAGACTCTGGGATAGTTTATTAATGAACATTCAATTTAGAAAAGAACGTAAAGATGATTATCCCTTTAGTGCCACTCGCTTCCCTTGTTATTATTATTGGTTGGTAAAAATTGTAGTTAGTTTATGGAAATATGCTTGTAGGGGAATGCAATGTCCTCTAACAATTTTACATATCTAAATCGGTGGATATATTATCCAATTCTATGATATTTGTTTTGATTTAATGGGTTATGAATGATCCTGGTACATACTCAGTGTATGATATGTAATGGATTTATATATAACACCCAATTTAAGATACTAAAATTGAATTTTAGTGCCTAATTGAATCTAATTGGTTACAACATAGTGGTTTTTATGGGATGATAATACGATGTGGTGCATGAGATGCATGTTGTGATTAATAGACCAATTTTCATCATGCTATCTTATTTGGAGGGCGATGGCTCAGGATGTACAACATTAGGGTATATGTTTCATAAATTAGGGGACATAGTTGTGTGGTACGTTAATTTTAAATTATATTATATGATATCAACTATGTAATATTTTGCTAGAGACAACAAAAGTGAGGATGGGAACATAGTATACACGTTTATGTGATGAGTTAAATTCACATATACATCATTGTGATTTTTTTTGATTTGATTATATTTTGAATGAGAGGACCCATGGAGGATCTTATTATGTAGGACTTTTATTCTCACCCTATGTACATATTAAAATTTTATTGGTCACTTGGAGCATATTAATGAACATAGAGTATATTTGTAGATTGTAATTTTTCAGGAGAGGTTTAGATTTTATAGTCACTGCCATGATTCCCTTTTTCTAGTTATAATTTATCATTCCATTTTTTTATTCTTGTATGAAATTATAAATATGTACATTTAAATTCTTATATATTTATGAGAAATGGATTATTGTTATATCGGCCTCATCAAACACTTCTTCAGGTTCTCTTACATCGTATTGCCTCATGTTTTTAATGTGTATATTATACCTTCAGTACAATTTATTTATCATTTCCTATTATATGTGGTCGTTAGGAAATAATCATCCCATTTCCCATGTATCTATCTTGGGAGTGGAAATCATTGGGGGTAGAGTGTATTATAGTAAATGTTTTTGATGAATAATATATAAACATGAAAATATATATTATTAATTTGACTATGAATCCAAAATATATTATCTAGTAATATTTTTTTCATAAGGATTTCAATACATTAATTTTTTGTATCCAATTTTCAACCACCATCGTTATATTTGATCAATTATGGAATATAAAAAAAATCCAATATCCTTGAGAGAGAATTAATAAATATAAAACATATTATATAATAGTGAGGTTAATGTAATAATTAATTTTTTTTTGTAAATTTATTAAATATAAAAATATATTATAAAGATGTATACATTTCCTAAATTGATAAAAAATCTAAATAAATGAAAATTCAATTCATCACATATCAAAACCATGCTAGAATTATATGGGTTTAGTATATTTGTAAACATGGAAACAAAAAAACGTGTTTACAAAACATCTATATACTATACCTATTATTAATTAATAATTAGAACCCATTTGAACATGTTGAACTTAATACATATCTACATATCTTGGGGAAAACATAAATAATAATACGGTGCGCTCAGATGCTTAGTAAGGGTAAATGTGGGGGTCTCCAATCATAACATATGAATAAGAGCATAAAAACATAAAAAAACGTTTTAAAATTATACCTTTCATAATGTATATATTAATGTTCTGTAATGGAATAAATCCTCGATTTTTGTAAAACATAAATTATAATAGAATAAAATTGGATCAAAAAATCAAATAATGAGGTACACATAAGCATTTAAAGTCAATTATTTAGTAGCCAATGATGTTTTTAAAAAAAATTGGGGAATGGTATTATTTACCATATCATTATAGTATACAAGGTTCACTGTCATTACTATCATGGTGGAAAAATTCCCTTACTAAACCTGTTTCCTTTCCCATTATTCTTCGGTTTTTTGAATTCGGTTCACACATTATTACTTTCTTATCGATATCAAGATGTATAAATAATTACCCAATCAATTTTATGGATATATAAAATTCTTAAAATCACTTTATGAAAACCACACATATGTGTTCCCAATGAAAATAAATCATTCATATTATCATAACCCATGAAATGAAATTTGATTCATAAACACTTCTTCATAGAATAACCATTGGAAATGAAATGGTTATGATAAATATAATGTAATCATAAATATAATCATGCCACAAAATTAATAAGGATAGTACCCTCAAATAATATCCCTAGTAAAAAATATCTATCATCAAATAACGTTATCTTGGATGGAAAATAATTTGGGTAGATCCGTTGAATTTTTTAAGGAAAATAACATTCATATTTGGATTTTTTTTTAAATTCATTTCAATTATAAAAAAAATTATTTCAAAATAATCTTGTAAGATTTTAATATATTCTTCAAGGAATTAAGATGTCATGGAAGTGGGAAAATTGGTTCTTGATGTGTATGTCATAAACAAAATTCTTTATGTATATTTGATGGGAAAATAAAAAAGAACCTTGATTGGAAAAAAACAAAAATAATACTCTCAATTTAACTTTTAAAAAGTTAAACATGAGTATAAATTAATTTATAATGAAATAAAAGAAAATTAATAAATTTATTGGAAATTTTTTAAAAAAACATGTACACTGATGAAAAATAGAGTTTTAAGGGAAATTCTATAAAGATAAATTTTAAAAGAATGTCCCTTAGAAATACCATATCATCAATGTGAGAATTAATAAAATGAATATTAAATCTGTAATAATTATAAATCCACAAATAAATATATTATATATATATGATATACAAAATTCATTTCATATATAATATTAGTATGACATAGACAAAGATTTTTATGTTTAACCCAAAAAGGAAAATTTGATAAATTATTCCTTAGCCATTAGTAATCTGTCAAATCGTATTCCTAGTAAATGTAATAATTGTCAAATGAAACATTTAATACAATGAATATAATTATATTAATGATATTATATATCAATGGGTATTATATACATCACACACTTGAAAAAAATTGAATGAGGAATATGTCTCACATAAGTAAAAGCACGGTGACAAACCCTTAACACGCACTTCCCTTTAGTTTAGAATATAGAAACCTCCTATATAGTGGTTTAATTAATATAATTAAATTAGTACATAACTATTTTGAAAATTAAATTTTCATATATGACACATTAATAACATATTACCCATATTCATTAATAATATTTCATTATTTTCATTGTTTTATAGGTGTTCGTTTCATGTTTTCATGGTCAGTTCATTTGTGAATACCTATGGATTTTGTTCCAAAATTGAAATAACACACAAAATGTGAATTGAAATTTTATTCATGCACTTATAAAAGTTTTAAAGGCCCCATATATTGTTTTTATCTATGACATGAGGATATATAATTTGATAAAATGTTAATGATAACTGATTTTTTTATTTTAGTGCATTTTCTAACCATGAAAAACTAGATTTTCTTTATTTAATATTATTCCAATATAGTAGTTCCAGAACATTAAATAGATTTCAATATAAAAATTTAAATTGGATTTATACATGAAAAAAATATGACCATCCTAGATGTAGTTAATGGAAAACGAAAAATCATTTTCCAGAGAGAGGTTAACCATAAGATTTTTGGAAATGGGTTTGTTTCATTGAATAACTGAATTTAATAAAAGGGATAGATATAATATTTTACATTAGAAACATAAAATTACAGTATATTCATACTAATGGAGTTATTATTCCTATATTGAAGAATTAGGTAATGAGAAGGTTGGAAAAGAAATGAAATTAAGAGAGGGGTCGTTTGTGAAATTTACCAATTGAAATTCACGTCTTAGAAGGATCCCCTTAAAAGGCATGGAATTTGTCTATGGGTGAAACCACATTACATGGACATGGAGACTATTTTTAGAAGTGGTTTTGGTATTTATATAAGGATATTAATGTATTTTTAGTTGAAAGGGGGTGGTGAGGTGTTGTATTTATAGCCGAGGATGGGTTTTTTAAGCAATGAAATATGAATTATATTATATTTAAATCCAACCACATTTTGGTGGATGTAATTCCAATGAGTATGGGTTAAGACTAATTTTTTAAATGATTTTTATTTTCTAGAAACACATTACCCAAAATTTTAATTTTATAATTTTTTTGGTGTTTTATTCTTTTGATATTTAATGTAAACCTACTACATTATTTCAGATGCACTATGATAAATCATTTTTTACCATGTTAAAAAAAATTAATTAAAATGAAAATGTAATTAATACCAATTATATACCATATGATTGAAAATATGGAATCAATTTTAACATGATCAACTCCCATAAGTAGATATATTTTAATTTATCAAAACAAGTAGCCAAGATGAAAAAGTATTGTTTCAAGGACTACATTTTTTTGAAGAAAAATATTTGTTTAAATGAATAATAATTGTCATTTTATTGAAATAAATTAATATTTTTTGATTTATAATATATAAATTTTATTTAAAATATTTCCAAAAAATATATTATTTTAATTGATTAAAATAGTGAAAAACTCTGTATTTAAATAGATTTTAAAAAAATACACAATTTTTAATAAAGAAAAATATTTAAAAAAATAAAAAAATGATTTAATATAATTTATGTTGTTGAAATATAAATAATTAATACTTATTTTATTTTAAATCAAAATAAAAGAATTATGGTACATTAAAATTGTTAAATTTATTGAAAATAAATGGCATATTCACAAAAAACTATATTTTTTTCAATTCACTGAAAAATTAATATTTTTTGAAACATATGAAAAATTAATCCTTTGATAATTATCATATGATGAATATAATTATGATTTTAATTTTATAAAATAATTTTTTAAAATTTATAATAATTTATTTATATTTATTTTCACATGAAAATAGATAAAAAAAATTTTCAAGAAAACTTATATTTGATGATTAAAATAAAATAAATTATTGTTTTTTGTTTATTTACTGAGAAAAACTAATTTTTTCTGAACATAAAATTAATATATTTTTTATAAGATTATTTAAATTATTAATACCAACCAATTTAATGGATAGTTTATAAATGTCATAATAGAATAATAATTTTTATGAGTTTGTTTGAGATAGATTTTACATGAAACATAAAAAATTGAACATATTTCTATTTTTAAAACCATGGCGTGTTAAATTGTATTTCCCTAAAAATAAATTTCTCCATTAAAATTATTCATTGTATAAAAAATATGATGATACTTCTTTCACATCAAATCCTCGGGTTCCCACATAACTTTCTCAAATTGATTATTTCCCAAAAAAACATTTATGAGATAAGTGGTCATGTTTCATAGAATAATATATCTATAATCTATAATATCTGTCAGTTATTCATCATAATAATGATATTTTTTTAGAGTTATGGATAATGAGTTTATTACTTGTTGATGATAAATTATGTACTTCATTAAGAGACATACATTGACAAAATCAATAACATGATAGAGATTCATTGGAAGTGGAAATCGATAATCTAATGTATAAATATGATCATGAATTTTAATAAAAATAAGTTTTAAATAATTGAAAATTCAATTTGAAAAAACAAATGTCTATATTTTTAAATTATTTTGTGGGAAACCAACACTGTAAAAATAGTTAATAAAACATCTTCCAAAAAAGATGGAATGTAAAAGGTTAGGATCCCCACAAAACTCAAATTATGATTAGAATAATATTAGAAGTAAAAATGTCGACATAAAATAAAATTTGTACTATCATGTTCTCATGGAGAATTATTATGTTAATGACGACATAACCATAGACCATATACATCCGAAAAAGGACATCAATATAAACTAAAAAGATGGTAATATTATTAATGTTTATATCAAAATCTTTTGAGAATATATATTTACCTGATTTCAACTCATAAGTAAAATATCACTATTTTGTTGTTCTTTGATGAATTTAAACATTATTTTGATATCCTAGGAATGAAGTTGAAATTTTAATGACTATATAACTAGTGGATCATAACATCTTGATGGAATAAAAAGTCATGACTTCTGTCTCCAGTATTCATCATAAAAAAATGATTGGAATATGATATCCAATATTCATATATATTTTTGTAGTTAAGCATTGAATTCTTCTACAAAGCATCATAAAAAGGTCAACATAAAAAATTTCATAAATGGATACCCTTATGATCCTTCCAAAAAATACATTAAATCATAAAAAATCAAATGAGGGTTATTAAATATTAAAAAATCAATTATACTTAATCACCCAGACAACAAGAAGTATCTCTTAATTATCACCAAATAATAATTTCATGATAAATTTAATGTATTATATTGAAATGTGGTAATAAACTAAATTACCATAAAACGGTAGTGAAAAAATTCTAGATTTCAAAAATTTATATTGTACTCATCGCATAAATCCAAAAAATCATTAATATCAATCCATAAAGAAACGTATCAACATATTACTAATCAGGTCCAAGGTCATCAATATTCTATATTTTTTATCAAAAGAAAACATATATTTATCTCATTATAATGTCAACATCATGCACATGTTAAGGGTTGTTCATCCATTAATCATGTGTTCTATAACAATTTCACCATACTACCTAAATCAGTTTTCATGGTTATCGATATAATTAAAAATATATATATATTAAAATAAATAAGGAAAAACTACTGTGGGAAATCAATTCAAGATTCATTATTATATAATACCAAAAAAATACTTATATAACATTATTCATGAATTCCAATACATAAAATCTCTACCATTTCACTTCCTTATTAATCCAATAACTAGGATTCATCATTTTATTCATTAAAACATATTAATTCTCATATGTCATACATATTCTCATAATCATTAGCAATATAACCATTAATCAATAAAATATGCCGATTCACTTCAAAAAAATCCCTACAGGGCATTGATTTTCGAAATTCTCAAACACTGCACATTTAAAAGATTTAACTATAATTGAATCCATAGGAATACCATTCTACTAATCCATTACATTATCTATACATTTAAAACATTATCATTTAAAATTCTTTCTCCTTCTAAATCCCATTTCATATGGTTTCTCCTTCACGGTGGACAATGTCCCTTACTGAATTCATTTCACCTCTCACTCTAGTTCTATTTTAACTATTTGGGTTCACTCCCCAACTCTATTCCAATCCATATATTGATATATCAATAATTACCTGAGGAATTAGAGGTATATATAGGTACCCAAAATCAGAGAATTGAAACCATACATATGTGTTCCAAAGGAACATAAATCAGTCATTATATTAGTACCCATGAAAATTATTGGGCTTCATTAAAATTCCATCATAGCATAGACCATGGAAAAAGGATTTCATAAATATCATTCCATCATAAAAATAAAATTTTCATAAAATTTATAAGTATCTTATCCATTAATTTCTTCCCCATTCAATTATTACTAACATTTATTAATGATATCTTGGATTGACAATAATTTAGTAAGATGGCATGGAATAAAAATTACGGAAAATGTACTTTATGTTTTGGAAACAATTGACATTGATCACAATAATAAATTAAATGATTTTCTGTGAAAATAAAATTTTTATTTATAAATGTATGATTCCTGGAGTTAATATTTCAAGATGACAGGAGAATCCTCTTTTGGAATAAAAGTTAAAAAACATTTTTTTTCTGTATTTTTGTCACAAAATTCATAAAGGACTTTATTTAGAAAAATGGAAAAATAAACCATTCAAATGGTCCTAAAAAATTTCCAAAATGAGAAAAATTACCTCAAAAAACAATAATAGATTACTAAATACATTTTTGGAGACAACATTAGTAATTAGGGTTGTGGTAGTAAATGAGATATTTATGAGAACTTTTAACAAGAAATTCCTCTAAAATAATGTACCTTATAAATTTCACATAATTGAAGTGGGAATTAATCAAATTATTGGAATGTTTTTATTTTTTTATTTAAAGTAGAACAAGGGGAAATAAGACATAATATATGAAAAACTCAATTCTCAGATAATCATCATATGAAATTATCAATCTAGAAGATGTTTAATATAATGTATAGAAATTTCATACGATTTCGCAAAGCACTTAGTAATTAGTAGAATCATATTACCAATAAAATTTACAATTATTAAATGAAACATTTAATTCCATGAATTTAGATATACTCTAGAGATGATATATAAAATTGAAGTATATACACCACATAGAAGAAATAATAGTGAATAAGGAATATATCTCATATTCGTAAAAGTGAGATGAGAAATAATTGCCTCGTGTTTCCCATTAGATTTTCTAACTTTAATATCTTGTAATATATTTTATATAATGTTACTAATTCATTACCCAACTATATTAATATTTATAACATATTATATGGCATATTTATAACTTATCACCATTATTTTATTAATAATATTTCATTATTTTCTCTGTTTTAGGTGCATTCATTTCATGTTTTTATGGTAAGTTTATTTGTGTATAGTATGGATTTTCATGAAAAATGTTTGTAAAAATTTATAGGTTATCTGAAATAGAATTCATTCATATCCAAATGTATATATTTAATATATTTTATTTTTATTTCTCACATGAAGATGATTTATTTGATGAAATGTTAATAATAAATTTTTTTGTTTATTTTGTTGGGTTTTTCGACCATCGTGAACTAGTTTTGTTTTATTTAATATAATTTTTGTATATTATTTAAAATATTTTAAATAGGTTATAATATATCAATTCCAATATAATTTATATTGAATAATATTTTAATTAATATCCTTTTAGGGGGAAATAGAAAATAAAAAATCATTGTCCATAGGGACAACATCCACATTTTGGACAATGGATTTGTTTCCAGGAATATGTGGATATAATATATGTTATGGAGATTTTATTTTCCAATAAAAAAAATTACAATTTCCATATAATAATTGAGTAGTTTTTTGATGATTAATTATGTAGGTGAGGATAAATTATAAAAATAAATGAAATTACAAGAGACATTTTTAGAAATTTAACTTTTTCAATGTCACATCGTCGATAGACCAGTTAAGGAACTTTAAATTTAATATTGGATGATTACAATAGTATTTTGATGTACGCAGAGTGGGTAGAGTGGTTTTGGAAGATATTTGGGTAGATTTAAGTATTTTTATGATAAAGAGGGTGGTAAGGAGTGGTATTTATACTTGCAGTGGGGTCATCTTAAGTGACTAAATAAGGATTATTTTATATTTAAGGCCAAGAAGATTGAGTGGAAATAATTAAATTTAATATGTCTGATTTAGAAAATTTTAAATTTTGGTTAGGGATTATGAACACCTAAACCACCCATTAAATTTTCTTTTTATAGTTATTTTATGCTTTTACCTTTTAACTTTAACACACTACATGATTTTACCTATACTACAGTAAAATCAATTTAGCATGGTATCTTATTTAAGAAGAAAATAATAATTAAAATAATCCATAATTAGTAAATTCTGATTCAAAATGTTGAACCTATTTATGAAAAATTCTATTCACATATTTATATATAATTATATATAAAATAACAACCTCTATATGTAATGAAAAATTGGGTTTTCATGGATTTTATTTTTCAGGAATACGAAAATTTTATACAAATAATAATTAAAATTATATAAATCTAAATTAATTTTTAGTGATATATAATCTATAAATTTAAAATTTAATTTTCCTATTTTGGGATTATTGTAATTAATAAAAAATGAGAAACCTTATGTAATTTAAAACAGTTTTCTGAAAATTTATTTTTCTAAACCAAAAAATACTCTTTTTCTAAAATAGAATGTAATGTTGATAGAAAATAATTTATATGAAATAAATATAAAAATAATAATTATGTTATTTAATATCAAATTCAAATCTTATGTAATGTATCAGAAATTCTGTGTAATTGTTTTAACAATATGAAATTATTCTCAGACCGCACACTCTGACGGAACGTGATTCTGAGGCCTGGAGAGCCCGAAACCAAAATTTGAACTTTTTTATGGTATATTTATTAAACATGTGAGTGGTATTTTCTATCTTTTGAGTAGTTTCTGAAATTAAAAATCTCATGGAACCGTTGGATTCAGAACGCCGAGATTCACCTAGAATTGACATAACATTGGAAGACAATGGCAGAATGGAAGAGTTTACTTTTTAGACATTTCAAGAATAATAATAAATTAACATAAAATTCTATTTTATATTCTTTCTTATTCATTGAGAAAAAGATGGAAAAAATGTGGTGCGGCGACGTGGTGGTGATGGGGTGCATTAATAAGCCTCATTAGTGGCATGTAACATGTAGCGTAATGATGAAATAAATGAAGTGTAACAACGACGTTGATTCATAAATGAAACTATGTAATGATGTGACATCAGAGTGTTACTAAAATGATACGATATGGTTTTTTTATTATCTAACACGATGGTTTATGGAGAGTAAAACATTGAGGATCCTCTAACAAAACTCTGGCGAAACGCCTCTACAATGAAGAATGATGAAGAACGCCGATGAGACTTCATCATTTTCGACACTCCATTGAAGAAAGGAGCTGGAAGCGATGCCATAGATGTGTTGAACTCTTGAGGATAATATCATAGGCATCAAATTTCAAGGAGGTAGGGGTTTGCTTTTTTATTTCATGGTTCCTCCATGTTATTCTTTTTCTAGAAACGACAAACACAGATCATCCCATGAACATGTTGATATGTAATTTGTACTTTTATGTGTGATTATTACTTCACTTGGGGATTTACTATCTAGGATTAAAATGTGGCCTGAAATTATTAAGCTTCACTCCCCAAACCTCCCCTTTGATTTAATCCTCTTACGTGGAGGGTCCAAGATGACACGAACAAGGCTTGAGCGCTTGCGCTCATTCTTTCTTGGTGGTTGCATTCTCAAAGTTGTGGAAATTCGATTATAGGGCCATATTATGAATGACGACAACCCTAGAGGCCCGTAGGAGCATACATATTGGAAAATGGAACACTGGAAAAAATCTATTGGCCCGCGGAAGGTACTGCTGATGCGACACCATCGACGCGGAAGTGCGGTTTCACCGGCACGGCGGCACTAGTGGATAGTGGCGGAAGTAGGCCCACACCGTCCATGTAAATGTGGTGGCACCAAATGGAATTTCAGTAGCAATGGAGGTGGTCAACACTCGCCCGTCACGCTGGAGGATGACAGCACACCCTTCAGCACGCCAGAGTAGCAGGAGGTCGTGACCAACCTACTGCTATCACAGGATTCGCAGTGCCAGGCAGGCACTGCATGGAGTGGTGTCCCACATCTGGGTCACCTGGGCGGTGTGTGCCGCGGTCTGTTGACTACCGATGAAGGGGCCCTGAGTCTGTGGGGCCAGCTAGAGCCGGACGGGGCTTAGCTACCATGTCCCTACCGGGCGGCGCACCGCCGCTCTGCCCACTGGAAGACATGGATAAGGATGGAGGGTCGCAAACCCAGCCTAGCGGGCTGCGCCCCAAGCCTAGAAGGCTTGCCCGTTCCACATCTAGTTTTTAGGATCCACATTGGCTGGCCAGACCCACGCCTAGTGGACCGGACCCATTCCCGAAGGCCGAACCCGCACCCTTCGGGCTGGGCTGGACGAGACCGGATTGCTAGGCCACCCGACGGGCTAAACCGGTGGCCAAAACGAGCCTGTCCAATGAGGCTTATGGGGACAGGCCAATTGGATTGTCTATATGAGATTGACCTCAAAACGAACCAGTTCAGGTCGAGTCCATCTAAATTAACCAACAAATGTGGGACCTCTAGCTGGGTTTGTCCGGTCGATCCATCCAGGTCAGACCAAGCACCGTTGCAAACGCCCCCTAGTTACTAAAACTTTTGTATCATGTAAAATGCATGGCTGATTAACAATCCATTTGTTGTATTAGGACCCTCTTGATGAGGTAGATCTTTTGGAATACTTTGTGGTTACTTTCATGGACATTGGGATGCAAACAATGGCTTGACTAGCAGTTCTCCAAAGGGCGCTATGTACGGAACCCTGCGGTTGGCTGAGACTCAAAGACTGCTCGACGATGACCCAGGGGGAAGTGGCTCTATGTGACCCAGGAGGCCCACGATGGGGAGAGGCTCTATGTTACTTGGAAGACACACGATACTAATATGAAGAGTACCTTAGTTCAACCAAGGTGGGAAGTGGGTTTGTGTGTCCCGAAAGGCCCATAGTGAGGAGCGTCTCAGTGTGACCCAACATACCCACGGTACTCATCAGGGATGAGTACCATTGTAGTACAAGGTAAGTGGGAAGAATCTTGGTGTGACCCGGTAGTCCCATTGTACTCGATATAGGTGGAGTTCTCGAGCAGCTGAGGATTTTGATGATATGAATGATGATGCTACTATCACTACCCTAGAAAATACCTCGGGTGAGCTGTATTGTGATTCATGCATTACATTGAGGATTATTGTGTAGTCATTTCCATTTTATTGAGGTCCCTATTGAGTATTGTTATACCAACCCCTGAATGGGCTTCACCCACACGTGTTGTTTCTAGTGTAGTCGGTCGACGTTTCGACAGAGGTGCTCCTAGAGACATGGTTGATAGATGCTACGATGGTGGACTTGGTGGCCTAGGACTAGATGGGGCCCAGTAGGACTAGAAAAACATGACCTACTATTTTGGTTTCTTGTAGCTACACTAATCTTACAATCAGGTGGGTTTTTCCTGGGATTTCCATCATAGATCTTTTTGGTACTTTGTTGTTTTATTTCTTTTTGTTATGTTTGTATTTTAGCCAAATTTATTTTAGTTTTACATTGTTCTTTGTCTTGTTTTAGTATAATTGTTTCCTTTTATGTGTGTGGGACTTGGTTGGACATGTGTGTGTGTGTACATGTATTAATGAAAATTCCTCCGACTTGTAGGTTGTCCCCTTTAGCGCTGGTCTACAGCCACTGGCCTTCAGGAGGCAGCATGGGGTAGTCAGAGCACATGCCCGGGTGACAGGTCATGTAAAAGTGGTATCAGAGGGTGGTTGGTCCTTCCAAAAAAACTAGGAGTCTGTGTTTTGTTTTTAAGAATTAGTGTAATGTGTTGTGAGTCTGAATTTCAGATTCATGAAGTCCAGTGTTGGTGTGGCGATTGACATAACCATTAAATAGAAACATGAATAATTATTTTTGGCTCCAACCATAAAAACAATGATTTCATAAGTGTCCCATTTTGTTCATTTGAATAAAATTCATCTCACTAGGTATAACCTTGTGACTATGTTACACCTTGATCAATTTCATAATGCCTCTATGTGGATGACGAGACAACATCCCGATACGACTTAGTAAGGACAACCCACCTAGTGACGAGGTGTCCGTTTAGGGACCAGTTCTTGAGATGGACCCCTCAGATGTTGCCCCTGTTCTACCACCACCCGATGGTGAGAATATATTGTTGATGGTTCTGGAATATTATGTTTGTAGGCTTAGTGAACTACATGCATTTCGTTGATAGATACCACCATGGTTTAGGGGAGAGATGGACCCTCAGGTCACTGAGGACTGGCTAGAGGCTCTCACTCAGGTCGTCCTCTTACTAAGGACACCACATGACCATATAGAGATCTTGGAAATGAAAATTCTGTAGGGATCAGCAAGGAGGTGGTGGAGCTATACCACCCATATTCATGACGATGCGACCCTTACCTGGGAATACTTCAAGTAGCTTTTTTAGGATGAGTTTTTTTCTTTGACCCTGCGTTTTGAGCGCATTTAAGAGATGATTCACCTTCAATAGGGAAACATGATGGTAGCTATGTACCCATCAAGGATTACAAATCTATCTCCCTACTCCATATACATTGTATAAGACACTTTCATTAGGGCACAAGCCTTTGAGTAGGGATTCAGGTGGGATATCAAGGCATCATTGATGTCTCTCACCATCCCTACCCAGGCTGTGGTGCTAGAGTGAGACCTTATTGTAGAGAGATTCATGGTAGAGAAGATGCCACAAGAGGACCCCAATCGGTGGAGTCTTTAGTAGGTAGCAGACCACAGACACGTGGGCCGAATCGGGCCCGGTCTTTCAGAGTCCAACCCCAGTACTCATGGTTGGTAGTGCAGGGCTCCCATTCCAGAGGGAGATAGTAGGGACCTAGGAAGTGCTTTACATTTGGGGAGAAATGACTGCCTGACCTTCCATACGAATGGCCAGCATATGCTTGAGGGATCACTGTGGAAGAGGTAGTGGTTCGAGGGAGGAGTATTGCAGGGCAGTAGTCCTGGAAAAGACGATATCTAAGCAGCATGTGGTGGGAGATGGTTTGAGGTGTTACCGTCACTACCCTCAGGTGGTCCCCCCTGCCTTAGAGAGTAGGGGGGCAGGGGTGAGCTCAGCTCCTGGACGTAGAGGATTATGACCTTGGTGCACCAGAGATGAACTGTGGTATGATATTTTTCTTCTCCACTATAGCTGATGTTCTTATAGACACATGTTCTAGTGGATTCTTCCTCTCCATTGCTCTCGTTCGAGACTCAGAGGATCTGGTGGAGCAGCTGGAGTGATTCTTATGGCTAGATACTTCTACGGTAGAGGATTTGATGATTACACACTACTATCAACTGTGTGGTTTTACTCAATGAAGTGTGTGCTCTGTCTGGGATCTTCTAGTAGCCATTTTGAGGCCTTAAGATGTAATCTTGGTTATGGACTAGTTATCCATATTCCATGCTTAAATAGACAATTTATGGGTATAGTGTGGTGTGTAAATGGATATGGGACTAGGTTTTCCATCACATGTTAGAAGGAACACTTTAAGCACATGAGAAACGTTCTCAGAGGAGGCAGTAGTCGATTACTCAACTATTGGATAGCCTCACCATCGGTGAAGATGAGAGGGGTCCGATTTTTCTTATAGTGGTGGAAGAATATGGGGATTTTTTCATGAGAATGTTATGAGACTAACTCCTCCCATATAAGTAGACTATTTCATTGACTTATACCCCATCATGGAACTGATATCCACACTGGCATATCGGATGAGTCTCGTAGTGCTTCGCGAGCTGAGGGTACAACTAGAGGACTTGGAAGATTAGGGGTTGGTAAGGCCTATCATTTCACCATTGGCAGCCCTGATACTTTTTACAAAGATGGAAAATTGGATTTTGAGGTTGTGTGTGGACATTATACTCCGGAACTAGAAGACCATGAAGAACATATTCATGCTTCCACGAATCAATGACTTATTCGACCATTTGAAGGGGGAGAAGTGGTTCTCAAAGATAGATCTCATATCAGGGCATCACTGGCTTCGAGTATGAGACATGGTAAAAGAAAAGACAACCTCTAGGTGCTGGTACAACCACTATGTGTTCCTGGTGATTCCTTTTGGAATGAAAAAATCCCTAATAGTGTTCATGGTCCTCATGAACAGGATCTTCTAGCCCTACCATAACTAGTTCATCGTGGTCTTCATTTATGATATCTTAGTGTACTCAGCATCATAGGAGGAGCTTTCTACACACCTGTTGATAGTTCTGGATACTCTCTGAGAAAACCATCTTTATTGTAAGCTCTCGAAGATCCAATTATGGATTCAAGAGGTCCACTTTCTGGGAAACATCATATCAAAGGATAGAGTTTTATCATATCCATCAACGATAGAGGAATCTCTTTCTTGGGATCCACCCATGAGCATGACTAAGGTACAAAGCTTCTTGGGGTTGGCTGGTTACTATAAGAGGCTCATGCTCGACTTCTCCAATGTATCAGAACCCTTATTGTCTTTGAAATAGAATGGAAATTTCTTTGTGTGGATGGATAATTATTAGAAGTATTTTCAGGATCATAGGTTGAGACTGACTAGTGCCCCAATCATGAGACTACCCGAGGAGGGCGTTGGGTATGTAGTTTACTTTGACACATCAGGGACTGGACTTGGTTGTGTCCTGATGCAAGAGTGAGTGAAGATCACCTAAAGATAACTATAGATGAGGAAGCATGAGAAGTTAAACAAGACCCATGACCTAGAGTTAGCAGCAGTGGTCTTTTCCTTGATGATGTGGAAGAACTACTTGGTGGTTGAGAAGTTTGTAGTTTACTCTGACTATAAGATTCTCACATATATCTTCTCTAAAAAATATAAGAAGATGAGATAGTAATATCGGATAGAGTTCCTCTAGGATTATGACATTGAGATAGGTTATACTCCAAGGAAGGGGAATGTGGTGGCAGACACGCTAAGCAGGAAGACCAGATTTTATCTGCTGAGTGAGGCAACAAAGTAGTTAGCTGCCATATAGATATCCTTCATGGATGATGGTGGAGTTTCTTACCTTCAGACGATTACTGTTACTCCCCAACTCTTACAGTGATTCCAAGAGGCATAAATGGTGGATCTTGACATTGAGCCCTGATGTTCTTATTAATCCTAGGCATGGGCTCCTGATAGATTTTATAAATGAGGGGAGCACACCATCCATTTCATAGGGTTCATCACTGTACCAGTGATGTTCTGAGACAAGGTGTTTAGGGAGTTCCATAGATCCCCTTTGAAAGTACATCTTATAGTGTAAAATATTTACCAGGACATCTATCGTCAATAATGGTGGTCGGGGATGAAGAGGGAAGTGGCCAAAAACATTTCATGATTCCTCACATATCAGCAAGTGAAGGCTGAGCATTAGGCTCTAGCAGGATTGACCCATTCACTTAAGGAACTTTAGTGGAAATGGGATGGTATCTCGATGGAATTCGAGATGGGGTAACTACCTATGTCTAGAGGCCATGACTCTATTTGGGTGATGGTTGACCGACTCACCATGTTGGTTCACTTCCTACGAATATGAGAGAAGGGAATGGTAGATGGATTGGGACACCTCTATTTCCAAGAGATAGTGAGGATTCACGGTGTTCCTGAGAAGATCGTCTCATATTGTGATGCCCGCTTTACATCCCAAATGTGGAAGGGATTAAAGGAAGAGTTCGGGACACATCTATGTTTGAGCATAGCTTTTCATCCCCATATGGATGGTCAGACAGAGAAGACCATACAGACCCTGGGAGACATGCTTTTTTCTTTCTTATTTAACATTGGTCATAGTTTGGAGGACCACCTACCTTTGGTGGAGTTCTCATACAACAACAGATATTGCTCCACCATCGACATGGCACCATTTGAGGCCTTTTATGGAAGGATTTTCATATCTCCCATATGCTTGACAGACCCATGGGAGTCGGCACTCATGGGTATAGATATAGTATGAGATACCAACAAGGAGGTTAATATCATCTAGGAGAGGATGAGGAAAGAACAGAGAAGGAATAAGTCTTATGACGATAAGAGATGGAGACCCTTGGAGTTTGACGAGGGAGACTATGTGTTCCTTTGGGTCTCACCCCGATGATAGTTACAGAGTTTTGACCAGGGTGGAACACTATCTCTAAGGTTCACCAAATCCTTTAAAATCCTAATCAAAGTTCATGAGGTGGCGTACTACCAAGACCACCCCCACAGATGCACGAGGTGCATTATTTGTTCCACGTGTCGCAATTGCAATAGCACGTGCATGATCTATCACATGTCAATGACTGGGGAGAGCTAGACATTGATGATTGGGAGACGTTTTCGGAGTTCCCAGTGGAGATAGATAACCAACAGAAGAAGGTCCTATGTGGGTGGTCAATTCCTCTGGTGCGAGTTTGGTTGCAGCACATGAATCTCTAGGAGAGCACATGGGAGTAGGAGGTTCAAATTCATGCTTAGCAGCCACATATGTTGGATTTGTTTTTGTTTTTTCTTTCAGGGATGTAAAGAATTAAGGTGGGGAGAATGTAATTTCTTGAATCTTTTGTGTATTTTTTAATTATATTGAATTATTCTGAGACTGCACGCTCTAACGTCACGTGATTCAAAGGCCCAGAGAGCCTGAAATAAATTTTAGAACTTTTTTTAACGTATGTTCTGTAAATTCATGAGTAGTATTTAATATCTTTTGAACCGGTGCTCGAATTAAAAATATGAGGGAACTGTTGGATTTAGAATTCCGAGATTCGCCTAGAATGGACTTATCATTAGCTAGAAAGGGTCGAACATAAGAATTTTTTTTGAGAAAAATAATAAAATAAAAAGAAATGTTATTTTATATTATTTCTCATCTGTAGAGTGGCTGATGGTGACACTGCGTTGCGGTGATGAAGAAGCAAGGGGGTGAATTAATAAGGATCATTAGTGGCATGTATAAATAAGTGTAGCGATGCAATAAATTATGCATAAAAGCGATGTTGTTTCATAAATAAAAAAGTGTAATGATGCGACATCGCAGCGTAACTGAATCATTGTGATGTGATTTCATTTTTATTATCTAATTCATTGGTGGATGGATAATTAAAATTGGAGGATTATCTAACGAAACTCATATAAATTGATGAATAATGAATAACTCCAGTTGAGGTTCATCATCATCAACACAACCTCGAAGAACGGAGCCAAGAGTGATGATGTTGATGCCTTAAAATTTTGAGGATGAGACCTTTGTCATCAAATGTAAAGGAGGTAGGAGTTTGATTTTTATTTCATGGTTCTTCCCCACTCTTTTTTTAATATTATGAACATGGATAAACCCACAAATAGGATGATCCATGATTCATATGTTTATGAAAGATGGGGACTTTACATGGGTATTTAATTTTCAGGATCAAAACATGGCATGAAATGATTGAAATTCAATCCCCGAACAACCCCCTTGATTTAAACCTCTAATGCGGAGGGTTTGTGCCAACACAAACAAGTCTCAAGAACCTAAGCTCATGTGTTCATGGTGGAAAAATTATCGAAGTGGTAGAAATTCTATTCTGAGTCCTAAGAAAGGATAATGGAAACCTGGCAGGCTTGTAGGCATAGAAGGATCGACAAACGGACCACCGGAGCTACTCGGGTGGCCTGCTAAAGGTGCCACCGGCGTGGCACCACCAGTGATGGGTGACGGCAACCGACCCACACTAGTTACATTATGTGGGTGGAAATAACAAGTATCACCACATTAGTGGAGGTTTCCATCTCTCCCTGGCCGTGAAGGAGGACGACGGCGCACCTGTTGGCGTTCCGCGACGGTAGGAGGCTACATCCAACCATCAGCTGCAATAGAAGTCGAGGCACCATGCGGGTAGGGAATAGAGGGGATGACCCATTTAAGATCCTTATAGGGAGTTTCTGTCATGGTCCATCGATCACACCTAAAGGGTCATCATGTATGTGGGGCCAGTTCGAGACAGATGCGTCTTTGGTACCACATCCCGTCCCGGCGGCACATCGTCGGTGTCCCCCCCCAAGCATACTACGATAAGACTATCGGTTCATGCCCCTACCCAGCGGGTTGTACCCCTAGCCTAGTGGGCCAGGTCTGTTCCACGCCTAGAGGGTCGGACCCACACCAGAAAGATGGACTCGCTTGGGTTGGCTAGACCCATGCCGGTGGGATAGAACCACACTGGTTGCCCGAACCAACGCCCTTCGTGCCAGGCCGAACTAGACCGGGTCGCTGGGTGACCCGGTGGGATTAATCCATTCCCAAACTAGGCTAGGTCAAGAGAGGCCTATTAGGTATCTCTATTTTCCTAGGCTATACCAGAAGGACCTCAACCTATACCGGTTTAGTTTTAGTCCGTCTAAATGAACAGGGGTATGTGGGACCCCAGACTGGGTCGGTTAGGTCGGTCCAATCGGGTCTGACCTAGCCCCATCACAACCAGACCCCTGGTTACTAAAATTATATTATATTACCAATTGAACCTCTGATAGATTATACATTTGCGACCTTGGGTCCCACTTTATGAGGAAGATATTTTGGAATACATTCTTGTGACTTTCATTGACGTTGAAGTGAGACGAATGGATTGAGGAGTGGTTCTCTAAGGAATGCTACATACATAACCCTGCAGTTGGCTGAGACCCAAATAATACTCGACGACGGCCCAGTGGGAAGTGGCTCTGTGTGACCCGACATGCCCACATTGTAGAGAAAC
Source organism: Viscum album (assembly GCA_963277665.1). Classification (NCBI taxonomy): domain Eukaryota; kingdom Viridiplantae; phylum Streptophyta; class Magnoliopsida; order Santalales; family Viscaceae; genus Viscum; species Viscum album. Next base: position 962,489,630 of record OY728127.1, read on the forward strand.
ACTATGTGACCTCGCATACCCATGGTACTCGACAAGAGGAGTACATAAGTACATCCATGGTGGGATGACGATATGTGTGACCTCACATGTCCACGATGGGGAGAGGCTTTGTGTGACCCCACATACCCATGGTACTCAGCTGGGATAAGTTTCATAGTGGTCCATTGATAGTGGGTAGTGGCTCTATATGACCCTAAAGTCCTACTATACTTAATAGAGGATCATTTCTCCAACAGTAGTGGAGTTTGATGATATTATTGATGCTGTTACAATCACTACCCTATAATATACATGGTATGAGTTTTCATATGCATCGTGCGTTCCATTCAGAATTTTTGTGTGGTATTTCCCTTTTTTAGGGTCCCAAATGAGTATCATTATACTCACTACGGCATGGGCTTCACCAGCATGTGTTGTGTTTGGTGTAGATGATCAACGTTTCGACAGAGGAACTTCGTGGGATGAGGATGACGAACACTATGACGGTGGACTTGGTGTCCTAGGACTAGGGGGACCCAGTAGGACTAGGCATATAGGACACAATACTTCGTCATCCAATAGTTTCATTATTCTTACAATCAGGTGGGGTTTTCCGGGGATGGCCGGCAGAGCTCCATTTTGTACTTTGGTATTTCAGTTTTTTTATTAGGTTTCTATTTGGACCCACATGCTTTCAGTTTCACTTTTTACTCAATATTGTTTTTGTATACTTGTTTCATTTTTAGTGTGTGGGAATTGGTTGGGCATGAGTGTGTATAAAGGTATTTAGGCAAATACCTACCACTTGCTGGTTGACATCTTCGACGCTAGTCGCTAGCCCCTAGCCTTCGAGAGGCGATTTTGGGGAAGACATGACACATGCCTCGAGGGAATGGTCATGAAACATTATCATACTTTAAAAATTTTCAATTTATTTTAATGAAATTTCATTTTTTTTGAAATATGTATTTATTTATTATTAACAAAAAATAAAAATTTTCAACAAATTATCAAAAAATCAATCTACAATAATTTTTATATGACGATTCTAAAATATATGTTTATATAGTCATATAAATTTAACTAATGTAAAAATAATAATTTCTTTTTCACATAAAAAAAATAAAAATCAACCCTTTAAAAAAACATATATTTGAATAATATAAAAAAATTATTAACAATTATGTTTGTATTTAATAAGAAAAAAGTTTCTGACATAAAATTCATATATATCTAATTTTATAATTAATACTTTTCACACCCACAAATTCAATGGCTAGATTATAATGCGGTGATAGAATAATAATATTTTAAAGTTCATTTTTTCTCGATTTTTTTTGAAACATATGCTATCGAACATCATGTTATATTTGAAATCAAGAGGTGTTATATATACTATTGATAAATCATAAAAAATATATAATACAATTTAAAATTTATCCATTATTCTTACCGTGGTTAACTCCCAATTAGGGTATTTGCTTATGATCAGAAGGTCAACCATGTGGGATGCATATTGGTTATAATTTGATCAAATTTAATGTCATACAAGGAGATAATTTATCTTCCATTGATTTCAATGCTGATTGAGTATATTTTTCATATATCATATATTCTTATTTATATTACTTATATAAAAGGTATTAAAGTGATATTAAATCCACTCTGAGATGTATCTCTTAGTGTAACCCCAATTTTGGTAACTCGTGGATTGCACAGTTCCTTGATGATTATGAACTGAATTTCATCCCCTACATGTTGTTCCATGTATTAGAGGAATAAAGACATAAAATTGGTTTATCATGTTTCTAAATTGTAATTTTTACAATGAAAAATTTCATTATTTTGTTTTTGGAAGGATTTTTTTTGTATAATACATGAACCATATGGTTTAAATGGGAAAACATATAGTCATATATTCCAAAATTAAAGTGATGTTTCATTTTAATTGGTATGGATTAAAAAACATTATTTAGATATCCATCCAATCATTTTCCAAAACATAATTTCTATTAATTTATAATGATGACGTTCTGACAATATTATCCTACAACCATTATATTTACTCACTCCTACTATTTCATTGGGTACACTATTGTTTAGAAGTTTTTATAGATTATGATATTCAATTTTGATATAGATATATGTGATTTTATATCTTTTTGGGGTGATTTATAAATAGAAGATAATGATATATATTCATTATCCATAGGTGTAACAATGATACATTGGCTATGATTATATGTATTTATTTATGGATATTTTTAATTTTTGAATTATTATTTTTATACTATATTTGAATAAGATGATTGGAAAAAATATTGTACACTTTGATATGAGTTTGGATCATAATTTAATAATATTATTTGTATTTATGTCTTATATATTTCTTTTGAGGTAAATGATAACCCTCAATGGTATTCTGCAGCCCAAATATATTCAGGTAAATCATTATGAGTTATTTAACATAACTACATTATAAACTCAAGATAGGGTTCAAGACAAGTACAATTAATTTTAAAAACATATTCAATAATTTTAACAAAACCACGTAATCTATGAAATTAAATTAAAATATCATTGTTAATTTCATTAGTTGTATGGTATCATTATGAACACATTCTCATCATAATAAAAAAATTAGTTATATATAGAAGGTAAAATTTAATAATTTCAGAAGATAATATTCATAAAACATATATTTAATACATTGAGTCATGGATTATGTGAGTATTTATTTTTTATCACATTATTTCAATTAATAATTATTTCATATTTATAATTTGATAAAAACAATATTTATTGTATAATATTATCTAAATGGGTTAGACATAGATTTTTAAACATAGAATACAAAACAATATTGAGTAATAAGGATATCCAACCTAATTGGATTTTTTTAATTTTTTTAAAACACTGTAGAATTTAGTGGTAAAAAGTGTAAATAATAGTGAGAAAGATAAAAAAACTTGAAAACTGATTTTTATAATTTATATGAGTAGTAAAAAAATGAAAAATATATATTTTAAAATATAAAAAACATGATAATTAATTATAGATAATTTATTAAAAAATAAGAATTATAAATCAATAATTTTTAATGATTATCCTATATTAACCATGATATTTTTGATTGAATCATTTTTATTAGTTATGATATATCTTTGGAGACTCTTAGATAACAAATATTATTAACAAACATGTAAAATATTACTATAAAAATATTATAAATCTTCTAATTCAAAAGAATCAAGATGACATGTATTTATCAAAAACAAAACCTATTGGAAATGGTAGACACACGAAATATTCATGATAATGGTATCAAACCCATTGAATGTATTATTTATATAATTTTTCTTGGTAACTCTATATAGATAAAATATGTTGAAATTAATAAAAAAACATGATTTGGAAACAACAAAAACAATATAAACTATATGGAATATATTACATTTCAGAACACATTAATAATTTGAACTACATAGAAGATGAAATTAGTTATAGTAAAATCCTATAAAATGTAAAATATGAATATTTAAAAACATAATAAATTAATACTAAAAACCATAGGTGAAGAAATTATAGATCTATGAAAAAATAATGATTTTTTTGTGACATCACATCCTTGAAGAAACATACATTAATATTTTTACAAAATTTTCATTGTATTATTTTTTCATTTGATATTTATAGTAAATGTATCAAAAATAAAAATTTTATTAAATATATAAATTTAAAAATGAATCCAAAAAATAATAACTTCACATTAAAAAATTTTTAAAAAATATTATAAATAAATTCTATCTTCTCTATTTTGATTCTTTCAAAATGTTACTCAACTACCTCCCTAATATCCAACACCTCCATTATTTTATATTTCTTGAATATATAATTCAAAGTATAATAAAAAATAAAAATACTACTAAATTGATAATAAATTTAAAAATGTGTATATATGTAAAAATAGGAATTAAAATGATTTATTTTGACTTTAATGACAAATAATGAAATGTACGCCCAAATTTAATATTTAAATATACACTATTATTTGGTTTCATTGATTATTTATATACACCATATTGAATTTATTGTGTGTAAAAAATATATCAATGAGACATAAAAAATAAATATCACATGATAATGAAATCATAATGTTGATACTCTATTAATGTATATTGACAAATTTTTTTTGAAAAAACAGATGTTAAAATACCAATTTATAGGATTCTAATTGAAAGGGTTTCACATTCATTCACTGTAATAATTGTCTTTATTTAGAGATTTTTGTAATTATGATAAAAATTTTCAAATCAAACTACTAAATTATAAAGCGTAGTCTTCCAAATAATTTAAATTATATCCCTACATACATGATTTTATATAATTTCATATTTGATTCATTAATGACATTCTTGAAAATAATATATATATATAAGTTATAATAGATGAAATCATAAAATTACTGTAATTTATACTCATCCTTAATTCCTCTCAAAAACAAAATAAATCATGGGATGAGAATAGAAAATCTCATTGATGGATATAGAAATCAAAAAACCAATCCGTCCACTGAAAACATTAAAACCCATGGAAATTATTACTTTTTAATAATAACGTTGAGAATATCATATAAATCAAATGAATGAGTGAATATAAATTTTTTCTTGTACAAATCCATTATAACCAATATATATTAAAAAATCCCTTGAATTAAATATCAGTAACATTAAAAGCTAGAAACCATTTCCTTATAATAGAATCCTATGTCATTTAAAAGTATTTAAACATTCATCAACTAATTAAATGAAATTATTTTCCTAAAAACCCCTTATAAATACTGAGATTATTTACTTTGTGAATCATATTCAAAACCTTTTTCAAGTCATTTTTAAACTATGTTGGAATAATAGATTCATTGATCATTCCATAGGAGTATCCTACATGATTTTATCCCTTTTTTCAAGATTGATGATTAAATCATTACTCAAATCACTAGATATATAAACATTCTCCTCCAATATTCATGAGTTTTAGGAGTATTACCATTCATTATATATAATTCCAATATATAATATATGTAAAAAAACTTTTATCTTGAATATATAAATTTATAAAATAATAGAATAAACTTTTATACTATATAAAGAGAAAATTTATATTTTTCTATAAAATAATGAGGAATATATGTTTTTCTTAGTTAAATTTTTTGAATGAAAAATTTATACTAAAAGGAGAATAGTCTATTTTAAAAAAATTAAAAAATTATCAGGGTTGTTTGTAATGATTAATGGGAATTCTGGAATAAATTTCTTATCTCACAATATGTGTTACAAAATATTCCATTAAAAATTTATAAAAAGTAAAAATAAATCATTTGAAAAATTGTTAAAAGTATTTCTTTTTAATACATTATAAATAAAGTAAAAATGGTTAAAACTAAATTAATAAATAATGTAATGATAACAAAAACATTAGAGAAAAATTTTATGAGTCATTGATATAGATGTGAGAAAATAGGAAGAAAATATTTATATTTTTTAAATAATATTTTAATGAAAATATCATACCACGAGTCCTAACTCACTATTTATATTATTTTTCATAATAAATAATAAAAATATATTAATTATTTACATTATTAATCCCCTTTTCCAATCATTAAAATAATTATAATTTCTTTAATTTCACTAACTATATTTTTATATTTAATTTAAAATTTGATTATGTTCAAGTTGGATGTTTAATACACATTCAATATAAAAGTATGAAATTACATTATTAAAGTGACTATGTTTACAAATTCCATGGTTACATAATATAGAGAATATAATATAAGAGATGATTATAATTTTTATTAATTTAATTCTTTTTTAAAACCATCCATAAAATGGGGAATATAAAAAATGAAATTTATAGTATCATAGAGGTTGTTGATTGGTAGTACCAATGAGAGAAATTTTAATTTTCATAAAATAATGAGGTAAGATAAAATAATGAAGGATTACCAATATAGAATCATATTTTTCTTATAATTATCATATTCATTATCTATCTCCATCCTCATTATAGAGATGTATTTATTAAATATATTTCGACTTATTTTATTAAATAATAGATAATATCCATCCTTGAAATGTGGTGATGAAAAATGAAAAACATTGCTACATGGATGTGGTTGTCTTCTTGAACACACATGTGATTTTTTATTTCACATTTGATATAAAATAGATAGAAAATGGATCGTAATTTTAATATAATATATTGTCAGTTTATTTATGATACTTATTATATAATATTACAATATAAATAAATTGTTTCAAGGAGATAGAAGAAAAATAAATATGAAAACACCTAGATAATATTTATAGATATTAATTGTCAAAAATATTTATATTACACATTATGCCTTCTTAGTGTAGACCTTTAGATAGAGAAGGACCTATACCATATATTTATATGGAATTTGAATATTTTTAGTATATTTTAAATTATTTAAATGGATAAAATTGTGTGATTAATTCAATATAAGAGGTTTAATTTCATAGGTCATGGGAGTGAACTCACATAATTATTCAATGATTAAGAATATTATCAAGAAAATCTCCTATTAATGTGTTCCTCAATTAATTAAAAATAAATTATAGTGTAAAAAATTATAAATAAAATCATTCAATATGATTATTGATAATATATTGTGACCATATAACCTAGTTTTAACGTTAATTATAATGTTTTCCACTTCATCGTGGTTGAAATTTTTAACAAGGTTAGTATTTAATTTTAATTAAAATAAAATACAAGTAAGTAAAAAATTTTAACCCCCTGATTCCACAATTTAAATTTAGTTTTGGTGATTTAATTTAGAACATTTGAAAAAATTAATTTTCATATAAGAAAGGAAAAAATATAATATTTTTTTTAATAAACCATTTTATTATTGAAATTCCTTTTACAAAAAAATAATTCTTGACATTAATTCCAAACACAATATTTGTTTTAAATTTTTTAAAATAAGGAATATTTGATACTAAAATAAATTTAAACAAGAATATAACTTTTTAATTATTTCAATAAAAAATGAAAAATAATTAAGCAATAAATATTTTCAATTTTCCAAATAAAAAATCATTCATTTGAAAAAAAAATTAAGTAATTGCATTAAAATTTAATAAATTGAGGAAAAACATTTATATCTATTTTATCATTATAAAATTATAAAATTTATAAATTAATAATTTCAAAAAGGGTATAATATATGGATACCAATTCAGTTTTCATAATACAATTTTTTTTGGATGAAAAATTACAAAAAATTATTATATTGAGTATCGCACTATAAAATCAAATCTAGAAAATTTATTAACACATGACATTTAATTATTATTAAAATTAAATTTTTTGTTATATTTTACAACTTATGAAATTGTGTGATAAATATTTTATTCATTTATAAATATGATGGTTTATATTTTATTAATAACATTATCAAATTTTAGCATTGATTCCTCAATTATAATGTTTTCCCCAAAAAATCATTATTTATTGAAATAATTTTCATCACCTACCCTTTATTTTTATGAATCGTAATTGGATTTTCCCCATAATTATGACACTTCTCTTACATTACCAAATCATGGGCCAAAATATTAAAGGCATCATGTACATATTCCATAATAATGAATCTTATAACAAAACATTCACCTAAGGTCAACTCAAAGGTAGTGATACTCAATATGAAATTGATCCTTGTTTTTATAGATTTTCATGTGGTGTTATAATAAATGTCCAAAACCTTCCATTTTTTCCATAAACATGTATCCCATAAAATATATATATTTAAAAAAATACATGATCATCTACCATAATTAAATGACATTTCCTTATTATATATATACCTTCTATATCTAATTATAGATTATATAATTTGTTTTGAAATAAAAATTAACTTCCCCAAAAATAATTCATCTAAATTTTTCACCAATAAATTATTTTCATTGAAATCATAAGAATGTTCTTGACATTGAAAATACCTTCAAAATAATACCCCAAAAAGATTATATATGTTTAACATAATGAAAATTTTTATTATAAAAAAATTAAACAATGGAAATATTATGATTCCAAATTCCTTGGTAATTTAATGAGAAAGATCAATGAATTTACTCTATTATATTAACCATTTCCACTAAATATATTTTACATTAATGATATAATGTCACGATAAATCAAATTTAGTACCCAATGACATCTAATGTCTGTTACAAAAATTTCAGAAAAAACCTATGGTCAAGAAAAAATATAAAATCATAATAGAATCCATTCAATTGGACTACCCATTTAAATTGATTTATAAAATTTGAATCTAATGATAAAAAATTTCATATAGGTGGTGAATTTATATATTCAGTCAATTTATCAATAAAATTATATGTCCAGTTATTAACTCTATATTCCTATGATAATCCCACCATCTAATCTACGGATATATTCCTCAATTTAAATTCAGGAAAGGGAAAATACTAAAATTTCCATTTCAATAGTTATAATTTATCTTTATCCTATTGACTATTAAATCATTTCATAGTAAATTTAGCAATGTATTTATTTATTACTCCAAACCAATGATATTTATGATGGCCTGAACAGTTATTCCTTATATTTACTTGAACATAAAATATAGAGCTATGTAATTGAGAAAATAATATCTTCTTTAATCAGGAAACACATGGAACACAAAACCACTTTCAAAATATCAAATCTACATCATTTTCAGTGTTATGTTCAAGAAACTTATCCTTCCTGGACAATTATAAATCTTATTAAAAATAAATATATTCCTTCTATATATGATAAATTATTTCTCTCAATGATTACACTCCTGACATCTATACTTGAAGAGAGATTTAGTTACTATAAGAATAATTGATGGGCCCTCATTCATAAATTCATCAACCGAAAAAACATTTACCCTAAATATAATGAAAAATTATACACTTTATTTTCTACTAAATTCATCGACTATATTTATTTATTTTTCAAGATGATAGTGAATCATGAAATAATAAACTTTTATTAGATTAAAGAATATACTTTAAATCATGTTCAACTATTTTTTTAGGAAATATATATACATTAATATTATATGTTCAATATATATTTCATAGTTCTCTATATATAAATTATGATTATATATTTTTATTGAAATACACATGGATTACCATTCAATGTCATGTGTTGGATAATTCATCACATTTTGGATTAATTTTATGGATCCATATGAAATAACATGATCATTCTCTATAAAGACACATAGAATCCCCTTTAATGAAGCATATATATAAATAAACAATTCAGAATATATAATTGGTAATGATAACACAGTAGAATAAAAAAATCATCATTTTTAATTCTGACAATTATTCAACATGCCCATTTTTCTAGATTAATTTAACACATTATCTGGATGAAATTGTTAGCAGTATTAACAAAACAATTTATTTAATAGATCATCCTAGTAGAATTCCAGTCCAATAAAATGTTGAATCTCGATGATTTTTTTTTGTTATGGACCATATATCTGAAAATTATTTTACCTTGATGTAAAATTATCCAATCATGAGAAATAATATTCTAATTGAATGATTACATTTTAAAAAAAGCACATTTTATAAATTTTATAGGAACTTTTTTTCATTCATTTTCCTTATATACTCATTAATTATTTCCAATCATCATCATAATATATAGTTTATACAAGAATATGATTAGTAAAAAAATTCAAATTTATGCAAACAATCATAGAAAATATTATTCCTATGACCCATAAATAAAGAAGTTTAATTATATAAAATAAATTTTATAAACATAAACACATACCTCCCCTACATATTATGAAACATCATATTTAGAAATTCATCCTCCATCTATTTCAGGTGAGGATACTTGGACCTACGATTAACAATTTAAAAATATTTATCTTCCTAGAGAAGAAAAAACTAGTAATGAATGTGATGAAGAAAATAAATATTCATAATAGTGATTTTATTATGTTCCCCCTAATAAATTAAAAAACTAATTATCTATAATACCCCTAAAATTTTTCTAAAAAGAAAACTAATTTTGATAAATTTTTTTTAAATTACACACAAAGTATTATATTTAATGAATTATAGTATAAAAACAATGTTATTATAATATATCATAGACATTGGATTGGAGGGCTAGAATATGAGTAATAATATTTTGAAATATATTAATAATGTTGTTACTCGATAAAAATTAATTGAGTAATTCAATGGAAATAAACACTCAATTTTTAGTGAATTTATTTTATACATTAAAAAATAATTACCCATAAAAAATTATTTCATTGAATTTTTTGCATGGAAAGAATAATTAATTTCTTCTAAAATTATTTATTGGATTTAATAAATTGGAAATTATTTTTTAAGTCACTATATGAATTTAACGCTTATTGAAATTGGAAAACTTATAATAAATGACTAAAATTTTAGTGAATAGTGAAAAACAAAATTTTGAAATACCCTCAAATACATTATTTACATTAGTTAATTTAGAAGTATATTAATTTTATTTATTTTTTCATAAAAATACTTAAGATCAATTTGATTTAGATAATTCTACATAATTCCAATTCAATCTGTAATATTATTTATTTTGATAAAAATTATCTCATATTCCAAAAAATGAAATTATATAAATTTTTTCATTGTGTTTTATGAATATATATGAAAATTGACTTCATAAATTCAATGGATACAATATTTTGATTATGGATTTTCAAATTCGGTAAAATGTTCAATTCTTATGTTGGTCATTATGATTACTAATCTTGTTAAATATTTTTCACCCACATAAGGGAAAAAGGGTAAGAGGGTAAATCCTATGATACATTTACTAAATATTAATCAATGAATTTAGTTTTTTTAAATGAGAAAATTTTAAAATATCCATAAAAGTTGATAATATAGTTAATTTTGGTGTTATTTTCAATTAATAAAAATAATTACATTATTTTATGTAATGAATATTCAAAACACTTGGTATATTACATTGAATTTAATTTATATATTCACATAGGGATAAGAGTATCATAAAAATGAATATTAATTTTATTGTTTAACATCATAATATTGTTTGTAACTTATGTTTTTGATATTTTTAGAAATTTTATAATCAGTTTACATGATTACATAATGCTGACACAGTTCTTATTCATGTAGTATAAAAATGAAACTTTATGATTCTAAAAACATCAAATGTAATATTTTTTTGGATTAAATATTTTTTTAAATGATTTTTAATGTTTATAAAAATGTATAATCAACTGTTAAATTGTATATATTTTAATTAAATTTTTATCTTTATGACATTATATAAATATTAAATAAAAAATATACATGAATTCATATATGGAATTTTATGAAAAATATGACTTTATAAAATTATATAAATGAATTAAAAATATTTAATGATGGAAATTAGGATGGGAAATGGTCTTCAATGTCATACATTCACCATTTGGGATCCAATTGTTTCCTTATATATATAATTATTACCCATTAATACTGAAAATGTTTTTACACTGATTACTTTAGAAAAGTGTTTATTATGAGTTCATATAATATGAAAAGGGTTAAAATGACTAAAAACATTTATTAAGCCTCAATTTTTATTTTTTTCAGATTTATCCATATCAAAATTCTAAGGGACTTCATCCATGTAGATTGACCCATTTAGTGTATTCGAAGTCCATGGTGATTGAATGAGGATTAGTGGGGAAACACATGTGTTTGGATGCTTAAAGATGGAAACATTGGTAATTTATTTTATAATAATAGTTTTGTTTAATACGTTTTTAGGCAGTATATGATGGTTATAGTGTGATGGTTTTTACTTCTTTTGTTTCATTCATAGTGGAAATTACATTATAATAATGAATTTTACAACGTGATTTAAATGTAGGCCCTGTTGTTTGAGGTGATGTGTTATTTTAGTTAAACATTATTATATGATGTGATTATATTGAAAATGGATTGTTTAAACAAAAAATATCCACTTTTTATTTATTATATCACATATAGAAACTTGGTTTTTACCAAAATCTATGTATTATCTGTTAATATCCTTGGAGGCCATCAATGTTTCATCAGATGTATCAAGAGAAATTCAATGGGATTTCATTCATGGATTATCAAGCTTTATTCAAAACAATATTTTGGTAATTTCTCTATTGATATATTATATTTAGTAAATTTTAATCTTACCATATTGTTTATTACATTTGGAGTTTCCTCTCTATTTTCTTATGGTATTTTTGATGTTTTTTATGTAGTTATGGTGCGTTTTACTTGAAGGGGTGAATATTCTTCTTGGATAATTTTTCATGATCCACACGATTTTCCCATTCTTATGAAAATAAAAAATTAAAATTATGTATTAGGGGATTCATTTATTGTCATTTGTTTATGTGAAATATTAATATGTTAATTATTTAGACCTTTGTAACACAATAAAATTAGCCAAAAAATTATTTTACTAGAATAAATATAAAATTTGTTAGCATTTACATGTTGATGTTTTATAAAGTGATAACATCTTGCCTATTGATTTTATAGAAATTTTGGGGTAATGAACCATCCATGATCTTGTATTTAATCCACCTAAACTATCACATCACAATGTGGTGAAGAGATGTAAGAAAATGGGACCAAGTTTAGTATATAAAGAACATGAAAAAAAACAAGAGAATAGTGATGAAGAACACATTAATAATCCAAGAGACATAAAATCCATGTAAACATGTCTAAGTAAGAAACAATTTTCCAGATAAGACCAATAAGTCTCCATGTTACTAACCACAACCACCAAGATATCACTCTACAAAAGGAATGCAAGCCTATGAAGACACCATGCCACATGATTCCCATCACGTTATCTGAATCCTACAAAGAAAAATATACATACAATCAATGGAAATTGTATAGTGTGATCAAAATTCCTACTAGGATTCCACCATAGAATCTAGGAAATGTCTAATATCAATAATGAATCAATTAAATATTATGAAATGGTTTTACAAATAACCTTTATAAATCTAAACCATTTTTAAATCAAAATTTGGTTATCATAAAACCCATTCATATTAATGAGAAAACTATTTTTTCAATTACACATGATATGAATGTATGTATAACAAATTAAATGTAATTATAAAATATAATATAATCAGATAATAAAAAAACTGTGAAATGCTATTTCTTGTGAATGTAGTAGATACAATAACAACGACATAGTCAATCAACTGGTTATCCAAAAATAATTGAAAAAGAACATTAATTGGGCTCTAAAACATAGTTATATGTAAAAGAAATAATAATAATTTCCCATTCCAGACTATTGTTGGATCTATCTAGAATAACCTTCAATGGAATGAGACAATCTAATGTGAAATAAAAATTATTGTGGCATTATACAGAGTAGAAGTGACATGTTTATTCCTATGTCATACATGGTTACCCAATTCACTATGATGGTCCCAAACTATTTGAAATCATGATAAAAATTTATAAAATATTTTCAAATAAAAATTTTCTCTCTTAAATTCTCGAAGACCCAATTGTAAACAAAAACAACAATTCAATAATTTTATCAAATACATAGTTTTCCCAACCAATTTTAAATGCAACAGCCATTATTAAAAACATTATTTCATTCGCAAAAATCAATTATTGTTACAAAAAAATCACTTATATGAGTAAACCAATGTAATTTATTATAAAAATATTAAATACATAAAATTATCCCTTTATATATACTCATATACATAGTGAATGTAGGTAAGACTAAATTCTGTTAATAAAATATACTGTGAGAGAGTATATGAAGTCCTCACTATCCTCGGTCCATATAAAAAATTTCATTCCAATGTTGTAAGCCTATGATATGGAAGAAAAAGGACCCTGGGATCCACATAATTGTTGTAGTAGATATATAGTTAGGATATAAGAAGAAAAGGAAAACCCTGATCAAGAGAAAAACTTTCCTTAAAGAGATCTAAATGAAATGAATGGAAATATTCATGAATAACCTAGAAGAAAACTATCAAGAACTGGTGAGGACATTATTCAATACAAAATGATATTATAGTGTGATTTGGCATAAAATTTCAATAAGGGATCACAAACATTTACTTTGGTATATCTTCTTCTTAGTAACTCAATGGGTGGTAAATTGACTGAAGAACAACAGTTTAAAACTAATGACCCATCCAAGATAATAAAAGAGATCATAAATCCTAGGAAAGGAATATTTTTTTAAATTGTGGTCACCTAATTCACCTTTATATAATCAATGAAATGTATTAGACACATTACTTCATTCAAAACATGGAGGACTTCAAATGCCCATAGTGACATGCTAAGAAGAATAAATCTCAGAGACTCTTCTTTCGCAAGATAGAATATAAGATCCATCAACTAATCAGGTGTCATAAGATATGATCGAAATGATATAAGAATTATACTAGGGAGTAGGTAAATGGTAAATTAAACATCCATTTGTGGCAGAAAACATGAAAAATCATATAGAAATATCATGGGGTATGTACAAACTGCTTTGTGATATGGAATACCTAATCCAGGGATATTAAAATATTGAAAAAAATATAATAATTATTATGATACTACACCTCCATATAGAATAACAGGACTAAACTATACCAATATAGTGTTCCAAATGACCTGAATTCATGAGTGACCCTATTGAAAGATAAAAATTGATCTATATAATGATAAGAGTCTATCTAGTCCATAGCACTGATCTTCCAATCCATGAAAAAGATAAATTTGAACATGTCCTGATAAATAACTATAAAACCCCACCCCATATCAAGTACAGTTATCATCACCTAGTGTGTGAGACATATAAAAACAGTCTCAGAACAATATCCCGATGTTTAAGATTGATATAAGATGAATGAAAAAAGATGTGAATTCAATCACAAAACAAAAACTAACATTGAATATGTAAAATAAAGAGAATAAACCTATTTAAAACAAATATATTAACATATAGGATGACATAAAACCCAAATAACTATAAATTTATTGAATTTCTATAGATTCATCAAGTATATACTCTGACACATAAATAAATCTTGTCGAATATCCTTACTAATACATTTTTTCATCATTGAAATCCCCATTGTTCAGAGGATAAGACCCAACACCCTTGGACACAAAGATATGATTTATTGAAACCATGATGCGAGTGGATCTATAATTATTCTCATGGGACATGATTTTACAACAATTACATCATATAACCAATTAGTCTGCAATGATGTAAATTTTAAGGAGTTTCCAGAAATTTCTATTTGGTTTGACTAGAACTTCCACATTAGTAGAATACAAAATAATTTTTTTTTTCTAACAAAGAGACTAAATTAGTCCTTAATAAATCTTAAAAAACATAAACTTACTCATCTAGAAATAAAACACACCCTAGTTGATAGATATAACAACTAATGCTCCACCAAGACCACTCATTCTAGTTATGAATTCCACTACCAATTATTCTTAGTTGAATACATCCCCCATGTTCATAATTAATATGATAGTTACCATGGAATAATTATCATTCCCCAATACATATTTGAACCTTCATATTCTATTAAATTTAGAAGAAACTCATGACCATTTTTGGAAAATTAGGAATCTTCATATCAATCTAGGAGTATTTCGTATCATTGAATGGGATTACATGTTCAATCTGAAAAACTCTAGGAACATAATAGTGAAAATATGGGTTAGGCTACATAGACTCAACTGTTATTTCTAGAATCAAATTATTTTGAACGAAATTGCCTCCTGTATAGGTACCCCTCTCAAAATTGATCAAGGAACCCTCAAATTCTGAAATTATATTAAATTATGGGGTTATGGTGGAGGTAGAAATTACTGATAAGATCCCAGAGGTCATCCTTTGTAATGAAAATGTCTTTAGAATTGACGTCTGAACTGAATTTTAATGCATGCATCCTTATTGCAAGATTTTAAAAATTGTAGGACACTCTTTGCTAAAATCTAGGATTGTTTAGAGTCAAGTATCTCAACCTACTGAATAAGGTTGGATGGAAGTTTTAAGGCACAAAAATAAGTCTCTTCCTGTTGGTATTCTGCAGGCCTCAAAGAAAAAATCATAAGTCTGTGTGAAGAAGCCAATATTTTTGGGAGAAATCTAAGACAAAACATGGGAGGATTTGGTGTAAGGTGAGGAGAACTTAGATGTTGATCAGTATATTTTAGTAGATATTGAACAACATGTTTTGGATTCTTGTATACAGGCTCATGTGGATCCTTTATATCAAATTAATTTTGATAATTCTAGATGTTTTCCCTCTCATGAGTACCCTCCCAATGGTGGTCTCAAGTGGGAAACACTGGATAATAAAGATGTCTCTGCCCTGCAACACGTGTCTTCTGAATCTCCGAATTGTTATGTCAAATCATATGGTGGTGACTCGGTGTGTGAGACACAGGGGCATGGAAAATACATTACTACGATGACTGGTCACAAAGTTGTAGTAGGAATATCCTCCAAGGGTACTTATACTCCAACACTTCCGGATGAGAATTCAGGTATTTCTACTCTCAATAATTTAAATATTGCTATAAATAATGAATATAATATGGACACTCTCATGTCACAGAGGAAAGGAACTACCATTTTTTGGCTTCCCTAAATGAGAATTCTAGTGGGGCTCATCAAACGGTATTTTCCCTAGTTAATGAACCTATAATAGAAGAAAACACATAGAACTCTCCCAAAAAGGGCTTTGTCACTAGTAGAGATCCCAAAAAGCAAAAATCAGATGGAGATAAACTAGAATTGGAAGTGGGCTCACATCCTCCTAGAAAAAATATGTTACCCATGCAGTTAACCCCTCTATTGATTGAAGAGTTGACCACATTGACCAATATGTGGTTGTGGAAACACCTAAAAAAATTAGACTACTCATATTATAGGTGATGCGAATAAAAAAAATGTTTCGTATATGAGAAAACTTGTTTAGAGGACCAGTCGGCCTTCTAACCAAAATGTTAGAAGATCACAAATGAGGAAGGGATCAGGTGGATCTAAAAAGAAAAAAGGGGGGTTCTAGCCCTAAGAACATGTTTTAATGGATTTCCTTTTTTGGAACCGTCAGGGCATTGTGAGCCCTGAAACTTCTTCTCTACTTAAAATATTTCTTTTGACTCATAAAACTAAATTTTTTTCTATATCTAATCCAAAAAACAAATTTTATTTGATGTTTAGACATCTGTGTGATTATGGTTATAATTTTCTAGGTTCCTTCAAATCTGGGTCATCAGTTGAATCTCTTTGGATTTTTTATCACGACTCTTTTCATAATGTTAGTGCTTTAAATTCCACTAAAAAAAATGTTTGCATGTAAATATTTTCTTGAATGAATGCTTTTCTTTTGTACTATGATCTATGTTAAGAATAGATATCAGGACAGTAGGACCCTCTGGAAAGAATTTGTTGATTTATCTAACATAATACATGATCCTTATATTGTGTTAGGATATTTCAATGATATTAATACCTATAGTGAGAAATTTCCTTTCATTAACTAGAATTTCCTCGAAAGAATTTAGAGTTTCTATTGAAGATTGCAAAATTTTATATTTTAATCTCATTTGTGCTAAGTACGCAAGGTATAAAAGATAATACAATAGGTTTGTTGCTAGAAAACTAGATAAGGCCCTCACTAATACTCAAGATCTAGGATATTGGGACACCATTTCCTATATCACCTTTCCCAAACATCATTCTGATCATCACCCCATCCATGTCAGCCTCACCTTTAAAAAGATGAAATCCACTCTACCTTTCAGATTTAACAATGCTTGGTCTTCTGATTTGGATTGTTCTATCGTTATAAAAAATTCTTGGGATTTCCTGAACCATTAGAAAGAGTGTTTTTCCTGTATTACTAAGTTAAATCACCTCAAAAAGTTTCTTAATGGATGGTCCAACACTGAATACATTCAAATGAAAAAAAGACATTTCAATCCTTGAGAATGGACTTTCCCAACATTAGAAAAACTCTACTTTCTCTGGTTTTTCTACTGACCATCAAGATGAAATCAACACCGCTCTAATATTTAATCCACTCATTTTCCTAAAAGACAATATTCGTATTTAAATGTTCAAAGAAAAATGGATATCAGATGGTGATAGAAACACTAATCATTATAACTCTCTTCAAATAATAAAGAATGTTTGTCATCCTATTTCCTTCCTAAGAGACAATGACACCCTCATTGACTCATAAGAGGCTATTTCTATTCATGTGGTCAACTAATTTGATAATATTTTCAATGGACCCAATATTAATAAGGACCTTCTTCCCAAGGTCACTCTGATCTTGGTGAATGAGGAATAAAATCTATCTCATTTAAGAATCCCAATTGACCAAGAAGTCAAAGACATCGCATTCACCCTTAATCCTAATAGTTCCCGAGGACATGATGGTTTTAATAATGGCTTTTCTCAACATCATTGGGAAATTATTCACTTAGATGTATGAAAAATTGTTAAATCAATTTTTACAATGGCGTTATCCCTTATGGGATTAATGCTCAATTACTTAACATAATTCCCAAAGTGGCCAATGCTTCTGAAATCCAGCTCTTCCGGATCATTTCCCCTATTATCTCTCACTATAAAATAATCAAAAAACTTCTTGCCGATAGAATTTCTACTCTATGCCATAAAATTATTTCATCGAATTAATTTTTTTTATAGAGGGAAGAACCGTACAAGATTTCATTTTCCTTGCCTCAAAATGGACCAACACACTGTAAAATGCTAACTGAGAAGGAATTTTTTCCATTAAACAAGATATTAGGAAATCCTTTGATACCATTGACTGGAGATTTATCTTCAAGTTTTTTCATGCCTTTTGTTACAATTAAATTTTCATTAGTAGGATTAATTCCATATTCAATTTGGCCTCTATTAACATTATTTTAAATGTATATCCAAATGGATATTTTAAAAGCACAAAGGGTTTTAAGAAAGGTGATCCACTATCTATATTCCTATTTTATATAGTGAAATATTACATTAGTAGGCTTCTCACTAGCCTTGTTTCTCAAAAAAAATATAATCCCTTTCAGGCTGGTATAAACTTATGTGTGCATACACATCTATTTATACTGATGACATGATTATTTTCTTACAAGGTGATAAAATAGATATAGAAGATCTTATAAATTCCACGAATAATTATGAAGAGCTCTCTGGTCAATCTGTAAGCTGTAGTAAACCTTTTTTTTATTTGGAAAAAAATTCCCTCATAATAGAAAAAAATGAAATTCTCAATTTCCTCAATATCAAAGAAGGATCCTTCCCCTTCCACTACCTTGGGGTTTCTATTTTTTGGGGAAGTCATAAACAATATTATTTTCCACCATTTTTAATTATGTGGTCAACCGGCAATCCTCTAGGAAGTGTAAATCTTCCTCCATGGTGGGAAGGTTTTTTTTGCTGAAATCTACTTTGTGTCGAAATTGTTCTAATTTCTAATGATTTTTAAATGTCCCAATGGTATTCTCAAAAAAATAAATGATTAAATAAAAAAAATAGAGTGGAAGTACTCTTGAGAGAAATCGTCTGAACATTCCCTGGGCTACTTGTTGTTAACTGTTAGATAAATGTGGTATTGGTATAAAAAACCTTCAGCACTTTAACGATTTCGTTCATGATAGGAACACATGGAGATTGATTAATAAAAACTCTGACTCCATTTCTTTTCATAGAAAAATATTCACAGACAAACTTATTAAAGGCAATTTGAACTATATCCAATCTTCTATCTCACCCTACATTAAAAAATCTTTTTCCAACATTATGGTGAACTCTAAATGGATGGTTTGTGAGGATTTTTCAATGAAAATCAAGATGGATAATTAGACTATTGTACCTCTAATTTCCATGTTCTCTCCTAACTCCTCCCCGGTGAACACTAATTGTACTATAAAGGATATTATGCATTCTGGTAGCTTCAACCAGCCTGAAAACCTCATGCATATTTTTTAAAATTACTCCTATGATAATGATGATTAATTTCTTATATGGGATCCTTCTCAAAATGTGGTTCTTGACTCAAATTTGTTTTATAATCACTATCTCTAAAGTCTCGGGATCATCTTTATTTGGTTAAAATAGTTTGATAAGCCCTGGATTAAGTCATCAATACTCCATCTTGTTTGGCGTATTTCTCACAACCATGTTCCCACTAGGGTTTGTCTTCAATATTTTGGAATCCAACGTTGTTATAAGTACCATTTTCCCCCAGTATAGATAAGATGATAGCAATCTATTTTTGTCTTATTCAATGGCATCCGTGCTTTGGAATTATATTACTAACTTCTTTGGCTACAAATGGTCACACTCTAACTCTATTAGTGATCAATTAAAACATTATGTGAAGCTGGACACTTCAAAATAAATCAAAAATCTCTTCTTAGAGGTCGTTTTGGAGCTCCTCCATGTGACATAGTTTTTTAGAAATGCCATTATCCACTAAAATTACACAATAAATCTAAATCTTGGTTGGATGTGAATTATAATTGCCATATGAATGCCGGTTTGATACAGAAATCTTTTTGTGACAACTCTATTGGTGATTTAGAGATCCTTCGTTGTATTTGAGTTGATGGTATCTACAGGAAACAGAGGTGCACCGTTGAAGTATTCTAGAAAACTCCACTTCTAGGATGGATTAAATTGAATGTTGATGAAGCTTCTAAAGAAAATATGGGACCTGCTGCTTGTGGTGCTATCATCAGATATTTTTTTGGGTAGTTCCATGGATTCTTCTTTAGCAGTTGCGGTACAGCCTCATCCTTGCAAGATGAAATGATGGATGTGATTCATGCTATGGGTTTCATCATGAAAAAGGGCTGGAACAACATCTGGATTGAGAGTGAATCGACCATCATTGTCCAGGATATTTGGAACAGAGTAGTCCATCTCGCTTGTCCTCTCACTAACCTCTGGATGATATGCCTTGATTTTCTTCTGGAGATTAACTACATTTTCACACACACCTTTAGTGAAGTGAACAAGTTTTCATATTGTCTTGCTAACATGGGTATCGGCCAAAAAATTACCTGGAAGGAGGATCTTCCAGTTGTGCTCCTCCGTTTTTATGAAATTTATTGCAATAAAATCCCTTATTTCTAAATCATGTATATTCTTTTTATTTAATAAATTGTGTCTTGTTATTTGACTAAGACACCACCTTTTCAAAAAAAACAAACTCTATTAAAATTAGAATTGTACGATAGTTTAATATAAAATGTAAACGGGAAAAATAAACATCAAACCATAAAACACGTCATATCTTGAAAACAAAATGGGAAAAAAATTCGATAGAGAATGATTCCTAATCTTTAATCCCTAAGCACCGTTTGGGTTCAAATAATACCAAGTATCCTAATGATCTTCCAACTAAAAATCATAATTGTATGTCATCTTCATAAAAAATGAAACATTCAATAAAATCTAATGTATGAATGAGTATATAAAACCCCACTATGAGGCCTCGAAAACTAATGAGGGTTATATAGAATATAGGATAAAAGTAGTCAGATCATCGCAATAAAGGAATGTCAATCAATATATGAGACATCAACCATAAGGAAAACCTTAGATATGATCAACCATATGTGAAAATGAGAGATAAAGGGGATATCAATATCCACATTCTAGCTATGAATAATTATTCTTCCAATAGTTCCAATGGTCCATCATTGATTCCCAGTATCTCACATTACTATCCAGAGAAATAATCATGTGGTGACACTCCTCACCAATGCACCGCAATGTTAAGGGAATAGAATATATTGGTTGACATCCCATACACTAGTATAAAATAATATTCCAATAAATAGATAGTGGACCCATTCCCTGTCAAAGTTAAAGGGTTACACTCTCTTTATATATGAATCATGCCATAATATAGAAGGTGGGTTCTAGTATAAGGATAGATGACCTCTCCCTTAATACATTAGTACACTTCTACTATGTGGATAGAGGACTTGTTCCCTCTTATAGCAGTAGGGTTCCACTCTTTGGGTAGAAGACCCTATTCCCTGATATAATTAGAGGGTTCCACTCTATGGATAAAGGAACCCTTCTCTTATTCAACAAGAGGCTTACACTATGTGGATAAGATAATCACACCGTAGTCCTCCAAGGGTACCACTCTATCAATAGAGGACCCACAAAATTTTCTAACTTGGGGTGCCACTCTATGATACTCTTTTCTGATCATTATTTTCATCAATAATTTTCTAAAAAAATTACAACATTAAAATGTCATACCCTATATCAAAATATGCTACAATGTCTAACATCATGTTTACGTAGAAAAAATATGGATATCCTACTCACAGGATAAAATCCATGACAAAATGAATGAGGTAGAAGAGGTAGAATATTCTCTAGAAGTAAGTGGAATGTAAGCAGTCTATATGACATGTGGGTCTGGTCCTATGTGTTAAAATTTCCTCAATGTCACATGGATTTAATTCCATATACCAATGCAGAACATTTAATGTTTCTACATGACCTGTCTCAACCAAAATATTGACAAATGAACAAGGCTCTTTATTGGCCAGGTGAGGTAAAATTTCAAACCACTAATCTTCCATTATAATCATCCTTGAATGTCCAAAAAATCACACCACCATGATCCTCCTATAAAAGCATATAGGATAGGTTATTGATATTCCAAAATTGGACACTCGGTGAACAAAAACACATTTCACCCCATCATGCTGAATCTACATTTTTTTGGTGAAACCAAGAGTCTAAAAAATACTGGATATTTTTTTTAGATATCTCGATCAACATTTGGCTTGCTATTCCAATGTTTGTTCATCATTGTGCCACCATTTGAAAAATATATTCTGGATACTAAATAATTTAATAATAATAATAAAATATTATTATTATTATTATTGGGTGCTTCATGAAAATGGTCCATGATCTCGAATTAAATCTCCCACATTGGTCATTATATTATAGTCTTAAATTCAGGGCCATGATGCCACTAATAGCTCACCAATAAGATGTTGCATGAAAATTTTATAACTAATTATAGATTTTACAAACCAAAATAAATAATTAAAATATTTTATATTATTATTATATTCTATTATTTGAAACCAAATTATACAATGAAATCATACATTCTCGACCTCCATTTCGTGCCCACCACCTCCTTTTGGAAGATTTCACGTTTTCATTAAATCATTATTATAATTATTATATTCTAAAATTAATTTTATAATTTTTAATCATTCATAGGAATTTAAGAGTCCCCATTTACATTCCCAACACTGCCCCTTAGATTAAATTTTCCATTTTATTTAAAATATTAAATTCTTAAAATTTTATTATATTTGTTCTTTTCCCCGAAAAAATTATTATTATAAAAAGTAATAAATCATCTAATTATTATTAAAAATAATAAAAAAACTATTCCCATTAATCAGCTCCAAATCACTATATACAGGGCCTCCTCTATTTGACCATGTACATGGCCTATGCATTGAACTGATCTAATCACACCCCACATCATCTTAGATCATCATTTGAAAAACTGGGATCACTAATCTGATCCACAACACCTGAAATCGACCACCATTCTTATCGTATCCTCATCACATCCTTGATAATGAAACCACACACATGGTACTAATATGATTCATAAAAACTAAAAATCATCAGTCATGAATGTTGTTTGTATGTCGTTCGTTCTCATCACCCCTCTAGAACAACAAAATCAACCAATTATTGGAATAATGAAATGACCAGTTATTTTTTATTAATTGAAGATAAAATCAATTAAAATTATTTTTAATAATAATTATGGAAATATAAAATGATGATCAATACCATGATTATTGATTGGTCCTTGGTGAAGAATGCATCTAATATCAATGAAACTGAAGTGTTCGTCATTCCATGTCTATATTTCAATGAAGGATGCTCTCATATTCCTCTTATATCTTGAAAGGGTCATGCAGCTACCTCTAGAAAACCTATATTAACTGGGTATTTATATGGGATTAAAATAGTTTGTTTAATTGAAAAAATAAATAATTTATTCATTTTTTTTAATTAAATGAACTACCAATGAACTCCTCATCGGAATTTCCTTCCCCAACAAACATTTGGTCATTATTAAGATGAACCTCATGCTTAAAATTCAACTATGTAATCATATTTCATGTTTAATAAAAAATTTGAGTTTTATTCTACTTTTTTTCTAAAAAATTACATGATCATGATTTAAAATTAATTTAATATTTTATTAAATTAATTATAGGCTCACCATGGAAAATAATCATTTGCCAACATAGTTCCTGGCTCCAAAATATATTCCAAGGAATATTCAAATAGCATGCATCGAAATACAAAAATCAGTACGTTATTTCATTATCCAATGATATTAATCAATAACATTAAAAAACTATGAAAAAACATGGGGATAATGATCCCATGTATGGATTTACCTCTACTTGGATCTCCCTTGATGGTTTCATTTGTTTCCATCAAATATGGATCAAAGGAAAACAATTTCTCATGAATGGTATTTTTATCTAGATCTCAACTCCACAAAATCCATGAAAAATGAAAGCAAACCCTTGAATATTGTTTTACCTTAGAAGGTATAATATTATTATTCATGCACATACCTACTCAGTTGTGACATGTGAAGGACATTATTCACTAATTTTATCTACAAAATGCTCAACTGCTCTATCACCATGCTTGAAAACAGCTTACAAAAAACCTATCTATGAGAATATACTACCATGTACACACATAGGTGGCCCCCAATATCACACCATATAAACCTATACATGTTCCACTATCACTACAATGCCAAAAAATACATATCCCGAGATCTTCAACTTTAATTTTAGAACTTATTGAACTAGAGAATCCACAGAACTATCACTCCAAGAGCATGGTTAAAACCATACTAATATTTTTCATGTTGTATAACTCTGACATAGAGGACACGAAGGTACCATCATATAATAATAAAATATATTAATTAATGAATAGATAATGATGTGAATCATATTTCTTATAACCTATAATGTGGTTCCCAAAACATAAATGTGTATAAAAAATAACTCAATAAATCCACGGCGTCTCTAGGAAACCACACTCAGGAAAACAACCATTTAAAAATGGAATAAGTTATAACCAACCAATTGGTAAAACATTGAGATCCACATTACCTCCATTCACTAGGGGATGAGTTCAAAAATACCCATTGTTGTTTAATCCTTCAAGATAGTCACCTCTATTGGGTAATTCAAATCCAAAACTATAGTCAATATTTATTCTATATTTAAAGAGAAAAATATAGGGCTGCATGGGAAAACACATTAGGTCTTACAAATCCTCTAAATTCTGGACTCCTACACCCATACCTCAATATCTAATAGTTATTGTATGTCATATGATATGAATGTGTATATATATCAGGTAATCCATAAGGAATGTACATATAGAAAGAAAACTCTTGATGGAAAGTGAAACCCAAAATGTCATCATGATGGACTCCTTCATACATCTATAATGTTGAGGGGAAACATAAAGATCATTGAATCCATTGATCAAAGGGTATTACTATCCAACTAATAGGTAAGTGACTATATACTCCTTCGAATGTTCTCATTCTACCCTATATGAGGATCACTCTTTATAAAAGTGTAAAACTCCATCTCAAATAACTAGATGCACCGATACACTCACCAGAAGTTGTCATCTGAGCATGGATGGTAAATGACCATCACATTATGGTGAAAATATCATAGGTTCCCATTTCTTCTATAAAAATATTTAATGTATTTCTCTCTCATAACTAATAGATTTAGGTTACATTTATGACAAAAACATGTGATCAACTATCAACTCTATAGGATCCGCCAATAAAAGGGTTGAGAAAAAGTCCCTAATTAGAATCTATATGTCTCAAATAATTGATATAACCATTGAATATCGCTCAAAACTCAATGATATAACTATAGATGATGTGGTGGAGACGCATGACATAGCTCAATACACACTCGAAACCACTAATCTACAAGCTCATATAACATGATGCTATCCATTCCTTCCCTCGGTTGCTCACCACAACTAGGGATCTCTGTGATATCATAGCACATCAAGAGGATCTCAATCGTATAAGTAAAAGAATAAATCCACCCCACCTAGATAATATATTCGTTTAGACAATACTAACTCCCCCACAAGCTATTATTTCACATAACATGATCATATCTCTATGTAGGATGTATCCATCTTCAATGAATGTCTGAGTATATATCGGCTATCACCAAACTGGGGCTCTTCCATCGAATTTCTCCACTCTAGAAATATCTCACCAATAGGAATGCCATCAAAATGGGTCTTATCTAGGAGGGTAATATGTTTTTTATTCTCCATCTAGAAATAAAATTAATGAGAAGGTGGATATTGGCTAACCACACAACCTAGATAATCACTTTCTTTAAATCCCGTGATTCAAAATTAGCATAAGAGCGTCCAATTTCAGTATCTCTAGAGCCTAATGATGCTCCATGTAGAAGAAGAATAACCTAAATAACCATATTACCTATTATGGTCTTCAAAATCTATAAAACCAATACTACTGGCTTGATCCAATCCCCTTCTTCCTGAAGGACAATCTCACCATGGAACCTCAGTGGTCCCCATCACTGTAAATCATGTTACATGATAAGCATGCCCATAAAATCTTCCATCCCTACTAGAGATATTGAAATATAACCCCAAATTTTATCATCTTCTATACTGATAGAATGATCCATTTTCTCCTCAATATGTGTTATAAATAATCGGTGCCTACTAAGAGAAAACACCTCATAGGTAGCTCTTATAACTAAGGACACATCCCAAAAAAGGTTATCATCATGACACAACCTCTATATCATATTTGGAATTAATCTAAAGTCATCACCAATGATATCAAGATGTACCATGTTAATAGAGAATTTACCATGAGATGAATCGCGAAGGAATGTCAATGAACTCTATCCAACATGATGCATGTTCCATTGATCCATTCAACATATGTATCGGTATTCCATATAAAAAAAATGTTCGCTAGAGTCCTGAATTATATATATGGAAGTTTCCACAACAACACTTGGTTACCTTTCATGAAATAAACTCTCTATAATCTTTGAAGACACTTCCCAAAGTTACCAACCAACCCTCACAATGTAAAAATCACCATTCATAGTCATGTGGTTGAACAACCTTTGATATGAATTTTTCATGACTGGGCCCATTAGGCCCTTCGTAGCTGAAAATTTTATGATTCTCAACTACCCCTATAAAACCTTGATAGGCTAGGAGAATGAGAAAAGATCTCAAATAAATAACTATAAAGGGATTACATTATATAAAATACCAATAGATATGAACCCAATGCTCTCCATTAAAATGTACAGAGGAGTAATTAAAAACAATGATACACCTAGAGTAAAAACAATGGATTTAATAACATATATGGGAAAAAATAACGATATCATAATATGAAAAGTAAAGGGTAAAATACCCACAGTTGAAAAAAATATGTCACAACATGAAGGAAACTATATGTGAAATAAATTTCTGAGATCCTGACTCATGACCTTTAATCCTTCTCCATTATATGCAGTCAAATGAATTCATGTATCTCCAAGATCAAGGAATTCTCCCATGAACATATAAATCATCTTCATAAGACTCAAAAAATACAAAAATTATCATTTTAGGGTGATTAAATACATAACTAGTATAATTCACTAGTGAATGATGTGTGGGTGATAGAAGACATTATATAAGTATTCAGAACATCACAATGATGGTATGTAAATCAGTTTATGAGAATTCGTACCTAAAAAAGAACCAAGATATTCTAAAAATGTAGACCAAATAAGAGAGTAAGGGGTTCTACCTCTCCACATTCCAGCAATGAAAAATGATTGTTTCAAGAGTTCTAAATGTCAATAAACAATTAAAATAATCTAGTGTGTATTTCTGAATAGGTAACCATGTAGAGACACACCATTACACTATTATTCAAATTTTAGGGAACACAATCTCTATTAATACATCCTACAACCATGTACAAGAGGTGGGTTATAATAAAAATATAGAGGACAAGTTCCCTGATACGGTAGGAGGGTTCCACATGGATAATAGAAGACATGTTACCTAAAATTTTATGAGGGTTCCACTATATGCATAAATGAACCTTTCTTAGATATAGTAGGAGAGTTCTAGTCATTTGATAGAAGAAATGTTTCTTGATAAAACTTGTGGGTTACACTCTATGTATAAAGGCCTTGTTCGCAAAAAGAACAATTTGGATCCACAATGTAGAGAGTAAAGTCATCCCATAATTTGTCATGGGGTTTCCACTCAATTGTTATAGGACAAAAAACCTAATCCTTTAGGGGGTGATACTCTTTGATTCTATTTCTTGATCAATGTTGTTTTTGAGAATCACCTAAAGAAGCATTACACTCATAACATCTCATATCATATATCATAATCCATTAAGAAAGAAACCATATCATTATATCTAGAAAAACACTCTAGATATTCTATTGTAAGACAAAATATGAATAAGAACAAAGGGGATATTATAGTTAGATGATTCTCAAGTTTCACACTGAGTGTAAGGTGTCCACAAGGCATGTTCTCCCTCACATGTGTAGTATGTGTCCTAACCACCACAATAATTTCTTTCCATATAGTGTTACTCAACATATAGAGTACTCTATGGTGTGTCTTATCTAGAATCTGGATGAATATATGAGTCTCTTCATTGGTAAGATTAGATAAAATTTCAATCCATTTATATTTCATCACAAAGGGAAATGAATTTAAAAATGGATCACACAATTGTGATCCTCATAGAAAAATTATTTGGATAGGATAACCACAAGCCCAAATTGGATAACCTGAGAAAAAACACATTTCACCGCATCTAGCTCAGAAAATAATTCATGGTCCCAAACCCCGAGTCTGAACTAAATGCTCGATATTGGTCACTAAATGTCAATATCAACAATATGGTCCCATTTTCATAAACGATTCATCATTATGACACCATTTGAAAATGATATTTTAGAAACTAGATTATGAATTTAAAATAATAATAATAATAATAATATTATTGGTGGCTTCATGGACCTACTCCACAAGCTTGATTTAAATATTCAACATTGGAATTCAAATAACCTTCTAAATTTCAATGTCACATTCTTTGATTAATCACTAAATGATTTCGCACAATAATATTGAGGCTAAATTATTTTTTTCCAAAAAATAATAAATAATAATATTTTATATCATTATTATTACGTTTTAATTATTTTAAACCTCATTATAGATTTAAAGCCTTCACGCAAGAACTCCATTTTGTGTACACTATAATATTATGGAAAATTTATCCTTTTTCTTAAATCATTATTATAATTTGTATCTTCTAAAATAAAAATAATAATTTTTAATCATTCATTGGAATTCATGTATACCCATTTACAATCTTTGAATGACCCCCTTAGATTCTATTTTTTGTTTTCTTTAAAATAATAGATTGTAAAGAAAATATTATATTTTATCCATTCACCAAAAATATTATTATTTGAAAAATTAATAACAAATCTTATTATTATCAAAAAATATAATAACCCTCCCCCCATTAATTACATTCATATCAACTATGGGACGCCCCCACTATGAGAAACCGTACATGGCCTCTGAATAGAGTTGATCATGTCACACCACATGTCATTTCTACGAATCAGCTAGAAAATCATGGACCAATGATCCAAACACAAACCACCTTCGATAAAACTTATTTCACATAGAATCATAATCACATTCTCAATCATTAACCTACACTCGTGGTACCTATCTGATCTGTAGTAACTTCCCATTTCAAAACACACCTATCATATACCAGACACTCGATACTATCACGCTTCAAGATCATTAAAAGACCGATCTCATGTGAAGGAAAACTATCTTACATCAATAGAAGATACAATCCAAGATTACTAAATTAATAAAATCATAGATAACCATAAATGGAAAGCCATCTCTTGATTATGAATTTATAATTGTGGAATAATGCATCTACATGAGATAAAGGTGATGATCATATTGTGTTTTTCATTTGATGTCGATCATCCAAAAAAGAACACAATCCCCCAACACATAGATCTAGAAAGTATAATGTGGATAAACCATGAAAAAACATCAAAAATGGGTATTTATAGAGGATTTAATTAAGGGTTTAAATAGAATGAATAACTAATTTATTAATTTATTTTAATTAATCATACCTTCCAATGGATTTGTTAACCGAATGTCTTCTGTAGACCATATTTTGGACACTCTTAGGGTAAACATCACACTCTGGATTCATCCATGTTATTAAATTTATGATATGTGAATCTTTCTTTGATTTATTACACTTTTTTTGGAAAACTAAATTAGGATGATAAAATATATATTTAATATTGATATAAAATTAATTCAAGACTCATTGGGCCACAAAATAGTATGTATTCTATGTTCCTAGATGAAAAAATAATTGATGGAAAATTCAAATGTCTTATAGAGAAACACCATATTGTTTATAGATACATTATGTATTCATTGGATACTTGTTGTTGGGATAATTGTACTAACTCCACAAAATGGGTCTAATACTCAAGAACAGTAAGATACCCTTCCTCCAATGTTAGAAACTCTCAGTCCTTCATTCCAATTATTGTATTAGGGTAATCCTAATGGATGAATATATAATTTAAATAAGTCAAGGTAATATCTTATATGAATATATCTTTATAGATAGATTCCCACTCTCTCTATCTCGGCCCCTTAGTCATGTATGAGAAAAAATCTACCATAGTGTACTCATGAGTATTCAAGAAGTTGAATATACTATCAATATTCTAAATACACTCCTCAGATTATTTTTCTCCCTTTTCATCATGGAATAATGGAGTATTTTTTTATTGAATTAATATCCATGATCCAAAACATGACTATGGTTCTTAGCACCCCCTTTAACAATATTTGAAATTGTTTAGACTGCGACATCAACCAATAATGGGTCCACAACAATATGTTCTAATAGAGCATGTCTTGAAGCATGTCAATGGTATTTATAACATCTATTCTTAGATTAATCCTATAATAAACATATAAAATGAAAAATAATATTTATATTATATTCCAAAATTATAGTAACAATGTCAATAATTCATGTCAATTCCATAAAACAATAATAATATAATGAAATATGAATTTTATTGATGAATCATAAGACATTAAAAGTGTTAATGTATATATAATTAACCACCCCATCTAGTTCATTAAAATAAACTACAAATAAGTTTCTCAAACACGGTTCACATACTCTGACCACCCTTGGTAACTTCTGTTCATACAAGGATGTTAGCTAGCCAGAAAACCTCCCTCACTTAAAACTTCAATCCTAAAAATCTGAACTTCTATCTAACCAAAAACATTACCAAACAATGGAAGTGTTATCACACATTTTTCTCGGTATTCCCCCTAGATACCATTCCATAATGAACCATCATATGAAAACTAAACATGCTAATCGAACTATACAATAAAAATGTCATGATCTGAGATAAGAAAATAGAATAATTTTTCATATATAACAAAAATAGGAAAACAACTAGATGAAAATGAATTAGAAGTGTTCAAACATATAAGAGATATAAAATCTAATCCTAGATTTATAAACTGTAATAAAATCTATATATAAGACCAAAAAGTCTCAATTTTGACAAATTATATCCTCAAAACCTTAATAATATTAAGGTGAAGAAATTAAGAGAAGCTCACATTAATGATGATTCGATTTCAAATATCTAAATCGTATAAAAAAACATCTACAAACACACAACATAAGAAGTTGGTTATAATAAAAAAATATTATTAGACCACGTTATTTATAAAATTTATAATATAAAAAATTTTGATCTTCAATCTTTAGAATAAATATTGTTTTTCAATTAATTTTAATAATTAAAAAAAATTTGTAAATCATCCTATATATTTCATAAAAGCATTTATTATTCACCAAGAAATGATTATGAAATGTATTTATAGTAATTAGGAAATCATAATCTATAAAATACTATGGTAAACCATATTCTAAGAATGAAATGAATATAATAATGACACACTACATAATCTGAATGAATTTAATAAAATAAGAATGACATTATCCATCTTGTGATAATCTTATCATAAATGATAAATAACTCTGTTTGGTCTCTAACCTATGGGAATACATATTATATTTAAAAATAATTACTGAATCAAGTCATATGATGGATCCCACTTGGGTAAACTCTAGTGGGTTTACCCAAACATAAGAAATAGAAATCCTCCAGTGGAATTACACAAAATATGATAGGCATGTATATTCTGGATGCAACTAATTTTAACCATTGTTTTAATTTTGTAAAACTCCAGTTAAGAAATTTGTGAATGGAATTTTTAAACTTTTTAATAATAAAATCCAATCAGTTTCGGGGCTTGGAACCCCTTTTTAGTCAAAACACACAATTCGATCATTTTATCAAACACATGATCTCCATAATATGTTTTTAAATATTTTTTTAAAACATTATTTCATTCCATAAAAAAAAATTTAGTAAAAAAATAATTCAATACAATGAATAAACCAAATGAATAAATGAGAAAAATAAGAAATTAATAGAATAATCT
The DNA here is from genome assembly GCA_963277665.1 of Viscum album. Classification (NCBI taxonomy): domain Eukaryota; kingdom Viridiplantae; phylum Streptophyta; class Magnoliopsida; order Santalales; family Viscaceae; genus Viscum; species Viscum album. Next base: position 962,522,534 of record OY728127.1, read on the forward strand.
AATTCTATAGAGACCCCTACCACAATTATGGAGGTAGAAATCAACACCATTGAGGAAAGAGATGGGGGAATAGTAGATCTGATCCTCACAGTCCTTGATCCATATGAAACACATCAATACTATTTAAACCCACTCATATCTTGTATATATAGCTCCCTTTTGTTCTACATGAAGAGAAGAGATTATAATTTGTTCAGATCTATGATGAAAAGTATATATTTATTTAATAACTCAATATACCATGATGTGATCCATCAAGAAGAAAGTGCAATCGCCATGAATCCCATGGAAGATGTATCTAGTGGGATGGGAAAGAAGAGTGTGAAGAAAAAATGAGACTACTAGTGATTAGGTATTAATATTACCCTGGTACAATGTGTAATAATGAAATTTTTAAATTTTCATCATTCCACACATGGTTATGCTACATGGTTTGAAAAACCACTTTCCAATCGTTCCTAACTTCTATCTTATGATGCATGGTTTCCAGGGACTAGTTGCATGATCATTTCAAAGCATTAAATCCCCTTGGGAATACTCCCAGACCCTACATGGTGACCCCTAGTGAGCCTCAGAGTATATAAAATGATCATAAAACTATGAAAACACATATATTAACATATACATATCCTATACAGTAACTACTTGGTTATTCCTAACCTGTGGCCAATTGTGTACCTCACATGCCTTCTCCAAAAATATTTCTTTTTGACCAATGTTCCCCAATAATCATTATAATAAATTTCAATAAATAAGATTAAATTAAATAATACCTATGATCTAGATGGAATTACAGGTTTTCTCTATAATATTTTTTAATAAAATATTTTTTATTTTATTTTTTAACATGTTGATTTATTGAGAAATCGTTAAATAATATTATGTAATATTTAATTAATTAAATAGATTTTTAATTATATAATATTCATATTTTAATCATGTTCTTATTATATTTTGATTGTAATTTAAATTGATTCAATGTGATTTACTTATTGTATATGATCCCCAATATGTTAATGAAATTGATAAAGAATGTCGGAATTCCTAATAGTTGTGGGTGAAAAGTATAATAAGGAATGTACAATGATACTTTACCTCATTATAGTTTCAGAAAACTTGTTTTGATGCATGAGATAATATTTATATTTTCATAGGATATTATATATTATGCATCAAGATTATATAGTTGGAACCTATCAATAATTAATCGGTTAATTCTAGATGGAATAAAACTTTATTGTTTGTTAAAGATAAATAATTGGTAATGAGAGTAACTTTTTTGTTATAAAAGATGAATGATTTATTTTAGGTCTACGAAAGAATACTAATAATTCAATTTTTTTTATTCCACTATTTTTTCTCTAGATATGATCCTTACTATGTGATGTGTTATAAGAATAAGATGGATGATGTGATATGGTGTGGGGAGGCTATGATGATTTTAAAGGATTTGAGTTCTGTGATGGAAAGATGAATTATGGAATGCATGAGGTTCTAATAGATGGAATTAGATGTAAGATCCCAGATCTTCATTTCAGGTATGAATCTTTATTTCAAGTTGATTTGAGGAAAAAGGATGAAATTGGAATCTTTTATGTATGTGTTATGTACTTATGAGTACACGCTATATACCGAGATGTCGTGTATACCCAAGGACTGGTCATGTAACGGCTTCGTACATGGACGTGTAGGTGACCTGTAAGAATGCCTAAAGTAGGGGCTAGTTGAGGCTACTACACAGTGTGTACATTAAATGAACACACCGTGTACTTTTATTTTTATTTGATATATATGTGAGGGGTTACGTCTCACATCCAGAATTGTATTCATCTTCCAATTCTTCCTACAATAGAGTGAAGAGATGGCCATGAACTTTGAACCCATCCCAATTCTCGATTCGACCTACGATTTAGACATTGTCAGGTGCATTGGATTCCCACTAGTGAGTTATCTCTTTCCCTAGAGCCTTTCCCCAAATTCCTCCTTTATCGTGAGAATTTCAATTATGAACTTTTTTAACCTTTTTGTAGATCTACATCATTCAAGGAAAATTTAAGGGCCGAAATTCAAGAGTGTTTATCATACAACATCATGATAATTTGTTTGTGCCTTTATTTGATTATCTTTGGATTATATATTCTTAATGTTTCAAATACCCATGATTGGGGTATTGTGTATTTTTGAATTTAACCCTGTTTAATACCTTATATGGGTTGTTTGATTGATAAAGGGTTATTTCTTAAAATAAGGTTTTATACCTTGATTATGGGTGCATTTACCTTGTTTGATTGATTATGGATATTTGGTCTATAATTCCTGTTAGGCATTCTTTGTTTTTCATGCCTCGTGATGTTACGATTGAGTTACTGATTATTTGAGATGCATGTGATTCGCATTGTGAATTTATGACCAAGGGGAATTTGACTGTGAGATATTCCCAAAGTAGGTTCATTAATGTTTGATTTTTTGTTATGTTTACCCAGTTGTATTGACTATGAGAGTTTTCGTGTGGTCATAGAACATAGGGGTTAGACAGTGAGAACTACCCAGAGGGTCATTATTAAATGGATGTTAGACCCTAGGGCATTGACTGTGAGAGATTTCATGTGGTCATTGCTGTTTATTGTTGCTATGAAGAACAATGGGGGTATTGAATATGAGAGCAACCCAAGTGGTCATTTATAAATTATTAAATGATTGTGATGAGTCTGATAAGCCAAATAAAAAGGTTGGACTCAGTCTTACTTGTTTGTTGAGATCGTCTTATAAGACATATGTTTTGTTACTAACACACATGGGGGTATAGAGATTAGTCTAATTCCTGAGATAACAGGTTTCACCAGATTGAACAAATAATTGAAATGAATGTAATTGAAAATTGTAGTATTTTTAACTTTTGAATACTTCCAAGATTATTTCAATATTTATTCATATTACTTACTATATATATTTACTGACAGTTAGGCATAGATCATTTGGTGGATTCTTACAGGGATTCATCTCACACCCTGTTCTGTTCATGCTTTAAGACCCAAACAGATTATATGGTTGTAGATATAGTTAAGGGAAATCACCCTTCTTCATCAAGTGTTTGATTATTCTTGGAGCTAGAGAGCGTGAGACCCAGTTGAGGATTCTAATTCTATTGGAGTTTGCTGATTTTCTATACATTGGTTTTAGTATACTATTTTCAGCTCTGTGACTTGGTTGGCTACATTCCTAAACACATGTGACAGGAATAATTATATATTATCCAGTTGTTATATTACTATCATCCAAACACTATTTACATTTGTTCTATGGTATTAATACTTATGCTATTGGTTAATATTTTTTATTCTGATGTGTGCACTCTACCAATGAGGGCATAGTTTCCCCATTATCATACCATGGTCCTTGCTTCAAGTTTTTAGCCTTCATTAATAATGACCTTCCCATGGGTTTGGGAATAGTTTAATGCAAAAAACTAAAAATATTTTCATATTGGGAAATCTTGGACACAAAAGAGATTATGTAGAATGGGAATGGACTTGGAGTTGATCATTATTGTAACATATTATGTAGTGATTTAAATTTTTAATTATTGGATAATGGATTAATTAAAAAATGAAATTATGAAATGAAAAATGTATTTCAATTTATTTTTTTAAAAAAAACTTTGTGCTTATAGAATTTATAGTCTTAGTAGTGGAAACCAGGAGTCTCAGTGATGTTAGATATAGTTGACTCTATGTCTAGGTAATTCTCATATTGTTTTTAAGAGATATATTATATCATGTATATCATATTATTTCATAATCTACCCCTCCCATGTCATTTTTGGATACTTACACATAATGGACAATGAGATGGTGCTCCTCTATGTATCTTTGTGGGAGGATGGATGGTCAAGTACCACCTTAGGTCCCCCACTTATCATGGTAGTATTATGTGATGTTATACATGGTGGATACTTTCACATAAAAATATACATAAGGTTATATTGTATTGTTATAATTTCAAACACATATATCTAAAAATATATTATCCAATGGATTGTTTCTGTCATCACATTTATGTGCAATGATGGCATGAGGTACATAATTTTTGTAGAGGGTGCGATGGAGGCTGTTATAACACCTAATTAATGAAACACATCATACATGATGTGGAGTATCCTGTAAAATAAAATAATATTATATGATGATTTTATGTTGTGATGAACAAGGTTCATGTTTTGATACAGATCCTAGGTTCCTGAAGTGTCGATTAGTTTGATAAAGATCTAGCCCAAGATTTGTGATGTTGGTGTAGAGTGATAAAATATTGGAAATGTGGTAGTTGGGGAAAAAATTTAATTTATTATTATATTATTGTGTATATATGATTTAATTATTAATGGGTAGACAAGGATATGTACATAATATTTTATACATTTTATGTGACATGTTAGTCTCATGTGTTGTTTATTGGGATTTTGAATTCTTTATTTATCATTCAGATAACAGGCTCATGGGAGGATCTTATAGAATATATTTTTATGGTCAACCCATGTATATATAATTTTTTTCAGGATAAAAGGGGGAATTTGGATATCATGATGGATGTTAATATCTTGTGTTTTAACTGGTGGATTTTTTGCTTTCTGGTCAACTTCATGTTTAATTTTTTTGTACTTATTGTTTTTTAGGGTTTTTAGTAGTGCATTAAATTTTATATATTCACCTTGAATTAATTTTACATTTTTTATTTTATTTTCATGAGTTCCACTATCCTATATCTATCTTCAACATTTTTTACATAGCAGGAAATTCCTCCCTTATGTATGTGTATTATACCCTCAATGATATTTTCCATTTTATGGCATACTAGATGTAGGATTCAGTTATTCACCATCAACACTATCACATTTATGGTCCAAGTGGTGTACATATTTGTTTTAAGGGGCTATAATAGAGTGGAATAAAATGATTCTAGTTTACGTATATGATGGATTTTGGAGTTAGGAACTCGTGAGATTTCATGGGACTGTATGATAACAATTTCATCAAATTTTAGTAATTGATGTGGCAATGGGAGAAAAGCTGATACATGGGTATTCTGGTCCCCTTATGATCAAATGAAAAAACCATTACCATTATTATTTCTACTGTTAAATGTGATAATGGTTGTGGTGTAGATATATTTTTATGGATCATTCATCATCCTTCCTTGTTTTGATTTTTCAAATATGCATACTATGTTATTAGTAAAACCATAAATAATATTAAATATATAATCAATTAATTTGTGTTAAATATTTAATGTTTTATATTTTAATAATCTATCAAATTATTTATCTTGTATATAGGTCTCTTGGTCAATTTACTCATTAGGATAACACATAATTTGTTTAGTAGGACATACTAACAGATCACCACAAAGTTGATGTTGAAGACAATGATTGTTGGGGAAGAAAAATCCTAGCCTTTAATCTTGAGAGTCTATATTAAGTATGAAATAATTTTATTATATCAATACATATAATATTTCAGAGATTTGGTGGAGATATCTTTATGATTGATCAATGTGTTGAAGGAGTATTCTATTCCAGAGGTAGTGATAATGTTGAGTAGAGTAGTGATGTAGTGGTTGATCTTGTTTCTTGGAAATAGTGAGGAGTTAGTGGTATCAATGGATAATTTGAGATTGTATTTCTGAGTGGTGATTTTCTTTTTGAATGTAAATGTTGGAACTATCTAGAAGATACATACCTATTGGCAGGTTGAGTTCTTATGTTCATCATTTTGGCATCCATTTCAGGACCCTTATACGATATGATTCATAGTTTTTTCTATACGAGGAGGTAGGTGCTATAATTTTGAGGAATATTTCTGTCCATAGGCCCAGGGAATATTATAAAAATGAATTTTTCGAACTATATCTATGTGATTCGGAGATTAGAGGTTTTTTAGGGGATGATGGGATGAACTAGATCATTAATAGATATTAGTTTTCCATATTCCTCACAAAGAATAACAATGATCTTGGGTTCCTAGTTTCCAAGAACGAAGAGTTTTTAGTGAGCCAACGATAGTATCCACCCCTCATCATAATATTTATCCATGGTTTATAGATCCTAAAAAATAATTTATGTGATTATAAATATGTATTTATTATCGAGGATAGGTGATAAAATCCTTACATTTCCCAATAATTATATTTTTTATGCCTCTCCATTCTCTTAAAAATTAGTGTTTTACCTTGAGTTTGTTTTTTTTTGAGGTAACTGTAGTAGTGTGTTCCAATTTTGTATCAAAAAAGTAGAGGTGTTGAATGAATAGGACATCCGAGAATTCTCCTACTCATCAGTCTGTTATGAAAAATAATGTATCTGGTCATCAATAGGGTTATAGAGGTTCTGTAGGGGGTCACAGTCAACAACAGTCTATAAAATTTCCACTGCATAGAGATCACAACATAATTCGAGGAACACACTTATTATTTTATACATATTTACATTCTTTTATTTATTCCAAAGTTACTCACTCATTCATATAAACTACCCATTAACATTATTTCTTAATTGTAGAGGAGATACATATAGTTATATTTCTATTAAATATGTTATTTTAATTTTTAGATGACATGTGTGATGTATATAGAGTCAATGAGCTTGTGTTGGGGTAACATTGATCTCAGGGAGACTCCCAATAATTATAGATATATTCATATGACATAATCCTTAAAATGGATTAGTTATATTTAGGTTATGTTATATAGTATTTATTTAGGACTTAGGTTATGTTCCATGATACTAATGGAGAGCCTTTAATGTTCAAGGGAGAAATAGACCTACTGATAGGTGGAAGTCATGTTTTGTCCTTATCTCCTTTGATGGTCTGGTATATGGTAAGCTAGTTATAGGATCCTTAGTAGATATGTTCCATGTTTATGAAAGCGTGCCTTGATTTATTTATTGTGCATATTATATAATTCTCCATAGACTGAAGATCATTTTTAAGAACTAGCTACAGCCATGTGTTTCTTGAATCTCACTTTCCTTATAAAGGACAGATCCTTATTATTTGAGAGATCTATGGGTATTTCATGGTGAATTTTTTAGAGTTTATTCTCTAGTAGAGTATGTAACCATAGGGTGTACTAGTTTTTCCTGAATTAGGATGATGGATTAATTCACTTTTATATTAGTTATTATTACGTGAATCATGTGGCAATGAAAAAACACTATCCTATTTGACATATTAATGATTTATAAGAAAACATGATGGGGGGATGTTGGTTATAAAATATTGATCTACGTTCAGGATGTCATCGGATGTGGGTGAACGATGAAGGTTTTATGAAGATTTAATTTCAAAGTTATCATAGGAATTATAACTTATTTTTAATGTTGTTAGATGTAATGAACACTACATATGTGTTCATGGGATTCATGGAAATAATATTCAATGAGTCTCCAGAAAGTTTAATTATGGTTTTAATCAATGAAATCATTGTCTTATCTATGTATGTGGAGGATAATACATAAAATCTATGTGTTATTTTTGGAGTTCATGATCACTAAAAGTTGTTGGTATGTTATAAATGTGTGTTTTATGTTGTTGTGAAGTTATTTTCAGGGGTCATGTTGTGACCTAGTATTCTATGCATTTATATCTTGTAAGGATATATGTTTTTTAGGGAACCAACTATGAAATTGATAGAGGTGTGGATTTTCCTTTATCATACGAGATTTTACAAGAGTACAATAACTAATTTATCATGGGTGGTGAATCTTAAAGCCTTCACCATGAGGTATTATTTGTTCTTTGTACCAACCACTATTAGGATGATTTGAAGTACATAGTGTTAACATTGGTTGGAGATATTGTCCTTTGTTTTCTAGTATAGGGAGTTTTGTTTGAGGCATTATATAACATTCCATATCCTTGTTTAGGATGTGTTCTATTGTTTCAAAGATCAGTTGTTTCTTATGGGTCTTGACAGTTACATCAGCTAGAGATTTTTGTGTCCATCAATGATCTATTATAGGTGGTAGTTTCATTTTTCAAGATGTTTTGGATACATTACTTCATCGATTAGTTTTTTGGGCTTTTTTACTGATCATAATATCCAGGATTATATGTTCTCCCAACATGTCTTAAACCTAATATAGTGTTTGTGAATTAAGTTATAGTATGATTAAGAAATCTAGTTTTTATAAACTAGTAAATGGTTATTTTTTGTGATTGCACTTAGTTGAATGTCACATAGAGATTCCATGTGTGAATTTTGAGATTCTTAGAGAGCTGTGGAAGGGATCGTAGTGATTCATCTAGATATGGGAGTGGATGGAGTCATTGATTTTCTTTTCCATATTATAGTGGAATTTTTTTTGTGGAGTAGGTGGAGGATTGAAAAATTACGGGATTCTATGATGGAGTTATTGAGAGGCCATGTAATATTTGGTGATGCCCCCTCATAGTTGGTCAGATAATGAAAAAATCATGTTATGTCACTAATGAGGATTTTGTCCCCATAAATTATTTGTTAGAGGGGTTTTAATGTGTTTCATAGCTCAACCATTATGGTAAATCATAACATGGTAATGATGTCATGAGCATTGAGAGGTCATTTTTGTTGTCTTTCGATGATGTATTAAATTGATGAGTTTTATCTCTATATTTGGTATTCCAAAGAGTGAAATGTAATCATGGTGTTATAGGTGGTTTACTAAATTGATTTGATTTTATATAATGGTTAGTGGAAGGGACTATTTATGGATTATGTTAATATTTTAAATCAATATGGTTCTATAGAGGTTAAATTGGATTGATTGATAAAATCACCCCACTTCATAGAGATCCGGGAGTCCCGCATAATCATGGATATATTGAGGGGAAATATAGAGGAGGTAGTGTGAACAACATAGATTCTAGTATTATCATATATGATCGTGATCATTATTTTACCTACATGGTTTGTAGAGTTCCCCAACCTGATGTTGTCTTTTAGTTATGCATGAGATACACTTTTCATCAATAGACTAACAACCAGTCAAAGCGAACCATCCATACTATTGATGATATGATTTGTCATTGTTTCATGGATTTCAGTTTTTTGTAGATGGTTCTCCATCCAATGGTTAAGTATTACCACAAAATATTTTTAATCCCAATATTTTTTATGGAATTTTTGAATGTGTTATACATAATACCATTTCATTCTCTATTTTGTATGTCTATGGTTACAATGTCCACAATTAATTTTCCTAAGGTGGTGTATAATATAGCTGAAATGTATTAGGAAATTAACTAGATTGTGAACATAGAAAATTATTAGTATAAATATTATAATAATTTTCGGAGTAGACATATGGAGTTAAATTTTTGGGGCATTAGTTTCTAAATATTATTCCAATTCATGGGTAGTGATTGTTTAGTGATGAGAGTAAGATGTATCCATAGTTTTTTGGACCGATAGAGGTGATGAATCACATTAGATTTGTAAAATATTTTATAGTAGTTCCCCCCCACACAAATGAGAATAATATAATACTTTAGTTCCTAGGTAGGATCGTGACCATTAATAGGAGTTTCACTTTTTCAATTTTCTTTTATATGAATGTTTTTTAATTACCATTAAAATTTTTATTTTCCTATGAAACATATTAGAGTTACAATACACTAAAATATAAAAAATATACACACCATTAATTGTCAAAAAAAATAATGTAAACCCAATGTATGAGGTTTATATTGTTTGGTACAAATTCTTACTCCTGGACATTTTGGATATTCACACCAACAAGGATTCATTTACTAACTTCATTCAAGATTATAATGGAATAGGTAGAAAATAATTATACAATTCCAATAAGAAAATTAAACTATATACGGTTATACCCTCCATGTATTTTTTTTCATATTTTCTTCCTTCACAGATGGATAGAAACATCATGTACAAATACCTTTTTAGTAATTTGCAAGTATCCACTATTCCAAGATTTACCTTTTTCATTTTCTGATCCACTTAAAATAGTTCATCACATATTACACATGTAATATAGTTCATCATCACATGTGTACAATCATCATGAAAATAAACAATTATCTGAATCACACTTTGGTCCTCGAACAACTTCCAGAATCTCTATCTAAAAAACATGCTAAAAAAATTCAGGCAGATCAGCCTCAGTCTGGTAACATCTATATGATGTTCTCCATCTAACTTGATAATATCTAATTCGGCATCTCTATTTCCTTCATTAGTTCAGTTTGAACTCAATCAAAAATTGATATCTTTATCCTCCAATTGAACATCCCATGTCCCTCGATCTGATGGACTGACTCTAATGAGGTCATTTCAATGTAACTTCATCTGATGAGGTTTCTCTAATGGAAAATTCTCAAATGATCTTGATCATATGAAATTTCCACACCATCAGCATGAATACAAATACATAGGATTGAAACAAATTACATGTAACAAAAAACAAATAGTATCAGATTTCTAGAGATATGTATAGTTAATACTATGAATGTAATATGAATTCTATTTATAGTCATCCAGAATTGAAAAATAAAGAAAACTAATTCTTCTTCCATCTTAATTAAATTCAAAAATATCTGGAATTTATTTTCAATTGTGCGTCATGTATGATTATTTAACCCTTATATACATTTCTAGATAATAATAGAAACATATTTAATATTCCCAAAACATCATAAATTTTAAAAATTAAGAAACATTATGGAACATGATTAACCGAGTATGATCAAACTTTTTTTTGTGACTCTAATTAATTTCTCTGAATCAGTATTGTTCCTATGGACATTCATACAAAAAATCCATCTTATAGACATTTTTAGGAAAATATCATCTACTATACTTTAAAAAATAAAACAATACATTCATTTCTATTCACCCAATTGAAAATAATAAAAAAATTCAACATCTACTTGTTCACATTGATGATATGGGTCTGATGAAAATGATTGAATATATTTCTGAATAACATTATTGTAACATATACAGACATCAGACATCACAAACCACATTTGTAGTCAATAAAAAATTCTCATATTTTAAATTTCATCCTCATTAGAATAAAACTCTTCATAAATTTTCTCTTATTGATTGTACAATCCAAACTATAAATAATAAATCACCCTCTATCTATATCTATGTGTCCTCAAATCTAGACAATATGATGTTTTTCTCCCAATATTTTATCAATGTAAAACACTAACTAATGAATCTATGAGAAATTCAAGTTATACAGATCAACATCTATGTCATATATATGGATCAGTATCTATTGTCCATCTAATGTATCGGTGTAATAAACACATTTGAATAATTTAATTAACCACTTTTTCATTCCTTCAATAGAATAATGCATCCTTTTCCATAATGATACCATCTATTAGTAAAATGAATCATAGTCAAAATAACTTAATTGGATCGATGGATACCTTTTCAGATTGGATAGTTTTAGTGACCATCCAATGATTTAATGGATGTGCTGATCTAATGATTCAGGGTTGGTGACCATCCAATTATTCAGTTTCGGTTCCCTTCAGATGGACTAGTTTCAGTAGTGTATTTTTTCTTTTATATTATCTAAAACCTATGATTATCACACTAATTAAAAATGATTAAAATATGTCACTACTCTTTATTAGATCTTATATAACTTTGTAATATAAATTTAATCTGATTTATCGGTGTCAGCACACAACTGATATACTAGTTTCTGAAACACATGCTAAACAAATAAACCCCCCCTTTCATTCACAAAAATTCGATCACATATATTGTATAATACTTATGTTTATGGAGACATAAAAAATGGGAAATCATCATTATAATTAAAACATGGAAGTACTATGGATCCCAAAACTAGAGTAACACTCATCAACTTATGAGACCATTTTCTCCTGATAATGATTCCAAGAAGTTCCTCACAGGAAATATAATTCAAATTCAGATTATATAGATATGATGAACATGGTATAAGAGGTTGGGTATGATGGGGTGATTTCAATTAACATTTTTGAAAAAACCATTCATCAATCAAGGTTTTATGAAGCCTGCCTTTAAGTATGATTTTTATTCCCACACTCATCTTTAATAATACCATCCACATATTTATTTTTTGATAAACAAAACCACCAAATCACTAATTGGTCCCAATAATATCCCCCATTGTGTTTTTTTCAAATAAATATTTAAAAAAACTATCACATAAAACAATTACATCTTCAATGAGTATATTAATTTTACTTCCCAAATAATTTTCATACATTCTACCCCTACATATCTTCTACCACAAATCATATATACTATACATGATTGAAAATCAAATTACAAGGAATCCACTCATGAATATATATATCCATTTCCAAATCATGAAACTATAATTTTAAGAAAACATTTTTATCCCATGAGATTCTTAAAAAGGGGCTTTAAATAAAAAACTAAATTTTAAGGTGGGAGAATCCATTTGTGGAAAATAATGTTAAATACCAAAGGTTATAAATTATGTACATAACATAATTTCATGTCATATAATATAATATTTCCTCCAACATTATCATATCATTGGAAATATAAGAAAACTTTCTTAAATAAAAGTAACTGGCACAAATATTAAGAAATCCAACTAAAAGTCCATGTGTAAAAACATTACCTACCAAAAAACTCATTTTTCCTCACATTATTAAATTTTTTGTAATAAAAGTAAGAGTCTGAATGATTAGTTTCAAAAAATAATCTTCTTTAATTCAATTTATGTTAGTAAAAATAAAAATATATTGTGATTATGGATAAACCTCAGTAGTTTCTTATAAAGGTCATTTAAATTGAGGTACTTGTCTTAGTTTTGAATTTTTCTTCTTCATCATTTATTTTTAATTGGATATGTTCTCTTCCATATTTTTACCCTTCTTTAATTATTTTATCAGTTTCATCTCTTATTTATAATATCTATATGTAACATTCAACGACTCATCAAATTTAGTAACTTATTTGCTAAAATGAATTTGCAATACCTTTTTCAAGACTTTCTCTTGATATTGAAATATTGTCAGAAAAGTTTTAGGATTATTCCCATATTGATCAACTATCATGCATTTTTTGAAAATTCAATTCAATATATGTTGATAATATTATATCATAATTACTCTCATCTTCATAAACCCCTTTCTTCCTCTTTTGTTTAGTTAATTTTTTTTGTAACATTCTATCCACATCAACTTATTTTAAAAAAATTATTATGAATTTATTATTTTAGGACATAGTGTGTTTACTTTTATCAACATAATTTTATTAGTCAAACTTCATTAGCTTCTTATTTTTCATTATTTTGGATTCAACATTATTCACCTTATGAATTTCCTTTCATCATTCCAAATATGATTTAGTAGAATTTAATCTTCCTTTCACATCATTATTCCCACTTATTTCATTAATTTTTCCTAGTAGGGACATGTAGTACCAACATGAATGATAAATTTAACCAAAAAGAAAACTACACCAATAGTGACCTTTAAATCATAATGTTTCAGATTGAGTGAAAAATCTCTCATAATTTTGAAGTTTTTATTCTATTATCATAAATCATGGATCACTATGGTCAAGATGACACATTCATTATGAGTCCCACTATTTAATAGTGACAAAATTTTTCTCAAGAATATTTATGGATAGATTCTTATTTTCAAAGAGATTGTAAGTTTCGCATTTAACATCAACTAAATTATAAGTGTTTTATCTTTATTATATCACATTGTGTTGTACTACTATTATTATTGAGTTTCAAAAAAACAACATCTTTATCAACCAAAAAAAGTTTCATAACATCAACGTTATTTTGGATTTAGCTACCTTCAACTTCTTCTACTTACATTTGTCAAGAATTGTTTATTATATCATGTTGAGGTTCAATTTTACAGATGTTTTCCCTTAATAGCATCATATATTCCTATCAATCTAAAAAATATTCATATTATACTACCTAATCATAATGATAATTTTATCTATATTCATAATCCATTATTCATTCTCAATAGTTATTCTTTTATTATCTTTCTGAATATTTATTTTTCTCTCTTGAGTTGAATATTATATTCATGTGCTTTCTCTAAATTCTCTTTGATAATAAAATCTATTTCTATTATATATTCATAAACATCCTCAATTATTGCTTAATCACTTCAATGTATGAATATAAGAATGAATTTTACATGATGACCATATCCATCACCATATGTGTTATCATCCTTATATATTATTCTTAGACAACTTTTCTTCTTCTTTTCATATGGAAATACTTCATTAGTTTTCATATCCATTAGTTTCCAGGATTTATTTTCATCCTCTTCATACATATACTCATGAAATTTAATCCTGGTATAATTTTTTTCAAATTTTTATTTTATTTCATAATTCCAATAGTTTGCAGTTTTATCTTTACACTTTACATATTGTATTTATCAAAAGAGAGGGAAACAATTCTATTTAAATATTCTCTTCTTATTCACCCTCTGAGTCACTTAATTCTTCTTTGACTTAATTATCGTTATTTTGTCCCTTTTGACAATTATTTTAAGTCCCTTTCATTATCAACTATTTTCTTGAAGGCATGGACATTTTTAATTTCATATTCTATACGAATATTAAAATTATATAAAAATATAAATATTATTAATATTCATAACCTAAAACATTGGAAAAAAATATATCCAAAATATTTTTCATTAGTTTCTTATCAATTTTCTAATATTCCACCTTTACAACAAAACATGTTATTTTTCCCAAAATTTCATTTACTCTTGTAAAGAAACCACCAAAAAATTAATCATCATCCATTTTATAATATTAAAATTTACTTCACTATTTTTAAAACATGTATTATTTTACCTATTTATTTTATTCAAAAATATTTCTCAACTTATATCACATCTTCATGGCTATTAGAAACTCTATAATCACTGCAAAAACAGTATCTATAAGAGCAGTGAATAATAAATTATGAGATTTTACCTAACCTTATAAACATTTCTTACCATCATCTATCATAGAAACTTCAATTATTGGAGGAAATCCCACTATTGTTTCATCTCTAACTTCATGTCCATGTTTTTGATGCTATGGTATCATCTTATTTTTCCAACTATGAGTGTTCTGGAAATAAAAAACATGGAAACCACTATTTTATAATGAATTGAAATTATCCCTTATTAGATATAGAACATTCATAGGAAAAATGGATCTAATTCCAATTTATGTTCTCAAGTAGGTTCCTGACCACTGGGGGGAGGGGACAAATCAGTATTTCCTTTTTCATTTATATAAAATATTCATAATTTCCCATGAATCATTTGATAACCTCTGAAACATGTTATAGTTATGATCCAACTAAATATATATCTAAACAATAGTATTCATATCCAAAAAATATAAATATGGATAGGAATATGATTCTTACAAGGATCAGTACAAATACCTACTCTTTTCCATGTTGGATAGTCCCCCAACATGGATTCCTTCACTATCAGATTTTTGGAATACAAATTCAAATACAACAAATAATTCAATAATTCTAGTTGAAAATTTTTCTATAGTTGGATATACCCCTAAACTGTACTTATTATGTCCACTTCTTTCCAAGATGGTTATACACCCCAAAAAACAAAAAACCTTTTTAATAACTCGTAAGGAACCACTATTATAAACAAAATACTTTTTACTTTCCTAATCCATATTAGAATGTTCTTCACTTCTTCTATGAGGTTTATGGATCAAAATCACCTATGTAAAATCTAAAATAAAATTAAAAAATATCTAACGAACATTTTTTCCTATACAGTCACCTAGAATATATATCTAGAAAACATACTCAAAAAATGTTAGGTTGATCGTCCTTAGCCTGGTATCCTATGTCTGATGGTCTCCATCCAATTGGCCTTTATCTGATTATTCTTATATTTATACTACTTTAGTTGATTATGTACTCAATCAAAATTTTCCACATTTATCAACTGAGGGAACACTTTACATTTGAAGTCACTTTGATGGAATCTCTCTAATTATATCACTCTGATGGAATATACTCCAATGAGTATGCACTGATTGATATTTCTTCAATGAAATCATTCCAATGGAACTTCCTAAACATTTTCCTGAAAAAACACGGGTTATGAAATAAATTTATTTCTCATAAATTTTAATTCTTTAAAATTCCACACATGTGATAAATTTAATGTATTAATATATTGTTCATGTAATATATAGTAATCCAATAATGTAAATGTTGGGAAATATAATTATTCTTCTCGCTCAATGAAATTCAGAAATCTATTGATATCATTTTAATATGAACCTCTTGTATGATTATTTCAATAGTAATCTATTTTTTTTTGAAGACTTCTCAAAACATCATGAATCATATCAATACATTCTATTTCCAATAATTTATAAAACAATTATACAATCTAATTAATTTATTCCATCCATCCATTATATTGTGTCTCTATTTTATGTTCCTCTATCAGTCTCAGTCCTATGGAATTCTATATAGAAAATTCCTTTAATGGAGATTTGTATGAAAATATCTCTGATGTACATCTCAATTATAAACTATGTTTTCTTTTATCTTGACCCAATTGAAAAAAATAAACTAATTCAACAAATAGTTTCTCACTCTAATTCTCTGATTGAGAAGAAAATGAATGACTATATTTTTGAATAACATCATTGCAACATATGAAGTCTTCAGCCATACCCATCTAATTTAAAAGTAACTATAATTTTCTATCATTTTCATTTGAATCCTCCTTAGTATATTACTCTAAATATATTTTATCAAAATTATTTTATGATCCTCATTAATATGATGAATCTCTCCTATATCATTGTATTGGGGTCACCATCACTAGTAAATATGATTTTATGCACATAATATTTTATCGGTATCAAGCACCATATAATGAAGTGGTTCCTTCTTATTATCTGATGGATCAGTATATATGTAATACCGGTGGAAAAAAATATGTTTTCCATCTAATGTCTATATTTCAGGAGCTAAATTGATTCATCAACTTATTATATCTATCATAGTTTTAATAGAACTCGGAATTTAATTCCTCAATGATGAAGACAATTATTAAAATAAATTGAAGTCTAAATACCACCAATGGATTGATGTATAATATTGTATTATAGACTATTGTGAGTGAACCTATGATGATTTAATGTCTTTTATTGTACAATTATTCAATATTAGTGCTCGTTTGATGAATTAGTGTCAGTTTCCATCCAATAAAGCAGTGTTAGTAGTGGATTATTTCAAAAATATTCCTTATAGATGATAATTCTCACACTAATTAACTATTATTAGAATATCTCATTCAAAATTATTTTGGAATACCATTATTTTTATCAAAAACCAAATCTGATGTGTCAATTTCATCACATGTCATATGTACATTTTTCTATAACTTTAGCTAAACTCATATTCTCCATATTTATTTTAAATAACATTTTCCAAAAGTATATTAGATCTATTATGATGTTAAAGTCTCATAATACATTAATTCATTTTTAGATATAATACATGGAATTATTGTGACTTCCCATCTTTGGAGTCTCACACATTATCTACTGAGTCATATTCTTCTAAAAACCGATTCACAGTAGTTTCAGGCATTCCACATAATTCTCATTCCTATTTTTGGGATATAATGAAATCATGTCAATAAAATATGTCCAATGGGGTGAGTCTTATGGAAAAAATTATAAAATCCTTCTTTTCTCCATATTTTCAATATCGACTCATTATGTAGTTCTTTACTTACAACACAATTCTTCAACAAATTGATTTTTTAAAAATAAGAAAAAAAAACAAAACATCATCCAAACAATATCATTATCATATTTCTCATCTCTATTAATAAATTTTTGTTGAATCTCACACCATGTATTAGGGTGATATCAATGTTGATGCTAAAGTGACTTTCAAGGAATTTCCACTAGATATATGGGATATAAATTAGAAGGTACTTCATGATTATTATATTAAATGTTTTCATCTATTATATTTACACATTGGAGTATAGGGGATTCTAAGGGATTAGGTGTCATAGATACAGACTCAATACCATGATTTTTTTTATTTTCATCACTTCCCTTATTGTAATGATCAATTTGGTTGTTGGAACATTTTGGATTTAAGAAATGGTTTCCTCTTATTTTTTGATGTCTCCTTAACTCATTGGATAGTAATATCACTCTAGAGTGTGTTTTTAGAGTTCAATTTTCTTATTGTGTGGTTTTATGCATGATCCTCTTAATAAGGTAGTTGAGGTGTTAATAAAGAATTATTTTTAAGGGGTTTCTCATGGGTGACTATTTGGATAGAACATTTCTATTTCTTTTTATTAATGAGTGTTTTTTGATTCTCAAGGATGATAATGGTTTTAGTGGAATATTATGTAAGGTCATAGATCTATGCAGTCTAGTTATTTTAATATTTCTGAATCCAATGGTGCTCAAAGGATACATAGTGATAATGCCGAGGTCCTTGGCTACTAAATATGAAAACATGGAGATTTTTAAAACTAATAAAGAGTTTATAGTGTAACTGTGTTTTACATCATATGTGAGAATGAATAGCTAAAGGGTTTTATGGATTATATTTTGAAACCATTGGAAATTATTTTTTAAACCAATAATTTATGACCTAAATTGGATACCATCCTTGGAGATTGAGGTGATTTACATTTCAGTGTAATTAAATGTTTGACATGTTTACTAATTAAACCAGGGATTTATGCTATAAATATCCCCTTTTAAGTGAAAATATAAACTGAATCACCATTTTTTTCTGAAATCCAATGTATTCAATCCATTATCAACTGGAGGCATGAAGTGCTTCTTCAGGAGTTTTGGTACCCTTTCGAAGGATATCGTTTCCCAACATCTCATTTATAAATTTTGGTGATCCAATGTTTGTTCTCAATCATGATAATTAGTTTCAAAGATCATGTTCCTATATTATGATTATTGACATATGTTGGAGGTTCCTATCCTGGTTCATATATTGTTTTGGTTGTTTTTTTGGTGTGGTTTCTTCATGACATCCTTTGAGGGATATAACTTCTTGTGGGAGTAGTGATCAGGATCCACCAATATTGACATGTTATTCTCTGAATATTGTTGACGGTTTTCACATAGGTGATTCATTTCTTATATTTTATTACATTGAAATCATAAATTTATCATGGTTTATACCTTTGGATGATATTTAAATTTACCATGTAATGATTTAACCATATTAATGATGAAATTGTTTAGTGAGCATGTGTTGATGTCTTATACCATGATAATGTTTTACCACATTATTTTATAAAAACATTATATCTATAATATGAACTTATATCATGTTTATTTATTTTTTTGTCATTTTTATTTTCCTATAAAGTGATAACAAATGTAATTCCTAAATTAATTGATTAACTAGCATAATAATTTAACACCTCTCATGTTTGAATTTAGTTTTTATTATAAACATGTGCTAATTAAATTAATATAAAATAAAACATTTAATTGAATATGATATTCAACATGTTAATTAATTCAATAAATATTATGAATAATATTAATTTAATTTCATAAAAAATTAAAATTAATGTCAAATAAGATTCATTCATCATACTATTTGATAAAACTGGTTTTAATGCTTAAGATAATTATTAATTTCTTATAGCATATTATAGATCATTCCATATGATAGTATAGTTTTAACCTATGGATAATTAAGTTGTTATGTATAGATGTAATAAAGATTGTGCGTTGTGGAAGATATATATTTGGGGCCTAGAGTTCCTGTATTTTTTTAATAGATAAATGCCTTGCATTTAGTGTTGTGAGTGCCTATTTGATTGTGAATGATGAATTCATTATTTTAGGGATTATATTTCCTCTTATTTATTTTTTACATTATTCTTTTTGATTTTATCTCTATGTGATCATTTCTATTATATGTTTTATGATCTTGGGTAGGATGATTCCGATATGGATGATGTGATATGGTGCAAGGAGGACTGAGTGATGTGTTGTTTGAAAATTCTTCAGAAGATAAGATACAATGGGGGTTGGTATTAGGGAGTTGGTGTGGAAAAATAGATTATGTATTGTCCTCAATATGGTATTACCCTTTGATGTTCTTAATTTTGGGTCCATGTGTGATATGAATTAATTTAACGTTCAATGGTTAGGTTGTTTATTTTATCTGTATTACTTTACCCACAACATGTGGTAGAAAAATGGGCATGGTTTTATATTCCAAATTATATATATCCAAGGATGGTTTTCCTAGAGTACGTATATTATGTAATGTAACAATTTTTAATAATTCTTGAACCATTGAGTTTGTAGTGGATGAATTAAAAAATTGAAAAGATGTTTATCATGAGAAAACATGGATTTGGTTTAGAATATTCTAAGAGGTCATGGGCAGGGAATTGGTTGTTCATATTTTGTAACATGGATGGATTTTAAGGGTTATTTAATTTATAGTTATATAATAAATGAATAAAATGATAAAAATAAAATAATTAATCTAATGTAGCTCTTTAAAATTCTTGTGTTCTTATAGGATATCTAGTATTAACTATAGAAGACCTGAGTCTGATTCATGTTAATTGAAGCAATGTCTAGGACTATATTATTCCCAAAGTGGTGTTTTGAGATATACTATATATTATATATATTTTTGATTTCATATGAAACCCCACTTTATCGATTAGGGTCACTGACACCTAGATGACTCTGTGAGGGCTTTTTCCAAACATCCCAGTGGGTTGATGGATGTATAACTACACCCTTAGGCCTCAATATCTTCTCTTGGTTGTATTTTATATATTTATATAGCATCTTTAGTTTCCCATATATGTGTGTAGAGGGTTATAATGTAATGTGGTTATTTCCCACACATGAATATCTAGATATAATATCGAATGGTTTTTTATTGGAAAGATATTTGTCATTATGATGGATCGATGTACTTACTAGGTATATGGGTTGTGAAGGATTGAGGTATAATACATTGGGTATGATACATATCATATGTACTTTGGTGGAACCCATATATTACCTAGTCACTATATGATAATGTGATTACGTGATCCACAATGTGCATATTCTGATACATATCCCATCTGTATGTAGGATGGATTTCTTTTGGAGAGGGCTAGATCTGGACGTTTGGCATTGGGATAGTGGAACGATCCTATAGAGAAGCATTAGCAGCGTTACCTTGATGATTTATTGTTATACAATATCTATTGTACGCATTACATGCATATATAGAGACATGGTGATATTGAGAACATGGTGTATATGTTCTGGGGACAAATTAGTCTCATTTAATTTTCATTGCGAATTAGTATAATTTCGTTATCTTTTTCATGGGAGGATCTATAGAGGATACTACTTAGTGCACTATTATTCTCAACCAATATATATGTAACATATTTTTTAGGATATAGATATATATATTGACATTGGTTCAAATATTAATTGCTCATGGAATTCCTAGATATGTTTGGTATTTATAGTGAGTGTCGATTTTACCTTTCCTGCACCTACAATTTCCTTTTTTTAGTATTTTTAGTACTATATTAAAGTAAATTTCTTCACATTAAATTTATAATACTTTTATTATAATGTTTTTTTGGGTTTATTTATCCAATATATCTCTTCTACATGATTCTCTTAGAGGTTAATGGATCCAAATTGTAATATTATTATACCCTCAGTGATAGTATCCAACTCAGGGCCCAGCAGAGGCGGGGCTGGTGAAGTCACCAACCCATTCCCTCATTCTATTCTTGGAGGGGTAACTATTGCAGAGAGGTGTCTATGGTAAAGTGGTATAAAAATTTTGAGGTTAAGGGATCTGATGGTGTTTGGATTTAGGAAAAGGATGGTTTCTTGGTTTCATAGGTAAATATTGTCATCTATGTTTCGTAAGTGATATTAACAAGGGATACCAACATGATAAAATGTATTTAGGAACCCCAGTGATCTGATGAAAGGACCATTAACATTATTGAGTCTACTATGATATTTAATAAAATTATTATGGTGGAGATCTAGGAAAGGATCATGAACCATTCATCATTCAGCATGTGTTTGAAACTTATAGACATTGGGATTTGTAAAATAATAAATTAAATTCAAAATAATTAATTGATTAATGTAAAGTATTACAGAATATAGGTTTAGGATCTCTAGATATTTTTACATTTATCATCATTTACCTTTGTCTATGACCTCATCAGGTTTGTGGAAAATATGTTCAGAATCATATGCTAGTTGATATCCATATAATATTGGTCAAGGATGATTTCACATAGAGGAGGGATCATTGATAGTTTCAAGACAAATGATGAAATGAATTATTAGGGTTTCATTTACGAGTTATTTATAGAATAATGATTATAGGTTGTAGGGATCACTTTCCGTTTGATCTGTGATCAATTTTTTATTTATGTTTCATTGAAAGTGATGAATATGTGTGGAGTAGTGAGGAAGTGGTGGATCATGTTTTTAAAAGATTCCAATGTGTCATAA
Organism: Viscum album; assembly: GCA_963277665.1. Taxonomy (NCBI): domain Eukaryota; kingdom Viridiplantae; phylum Streptophyta; class Magnoliopsida; order Santalales; family Viscaceae; genus Viscum; species Viscum album. The sequence continues at coordinate 962,545,136 of OY728127.1, forward strand.
ATTTCATGAGTGATGTACAGAGACCAGTTCCAAGCTGAGATTAATTCATTGAATGCAATGGCGATGAGTATCCCAGAGTTCTTTTCCATTCGGAAAGGTAGTTATAGTGTGCATGAGGTCGAGAGTATGTATCTATCAATAATAATTAACTATTGTACTGTATTTTAACTATTATTTAGATTTTGGAAATCATGATATCTTTTGGCTATAATTTTTCAGAAAATTATGTATTAAATCATTCATAACAAATAATATATTACAAAGTTGACTCTTCTACTAAATAATTTTTTTAAAATTTAATCCTTATAAAATAAAATATGTTTTATGTTTATAAAAATATTCACACCTTTGATGTTGACTTATTCTTTTTATTTAACAATCTATAAACCATAATATGTTTTTTTTAAATAATAGATCTTAAAAAATATTCCTATAAAGGAAAAAAATAAGAAACAAAATAATTAGTCTAATAAAAACTAATAAAAACATTTTAAATGAAACATTTATCCACATTTTTCATTGATGGTATGAAATAAATAATTTCTATATGAAAATCCCTCTCACTTTTTTTCTTATTGAAAAAAATTAAAATCCATCCTGAAAATATAAAATCCCTTTTTGGAAACATAGTGACTACTATTCATAAAACCCTTTAAAAATCCCTACAATTGGATAACCATACTAAAAACATATAATATAATTTTATGGGGAACATAAACCTCACCCAATTAATTAGAGGGATTCAATGGGGATCCCCTTATAATAATATATATTGGTTTTACCCAATTTTCAGGATCTATAATGGGGGCAACTCTTCGTATAAGCTATATTAAGATCAACCATGAGCTATTATAGATAAAAACCCATCGTATAAGTTTTATCAACCTCATTGAGTTTTTATATAATGGAAAAGTACCAGATAATTACTAAAATATTTTATGCTTTCCTTTTTTAATCATTAAACCCTTTTAAAAACTCTTTCAAATAAAAAACATTTGTATATTAAAACAAAAATTTTAAAACAAACTTTTAATATTAAAAAACTATGAACATCATAAAAAACTTTTTTATCTAAAGTAATTTGTAAATATATAATTAACTATTTAATTTTTTAATTAGTAATGTTGGATGTAAAATCCACTAATGTTATACAAGTTAACAAAATCGTTCCTTCTATATATTTGTGTGAAATTTCACAAACCAAATCATTTGGAATAAAATAAAATGGATCATTTCCATAAATATTTTAAAAAGAAAAACATAGTAAAAATGTCATTAAAACCCCACCATATAAAAGAACAAAAAAAGTTGGAATAATTTTTATATATCATGGACAAGGGTGAAAATGATTTTTTTAATGGAAACTTTAAGAATATAAATTTTAATAGAATGTCTCTTACCTTATGTATTATGATACATGTATATTCATTATCAAAATGAATTATCACAATAAATAAATTATTTTATTTTTCAAAACCCCTTTTAATTTTAACTATTTCTTTTATCTAACTTATTTCTCTTTTATATATAAGTACAAAATAACTTATGTTCATGTTGGATGTTTTGACGATATTTGCTATATATGTCCAAAATAGATTTGATAAGATGACTATGGTAAAAATATTCATCATTAAATCATGTCCAAAATAATAATCATTATATAATTATCATTTTCATATTTCATTTTTACTTTTAAATTCAACCATTAAAAATGGATAAATAATTGAACTACACTATAATCATGTTGATGGTAAGTCATACGTACGCAAGATTAACATTTCAATTTTGATTGATGAACATGGAAAATAAGTTATGTGTAATTTTATACTTCGAAAATATTTATTTTATCAAAAATATCACAATATCTCTTTCAATATAATTATATATATTATTAATCTATTTTTGTGATGAAAAATGAATCACGCCAATCCGTAAAGGTGGTAGTCCACACATTTGCGCCAGAACGACATTATCAATTTCCAGTGAATAGAATGGAATGTAGGTAAATAATATATAATCCATTAATTATGACAGATATGTAATTAATATCATTTATAAATATTTTTAAAATCAATATAACCAGTATTGAGAGATGATGATCAAAAAATAATTACATTGGATCACTAGGCGGTACTTTTCCATACACACGAATGATGAATTAGTTATCGATATGATAGAATAGGAGATCGGTATTGGTCATGGAAATAATATAATAACATCCCAATATATGTATAATACTATATTTATTATTTTATAATTCTTAAATATTGTTATAGGGATGAAGAATAAGAAACAAAACAAAAACATGACGATACAAATATACCTCTACCTTGAAAAACCTTCATTTCTAAAATCCTTAATACCAAAAATATTGGTATTATAACTAAAAAAGGCCTCTATAGTTTGGGTATGAATTATAATATGGTAATTTTATAGGGAAAACATTACTAAATGTTTTTTATGTGTGATGAAATAAGAAGAAGATGTTACCTTTTATAAGAGAGGGGATTGAAACTATTGGCATTTCATAAAATATTAAATTCAATTAAAGTAATTATGGAATCAAAATTTAATAAAAGTTAGTAATTTAGGATAAAATATTATTAGGTTTCAAAATAGAATCATATAATAAAACTATTACATTTTAATACTATATTTCAACCCATATCATTTAATTCCACATTACATAACATATTTTACTCTTATCCTGACAACATTGTGTTTTAGTCTTAGAGGGTCAATATAGATACTATTAATTGAAAGAAGGATCATAAATGGTCCTTTCTTGATATATTAACCCATATAATAATCACATGGATATATTTAATATTTTTATAAATTTTCTATTCTTTAAGGATTTATTCATTACTATAAAATGTCAATAATATCAATTTTTAGAACTACTCAATACTTTAACATTTATTATATAATGATTACATAAAAAATTATATAAAAATATATTATTATATATATAATGGAATTTTAAATGATAAAAGTCATTTATAACTATATTTATGGCAAATTTTACTTATTTTAATATTTTTAATATGTTTTATTTTATTTTTCTATTAATTAACTAATTAATGATTCATCATTGTGAAAGAATTTATACTAATTATTTTAAAAAAAAAAAAAAATAAATTACCAAGATGAAGAAAAATCATTTATATTTTAAAATAATTTTTATTGCAAAAATTATCCTTTCAATATTATCTTATTAAAAATAGTACAGTATTTAAAAATAACATTGTGTCATGTTTGACATTTCATTAAATAAAATAATATAATGGTCATAATATAATAAAAGGGTAAAAAATGTTTCAAATTAGACCCTTTGATGATAATGTTCAAGTTATAATTACCTAGTACGATTTAGCTAATTTTTTGTGTCATTAAATAGCTCTTACCATTTATATTTATAATAAATTACTCGATTTCTTCATTACTATTGTAAAAACAACTACTGAGTTTACTATTCTTATATTTAAAAATATATTGTGAATTTTAATTAATTTTTGACACAAAAATACAAAATATTTATTCTCATATTAAAAAATAATAAAACAGAGGTTTAAGAATCTTATTTAAGTTTAAACTGGAAAAACGAATCAAAAAACAGTTTCTCTGATAAATTAATTTTCTAAATATAAATTGTTTTTATAATAAATTAAAATATATAATATATTTAACAAAGATTAATTTGAATATTTTTGAAAAAAAAATTAACTTAGGACTTTTTGAAAAAAATATGATAATTTTAATTTTGGATTTTTATAAAATCAAATATAGTTTTCAATCTAAATAATTTTTCTTACTATTCCTTGAAAAAGTTATTTTCATAACATTTCCCATAATTCTTTCAAAATTTAATTTCACATTATTAATTTAAAATAAAATAATTTTTTATAATTATTACTATATTATATTATAATTTTTCTGGTAAATAATATCTTTCTAGAAATTAATTTGATAAGATAATTTCATTTTTTGATATTAAGAATTTATTTATTTATTTATAATGAATATAACTAAATAATTACATAATAATAGAAATATTGAAACAATTTATCCTATAATAAATAATTTCATTACATTATTCAGTATTTAGAATTTCTGCCCCCATAATTTTGAACTTAAGTTCAGTAACAATGTTTTTACTTTTTGAAACATCTTTGTTGAAAACATAGACCATAAAAAGGTTAAAAAAATATCGACAAGAAAAAAGTGAAAAATGATGTAAGAATATCAACTAGAATTACACATATTATATTTCTATGTTAGAGATCATATGTGGGAAGTGGAAATGGATATTGAAGTGAAACTAACTCCCATTTACTGATAGGGAGTGATAGAGTACAATGTCATGAGAAAGATAACCATCAAAAATTTGTAAATCTATGATATGTTAAATGGAAATTTTTTTATCGATATGAAAATTAAATGAATAACCATTTTCATCAAAATAAGTTTCTTAAAGTTGACGTATTCTTTTACAACCTAAACGAATAAAAAAATTACATTAAATTTCTAATTTCATACTCTAATAAATTTCCCCTAAAATATTATTTTATCTTCCCAGAGATGAGTTTCCAAAATGAATTTATCCCATGACTAAATTATCAGAATCAATTTCTCAAAATAATATAAAAAATAAAAACTATATATTTCCTCTATATTTATTGACTTTTTAAACCCAAATTGGTCAGTATAAAATAATATAATTCCACAAAAAATGATCCAACATTTAAAATAAAAAAAATTACCCGAATTATAATAATTAAATAGTATGCAAAATTCAGCATATATCATCAAATAAATAACTATCCATAAAATTCAACAAATTATTATGACTATGATTGAAATCCAAAATATATACGGATTTGTTCACATAGTCATCCATGATTAATTTTGACATTTATATTCAAAACAAAATCAATCACTCTTAAGGATTCATACTGAAAATGAAATTTACCAAATCAGTTAATCTCTAAGATATTCTAGTCATTTCTATTAGTAACCTGAATCACCATAATCGAAAAAATAACATATTATTACAAAATATAATTTATCATTTATTCCTAAAATTTAAAAAAATTTGTATCGTATAAGGATCCCAAAATAGTGATCTTTTAATGAAATAACATTGACCAAAAAATCATTTTCTGATAAAATATATGTTCCCAAATTGTAACAATGCATAACTAATAAATATCTGAGATCAAATAATATATATCTTTTATCAATAATGTAAAAAATATGTCCACTAAACGTAATGGAATTATTCCTCAAGAATTATTTTTTCATATGATAAATTTATGGGTGACATATACCTCATTTCTTATCAAAATTCTATAAATTCATACAAATGTATTTCTATTATTTAACACAAAAAATAGGTGTTCTTATTTCATTGAACATATGATTAACCTCCAAAAAAATATGCAAGATCACTAGAGTTATCACCACATTATCACATGTCCCAACATCAACTTTAGTAGTGTAAATGGATTTCCCACTGAATTTTTCAACCGATTTTGATGATTTATACCATGAGTAAGAAAATGTATCCATATTTTTTCATAATTCTAGAATAAATTTCCGATAAAACATATAAAATTTAAATAGACATCTACTATATCATTGATGAATTGTCCATGACACCTTACATTGATTTCTCAAACCCCAAGACCAAGAATACCACCCTATTAAGACTTTTTTGATACATAGAAACATTCCAAAAAAATTATTTTACCACAATTGGAACATTTTTGGGCCTTTTATGAAGACCTATTAGTTGTTTTATTTTTCATTTCCCATCAACATGAAAATTTCTTAATATTTTCCTCACATAGAACATAAGTGTCTAAAAATTCCATCTCAACATTTTAAGAACAACTAATAATATTTCAATTAAATTTTAATTCTCATTTTTTCAAAGATCTTCATCATATTGGTTTTATTATTATATAAAGTCTATTAATTTTACTATCAAATATCTGAAGAAAATTTGGTACTTTCCAGGGAAAACTTATAACATTTTCTTTATAACAGGTCATTGAATCCCCATCCTTTTAAATCAATTGCAATAACTTTTTCTCTATACTATTCAAAAACATAATATGGAAATATTTATCAAGGTAAATATTCTTAAATGTGTCCCATTAAAAGATCATATTTCTCTCTAGTATTCATAACAAAATTACATTATAGTTTAACTTCACCTTAAAAATTATAAATGTGAATAGTTAAATTTTGACATTCCAAATGTCCAATGACTTCAAATATATTTTCTAGAGATTTTATCCATACCTCAATTACCATTAGGTATGATGATTAACTATATGATGATAATTTTTTATAATAAAATGTATTAGTAATGATAGGTTCAACTAATGTTGATCCATCATCTCTCTATCATGGATCCTACACCAATTTAAATATTACATCATTAGATCCATGGCTAAAACAAACTTAACTCATCTTATTTCAACCATTTTATGATTTTAATTTTGAGGTATATTTTCCTCATGGTGGATTCCTACTTAGAATAAATGTTTTCCCTATAAAATTCATTTTTGAGAAACCCAGTTTTTTTCAAACAACACTATAATCTGTAAATTATATATCATTTCAAATTAACCAGGTGGTGAAATATTTTAAGGGTATGTTATTTACATTTTCGTAACTTATAAAGTTACTTAAAATGACCTCATATATTAATGGTAAGGATCCGATCATAATTATATCGTATACTAATATTATTTAACAAGTAATAACATACTATAAATCATGTGGATAATTTTGTTTTAGTGTGTTGTAGAATATATTCATAACTCATACATAACAAATTATATTTTACAGTGTAGAAAATTTTCCTCATTATCGATTTTTTTATAATATAATTTTTTAAAATAAAAAATGATTTCATTTTATAAAAAATAATGACGACATTAATCTTGAGATTTTATTTTATCATACCCATCCATAGTCCTTTTGAAATTTTTTTAAGACATATGATGAGTAAAAAATCACAGTAAGGAAATTGAAATGATCGATAACTCTTTGTCCACTATAAAATAGGAAAACCCATGAAACAATTACTATTATTATCGATTTCCTTTGAGTTTATAAACTTTAAAATTCCAAATGAAAATAAAACACACATTTTTTACCAAAAAAATATAAATATATGTAATGAAATAATATCTCTTTTTGGAATCATAAATCATCATTTTCATAAACCCTTTAAAAACCCATTAAACTGGAGTAACCATATGGCTTACATCCAAAATAATTATTGAAAGAATGAAATCATTAACAATTTAATTAGAGATATATAATGCGGATTAACCATAGAATATTATATATTGGATTCTATAGTTTCTGATGATCTATAATGTCTCTCAGAGATTTGTTGACGCAATATTAGGATCACCTATGATCTATAAAGAGGATCAATCCATCATAAAAGATTTATCATCCCCAAAAATACTTAATATAATTATCACCTACTATATCCTGAATTAAAAAATTTATGATCTCACCTTTTTACTATAATACTCTTTTAAAAATTATTTTAAAAAACAAATTTCATATCAAAACACCCATTTTATTTGGAAACGTCTTTTATAAATCGAAAAACTACAAAAAATAATAAATAAACCATATTAATTAATAACTCATAGAATCATAAAATAGAATAATTAAATAATTATAGTTTCATGATGGTGGGAAATATCACCCATTATTTATATCTCAACAAAAACCTTCCTTATATATTTTTTTAAGAAAAGTCACAATGTACCTCATTCGGAAAATGAAAAATATTCTATTAAGATAATTTTTTAAATGAAAATCTATGTGAAAATGAATATATAATTATAGAATTATTGTAAAATTAATTGAAGAATTATTTCTGTAAAATATGTATATACAAGACAAAATATTTTTAGGTGATACTTTAAAATAATAAATTCAAGAAGAAATCCCTTTAACATGAGTCTGATTCATCAACTATATTATTTAAATTATAGAATAATAAACATATGTTAATTAATTACTTTATGAAGAACCATTTTTATGTTTAATATTACTTTTATTTCATTTATAACAATATTACTGAAAACTATATAATCATTTGAGTTTAGATCATATGTTTTGATGATATTGGCTATATAAGGCCAAAATGGATTTGGTAATTCAATAATATTAAAAATGGTCATCATTAAATAATCTGCAGAATAATAACCTTAATTTTATTATCATTTTATGAAAATATGTTATACTATAAAAATGTTACCATTAAATTCGGTTACAAAAAATTTACTATGTTATAATCATGGACAGAGTATGTCATATATACTAATGAGTAATGTTTCCATTTTTTAGTGATCATTATAGGTAAGATGGTAATTATAATTTTATTTGTAAATTACATTCATAATATATAATTTATTACATTACCTCTTTGAATAAATTTATATATATCATTCATGGAATGTGGTGATGAAAAATGTATCACATCGCTCAATGAAGGTGGTATTCCACACGTACACGTGAATGACATTATCATTTTTTAGTTCATATATTGGAGTAAATATAAATGATATATTATATTTGAAAAATGATAAATATTTAATTAATATCGTATATTAAAATTATTTTTCCCTTTGAATAAGGTTTTAAGGATGATGTAGAGGAAACAAAACTATAGCATGCATATTAACCAATTCATCTGCTTTGAAAAACCTTATTTTCCTAACACATTATGACCACTATGATTGGTATAATATATAGGAACAATATAATATGGGAGTGAGTATATGAATGTATTTTGGTTGTTATTTTATAACCCAAATGTCACAACCCACTCCTAGAAATGACACCACAATGTGTGGAGAGATATGATGACCCACCCCTCGATCCCTGCCTCCTATAGGCCCCGGGTTTGAGACTACAACCAGGGGTGTAAAAATCTCACAATATGGGTGGAATTAACCATTATAAGGAAACAAGATCATGATATAGGGTGTCGTAATTATTATCAAGTCCATATTATATATATAAAAAACCAAAAACAATCCCATAATAAATGTGTAAATAAAACAAATACAAATAGAATTATCCATTTTAAGTACCCAAAAACAGTAATAAAGAAGAAGAACAAAAAAATCAAGTGGTACCAACATGTAAAGCCCTGAACGGCCCATGTATTCCTCTAGGAAACCTAAAAAGTGTTTTTATATGTGTAGGTTGATCATTCATGTATACTCAGTAGAAAACATAAAGTCCATTGTGTACAAGTGGAATGAGAAAACAAATGCACCTGGGAGAAAAAAGAAAACCCAAACAACACCTAACAAGTATAAAACCATAATCCCAACCTCACCAAGGAATTCCCCCCAATTAACATGTATATGTAATATAATATAATATAAATAACATCAATTATAGGGTACCCCACACCACATTCCCAACGATTAAAATCAATCACACTAGAAAGAAAAACTTCCTAGAACTACTACCTCTTAAAAATAAGTCACATCTCATCCTTCTATAATACACCTATGCCACACCTCGCTACAAATCTCACATGCACTCACATGGTCGACACATCACATCATGTCACATCTTATCCCACCTTCACACACATGTTCCAGACATCGCATTTCATCTTGAAAAACCATATATAACACACCACAACTCATCTTGAAGAATCATAGGACACCACATCATAATTCACTAAAAGACACCAAGAAAATTATTACTTGGATAAGGGGGTCATGGTAATGTGGGTGGAAAACTATCCATCCTCCCACTAGGATGTTGGGAAAGATATTCTCTGTATTACTATGTGGGTGTGAGAAAATAGTGCTCGACGTGGGTGGGGTGCATATAGAAATCAAAACTAAAATATAAGTTTACATAAATCTATTCAATGAAACCCAATCCCAACATATTGGATTACATTTAGATCACCAACCAACACAAAATGTCCCCCATTTCTACTTCAAAGACTAAATTCAAAACCCCACACAAATAGAAAGGAAATCACAATGAATTTTCATTAAGTAGTTAATGTTAAACTATTTTCTAGATTATTTGGTACAAAACCATTCCACTAAAACATGTTCATATTTATATTCCATGATCTTAGTTATCAGCTTCAATTAAACATGTCATTTAAATTATTATCATGTAATCATGTGAGTTCATGATTATTAGTATTTTTGTCATTAATACCAACTAATAAACTAATAAAAACGCAAAAAACAATATAGTGAAACAAAATCCCAACAGAAAAGTTCAAACCCATCATCCACCACAGACTCGCTTTACAATCACATAGTTCCCATTGTCCATAAGCACTTAATTTCTCATACCATAGCAAAACATACTATCATATTTTTCTAGGGACCTCTTAATGATTTTTCAATAAATTAATTTATGGTGTTGTCATTGTAGCCAATAGATATTGGGGAATTTATTTCAATAATTAACTATATATAATTAGAAAATTATTTATGATGATAATCAAAAAATCAAAAAAAATTATAGGCTTCAAGAGGACGTTGTAATGAAAAAATAAATCCACCAATAGATATGATATTCCTCAAGGAAACATGATGAAATAAACATATTATTAAATCAAATTAAACAAATCAAGAAAAATATATAAGATAATAATTCACATTCCCCAACCCCTTTAAATTCAATATTTAATGATTTTTTATCATTCTTAATCCAGTTAAAATCATGTTCATAATAGTTAAAATTATTTTCCCATTCATCATGATAAACATTAGGAGAAATGAAGGACGTAAGTCCTCCTTTGAAGAAAGATGATCAAAAAATCCTTGTTGCACCAAAATAGTGGAGTATGTACAGAAGGGAAATTATTCTGGGGTACATGAACCAACATTACCACCTTATTCTAGGTCTCCAAGAAAGAAGGAGTTTGGGGCATCCAATATCAAGAGAACAAATAAGGAAAAAATGAATACCTATAGAAGGTCTATATATAAAACTAAAAAGATTGAAATTGTATAGTTTTCCATTTAATGCGAATCTCATTAAATCCAATAATATTAGTCATTTTGAAGAATCTTGGACTGTTAGAAAATTGAAGACATGATTGGTTTCATTTGAAAAAAGCCTAAAAAATGTTTAATTTTTTTATTAAAATCCAATTCAATTGAAATATACCAAAATTGGGAAAAAATGAAAAATTAGAGAATTCTAGAAATTTCGAAAACTATTGGAATGAGCCACATCCATACAAGTTTCCATAAGATGATTCACTACTAGACGTCTCTCCACTAGCAGATTCTCCACCAGATGAGTGGCCACCAGATGATTCGATGTGAGATGATTCATTTCCATATGAGTCACAACCAATGATTAAATACCGATGTCTCGTCACCATTAAATCCCTGCTAGGATGATATAACTATAGGGTGAGCAACTTATAAGTTGATCTACCGCAAGAATGATCTCGTGCTATAAAAATTTACTACCAGAATGACTTATATCTAGAATGATCAACTACCATAATCGTCTTCCACCAGAAATATCTATCATTACAAATTAGAAATTTGGAAAACAAAAATTGTAATGTGTCACCATTAAAATGAATAAAATATCCCAAAAAACCCCCTAGATTCTCCCTAGTAACCTAAAAAATCATATTATTTGAAATTTAATGGCCTAGAAGGTCAGTTCCATTACATCAGATACCTCTGAAACTATTCTCATATTTAACAATTCAAACCCAGACTAGAACAAAATTGAGAAAGTGTCTAAACAGAAATTGCCCAAGATACCACTCAAGGATATCATTACACCTGAAACACTGCCACTAGTTAAACCCACTCTCCCAAACTCTTATAAAAATTGAATAAATCACACTTCCCTAAACAAATGAATTAGGATAATCTATCCACCATGCTATGATATCATCCGATCTAAGTGGTACTAACTTCTCACCATGGTTTGAACCATATCATTGTAAAAATAATCTTTATTATGAAACATGTATTTCATTTTCCTTATGTTTTGACACAACCACACATTGAAAAACACACTTAACATCAAGGGGAACATAATATATCCCATAAAACACCATGGTCTGAACAACACATCACAAGGAAAATAGATAGGGGAAGTCTCAAAACAACTACAAGTACTAGTCTCACAATTGTGTCTCATACTCCCAAGTACTCTCCTTCATGTCATCAATCCTGCATTGCACATGAACCATGGGAACAGTCCATACTCTCAACTAATTTTCTCGATGGTCATGGATCTCCACTGGATGCTCCATGAAGGTTTCATCAACCTCAATTTTCCACTCTCTCTAGTTAGTGACATGAGAGTAATAATGAAGATATCGATGGAGATGAGATATGTGGAAGATGTTGTGGACTCAGTCTAGTTGAGGAAGATGTGCCAACTAGTAAGATACCTCTCTATAACACCCCAAAACTCGATGTCCCTAACATACTGGTGTGAGAGGTTTCATACCTTGTCGAACATCCATTCCCACATCTATGGGAATAATTCAAGAATAGGTGGTCCCTAACCCAAAACTCTATGAGGCTCTCCTATGATATTCATAAGACATCTACGTATCTTTTTCTTCTTACAGACTCTCTAGATCCAACTAAAACATCACTATTATTCTCTGCACCACCTCAGTACCAAGAATTGTTGCCTCCCCAACCTAAATACATCACATCAGAGAATGAAATGATTGTCCATACAAATAATAAAATGGGTTCATGTCAATAGAATAGTAATAACTATTATAGTAAGGGAAACAGAAAAAGTGAAAATTTCATACCCAAGATATCCCAATTTCCATCATACATACTTGCAACATATCCTATATCATCTGGATAATACAATCTATCATCCCATCTATCTAAGGGTGGAAACCTGTGTAGATGCGAAACTACATTCCCAATGCATGTTTCAATCCCCTCTAGAACCCTGAGGTTAAAAATGCATCACAATATAAGATAATGTATCATATAATTACATCAAACCGCACCACCTCATCCAAAAAAACTCAAAGACAATTCATTTAAAGAAATCGAATCATTGATCACTATGATGTGGGACAATTTATACATCTGATCCATGATCACCTAGACTAAATCACAACCTCCCTAAGTTGGGTAACTGTTGAATGAAATACATTGATATGTTATCCTATTTCCACTCATTGAAATCCATAGTTTGCAACAAACCATTATGAATACAATGATATGCCTTTACAAGCTGGAAAACCATGCTCATTTCCATAAACTCCAACATTTCCTACTTCATATTAGGGAAAAAATGTAACACCCCAAGATTTTATGAAAAATATTCTATTAATATCATTGATATCTTGTGTTGTATTCTACAACAATATTACCTTGCGCTACACACAACACCGTATGAGCTTGCAGTATACACAACACTATTCTTGGATCATGTTACACACAATTTTGATAGTAGTTATTTTACGAAACATTGGGTGTATATTTATAAATATATATATATATTCAATGTATAAATAAAATATGGTTGTATTATGTTATACGAAACAACAGAGGAGTCTTTCACAACACGCAACCCTGACTTGGCTTGCATTACACACAATCGCGACTTTTCTCGATAGCGTGTGTTGTACGCAATACCAGGTTTCACTAAACAACGATATATGGTTATAATATTATTATGAAATAGCCGTTATTAAAAAAGTATAAACTAAATTTTGAATTTTATAAAATTATTATTCATCTTACACATTTTATAGAACATGGTATGAGAACAAAATAATTTTTTCGAGTAAACTAAGTATTTTTCAAAAAATGTAGTTTTGCGGCCTTTTGATGGAAGACCCACCTTAAATATTCTTTTTGACATGTATATAAGTTCAATTTGACAAAATAAAATCTTTCTTTGGATTCAGGGTATAAAAATTTACTTTAGATATATTTTTCATATTATTCTGATAACTTTCATATTTTAATGAATAGTAAAAACATGCTATATTTTAATTAAAAAAAACTTTTTTCATCACAATAATTTATATGGTTAGATTATCATTTAATTTGGTTTTAAAGTGTAATTAGAATATATTTTTAAAATTTAATCCAATTTCGGTCATTGGAATTAATTTCACTTTGAAATAGGATATAAACAAGCATCAATCTTTTGATAGTTATTGTTTCTTAAAAACACGCGATTTGTTTTGACGACGAGAATAAATTTTTAAATTAATTAAAGAAACTGATATGTTTTGAATTTGGTAAAATAGACATCATTTTTGAATTCATAATATCAAATATAGCTTAGGCCTATTTTTTGGTATTTTCTGGAAACTTTCATTTTTTTGATGAATAGTGAAACCACTAATTGGTAGTTAAAAAACTATATGTTTCATAAAACATAATTTTACCGCTTTTGTGAGTGGAATTTCGAAAATTCGGGAGACATGGTTAATATCAAGTACTATAATGTGGTTCAATGAGATGAAAATAATTTTTGGTGAATAGTAACTTTTTTCTTTTTTTACCACGGTTAAAAGTAAATAGGGTAATTAAGGGTAAATATGATATTATTATTACCCTAAAACATGTCCTAATTCTATTAGATAAGTGTAATTCGACCAAAAACAACCTTAGGAATAATGTATGACCATTTAGGTCCACTTGTATTAGATTAGGACATTTATTATTAATTTATTTAAAGAAGGGTTAAAATAGTTAAAATCAATGTTTTATAAGTAAATCATTTTTAATATAGGGATATACATAAGATAAATTCTACTATAAATATTCATTAGAAAGATAAAATGATTTCTTACATAATTGTATTTTATTTATAATTTTTAGACATTCAATAATTTAATTTATTTATTACACAATGATGATGAAGTAATTATCTTATTAATGAAATATTGACGTAATTGATGTTATAAATACCCAAATATTTTTAATTTGATGATTTTTATGAATTACACTAATTTTATAGGTTAATATGACATGTTATTATTGATTTAATTATCGTTTTTAGAACTATTTAGTCTGTTAATATTTTCACAAAAATCTATTACCAAATAGTGTCAAAATTGACATAAAATAGTTTTCCAAACAAATATTATATTATTAATTGCTATTTTATTCCTAAAAATCTATGTTTCGGCAAAATTACTTAGATAAGGTTATATATATTAATAATAAACATCTTGGGGTTAATTTGGTTTTTCATAGTAATTTTATTAACATTATACTATAAGAAAACAAGAATACACGATAAAAGTAAAATTATTTAACTTAAGGTTAAATATAAATAATAAGGTTAAAATAGAAACCTAAACTTGTCAAAATTCTATTGGATTAGAGTATTTAGAACCATCCCCACATTATTTTAAAAATAAATCAATTCGGAGCTATTCAAAACTGAATATGAATTTATAATAAAATAATATTTTTCGTTTTTCCGAAGGTGCCCCTCTCCTCTCTTATAAAAGGGCACCTCCTCCGTCTCTTCCTCACAGCACTTTGAGCCTTCAATCTCAACCAAAACCTGAAAAATTCTCTTCTCCTCTTCCATAGAGACATCCTAGAGGTTCTGGGATTCTTCAAAGTCCAATTTTAGTGTCCTATGAGGTGGTCTCAAAGAGGCGCTTCAAAGAAGAGGTAATGTTCGTTACTGATTCTTTCAACTCTATTTCTTCTTCCACTTCTTCCTCTTTAGTTGTTTAATTATGAAGTAATAACATAAGTAAAACTCATATATTGATATGTTATTAAAAGTATGAAACAATCCTATTTAACCATCTATCCATCCTACGGAAAATGAAATCACCACACGTGCGTACGTACGGAATACCGTCTCCACGCCGTGGTGAAATTTGTTTTTCCACCAACATATTACATGGATGGGTATAATGGTGTAAAGAATAACTATATATGGTTATTATAACATCATACTGATTCTGATATATTATATCATCCACTCCAATTCTATTCAATAATTATGGTAAAAATATTATCGCTCGTGCGTACGTACAGACTACCGTCTCCACGACACGATGAGATTCATTCTCCATGTTAACCATACATGAATGATCATAAAGTTTATAAAATGAATAATAATGAAATATATGAAATAATAATGCTACTGGATTTATGTATATATATATATGTATCTCATCTATTTATTTTCATTCAATTAAATAAGGAAACGAAAATAGTGTTCATGCGTACGTACGGCCTACCGTCTCCATGAACGGTGTATTTCATTCCTTTTATCGATCTATAATATAAATATATATGTATATGATGAATATATATTATATATATATCATGTTTTACATTATGTAATTATGTAAATCAGGATATAAGTAATAATATCATGAATGAAAAGTCGAAACACATACGATAAGTGAAATGATTTTACCCAAAACGCTACTTTAACATGGAATTTACAAAAGAACGGGTAATATAAAGTTATAAGTGAAACATATATGATATCATAACAATGAATATGATTCTGTAATAATTAAATGAAATTATTTAAATCATTATACATTAGGTTCGGATACGTACGAAGCATATCGGACCTATGGTAAGGGATAAATATTCAATCTCATTTTTATCCGAGATTGCTTATACGTAAGTATTTGCTGGGGTTACGTTTATCATCCATGACCATGTTTTCTAAAAATCTTTTCATAAAATTTTTACCATTATTCCATGAATTTTTAAAGTCATTTTTACCCTTTATTGAATTTTAACCACATTTAATGAATGGAATCTTTCCTTTGGTTACTATATAAGGTACTTTTTTACTTTTCCGACAAAAGTATGAGGAGAATGTTATTTTTAATTTATAAGGCATGATCGGATTTTTATGGTTTCATAACGCCTCATTTTCAAGAAGATTCCACTACAAGATTGGATGAATATTTTCAACAAACCCTTATCTTTTAAAATTGCAAGGAATTTTGTGAAATGAAAATGATTTTAAAGAAGAAAGGATATTTTCCTCCAGAATTCATTTCAAGTTTTTTGTCAAAACTATTTTCCATCTAAGATGTCATTATTTCATATGTGTATGTTTCAAGTAAAATGTCTCTATCATTTAAATGGTTTCAATTTTCTTATGATGAAATGATATCAAATGTTTATGGATTATGTTATGATGGCATGATGTTTAAGAATCCCATTTTATTACATGGGTTATGCTATGATGTATGATTTATGATTTTGTGGCACATGAAAGAATGATTTCATTATGAGATTGGAGGGACCAATATCTCCCTTCAATTCATTGGGTAAAGATTTATATCTCATGATATAGACATGGCAGGAACGACAAGTTATACCAGTTCAATAATATAGGACTGGAACGAGGAGTGAAATCGATTCAGAAAGGGACTTTGTCCACTAAGATGGTCTTGGCGGCAATGCCTTGGCTACTATGGAAATTATATCATGTTCTTAATGGTTTTCCACAATTACATGTTTAATTCCAATACTATGTTATCATGATTAATGTTTCTTTATGATATATTCCTTACGTAATTCAATGATTTATGTCATTGCTCATGATTCTGATGTTTAAATATTATGTTCATGTTTTGATGCTCAAATGTATATGATTTGTTTTATTTTATCCATGATTACCCTTACTGAGCATTTGAGCTCACCCTTTATATGTTTTCTTTTCCCCAGGATTTAAAGGAAGGTTTTAGGTAAGAAAACAAAAAGGGGAAGATCTTATGGGAGATGTTTAAGATCTCTCACCACAATAAGAAGACTATATTCCAAGTTTCCCAAGACCCTAAAATATTACGATCCTTGTGTGTCTATTTTTGTTATATATTAAGTATTCCACTAAAGTAATGTAATGTCCATGTACATCAAGCATCGAGTCCATTACAGTTGGTATCAGAGGAAAGGTTTAGTAATCCTTTGGAAACTGTGATGTGAAAACTTTAGTGGGATCCCTAGAGATATTTCTATGGTATGTCTAGGGATGTCCCTAAGGATAAGTATATATATAGGATATAGTCCTATAAATCCGGTAACGATCATAGAATTTATCCTAAGATGGTAGATATTGAGGGTTCTCCCCCTTTACTATATTGTTTTACCTAGCATGATTTTTTCCTCCCACACTATTATTTTTGGGTTTTAGAAAATGGCTGGAAATAGGAAGATTCATGATAATGGAGGATATGACGGATAATGGAATGATATTCTTCATGAGAAACCAAATGAAACAGGATTTGGAAGTCCAAACATCGTTATTATGCCTAATCATAAATCCCCTAATATGATCAATAATCTCAACTTTGGTAAGTTTCCCTACTCAGATAATAAGAGAAAGATGGAGTTTCATGATGATCATAGAGGAAAGAAAGTCCAATTTCCCTCATTTAAATCATGTGGGAAGAGGCATCAGGGAGATTGTGTCAAGGGAATTGGAAGATGCTTTGGGTGTGGAAAAGAAGGACACAAAGCCAGTAAGTGTAAAGGAAAAGTTTAAGTTAACACCATGGATGAGGATAGTGGTATTGCTACGACATCAACAATGGTTAAATGTTTTAAATGTGGATTGTACGGGCATTATTCAAACCAATTCCCTAAGGGAAAGTCTCATGAAGAGAATTAGTACGGTCGTATGGGTAGTATTTATGTTGATGATGATGAAGAGACTACAAATGATATGTGAGATGAAATAATTGTTGAAGCTCGGTCAATGGTTTAAGAAGGTAGTGGAATGATTACATGTTTATCAAGTGTAATGTTGTATAAGTAATCTCATGGTACTATGAAATAAAGAGACATCTAAGGATTTTTACACTATTTCCTTTCCTTATGTTTTGAAAGTGTATGATTAATGTTACCAGTAACCATGAAAGGTTATTCAGATATTTTTGGAAATTAGATGATATGCACATAATGAAGGGATAAGGAGAAAATTAAATGTTTGATAATGTTCATGAGCTCATGACTGATATAAGGAGAAGGTTATATCATGGTTTGAGTATATATAATTTTTGGATTTTGGTATGTGGAAAGAGTTAACTTTTGACAGCATTCATGTTTTCAATAAGGTTTAATGGGTATTCATTTTTCAATAGAATACATGATTAAAGGTATTCACATGATTGGAATGTGACAAACAAGATATATGGGGGATAAAGGATGGTATTCACATGCTTGGTTGATGACATTTCAAGTAATAATTTTCATTATACTATGAGCTTGGACCGATGTATTTTAGATAAGCCTAAAGATTGGAATCGATTATGTTGGACATAAGTTAGTATTGTTTTACAGATAGAACTTTTTTCGATATTATTGATGGGATGTTATAGTAATGTAGTTTTAGAAAAAGGACAACCTGCAGGACGGGCGACAGCCCATCGCTTCGGACAAGGCTGTGGGAATCAAACCCACAACCGAAGTGCGCCTGGCCTTTATTGCCTACCACTGGCCTACAGGAAGTCCGAGTATAGTAGAAACTAGTTTTAATATATTAATCTGTATGATATATGAAGTATAAGTCAATTTTAGGAACTATATATGATTAATCTCACTATAGATGGACTTATGTATTTTTGATAACATTTATAACATCTTGTTTGAGACAGATGGAATGACCCATCATTCTATCACATGATCTACTAACACTTCACGAATGACAAATTCAACTTCATTTATTTAAGAGATGATGTGGAAATTGTCCAAAGAATGAAAAATGGTTAGACTGTAGCAAAATCACAAAAGAATTTCTTCTATTTCCAATTTCATCAACTTTAGGGAAATGATCTTGAAAACCAAAAATGTTGTCATAATGCCCTTATATCCAATGAATCAGATGGTACCTTAGATCATCACAAATCTATGGCTTTGTGATTGATGGCTTTTTCATAGCCATGTTCTCTACCACTCTCCATGAGAACTTGATAGTTAGATTTATTTTCCATATCCATATTTTCACCTATGTTCTCTTACAAGGAAACCAAGTGATGAGTTAATTTGGGTAACCGTTACATTTCATACTTTAGTTTTTTAAGCCAATTTTTGGTATTCCT
This sequence comes from Viscum album, assembly GCA_963277665.1. Classification (NCBI taxonomy): domain Eukaryota; kingdom Viridiplantae; phylum Streptophyta; class Magnoliopsida; order Santalales; family Viscaceae; genus Viscum; species Viscum album. Next base: position 962,565,240 of record OY728127.1, read on the forward strand.
TTTTACGATGTGGGTTTCTATTAAACAAACTTTCGAATAGTAAACCATTTATAACCCCGACGAATTTCGAGGGTGAAATTCAATTTAAGGGGGGTAGAATGTAACACCCTGAGATTTTATGAAAAATATTCTTTTAATATCATTGATGTCTTGTGTTGTATGCTAAAATAAGATTACCTTGCGCTACACGCAACACCGTATGAGCTTGCAGTATACACAATACTATTCTTGGATCATGTTACACACAATTTTGATAGTAGTTATTCTACGAGACATTGAGTGTATATATATAAATATATATATATATATATATTCAATGTATAAATGAAATATGGTTGGATTCTATTATACGAAAAAATGGAGGAGTCTTTCACAACATGCAACCCTGACTTGGATCGCATTACATGCAATCACGACTTTCCTCGATAGCGCGTGTTGTACGCAATACCAGGTTTCGCTAAAGATCGATATACGGTTATAATATTATTATGAACTATCTGTTATGAATAGTATCAACTACATATTGAATTTTATAACATTATTATTCATCTTACACATTTTCTAGAACATGGTATGAGAACAAAATATATTTTTCGAGTAAAATAATTATTTTTCAAAAAATGTGGTTTTGCCGCCTTTTGATGGTGCACCCACCTTAAAACTTGTTTTGACATGTCTATCTGTTCAATTTGACAAAATAAAATTATTATTTGGAATCAGGGTATAAAAATTTACTTTGGATAAATTTTTCATATCATTCTGATAACTTTCATATTTTAATGAATAGTAAAAACATGATATATTTTAATTAAAAACAACTTTTTTCATCGAAATAATTTATATGGTTAGATTATGTTTTTAATTGGTTTTAAAGTGTAATTAGAATATATTTTTACCATTTTATCCAATGTTGGTCATTGGAATTAATTTCACTTTGAAATGGAATATAAACAAGTATCAATCTTTTGATAGTTATTGTTTCTTAAAAACACACGATTTGTTTTGACGACGGGAATTAATTTTTAAATTACTTAATGCAACTGATATGTTTACAATTTGGTAAAATAGAAAACATTTTTGAATTCATAATATCAAATATATCTTAGGCCTAATTTTTGGTAATTTTCTGGAAATATTCATTTTTGATGAATAGTGGTACCACTAAGTGGTAGTTAAAAAACTAAATTTTTCATAAAAATTAATTTTACCGCTTCTGTGAGTGGAATTTCGAAAATAAGAGAGACACAGATAATATCAAGGACTAAAATGTGGTTCAATGAGATGAAAATAATTTTTGTTTAATAGTAACTTTTTACTTTTTTTACCATGGTTAAAAGTAAATATGGTAATTAAGGGTATAAATGATATTATTATTACCCTAACAATGTCCTAATTATATTGGATAAATTTAATTCAACAAAAAAATCCTTAGGAATAAAATATGACCATTTAGGTCCACTTTGATTATATTCGGACATTTATTATTAATTTATTTAAAGAAGGGTTAAAATAGTTAAAATCAATGTTTTATAAGTAACTAATTTTTAATATAGGGTTATACATAATATAAATTCGACAATAACTATTCATTAGAAAGATAAAATAATTTCCTACATAATAGTCATTTATTTATAATTTTTAGACATTAAATTATTTAATTTATTTATGACACAAAGATGATGCAGTATTTAACTTATTAATGAAATATTGATATAATTAATGTTATAAATACCCAAATAAATTTAATTTGAGGTTTTTTATGAATTCAACTAATTTTCTAGGTTAATATGACATGTTAGTATTGATTTAATTAAAGTTTTTTGAACTAATAATTCTGTTATAATTTTCAAAAAATGTCAATTACAAAATAGTTTCAAAATTGACATAAAATAGTTTTTAAAACAGATATTATATAATTAATTGTTATTTTATTCCTAAAAATCTAAGGTTCGGCCAAAAGACTTAAATAAGGTTATATATATTAATAATAAACAACTTTGGGTTCCTTTGGCTTTTTATAGTATGTTTATTAACCTTATAGTGTAAGAAAATAAGAAGACATTTTAAAAGTAAAATTATTTAACTTAAGGTTAAATCTAAATGATAAGTTTAAAATAGAAACCTAAACTTGTCTGAATTATATTGGATGAGAGGATATTGAACCATACCCACATTAGTTTCGAAATAAATCAATTTGGAGCTATTAAAAACCGAATATGACTTTATAATAAAATAATATTTTCAGTTTTTCCAAAGGTACCCCTCTCCTCCCTTATAAAAGGGCACCTCCTCCCTCTCTTCCTCACACCACATTGAGCCTTAAAGCTCGGACAAACCCTTAAAAATTATCTTCTACACTTCCATAGAAACATCCTAGAGTTTCGGGTCTTCTTCAAAGAACAATTTTAGTCCCCTAAGTGGAGGTCTCAAAGAGGCACTTCAAAGAAGCGGTAATGTCTGTTACCAATTCTTTCAACTCTATTTCTTCTTCCACTTCTTCTTCATTAGTTGTTTTATTATGAAGTAATAACATCATTATAACTCATATACTGATATGTTATTATAAGTATGAAACAACCCTATTTCACCATCTATCCATCCAACGAAAAACGAAATCACCACGTGTGTGTACATACGGAATACCGTCTCCACGCCGTGGTGAAATGTGTTTTTCCACCAACACCTTACATGGATGGGTATAATGGTGTAAATAATAACCATATATGGTTATTATAACATCATAATGATTATGATATATTATACCATCCACTCCAATTCTATTCAATAATTATGGGAACGATATCATTGCTCGTGCGTACGTACGGACTACCGTCTCCACGACGCGATGAGATTCATTCTCCATGTTAACCATACATGAATGATCATAAAGTTTATATAATGAATAATAATGAAATATATGAAATAATAATTCTACTAGATTTATGTATATATATATATATGTATGTCATCTATTTAGTTTCATTCAATTCAATAAGGAAACGAAAACAACGTTCATGCGTACATACGGCCTACCATCTCCATGAACAATGTATTTCATTCATTTTATCGATCTATAATTTATATATATATATATGTATATGATGAACATATATTATATATAAATCATGTTTCACATTCTGTAATTATGTAATTCAGGATATAAGTAATAATATCAGGAACGACAAGTCGAAACACATACGATAAATGAAATTATTTTACCCAAAATGCTGCTTTAACATGGAATTTACAAAAGAACGGGTAATATAAAGTAATAAGTGAAACATATATGATATCATAACAATGAATATGATTCTGTAATAAGTCAATGGCATTAATTAAATCATTATACAGGAGGTTCGGATATGTACGAAGCATATCAGACCTAAGGTAAGGGATAAATTTTCAATCTCATTTTTATCCGAGATTGCTTATACGTAAGTATTTACTGGGGTTACGTTTATCATCCATGACCATGTTTTCTAAAAATGTTTTCATAAAATGATTACCATTCTTCCATTAATGATTAAAGTCATTTTACCCTTTATTGACTTTTTACTACATTTTATGAATGGATTTTGTAACACCCTGAGATTTTATAAAAAATATTCTTTTAATTTCATTAATGCCTTGTGTTGTATGCTACACCAAGATTACCTTGCGCTATACGCAACACCGTATTGTCTTGCAGTATACGCAACACTATTCTTGGATCGTGTTACACACAATTTTGATAATAGTTATTCTACACAACATTGAGTATATATATATATATATATATATATTCAATGTATAAATGAAATACGGTTGGATTCTGTTATACGAAAAAACGAAGGATTCTTGCACAACACGCAACCCTGACTTGGCTTGCATTACACGCAATCGCGACCTTCCTCGATAGCGTGTGTTGTACGCAATACCAGTTGTTACTAAACAATGATATATTAATATAATATTATTATGAGCTAGCCGTTATGAATAGTATTAACTAAATTTTTAATTTTATAGCATTATTATTCATCTTACACATTTTCTAGAACATGTTATAAGAACAAAATAAAATTTTTGGGTAAAATAAATTTTTTTCAAAAAAATACAGTTTTTCCGCCTTTTGATGGTGAACCAACTTTAAATATAGTTTTTGAAATGTTTATAAGTTCCATTTGACAAAATAAAATTATTATTTGGAATCATGAAATAAAAATTGACTTTGGAGAAATTTTTCATTTTATTCTGATGACTTTCATATTTTAATGAATAGTAAAAACACGCTATATTTTAATTAAAAACAACTTTTTTCATCGTAATATCTTATGTGGTAAAATTATATTATTTAATGGTTTTAAAGTAGAAATATAATATATTTTTATCATTTAATATAATTTATATCATTAGCATTGATTTTACCTTGAAGTCATAAGTTAAATCAATTCAATCTTTTGCAATGTTATAAAGAAAAACACGTTTTTTTCGACAACGGGATTAATTTTAATTTAATTTATGCAAGTTTTTTTTATTTAATTTGGAAAAATGGATTCCATATTTGGAATCAGTGGGTCCAAATTATGTTAATAAGCTACTTTTTATTTTTGGGCATTGTGAATAGTAACTATGGTAAATTTTATTTACTATAGTTAAAGATAAATCGGGTAATTAAGGGTAAATATAATATTATAAAATTACCCTAACACTTGGAAAAATCTTATTGGATGACTAAAAGTTGACCCATATAACCTAAGGGTCAGATTAGATTCATTTAATGGACTTATTTCATGAAAATAATTTAATTATTATTGAAACCAAAGAATGTGACAACCTGTCACTCTCTTAAATACTATAAGTATAATAATTTTAATTTAGTGATAAACATCATGAAACATTGAACATTAATATTCTACAGAAATATAACAAAATTATCTACATCATGATAATTTATTTAGAATTTTTTTGGATTAAATAATTATCATTAATTGTGACAAAATAGTGATACAGAAATTATTTATCTAGTAAAAAATCATGAATATAGATTTTATTAAACTAATAGTGACCATAAAAGGCACAAAACCCTGACCAAAACTTATTGGTCATGTAAATTTAAACTAAAATCGTCCAATGGTCGAATATTAAACCATTTTTATTCTTATACAAGCAATTATGAAACTTATATTATTTTATTTTAAATGATGCCAAAGTTGTCACCTTCATAATTTAATAAATATAACAATTTAACTATTGTGATTTTAAGATGATAAATTCTAGTAAAAGTATTTTTGTGAAAGTTAATGGATTTATCTTCATCATCAAATTTTTGTTTTAATTTTTATGCAACATATAAGTATATTAAATAATTATACAAAAATATTGTAGTAATTATTTTATTAAGGGATAAACCAAAAAAATGGTTTTAAAAATAATAAAATAAATATTATATGAACTATTTAATGTTCTCCACTAATTTTATAGATACATATGACCTTTTATGAATCTATTAAAGCTTTTTTTTAACATATCTTTTGTATATAATTTATTTAAATTCAAATAAATGAATAGTTTCAAAATTGACACTACTGTTATTTTATAAAAATATCATATTATAAAATTGTATAAAATCACAAAAATATTTAAAAATTATAAATTTAAATTTATATGGTCTATAATGTTATAAATTAAACAATTATGGAAAATTCACAACAAATAAGTAGTTATTTGTTATAATTTAAAATTTAGAATTTTATATCCACAAATAAACCTAAATAGATTAAATAAGGATAAATCAAAATGATAAGGTTTAAAATAAGATCCAAACATGTCTAAATTTGATTTGTTGATGAGATTACAACCCTATCTCATCTAATATTTGAATATGAGTCATTTTCGGAGGTTTTTAAGTGGGGTGAGATTTATTATAAATTAATATTTTTAAGAATTCCAAATGTGCCCCTCTCCTCCCTTATAAAAGGGAACCTCCTCCCTCTCTTCCACAAACCACTTTGAGCCTTCAATCTCATCCAACCCCTACCCAATTCTCTTCGACACTTCCCTAGAAACATCATAGAGGTCCTGGTCTTTTTCAAAGACCAATTTTAGTGCCCTAAGAGGAGGTCTCAAAGAGGCGCTTCAAAGAAGAGGAGGTTTGGATACGTACGAAGCATATCAGGCCTAAGGTAAGGGATAATTTTTCAATTCGCATTTTTATCCGAGATTTCATATTTGTACGTATTTACTGGGGTTATTTATATCATCCATGTCCATGTTTTATAAAAGTGTTTTCATGTATGTTTAAAGTATTTTTTACCCATTTTTGACTGTTACTACATTGTATGTAAGGAATCTTTCTTTTGTTTACGTTACGAGGTACTTTTTGACTTTTCCGGCAAAAGTACGAAAAGAATGTTTTTTTAACTTATACGGAACGAACGAATATTTATGGTTTTATAAAGCCTTATTTTCATGAAGATTCTTCCAAAATATTTCATGACAATTTTCAACAAAATCCTTTTCTTTTAAAATTGCATGACATTTTGTGAAAAGAAAATGAATTTGAAGAAAAAAAGGATATTTTCCTTAAGAATTCATTTCAAGTGTTTCATCAAAACCATTTTCCATCTAAGATGAAATTATTTCATATGTGTATGTTTCAAGTATAATGTCTCTATGATTTACATGGTTTCCATTTTCTTATGATGAAATATTCATTTGTTTTATAGGGATTATGTGATGATGGGATGATGTTTATGAAACCCATTTTATTCTTTGGGTTATGACAAATTTTTTAAGTTTATTTTGTGGAACAAGTAAGAACGATTTCACTATATGATGGGTGGGACCTATATCTCCCTAAAATTAATTGGGTAAAGATTTATACCTCATGAGATAGAAATGGCTGGAACGGTAGGTTAAACCGGTTCAGTAAAACAGGACTGAAACGAGGAGTGAACTCGATTTAGAAAGGGACTTTGTCCACTAATATGGTCTTGGCAGAAATGCCTTGGCTACTATGGAAGTCATTACATGTGCTTAATGTATTCCTCAATTACAAGTTTTGTTCCCATTATATTTTCTCATTCTTAATGTTTCTTTATGATCTATGCCTTACGTACTTCCATGTTTTATGTCATTTCTCAAGATTTTGATGCTTAAACATTTTGATCACATTTTTAAGTTCAAATGTATATGGTATGTTTTATTTTAACCATTCGTACCCTTACTGAGCATTTGAGATCACCCTTTTTATGTTTTCATTTCCCCAGGATATAAATAAAGGTTTTAGGTAAGAAAAAAAGGGAAATATCTTTATGGGATATGTTGAAGATCTTTAACCACGATTAGAAGATTACATTCCAAGTTTCCAAAGACACTAAACTATTATGGTCCTTGTGTGTATTTTTTTGTTATGTATTATGTATTCTGATAAAGTAATGTAATGTCCATGTACGTCAAGCTTTGGGTCTCTACAGTTGGTATCAGAGGAAAGGTTTAGTCAACCTTTGTAAACTAGGATGCTAGAAATTTAGTAAGATCCCTAGAGATATTTATAAGGTATGTCTAGGGATGTCCCTAAGGTTATGTATAGGTTATAGTACTAGAATTACGGTACCCCAAGATGTTAGATATTGATGGTACTCCCCTTTATTATGTTATTTCCCTAGGGTGATTTTTGCCTCTCACACTATTCTTTTTGGGTTTTAGACGATGGATGGAACCCGAAGGAACCGTGTTGATCAATGTAATGGAAAATGCAATGATTGTCCTCCTGAACAAAAAAATGTTATGGGAGATGGAGTGCAAAATCTTATTGCCATACTTACACAAGCTATGAATTATTCTATACTTCCAAATGAGGAGAGAAGGGAACAATATTCTATTGAGTCCTTCATGAGGCAACGTCCACCTTCATTTAGTGGGTCTTCTGATCCACTTGTTGCTGAACAATGGATCAGTACTACTGAAAAGTTATTTTCCGTTCTTCAATGATCGGAACATGATAAAGTCGTCTTAGCAGTATATCGTTTGGAAGGTGAAGCTGATCAATGGTGGGATCTTATCAAGAATACAAGGCCAAGAGATTAAATTGAGTCCATGGAATGGGACGAGTTCAAGAACTTATTTTTCAATAAGTACTTCCCTCGTATTCTTCGAACACATATGGAGAAGGATTTTCTTGAACTAAAGAAAAAGGATGATGAATCTGTTGGTATATACGAAGCGAATTTTACAAGGCTTGCCAGGTATGCATCTGGATTTATCATCCAACCTGAAAGTAAAGTTGATTGATTCTTTAGTTGCTTAAAACCAAATATTCGAAGGGCATTAGCTATAAGAGACTTCAGTAGCTATGAAGAAATTGGGCGTTGTGCTATCAAGGTAGAAATGGAAGTTGGTGTTACTTATCCATCTCATAGTTTTGACAAGAAACGAAAGATGGAGTACAAGGAGAAATCTCAGAATAATGGTGAAAAGAATATGAATGTTTCATTATTCTCAAAGTGTGGAAAGAAGCAGGGTGGAGATTGTCTTAAAGGGACTACAAAATGTTTTAAGTGTGGAAAATATGTTCATCGAGAAGCTGAGTGTCGAAGTAATGGAAAAAGGGTTTCTAATAATGTGAATAAAGAAAAGACTATAGAGAATGCACCAACAACACTCCAATGCTTCAAGTGTAAGGAAACTGGGCATTATGCTAACAAATTCTCTAATCCAAATGTTAGTGATGATCGACATGAGCAACCACTTAAGGAAAAGGACCATGGGAAGTCACATGCGATCACTATTGGAAATGTTGAATATGAAAACGATGTGGTGGAATAAATAAGTGTTTATGTAATGGGATTCCAAAATAATGTTTTATATAGTATCGTGGAATATTGGAATATTTATGTATTGGTTTATTGTGGTTTTAAATGGTACCGGTAACCATAGAATGTGATTGAGATATTTTTGGAAAAAAAAGTTGATATGCGCATAATGAATGGAAAATGAGAAAATGAAATGTTTGACCGTATTCATGAGCTCATGACTGATATAAGGAAAAGGCTATATCATGGTTTGAGTATATAAAATTTTTGGATTTTGGTATGTGGAAAGAGGTAACTTTTTACTGCATTCTTGTTTTCACTATGGTTCAATTAATGGGTATTCATTCTTCAAGAGAATACATGATTAAGGTATTAACATGTTTGTAATTTGACCAACAAGATATATCTTATGATATATGGGGGAGAAATGATGGCATTCACGTGATTGTTATGTGACATTTCAAGTAATCATTTTCTTTATACTATGAGCTTGGACTGAAGTATTTTAGATAAGCCTAAAGATTGGAATGGATTATGTTGGACATAAATTAGGATAGATCTTTTTTCGATATTATTGATGGGATGTTATAGTAATATAGCATTAGAAAAAGGACAACCTGCAGGACGGGCGACAACCCATCGTATCAGACAAGGCTGTGGGAATCGAACCCACAACTGAAGTGCGACTGGCCATTATCGCCTACCGCTGGCCTACATGAAGTCCCTGGTTAGTAGAAACATGTTTTATTTTATTACGTGGTATGATATATGAAGTATAAGTTCATTTTTGGAATCATATACAATTAACCTCACCATAGATGGACTTATGTATATTTGATAACTTTTGCTAACATTTTGTTTGAAACAGATGGAATGACCCATCATTCTATCACATGATCTATTAACACTTCATGAATAACAAATTCAACTTCATTTCTTTAAGATATGAAGTGGAAATTGTTCAAAAAACGAACAACAGTGAAATTGTACCAAAAACATGTAAGTATTTCTTTTAATTCATCAACTTTAGGGAAATGATCATGAAAACAAAAAATGTTGTCCTAGTTCCCTTATATCCGATTAATCAGATGGTACCATAGATCATCACAAATCAATAGCTTTGTGATTGTTGGCTTTTTCATAGCCATGTTCTCTACCACTCTCCATCAGAACATGATGGTTTGATTTTTCTTCTATATCCATATTTTCACCAATTTTCTCCTACGTGGAAACCCCATGATGAGCTAATTTGGGTAACTGTTACATTTCATATTTTCGTTTTTAAAATCCATGCTTTGGTATTCCTTTTTACGATGTGGGTTTCTATTAAACAAACTTTCGATAGTAAACCATTTATAACCCTGACGAATTTCGAGGGAGAAATTCATTTTAAGGGGGGTATAATGTAACACCCTGAGATTTTATGAAAAATATTCTTTTAATTTCATTAATGTCTCGTGTTGTATGCTACACCAAGATTACCTTGCACTATACGCAACACCGTATTAGCTTGCAGTATACGCAACACTATTCTTGGATCGTGTTACACACAATTTTGATAATAGTTATTCTACGCAACATTGAGTATATATATATATATTCAATATATAAATGAAATATGGTTGGATTCTGTTATACGAAACAACGAAGGATTCTTGCACAGCACGCAACCCTGACTTGGCTTGCATTACACGCAATCACGACCTTCCTCGATAGCATGTGTTGTACGCAATACCGAGTGTTATTAAACAACGGTATATTATTATAATATTATTATGAACTCGCTGTTATGAATAGTATTAACTAAATTTTTAATTTTATAACATTATTATTCATATTACACATTTTATAGAACATGTTAAAGAACAAAATAAAGTTTTCGTGTAAAATAAGTATTTTTCAAAAAAATACAGTTTTGCCGCCTTTTGATGGCGCACCCACTTTAAATCTAGTTTTTGAAATGTTTATAAGTTCCATTTGACAGAATAAAATTATTCTTTGGAATCAAGAAATAAAAATTTACTTTGGATAAAATTTTCATTTTATTCTGATGACTTTCATATTTTAATGAATAGTAAAAACACGCTATATTTTAATTAAAAACAACTTTTTTCATTGTAATATCTTCTATGGTTAAATTATCATATTGAATTGTTTTAAAGTATAATTAGAATATATTTTTACCATTTAATATAATTTATGTCATTAGCATTGATTTTACCTTGAATTCGTAGGTTAAATCAATTCAATCTTTTGCAATGTTTTAAAGAAAAACCCTTTTCTTTCGACAACGGGATTAATTTTAATTTAATTTCTGCAACTTTTGTGTATTGAATTTGGAAAAATGGATTCCATATTTGGAATCAGTGGGTCCAAATTATGTTAATAAGATATTTTTTATTTTTGGGCATTGTGAATAGTAACTACGGTAAATTTTATTTACTATAGTTAAAGGTAAATCGGGTAATTAAGGGTAAATATAAGATTATAAAATTACCCTAACACTTGGTAAAATCCTATTGGATGACTAAATATCGACTCATATCTCCTAAGGGTCAGATTAGATTCATTTAATGGACTTTTTTCCATGAAAATAATTTAATTATTATTAAATCCAAAGAAAGTGACAACATGTCACTCTCTTAAATACTATAAGTATAATAATTTTAAGTTAGTGATAATCTTCATGAAACTTCGAACATTAATAGTCTACAGAAATCTAATAATATTATCTACATTATGAGAATTTATTTATAATTTTTTGGGATTAAATAATTATCATTAATTGTGACACAATAGTGATGCAGAAATTATTTATCTAGTGAAAAATCAAGAATATAGTTTTTATTAAACTAATAGTGACCCTAAAAGGCACAAAAACCTGACCAAAAATTATTGGTCATTTAAATTTAAACTATAATTATCCAATGGTCGAATAGTTGACCATTTGGAGTCTTATACAAGCAATTATGACACTTATATTATTTTATTTTAAATGATTCCACAGTTGTCACCTTCATAATTTAATAAATATAACAATTTAACTATTGTGATTTTAAGATCATAAATTAGATTAAAAGATTTACTGTGAAATTTAATAGATTTATCTTCATCATAGGATTTTATTTTTAATTTTTATGCAACATATAAGTATATTAAATAATTATACAAAAATGTTGTAGTAATTATTTTATTAAGAGATAAACCAAATAAATGGTTTTAAAAATAATAAAATATATATTATATGAACTATTTAATGTTATCCACTAATTTTATAGATACATATGACCTTTTATGAATCTATTAAAGCTTTTAGTTTGAACATATCTTGTGTATATATTTTATTTAAATTCAAATAAATGAATAGTGTCAAAATTGACACTATTGTTATTTTATAAAAATAACATATTATAAAATTGTTTAAAATCACAAAAATATTTAAAAATTATAAATTTAAATTTATATGGTCTATAATGTTATAAAGTAAACAATTATGGAAAATTCACAAAAAATAAGTAAATATTTGTTATAATTTAAAATTTAGAATTTTATTACCACAAATAAACCAAAATAGATTAAATAAGGATAAATCAAAATGATAAGTTTTAAAATAAGATCCAAACATGTCTAAATTTGATTTTTTGATGATATTACAACCCTATCTAATTTAATATTCGAAGATGAGCCATTTTTGGAGGTTTCTACGTGGGGATAGATTTATTATAAATTAATATTTTTAAGAATTCCAAAGGTGCCCCTCTCCTCCCTTATAAAAGGGAACCTCCTCCCTCTCTTGCACACACAAATTTGAGCCTTCAAGATCAGCCAACCCCTGCCCAATTCTCTTCTCCACTTCCCTAGAAACATCCTAGAGGTCTTGGTCTTTTTCAAAGACCAATTTTAGTTCCCTAAGAGGAGGTATCAAAGAGGCGCATCAAAGAAGAGGAGGTTTGGATACGTACGAAGCATATCAGACCTAAGGTAAAGGATAATTTTGCAAATCTCATTTTTATCCAAGATTGTAAATTTGTAAGTATTTACTGGGGTTATTTCTATCATCCATGTCCATGTTTTATAAAAGTGTATTCATGTATCTTTAAATTCCTTTTTACCCATTTTTTACTTTTACTACATGGTATGTAAGGAATCTTTCTTTTGCTTACGTTACGAGGTACTTTTTGACTTTTCCGGAAAAAGTACGAAAAGAATGTTTTTTTAACTTATACGGCACGAACGAATTTTTATTGTTTTATAAAGCCTTATTTTCATGAAGATTCTGCTAAAATATTTCATGACTATTTTCAATAAAATCCTTTTCTTTTAAAATTGCATGACATTTTGTGAAAAGAAAATGAATTTGGAGAAAAAAAGGATATTTTCCTCAAGAATTTATTTCAAGTGTTTTATCAAAACCAATTTCCGTCTAAGATGAAATTATTTCATACGTGTATGTTTCAAGTATAATGTATCTATGATTTACATGGTTTCAATTTTCTTATGTGGAATTATCCATTTGTTTTATTTGGATTATGTGATGATTGGATGATGTTTATGAAACCCATTTTATTCTTTGGGTTATGATGAATGTTTTATGTTTATTTTGTGGAACAAGTAAGAATTATTTCACTATGAGATGGGTGGGACCTATATCTCCCTCCAATGCATTGAGTAAATATTTATATCTCATGAGATTGACATGGCTGGAACGGCAGGTTAAACTGGTTCAGTAAAACAGGACTGAAACGAGGAGTGAACTCGATTTAGAAAGGGACTTTGTCCACTAAGATGGTCTTGGCAGCAATGCCTTGGCTACTATGGAAATCATTACATGTGCTTAATGGATGCCATAGTTTCATGTTTTATTCCAATGCTATTTTTTCATTCTTAATGATTCTTTATGATCTATGCCTTACGTACTTCCATGTTTTATGTCATTTCTCAGGATTTTGATGTTTAACCATTATGTTCATGTTTTTAAGTTCAAATGTATATGTTATGTTTTATTTTATCCATTCTTACCCTTACTGAGCATTTGAGCTCAACCTTTTTATGTTTTCTTTTCCCCAGGATATAAAGAAAGGTTTTAGGTATGAAAAAAAATGGAAAGATCTTTATGGGTGATGTTGAAGATCTTTCACCACGATTAGAAGATTGCATTCCATGTTTCCAAAGACACTAAACTATTATGATCCTTGTATGTATGTTTTTGTTATGTATTTATTATTCCGCTAATGTAATGTAATTTCCATGTATGTCAAGCTTTGGGTGTCTACAGTATCTTTCCTTTGGTTACCATATAAGGTACTTTTTTACTTTTCCGACAAAAGTACGAGGAGAATGTTATTTTTAACTTATACGGCGTGAACGGATTTTTACGATTTCATAACGCCTCATTTTCAAGAATCTTCCTCTACAAGATTTCATGATTATTTTCAACAAAACCCTTTTCTTTTAAAATTGCATGGAATTTTGTGAAAAGAAAATTATTTTAAAGAATAAATGATATTTTCCTCAAGAATTCATTTCAAGTGTTTTTTCAAAACTATTTTCCATCTAAGATGACATTATTTAATATGTGTATGTTTCAAGTAAAATGTCTCTATGATTTAAATGGTTTCAATTATCTTTTGATGAAATGATATCAAATGTTTATGGATTATGTTATGATGGCATGATGTTTATGAATCCCATTTTATTACATGGGTTATTCTATAATGTATGATTTATGATTTTGTGGCACACGAAATAATTATTTCATTATGAGATGGGTGTGACCTATATCCCCCTCCAATGCATTGGGTAAAGATTTATATCTCATGATATAGACATGGCTGGAATGGCAACTTAAACCGGTTCAATAATACAGGACTAGAACGAGGAGTGAACTCGATTCAGAAGGGGACTTTGTCCACTAAGATGATCTTGGCAGCAATGTCTTGGCTACTATGGAAATCATATCATGTTCTTAATGGTTTTCCACAATTACATGTTTAATTCCCAAGATATTTTATCATGATTAATGTTTCTTTAAGATCTATGCCTTACGTACTTCCATGATTTATGTCATTGCTCAAGATTCTGATGTTTAAATATTATGATCATGTTTTGATCTTCAAATTTATATGATTTGTTTTATTTTATCCATGCTTACCCTTACTGAGCATTTGAGCTCACCCTTTATATGTTTTCTTTTCCCTAGGATTTAAAGAAAGGTTTTATGTAAGAAAACAAAAAGGGGAAGATCTTATGGGAGATGTTGAAGATCGTTCACCATGATTAGAAGATTATATTCCGAGTTTCCAATGACACTAAACTATTACGATCCTTGCGTGTCTATTTTTTTTATGTATTAAGTATTCCGCTAAAGTAATGTAATGTCCATGTACATCATGCTTCGGGTCCGTTACACAAAAACTGTATCCTCAATCCATGTTACATACTTGAAATTCTCAACTATACCACCAAAGGTTAGCTATGGATCTCATGAAGAAATATGTTTAGCATTATTATCTTGAAAAACACCCTTCCTTGAAACAACTTCTTGTTCTAACTATCCTTTAACATCCCTCTGGAGCATCACCATATCCAACACAATCAAACATAATCTCTACCTTTGAGTCTCCCCACTGAGAATCCTCCACATGATGGAATAGTGAATCTAGAACTGTTATCTAGAAAATGAATCCTCATATATGGAATACCCTGATATTCATGTTCAAGGAATCCAATTACTCTATTCTTATCCAAGAATCTACATACTCAAGAACAATGTCCATTAATGAATCTCAACTCAAATAATCCACAACAACATTTTCATTTCTAAATTTGTTGGAGATCTTAAAATCATAGTCCAGGAGTAACTCCATCCACCTATGTGGTCATAGATTCAGGTCACATTGGGATAAGATATACCTTAAACTCTTGTGATATGTAATGACCACAAATTTCTCTCCAATGATCTAAAATCACCATAACAATAGTGAAATCATAATTTCCTCTAGATCAAGATCATGGGTGACATAACTAAATTCTTGAGGGAGTAACTTTTTATATTTATAATATAAAACTGCTTTCTATTGATTCAAGCCATAACCTATGAACAAATAGGATTCATCATATAAAATCATAAACAACACACCCTCCTCATTCATTTTAAGAAGTGGAGTACTGGATAAATTCAATTTTAGGGAACTGAATGATTTCTATTATTGACCGATCAACAAATAATATTGGTCATTTCAAGTCAATACTGTCAATAGGGTATCAAGTTGAGAAAAATTATGAACAAACCTAAGTTTATAGACTTCGAGACAATGAAATGTATAAACCTATGCCATATTCATGTGTTATTCCAATGAAAAAGCTAGCACATCATTTTTTGGGTATCCAAAAACCCCTTGCTGAGACACCACATGACCATGTAAATGGACCTCTCATCTAAAACAATTACAGTTGAAAAACTTTCCATAAAGTTGGTCACACTGAAGAACATACATTATAGCTTAGTGGTGCTTTCCATGATCCTTTTCTAACCTTGAGAAGATGAAGATAAAATTAATGAATGAGAATATTAACTGGTCCAGTAACTCATGAAATAGGTTGTTCATGAACCCCATGAACAAGGATAGTGCATTCATAACACCAAACATCAATACTACAAACTCAATGCTCCTGTACCTACATATAAAAGTAGCCTTCAGGATATCACCTTATTCAACCATAAATGGTTATATCCAATGTGTAATTCAATTGTAGAAAAAATTCACCCCTCTTAGCTGGATGAAAAGATCATTGATCCTCATAAGTGGGTAGGGGTCCTTTATTATCACTTGATTCAACCTCTGATATTCTATGCACAATATCATACTAAAATATTCGTTTGGGAGAAGAACACTAGAGCATCCCATGATGACACACTAAGTCATATGAATCCTGTATTCATTAGATCATCAAACTAAATCCTCAAATCTTTCAAATTATTGGGTTCCATTCGACAATGATCTAATGAAATCGAAGAAGCACAAGGTGAAACTCTATCAAAAACTCAAAATCATGTCGAGGGGGTAGTTCCCCAACCTCACTGGTGATAACGTTTGAGAACAACCAGATGAATCTTAGAAGCTCTACCATCCTAGAATATAATACATCAATCAATAACTCATTCAGAAATTAATGAATTTGATACACAGACTGATTTCCAACCTGAAAAATCTTCCCACCTATGAAAACCACAACCTTTCCATCCACATCATGAAACATTATCATATTCATAAATAAGTCAAAAAAAATTCACAAAATAGACCATTATATCCCATGGATATGATTTAATTGATATATATAAATAAATAAATGATCCCCACAATATTGATGCAGCCAAATCATCAGTCTACACCCCTAGAAAATATCAAATAAGTTGGTGTGGCCATGGCCTAGCGTAGTCAATACCAACTATACGAAAAACCACTCCATTTCTAGTAATAAAAAACAAAATAAATTTGTATCCAAAAATGAGTGTTTATATATTTAATAAAAAAATATAGAAGAATATTAAATAAATCTATTATACCTCTAATGACCTCTAGCACATCTGGTGTTTCTATCTCCAATCTATATAGTTGATCATGCCCATCTACCCCTCCCTCTCTATTGATATCTTCCTCCAAAACTATGATCAGGTCAAGGTTCCTATGCTCGAATAATATCATGAGTTTGGCCTCTACCTACCTCATATTCCCTAGATGGACAATAGCCAGTTTCCATTAATGATGGAACAAACTCACTGATAACTACTATGGAGGCTGACATTGAACCTGTCTGCTTCGGCCAAACTAAGCTTGAGAGGCCACTAGTCGTTGGTCATAATGTTTTTCGTGAACCCCACAGATGAAACAAATCTCCCCCAATCCCATAGAAAAAGGCAAAAAAACCCAATGTTTAGAAGAGAATATGTCGAAGTCAACTCCCAGCTAGTTGAAACCTCAAAGGCCTCGACGCCCAAGGATCTCCACCAACAACAATTCTCCTAATAGAACCCTATTGATTCCCCTATCTAATCAAACCTGCTGATGAGTCCATAATATCAATCACCTCTTCATTATTTTAATTTTTTAGGTACGTTGGAAGTTTAAAAGGAGTATCTACATATTGGTTTGAAGGATAGAGTGCCTCCTCATGTTGCATCACTTTGGACTTCACATCGGGATAAATATATCTAGTAAAGCGCATATGGTGATTGTTCATATTCCAAATATCCCACACAGAAAAACTCTGTTGATAAAGGGAAAGTAGATCTTAAATCTTCTTATCCTTCTTGGTTGATGATAAGAACTCTTCCAGAAACACCTTTCTGAAGATGACACATTAAACATCTTCCTCCCTCATCTCCCAAAGGTAAAATATCCACCACTGACACACATCTCTTCTCATTTGACTAATCTCAAAATGGACTCTATAATCCACTAAGGGATAGATCAAAACGAAAGTGATCTCCAAATCCATTAACCAAATCTCTATGTCTATATCAGAAACTCCCCTCTTTTACTTTACCAAATCCTATTGCTAAAAAGCACACATCATCCTCCGCCACTGATCATCATCCTCAAACATATCAACCCTCAAATAAACAATCATGTTATCCCATGGAACTTACACTTCCGTAATCATAAATAGATGATGACAACATCCATATCTAAATGGGATATGTGTATTTCTTAATCCCATTAGTATTGATTCTGATTATGATATATTTTAACTAACATTAATCCATTTAGTTATTTTTATCCATTTTATATTTTCCTAAACAACCCAATTAAAACAAGTATAAAAGTAATCATTATGAATGTACCACTCCTAGGTCAGGAACCAACTATTAGTCCCATATTACATGCTCATTAAATAGGCCTTGAGTCTATTCACTTGATCATGGGGGCCCTAAATTTCTATTTTATTTTCGGTCTTCAAATAAAATGCCTTACACCAAGGTCAACTGACACTATTTCAATTCCATCCCATGAATTCCACAATGGTAATAACTCAAAAATTAAAACTATCTATCATCCATCACCTCTGATACCACTCTATCATGACCCCCTCCATACAAACATACCACAGTTATGGGCGAGATATAATGTCCCATTAGTCCTTCCACTAGTATTCCCTAGGTTAGCGAATAGCACCATGGGTGTACAAATCACACAATGTGGGATGAATACAATTTATAAGGAAACAAAATTGTGAGATAGGATGTACCAACCATAATCAACTCCATGAATTATATGTAATAAATACCAAATCCATCCCATAAATTATTTTTCAATATAACTAATATAGATACTTGTCTCCAAAGTAAATATATTAAAAAACTAGAGTATCAACATAAAAAATATCCAATGGTTTGAGATAGTAATTCAAATCACGATCCTTGTGATCTACCTGTAAACTTGAAAGTAGTTTCCATATACGTAGCATGAGAATACATGTATACTTTATATGGAAACCAATGTCTCTTGTACACAATTAAAACTAGCATAATAATGAATCCATCTGAAAATAGCAAAACCAAAGAGTCCCTAACATATATACTAAGAATAATCCCAACCTCACCAAGGCTTGTTCGCTAAATAATAAATGAAATTTATATAATATATTATAAATAACATCTATGATAGGGTACTAGAAAAAACATTCCCCCATATTATTCTATCATACACCCCAATGAAAAATTTCCTAGAACTCTCACATCTTTAGAATATATCACACCACATCCCTCGAATAGACTCATGGGAAACACTTCAAAACACATCTCACCCACACACACATAGTCCAAACATCACATCATATCACATTATATCCCTCCCAAGAACAACTAGACCATAGATATCATCTCATCATGAAGAAACCTAGGGAAACACACCAAACTCATCCTAGAAAAACTTGGGGCACTACATCAAAACTCACCTGAAGACACTTAGACCATTATCTCCTGGAAGAGGGAGTAGGGAAGCGCGAGAGGCTATCAATCTAGCCATCCAATGAGATGTTGCTAAATATATCCCATGCATAAATACGTAGGTACTGATGCATAGTTCTCGATGTGGGTGGGGTGTGTATAGAAATCATATGAAAAATGTTATATATATATATATCAACATAATTCTCCTTCAGGTTTACAAGAATATCACCAACCAATTTACAAGGTCCCCGATTTCCACTTCAAACACTAAATTCACAAAACCACACAAGAAGAACGAATGCCACATTTTTTTCAAAATATTAGTTGACATTAATCCCTTTTTTCAAATCTCCATTACAAACCCATTCCCCTAAAGCATGTAGAGATTTATATTAAAATATTATTTTTATCACCATAAATTAATCTTTTTGTTTTAATGATTATCATTTAATAATTAAAATACATAATAATTATTCATTTCTTCATCCATACCAATAGGGAAACAAACAAAAAACACAAAATCAAATAGAGTTAAACAAAATTCTAACAACCAAGTCCAAACCCACCTTCTACCACAACCCTACTGCACAACCACATCATGCCCAATGTACCCACACACTTCATATATCAGACCACAACATAATATATTCCTAGTCTTATAAAGATACATCTTATTCAATTTTCACTTCATTAATTTTAGGCATTATCACTGAAGACAATAGATCTAGGGAATTTATTTCATCAACTAACTATATGTAACTAGAAATTTATTTATGAAGAAAACCACACAATCACAAGAATAGATTTTTTTAATTGGATATTTCTATAGAAAAATAAATTCACCACTACATATGATTTTCATCAAGGGAAAATTCTGATTAAAAAATAAAAGAAATTAAAAACAATATAAATTATGAAAATGTTGTATGATAATATGTCAAATTTTATTACCCCTTAAAATTAAATTCGAATTGATTCATTACATTTCTTAATTTATGTGAAACCATTTTCACATGAGTTAACATTAATAATATAATAATTCATTATACACATAAGGAGAAATGAATGATGTAAGACCTACTGGGAGGAAGATGATCGATATAACCTTATTACACTAAAAATAGGGGATAAATTATAAGAGGGGACTTTATCTGGGGGTACTTGTTCCAAATTCCTCACATCATTCCACAACTCCTTGGAATTAGTATTTTTGGAACCCTGGTATCAATAGAAATAAGAAGTAATGAAGGAACTGACATAGAATTAATAGATATGAAATTAATAGGATTGAAATAGCATAGTTTACCATTTACGGCAGATCTCATTCAAACCATGTTTTTTAGATGTTTAGAATGATCCCAGAATTTTAGAATATTAATTATATGCTTCTTCTCATTTAAAATGACTTGAAAAATAGTTAATTATATTGTTAGACTAAATTTTCCCCAAAACAGATGTAGAAATGGAAAAACTGGAAAAAATGGATAATTATGGAAATTTCAAAAACTATTGAAATGAATCACTAATAGATGGGTTGTAGCAATATATGTTAATTCTAGAAGAGTTACCTCCAGACCAATCACCACCCTGATGTGTAACCATGAAAAAAACTGTCTACTAGAGGAGTCACTGTGACACGAGTCTTTACTAGACAAGTTGCAACTAGATAATTCGCCCCCAAAAAAGTCACCTCTAGTGATTCATTACTAATGAGTACCCTCAAGATGTGTTCCCATCAGCATGTCACCACCATTGAGTCACCTCCGACAAGTCAACTCCAGTAAGTCACCAGCAACATGTTCCCACCAGTTAGTCACCTTCATGATGAGATACTCCTAGGAAGAGCTACTAATATAATGAGAAACCACTAGAATGATATACCACTAGAAAAATCTAACACCTGAATGGGATACTGATCAAAATAGATACCATTGGAAAGTAATATATTTGAAAAACTATTCAAATGAGTCACATGTGGAATGACACACATTTCCCCAAAACACACCAAACTCCCCCTGGACACCTCAGACAATAGATATTTAGAAATGTAACAGGACAGATGGTTTAGCAGGTTACACCAAAAGGGTTTTTAAGTTTCAATAAATTATAATAATAGGTTCCCTATTATAATATTGGGGATGGGTAATTTTGACATTTCTCAAAAAGTATAATTAATAAAATTATTTTTTAAAATAAATAAATCCAAAGTGATTTTTTATAATATAAAATGATGGTTCATCTAAATTCCCTTGTCCAATAATTATTATTCATGTTTTTAATATAATTTTATACTGATCTTTTAGTTTTAATCCATATTTATCCCCTTCAACTCTTACCATGACAACATTGATTTTTTACACTATGACGGCCAATATATTTACTATAAAATGAAAAAATACACATAAATGGAAAATTTGGGTTATTTTAAACCTTATCCTAATAACATTTCACAATTTCACTTTTTTAGGAATTTCATACCATTTAATAAAATATTATTTACTATAATATATATATAATATCAATTTTAGAAATATTAATTACATTGAATATTAAAATATAAAGGAAAACTATAGAATTTGAAATAAATATTCTATTGTAAGGACCTGACCTTAGAACATTACATAACCACGAATTAAATGAATAATTCACATAGAGGATCTTTTCAGGTTTAGAGCTTTAGAGAATTAGGACATAACTATTACATCTCAAAAGATCACAAAGTAGACACTTCTAATATGTTTCCCTAAAATAAGAACTCTTAAAAAGAAACATGTCTACTTCCATGTTTTAGATATAATGTCTTTCCTTGATCTCATCTTTGACCCTATTCATCATTAAGTCCAGTGGAGAACATTTAAAAAACATGGGATGAGCATAAAAAGCCCAGTAAAGGATACACAAGAAGGAAAACTTTTAGTTTTTCAAAACAATAAGTATACCATGAATAATTTATCAAATTAATACTTTTTACCTTTATCAAGTAGTAAATATTATTCACAGAATAAAAGATCACTAATTATCCTTTTTAACCAAAATATTACCATAAAACCCATATAAATAATACATAACATATAATGGTAACTTGGGACGTAAACATACTTAAATAGATTGACCATACAGTCGACTACCATACATATCACTAAATGGAATAGCCATACTACCGACTTCAATACCCAATGAATTTGAGGTTATAACGTAACTGCCCATCCTGGTATTAATGGAACCACCCTTCATATGGTTTATCACATAACCACCCGTCAAATTTCCAACTTCCAATATAAAATCATAAGACATAAAACAAATATAATGAAAAAAATTTCAACATTTCAATCAAAATATATCACATAAATATATTGAAATAACAAATCCATTATAAAAACCATTTCCAATACCAAAATACATAAAAGAGTATACGGTAAATATTTCATTTTAAAAACATTACAGCTTATTGAGGAAGCCAAAGACCAAATAACACTCGCGGCGGCGGAAAAGGTCATTCTCACCGCGTACCTTCAAAGAAACATTCATTTTTGTCGTCTAGTAAAAAGCTTCGTAGAAAAATATTCCCATTGAATGAAATGAAAAGTCAAAGGTGTTTTATATAGTGTATAAAAGAAAGTGTTGTATTAGAACAAAAAATGCCTCAATGAAAGGAAATTGAGACGAAGTCCCAGACAAAGTCGGTATCCTTTAATTAAGGTTAAATTCATTACATAATTATGTGTAACAAATATAAATACACCCAATATAAGAGGATATTAATTGTAAAACAATCAGAGGTCATCCACAAATATTCTTATCTTGACATAATCAAGAAGTAGAGGTTTATCCCAAATAATTGAAATTGGGTTAATAAGTTCCCTTACAGAAATTCGATAGCTTAACGACATCACGTTAAAATTCAGAAAATGAGTTGATTAGAGATAAAAAGGGTATCTAATCACTTGGAAATAACATTTACAGCAATAGGGATATATAATAACATATCCCAACATAACAAGATGTAAATTAGAAGACCTAACAAAATGAAGTCTTTTAAAAAGAGGAGGGAGAAAGGTTCCCTTACCGATTTGGGTAACTTTCGAACCGTACACCCCATGATAGAAGATTCATAAAATGAAGATGTAAATACCCATTAACTAATTTATATTACTCAAAGAATAAAATCATGGGCATTACATACACCACACAAAAGGAAATAGTGGAAAATGATGCATGAATCTCATGGGAACACAAAGTGAGATAAAACAATCCCTTACGAAATTTCGCTAGCCTAACAACGCCACTTAAAACATACACAAATGGATTGATGAGATAAAATAGGGTATATCATCATATTAAAATAAAAATTATAGTAATAGGAATATAAAATAACACCCCCCAACATAAGAAATAGGAGCTTAAAATAAGTGACATAAAAGAGAGTACTTAAAAGGAAAGAGAGTGGTAGGATCCCTTATCTCAAGTCTGACTTTCCTTGTTCGTTTATTTATATTCTTGAATAATAAACTTTGGTAAATTTATAATTTCGTAAGGACCTCTTTTAAGTATTATTATTAAGTTCATATCACATTTTATAATGTTATAATAATTTTTTAATAATGTGAGTTCATATCAGACGTTTTTGTCGATGTTCGGTACATGAGTCAAAATTGAACTTGTTGGAAGTGAATTTTCCATGTAGTTATAGGTAAATCATATACAGAATAGTATTAATGATTTAAATATCATATATATCAATTATATATTCATTTTATACTATTACATAACATTTTGATATAAAAAATGAAATGCATTGTTCATAGAGATGGTAGGTCGTACGTACACATGAACACAACATTCATATCTTTTTCATATTAATGGAATTAAAACTAAATGAGATATATATATATATATATTATAATTCCAGAATGATATCCATCATTTAGATGTAATATATTACATTTATATACATTATATATATGTACTTATAATAGTACATAACATTTGGAGATAAGAAATGAAATGTACCGTTCATGGAGACGGTAAGCCGTACGTGCGCATGAACGCTACTTTCATTTCTATTTCATACATTAATGGAATGAAAATAAATAATTATACATAGGTATATTATAATTACAGTATCATATAATATATAAAATCATTAAATCCATCCTTTATAAATCCCACATATGGTATTAACGATTCAAATCACATTGAGGGGGCGGTAGTCCGCACTTCCTAAAATAAAATTATCAAGTTTACCCATTATGGAAACCATAAAGGTTTGGCATAAATTATAAATATAGAATCATAAGGAATAAATAAACATAATTTTTATATCATATATAAATACTGTGACATCTTAATGGACACAGTGAGAGGTGTTATTAGAAGATTGAACAATCATCATTTCGTGAGGCAGTAATTCACCACCCATAGAAACTGTATGTTCTTCAACCATTAGATGGAGGTGTGTATTAGTGTAGCTAGAATCCTCATCATAAAATAATCCTAGTATATTTATGATAATAGAGTTTTTACAAAATAAAGGAATAAAAATAGTTTATGGGGTTGGTGGAGAAAAATAAAACAAAAGAATAAAAGAGAAGACATTACCATCAAATCAGATAACTCTTTTTGATTTGAGCTCAAAGGCTTCCTTGGAAAGACTTCTGCCCAATGTGAGGCTTCTATGAGTAATAGTGGGATGTGGAGAGACAGTATTAGTAGAGGTTGGATGAGACAAGTACTTGATAGGTGTGGGTAAGGAGGTAGAGGTGGGGGCCTTTTATAAGATGGAGGAGCGGCACTTTTGGAAAGTCATGAAAAGTTACTTTATTATAAAATGATTTTTGAATATAAAAGGTCCCACAGTTATATATTTCGAGGATAAGATGATAATGGTTAGAAATAAACCCATAAAATAGGTTTTTTACAAGTTTATGTCTTAGATTTTACATTATCTTTTCATTTTATTTAAATCGTTCATTAATGAGGTAATCGCTACATCATCATGGTGTCATAAATAAATTAATTTATTTAATGTATAAAAATTATAGAAAAATACTATGATTTAGGAAATATTTTTATCTTTCCAATTAATATTTATAGTAAAAAATATTACTTGTATATCCCCATGTAAAATGTTTTTTAGTAAAACAATACATGTTTGTTACATTTTTATTTTGACTTTAAATAAAAAGTTATTAATGTCATTTTCTTACCCATGTGGCTCCATGGAGTCCCCAAGTTGACCCATGTATTTTCTTGGTCGGCCATGACTCATCCAATAAGGGTAGGACATGTTTCAAGGTCATTTAATATTATTATAACATTATCTTTACCTTAAATTACACTAATTACCTTCAATCACGATTAATAAAACTTAAAAGTTACTATTCACCAAAAATTATTCTCATACCATTGAACCACATTTTACATCCTAGTGACATCCATGAATGTCGGATTTTTGAAATTAAAATCACTGAGGTGGTAAAATTTCATTTAAACGAAAAATCATTTTTTTAACCACCACTTAGTGGTTTCACTATTCATCAAAAATTCACGTTTTTTAGAAAAATACCACAAATTCCCCCTAAGAAATATTTGATATTCTGAATTCAAAAATGATGTCTAATTGAAAAAATTCAAAACATATAAGTTTCATTAACCAATTTAATAATTAATTCCTGTTGTCAAAACAAATAGCGTGTTTTTAAGAAACAAAATATATCAAAAGATTGACAATAGTTTAAGTCCAATTTTAAAGTGAAATTAATTCCAATGAACACCATTGGATTAAATGGTAGAAATATATTCTAACTACTCTTTAAACCAAATTAAAAATATAATATATCCATATAAATAAATCATATTAAATTGTGGTTTTGAATTAAAATATAACATTTTCATTAAAATTGATCTTTATCGGAAAAATAATAAAAATTTACACAAAGTAAATTTTTATGTCCATATTATAAAGAAGGATTTTATTTGGTCCAATATAACATATAAAATTTTTAAAAAGTGGATTTAAAAAGGGTTTGCTATTAATAGTTTGTTGATTGACCTTTTAAAGAATATTCGAATATTTATGCCTAAAATTGGATTCATTCGCATTTCAAGCCTCTAACATTTATTGAATAAAAGTAAAAATATTTGACAAACATATATAATCATTTTGTTTTTAGTTCTGTTCATTCCCGCCATTACAACAGCTAGGCGTCAAATACCATTTAAAATAATATTATTTTTTTATTAGAGTGCAACGTAAGATTTTAATGAAATTCGTTGTTGTGTATTGGGTATGCCATCGAGCATAGCGTTCCCATTAAAGTAATATTAATATTTTATTTCACAAATATTAATAAATATGAAGATTTAATATTATTTATTTACCTGGGATGTTACATCCTTCCCCCCTTTTGGGAATTGCGTCTTCACAATTTTAAAATTGGGCATGGAAGCTTCCTTGAAAGCCCCACATCAGAAAAGGAGTAAATTAAACCATGACTTTAAAAGAAAGAAAGAAAAGTACTAAGGTTACCCGAGACAACAGGTAATAGGATTCCCTGAAAGCATGGATATGGAAGAAAAAAACAAAGGGTTATGTTCTAATGGAGGGTGATAGCAACATGTTTAATAGAAAGTTAACCACCAGAAAATCACAAACTTATGATGGGTTAAATAGTATTTGATTCCCCAGTAGGAAAGGTTAACAGACAACCTTTTAGTTTTCAGTTTATTTTCATTGAGGAATTTATTTATGAGCTTAAGTAAATCATAAGGAAACATACTTTATTGTCATTTATACTTTTATCTCTTACTAGATTTCTTACACAAACTCATTATTTTCTCCAAAAAACTAATATTTAGGATAACTTATTCACATTAAGAGCGTTATAATCAACTTCTAGAGAATCTCCTAATCCATAAAAGATAACTATATATTTTACATGTCTTAAGACCTTAACCAAAACCAAAATTGTTAGAACAAAATTAGATAATACACAAAAGGATAATCTTTTATGAAAATAAAATCTATTCTTAATCTCCAAAATTTGTCCAAAAAAACCCAAATATCAAAGAAGACCATTCGATAAACAATTTTTCCAAAAAATTATCCAGTGTAAACCAAAATAAGATTGAAGCCCAAATATTTGAAGGATTTAATCACATAGTCTTCCAAGGTAAAAATTAACATTTATCTCCAAATAACATCAGTTTCTCTTAAAGTATCATATTGAAAAGTAATTTACCTAATAATATATCCTCCATGATAGGTAAAAATTATCCTAGATAACCCAAAATAAACTTATTCTTGATTTATAAAATTATATAACTAAAAATAATATCTCATACTAACCAGGGACTTCATGTAGTCTAGTGGTAGGTGATAAATACCAGTCGCATTTTGGTTGTGGGTTCGATTCCCACATCTTTGTCCGATGCGACGGGTTGTCACGCGGTCTGTGTGATGTCCTTTTTCCAAAACTATATAATTTTCAAAACATTCCCCAAAAAGAGATAAAATCATCAAAAATAACCATAACATAATTTAACCTCAATTTTATCTCATGCCTTTTATTTTCCATCATAACATATTGTAACCCATAATTACCTCAAAACTAAGGATCATATAAACCCAAATGGTTATTTATAGCTATGTCCAAAAAAGAACAGATAACTATTCCTTGAATAAAATTTTCATATATCAAGCATCAGGGTTACACATACTATAGAAAGTCTTCTTATATAACCCCATCATCAAAAGAGACTTAATACTTTTAAGAATTTCACCATAACTCTTGAATACCTTATATGTTGACTTCTTACTCATTCAACATTCTTCATGATCCATTAACCATTTCTTTCCAACTTATTCTGAAATAATTATTTCCTATAAAAAAATCATTAATCATATCCTATAATTCCAAAATAGGAAAACAAATGTTAAGAAATAATCCATACCTTTGATTGGTCAATGTCAGTTTCTTCATCCTTAATCGGAATGGAATTAGGTATTGGTAAATGAATATTTGTATGATCTTGGTGATCCCATTCCTAAAACTTCTCCATAGGTCATGTGTTTGAATAATGACCATGAACACCACATTTGAAACATTCAATTGATCCCTCAGAAGGAACTTCTTTCCCTTTCCTCGAGTCAACTGGATGCTTCCTTTATCCATGGCAGGTTTTTGCATTATGACCTTAATTTCCACATCTATAGCATATTTCTGACCCTTTGAAACATTTTCCTAGGTGTTTCTTTCGACATATTTGACACATAGTTTTTTGAAAACACTTACCTATATGATTGTTACCTGAACATCCATAGGGATTTGTTTCTTGCATTATGATGCCATATGAAAAAATCACCAAGGTTTGGGTGGTCAATCATGACTCCAGATAGTTAGTTTAGGATAAACACAAGAGTTCTCATTGAATCTCCCATATCATTCAGTTACTCATTCAGAAAATGGTCATAATTTCTTTCATATCCACTGTTACTTTGATGCCTACTAGTTCTATCCATTTACTAAAACCAAAAATGTCAGTGTGAGCATATTAGTAAAATAATCATATAATAACGAGGAAGATAAACACTAAGATATAGTTATCCAAGTGTTCTCAAACTAATTCTAACTTTCAAAAAAACAATGACTCCATCAAATATACTACCCATTGTGGTTATACACAACATTCACTTATGATTAAACAACACTCTAACCTCTAAAGTTATCTAGACCGACCTTTGATACCAAATGTAAGGACTCAGCCTTAAAACATTACAAAATAATGAATTAAATGAATAATTCACATAGAGGATCTTTTCAGGTTTAGAGTTTTATAGAATTAGGACATAACTATTACATCTCAAAAGATCACAAAGTAGACACTTAAACTATGTTTCCAAAAAATAAAAAATCATAAAAAGAAACAAGTCTAGTTCCATGTTTTAGATAGCATGTCTTTCCTTGATCACATCCTTGACCCTATTCATCTTTCATTCATGTGGATAACATTTCAAAAACATGGGATGAGCATAAAAAGCCAAGTAAAGGATACACAAGAAGTAAAACTGTTAGTTTTTCAAAACAACAAGAAAACCATGAATACTTTATCGAAGTAATAATTTTTACCTTTATAAAGTTGTAAATACTATTCACTAAATACATGATCACAACTTATTCTTTTTAACCAAATTATTAACATAAAACCCATATAAAGAACACATAACAAATAATGGTAACTTGGGACGTAAACATACTGAAATGGAATGACCATACGGTCGAATTCCACACATATCACTAAATTGAATAGCCATACGGCCGACTTCCATACCCAATTCATTGGTTGTTATAACGTAACCACACGTCCTATTATTCACGGCACCACCCATCATATGGTTTATCATGTAACCACCCGTCAAATGTCCAAGTACCATTATAAAATCATAAGACACAAAACTAATATAATGGAATGAAAACATTTCCACATTTCCATCACAATATATCACTTAAATATATTGACATAAAAAATACATTATAAAAACCATTTCCAATAAAAAAATACATAAAATAGTATATGGTATTTATTTCATTTTAAAAATATTTTGGCTTATTGAGGAAGCCAAAGACCCAATAACTCTCGCGGAAGCGGAAAATGTCATTGTCACCTCGTACGTTAAAAGAAACATTCCTTTTTGTCGTTTAGTAAAATGAATCATAGAAAAATATTCCCCTTGAATGAAATGAAAATTCAAAGTTGTTTTAAATAGAATATAAAAAGAAAGTGTGGTATTAGAACAAAATATGCCTCAATGAATGGAGATTGAGAAGAAGTCCCATACAAAGTCGGTATCCTTATATTAAGAATAAATCCTTTACATAATTATGTGTGACAAATATAAATACACCCAATATAAGATGATATTATGTTTAAAACAATCAGAGTTCATCCACACCAATTCATTTAATGACAAAATCCATAATTATAGGTTTGAACCAAGGAATTGAAATTAGGTTAATAAGTTCCCTTACAGAAATTCGACAGCCTGACGGCGTCACATTAAAATTCAGAAAATGAGTTTATGAGAGATGAAAAGGGTATCTCATTACATTTACATAACATTTAAAGCAATAAGTATATATAAGAGCATATACCAACATAACAATATGTAAATTAAAAGACCTAACAAAAATAAGTCTTTTAAAAAGAGGAGGGTGAAAGGTTCCCTTACCGATTTGGGTAACTTTCGAAATGTACACCCAATGAAAGAAGGGTCATACAATGAAGATGTAAATACCCATAAAGTAAAGTATATTACTCAAATAATACAAAAATGGGCAGTGCATACACCACACAAAAGGTAATAGTGGCAAATGTAGCATGAATCTCATGGGAACACAAAGTGAGATAAAAAAATCCCTTACGAAATTTCAGCAGCCTAACAGCGCCACATAAAACATCAAAAAATGGATTGATGAGATCAAATAGGGTCTCTAATCATATTAATATAAAAATTATAGTATGAGTAATATAAAATAACATCCCCCAACATAAGAAATAGGAGCATAAAATATGTTACATAAAAGAGAGTACTTAAAAAGAAAGCGAGTGATAGGACCCCTTACATCAAGTCCGACTTGCCTTGTTCATTTCATTATATTCCTGAAAAATAAACATTGTTCAGTTTATAATTTCTTAAGGAAATAATTTAAATATTATTATTCAGTTCATATCACATAATATAATGTTACGATTATTGGTTAATAATTTGAGTTCATATCAGACTTTTTTGTCGATGTTCGGTACATGAGTCAACATTAAACTTTGGAAAACAATTTTCCATGTAGTTATAGGTAAATCATCTCCAGAATAGTATTAATGATTTTAATATCATATATATTGATTATATATTCATTTTATACTATTCCATAACATTTGGAGATAAAAAATGAAATGCACCATTCATGGAGATGGTAGGTCGTACGTACGCATGAATGCTACTTTCATTTCTTTTTCATATTAATGGAATTAAAAATAAACGAGAGATATATATATTATAATTCCAGATTTATATCCATCATTTAGATTTAATATATGACATATATATCCATTATATATATATGTACTTATAATAGTACATAACATTTGGAGATAATAAATGAAATGTACCATTCATGGAGACGGTAAGCCGTACGTATGCATGAACGCTACTTTCATTTCAATTTTATACTTTAAGGGAATGAGAAAAAATAATGACACATAGGTATATTATAATTACAGTATAATTTAATATATAACATCATCAAATCCATCCTTTATACATCCCACATATGGTATTAACGATTTAAATCACTTTGAGGGGGAGTTAGTCCGTACTTCCTAAAATAAAAATATCGTGTTTACCCATTATGGAAAGCATAAAGGTTTGGAATAAATGAAAAATAAGGAAGAATAATGAATACATAAACATAATTTATATATCATATATAAATAAAATGACAACTTCATGGCCACCAAAAGAGGTGTTAAAAAAATATTGAACAATCATCATTTCTTGAGGCAGTAATTCGCCACCCACAGAAATAGTATGTTCATTAACCATTAGATGGAGGTGTGTATGAGTGTAGATTTAATCCGCCTAATAAGAGAACCCTATTATATTTAAGATAATATTTTTTTTACAAAAGAAAAGAATAAAAATAGTTTAGGGGGTTAGAGAAGAAAAATAAAACAAAAGAACATAAGAGAAGACCTTACCTTCAAATCAGATAACTCTTTTTGATTTGAGCTAAAAGGATTCTTTGAAAAGACTTCTACACAAATTGAGTCTTCTAGGAGTAATAGAGGGATGTGGATAGACAATATTAGCAGAGGTTGGATGAGGCAAGGGGTTGAGAGGTGTGGGTAAGGAGGTAGAGGTGGGGGCCTTTTATAAGAGGGGGGAGGGGCACTCTTGGAAAGTCTTGAAAAGTTACTTTATTATAAAAATATTTTCGAATATAAAAGGTACCACAATTATATATTTCGAGGATAATGTGATAAGGGTTCGAAATCCACCCATACAATAGGTTTTTGATAAGTGTATGTCCTAGATTTCACATTCTGTTTTCATTTTATTTAAATCATTCATTAATGAGGTAATCACTACATCATCATGGTGTCATAAATAAATTTATTTATATAATGTATAAAAATTATAAAAAAAATAATATGATGTAGGAAATTATTTTATCTTTCCAGTGAATATTTATATTCAAAAATATTACATGTATAACCCAATGTAAAAATTGATTTATAAAAACAATACATGTTTGGGACATTTTTATTTTAATTTAAAATAAAAAGTAATTAATGGCATTTTCTAACCCAGGTGGATCCTTGGGGTCCCCAAGTTGACCCATGGATTTTCTTGGTCGGCCATGACTCATACAATAAGGGTATGACATGTTTCAAGGTCATTTCATATTATTATAACATTATCTTTACCTTAAATTACATAATTACCTTTAATCGCGATTAATAAAACATAAAGGTTACTATTCACCAAAAATTATTTTTATCCCATTGAACCACATTTTTCATCTTAATGAAAACCATGTATGTCGGATTTTTGAAATTCAAATCACAGAGGTGGTAATATTTCATTTAAAAAAATCAGTTTTTTAACTACCACTTAGTGGTTTCACTATTCATCAAAAATTGAAGTTTTTCAGAAAAATACCAAAAATTCCCCCTAACATATATATGATATTCCGAATTCAAAAATGATGTCTATTTTACAAAATTCAAAAAATATAAGTTGCATTAATCAATTTAATAATTAATTCCTGTTGTCAAAACAAATAGCTTGTTTTAAGAAACAAAATATATCAAAAGATTAACACTAGTTTAAGTCCAATTTCAAAGTGAAATTAATTCCAATGACCACCATTGGATTAAATGGTAAAAAGATATTCTAACTACTCATTAAACCCAATTAAAAATATAATCTATCCATATAAATAAATTAGATTAAAAAGTGGTTTTGAATTAAAATACAACATTTTCACTAAAAATGTTCTTTATCGGAAAAATAACAAAAATTTACACAAAGTAAATTTTGATGTCCAGTTTCTAAAGAAGGATTTTAATTGGTCCAATATGACATATAAAATTTTCAAAAAGTGTACATAAAAAGGGTTATCCATCAAAAGGCGGTTAATCTACCTTTTAATGAATATTCGAATATTTACGCTTAAAATTTGATTCATTCGCATTTCATGCCTCTAAAATTTATTCGATAAAAGTAAAAATATTTGACAAACATATATAATCATTTTTTAGATAGTTTTGTTCATTCCCACCATTACAACGGCTAGGCATTAACTACCATTTAAAATAATATTATTTTATTATTAGAGTACAACGTAAGATTTCAAAGAAACTTATTGTTGCGTATTGGGTACGCCATAAGCATAGCGTTCCCTTTAAAGTAATATTAATATTTTATTTCACAAATATTAATAAATATGAAAAATTAATATTCTTTATTTACCTGGGATGTTACAACTATATCTCTAAATTTCATGGGGAACTATAAAGTTCCCTTATCACATTTTTATATAATTTTTTATATTTTAAAATTTTTAATCTCTTTTATTTTTATTATACCCAATTAAGTAATTACTATATTAATGTTGAGAAATATTTAATGTATTTATTTATTCAATAAAATTTATAACTAAATTTCCAAGATGGATATTATTTATTTACAATTAAAAACAATATTTACATTCAAAAATATACTCTAGATAACACCATAATAAAAATATTACACATATCAAACTTATGACTGTAACATGATTTCCATTTTCTTAAATAAAATACTAGAAAGTCAGAAATTTAAAAAATGTAGCCATTAAAAGAAATAATTTTACTAAATTGATGTAAATGGTTGATATATACTCTTCAAATGAGATTTAGATATGTTATTTAGTCATTTAATAGTTATTTATATTTATTTTCTATCTATAATTACATGATTTACCCATTACCATGCTAATAAAAATTACTAAGGATACTATTCATAGTATCCAAATATAATGGGAAACTATTTAAAAAGTTTATCCCACTACTTACTATTATTTTATCCGTTTTCCAAAATTCAAAACACATGTGTTGAAATTTTTTATTTAAAATTAATTCAGAATAAAGTACAACTAAAAACTGTTTTTCCCCAAAAATATCCCTTTTAAATATAAAATGTTATAATAAAAAGTTAAAATATAAAATACTTTTAATAATAAATTATTTGATTATTTGAAATCAATAGTTACTAATTAATTTTGAAAACTGAAAAATAAATAATTTTACATTGTATATAATTAAAATTAAAATAACGTTTTCAATACAAATCTGTATCTTCACTATTTATTAAAAAATAAATATTTCCAAAAAGATTCACAAAAATTAGACGTAAGATAATTTCTACATTCTAAATTTTTAAATGAAATTTATTTTTTAAAATTAAAATACTTTAATTTGAATATTAAACATTTAAATAATCATATTAAATATGTGTTTATTAAAATAATTTCCTTTTTTATATTAAGAATTACATATAATATTTATAATGAATATAACTATATAGTCTAGTTATACAAAAAATTTTAACAGTGAATTAATTTATCATTACCTTGGATTTTATATTGAGATAGATTTCATGACCCCTATATTAAATGTTTTATACCATTGGCATGATGTGGGGGTGATGGAGAGGAATTTTGAGGAATCTTTGTATCCAGATATCTAGCACCATGTGTAACGCCCTGACCCTAGTTAACCAGAGTCGGTTCATTATTACATAACATTGTCATGATCACAAGAAAGATGAAGTCTCGAATCACCGATTAGTTTAGTAGACTTGGAATAACTGGATACGTTCATAAAGTTTACATTACATCATAAAATAAAAACTA
Organism: Viscum album; assembly: GCA_963277665.1. Classification (NCBI taxonomy): domain Eukaryota; kingdom Viridiplantae; phylum Streptophyta; class Magnoliopsida; order Santalales; family Viscaceae; genus Viscum; species Viscum album. Next base: position 962,600,936 of record OY728127.1, read on the forward strand.
CAGCAAAATAATCTCCATAGTCCACACTCTTATCCCCTCATACTATCCCTGCAGGTCATTCATAATTTACTTCTTCACATTATATGAAAAATAAAACATAGAAAAGGGGTGAGCTCAAATTCCCAGTAAGGATAACAATATAGCAGAAACATTCATAAATAAGAATAAACATTTAAGGCATTGTATGACTAAATCAAAAGCCTTTTAAACTTGATCTTCATCATAGTATGGAAAAAATAAAATGAAATAATTCCATTTACTTATTCACATGGATATTCTACTAATCAAATAATTACATGAAATATCAATAACCACTTTCATAATGATGGAATGCATAATGCCAGACTATCATAACCACATAGCCAAGGCCTCGTGCCAAGACTACAAATAAGATTTTGTCAAGGCCTCGTGCCAAGACACTAGTTTGTCTCATGAGACGTACCGATGCATCGAGGAGCTATAGTGGGATCCACCCGTCACTTACTAAGTCCAATGCATTCCCATATGACAAGGTCTAAACATAACATAAACATTCGTATAAAAACAAGCTTAGGAAATGTCAATACATTCTCTATAAACCATGAATGGTATAAAAATAACACATCCAGAGTCAAATATCAAAAAACCTTCAATAAAATATGAAAGTTTTGTATCATAATAGATCAATTTCAATTAAGATTAAAATCCATCAAAGGATGTTGACATAGATTAAATCAAAACTATTTGAGAGAAATATCTCTTTTTTTGAAATCATTGAAAAGTCACACATTTATAAAGGAAGTAATTTAAACGATATTTTTGAATGAACGTGTCCCATACCACTTTAAAACTTTTGAAATGAAATATGATTTCAAAACATTCATGTCCATATAAATAAATCCTTAAAATCATTTTGAAAACATGGGCACTAATTAAAATGATTTAGAACGATAAATCTTTAAAATATTAAAAATTCTGATTTTGATAAAGAGTACCTTTCAAAAATTATTAAAATATTCATTTTGAAATCATTTAAAAGTCACATAATTATAAAATAAAACATTTAATTTGAAAATACCCTTATAATCTTGTAAGGGAAGTTTAGAAGATTTTATAACGACGGAAAATAGCCGCACCCGCCATATAAGTTAAAAAAACATTCTTACCTTAATTCTGTCGAAAAGGTTAAAGGAACCTTGTTTGGAAAACGACCGAAAGATTCCTTTATAAACCTATTATAAAAATTAAAACAAGGGTATAAATTATTATAACCCATATTCTTGTAAATAGTAAATATGTTTTGAAGTACATTTTTTAGAAACATGGATGTGGATGATAAAGAGATCCCAGAAGATTATTACGTATAAACAACCTCAGATAATGCAGAGATTGTGAAATAAAACCTTACCTTGTAATTTTCCTTGGTTGAGGGTAGTTTAAAATTCTGAATAATGGTGAAATAATTGTTATTAAATTATACAAGAATAATATATATTAATATGATATCATATATGATCTTTTAACATCACTTTGTTAATAATATTTTAGAATTATCGTCATTCCGGGTGTTAACTTACTCATTTTCTTTTATATGTTTTATTATGTAAGCCATGGTTGTTATGGATATGTTGTATCTTATTAATATCCAGAATTATATTAATTCCTTAAACATTGTTATTAATCCTCAAATTAGAATTATAATTGAATGGATACAATGGAGAATGAATATCATCGCGTTCATGGAGACGGTAGTCCGTAAGTACGCACGAGCGACAATATCATTATTTTGATATTAAAATAATATATAATTGGATTTTATATCATATATATGTAATCATTATCATGTTATATTAATTATTTACATGAATTACACATCATTATTATACCCATCCAAATAATAATTTATTGAATAACAATTACACCATGACGTGGAGACGGTAAGCCGTACGTACGCATGTATGGTGTCATGTCATTCAAAGGATGTATAGAATACTGAATATGGATGTACCATATTTATAATAACATCACAATATATATAAGATACTGGAGTTATTATTTTAGAATGGGAATAAAAAAGATAGAAGAAGTGGAAGAAGAAAGGAACTTGAAAAGGGGTGGTGAAATCATTACCTCTTCTTCGGGTTCTTCCATTTGATTTGATCAAAAGGGATCCTTAGATTGGATTTTGGATCAAAATAAGGCCTCTAGTGTAACACCCGAGACTTTTATGTTATATAAATCATCAAAGGAATCTTTTTCTACACAACACTTTCTTGGCTTGCTTTACACGCAATCGCGACCTTCCTCGATAGCTTGCGTCGTACGCAATACTGAGTTTCACTAAACAACAATATGCTATTAAAACTAGCCGTTATGAATAGTAATAACCACTTTTTGAAATTTTATAAATTTTATTTTTCAAAATGGACTTCATTTTTGGACTCAGAATATCGAAATTAGCCTAGGGTGAAATTTTGGTATTTTTCTGAAAACTTTCAATTTTTGATGAATAGTGAAACCACTAAGTGGTAGGTTAAAAACTGAATTTTGCATAAAACTTAATTTTACCGCTTCTGTGAATGGAATTTCAAAAATCCGAGAGACACGGTTAATATCAAGGACTAAAATGTGGTTCAATGAGATGAAAATAATTTTTTGGTGAATAGTAACTTTTTACTATTTTTACCGCGGTTAATAGTAAATAGGGTAACTAAGGGTAAATATGATATTAATATTACCCTAACACATGTCCTAATTCTATTGGACAAGTGTAATTCGACCAAAAACAAACTTAGGAATAAAATATGACCATTTAGGCCCACTTGGATTAGATTAGGACATTTATTATTAATTTATTTAAAGAAGGGTTAAAATAGTTAAAATCAAAGTTTAATAAGTAAATCATTTTTAATATAGGGTTATACATAAGATAAATTCGATTGTAAATATTCATTAGAAAGCTAAAACGATTTCCTACATGATGGTATTTTATTTGTAATTTTTAGACATCAAATAATTTAATTTATTTATGACACAAAGATGATGCAGTAATTATCTTATTAATGAAATATTGACAAAATTGATAATATAAATACCAAAATAAATGTAATTTGAGACTTTTTATGAATTCCACTAATTTTCTAGGTTACTATGATATATTAGTATTGATTTAATCAACTTGGTTCGAACATATAATTCTGTTATGACTTTGGCAAAAATCATATATCAAATAGTGTCAAAATTGACACAAAATAGTTTTTAAATCAAATATTATATTATTAATTGTTATTTTATTCCTAAAAATCTAAGGATCGTCCAAATGACTTAGATAAGGATATATATATTAATAATAAACAATTTGGGGTTCGTTTGGCATGTTATAGTAAGTGTATTAACCATATAGTGAAAGAAAACAAAAAGACACGGTAAAAGTTAAATTAATTAACTTAGAGTTAAATCTAATTGATAAGGTTAAAATAATACCCTAAACTTGTCTAAATCCTATTGGTTGATAGGATTTCGACCCATCCCCACTTTAGCTTCGAAATAAGACCCTTTGGAACCATTATAAACCGATTTTGACTTTAATATAAAATAATATTTTGAGATATTCCTAAGGTGCCCCTCTCCTCCCTTATAAAAGGGCACCTCCTCCCCCTCCTCCTCACACCAATTTGAGCACTCAAGCTCGGCCAACCCCTGCCATTTTCCCTTCTCCACTTCCCTAGAATAATCCTAGAGGTCCTGGTCTTCTCCAAAGACCAATCTTAGTTCCTTAAGTGGAGGATTCAAAGAGGCGTTCCAAAGAAAAGGAGCTTCGGACACGAACAAAGCAAATCGGACCTAAGGTAAGGGAAATATCACAATCTCATTTTTATCCGAGATTGTTTATTCGTATGTATTTACTGGGGTGTATTTTATCATCCACATCCATGTTCCCTCAATATGAAATATTGTTTCCATCCACTTGCAATAGTTTAAATCCAATTTTACCCTTAGGTGAGTTTTTAGTAATGAATATGAAAGGAATCTTTTGTCGTTTTTCCGTACGAGGTACTTTTTGACTTTTCTGACTAAAGTACGAAGAATGTTTTTTTTAACTTATACGGCATGAATGGATTTTTAAAACATTATTTCCAAGAAGCTTCCTTTACAAGTTTTCAAGTTTATTTTTAATCAACTTCTTTTATTTTAAAGTTGTATGACATGTTATGAAAGGAAAAATGTTTTTGAAGAAGAAAGGATATTTTCCTCAAGAATGAAGTTCAAGTGTTTTATCAAAATTATTTTCCATCTAAGATAATAAAGGGTTCTGTTTTTATCCCTATTATTACATTGATTTGATCATGTTGTGATGGAATTATGTTTATGAATTCCTTTATCATATATGAATTGATTTATGATGTCATGATGTTTCAAGAATCCCATTTTTGTTACATGTGTTATGCGATGATGCATGTTTTATGATTATGTGGCACACATAAGAAAGGATTCATTATAAGATGGGTGGGACCTATATCTCCCTCCAATGCATTGGGTAATGATTTTATATCTCATGAGATAGACATGGCTGGAAAGGAAGGTTATTTCGGTTCAGTGATACAGGACTGAAACGAGGAGTGAACTCGGTTCAGAAAGGGACTTTGTCCACTAAGATAGTCTTGGCAATGAGTCATGACTAACAAGAAATGATTTTCAATGATTATGTGTGCATGCCACAAAGATTCAAGTTTTATGTTATGATTATGGGGATCTCATTTTCACTTCTATGATTTATTCCATGTTAAGATATTATGATCTCTTTTGCAGGTTTTGATTTTCATAAAGATATGATATGATTTTTATTTCCTTTATTTGCCCTTGCTGAGCATTTGAGCTCACCCTTTTATGTTTTCTTTTCCCCAGGTCAGGAAGATGGATATTAAGTAGAATATGCTAAAAGGGACCCTAGATATGATGAAATAAATGGGAGACACTGTAGAAGATTTATGAACCAGTTGTTTATGTTTCCCCAGTTTCTAAAGACACTATACCTATACGGTCCTTTGTGGTTTTGTCATATGTTGTAATAAGAGTGCTTCAATTTTGAAGTATTAACAATGTATGTAAAGTGTGGGTCATTATAGTTGGTATCAGAGGCAAAGGAGGTAGGAATGTATCCGATCCTTAGGAACTCTCACATGTGAGCGTTGGACGAAGCATGGCTCTCCGCCCAAGGGCTTCATGAGGAAATGGCTGCCACTGGGGATGGTGGTGTGTCCCGCCCAGGGGGTGTAGCCGCCCATGGAGTGCCCTGATAGGTATCAATTGTAGTCCACTGGAAGTAATTCTAGACCGCTATAGTTGGTATCAGAGGAAAGGTATAGGCAACCTTTGGAAACTAGGATGTGAAAGCCTTAGTAAGAACCCTAAGGATAAGTCTAAGCATAGAACACAATCTTAGTGTTTTAGAAATGGCCTTGAATAACCTAGGATAAGACCTTAAGCATGAAAATTTTATTCTTGAATTATGTGGTTTCCTATTATAATTAGTGTTGCTCACACTATTCTTCTTGGTTTTAGTCAATGGCTGGAACCCGAAGGAACCGTGTTAATGCGGAATGCGATGGGCAATGCAATGATTGTCCCCCTGAGCAACCAAACGATATGGGAGCTGGAATGCAAAATCTTGTAGCCATGCTCACACAACTTTCTCAAGCTATGAATCATGCAAGATTTCCAAACGAACAAAGGAGGGAGCAACATTCTGTTGAATCCTTTATGAGGCAGCGTCCACCATCTTTCAGCGGGTCTACTGATCCATTAGTTGCTGAAAAATGGATTAGTACTACTGAAAAGATATTTTCAGTTCTGCAATGTTCTGAGCATGATAAAGTCATCCTAGCAGTGTATCGTTTGGAAGGAGATGCGGATCAATGGTGGAATCTTGTTAAGAATACGAGGCAAAGGGATGAAATTGAGTCTATGGAATGGGACGAGTTCAAGAACTTATTTTTCAATAAGTACTTCCCTCGTATTCTCCGAACAAAGATGGAGAAAGAGTTTCTTGAACTGAAGCAAAGGGATGATGAATCTGTTGGTACCTATGAAGAAAATTTTACAAGACTGGCAAGGTACGCTTCTGGTATTATTATCCAACCTGAGAGTAAGATCGATCGATTCTTTAGTGGCTTAAAACCAAGTCTTCGAAGGGCGTTAGCCATAAGGGACTTCAATAGCTACGAGGAAATCGTTCGATGTGCTCTCAAAGTCGAGATGGAGATTGGAGTAACCCATCAGTCACGTGGGTTTGATAAGAAGAGGAAGATGGAATTCAAAGGAAACTCTAAAGAACACACTGAAAAGAAGATGAACTTTCCATTATGCTCAATGTGTGGAAAGAAACATGGAGGGAGTTGTCTTAAAGGGACAATTAAATGTTTTAAATGTGGAAAGGAAGGTCATCGGGCATTTGAATGCCGTGATAATGGGAAGAAGATGTCTAATGACGCAAACAAAGGAAGGGATACACAGAATGAACCTACAACACTTCAATGTTTCAAGTGCAAGGAGATGGGGCATTATGCCAATCAATGCCCAAATCCAAGGGTTGATGATGATGGTCGACGTCAACAAACTCTTAAGGCTAAAGACAAAGGAAAGTCACATGCAATTTTTATCAGCGATGTGGAGTATGATAACGATGTGGTGAAAGGTACACTTACCATCCACTCTAAAGTAGCAAATGTTTTATTTGATTCTGGATCCACCCACTCTTTTATTTCTGAAAAATTTTCTAAGGGTATCACCGTATTACCTCAACAATTAGATGTTGAGTTAGCTGTGACAACACCTAATGGCACATCAATCGCATCAGAAGTTTATAATTCTTCTCCGATCGAAGTTTGTGGGAAAGTGCTTCCTGCAAATCTTGTGATCCTTCCTTTAGTGGAATTTGATGTGATTCTTGGCATGGATTGGCTTTCTCTACATGGAGCTCATATCAATTGCCAAAGAAGGGAAGTCACATTTCATATTCCAGATCAACCTACGATCGTCTATCAATGCAAGGATGAACATAACCTTCCAGTGGAAATTTCTTCCATCTTATGGGTATTGATTCCACTAAATGAAGGTTATTTATCTCAAATGGTTGGTGAGAAACTCACGATTAAGAATATGCCCATTGTACGGGAGTTTGATGATGTCTTTCCGGAGGAATTTCCGGGTCTTCCACCAAATCGTGAAGTTGAGTTTTCAATAGAACTCGTACCGAGTGCTTTGCCTATTTCAAAGACACCTTATAGAATGGCCCCAATTGAGTTGCAGGAATTGAAGAAGCAACTCCAAGAGAATCTTGATAAGGGATTCATACGCCCTAGTGCGTCACCTTGGGGAGCACCTGTTCTATTTGTTAAGAAGAAAGATGGATCAATGAGACTCTTCATTGATTATCGAGAACTTAACAAGATCACTATCAAGAACAAATATCCTCTCCCACGCATTGATGACTTATTTGACCAACTACGCGGAGCTCAATACTTTTCCAAGATTGATCTTCGTTCAGGGTATCATCAATTAAGGGTCAAAAGGGAGGATATACCAAAGACGGCTTTCCGTACAAGGTATGGACACTATGAATTTATAGTGATGCCATTTGGTCTTACTAATGCCCCTGCTATCTTCATGGATCTAATGAATAGAGTCTTTAGAGACTATCTTGATCAATTTGTGGTAGTCTTTATAGACGATATTCTTTTCTATTCAAAGAGCAAGGAAGAGCATGAAGATCACTTGAGAATTATGTTGAAGACCCTGAGAAAAGAGAAGCTTTATGCCAAATTTACCAAGTGTGAATTTTGGCTTCAAAAAGTTGCATTTTTGGGTCATATAATCTCAAAAGAGGGGATATCTGTGGATCCAGCAAAAACAGAGGTTATTGAAAGATGGTCAAGACCAACAACAGTAACTGAGATCCGAAGTTTTCTTGGTTTGGCTGGATATTATCGACGTTTTGTAAAAGATTTTTCACGGTTATCTAATCCAATCACCAAGTTGACTCGGAAAGGAGTTAAGTTTGTCTGGACAGAGGAATGTAAAGAGAATTTCAAGGAGTTGAAAAGAAGGTTATCCAGTGCACCTGTGCTCACACTGCCTTGTAGTGGAGAAAGGTTTGTGATCTACAGTGATGCATCCAAGAAGGGATTGGGGTGTGTTCTTATGCAAAATGATATGGTGATAGCTTATGCCTCACGACAGTTGAAAATCCATGAGCAAAATTACCCAACACATGATTTGGAGTCGGCTGCGGTAATCTTTGCATTAAAGATTTGGAGGCATTACCTTTATGGTGAAAGGTGTGATATTTATACTGATCATAAAAGTTTAAAGTATATTTTCACACAAAAGGAGCTGAATATGCGCCAAAGAATATGGTTGGAGCTGATTAAGGATTATGACTGCTCAATCCATTACCACCCTGGGAAAGCAAACAAGGTGGAAGATGCATTAAGTCGACAAGACCATGCTAGTTTATCCATGATGAGGATCACAAAAGATCCAATATTTATGGATTTACAAAGGATGGATCTTGGAATTATAATGGAAGGGGAAAAATCTTATCTTTCTCAAATAAATGTTCAACCATCTATACATGTGAAGATTAAAGAGGCACAGAAAGAAGATGTCGAGTTACAAAAGAAGGTGAGAAATGTTCCTGAATTCAACCTTGATTGTGATGGGATAATAAAGTTCAGGAATCGGGTTTGTGTTCCTCCCATCCCCGAATTAAAGAAGGAGCTGCTGGATGAGGCTCATAGTTATTCATTCTCTATTCATCCTGGAAGCACGAAGATGTATAGGGACCTGAAAGAGTACTTCTGGTGGGATGGCATGAAAAGAGATGTTGTTGAATATGTCTCTCGATGCTTGGTTTGTCAACAAGTTAAAGCTGAGAGACAGAAGTCTAAGGGGATGTTACAACCATTACCCATACCCGAATGGAAATGGGAAAACATCACTATGGACTTTGTCACAGGACTTCCTAAAACATCCAAAGGCAATAATGCTATCTGGGTCATAGTTGATCGTCTTACAAAGTCTGCACACTTCATTGCTATTAGAGAGGATTTCTCTCTAGATCAGCTTGCCAGGATATATGTAAAGGAAGTTGTAAGATTGCATGGAGTACCACTTTCTATTATATCTGATCGGGATCCGAGATTTACCTCGAAGTTCTGGCGAAGTCTTCAGCATACTCTGGATACAGAGTTGAGTTTCAGCACTGCTTATCATCCCTAGACAGACGGTCAGTCTGAGAGAACAATTCAAACCCTAGAAGATATGTTGAGAGCTTGCTCTATGGATTTCAAAGGAGGTTGGGATCAACACCTACCTTTGGTGGAATTTTCTTATAATAATAGCTTTCACTCCAGTATTCAGATGGCTCCTTATGAAGCTCTCTATGGAAAGAAATGCAGGACTCCAACTTGGTGGGATGAAGTTGGGGAAAGAAAGCTATTAGGACCTGATCTCGTTGATGAAATGGCAGAAAAGGTCAGATCTATTCAACAACACATAAGAGCAGCTCAGAGTCGACAGAAAATTTATGCCGACAACCGAAGAAAAGACCTAGAGTTTGAAGTGGGTGATAAAGTGTTCTTACGAATATCTCCCTGGAAGAGGGTTATGAGATTTGGAAAGAAGGGGAAGTTGAGCCCTAGATATATCGGTCCTTTCGAAATACTGGATCGTGTTGGGAAGGTAGCTTACCGATTGGCGCTTCCACCGAATCTCTCTCAAGTTCACGATGTGTTCCATGTATCTCTCCTGAGAAAGTACATACCAGATCCTTCACATGTACTCAGCTCAGAAGTTGTACCGCTGGAGCAAGATCTTTCTTATGAAGAACAGCCGATAGAGATTCTGGATCGTAGCGAAAAAGTCCTACGAAACAAGACCACTCGCTTGGTGAAAGTTTTATGGAGAAAACACCAACTTGAAGAAGCTACATGGGAGCTTGAGGATATGATGAGGGAGAAGTATCCTCATTTGTTTGTTGCAAAGTGACGAATTTCGAGGGAGAAATTCTTTTTAAGGGGGGTAGAATGTAACACCCGAGACTTTTATGTTATATAAATCATCAAAGGAATCTTTTTCTACACAACACTTTCTTGGCTTGCTTTACACGCAATCGCGACCTTCCTCGATAGCTTGCGTCGTACGCAATACCGAGTTTCACTAAACAACAATATGCTATTAAAACTAGCCGTTATGAATAGTAATAACCACTTTTTGAAATTTTATAAATTTTATTTTTCAAAATGGACTTCATTTTTGGACTCAGAATACCGAAATTAGCCTAGGGTGAAATTTTGGTATTTTTCTGAAAAATTTCAATTTTTGAAGAATAGTGAAACCACTAAGTGGTAGGTTAAAAACTGAATTTTGCATAAAACTTAATTTTACCACTTCTGTAAATGGAATTTCAAAAATCCGAGAGACACGATTAATATCAAGGACTAAAATGTGGTTCAATGAGATGAAAATAATTTTTTGGTGAATAGTAACTTTTTACTATTTTTACCGCGGTTAATAGTAAATAGGGTAACTAAGGGTAAATATGATATTAATATTACCCTAACACATGTCCTAATTCTATTGTACAAGTGTAATTCGACCAAAAACAAACTTAGGAATAAAATATGACCATTTAGGCCCACTTGGATTAGATTAGGACATTTATTATTAATTTATTTAAAGAAGGGTTAAAATAGTTAAAATCAAAGTTTAATAAGTAAATCATTTTTAATATAGGGTTATACATAAGATAAATTCGATTGTAAATATTCATTAGAAAGCTAAAACGATTTCCTACATGATGGTATTTTATTTGTAATTTTTAGACTTCAAATAATTTAATTTATTTGTGACACAAAGATGATGCAGTAATTATCTTATTAATGAAATATTGACAAAATTGATAATATAAATACCAAAATAAATGTAATTTGAGACTTTTTATGAATTCCACTAATTTTCTAGGTTACTATGATATATTAGTATTGATTTAATCAACTTGGTTCGAACATATAATTCTGTTATGACTTTGACAAAAATCATATATCAAATACTGTCAAAATTGACACAAAATAGTTTTTAAATAAAATATTATATAATTAATTGTTATTTTATTCCTAAAAATCTAAGGTTCGGCCAAATGACTTAGATAAGGATATATATATTAATAATAAACAATTTGGGGTTCGTTTGGCATGTTATAGTAAGTGTATTAACCATATAGTGAAAGAAAACAAAAAGACACGGTAAAAGTTAAATTAATTAACTTAGAGTTCAATCTAATTGATAAGGTTAAAATAATACCCTAAACTTGTCTAAATCCTATTGGTTGATAGGATTTCGACCCATCCCCACTTTAGCTTCGAAATAAGACCCTTTGGAACCATTATAAACCGATTTTGACTTTAATATAAAATAATATTTTGAGATATTCCTAAGGTGCCCCTCTCCTCCCTTATAAAAGGGCACCTCCTCCCCCTCCTCCTCACACCAATTTGAGCACTCAAGCTCGGCCAACCCCTGCCATTTTCCCTTCTCCACTTCCCTAGAATAATCCTAGAGGTCCTGGTCTTCTCCAAAGACCAATCTTAGTTCCTTAAGTGGAGGATTCAAAGAGGCGTTCCAAAGAAAAGGAGCTTCGGACACGAACAAAGCAAATCGGACCTAAGGTAAGGGAAATATCACAATCTCATTTTTATCCGAGATTGTTTATTCGTAAGTATTTACTGGGGTGTATTTTATCATCCACATCCATGTTCCCTCAATATGAAATATTTTTTCCATCCACTTGCAATAGTTTAAATCCAATTTTACCCTTAGGTGAGTTTTTAGTAATGAATATGAAAGGAATCTTTTGTCGTTTTTCCGTATGAGGTACTTTTTGACTTTTCCGACTAAAGTACGAAGAATGTTTTTTTTAACTTATACGGCATGAATGGATTTTTAAAACATTATTTCCAAGAAGCTTCCTTTACAAGTTTTCAAGTTTATTTTTAATCAACTTCTTTTATTTTAAAGTTGTATGACATGTTATGAAAGGAAAAATGTTTTTGAAGAAGAAAGGATATTTTCCTCAAGAATGAAGTTCAAGTGTTTTATCAAAATTATTTTCCATCTAAGATAATAAAGGGTTCTGTTTTTATCCCTATTATTACATTGATTTGATCATGTTGTGATGGAATTATGTTTATGAATTCCTTTATCATATATGAATTGATTTATGATGTCATGATGTTTCAAGAATCCCATTTTTGTTACATGTGTTATGCGATGATGCATGTTTTATGATTATGTGGCACACATAAGAAAGGATTCATTATAAGATGGGTGGGACCAATATCTCCCTCCAATGCATTGGGTAATGATTTTATATCTCATGAGATAGACATGGATGTAACGGAAGGTTATTTCGGTTCAGTGATACAGGACTGAAACGAGGAGTGAACTCGGTTCAGAAAGGGACTTTGTCCACTAAGATAGTCTTGGCAATGAGTCATGACTAACAAGAAATGATTTTCCATGATTATGTGTGCATGCCACAAAGATTCAAGTTTTATGTTATGATTATGGGGATCTCATTTTCACTTCTATGATTTATTCCATGTTAAGATATTATGATCTCTTTTGCAGGTTTTGATTTTCATAAAGATATGATATGATTTTTATTTCCTTTATTTTCCCTTGCTGAGCATTTGAGCTCACCCTTTTATGTTTTCTTTTCCCCAGGTCAGGAAGATGGATATTAAGTAGAATATGCTAAAAGGGACCCTAGATATGATGAAATAAATGGGAGACACTGTAGAAGATTTATGAACCAGTTGTTTATGTTTCCCCAGTTTCTAAAGACACTATACCTATACGGTCCATTGTGGTTTTGTCATATGTTGTAATAAGAGTGCTTCAATTTTGAAGTATTAACAATGTATGTAAAGTGTGGGTCATTATATCTAGGTTGTAGTGAGGGAAGTTGAGAGAGTATTTGGGTAGGGTTTGGCCGATCCAAAAGGCTTTGAAGGTGTGAATTAATGAGAAGGGGAGTGTCCTTTTATAAGAGGGGTGAGGGGCACCTTTTGAAAAGCTAGAAATATTATTTTATAATAAATTTATATTCGGTTTCTAATGGCTCAAAATTTGATTATTTAAAGTTTAAGGTGGGGATGGGTCAAAAACAAATCAACCAATATAATTTATACAGGTTTGGGTTATTATATTATCCTTATCTTTAAGTATTAACTCTTAGTTAATTAGTTTCACTTTTACAATGTCTCTTTGTATTTTTATATTATATGGTTAATAATCTTACTATATACATCCAAGATACCCCCAAGTGGTCCATTAATTATACACCTATCATTATTTAAGTCTTTTGGCCGAACAATATATTTTTAGGAATTTAATATCAATTAACAATATAATATTTGTTCTAAAAACTCTTTTATGTAAATTTTGACACTATTCAATAATTGATTTTTTTAAAACTGATAACAGAATTATTACATCGCAAAAAGTTAATTAAATCAATCCTAACATGTCATATTAACCTAGAAAATTATTGGTATTCATAAAAAGTCTCAAATTACATTTATTTGGGTATTTATAATATCAATTATTCTAATTTTTCATTAATTAGATAATTACTGAATCACCATTGTGTCATAAATATATTAAAGTATTTAATGTCTAAAAATTATAAATAAAATATCATTATTTAGGATATATTTTTATCTTTATAATGAATATTTACAATCGAATATATCTTATGTATAACCCTATATTAAAAATGTTTTAGTAAATAAACATTGATTTTAACTCTTTTAACTCTTCTTTGAATTAAATAATAATAAATATCCTAATCTAATACAAGTGGACATAAATGATAATATTTTACTCCTAATGTTGTTTTTGTTCGAGATACACTTGTCAAATAGAATTAGGACATGTTTTAGGGTAATATTAATATCATTTGTAGCCTTAATTACCTTATTTACTTTTAACCGTGGTAAATAAAAGTAAAAAAGTTATTATTCACCAAAAATTATTTTCATATCATTGAACCACATTTTACTCCTTGATATTAACCATGTCTCTCTGATTTTTTAAATTCCACTCACAAAAGCGGTAAAATTTAGTTTTATGAAAAATTCAGTTATTTTAACTACCACTTAGTGGTTTCACTATTCATCAAAAAAATGAAAGTTTCCAGAAAAATATCAAAAATTAGGCCTAAGATATATTTGATATTATTAATTAAAAAATGATGTCTATTTTACCAAATTCAAAACATATCAGTTGCATTAATTAATTTAAAAATCAATTCCCGTCGTCAAAACAAATAGCATGTTTTTAAGAGATAATAACTATTAAAAGATTGACACTTATTTATGTCCGGTTTAATTGTGAGATTATGTACAATGACCAACATTGTATTAAATGGTAAAAATATATTCTAAATATACTTTAAAACCACTCAAATTCATAATTTATCAATATAAATTATTTCGATTAAAAAATCTGTTTTAATTAAAATTTAGTAATTTTCACTATTCATCAAAATATGAAAGTTATCCGAAAATTACCAAAATTTCACACTAAGATAATTTCGATAATACGAATCCAAAAATGAAGTCCATTTTGAAAGATAAAATTTATAAAATTTCAAAAAGTATGTATTATTATTCATAACGGCTAGTTTGATTGGTTGTGGTGTCTGTTAGAACTTAAAGTTGCCTACAACACACGCTACTGTATTATTCAAAGGAAAGAGTATTGTGGAAGCTTGGGATGTTTCATTGTAAATTTTTTGATTTCCCCATTCTAAAAAGTAAATTTATTTAGTCAAATTGAATATAAGATTAAAATATTTGATTTGAAAAGGGTTCACTATTAAAAGTTGGTAAATGTGTAATACTGAAAATGAATTTGTTCTTACATTGTGTCTAAGAAACTCATAATATGGATTCTAAAATTATAAGGATTATAAGAAGTTTAAAATTTAGTTAATACTATTCATAACCTCCTTTTAACGGCTTGTTTGGTAAGTCATGGTGCGCTTGAACTTGGTGTTGCGTGTAGTGCAAGTTATTGAATTAATTTGAAGAAATAACACACTATGAAATCTTGGGGTGTTACATTCTCCCCTCCTTCAATATATTGAGTCCTTGCAATTTGAAATTGTTCTTCGGAAATAAAAGGTTGAATATAGAAAATATCTTTGTGGGAAAACCCACATCAAGAAAATGGGTCGATAAAATTTAGACTTAATAAGAGGAAAAGAGAAATGAAAAGGTCACCACCAAATTATGATCTCTATTCGGAGAACATTGGTCGAAATTAGAGACATATAATTTGAGGAAAATGTAAATAGGTATAGGTAGTGATTGAGGTCATCAATCACAAACAAGTGTAAAATTGAGGGCCTTAAATTCATCATTCTATGATGATTTAAAATACCATCAGTTTAGAAAAACATATGGTATTAGGATAACACATTTTTTAGTTTTATGATCCCTTCACTAATGTATAAGAATTAATTTCTTCATTGAATAAGAGAAGAAGAAAAATAAATACTTGAAAAGTAGAGTCTCATCCTTTAACTAAGTTCCACCAAAAACTCATCTTTCACTCTTAAAGATAATTGAACTTAAAAAAAATATTCTATTTATCCTATTCCTATAGGGTTCAAAAAAATGAATTTATAATTCATCTGAAGAACCATTAAAAAATGGCATTATTCAATCCAATACATCACGTGGGTCAGTGGTAGGTGATACACCCTTGTCTCCCTTCAGTTGTGGGTTTAAGTCTCGCGGCCTTGCCGGACGCAACGAGTTGCCGCCCGACCTCCGGGTTGTCCTTTTATGGCAATCCAAAATAATCCAAACTAGAACTATCCAAAATACTTCAGTCTAAAATTTATAAGGAAGGTAAACACAATGAAGATCCTTTTTCCACGTAATAACATGTGAACACCTTCATCATGTATTCTTTTAAAACACTGCAACATCCTAAATTACCATAAAACCTTTTTTTATTACATTCATGATCCCTTATTCCTTAAAGAATAATATATATACTCCTTCAATCCAAAAATGTTGTAAACCCCAAAAATGATGGAATATACAAATCATTAATTAGTTTCATGGTAGTCAAGAATATCCAATATAATTTATCCAAATAAATCATGTATTATTCTAAAATCACTACCTCTGTATCAGAACCATATTATGATTTATCTTTCTCTCAACCATATATTTTCCCAAAATTTAACCTGCTATTGAGTCACTTTTCTTTGTTCCACACAATCTCAAGTCCTTAATGAAATAGTACGGCAGTAAAATCTTTATATACTCCAAAATTATTATAACAAGTACATTGTTGATACTACACTCAAATGACATAATCAGCATAAGAACTCAAATCATTAATCTTCATCTGTGGTAGTATCATAACTTGATTATTATCCAATAGCATCATTTACGGCATAGTCTGATGACTGGGACATAGGTTCGCGTAGTGTCCAAACTCCTTGCAAATGAAGCATTGTACATTTGAAACCATTTTCTTACCCTTGAAGTCATATTCATTGTGCCCTTTTCCTCTACACTTATAACAAACTCTCATTCCGTTCAGGTAAGTTCTAGGGAGTTTCTTCCCATAGTTATCACATATGGGAAAATTCTTCTTTTCCCTCTTCCCTTTATCCATATTTCTCTCTTCTATACTTTTCTTCTCTTGCTTCCCTTCAAAGCCATAAGACTCAGTAAACTCTTTACTTATCTTATCAACACATGATATTATTTCTTCATATGATGATAATACATGGGAGACTATTTCTCTTATAAATTCTGGATTAAGACCAAGAAAGATATGATCCTTCATTCTCTTTGGATCATGTGCATTGCTGGAGTTCTCATTCCTTCTACTGGCCGCCATTTCTAAACAATGGCATACACTAGATTAGTTTATGAATAACAATACCTAATCCCAAACTTGTAAAACACATAACATAAATTAAATAGTTTATGGATATAATCCATAATCATAAAAATGTATCCTTTGTGAAATTATATACTCATAAACCCTTCATAATTGTTTGTAAAGAAAATGAGAATTATCCTAAGCATATCCCCCGGGAGTGTCATAACCAAGAGTGCAGCAAGGCCCGTTGTCACGCACCAGTTCCCGTTCGAGTCCAGCTCAAAGCAGTGTTTTCGGGTTTTACCCCTAGGTACATCTGTGCCAGAGCCGCCTCTACCTGCTCGTATCCATACAGGTATGTATTGCTCGGAAAACTCAAAAACTCTCTACAATACCAAAATTCTAGGAAGTTCTTCTATACTAATCCTAAAAGTCCATCTTGGTTCTATGTTCTCTAATCAGAGTTTAACTAAATCTAGCTTCCGAGATTTGTACTACACTTCCTCTGATACCAAATGTAACGCCCCGACCCCAGTTACCCAGATTCAGTGCATTATTATATAAAATTGGCATGATCACAGGAATGATCAAGTCTCAAATGACAGATTAGGTTAGTAGTCTTGGAATAATTAGATACATTCATAAATTTTACATTACATCATAAAATAAAAACTACAACAATATAGTCTCTATAGTCCACACTCATATCCCCCCATATTATCCCTAGAAGTCATTCATAATTAATTCTTCACATCCTGGGAAAAATAAAACATAGAAAAGGGGTGAGCTTAAATGCCCAGTAAGGATAAAAATATAGCGGAAACTTTCATAAATAATAATAAAAATTTAAGGCAATTTATGACTAAAACAAAATCCTTTTAAACTTGAACTTCAACATAGTATGGAAAAAATAAAATGAAATAATGAAATTTACATATTCACATGGATATTCTACTAATAGAATAATCGTATGCAATATCAATAACCACTTTCATAATGATGGAATGCATAATTCCATACTATCATAAACACATAGCCAAGGCCTCGTGCCAAGGCTATAAATAAGATTTTTTCAAGGCCTCGTTCCAAGACACTAGTTTGTCTCATGAGACCTACCGATGCATCGAGGAGCTCTATTGGGCTCCACCCATCACTTACTAAGTCCAATGCATTCCTATATGAAATGGTTTAAACATAACATAAACATTCATATTAAAACTAGCATACGAAATGTCAATACTTTCTCCATAAACCATGAATGGAATAAAAATAACACATCAACAGTCAAACATATCACAAAAAATTCAACACAATACGAAAGTTTTGTACCATAATAGATCAATTTCAATTAAGCTTAAAATCCATCAAAGGATGTTGACATAGATGAAATCAAAACTATTTGAGAGAAATATCTCTTTTTTTGAAATCATTGAAAATTCACATATTTATAAAGGAAGTAATTTAAAAGAGATTTTTGAATCAATGTGTCCAATACCACTTTGAAACTTTTGAAAAGAAATATCATTTCAAAAAATTCATGTCCATATAAATAAATCCTTAAAATCATTTTGAAAACATGGACATTAATTAAAAATATTTAGAAAGATAAATCTTTAAAACCTTTAAAATTATGATTTTTATAAAGAGTACCTTTCAGAAATTCTTAAAATATTCATTTTGAAATCATTTAAAAGTCACATAATTTTAAAATAAAACATTTACTTTGAAAATATCCTTATAAGCTTGTAAGGGAAGCTTCAAAGATTTTATAAAGGCGGAAAATAGCTGCACCCGCCGTATAAGTTAAAAAAATATTCTTACCTTAATTATGTTGAAAAGGTTAAAAGAACCTTGTTTCGAAAACAATGAAAAGATTCCTTTATAAACCTCTTATAAAAATTAAAACAAGGGTATAAATGACTTTAACCCATATTCTT
Organism: Viscum album; assembly: GCA_963277665.1. Classification (NCBI taxonomy): domain Eukaryota; kingdom Viridiplantae; phylum Streptophyta; class Magnoliopsida; order Santalales; family Viscaceae; genus Viscum; species Viscum album. Next base: position 962,619,826 of record OY728127.1, read on the forward strand.
GTAAATAGTAAAAAAAAATTGAAATACTTTTTTTAGAAACATGGATGTGGATGATAAAGAGATCCCAGTAGATTATTACATATAAACAACCTCAGATAATGAAATGATTGCGAAATAAACCCTTACCTTGTAATTTTCCTTGGTTGAGGGTAGGTTAACCTCCTGTATAATGGTGAAATAATTGTTATTAAATTATACAATAATCATATATATTAATATGATATCATAAATGATCTTTTAACATTGCTTTGTAAGTAATATTTTAGAATTATCGTCATTTCGGGTGTTAACTTACTCATTTTCTTTTATATGTTTTGTTATGTAATCCATGTTTTTTATGGATATGTTGGATCTTATTAATATCCAGAATGATATTAAGTCCTTAAACATTATTATTAATCTTCAAATGAGAATTATAATTGAATGGATACGATGCAGAAGGAATCTCATTGCGTTTGTGGAGACGGTAGTCCGTACGTACGCACGAGCGACAATATCATTATTTTGATATTACAATAATATATAATTGGATTTTATATCCTATAAACAGAATCATTATCATGTTATATTAATTATTTACATGAATTACACGTCATTATTATACCCATCCAAATAATAATTTATTGAATAACAATTACACCACGACGTGGAGACGGTAAGTCGTACGTACGCACGTATGGTGACATGTCATTCAAAGGATGTATAGAATACTGAATATGGTTGTACCATATTTATAATAACATCACAGTATATATAAGATAATAGAGTTATTATTTTAGAATGGTAATAACAAAGATAGAAGAAGTGGAAGAAGAAAGGAACTTGAAAAGGGGTGGTGAAATCATTACCTCTTCTTCGGGTTCTTCTTTTTGATTTGATCAAAAGGGCTCCATAGATTGGATTTCTGATCAAAATAAGGCCTCTAGGTTGTAGTGAGGGAAGTTTATAGTGTATTTGGTCAGGTTTTGGCCGATCCAAAAGGCTTTGAAGGTGTGAATTAATGAGAAGGGGGAGTGTCCTTTTATAAGAGGGGTGAGGGGAACCTTTGGAAAAGCTAGAAATATTATTTTATAATAAATTCATATTCGGTTTATAATGGCTCAAAATTCGATTATTTAAAGGTTAAGGTGGGTATGGGTCGAAAACCACTAAACCAATATAATTTAGACTGGTTTGTGTTACTATATTAACCTTATCTTTAAGTATTAACTCTTAGTTAATCAGTTTAACTTTTACAATGTCTCTTTGTATTTTATTATTATATGGTTAATAAACATAATATCTAAATACAAGAGAACCCCAAGTGGTCCATTAATGATAAAACTATCATGATATAAGTCTCTTGATAGATCATTAGATTTTTGGAATTTAATATCAATTAATAATATAATATTGTTTTTAAAAACTCTTTTATGTCAATTTTGAAACTATTCAATAATTGATTTTTGAAGAAATTATAACAGAATTATTACATCAAAATAAGTTAATTAAATCAATACTAACATGTCATATTAACCTAGAAAATTATTGGTATTCATAAAAAGTCTCAAATTACATTTATTTGGATATTTATATTATCAATTATTCTAATTTTTCATTAATTAGATAATTACTGAATCACCATTGTGTCATAAATATATTAAATTATTTAATGTCTAAATATTATAAATAAAATACCATTATGTAGTAAATTGTTTTATCTTTCTAATGAATATTTAAAATCGAATTTATCTTATGTATAACCCTATATTAAAAATGTTTAAGTAAATGAACTTTGATTTTAACTCTTTAACTCTTCTTTGAATTAAATAATAATAATTGTCCTAATCTAATACAAGTGGACCTAAGTCATATTATTTTACTCCTAAGTTTGTTTTTGGTCGAGATAAACTTGTCCAATAGAATTTGGACATGTGTTAGGGTAATATTAATATCATTTTTACCCATAATTACCCTATTTACTTTTAACTGTGGTAAATAAAAGTAAAAAGTTACTATTCACCAAAAATTATTTTCATCTCATTGAACCACATTTTACTCCTTGATATTAACCATGTCTCTCAGATTTTCTAAATTCCTCTCATAGAAGTGGTAAAATTATGTTTTATGAAAAATTCAGTTTTTTTAACTACCGCTTAGTGGTTTCACTATTCATAAAAAATGACAGTTTCCAGAAAAATATCAAAAATTAGGCCTAAGCTATATTTGATATTGTGAATTCAAAAATGATGCCTATTTTACAAAATTCAAAACATATTAGTTGCATTAATTAATTTAAAAATTAATTCTCGTCATCAAAACAAATAGCGTTCTTTTAAGAGATAGTAACTATCAAAAGATTGACACTTGTTTATGTCCGGTTTAATTGTGAGATTATGTACAATGACCAACATTGTATTAAATGGTAAACATATATTCTAAATATACTTTAAAACCACTCAAATTCATAATTTATCAATATAAATTATTTCGATTAAAAAAGTTTTTTTAATTAAAATTTAGTAATATTCACTATTCATCAAAATATGAAAGTTATCCGAAAAGTACCAAAATTTCACCCTAAGATAATTTCAATATTATGAATCCAAAAATGAAGTCCATTTTCAATGATAAAAATTATAAAATTTCAAAAATTAGGTATTACTATTCATAACGGCTAGTTTGATTGGTTGTGGTGTGTGTTAGAACATGAAGTTGCGTACAACACACGCTGTTGTATTATTTAAAGGAAAGCATACTGTGGAAGCTTGGGATGTTTCATTGTAAATTTTTTGATTTCACCATTCTAAAAAGTAAATTAATTTAGTCAAATTGAATATAAGTTTAAAATATTGGATTTGAAAAGGGTTTACTATTAAAAGTTGGTAAAAGTGTAATACTAAAAATGAATTTTTTTTCTTACATTATGTCTAAGGAACTCATAATATTGATTATAAAATTATAAGGATTATACAAAGTTTAAAATTTAGTTAATTATATTCATAACCTCTTTTGAACAGCTTGTTTGGTAAGTCATGGTGCGCGTGAACTCGATGGTGCGTGTAGTGCAAGTTATTGAATTATATTGAAGAAATAACACACTATGAAATCTTGGGGTGTTACACCATGTCACCCCAATCATGTTATTGAACTATCTCGAAGTGATGGAGGGAGAATAGGTTTTTTGAAGTAATTCTAGGTATAAAAATATCACCATGTGTGTGGATTTATCAATATTCTTTTGAAAACAGAGTTGTGGTCCAAGGTACCTAGTTTCATGGAAAAATGATTTTTCAATATTCCAGGGTTAAGTTGAAAACATCATAATCTATTTTGCATAGGGTTTTATTCCATTAAGAATATTATAAGGGATCATATGCATGTTTTTTTACGATGGATGATGCTAATGGTATAAATAATTTATTACCATTAATGGAAAATAGTGCGCACTAAATTCCTAGCATTAGTATCCCCTATTGAGGTAGTTCTAGATGAGGTAGTAGTAGCTGGTTAGTCCATTTTATGATCCAAAAAAATAACATGGAGATAGAAGAGGACATCGGAATGATGTTATTGTTCTTTAATGAGAATCTTTTGGGTATTAAGGTGGTATTTAATAAGGCAATAAGTTCTATGGAGGAGGTCATGGTTATCGTAATGCTCTACTACTATTAGCGCCTACAGAGAAAGATGTCTTTCAAGGCCCCCATTTGGTTGTTTTGTAAATGATTACATGATTCATTTTATTAAAGATCTGTATAATCTTTCATATTACCTTCCCATGTTCACTATTTTTTAAGTGAGGTGGAGAGTCTTCACATGACCTTGGTGTCGACTATGATTGTTTGAGGTTAAGCTGACATGTATAATGTATTTATAGAATGTGAGATAATATTGACGATGTATGACTCATGGGGAGGCATACTACATATACAGATATATCCATATGAAATCTTCCTTAGCAAGTAATGATTTTATTTGTTGCATGATTTCATATATTTCAGTAGGAGGAAGTTTTAAATATATGATGCAGATGGATAGAATTCAATGTTTGTGGATGAGAAAACCCCTTCGATAAGCCATAGTAATTTTCAATACATGCCTTGGTGAATGGTGGGGAATATATTGACCCAAAAAAAATGATCAACATTTAGTGTTTCAAATGGTTGTGGTAGATTACATATATTTATTTTAGGGGGAAGTTGTACTGTTACAACATCGACATGATATCATTTTTTAAATTAAGCTATAACTATGAAAGTATCTTATATCATTTTTACCATATAGGATAGCTAATTATGAGTTACAAGATCATTTTTTATATCTAAATGATCAATTTCAATATAGTTTTGTATATATTAATGTGTAACCATGGGGTTAACCAGTTATATTTTTGAATAATAATGATGGTATTTTTCGTCATTATATCGATTGTCTTCCTTGAATTAGGTTACAGTGATGAACATATATCCTCATTAGTAAATTGATGATTTATTCTACGATACGGTGAGTGAAATTTGGTACTCAAATATTTATATATGGTCAAGATTTCCTTAGATATAGGTGAAGGATGAAGTTATTTTTATGATCAAATTCTGATGGCATATTAGGAATTATGAGATAATTGTGAGGATGTTTGGTGTTATAGACTATCCAACCATATTTCTCAATTTGATTTTCAATGTGTTCATGGACACTCTTGATAGGTTCATGGTGTTTTTTATCGACAACATCCATTTGTATTCTACCATTGAGAAGGATCATGCAAAGAATATGTATGATGCTTTAGGATTTCACCATCATCAATATCAATTTTGAATATTGTTAATGTTTGATTTCTAGTTTTGTGACATTATTTCAATGGTGCATGTTCGGTCCTAGAAGGGTGTATCTTTTGAAACATCTGTGATAGAGGAATTAGTTTCTGGGAAATACCAAAAGATTGTTTTAGATATGTGGACATTCCTTTTCCTAATATCCTTTTATAGGAGGTTCATTGAATTTTTACCTAATATTGAAACTCATATAAATTCCTTGATCAAGAGGGTCATACATTCTTGTGGACCCACCACTGATTGGTATAATTTGAGTAAACAAACGAGATGGTTAATAGTGAACCAGTCCATTCATTTCCATTAAAGGTAGATTAGTTTGAGGTTTTATGTGATACATAAATTCTTACGTTATTTTTTGTTCTGATTCGGTACATATCAGTGGTTCCATATGTGTCTTGGTAGTTATTTCCCCATGATCATAACTATTACACCCATGTTCTCAAATTAGAAGCAGTTTTGTTTCCCATGATTTTATGAATACATAATCTCATCTATGATAAATTTTTTTCCACTAATCAAAATATCTTTCGGTATATATTCTTTTTTAATGAAATAAAAATTAGACATCTATGATTTGTGGAATTCATGAGGATTATAATATTGATATTTAGTGTACACCAGGAAAGGAATCTTTTTGTAGAATATGAACTAAATATAATGTATATAGTGATTTTATTCGTGAATATAGATACTCCAAGAGAGTTATTAAAGGGTTATTGGTGATTAATATAGATATGGGAGAGGTTTGAGGTATATGTTGTATATTCTACATGACAATGCAGATGTCCATTGTCTAATATATGAATTAGTCCTAGATAGGGGTTAATAAAGTATATGTTTTGAGAGAAAAACTTTTCATTGCTGAGTTCTGTGATAGTTGGTTTAAAGAAAAAACATTGGTTTTTTTCAGGGGAGCATTTTCATCACATAAAATATGCATGAGGTGGTTCTCTATGAGAAATATAGATCACTATTAGTGGTATATCCTGGAATAATGAAGATCTTGTGAGCATTGAGAGGTCAGTTTTTGTGGCCAGGTTTAAAGAATGTAGTTGCTATGTTTTTATGTCCGCAATTGATCTTTAATAGAGTGAAGGATGATAATCATATTCCTTATGGGTTTCAATATTCATTGGTTATTTTCCAATGGAATTAGGAGGAAATTTTGATGGAATTTATCACCATTTAACCTAAATATCAGGGTGGCTGTGAAGTAATTTGAGTGATTATGGATTGTTTGATGATATAATTGTTGGATCCTAGCATGCAGTGGAAGCCCCATATAGGTGTGATTTTAAAAATTTTACATCAACGATCGACATAAACTTGTCGACGTTGGTGAACATCAACCTTGTTTAGCTGAGGACCATGCCTGAAGGGTATTAAGAACACAAATGAACTATAAAGTACCTTCTTTAATTCTAAACCCGCGCATGACTTCTGCTCTATGTTGGTGATTGCTCCTCAATGAATATCTCATCGAACTCCTATAGATCATCCACATGTGGTTCAATAAATCCATGGGAGCGATGTTCATTGTAATTCCGTTGCTAGCACGAAATTGAGATGGCTCCTTCAACACCCCAATGATCATCACATCCCTTCATAAGTGATGCCTGAGAGAGTGCTTTGATCCATTCTCTTTGGATCTAGAGCCACTATCTCTATAACATGGGAGATAAGAGAGGAGAAAGAATACCCATGAATATTATTTTTCAAAATCCCCTCCTCAACTATTTATAGTTTTTAATTAAAATACAAGGTATTTCCTTTCCGGCCATGAATACAAAATGCCCAATCGACGACATTTTATGACTACTAAACTATGTCAAAAATATTTTTATCATTTACATTTAATATATTAAAATATATTACTTGAAAATAACGTAGTCATTAACTCGAATTGTTGCTCCAATAAATATTAATTGAACATTGACTAATATAATATTCGTCAATTAATATTTTTCATGTATTCACTTAAAACTCGTAAATACATTTAATAAATAAATTCAATTATCATTATTCTAAACATGAATAATATGAATTTATTTATTGCATTGGTGATTTTTTATCCTTGGAAAAATCCTGAACCCCACTGGTGGACCCCAGTATGTCCAAAGCTCTTATTCAACTGAATATGAAAGATTCTTGAATATGCTATTGTGTGTGACCATGTAGGACCTTATCTCAACAGTAGTGAATTATATTCACTGACCAAGAGAAGGATCTAGCAACCCATAATGGCCACTGAAGATATATGGATTGTCACAATAGAGAATACCAACCTACGAACACACACTATGTTATATAATCTCTTTGTCAGTAACATCTCATAAAGCAGGACACACTCATGTGATGTCTCCCTTGTCTTGCAATATTTTTTTTGATTTACCTAGTCAAAATTAACTTAAACTTCCATGTCCTTGGTCTTATAGTGGCATGACAATATATATCAACATTTCCTGAGATATATTACTTTCATAACCTAGAAGAAACAAATACTTTCTTGAGCATTCAACCAATGTCATGCCACCAATGACACACCCAACACAAACTACCTCACCTTGACTTTATTTCCATTGTTTTTGTCATGCATCAAAGTAAAAACTCAAATGACATACATTGGTAATTATCTCATGTCAGAAGACCATTACACATGATCGTAGATAGGAACATCCAATGACACCCAAAACACATGGAATTCATATTGGCGGGTCAGTCCTCATGATCACACTACTAGAGATTACCATGTGCGATCTTCATGAGAATAATCCTCAATGCTTATGAGCCCCTAAAACCTGAGAGTCAAACATCTAATGTGTCCAATCCATAAGATGTATCAAGACTATAGAATGTATATTTATGATTAATTTCATAGTATCTATAGGTTCTCATTATAGCCTAGGAACTGTTATAACCTTTCAATGTGAAAATTAATCATTGTACATTACCGTTTCAATAGTGGACGCAGAAAAGTCTATACAATAATGGTAAGACAAAATCTTGTATAGATAATAGTTTACACAATATAGTAATCAAAATAAATGACTAGTTGGGTCTTGGGATCCCACTGTTTCAACACTCCCACTTGCACTAGATCCAAATTTCTAACCAAACTTGTAAGCTACTAACATGATTAACATCATGTTTCTGCTGAGTAATGGATTTAGCTACTGGGCATGCCATGGTTCTACCGCGTGGAAATTTTTCTTTAGTGACCATATCTCATTGATTATAACTTCTCCAGAGATGTTATCCCAAGTATACCCCACATGTTCGTTATTGTAACATGACATCTTGGCTAGTAAGAATATAATAATTTAAATTATGATAATACTTTTCTCACTAGCTGTGATGACAAGAACTACAACAAATCATTTCATTTAGCTAATTCATAGCTGCCTTAGAAGAAGCAACTTACTCAGTCTTATAGGTATTAACACCACTTGCTGATATGAGCTTGACTCGCTCATCGTCTTTAGCCTAACTACGATAGTAGATAATAGTGATCTATGGAAGACTAGTTTGTATTGCTGAGAACTAGATTCCATTCTTCTCCACTTACCAGGTACATATATTTTAGTACATGCCAATGTACAATTATATTTTTCTGATTGCATCTCTTTCATTGACCCTAGATATGACTGATATTTTCCTACTGTAAAAAATACTGTGGAAGTATCGGTTCAAGTACATATAATGGCATGTGTGACTGATCCATCACTTCAACATATGGATTGTAAATCACCACGTTTATCTCTTCCCATGTCATGGACAGGTCAAGATGGAGAGATTATGCCCTAGGACATAGGATACAATTCATCTCTTCAATTGTTCCAACTTGTATTTTTTAATACGATGTCACTATATGTATGATTGACTAAGACCAAGAAACCTGTAGATCTACCTCAGTATATACTCTTACCTAAAAAATAGGTTTCTACGTTAAGTAAATCACTAGAGATTAAATTTCATCATGGTCTTCGCTTATGGTAAGACAAATGTTTATTTTCCCTATGTTGTCGAACTTACATATTCTTGGAAACATTGACACTCCCACTAACCTCATGTAGACACATGGAAATCATTTTTTTCAAATGTATATTCTATGATCTCATTGCTTAAATTAATCCTAAACTGGATTTTAGTAACTTTGAATAGCATTTTATGACATGAGTATCCCTTTGTGGTTGTGTCATATAGACACCATCCACGATTGGGTGTAACGACATCCAATGCTAAAAAATTTGATCATAGATATTAGCTATGATATGTAAAATTCTAACGTATTTAGGAATAATGACTTTTTCAAACCAATCATGCCTTATTGGTACTACGATTGTACCATCCATGTATCAACTCACTTGAATACCCACTTCAGTTTTCAAAATAATAATCGCCTTTTGCATTATGATACAAGGAATCCATTAATTGAATTTTAGTTGGTATTATCAATTTTAGATAATTTCTATATAATTATTACTTGTATGAAATATTATTCACATTGAATAATAAATTACTGGCCATGGTGAATAAAAACCATCACCATGGTTTTTTCCTTCCTACGTGGTATATGTCTCTAGAACATACTATGTTCCACATGCTCTTGGGGAACTAGTTCCAATGCCAACTATTTGTGCATCTTGAGTATTGAGTGAACAAAAGTCAACATAGCTCCCACTATCTCTAATATAGATGTGAACCCTTATATAGTTGTGTAGTTGAATATAACTTTTCTATCATAGGTATTTGTGTAATATCCTAAGAAATTGTTAGGATAAGTACCTTAGATTCACTATTTGTTTATCTTGATGGAATTTTGTTTGTATCCAAACAAACTATTTCCATCCAAACACAAGTCCTTAGTAGCTAACATATTTACCTCATACATTGACTCATATGATATCCATTTCTAATTATAATTGGCATATGATTGTGGGATATCATCATTATTTTCCAAACCATTCATGAAATATAATGGATGTTTCTACAAGTTGCAACATTGATACTACTTACATCAAAATTTTGATGTATAACATATGTGTTTATAAATCTATCCATGTTACATGTGTGTTGATCAATGTCTATATTTAAGAATTCATCATCAATCCTCCTTATTAACATCAATGTTGTGATGTCGTTAAGGTAATGCACATTTAGGAATTGCTCCACCCAACATTATCATGATTGATGAATGGTTGGTTGAGATATTCATCGATATCCCAACCCGAACAAATCATATCTCCTGACCATGAATGTACATAATTTTATTATTCAATAATAAATTAAAGGAATCTTACAAAGTATATATACCTATAGCTTATACTTGGAATATTCCATGCTTACTTGTTGAACTATTTCCAAAAGCTTTGTGACATACCGTTATTTCTAAAGGCTCTTTGTCCAAACTAAAGACATCGATAATACCAAAATAATTTATCTATGAAGAGCCTAAATACCATACTTTCTATTTTCAAGAAGTCCTAATTTAGTATTACTTGACAATGAATTATCTTTTCACAACTAGGTATAAGTATTACATTTTTATTCTTCACTAATTGCCTATAATTCATGTATTACTAAACTAGTGATTGAGTTTACCAAAACAAAATTCATTCCAAGACCTAAAAGAATATATCCTTGCATCGATGGACCCATGAGATTAATTTTTATGGTTATAATCAATAATAGTTCAATACGAATCTTTCATTTGGAAATTAATATATCGTGTACTTATCCCCACTGGCCCATGTATCACCATTTAGTATCCACTTAGATAATACACCTGACTTATAGTAATATTTGTATACATACATGGTAATTGTATTTAAATACACATATGATAAAACCATATAGTATTAAATACTCAATTAGTAAAAATAATACATTACATTAATGAATATGCCTATTGTAGAAGTGAAAAATTTCTTCTTTAAATCAGTTTATTGAAATTACACTTCCATAATATTATTTCAATATATTAATTGCAACAACCTTTATTAATTCCTCAATAATTGTAGGACATCATGAATGTGTCATTTGAATTAAATTCCTTTGTCCTTTTCACAATGTCTTTCAATTAATTCTCCAAAAGAAGTAAAACAAAATTGTATTTTATTCATATTCAATTGGAAAACCTTATTAGATTTGGTAATGAAGAATTTACTCAACACTTGCTTGTTTTGTAACATAAAACGAATCTTCAGTAAAGGGGTGAAAATGATATGATAAAGTGATACAATTAAAGATCCTGATCGATAGTTCTATTTACACATGCTAGTGTAAACTTCCCCTTATTCATATCATTGCTTCACTTTCTCATTGAAAAAATCTCAGAGAGGAGACTTCATGTTATTCCATCCATGTCTGGGTGTAGGGACCGCAACTGACACTGAATGTCGATGAAAGCATAATGATATAACTATCATATTCTCTGTATATTAGTCTCTTATATGATGTTTTCACCCTTTCTTCTTGAGGTAGTTTCACAGTGTCAGGGTCACTAGCACCGAGAGTTTCCAATATCATAGTACTATGTGCATGCACCTGTACTATTCATTGATACTCATGTCAGTGTGGAAATTTACTTTGTCTAATATAATATCACTGTATAAAATTGTGGTATTACTCCCCATTTTAAAAAAAATTAATTTTAACAGATTAGTGCCTTTTATCAGGATTACAAGTTAAGACATTTTGATTTAATAATTAATTAAATCATTTAATGTCCCCCAATAATTTATAATATTATAGGAATACTCTGTGATATAATTAGAATAATCTATTTCTTGAGTATTCTAGTGGAAAGGATCACGTAACCACCCCACATAGTCTACATGATATGGCTCCACCACTACTTGGAGGGTTTCATGTGGGCTTTTGGCTGGTCGACTTCTTTAACTTGTTGTTCCATGAACTGTTGAGTAAAGTCACAACTTCACAAATCAGAACATGATTAACTCAACACTTGCCTCTAAAATTATAACAATATAGTTATGGATATTTATTTGATGAAATTTTAGTAAATTCAACCCATAATTCATATAAATCCTCCCCATTAGTTAGAGACACCCTCAGCTATGGCATTACCTATACCTCGAACAGCTAGTTTTATCCAAACATTATTGAAGGAAGGTGGTTATGACTTAATATATCTTTAAGGGTTTTATGATTTTTAATGTGATGAATGAAATCATTTTTATATTTTTATAAACAAGTACTATGTGATCGTACTGACTTTGGAACATGCAAGAAATAAAAATTTAATCACGTCACATGTTCATCTTATCTTGCATGTTTGTTTATTATTATACAATATGATCAATCTATAACTACACATTCAAAAAATAATAAACCATGATGAAATAAAATGAAAAACCCTATCATGAACTGATTCTAATGGTTAACATGTTGAGTGAATAATGGACTAACCTAAACCCTATGTGTAAGTACCTTTAGTTGCATGATTTGTAGCTTGAATTACACTGTTTGCTCAACCAAGGCATCCAACTACTGTCTGGTGCATCGTCGTCACTTGGCGTGAAGTGTGTCATAAATATTCTCGTCATTATACTATAATACTCGCACACATAAGAGGGGGTCTCGGGGTATAAAATACAACTCTGAGAATGGGCGCACATTCCATTATACATATAATAACCCTTGAGATGACACAAAACTCTTATTTTATTTAATTAAAATAATTATTACAAACCGACATGCAATAATTATATAAATAAATTAACTAATTAATTAAATGAAATGTACCAGACAAGCATTGGTCGGTCTCTAGCTCATGATCAGTATACAAATTAAACTCGCGTATAATAAAATAAATGTAGTATAAAAAATAAATATTCATTAAATTAATTTTTAGGGAAATTAAATGAATTAAAAAACCTCAGACTTGTTTTTAATTCAATTATGACATGGTCTTGTCCCAATTAATTATTTTAATTTTGAAACAAAGAAAATAAATTATATTATTAATTTAATTAATTTCACAATTAAATTAATTAACACCTTAATAAATATTAATAAACAAAAATTAATATATAAATAATTTAATTGTTAATTGAAATTAAATTAATTATTTTAATCAACCTTTGATTAAATTAATTATTTTAATTAATCTTTGATTAAATTAAATTACCCGAGCCCCTTAAATCTTGGGAATGTCCTGTGTGGGTTGGGGTGAACCCACTTTAGCCCAGTCAAGGCTATACTGACTGCGAGCATGGGCATTTTGGGCTGTTAATGCCTGCCCAAGCCCGTTCTAGGGTTGAGCAGACCCACCTTGACTTGTTTCGGGGTCATTTATGATCAGATCACATATAGATGGGATACCTCACAGTGATGAAACTACCGACGAGGAGGAAGGAAGGACAATGGGTGAAGTGGAAGCAGCAGTAGGCGCTGTTGGTGGGTTGGTATCTCGACGGGATGGAGGAGGCGTGTGTGGCCATGGGAGGTGGTGGTCTCCGACTGAGAAGGATGAATCTTGCCGGGATGTGCTACAGTGGCTGAAGGGAACCATGTTGCACCCGGATGTATGGTGAGGGGACATCGGGCAAGCCCACTGAACCGTGGTGCCTGTCCACTGGCTTAGAGGTACTGGGATGGCAGGGGTCGAGGCAGGATGCAGGCACCGTGTCAAATCCCTGGTTCAGGTCGTCTTCATGGGGAAGGAGAAGAAAAAGTTGGGGGCCACTCCCCCCAACCTTTGTTTTCTCACGACATACACATGAAGGTAGTCTCCCCCCATTTTTTTGTTATTTTAAAAGTGTCCTAATCATGCAGGTCGCCTCTTCTTACTTTATAAAAAAAGAGACATGCTTTGAGGTCTCCCAACCCCTTTTACTAGTAATTATTTTAAAATTTTACTGAACATAATAGATAGGGTTTGGAACAAAAATAATAATAATTTTATGATATTATAATATTATAAAAAAATATTATAATAATAAAATTATTATTTTATCAGAACAATTTGTATTATAAAAAAATTATTATAATAATTATTATTATGAAAACACATTGGAAAACAATTTTAAGGTGTAAACAAGGGATTTGGTGAATTAAAATGATTTTCATAGATCTAAAACCTCATATATTTATCAGTTTTAAATTTGAACTAAAATATCGGATGATTGTAGAATGGTCATTAAATGTTAGATTGACACATTTTCTGTGGCATTGGGACCGAAATGATGTCATATTCATTTTTAATGAAAATTTAATTAATTTGGCTTAAAATCTACACGTGTCCCTATGATACCACTTGTGGGAACTAGGTGCGTAGCAGAAGCCCCATATAGGATGGATTATAAAATTTTTCCAACGACGATCGACGTAAACTTATCGACGTTGGTGAACAACAACCCTGTTTTGCTGAGGACGATGTGTGACCGATTCTAAGCTCAAGAATAAACTGTAAAGAACATGGTTTAATTCTGAAGTTGTGGATGACGTTCGATTGTCGTTGGCCATCAATGCTCAAATAATCTAACATCGTACTCCTCTAGATCATCCACATGCACTTCATGAAATTTGTGGGAGCACCATTCATCGTAATCCGGGAGCTAGCACAGAATTGCGACGATTCCTTGGATGCTCCAACGATAACCACATTGCTTCACAATTCATTCCTGGGAGAGTGTGTGATACATGCTTGTTGGATCCAGAGCCCTTATCTATAGAACATGGGAGAGAGGAGAGGATAGAGAATCACCATGAATAGTATTTTTCAAAATCCCTTCCTCTCCTATTTACAATGTTTAATTAAAATACCGGGTATGGATATGCCGGCCTCGAATACTTAACGCACTATCGATGACATTTTATGACTTCTAAAATCAGTCATAAATATTATCATCATTTACTTGTATTATATTAAAATATATTACTCAATAATAATTTAGTCAGTAACTCAACTTGTCGCTCCCATAAATATTAATTGAACGTTGAATAATTTAATATTAATTAATTAATATTTTTCATGTATTCTCTTAAAACTCATAAATACATTTAATAAATAAAATCAATACCCATTATTCTAAACCAGGATAAAATGAATTTATTTATTTCATTGATGATCATTTATCCTTGGACAAATCCTGAACCGAAATGGTGGGGGCCACCATGTCCAAATCTCCTATTCGACATAATATAAAAGATTCTTGAATATGCTATTGTGTGTGACCATCTAGTCCAATATCTCGATAGTAGTGAATAATATCCACAGACCAAGGGAGCGATCTAGTAACCAATAATGGCTCTCTGAAAAGGTAAGGATTTTCACAACAGTGATAATCAGCCTGTGAACACCCATTGTGTAATATAATCTCTTTGTTGATAATATCTCATAATATAGGATGCACTCATGTGTCATATCCCTTGTCATTAATTATTATTTGTTGACATAACTGGATGGATTTACCTTTGAATTCCATGCCATGGTCTTATGAATGTAATTCTATCCATATCAACATGCCTTGAGATATATTACTTCCATAACCCGGAAGCGACAAATCCTTTCATGACCATTCACCCAATTCCATGCCACCAATGACACACAAAACACAAACTACCTCTCCACAACTTCATTACCATGGTTTTCATCATGCATCAAATTACACAATCAAATAACATACATTGGTAATGATCTCAGGTCATGATACCATTAAACATGATCATAGATAAGAACATCCAATAACAACCACAACACATGGCATTCCTTTTGGTGGGTTAGTCCTCATGATCCCACTATAAAATATCACCAAGTGGGAACTTCATGAGAAGAAGTCTCAATGCTTATAATCCCTCAGCACTTGATTGTCAATCATATATTGTGTCCAATCAGTAAGATGTATCTAGACTATGGAACATATATTTAATATTAATGTCATAGATCTAGAGTTTCTCATTATAGCATGGGAACTGCATTAACCTTTTGATGTGAAAATTAATCTTTGGACATTACCATTTGAACAGTGTAAGTAGAAAAGTCTACACTATAATGGTAAGATGAAATCATGAATAGCTAATTATATACATGATATGGTAACAAAAATAACTGAGTAGTTGGGTCTAGGGAACCCATTATTTCAACAATAATTCCACTCTATAGATATCAAGGATTTGATAAAAGTTGAGTTTTAATTGAGGTATTATATGTAGGAGGTTCTATAACTCCATTAACAACTAAGGATAATCATCTCTAATCATAATTTTAAAATTTCTTATATTGTGGGTGGAGGACTCAAATATTCTTTTGGATCTATATTATTACTAAATTTACATTTCAACCATTTATGGACAGTCAAATAAAGAAGGCTATCATGACTCATTCCAACCTTATGTATTCATGTGTCCTAATTTGGTAGGTTCCTGGAAGATGAAACTACCCTTGTTTGATTTCTCATAAAATAATATTTTCTACTACACTATTGATATGGAGAAATTTTAATCATTGTATGGATGACCGTTCCATTCACAATTTTGATTGAATGGGGTCAGGGAGGCCACAATTCATAGTCGAGATATAGTAAAAAAAATACAAAAGAAATGGTTTAGGTAATTCACAAGAGTATGAAGGCTTCACATACATTCAGAAATTCTATTTTCATTTTAGATAGATACATATATAATTAAGAATTTGAGTTCATTTATTTCTGAAGGTGAATACTTATCATGGAAAATGATTGTTTGGTCATCTGTGTATGAATCCTCGGTTTGTTGGAGATTTCAATGTGTATGCTCACATTGGATAAGTAAAATATCAAATTTATCTTCCTTTGTAGATGATCCAAATGCATGATGGTTATCTCATGTCATAACTCTATTATAATCTATATTATGACTCTAAATTAATTTATTGGTGCATGATTAACATTGAAAATGATGCATACATCTAGGGATGGCCTGTAAAGATCATGGACCTCAAGGAGAATGTGTTTCATGGGAATATTATTGTATTATATTTTTTCGTGTGGCATCAGAGTGTTGTAAGCGATAATACCTAGAATCATGACCCATGGATATGAAATAATTACTCGATGATATTTAATTTTTATCACTTTGATTTTTTTAATATTTTATGTGGTTTTTGAACCATTAATATTTTATGCAATAGTTACATATTTTTGTTTGATGTTTCTTTACTAACATCTGAGTTATATCTCCCACGGGAGATCATTTAGGGGCCTTATTTTTTTTGTTTCGTTTTTTTGTTATCATTCTATTGACTGAGGTTTTTGAACTCCATTATTGTTGAGATTAATTAAAGGTATCTCCCATGGTTATATTTTTTAATACGACATTCTATTTTTTTCTCTATGCGTTTGGTTTTGGATTTATAAGGAAGTGAGTGGTTTGAAAGGATTTAGATGTAAGCTCCTAGATTCATGTAGTCTAACCATTTTCATCTTGTCTATTTAATTCCATGTGAATGAGGTTCCTCTTAATATTTTTATGATGTTTCGGATTTTTATTTGTTCAATTGTGGCATGATATCCTTGGAGGAATGTAGCTTCCCAGGAAAAGATATTGGGATCTATATCATTGGTTCATTCTCGATTGATGAGAATTGACACTTTTGAGGTTGGACATCCTTTGAAACTCTTTAATTGACATTAAATCATAAATTAATCATATATTTCATTTTTGGATGATAGTGAAATTATCATAATAATGATCTTTCATGAATAAAGTTGAAATTCATTTGTGATCATGTGTTGATGTTTTATACCATGATAATTGTTTGCGTCTTGATTTTATATATAGTTTGATATGTATTCTAAGCCTATATATAATTTCATAATTCATGGTTTTATATTTTAATTTCATTGTAAAATGGTATAGAATGCCCATCCATAATTACTTAATTAACTGGATTATGAATTAATGAAGACACATGTTTAAATTTTGTGTTTCTTATAATTTGATGGTATTTTAAATTGACGAAATGAAAATGTTTCATCAGATAAGACCATCCATCTGTTAACGTAATTTATAAATAGTTTATATCATATTAATTCTAGTTGTTGAATAAAATAGTACGAATTGTTAACTGAGATTTGTACTTGTGACAATTTGATGATTTTTGTTAATCCTTGAGAGTCCACACTTGGATAACTACAATATCTATCTATGTTCTCTTTACTTGGATGTATTAAGTGTTGCAATGCAAGGTGGTTAGTTTCCAATATATGTGTATAGAGGATTGAAATGGATTTTGTGAATTTTTAAAACATGTATCTTTGCATATAGTATTCAATGGATTATTGTAGGTATGAACTTGATCTCTTGTGATAGGTTGATGTACTTACATGAGGAATAGGCTATGGTTTCTATAGGTAAAATATGTGATTTATTATATACATAATATAGGATGTGGTTTCCACTAAAACAATTATTATTATATGATTATTTTATACAATGTTTTA
Source organism: Viscum album (assembly GCA_963277665.1). Taxonomy (NCBI): domain Eukaryota; kingdom Viridiplantae; phylum Streptophyta; class Magnoliopsida; order Santalales; family Viscaceae; genus Viscum; species Viscum album. The sequence goes on from OY728127.1 coordinate 962,638,085, forward strand.
TTTTTTGATGCATAGCTTAGGGGTTAGTTGGCTGATTGGATTTTGGAGAGAGATGAATTAGGATGCATGACATTGGTGTAGAGTATAACACTAATGGGGATGTGAATACAGGGTAACATATTGATTTATATTTACAATACCTATATTGTATTTTATTAATTGTTTAGTGATATCCATGGTGAGTTTGGAACATTGTATAATTATTTAGGTGATGGAATAGTTGTATTTGTTGTTTATTAGGTTTTAGAATCACTGATTTTTCTCTTTCATGAGAGTATATGGGGAGGTCCTACTAAATATTATGTTATAACTACCCAATTTATATATAAACAATTTTTTCATAAGGATGAGGTTGTATATTTGGTTGGATATTAGTATTTCATGGTATTCTAGGAGTTTGTATGTTCTTTGTGGTTGTTTCCAATTTTACCTTTTAGGAAGTTGATGTTTCTTTTTTTTAGTTTCTTTCACACTCTATATAATTTATCGTATGAACCCATGATTTCATATTCCATTATGGATTTGTGCTTATTGATGATTATAACTTTTTTCTCTCTTGTATAGGTTTCTTTTAGAGGGTTATTACCCCTTTAGGTGTGATTAATTTTCCCTATGTGATAGTTAGAACCCCAAGGACTACTGGGCGAGGTACATGGAATGTCATCATCACCCTTCCCTCGTTGGCGGACTAGGAGGGTTACACATTGGGGGGTTGGGGACATATAAAAATTCAGAAATTTCTCATTTTGGGGCCATTTTCCCTTGATTGGGAATTAATAATGTTTTAAATAATAAATAAATTACATGTTTTCCACAAACCTATTTTATAAATGCACACCAAAATCCTCTATTCCTTACACCATTCTCAGGAACATATCATGACCAACACCTAAAAAATTATCTTTTAAAATATATATCTAAAACATTGAGGGGGTTTCCTTCTTAAAAAATCCTTTCACAGGTCTATAATAGTGGATTGAAATGTGGTCTACCAATGAAAATGTAATCATGTTTACAAAATATATCAGGTTTATCTTTTCATATATATACCCTAAATCTCATATTAATGTCTTATAATACTAACTATAGTGACATAAATATAATGATATGTTAGTGGGATTATGGCAATAAAATATCCACAATTTTCCATTCAATGGGATGAGTAAACATCACTCATGCGTATATAAAACTTATTGTCTCGAAATATAACTATAATTCATTTTTTCATTGTAAATTTACATGGACGGTAATAAATATTGAAATAATGAGTATATTTTATATTTTTTCTTTTATAATAATTTTTATTAGAATATATCCTTTATCTTATTTATATTCCATTAATTCAAAAATTATAACATCACATATATTCACGGGTGGACTGCCTCCTCCACGAAGAGATGTGATTCGCCTTTCATTTACACATTTTATAGATGGTAATAACTATAGATTTAAATAATATATATGATATATATGTGATATAATAAGGATTATATGAAGGTGAATTATTATTTACCACTCATTCATTCCATATTATGAAAATTTAAAATAACTATCATTCATATGTGTGGCCCACCATCCCCATAAACATTGTAATTCATTATTCTATTTCAACTATTCATTGATGATTATAAATATATTTATACATATGTATATAATTATTATATATTAAATTAATATCATCAGTATAATTTTCATTATTATTTAACACTATGAATGTTTATGGGACTCAATATAACGAAATTTGACAAACATGAAAAATGAGGTAGTTAACGCTCAGAAAATGTTATTTTAATAATATAATATTAATTAAAACATGTTGAATGCTTATTAGTGGATCATATATTACATTATAAGTATGTTTATTTTTTTTAATGAAATGTAATATTTTTATTAATAATATAAATTTCGTTTAATATTCTTATGAATCATGTTAGTCTAGAAGAATGGGGTTTCTTTACTCAGTTTCAGTTAATTGTGTTATACTTCAACATCATTCACAATGTTACACCATGAATATATCTGAAATTTCCTTTGGTTATATTATGTGTTATTTCCATGCGTATTTCTTGGATTTAATTTTTTTTAACATTTTAACTAAATTTATTTTTTATCGCTACAATGATAGGGTATCTGTATGTGACCTTTTATAAATTCTCACTCCATTGAGAAATATTTGGTATTATGTTCCTATTTTTATGCGGACTATAAAATTTACTATCTAGGAATTAAAAATGAATATTTAGTTTTTAATATTTATAAATATTTTAAATCATGTTTATACGTTTATCGGGATAAAATTAAACAGTTACCTAAGAGGTAAATAATTATTTTCAATCATTGTTCTTATACGATAGTGAATATTTATTTATTAAAGGAATATTATAGATTATCATTAATACCCCCTATATTTTAATATCATCATGATATTTATGTATATTTGATGATTTATTATGATATTTTTCCTCATGGAAACTGGAATCATGAAAAGAAATTCATAAATGAAAAGAAGATCTTATTTCACATTTTATTTGTTATATTTTTCAGTCATGTCCATATTTTAAAATTTTCATCTCAAAAATGAATTATTATTCACTAAAATAATATATTATGGAAATTTTATGTTAATAGTTTCCTTTAATATGTTTTAATGAAATATATATAATGTTTTTAATCGGATGATTTTATTCATTATTTATAAAATATCAAATGGTATGTTTTTTTTAAATCGTAAAATAGTCATTGCCATTTCCTCAATAATTTTATGTGATCTATATTCTACTAAATGTTTAACATATTTATAAAAGTAAACTCATTAATTAAAATTTATTATTAATGTTTTATTTTCATTTTCCTTATCCCCAACTATATATTATTATTTAAAATAATCAATATTTAAAAAAAATAAAACGGTAATATCTTATTTCTTCATTAATTTTTTTCAATTAAAATTATCTCGAAACATTCATTTTCCTATAATAAATTTTCATTATTTATTATAATATTTTTTCATCATGGATATAAATATTTCATATTATTTATAGAACATGTACATATGGTTATTATCAATATCACTAATAAGGGAAATTTGAATATTTCAAACCCTTTACTCTATTTAGATATTTACAGATAATGATTTTGATTGATTAATTAATTATTTCATTAAATATATGTGGACTGTATTAAACATATGAGGTGGTTGGTCTAGATTATTATTATATATCCCCTCGATTAATTGGTTTGTATAATTAGTCAAACTAGTTTTGCTATTTGGTTGCGGCCTTCCTCATTTATATATTATCCCCCCCAATGAGGCATTGAATGTATTTTAAGGATGTTTCAAATTATTCCTTATGTCATTAAAAGTTTTTTTAATCGAGAAGTGAAATGTTAATTATTTATGATACCCATGGTTATTATTCAATCTCATGTAAATATTTATATAAAGTTATTTAGTCATCATTTATTCTAAAAAAAATTTATCTTATTCATCTTAATTTTTTGTAATGTGTTTTCAGTTATTTTAATTTATATATTGATAATGAATTATTTACCAATGATAACATACACTATATATAATCCTTTCTTCATATTAGATCTTATAATTCATTTTTTCAATTCATATGATTCCAAGAAGGGTGCTACGATTTATATTCCAGGATATGCAATATAGAATTTTGATGTTCTCAAAGTAAATACTATATTTAATTTTATATTATCAAATGTATAGTGACATTAAATTATTTATATATTTTTTAAAGAAAACTAATCTATTAGTTCCTTTATTATATGGTATTTGTTTTTATTTCTAATATAAATACATTACCACATGCTCCAGGTTATTATGGTGTTGGTATTTAGAGTTTGTATCAGAGCATGTTTAGTAAACACCATATAAATTAGAATTAGGGAAAATAATTTGGAACCATAACCCTATAGAAAACTATGAATAGCATTATAATTATTGAAAAATATTATATATATTTATGGTAATTTATATATTATTTATCCTTCCATGAAATACATCCCATCCAAGATAGTACACATTTATATAGTTCTAAAACAATTTAATAAATATGAATTAACAAAAAAAGTGTTCTTAGAGTATATCTCAACTATCATTATTTTTCATTTTAGATGGGGTCATACTATGAACCTTGTATCAAACTCTAATTATAAATTCATTAGTTAATTAATAAATTCTTTATAAACCATTATGATTAATATGGTAATAGAAGGTAAGAAAAATAATGATATGCCATTGTGATATGAAATAGACCTAAATTGTATAGAGTTAATAATTTTATGTTTGATCATTAACTCAAAGGAATAGATATTATTTTTTATGATTTAAGTGGTGGGATTTTACCAATATTTATTATATTTTGGGAGACATTTATAGAATATATATCTTTCTTTTAGATTATTTTCTAGTGAAAAGTTTTTTTGAGGAGTAATTTCTATATATTTTAAAAAGTTAATATTAATGATATCAACAAGATTTATAGTTAATATGGTCATTGTTGATGAGATAATTATGGTTGATTAGATTAAAAAAAGTTCATTTTAGTAATATATCATGTATATAACCATATTGTTAAAAATTGAATCGATGTCTAAATAAAATTTTATATATACTATATTAAAACTATTTTTTGATTACTAAAAAATTGGGGAATGAATTTTAATGTAATATATCTGATCATATATGATTCTAATATGTAAATTAGTTACTTTGGAGATTTATTAAAACAATTTTACTAATTTAGGGGGTACATGATTATGGTATAAAATTTTGGTGTATATGGCCTTGTTATCTATTTATATTCCAATGATAAAATTGTTTGGTTGATCTGAAAAAAAGGATTAAATATTTCATATTTTTTGGCATTGAATTTCTTTTATTCATTTAGTATTTTTAATTAGGATATGTTAATCTTTTGGTGTTATTTTTGAAGTTGTACTGGTTATTTTATTATTTAAACGTATGGTAAATTATTAATATTGTATAACATATACGACAAATTTTGGAATTTTTTAATATCTAGAGAAAAGAGGGGTAAAGTTTCATTATTTCATGGTTCTTTTGTTTTGTTAAGAGATAATTTTATCACTTTAGTAATGAAATATTTGTCATGAATATTAATTTATTTTAATTAGGGATGATGTGAAGATTTATCGATGCACAACAAAAGGATGAAATTATAGTAATGAAATTGAATTAAATCAAGAATGTAGATTATCCCGTGTTCCTTATCTAGATTGAAAATTAATCCATTAAAATTATAGAAATTACCATTAAATAAAAAAGTTAGTTTTACATTCATTTCTAATAAGTTTATGGGTTTTCAGCCCAAATTGATATATAGTTTTTGGTGTCATTAAATTCTTCAGGACCATGTTCTAAGTTACCATCTATTAGCACTTAGAATTATATTTTTAATTAATTTCTATATTTTACCTTCCACCAATTTTTTGGATATATAGGAATTATGTAATGTATTATTTCATTTTAATTGTATTCATACCACTTCCCCTTTTCAATAAATTTTTTAATAATAAATTTTTCAATGTGGGTTTTAAATAAAATTACTTTTAAGTAATATTATGTTGACTAATAATAAAAAATGTAAGGATTAAATTTTTCTAAGGCGAGGGTAGGGGGAAATGGAACATCTTAAATTTATTTTTAAATAATAATAAGCTTGATAGATTTGTTAACATGCAACATCAATTTCACGTGAAATGTGATATGATATAAAAATGACATTTTTGAAATGTTACATTTCATTGAATTGATTGGTATAAATATGAATAAATACATTTTGAAATATATATACAAACACAATGGTCCTACTCAATTCAAATTTATGGATGAATATTTAGTAAATATACACTATGTTTTAAATAAAGGCATCTAATACATAAAAAATTCATTTTTCTAAATAAATACATTTATTTAATACTCTCTGTGAAAAAAAATCATTAAATTATATATATATTTTTAAAAAATTAATATATTTTTTGGAAATAATCATATCGAAATAATCTTAGGGTGAAGTTTTTAGATTTTTCAAAAAATATTTAATGTTCATTAAATAGTGAAAAATACTAAATTTTTATATAATCTCTTTTCATTTAATTAAATAAATTAATTTCAAATCCATATTTTATTTTTGACTTGTTATTTAAAGGGAAAATAGATATTTTATTTATAAAAAACTATTTAATTTCACTTGAATAAGAAATTTTCATGATTTCAATATAGGACATTTTTTTTACAAAAAATATTTATTTTCTCTAAACTATTTTTCATTGGTTTTGAAAAATTTATGTTTAAACTTATTTTATCTAGGTATATAGATTTAATAATTAAAAATTGATACAATATAAGGTATCAAAAAGTTCAAATTGGGTAAATTGGTCCATTTTAATTTTGGTCACTATGAATAGTAATTATTGTAAAACAATTTCATCTCAAAAGGTATTAAATATTTAAAATAGGATTTGATCATTTAAATAACGTCAATAAATTATCCTAAAGAGATTATTTTTATCATTGTAAAAGATAAATTCGACCATATAAACAAAAATTTAGAATATATCAAATTTTGGTACCATTTTCCCATAATTAAGACATTTATAATATATAAGGAAAATAAAATTTAAAAATCTCAATCGGTTTCTTTTAGTTTCATTTATATATGCATATAAAGATAAGATCATTTTATATATGAATTTGAATTTAAAATTTTAACATTATTAAATTATTTTTACTATTTTATTTTATTTTTAATTATTACTAAGGGTATAATTACCTTTAATTCTTATACAACACTCACACTGTGCATGACAATGAAGTAGAAATATCAAAGTAAAGAAATATTTAAAAAATAGTTAAATTTATTGGACGAATTATGTTTTCCGAATAATTTTATGGTTTATATTAATGTATAATTCTTGGTTAATGAGTTAATATTTTAATTACATTGTGGTTTTTATTTAGTTGATTAAATATTAAATTAATAGCTTGAAGAATTATATTAATGATATTTTATGAAAAATAATAATTTATTACATTATTTAAAAAATCAAAAAATAAAATTCATGAGGATATATAGATTGATATGTGGTTGAAAATTTCATAAATTTAATTTTTTTAATCAATTGTTAATTTATATGTAAAATTATGTCCCTTTATGGTTTGAATTTTTTTTACTATAGTTAACATCAAACATATTTTAGGGTGTCTGTATAATAAGATAAGGGTTAAAATGACCTTAAAACTACAATAAATATCCTTGTATTACTATATTCCCTCCATAACATTTTAACCTTCAAAAATAATTTCTTATGGTTAAATCATTCAAATAAAATGCCTTAACAATATTTTAACACTTTAAAAAATTACTTGAGTTTCACTCATCTCAATTATAAAATGACTCCTCTCTATTTTCATCATCACACCACATGTAGCAACATTAATATAACAAATACTGATATATTCTCTTAAAAAATTATTGAGGCATGACTTAGAGTTGTTTTTTACATTATAATTCAATTTAATGTTTCATAAATAATGAATATAAAGGGTTTCTATTGAAGAATAGGTAAGCATATTTACAAAATATTTCACGTATATTTCGCATTATACATTTTATAAATCTATTTTACCAGTCCTAAAATATTAAATATTGTAAAATAAATACACAATTATGTGATTATTATTATTTTACAAACATTTTCCACCACATTTTCAAGCTATGGAAATTTAAAGCATCTCTCATGTGTATATAAACCTCACATTCTCCACATACAAGTGTAATCAGTTTTTCTTCACCACTTTAATTGAATTGTAATAGGGATGGAAAAAATACTATATATGATATTTTATTAAACAATTATTGTTATATAAATATATATAAGATTTCATATTCCTTCGTACCATTCCATCTTTTTAAAAATGACAACATCACTAGTGCATTTGTATTGAGTACCACCTCCAAGAAACAATATGACTTGGTTTTCATATTCAATTTAAATATATGGTAATAGGTATTTATATATGTACTATATCTTATTAATATGATGTAATATTTGTTTTATAATGTTGAATTATTATTTCACATTATTTTTTTACATCTAATGAGAAGTGAAAACAACATTCGTGGGTATATATGTCCTACCATCCCTATAAATAGTGTAATTTAATTTTCTATATCCACCATGAATTTATGACTAAAAAATGATAATAATTAATACATATGATATTTATATAATTATTTTACATATTTAGATTATGTAACCATGAGAATTTTCATAGAATATAAACATACAAACTTAAAGTTAAATAAAAAATGGTATTTTCAACACTGGGAAAACAAAATTTAAGTACATAATTACTAAAAAAATCATTCAATTGTTATATAAATACATCATATATTATATTTTATTTAGTTTTATAGTTCTACTAGTGAATTATAATATGATAAAACTTCATATACATAATTTTAAAATAACATATAAAGTAATCCATACATTGGTCATATTTTTTTTATCAAAATAGTGATTTATTAAGTTATATTTCTACTTCATTGGAAATGTTATTCCACAATTATATATGAAATTAAATTATATTTTCATATATTTATTTTCAAAATTTTTTATTTGTATTTAATTTTTTTGTAAACAATATTATCACTAATTAATTCTAACTTCAATGATATGATCATTGTTAGAGTGTTCTTATCAATTTCCACTCCATTGAGTCATATTTAGTAATATGAACATAGTTTATTTTATGAAGTATATATACTATAACATTGATGTATTTAAAATTAATTTATATTTATTCATGGTTATTATTATTTAATTTCACATTTAAATTTTCATGGGGGGTTAAAATTTATGAGTTATCAATGAGGTATTTATTAATTTTACAATCTCAATTTTCTCTAATTTCATATATTTCTCATTGAAGGTCTCTAGTATAACATCAATAAAAAAATAAATTTATATTATTATCCTCTTGATGTTTAAGTATTTTTCCTATTTTCTTCCAAAATATGAAACCATTTTCTCTTTAATTCGGAAATGATATTTACAATAAATATAGAATCATATATCTATCTCTATACGGTATATTTTTCTTTTATATCTTCTTTTTAGGAATATTTTTTCACAAAAGTAATTTTTCTATTTTATAAATTGATTTATAAAGAATATTATATATTAAAAATTAATTATTAAATGGTTTAAATTTATTATTTCTAATGTTATTTGAATTTCTCATTTTCAACATGAATTATAAAATTATAAAATAGTAGTTTCTCTATAACATGTTATATGTTAGAGGATTATACAACCACCTAAACCATTTTATTATATATAGATTAATATATAAATTTCAATTGTTTTTATAATGTAAATTACTTCATGATAATTAATTTTAAAATTTTCACATTAATTTACTTCAAACCTGTAAATGTAATTTATTTCATACAAAATATACTTTTTTGTGAATTATTGGTAATTTATAATCTATTTAATTTTTTTATAATTTTAATTCTCATGAAACATTTTTTTTTTCATAATTTTCCTCCTATATATAAATATTATTTTCTTTCTGGATATTTTGGTTATATAAACTATATACAATTTCTATAGACTATGATTTCTTACATGATTGACTAGGGGAATCTATATATTTTGTATTCTATACTCAATATTAATTTTTATGGTAAAGGGTAATTTAATATAAATTTCATTTTTCATTAAATATATTAGGACTTATATGGATTTTTTGTATAATGTGTGGCTCTTGTTTATAGATTGGCCCTTTATGTATCTGTATGTCTAATGGAAAAACTATTTTGGGTATTTCTCCATATCCTTTCACATTTAAGTAGACATCTTGGTATGATGCTTTGATGAAAATTTTATGATTTAAAAAATAATGTATTCTATAATTATATAACTTTTTATTGATTTTGGTGTTATTATTTCAATAGAAAATATATCTATGGATAATTATCAAGCTCATATAAATATTTAAATGAAATTATTTTATGATCATATATTCCGAGATTTCTATTATTTTTCATCGTGTTATTGGTTAAATTTCTTATGTTTTCACTTATTTACTATTCTATGTTGATTCTTCCTTATTTAGTTAGGATAAAATACATTTTACATAACCCTTATTGTGAATTTTATCTCACAAATATTTTCATTTTCCTTCTCTAGAATTCCTCAAAGTGTAATATGATGTATATGCAATGGTATTTTTGAAATAATAATGACATTTTTTATAAAATAATCTATTTATTTTATATTTTAAAATTATATTTTCTTTTATATTATGCATCGAGTAGTCCAAAAATATGAAATAATTAAATCCATTGGGATGTGATCTCTTGTATGTTGTTCCAATTTAATAAATTAACCAATTTCTATGTACTACTGTATTTAGGGTCATTATAAGGTCATTTCCATTTTAATAGAAAAAGGGTCACTTAAAAGTGAGGTACTAGGATCAATCAAACCACTCTCAATAAACTATTCTAATTATTTTTTCAATTTTAATAGATCCACTAGTGAAATTAGATATGGTTGTATTGAAATTGGATCAACATCATGAACTATTTGAGTAAAATTTATAGCATCCAAATAATGTATATTACCCAAAAAATCATTTTGAAATAAACGTAGATATTTATTTACTATTGGTACATCAATAATTTGAATAGTGGACTACTATCCAACCATATTGGGGAGATAAAATTCAAATATATGTTTAATAAATTAATTATAATATTGATATGTTATCAAATGATTGAATACAACTATATCTATTAAAAAGGAACACATTTTGAAAAAGAAAATCTATATATCTACTTTGTATCTTAGTGGGTAAAACTAACATCCAGTCCATTCCTTGTATAACATAGAACTATACACTTGGAGGGATGATGTTGGTTTTTGGAAAAACTATTACATAGATGATAATTAATAGATTCCAATAAAATCTAATTTTTGTTTTATTAGAATGAGTTTTAAATCTATAAATTTTTACATCATTTTTTGATATGTATTTCTATTTAAGTAGAATTTTTTTTGAAAAAATGAATCTGTGGATCCAGAATAAAATATTAAATTTTTATAATCTTAATAATCATTTAATGTATTTTCATCTATTCATTTTATGATGCAATATTCATTGTATTATTTTTGAATAAGTATAAAAATCCTTTATATTTAAAATAATGATGATTTCCACCTAAATCCAATATCTCCAAACATGTTCTTGAATAATGGTACAACACATATAAATTAATCCATATTATGGGGGGCCTGATATCTATTTTTACATTACATATTTGATCAAAAAAATTGACCTTGTTGTCAAGATACTAATGACCGGGTGTGCCTCATCATTAAAACTTTCATTGTCATAAGAAAAATAAAAAAGTATTTTACAAATATTAAATCATGTGAGGGAAATGATGTATATCTCTTGGATTAAAACATCTCTCATCTTTACCCCTATATCATTACATACCCTAATAGTAATGGAGTTTGTATTTTGGTAACACACTATATCAACATTCTTGGCATATCAAAAAATTTCTCATAACATTTTAATTATGAGAGGCTAAAGATATTTATAAACATGGTTTAATACATGAGAAAAATATATCGATATTTTCTTTCATTCCCCAAATAATAATCAATTTATACCTCAGTGTTAATCTAAAACATTCATTACATGTTCCAATTGAATCCTCCAACATTATTATTAATTAAAAAAAATTCTTTTCCATTCTATGGTGAATAAAATTGATAAAATAAATCTTTTGGAATTGATACTTATATAATATCCACTCTCTGGAATAAATATCACAATGTATTCATTATATTATTAATCAATAACCATGACAGATCATGTTTACCAATAAAATGATAAATTAAAAATGTTTGATTTTTATGTTCTGGAAAACCCGAATCTTCAAATATATTCTCCAATGTACTAATGCATCATTTCACTATAATGGGTTCTGAGGTACCACCAAAATTTAAAGGGTATTGTTTCCTAACATTTATTATTATAGTCATGTAACCATATATATATATAGGTCATTATCAATATTGGGTACCATCGTTAATATAATTTATTAACTAGGTTTAAAATAACAAAATATTATCGATTATATTAATTATATGTTTTGGATTAAAAATAATATTACTTCATTAATTCATTAATATTAAGATTTTTTATTTCCATAATGGAAAACAATTCTAAAATTATAAGTATCAGATAAAGATATATGATGATTATAAAAACCTATCACATTATAATATAACACTAAATTATAATATATTAAGGGTCATATTCGAAAATTATCATATCCTCTAATGTTTCTAAAACATTGATATGATTCAAAAAATTAAAGATAATATATTAGAAAAATTATTCCTATTAGTTTAATAAAATGTATTTAACATTGTCAAACTAGCCTCACCTTTTAGGCATAGAGGATTATAATATTTAGCAAATTAATTTCTTAAAAATCCACATATTATAAAATAGACATTTCATCATAATATCAATTTTTTACATAAAATATGATTTTTTATATTTTTATTACCATTTCTGGTCAAATATTATTTTTAATAGAAATTAAATCACTAATTTCGATCTTCGTAGATGGAGAACCATTACATAGCTCGTAGTCTATGAGGGAAGTACCCCAATACCATGGTCTAAGGTACAAGGTGTTGAAATATATAAATATAGGCTGAAAAAGACAAATTTATCCCCAAAGGACGCTCTAGTGTATAATAATTATACATTACTCAAGATGATGTAGTTTGTGCTACATTACCCAAGTACATGAAACAATACTCACCATCAATACAGTACTAAAATAGTGCCCCGCCACAATTCTACTTTAGTAACTTCATAAATTACACCATCTCGGATTTAAACCTTGATCTTTTGTATACCGTATTTGAGGTTACCCACCCAAGAACATCCTCCACAAACATTTTAATAATTACAATCTTATTTAATTGAAGAAACAATTTTTTCATTGTTTTATAATGTGTCTCCGTTATATAATGATTGATATTGATATATTTTATACACATACATATATAATTTTAAGTACATTTAAAAATATGGGATTAGAAAATAGATATTTATAAGGAATATAATAGAATGAAACTCATTATTTCACCATGAAACATGAAAAAATTTGTTATTTTGTTACCTTTATTATAACAATATTTGGAATGTAAAATAAACCATATTCTATATATTAATATAAATATTTTCCTAAAGAAAAACTTTAAAACCCATAGGAATTATTGGTAAACCAAATTTCATTTTTAGTAATTTAAGAACTCGTCTACTTATTTACTTAAAAAATCATCTCATTTTGAGATGATTTTAAGCATTCCCCACACTATGAAATAAAAATATTTAAATAAAAAGTCTTATAAATAGTAAAATATGTATGTTAAAAAATATTATTTTTTAAAGAGATCAATAATTTTTAAAAATATCAAAATAACTAATTAATAAGTAATTAAATAAGTGTAACATAAATGAATATTTATACATTTATAACATTTAATGACTAAATAATTTTTCCTGTTAATTGGTGATATATATCATGTTTACCTCTTTTTATCGGGTATATTTGACAGCCCCTCATCACCTATAAAAATACAAAGAAGATTCTTTTTTCTACTAAAATTAAAGGAATGAAATATTTTTAAAAGAAAGTGAAAAATATCCTTTTCAAATAAACAATAAAATATTATTACAGAGAATATTTTTTTCTATTAAATCATTTTTATACAATTCAAAAAATATATTTTGACATTAAATGGGAGACATTAAAAATCTAATAGTTCATATAATGGAGACAATAAAAATCATGTACACATGAGAAACATTTTCATTTTCATAAAATATAGAAATGAAATAATATATATTATTTTTACCATTATTGAATTATATTATTCATATAATAATCATGTTAAAAAATTAATTACATCCTCTAACCTGTTTTGTGTTGTGGTAATAAATTTATTCCCCTTTACTGTAGTGGTGGTCTGCATGTTAGAAAGTGTGATGTTTTCCTTTGTTCAACTAAAGGGATAGAAAGAATGTAGAAATTGTAATAATATTAAATAAGAAAAATCATTTGGTAAATATTATATATTAAAATAAATAAATCATAATTACCAGAAATGCATTGTTGTTATGATGAATGAAACACATCACTTCACAGATATGGTAGTCTACCCAAGAAATGTTTTCATTTCCAATAAAATCAATTGGAAATAAATCAATTCAAGATAATATGTATTTTGATAAGGGGTGAAATAATATCATCTAATAATATTAAATAAAATATTTTTTTGACATTATCACATAGATTTCTCTATAATTATCTTGTTTACCCTTTACCATTGTGACAATGTTTTTGCCATGTTTATAATTAATTATAATTAAAATGAGATAACATCATAAATAAACATTAATATCATGATTCTAAATATAAAATAAATTTTAAAATATTCAAATACGATAATTTTAAAATTTTATTTTAAATAAATAAATTCAAAATGCAGTCAAAAAGTTTTTTTTCAAAAAAATAAAACATTTTTAAAATAAATATTGTTTTTCACAAAAAATAAATTAAAATGTTTATTTACATGATAGTTATAATATTATACATAATAAAATGATACTTTAGTAACCTTTAATCAAATATAAAACTGAATTGTACTTTACATTTACTTAAAAAATAAGAATATAATATTGTAGTTGAGAAATAAATAATTTTTTCTATCTACTAAAAAATCCTTCTTTTTATAATAAACATAAAATTCACCCCTAAGATAATTTTTATTTATTTTTATAAAACTGATATTCTTTTGTAAAATTAAAATTATACATTTATAAATAAAATATTTAGATAAAACCTTCTAATCTATGAAAATATAATTAGTTTAAATATAGGTACTACATTTTTGGACGAAAAATTACAAAAATATTATAATGAATATAACTATATAAAATATAACAATGAATATTAATAATTCATTAAATTGATTTGTTATTAAAATTTCATGGTATTTTATTATATTAATTTAAGTCATCAATATTATATAATAAAAAATAAATTTTACTTTTCAATTGTGAAAAAACTTATAAATAAATATTCAATCACTATATTAAACCTATATTTGGGGAATATAATTAAATCAATGATTTTATTCTTGATTTACCATCTATATGTATTAGTTATATTTTGATAATAAGATTTCATGTTTAAAATTTAATTTTTTAATAGAATGGTAATTTTAAAAACAATGAGGCATTTATTTTTCATGGTCTTAATTACATACTTTCATACAAAATTAAATTTTTTAGTTATATGATTTCATTTATTAAGAAAGAATAAAAACTATGATGTATTAGTGGATTTAGGCACAATATAATGTTTTATTGGTTATTATACATGATTTAAAATTATATTACATAATTATTATGACCATAATGAGGTCTCTAGAAGGTATTGATATTATTTATTAAATATATAATTAATTTTAATAGATTTTGGGTAATGTGTTCATAATTGTTAAAAAAATATAGTACAATGAATATTGGTGTATTGTAACATACCCATGTCAAATTTAATTTTTTTTCTTGGGTTTATTTTTAATATCATTCATTTTGATTATATTTTCTGATAATATTTTAGTATAGTGGCAGATTTATGTCTAAATTAGTAGTAGTTCGCATCATGAATGAGTGGTTTTCACCATGAACTACACTCATAGGCCACCTAAATTTCTTCCCTTAATTTTTTTGTATTATTAATGGTTTTTACTCCATAAATAATATATATGAATAATGAAATATTTTTAGGAATGTTCTTTCACACCAAAAACCATAGGTTCATGATTGGAATATTTTGAGGGTGAATCACTCAGACCATGAGTAATCTCCTTAACACCATCAAGGGTCTAGTCATGTTAAACTTATAATGTTTTATAGTATCACCACTATTATTATAAAGAGGGTATGGTCCCATAAATTCAATCATTTTCATTTAACATGATTTAATAAATCCCCATGGGAGATCTCCATACTTTTTCATGGATTTATAGTATCTTCGACTTTGATATCAATCATATTATTAGAGTAATTTCGTTTTATATTTATTTATCTAAACCTAATCATATTTATCTATCTATATTTATGATTCCACTTCTCTTATATAGATTTTTTGTTTAAATTCATAAATTTATGTTACGTGTTACGGTAATTATGGGGGATTTGATTTCAAAGGCTCATTCGGACCATCTTATTCCTTCTAATCAGTGTTTACAATCAATGGGGGAATAAATTGTATTAATATAACATAGATAACCATTTTTGTGGGTATGTGACTTTTTACCTTCCCAATAATTAAAAATTAATTATTGGATTAATATTTTATAATTTTATAATTATATAAGTGTATAAACATAAAATTATTATGGGGAATATAAAATGTTTTCTAGGTACTCTCTAAATATAGAATATTAGTAATTTAAATGTTATTCTATATTCTAAATTACTTTTTTTGATTATTAGGTTTCTTAAAAATGTTGAATTAATTTTTTTTAAATAATATCTTATTCATAATGTGTTTATTAATTATATGGTTCTTGATATGAATAAAAAAATGACAATTTTTTGGATATTTAGCATTTTACATGAGTGTTTTGTTTATTATTTAATTTAATTATAAATTGTTTTGATTAAATTTATTTTTAAAGTCTTTTTTTGAATCCATTTCAATAGGTGATAAATAACTAGTTTTTTTTAGTTTGTTTCATGAGAGCCCATTTGGCATATTCGATTGATTTTCAATTTTTTATATTTAAAACCATTTGGAAAAACGTTTTTTTATGCTTGAGATAAATTATGACCACAAGGGGGATTTTTTATATTAATATAGTATGGTCAGTGTATAAAAGGGTTTTCTTCATGTGACTGAATTAGAAGTTAGGTATGAGATATGTGAAATTTTTTTGACATTATTAAAATAACCTTTTTGTGATGAGAATTTATTTGATCAGTCCATGTTGTTAGAGAATAATAAATACTAGAGGATTTGTGTTTTCTATATAATTACAAAACACTAGATAAAATAACCTTATATTGTATACACATGTTTATTACATGTGGAGGACGGTTATAGATTATGTTGGTGTGGGCTGGTCGAGTGGTATTTATATAGTTTTTATGCATCATATGTCGATAGTTGTTTTTTTGGTTACCATTATTTCTAGAAATATTACTCATCGGGAACTAGTGTATTGCAGAGAATATTTTTTTTTAGTTTATATTTTATTCCTTTTATTTCACTTTGAATCTCACTGTTCGATTTTCTTATATGGCATAAAGATTATTTGTTTTTAAATCTATTTAATTATTAACCACATTGATGTGGTTCACTATTATTTGTTTTTATAATTATAAACTTTATAATTGATCCTTAGTGTTTTTAAAAGGTATTAGAAATTATATTTAAATTGATGTATTAATTTAATATTGGGTTTAATGTTTTTAGAAATAATGATGATATGTTTAAAAAAGTATTCAATTTGACTATTTCAATGATGTGCATAATGATCATGGGATAGGTGATGATGGTACATTTATATTGTATTTTTATTAATTAATTTTATAATTATTATATATCTGACTCTAAGAATGGATTATAGTTTTTTAAAATATATTTTTGAATTTATTTTTAATATTTTTTATTAAAATCAGTAGATGTTAATTTCAAGAGTTCATTTTTTAATCCTTCCTTGTATTCTAATATTGGTTTTCTTAATTGTTATAATCTATTTATAAATCATTCCAAATGAAAATATTTTGACACATAGGAATGTACCACTAGTCATTGAAGAATTATAACACCCATGGGGACTTTCTTGAGACAGGAACAGGTGGCCGGTTCTGTAATTTACATTGTGGGTTTATAAAAATTGGATATTATAGTTTTTCCTTATTATAGACAGTTTTTTGTAAAAAGAATATAAAAATATTTTTATAATTCATGAGTTATATGTTATAAATAGTCTTGATAGATATTTGATTCTCACATCCTTTATTTTTCATAATTATTTAGGAATTATTTTTTGAATTTGTGTTTTATTTTGGTTATTCATTAAAATATTAAGATCCTTATTGTCTATACAAGTGATTGGGGGTCTCCATTGTTATTTTCTGGGTAAAATATGATAATGATATAAGGATACATTGTATTTTCATAAGGTTTGGAATTTTTTTTTTATTTTGGACACCCAAACATGCAGTGTTCCCTTATTAGTACACCATTTACTAGCCCATGAAACCAACAATGTACAGTTCTATTTCACCCACAATATTATTTTTTCACTTTGATATTTTTTAATGATATGATTCGTTTTTTTATTCTTGGTTCATTGAGGGATCCATTATTATTCATTAAACTTCATCAATGTGGATTATTTTTTATTTATACATTGATAATGGTTTTTCTTGTTCATAAATGGTTTATTATATTAAACAAAACTCATATTAATTGAAATTTTATTTTTAAAATTAGGTTTTTATTATGTTTATGAATAAATTATGGTTTTAGTTTTCTATGAAACGTATATATTAATGAATTTCTTGTGATATTAATCCCTTGTTTTTTGGATTATTAATAAAAATGTACGGGTCTCTAATTATGTTTTTTAGAGAATTTATGAAATGGTGAATAAAAATATTTTAAAGTGGATTTTAAATTCATTATACATCAGATGATGATTAATATAATTGTGGCATAAAAATGAATTTTTAGTTTGATTATTAAAATAATAATTATTTCAAATTTAGTAGGGATTCTATGGTTTTCGAATATAATCAGGATACAAATTTGAAATGTGGTTCTCTATGTGTTTTAAATGAATGAGTGAGGATTTGTTTTTTTAAATGATGGGGATATTATTTAGAATTATAGTTTTTTATATTGGTATATAAGATTTTTTATCACATTGATTTTGTTATTGTGATTTTTTCTTGAGAGGTGTTTTAAAAATGAACTCATTGTTTAGTATTATTTATAGTATGCCTCTAAGAGCATTCTCTATGAAGGATTTAACATTCCTTCAATTTTCCAATCATCATGGAACCTCTTCTCATCCATTTTGAGTAATTTCCTCCAGTATCAAATTTACCTGGACTCTATGATGTGTGATAGAGTTGAGATCATTCTTAAATCTCCAATATATCCATGTATTTCAAGATTCTCAACCATTTCCTTTCTACAGTGATCAAAGATCCTATGGGTGATGAATTAGATATAGAAGATTGAAGGATTCCTTAATATCCACTACACTTATGATGCATCAAGGGGGGATGTATTTATTTATGTTATTAGAAGTAACATGTTGACAGTGGTTAAGGAATTTGTTCACTTATTAGCTACATAGGGTTATATCATAGGATCCATTATTAAAATATAAATTTTCATGAATGAAAAAAAATTTAAATTGAGATGACCACTAAAATAATGAGTACTCATTTGGGAAAAGTTTTGTTTTGGAGTATACTTATAATTTTACTAATAATGTGATATGTTATCTAGAGTTGGTAAGTAGTAATTTTATAAATTATTGTTTCTTTTAGAGGGGTATTTACACATAATATGGATGCCTCAAGGTTGAATCTACAAAAAAATATTTTAAATATGTATTCACAAAATTTATATTTCTGGATGTTAAGAAGATAATGGAACCTATGGTTAATATTTCCTCAATTTTGTATGAGCTAAGCATATTTTCTCTATTATTAGGAATTTGGGTATAATAGAGCCTTTTTTAGAAGGTAATAATGAGATTTTTTTTAATATTATAATAATAAAAGAAATCATAAAATAATTATTTGTAAAGGTGATTCTAGGAATTTATGAATTCTTGTGTAAAAACACTATATTATTTTCTTTGGTGTGATAAACTAATAAATTATCAAATGATTTGTAAGATGAATATTTTGAAAACAATATTGTATTCATATATATTATTCTAATGGTAATTTCATTGGGACATTACCCAATTTGTTAGGATCCTTTTCCTGTTTATAATATTGACTTATAGAAATTAAAATCCCATTTCCATAATTTAGGTATTCTATGACACTTATTTTGACCTCTATTATGGTGGTTATTTGTAATGCCTCGGTTCTAGAAGCCACCCAGAGGCACCCCGTACCCGGTTGGTCACATGGCCTCAAGCGCAATTCCCCAAACGCCAGAGGCTGCTGACTAGCAGCGAGGGCATTGGGTGTGATAGTTGGGAAACTATGCCCTCATTGGAAGAGTACACAGCGGAAGAAAAACAAATGGATAACAACAGAAACCATAACCAACCATACAAGAGTAAACAGAAGAAGACTGATAAATAAACAACTGGAGAAGAATATATGTAAATGATGCATGATACATATATGTCTAGGAAAATAGCCAAACAATTCACAATGCTGAATACAATATTAAACCCATGTACAAAAGAAAAATAGATGAGCTACTCCTCCGCATCGCAAGCCTCGGCTTGGTCCCATGCTCTCCAGATCCAATGCAATCAAGAACCCAAAGTAGAAGGGCGCTTTCCCTTATCTATAACTACAACAATATAATCTGTTTGGGCCCAAAATCATGACCCAAACAGGGTGTGAGACAAAGTACCAATAGGCAACCACCCAAATATTTGTGCCTAATAGTCAGTGAATATATGGAAGGTAAATTACAATAAGTAGTAAACAATAAGAAGTAAACAGGATAATACACAGCTGTAGAAATCCAGAGTTTCTAGCACATAATCTACAACAAGGAATAGCCACTCAAAAAAGTAGAACAAAAAGGTAACCTCTGGGTAGTTCTCATAGTATAACCCCTATGATTCAACCTAAAAGTACTAGAAACCCTCTGGGAAGCACACACAGAGTCGCCCCTCTGGTTTAGCTAAATAAATAGACTCCTTGAGGAAGCACTCACTGTCAATTCCCCATATAGTCTCGTATCGTACTAAAGGATCTCTGGGGAAAAACTCAATGTCAATTCCCCCCTGTGGCCCATGTTAACGATCTACAGACTCTCTGAGGAAGCACTCAACGTAAATTCCCCATGTGGTCTCACTTTATAAATTAAAGACACTCTGTAGAATCCCTTACGTCTATTCTCCCTATGGTCCACTACACCAGGTTCTCTCAGACCTGTGTAAAACAACATGAATAGCGCACGTATTGGCCCATATAAACTGCAAGAACTACTTGGATATCGTTATAAGGCACAAAAATATAATAGTACAATAGTTCCACTATCCTACAACTAGGCATGGAAACTGGAAAAAAGCCAAACAAGCAAAAAAATAATGGAAAACATCTAGAGTATTGCAGAAATTACCCTATTCACAAGCAATTACCTCTACTGAAGCAGTCATGCAAAGCAGGCAACAACAAGGGAAACGCAAGAAACATGCAATACCCCGTTCAATGGTATTGGTGGAATTTTCACAAAATATTCCAGACTTCCTACATAAAGGCACAAACCACCTACCTCGATGCTAGGAGAATGATATATGTGATCCACAAGGACTGATTCTACTTAGAATGTTGAGGATCTGAGAAAACGTCAAAAATTATCATCCAACGATATGTAGAGAAAGAGGAGGAATTGGAAAATGAAGCTCTAGGGGAAGGAAGAACTCACCTCTATGGTTCTAATGCAATCGACGGCGGCTGAAAAGGAGATCAGACGGAGGCTCGAAAATCCAGAGAATAATCGCGGCCGTACGGGTCACTCTCGGATGAAGAACCTGAAGAAGGGGTGTGCTCTGTCCATCAGGCGCGACCCGGTCCGTTTAATGAAAAAAAAATTACACGGCATGTACTTCTAGGGTACATGGTGTGTACTCTATTTTTTTGTACTCTGCTTTATGCAGCCGCCACATCACCTCTACACACCATGTGTGTTGCCCTAACATGGCCAGCACACGGATTCAAGCGGCAAAGGAGTACACGGCATGTACTCATAAAGTACACGGCGTGTACATCAAAATTTTCCAGAAACTCCTCTTTTCTCAAAAACTCCAGAAAAAGGAAAAACATACCTGAAATGAAGATCTGGGTTCTTACAAACTTCCTCCCTTAAAGAAATTCATCCCCAAATTTCTCTAACGAGGCGGAGAAGAAGAAACAATAAATAGATCCGGCCACTATGATCGCACATCGGCCTCCCTTTCCTAGGTCTCGTCCTGTACTCGCCCGTACTACCATAGCACCCATACTAGAGGAACATACCACCCCCAGAGAACCTTCTTACTGCGATAAAAAATCCGGATAGGATTCTCCTGAAATGATGCATCCGCTTCGAGCTTAACCTCCTCGAGATGAAAGACATGAGACGGGTATGAAAATTAATGTCAGAGTTGAGAGACGTGGAAGACGTCTTGCATGTACCGGTACCTATGAGGTAACTGAAACTGATAGGCAGCCGGCCCAACTCTCTCCAATACCTCAAATGGCCCGACGTACCATGGTGAAAGCTTACCCTATCTCTGAATCCTCTTGTGTCCCGGCCTCGGTGCGACACACATGAAAACTTGATCCCCGACCTTGAACTCCAGAGGACTTCTCCGTTGATCAGAATAAGACCTCTGTCGAGACTGTGCTGTAGCCATCCTCTTCCGAATCAACTCTATCTGCTATGAGGATTCCTAAACAAGACGAGGTCCCAATAATGATATCTCTCCTGCCTTCATCCAGCATAAAGTTGATCAGTATGGCCTACCATAAAAAGTCTCGTAAGGTTCCATATGAATAGTTGCCTAAAAAATGTTGTTGTAGGAGAACTCCACAAGAGGGATATGATTCTCCCAAGAACTTCCAATGTCTAGAATAAAATCTCAGAGCATATCCTCAAGCACCGAGATCGTACGCTTGTTCTATCCATCTGTCTAGGGGTGGTATGTTGTACTCAAAAGTACCTGTGTACCCAAAGACTTTTGAGGACCCATCCAGAAACGAGAAGTAAAGTGCACATCCTTGTCTAAAACAATGGAGTGTGGAACTCCATGTAGACATACAATCTCTCGGATGTAAAGTCCTCCATATCATCAACACTGAAGGTCTCCTTGATTGGTAAAAAGTGAGCAACCTTCATAAGTCTATCGACGACAACCCAAACAGTATCGTTCCCTTGAGGCGACCTCGGTAATCCGGTCACGAAGTCCATCGCGACATCGTTCCACTTCCACATTGGAACGAGTAATTGCTGTAAGATGCATGATGGTCAATGATGCTCCGCCTTCACCTGCTGAAAAGCAGAACATCTCAATATGAAACTAGAAACATCCCTCTTTATACCTATCCACTAGTACTGGCGATGAAGATCTTGATACATCTTGGTGACGCCAGGATGAACAGCCCAAACCGAGGAATGAAAATCTCATATCGGCTCCTTGCATATGTCTCATGTCACCCATACACATCCCTATAAATGTAAGATATCATCCTCAACCATTGTCCATCCAAGAAGAGGGTCCTCTCCTTACACACATTTCCACAGGACTAAGCCTTATGAGTGTGATAGCTACCTCATCTGTACCCGATCATGAAGTGTATAGGTAACAGCTACCGAAGATAGGTAAGCCTGTCCCTATCTATCGTACATCTCCAGATGAATCTCAGAGAACAGATCCAAAAGATACCACTTAGTACTGGCCTCCTGAACCGCATGAATCTGAGTTCTCCTAATCAACGCATCTTCCACTGTGTTTCCCTTTCCCGACGTATAGTCAAGCTCAAAATCAAAATACTGAAGATATTCGACCCACCTGCACTGTCACAGATTCAGAATGCACTGAGTGAAGATGTACTTGAGACTCTTGTGGTCGGTGAAAACCAGAAAGTGCTCTCCCAAAAGGTAATGTCTCCAACAGCATAAGGCATGAACTATAACTGCCAACTCTAGATCATGTGTCGGATAGTTCCTCTTATGTGGCCTCAACTGCCGAGACCCGTACGCAACGATTCCAACTCCCTGCATAAGCCTAGCACCCACCCCGATACCTGAAGCATCACAATAAACAGTATATCTCTTTCCTGGCTCTGGAAAGACTAGTATCGGTGCTGACGTAAACCTTCCCTTCAGCTCCTGAAAGGCTGACTCACAAGAATCTGACCATAAGAACATCGCCCCCTTCTTGGTCAAACATGTCAAAGGTGCTTCTAGGCATGAAAAGTCATGAATGAAGCGTCTGTAGTATCCATCCATCCCTAGGAAACTATGTACCTCAAAAACGTTCTTGGGATGCTCCCAGGAAATTACAACTCTCACATTCTTTGGGTCCATAGATACTCCTTTCTCTGAGATGACGTGACCCAAGAAGTGAATCTGATTCCTCCAAAAGTGGCACTTCGAGAGTTTACCATAAAGTCGATGCTCTCTCAGTTAATCAGAATGATATCAAGATGGTTAGCATGGTCGTATCGAGTGTGAGAGTACACCACGATATCTTCCATGAAGACCACGATGAAATAATCCATGTTAGGATGGAACACTCGGTTTATCAGTGCCATGAAAAGTGCTGGTGCGTTTGTGAGACCGAACGGCATAACTGTATACTTGTAGAGACCATACCTTCTCCTAAACGCAGTCAGTGGTATATCTGATGGTATAACCTAAAATGATGATAACTGGACCTCAGGTTGATATTTGAGACCACCTGGGCTCCTCGAAGTTGATCAAAGAGGTCATCAATCCTCGGCAAGGGATATCGGTTCTTGTCCATCAACTGGTTAAACTTACAGTAATCAACACAGAGCCTAAGGGCACCATCTTCCTTCTTCAAAAACATGATAGGTGAACCCCAAGGTGATGTACTGGGTCGGATGAAACCCTTTTCCTGAAACTCCTCCAACTGCTTCTTGAGCTCCTGAAATTCAGGTGTAGCCATCCTATAGTGAGGAATGGACACCAGTGCCACTCCTGGCACGAGCTCAATAGATAATTCCACCTCACGCTCCAGAGGAAAACCTGAAAAGTCCTCTGGAAAGAAATCATTGAAAGTTCCACCACTGGAGGAAGTCTAACTGTGAAGTCCCCTGGTCATCCAGATAAAGACTAGAAATCCAGGCCATCACCCTTCCCAGCCCATGATGCTCGAGTCCTACTCGACTCTCCTGATCATCCCACTCGCCTCTATGAAGAAAAGATTCACCCTATGGTGAACTAAAACTCACCCTGTGGCGATAATAGTCGACAACTACCTAAAAGGAAACCAACCAGTCCATCCCGAGAATGACATCATTGCATGTCATCTCTAGGACATAGCGACCCAATAAGAAACAATACCATGCAGCCTCAAGAGGGCACTCTCTGCACTGAAATACACTAGATTTCCTTGTACCCAAAGGTGTGTCTAGTGTCAACAAGTCAGAAGAAGAAAGGATACAAGGCCCAAGGCTCTCCACAACAGAAATAGAGATAAACCTATGCATAGCACCAGTATCTAAGAGAGATGAAGATAAAACTGAGGCTACTAAAATCATACCTCTAATGGTAGAAGGTCTAGGATACTGCTTCTGTTGGGTTTGCTCTAATGAAAAACTATGGTCGGCCCTGTGACCCTACCTGACCACTCTAAGCTGATCCTCCCTACTGTTGCTGATAGACTGGTGACTGACCACCCCATCTACGACCTCCACCTCGGCCTGAATGTCTAGAAAAACACCAGTTCCCTAACTGATGAGAAACGGGTGGTGCTACTCCAGAATGAGGAGTCATGGAATAACCCTCATCACCAGCTACTGGTGAGAACACCTTGAAGAAACACTAAAGGTGACATATCTTTCCACAAGATTGGAAATCCAATGGGTCTCTATGGCACTGTGGCCTCGTGTACCCTGCCCTTCCACACTGGTAGCATATGACCTAGCTACCTGAAGATGTATCTCGCCTCCTCGGATCACCGCGTGTAGGCTCCCAACAGCGCTTCCTATTGTCAACTGGAGGAACAGTAGCTCTGGAAGCAGAACCACCCTGGCTCGTAGCTCCGGAGTCTCTCAGATTGCGCTTCGCAATCAGCACCTGGTTGACGATGGAAGTGATGGAAGTCAACTAGAAGAGATTCACCTGCGATCGGATCTCCCGCCTGATACCATCCTCAAAATTCCTTTCCAAGAACACCCCAGTTCTAACCCTGAGGGGTGTGAAACGCTGAAACTTTATGAAACGAGAGGAATAATCCATGAAAGAAATAGTACCCTGATCTAGACTCAATAACACCCGGGCTCGATCGGTCATCAGGGTCTCCTGATATAAGTAGTCGTAGAACACGCGCTGGAACTCCTCCTAAGCCATAACTTGCAGATGACCCGCCTATGAGATCGCATCCCACCACCTCTTGGCGGAGTCTCGAAGCATGTAGGTAGAGAGATTGACCTGCCTCTCTGGAGGTTTGTCTAGATGCTCGAAGATTGTCATCATGTCTTCCATCCATGACTCTGCAGCCTGTGGTCCCCCTTCCCCCAAAAAAGTAGGAGGATGCTGCTGATAGAAAACCCATGTAAAGTCTGTCATAGATGTGGCAGGAGGTGTTGCTTCCTGAAAGGTCTACATCATCCTCATAAAACCTTCCCTGAACTGTGCATCAGTTCCTGCAACTGTTATGACAGCTGGTGCCAAGGCTAGCCTGACCGGAGGATCGGAAGGAAGTCCCTGATCAGTCATTTTTGGCATCTGATCACTGCCTGACAACTGACGTACAAACAGAGGGCATCTCGGAGGCATAAATCTGAACGATCAAAAGCATACATTAGCTTAGAAAATCAGGGACAGAGAAAAAAAAATTACAAATTGGAAACAAGATAAGGAACACTCAAGGATTACAAAACATGAATAAACGGTGTGTATAAACTCTAAACGGCATGTACTTAACTCCACTCCCCTACCCGTGTCTCCTTGCATGGCTAACCCACATGGTCTTCTTAAACTTAGACTACATGGCCTGTTCCCTATGGACACGACGTGTAGTGGAAATGGATTCAACAACCCGTGTTGTTAGTTACACAGTTGGATACACGACTGATACTACATAGCTTGTTCTGAACAAAAGCGGCGTGTACTTAAAGATTTTCCCAACCCGTGTTGTTGGCGACATGACCAAGTACATGGATGAAACTTACGCAGCATGTTCTGAACAAACACAGCGTGTATAAGACGAGAGAACACTGACCCGTGTGGTTCGTGACACAGCAGGGTACTGAGGACAGGGATACACGGCGTGTTCATACAAAACACGGAGTGTATGACACAAGATTTCCCGGACCCGTGTTGTCAGTTAAACGGGCGGCCACATGCTCACTACGACACAGCGTGCACCTACCATACACGGCGTGTTCCTGGAAATTTATCACAACCCATGTTTCTGCTCACATAGTCAGTGACACGGTTTATAGACTACACGATGTGTATAATCAATGTACACACCATGTAATCTGGGTTTTTTCGGGCAGCAGCTCTGAAACTGCTCTGATGCCCAGGATACACTAAAAAACAAGCATGAAGGTGCCAAATTCCGATCCGTGAGGGCCATTACTCCCCACAAATCAAAGCTTGTCATCCAATACAATTATATATATGTAAAAACAGGCCAATGATGCACTAATTTCTGATTCAAAAGGGGCCATAACACCTCAAGAACCAAAATTGGCATTCATTTTAAGTAAGGTACAAAACAAACAACCTTTCTATCAAACTGCAGAGATTTTATCAAGAATCTATGACAACAGCATGCATAATCTACACAAAGTCTATCACAACAGCATGAATAATCTACAAAAAGTCTATCACAACAACATGAAATTGCTAATGCATCCTAGATGTCATGGAAAGAATGCATGGCTTGTGATTTCTAACAAGTTCCTATATGATGCATGAGATGGAATACCCTCATCTCATTGGGGTGCGATAGAAATAGAGCCACAATATCAACAACAATAACAACACAAGGCATGGAATCACTCTAGGTGAAATCATATCAACTATAAATCTCAAAAACCATAAAACATCAATTAACGTGGTAGTATGGCTTTTACCTATACATGGGTTACCTACTCCCAATCACATCTTAATACCATGTACTGAATCAGTCCTATCCCTGTCTAAATGATCCAAACAGTAAATCAAGAGAAAATAAAATCCTCTGATACCACTTTGTAAAGACCCGGTTCCGAAATCCACCCAGAGGTGCCCCATACCTGGTTGGTCACATGGCCTCAAGTGCATTTCCCCAAACGCCAGAGGCTGCCAACTAGTAGCAAGGGCCTTGGGTGTAATAGTATGTAAACTATTCCCTCATTGGCAGAGTACACTGCATAAGAAAAAAATGGATATCAACAGAAACCATAACCAACCATACAAGAGTAAATAGCGGAAGACTGATAAATAAAAAACTGGAGCAGAATATATGTAAATGATGCAAGATACATATATGTCTAGGAAAACAGCCAAACAAGTCACAATGCTGAATATAGTA
Organism: Viscum album; assembly: GCA_963277665.1. NCBI lineage: Eukaryota > Viridiplantae > Streptophyta > Magnoliopsida > Santalales > Viscaceae > Viscum > Viscum album. Next base: position 962,666,720 of record OY728127.1, read on the forward strand.
CTAAACCCAAGTATAAACAAATTGAGCAACTCTTCAGCATCGCAAGCCTCGGCTTGGTCCCATGCTCTCCAGCTCTAGTGAAATCAAGAACCTGAAGTATAATGGTGCTTTCCCTTATCAATACCTGCAACAATATAATATGTTTGGGCCCAAAAGCATGACCCAAACAGGGTGTGAGACAAAGTCCCAATAGGAAACCACCCAAATATCTGTGCCTAATAGTCAGTGAATATATGGAAGGAAATGTACAGTAAGCAGTAAACAATAAGCAGTAAACAGGATAATAAATAGTAGTAGAAATCCACAGTTTCTAGCACATAATCTGCAACAAGGAACAGCCACTCATGCAAGTAGAACAAAAAAGGTAACCTCTGGGTAGTTCTCACAGTCTAACCCCTATGGTTCAATCTACAAGTACAAGAAACCCTCTGGGAAGAACACACAGTCTCACCCCTCTAGTTCTACTAAATAAATAGACTCTCTGAGGAAGCACTCACCATCAATTACCCCTATAGACTCGTATCGTACTAAAGGCTCTGTGGGGAAGCACTCAACGTCAATTCCCCCTGTGGCCCTCATCGAGGATCTACAAACTCTCTGAGGAACCACTCAACGTCAATTCCCTCAGTGGTCTCACATCATAAATTAAAGACACTCTGGATAAGCCCTTACATCCATTCTCCCTATGGTCAACTACACCAGGTTCTCTCAGCCCTGTGTAAAAAAACTTTCATAATGTGTGTATCGGCCCATGTAAACCTCAAGAACTACTTGGCTATAATTCTAAGGCACAATAGCATAATAGTACAACAGTTCCACTATCCTACAACTAGGCATGGAAACTGGAAAATGCCAAACAAGAAAAACAAGCATGGAAAACATCCAGAGTACAACAGAAATTACCCTATTCAAAAGAAATTACCTCAACTCAAGCAATCAAGCAAAGAAGGCAACAAAAAGGGAAAAACAAGAAACACACAATACCCTATTCAAAGGTATTGGTGGAATTTGCACAAAATATTCACATACTTACTAAAGAAAGGCACAAACCACCTATCTCGATGCTAGTATAATGATATATGTGAACCTCAATGATTGAATCTCCATAGAACGTTGAGGATCTAAGAAAACATCAAAATCGCTCAACCAACGATATCATGAGAAAGGGGTGGAATTGGAAAACCAAGCTCTAGGAGAAGGAATAACTCATCACTGCGGTTCCAACTCAATCGACGGCAGCTGAAATAGAGATCAGATGGATGCTCGAGAATCCAGAGAAGAATCGCGGTCGTGCGGGTCGCTCTCAGACGAAAAACCTAAAGAAGGGGTGTGTTCTGTCTGTCAAGTGCGACCTCGGTCCGTTTAATAAAAAAAAGAAAGTACACGGTGTATAATTATGGGGTACACGATGTGTACTCTGTTTTTCCGTACTCCACTTTAAGTGGCTGCCACATTTCCTATACACACCTTGTTTGTGGCCCGGATATGGCCAGCATACGGCTTCGAGTAGAAAAGGAGTACACGACGTGTACTCATAAAGTACACAACGTGTACTTCACAATTTTCTAGAAACTCCTCTTTTCTCAAAAACTCCAGAAAAAAGAAAAACATACCTAAAACGAAGATCCGGGTTCTTACAGTATTGTTTCTGGGTCATTCTACTAGAATTTGTAGAATTGTGGAAGCCTAATGGTCTATGCATGTTTGGGGAATGGTTTGGGAGAACCGTATGGTTTGGACCAACAAATTGTGCACCTTTTTTTGAGCCAATAGATAGGGGTTAATAGTTTTTTCAAACCACACAAACAACCCCTCCAACCAATGTATCCTAAAATAGTGATTTTTTTCATAGTTAGTGCATGGTTTGAAAAATTATCCACTATCCTATGGGAAACTATGATACCTAAAATCAAGGGACAATAGTTAGGGTGCAGAGATTGTCTATCTATGTGGACCTAACCCAAAAAACATCTAAATGTGTTATAATTCCTCCAATTATTAATTTAGTAAACTTGAACCTCTCATTTAAACGTAATTGTCACCCCATTCAACACTAACATGATTTCTCTAGTCTTGAAGTCTCCCAATATTCAATATTGTCTCCTCAAAGAACTTTTCTTGTTAGATCAATATTTTTTGCTCTCGTCTGATATCCTCTTAATATTTGCATCTCCTTCAATGTGGTTTCCTTACATCTCACATTCTCTATTCAATATTTGGTGTATCATCTTTTAATTGATTAATCTATTCATTATTTTTTGTATCTGTGTCCTAAGATTTATTTCATTGTCCTTTATGCCTCGTTCATTGCTGGTGACCACATTTCAGGTGCTTTCTATAAAATTATGATTAATGTTAGGTGGATCTATATTAATTTTCCATCATATTGAAACCTATATTTTATTGATTCAACTGAAATTGTCTCTTATTTTATTTTAAAATACAAATTTTAAATTAACTAATTTGGTATTTTAAAAGGAATGGAATTTATAAAAAAACAACAATTTTAATGGATTTATGATGTGGGGTATATTTTTAGAAAATTATGGAATGATATTTTAGTTGATTAGGTCATTTTTTTATAAGCCTTTATAAAAAAGACTTAATGTTAATGATGACATGAAATGTCATTAATTTATTAAAACTTTTATAATAGTTTTTAAGTTAAAAACACGTGTTGAAAACTCAAAAATGGGTAATTGTAATTTTAATTTGTTTGAAATGTATGGATTTTCCATGTTTGATTTATTTATTTTTTGAAGAACATGATTTCTTGGGTAGTTAATGGTATATCAGACAAGGAAATTTGGAAAATTCCTAAATAGTAATTATTTCAAAATGAAATATGATACCAAAATAACTGTAGAATGTCTACAAATGTTGGATTCCCCTATTTGGGTGGATATTTCCCATTATAAGATCCCCTATATGGGTGTATTTTTCTTTTAATACCCAAAAATAGATGAGAACATTATTAGTATGTGTGGGGATCCTATTGGAAAAATAACTCAATTGTGGATGGGAATTAACACAGATATTTTTCTATTATTTCATTACATGGTTTAACATTCCATTTGTTATGGATATATTATATTCTTCAAAAATAGTTTTTTATAACTATCCTATATAGAATTTTTATTTTAAGATATTTTATATATATATACCATCTATTTTAATGGGGAAAACTATTTTAGTTTAACATATGTGAATGATGTTTGATTCCTTGTTTAATTTTGAAAATAATTATAATTCGTTTAGTTGTTATGGAATTGATTATGGAATACCTGCTGAGTCTCAAATGGGAATATTATCTCACACTCAACCTTTTCCTTTAGTAAATTTCATGAATTCTTATTCCATGCCCAGTCAAAGGGAAGGTACCACATAGAGGTGGTGAATGTTATTGATCCTTGGGACCATAGAGTGATAATAGTGATCGGTGGAACTGTATTCCACTTAACACATAAGAATTGTTTTCAAAAATTGTTCTAGTTGATTTTGTTGTTTCCTTTGGAATTTTATATTTATCAGTTGGGGAATTTTTTACCACTTTTTCATGATACTTATTCTTTTAGAGTGTTTTGAATGTTTACATTTATCTTTTATTGTCCACTTTTTTGTTGAAAAATCATTCCCTCTTTGACAGCAAAGACCCTGACCCAATTATCATATAGCTAGTGGTTACTTCATTAAATTGGTATAGATACAAGATTCACATCCCAAAATACTGAATAGTTCAATAGTCCTACTAAACTAGATACATATTTAAAAATAAAAATACATTTCAAACATAAAATTAAAAAAGTATTTTCTTGAAGAAAACCATAATCCCACTTATAATATCCAAAAATATCATTCATAATGATCTTATATAAATCATGTGGAAAAATAAAATATAATAATTCATGAATATCAAATGATCAGTAAGGTTTTATATATAGTTTAATCTATAAAAATTAACAATAACAAATTATGACAAGTTAAAAAACTAATACACATTCCATTAAACATAATCTTTTGTAGAATATAGTAATAATAAATAATGATAAAATTTTTCCATATAAATAATAACATTAGAATGAAAAAAAACAATGTATATTCGACTAGTCGTATTGAAACATGGAATATCAATAACTAATCTCATAATGAGGGAATTTCTAATTTCAGTCATCTGAAATAAACTACTAAATATTCGGGCCAAGAAACTAATATCATCCAGGATTTATTCCAATAATCTAATACAATCAAGGCATCATTCTATGAATCTAATACCATCAATGATGAACCCATGAATCTAATACCATAATGTCTTTGTTCAAATAATAGAATAAATTTGTATAAAAATCATCCAAAACCTAGTCTAGTATGTCTTATGAGACCTAATGATGCATAAATGTGATATAGTGGTCCCCACCCATTACATACTATGTCCAATTCATTCATTACATGAATTAATAGTATAAATGAATAAAAAATCCTTAACAAAATCCCTAACCTTTCATATTGGTAAAACTATTATTGAGGAATATTAATACTTCCACAATCGAACTTATCATAAACCATCCAAATAAATATGATGAATGGTATTATTATAATACATCCTAAAAAATTGATTCAACAATGGTAATTGACATAGATGAAAATTCATTAAAAATATTACTGTAAAATGTCTTGATGAAAATACCTATTTTACATTATAAATATATTTTATAGTCTAAAAATTGTTCACATAATAATGAAATATTATTCATTGAATATATCCTTATAAACATGTAAATTAAAATTTAATGTTTTAATGTGACATGATAGTGGTAAATTATTTTAATGTTCTATAAGTTAAAAAATAAATTATTTTTTACTCTTTATATGAAAGATAATAAACTATATTATTTAGGAAATGATGAAAATATACCTGTTAAATCATTTTGTAAAAATTCAAGAAGGGTTGTAAAATTATTAAAAAGACATTTTGGAATAGAAAAATTATTTCTAAAAACATATTTAGAAAACATGGTCTTGGAATATAAATATACCTCAATATATACATAAACAAAAACAATCCAAAATAATGATGAGATTGTTAACTAAACCATTACCTTATGTTTGATTTCATTCATACATGTCTGAATATCCTGTTTACTAAATATAATGGTATCATAAATATAATACATAACCATTATCATATATATATATATATCATATAAATTATGTTTTACATATTCCCTTTTAATCCACCATTTCAAACATTCTTTTTCAAATTACTATTCAGTGTGATAACTGCTTCATTATTCATATTTGTTTTTTTTTCAAAAGTCGGAGTCCTTGTACATTGGTCATGGTTCAATCATTTCAAAAAACTTAATTATTATATTAGTATCATATATTATATATATATATAGGAAGACATAAAATATAGAAATAGAAAAATGAACAACACCATTCTTGTAGACGGTAGTCGCTACATACACATGAATGTTATTTCCATTGTTCAATGGATGGAACAAAAGAAATATTATTTAGTAATTAATCTTACCATAATAATATTTATTTCCTGAATATTATATATACTCATTATTTACATATTTATAACCATCCATGTAAGGTGATGATGAAAAATGAGTTACACCACTACTTAGAGATAGTAAGTTGTCCATGTACTTGGGCTATGTTTTCTATTTTCATAGGACAGATAAGAAATGGAAAATTGTTTTACATAATCAAAATAAAATGTCATGAAACTAATGAAACCCGAGTTAATATTTTAGTATTGGTACAACATATTAAGAGAAAGTTCAAACATAAATAAACATGAAAAATTTGGTAAAGATGTTTTCCTTTTCATAAACATTTCCCTTTCAATCTCCTCTTTGGTACATAGGGTGGTCTATTAGAGGAAAAATTCATCAAGAACATTGATAATGATTTTTATAACATAATAGATATATATTTATCAAGTTAGAGGGCTCAATGTTGTGTAAATAATTTATGTAAGATGTTCCCCTTTATAATTGTGGTGAGGTGAACATATGGAATTTTCTAAAAGATTAAATTAAAGTAAATAAATTTATCTTTCTAAATGCATCTAGCTAGAAATGGATTAAAAAATAAGATATTATATGGTTTTAATATCACATAAAAATAAATCTATACAAGTTATATGTCTTTTTATTACTTTTCATTTTAATTAACTCATTTGTTCATTATTTTTTACATTAACCATGGTAACAATTGTTATAATTATATAGGGTTAATAATGTTATAATAAGTAGAAAATTACACATAAATGGAAAAATTTTTCACTATTAAACTATATATTATTCATTTGTTTGATTATAAAATTTTAATTATTTTTAAATAATTTAAGAAAATTTTATTCTAATAAATTATCATTAAAGTAAATTTGTCCACCACTCATTGAATTCGAATTCGAATACATCAAAACAAAAGGGGAATTATAAAATAATTCACTAAAACACATAAAATATTTCTTATGAATATATAAATTTTTTATATGAATATACTATAACAAATTTTAAATATTTTAATTTTTTTATGGCATGTATTGTTATTTTTCTTAATAAAAGATTTTTTGCATCAACATTGAGTACTTATTTTAAGAAGAAAATTCATCACTAAAAAATAAAAACAATTAATATTATAGGATAATCCTATTATATTTAAAAATATTATTTACTATTCAAGAATCCATCATGTTATCCCCATATTAAAAATGTATGTTTATTAAAATCTTGAATGTGACATGTTTGATTTTTTTCATTAAAAAAAATTTTATAAGGGTCATAATCTCTTACTATTGGAATAAATGGTCATATATGCCCATAATCATCATATGTAATTTTATTTGAAAAAGGAAAACCAAAAGAAATACAAAAATAAGGAGGCTAAAAGAAGCCCCCCCCCCCCAAGAAGAATCCTACGGGGGTCTGAAGTTGTGTAACCCGAGGGAATCCCCTTTAATAAACTCTATCCCCATGGATTTAATGCTGCTAGACATGCATAGAAACACATCCACCATTACATGGTACACCACTGAGGCAAGGTAGTCTGACACCTTGTTCCCCTCCCTCTAGGAATGTCGTACTTTAATGTTTCCATTGAGAATTGTTTTTCATTTTCTAATAGTATAGCATATCGGCCAAGGTGAAAAACCACACCCTTTCTAGGAATCGTGAACAACCAAGGAGTCCATTTCAACTTCTGAAATGTTTAGGCCCTACTACATGGACAAGGTGAGGCCGGTGAGCTTAGCCATAGCCTCCACTTGGAGAGAGGATCACTGAACTAGCCTGGTTGAGAAATCTATGTAAACAAAGCCATAAACATCCCGCACCACCCCTCCACTGCTAATGTAACCCTATATACAAGAATCATCCATTTTGAGTTTCAATACACCAAAATTGGTTACACCAACTAACCCATTTTCTGGCCCTACTACTAGAAGCCACATTCACCATGGATCAGGATTCAAATTGGTGCAACGAGGGAGCCTCTCTCCAGTACTTCACTGCCCTTTTCTAGTCCTGTAATAGGTTTTTTGCCCAAGAAATTTTCACAAGAGCTGTCATTACCCCACCCTCATGGTTCATCTGGTTCCGTGCCTGACAAATACACCAACACCCCGCATGCAACAACATCAAGTGGGTAACCTTTTCCACCCCACCTCCCTCAGTGCCATGGAACCAGTCCTTCAAAAAAAGGATGAATATCAAAATACGGATCTAGAACCACCGAAAATTCCCCCAGGGTGTTCTAAACCTCAATCACCCATTCGCTGCCGAAGAACAGATGAGTAGAAATCTCCTATCTATGCACACTATATCACATGCACCTGGACGCCAGTTGAATGCCACACCTGAAGATGTTATCATGAGTCGGAAGGTCTTTATTACAATGACTCCATGTGAGAAAGTTATATTTAGTCGGATTTATTTTCACCCAGATAATCTCAAACCATCACCCTTACTATAATGATCCATGAACCAGGCCCCAGAATCCCTTTGATGAGAAGAGGACTTAGGGGGAGGTGGTGAAGACACTTATATCATCATCTGAGTTCTACTCAATGAGATAAAATCATTCCATTTGACTGTTATCTAGAACCTCACTGATGAAAGATGGGAAGAGGCCTTCGTCCCTGAGCATAATATTCGTTGCTGGGCTCCCAAGAAATTCTAGCACACCGCCACCCCATTCCTAGTGCCAGAACGAGATGTCACCACGCCCAACCAACTAGCTGGCAAAGGAGAAAAGGACCTCAACAATCGGCCCAACTGTTGACCAAAGGGTAAGGATACCCCCATTCACTGATCCTCAAAACCACGATGCATGCGTGTCCATGGTAGATCCCCAGAGAGTACATTATTCCAAAACTCTCCATGCAAGCCTTGTAGGCATATAGAATATGGTATCACTGAGTTTGCGCACGCTGATTCCCCCCTTCACCAACAGATTTCACCATTATGATCCAGGAAACCGAGTGTTTCTTTCCTTCTTCGTATGGGTCCCAGATGAAGGAGGTGAGGATCCTATAGATGGATTTGATCACACCCTTAGGGACCTTGCTGGAGGAGAGGTCATGAATGGGGGCATACACCAAGACGCTATTCACTAGGGTGATCCTCCCTCCAAAAGATAAAAAATTATTTTTCTAGTTCAGCACTATCTTTTTAATCCAAGATAGGAGGGTGTCAAAGCCCCGAATACAAAGCCTCCTAGATAATAGAGGTGTGCCAAGGTAGGTCGTACAGAACTCCACACTCTGTATGCCCAAAAACCTACTGACTGACTCTACCCTCTCAACCGAGAACCTGTTGGAGATGAAGAATTATATCTTTCCTTTGTTAATGATCTTCCTACTCCAATGGAAATAACTATCCAGAACCTTACTTAAGCTACATAGGGATCTATTTTTTCTATTTAGGAATAGGATTGTATTTTCAGTGAACATCTGGTGGGAGATTGTTGGATCCTTCAACCGGAAGCAATATGGGAGAGTCCCTCCATTATTGATACTTCTCTGGATGAGTCAGATCAGCACGTCATAAATGGGAATGAACAAAGTAGGCGAGATAGGGTCCCCTTGCCAAAGGCCCTGGGTAGAATTGATGAAACCATAAGATTTACCCATAAACGAAACTGAAAACCACGCAGCACCGAAGAAACAGAAGAGGGTATCTACGTTCAAGTAGTTAAGGCCCTTACCTACCATGACTATGTTAGTAAAGCTCCATTTCACCCAATGATAAGCCTTGTACATATCTAGTTTTATGATCAAGTTTGATGCATTAGTTTTGAAGTCAACTTCTTTAACCATCTATTGCGCCAAGGAAACCACCTCCTAGATAGATCGACCCTTGATGAACTCGTGCGGTTCGGGGGAAATCCATTGATGAAGATTGATGACAAGACTCAATTTGATAAGACTCGCCATAATCTTATAGGGAACATTACACATACTAACCGGGAAATAATGCAAGATCGAGGACAAGTCCTTAGTCTTGGGTAGGAGGACGAGGACGGTGGCACAAGCCACCCTAGGTAAACCGCCCCCATGAAATAAATCCTGAATGGTCGTGATTAAAGACACCTTCACCATAACCCAAGAGCCCATGTATAAAGAAGAATAAAAACCATCCGAGCCTCGGGCACTATCCGGATACAAGTTCTAGAGCACCTCTTTAATCTCCCCCATGTCTGGCATGACCCCCAGGCTGTCATTGATTTGCTCAGACACCAGGTTAGGAATAACTCCGAAGATGTCCTTGGAATTTTATGGATATCTAGTGGTCAAGAAATGGTCATATATGATGTCCCTAAATTCATATGGATTAAAAATAATCTTAAAATAAAATTGGGGAAAGTATTATTTTCATTTATACTCCTTATGATTTTAACCTAAATTTCCTAAATTACCATTTTTAGTTGTAATAAAAATTTCAAATGTTACTATTCCTATTAAAAAAAATATAAGGGACCTATTTTATAAATATGGTCAATATGAATCAAAATAACACAACTAGTTTTCAAAATTAAAAACATATAAACTTTAATGACTAATTTAAAATTAATCCCAAAAAACGTAGTGAATAATCCTAAAAATACCTTGTTGAAAACATAAATGTACTTATACCAAAATATATTATATGAATGATTAAAATGAAATTAGTTATATTAAAACAATGTCAAAACTATCTGATTTAAATTGGGCTAAAATTTAAATCATAAAGGTAGTTTTAAAAGAATGTTTTTGATAGTTTTATAATAATCAGTATTTTTCACTATCCACTAAAAAATAACTATTTTTTATAAAATAAAATAAACACCACAATTAGAAAATTAGCATGTAAGGATTTTAAAATTTAGGATTAAATTATCAAATTTAACTTATAGAAATTTCAAAAAATCCATTCAGGGTTTCCATTATAAGGTGAAAAAACTGCCTTTAGAAAAATATAGATTTTATGTGTAAAATTGGATTTATTCATATATTATGCCAACGGAATCTATTGGATGAATTTAGAAAAACATTATTTCATATATAACATATATATTTAGTTAATAATATTCATTAATTACAATTTAATGGATTTTTTATTTTAATATTTCATTATTCCTATAAGCTGGGTGTTTCATGAATTGTAAGATATTGAAGAGATTAAATTATAAAATATATATACTATAAAATCATGAGGTGTTACATTATACCAACCATCAAGAAATTATATCCTAGAAAATTGAAATTGTACTTTGAGAATAAATTTCCGATACATGAATATTCATTAATGTGAATTTAACATCATAAATATGGTTAACAACCCATACTTTATATAAAAGGTTAAGAAAAACATGAAGATCACAACAAAAATAAGATTCTTGTTTTGATAAAGTTAGTGGGAAGGGAAAAACAAGTCATGGATAGAAAATCCAACTATTATGTTATGTTGGAGTGTAATATAGAAAAAAGTCATTTTAGTGTTAAATAGAATAAATCATAAATTATTGATCGGTTAAAAGACCATTTATTTCTCAAAAAGAAATTTATACAAAAAATGATTTTGTTTCAAAATCCTTTTACTATAGTTGAGGGATTACATTACTATTCAGATAATGACATACTTGATTTATTTCCATTCCGTAAGAATAATCTCACAATTTTTTGTTATTTTAATTATTTAAAATCTATTTCATAAGCTAGGAAATGGATATTCAAGATGAATTATTCATACCAAATCATAAGTTCCTCAAGTCATTCCATCATCCTCTAAATATTTATAAAAAATTGAATAGAAGAGGTTATCCACTATGAAAAATCTTAATTTAACCTAAAACAATAATTGTCATTGTTAAAATTAAATCATTACCTATATAGTTACCTTAGGACTTAATCAAAATAAATTTTCCTAAATTGTAATGTCCAAAAATTTAGAAGGAATGTCACTAAAATTAAATAATAACATAACAAAAAATTTCTCGATATAATGTAGCTCTTTTTTTCATGCACCAAATATATGAATAACATGATCACCTTTATAATATTATGAAAATATACATATTTCATAAACAAAATCCCACGTTTTTGAATATATTAAATAAATCCAAACATCTAATAATTATATACAACATAACATAAACTGTTAAGACAGTAGTCACCTTTTTGGTAACCAATGCAATCCCATAAACATGTATTTATTATTATCTAAACAAAAATCACATATTATGGGTTATGATTCAAATATAAATTTTTCACGATATGATCAAAATACAATATATTGAATTACATGGGTTACTAGTTTTATTCATCACATGGTTCCAAGTCCTTAAATAATAAGAACTACAACACAATCCTTATATATCACATGATTCAAAATACTATATCATTATTTATATAATACTCAAAGAATTACTGAATCCCAATGCATGAATATTAATCATTTACCTTCTTCTATAGTATTTTTATAAACATGAACATGATCCATTAATATCATTTAGGGAATATTCTTTTCATGATTGAGACATTTATTTTTTGTAATATCCCATATCCTTGCAATTGAAGCATTGTAAATTTGAATCCCTTTATCTCATGATAATATGTCCTCATATTATGAGAACATTTGGGAGTGTTGTTCCCATTGAAATATTATAATATGATCATAAAAGATATGATCCTTCTTACTCTTTAAATTTTTTTCATTGGTGAGGTTCCCATTTCTTCTTAAAGATTTCATTTCCAAATGATGACGTACACTTGATTATGTCATATCATTATGTAAAATAATTTATAATCTCAAAAATATTTAAATATTTTACATATAATGAAAAATATCTGTCTATCTATTGTCATATTCATAAAAATGTTTTCTTTGGGAAGTTTTCATATATATATATATATATCATCAAATTATATCATGGGGTTACATCCTATAAGCTATGTTTTACTAAATCTAGTTCATAAGGATTATAATAAACATTCAATGATAAAAAATAAAACTTCCCAGACACATGTAGCTTGGAGATGGTTACTTACATTATTCCATTTTCTGGGATAAAAGACTCAAATCCCAAATGACCTAGTAGTTTTTTACTCTTGGTAAACAAAATATATATTTCAAATTGAAATGAAATTTCAAATTAAAAATAAACAATGTATTTTCTTTGAGAGAACCGTAATTCCCCATTTTTAACCCTATATATCATTTATAATGTCCTTTTTGGAATCATGGTGAAACATAAAACATAATATAGAGGAGAGTTCATATTTCTAGTACGTGTATATATACAGCAGAAGCTCTAATAATGAAGGGAAAAATTATAGAAATATAATTGACTAAATATAATTCTTCTAAACATAATATTTAGTGAAATATGGTAGGAATAAATGATTCCAAAATGATTCCAAAAAAATATCATGAGAATGAAACATAAAAATGGATTTTCTATTAGTTCAATAATTACATTGAATATCAAAAAATAATATCATAATGACGTAATCTGTAATGTTAGACATCTGAAACATACCATAAAGTCTTTCATACATGAATTTATTGTAATAAATGTTTCATCAAATGAGTTTAATTCCATCAATTTCTCACAATAAAAATATTGTATCCTCAATTCTTCATACCTAGAGTCTTATACAATCATGGTTTTGTGCCAAGAATCTAATAAATGTGTAAGGACTCAATCAAAACCAATTATATTTTATATTATGAATCCTACTGATATTTCAAGTTTCTATAGAAGGAACCCCACATAACAGAGTATGTTCAATAAATTAATCACATGAATAAATAAAAAAACAAAATCAACATGACCTAACAAAATCAATTACTATATTTATTGGAATACATATTCATTCAGAATAAAAATACTTCCCATTTGAGTATGATAACAATCCATCCAAAATAATATGTTAAATGGTATTATTAGAGTAAATACTTAACAATATATTCAAAAAAATATGCAGAAAAAGATGAAAATACTATAATGACCTTTTTCAAATACTTCTTGTGAAGAATAGAATTTTTAATTTGAAAATAATTTCATAATTTTAAAAACTATTCCCACTATAAAAAAACCATTTTTCATAAAAATAAACTTGTAAATATGTAATTTAAAACATAGTGTTATAGGGAAAAATAATGGAGGGGAATTCCATTGATTCCATATAAGATCAAAAATACATTCTTTTCAACAATTCGTAAGAAAAGTCATAGAGTACATTGTGTGGAAAATTGTGGAATGATTCCATTTAAAACATTTTATAAAATCTAAAAAAGGGATAAAAATGAATTAAAGTGTTCAATTTTTAATTATAAATTAATTTTAGATATAATTTTATAAAAATTATTTATGGATGATAAATATTTCTACATGGGGAAATAAAGATAAAAATCCAAAATAATAACGGGATTGAGAATTAAACCATTGCCTAAGATCTGATTTCATTTTTATATATCTAAAAATAATGTACAGTAAGAAAACATTCATTATACATATGTTACAAAACAGTTATTATATATATCAAATAATATATGATTTACTTATAATATTTTTTCAACCATTTAAAACAAATATTCATTAAATTACTATTCCTGTTGATGACTTTATTATTTTTCATTTATGTTTTTACTCGAAAGTCTCTATCCTTTACCTTGGAATTGGTCAAATAATTTTGATAACCTTAATAATTATATTAATATCATAAATATTCAATATATATTCATTTATAGTATCTATTAAAATTTCATGAAAAAAATGAACATCACAGTTCATAGAGACGACATTAACAATGTTTCCATATTTTGATGGATGGAAGAAAAGAAATATAAATAATAATTTATATTTATATATTAATATTTAATTCATAAATTTCATATATAATCATTATTTACATCTTTATAAACATTTTTGTAAATTGGTGATGGAAAAAGATTTATAAGGATATCTGGAGACAATAATTGTACTTACACACAAGCAATGTATTTGATGTTCATAGGATGAAGAAGATATGGAAAATGGTTTCCCATAAGCATAATAACATATAAATATATTTATATAAAATTTACCTATTTTTTTGGATGGTTACAACACATGAAGGGGATGTAAGGGAATAAATTAACATTAATGTGTTGGTAATTTCGATCACCTTTTCTAAAAAAATCATTCACTGAATATAATCATTGGCACACAATGGTTGGTATATTTTGAATTTAATGACCTCAAAAACGTGGATAAAGATATTAGAAATAGAAGTGGGTATTTTTTGGATGAGATATATGTATTTCTATGGTGTAAATAATTGAAGGCATATGTGGGCTTTTATAAATGAACTGAGGTGAACTTTTGAAAATTTTCAAAATATTAAAATATAATACATTATTTTATAATTAAAATTGGCAAAAAAATGTAAATTTATTTTAATATAAGATATCATAGGGTTTTAATATCCTAAAAATATAATATTAAAATGTTTATTTGTCATCTTAATCCTTATCATTTATGTTAACCCCATGGTTAATTATTTTTTACCCTTTCCATGGTTACCATTATTTTTGTTATACAGGGTTAATAATGTTAAAATTAATGTAAAAATAACTCAAAATGTTCCATGAATTATTAATTTCCACTATATTAAAATAATATTGACGAATATAATATTTTTTATGTGTTTTATATAATTTAATAACATATTATTTTGATAAATGATCAATAATGTCAATTTATAAAAATTTATTTAATCCGACTTTAAATAAATAAATAAAGATGTATAAATTGAATATAATGATTTACCACAAATATAATATCTATTTTATATCTAAAAATTCATTTTACACATTAAAAATTTCAGATTATATTTATTTTAATATTTTTTCATATAGTTATTTGATATTTTCCATAATAAAATAATTACTCCTGCAGCTATGTATAATAATTTTAAGTTATTTTTTTATTAAAAAAAATAAATTAATATTATGAAGATAGATCCATTGGAATAAAAAAACTGTTTATAGTATAATATACCTTCTATATTTTACCATAATAGAAATTTTTTGTTATTGAAATCATGAATGTGGCATCTTTGATTTTATCTTCAAATAGAACATTATAAGGATAATATTAACACACTAATGGAAAAATGTCTGTAATATATATGAAACATGAATTATAATTGAAATCTATTACACATAATATAAAACCGGGGTATGTGTAAGGGTCATTTTCTAGTCCATATTATTTTATTTTTAACCATAATTAACCAATTTATTTTTTACTATAGTAACAAAAATTACCAATGATACTATTGATTTTTTCTAAAAAAATGACATATATAATAAATTTTGATCTTACAAATAAATATTTTACATATATTTTTAAAATTAAAAATAGATATTTTTCATAAATTTATTCAAAATTGAACCAATAAAACATACTGACTTTTTTTAAAAATATATTTTTAAGAAAAAAATGTACTTATACCCAAAAAAATTATAATAATTATTAAAATGAAATTAATTAAAATTTTAATATATAAATATTACCTTTGTTAAATTTTTATCAAAATAAAATCATAAAGGTACATTGAATATATATAAACTAGTAGTTTTATACTAATCAAAAGTTTTATCTATACACTGGAAAACCATTATTCATCAAAAAAATACCAAAAATCAACAAAGAATAATTATGATATTAAGATTTTAAAAATTAAATTTATTTTTTCGAAACTCTTATATAAGTTCCAAAAAAATTAAAACATGTTCTCTATTAAACGGTGAAAAACAATGTTTATAAAAATATATATTTTAATGTATAGAATTTGATTTATTCTTATCTTATGCATAAAAAATATATTATAAGAATAAAATAATTATTTGATATATAATATATAAATATGAAAATACTAATCATTCCATCTAATTTAATGGCTTTGTAATTAAAATATTTCTTTATTTTTTTATATGGGTGTTGCGTGAGATGAAATATATTGAAAAGATTAAATTTAAAAAGAAACTAACCATAATGTAATGGAATGTTACATTGATCTTGTATGATTCCAGGTCAAAGTCACAATCTCATGGGGATTGGTAACACCCTTCAGGGTCTTCTAGGAGTGACTCAGGTATCTAGATACTAGGTTATTCGATCTATTTAATGAAATAGTGGTACACTAGTTCATCTTAAACATATATCCTTGATATAAGTATTCATTTCTGGACATATTTATCTAAAATTATATGTTATTGGGGATGCGTTTCTAGACATCGAACACCATAATGAAGAATCAGTCACCATTATTTTTTTTATAAAATTCTATTTGAGGTATTTTTTTTAAATCAATCATTTTCACCAAAAATTGATTTGAATTGGTTTGAATCCCAATAATAAACTAATTCATGAGGTAATTGATATTAATTTATATCTTTTATGAGTTCCTAATAAAAATATATTTTATGATGTTTTTAGTGTTGTGCGTTTATGATTTATTGGGTCATGCCTATGTTAAGAAGTATGAATAGTCCCTAGGAGAAAGATACAGATGATCCATTGAAATAAAATACCCTAGTGTACTAGAATCATGTGGATATGGTGGTGAGAAAATTTCTCTATATAGTTCATATAAAAACATTGATCTTCATTCAAAATCTGGTAGTAGAACCAATACATAAAAAATCTAATGATCATGTTCATGAATTTTTTTCCTGGATATACATAATTTAAAATTATATAATGACCTTAATGAGTGTGGGGAATGTCTGTGAGAAACATATATTGTTTTCTAATTCCTATAAATTCCTAATTTTATTATTGAAAAATATTTTATCTTTATCATGCATGGTCCTAGAAGCATATTGTGGGATTCGATGGTGACATAGAAAAAGAATTAGGCTTGTAATTTAGATAATTTCAAATTATTTTCACCAATAAGATCAATCTAAAATCTATGTTATTATTAAAATAAATATATTTTCTCCACACCTTGTAGGATGGAATGAATAAGGCCATGTAAAAAAACCTATTTTCGAAGCCTGTTTATTTTTCTACAATGGTTGTGACTAATGATAGGTTGGTGAAACTAATATATGAAATGGTTCTTCAATATGACATATAATCTTCAGTTTTTTTTATCTAATTCTTGATTCTTATTCAGATGTATAGGATAGGGCATTGATGGATGAGCTTGACTTGTTTGGTATGTCATGAATATATGGTGTTAATTTTGTCTTCATGTGGCAGTTTGAGGAGTTCTTTAAATTTAATTATTGGGTCTCATGAGTCTTTCTGTGGTTCTAAATAGAAAGAATCTTTTATCACTCATGTTGTTCTTGGAAGTGGCCAATTGACCTAATTTCATTGTGGAAAAGATGTATATTTTAGACATATTTTTATCGGGGTTTCAAAGACATATAATTATTTATTTATCTGAGGACATCTATTTAAGTTCATACATTTCATTATTACTATACATTGTGGAATAGGATCACAATCTAAAAATTTTACATTCTTGCATAATATCTTTCTTGATATATTGGGTTCAATATATAGAAAACAATAATAAATAATCATCAGTCAATATAAGGTCTCCATATGAAGCCGATATAGGTCCATCATCTATGAGATGAACCATCTCAGCAGCTTCATCATTAGTGAATACTTCATCTGATAATGGTGCATCTCACTAATTTATATAAACTTGTATTTTAAACCTAAAAATTATTCCTATAGATATTTTTTCTTATGAGATAGATATTTATATGCCCATCGAAATGAAGATAGTGAAGGGTCTCCATTTTCCTTCTTGTTTTTCCATATGGTTAGATATTAATCTTATCTTGAATTTTTTGGTTCTCGATATTAATCCTCCTAAAATCATCTATGGGATGTTGTTTTTGATTAATAAAATGTATTACATTAACTATTACCCTTGAAAAGACTCTTTTACTACACCCTATGGGGTGTTTCGTGTCTTTTAGTGTAAATTGGACTTGAGGCTGAACATGTCAAAGTGGTCTTCTATGATGCAATATGTTCAATTTTGGGATATGTTCATATGATGTGTTATGACATGGTAGTATGTGGATCTAATAATATTAGGCCACATGTGAAGTATTATTCACCCCATAATTATAAATATGCATTTGTGATGTTTTCTCTTAATATTTGGCGTAATTTCATTTTTGGAGAAAGGTTTACCATTTATTATGTCTATAAAACAATTAGTTTTATTTTCCATAAAAAGGATTCGATCCACCTTTAGAGGAATTGGGTGGAGTACCTATAGTATTATAAATTCATCATTTCCAACACCATTGGGAATAAATATTCCATTTTCTATTATTTGAGATGGAAATCTCTAAATGAGGATGTGAACGAACCATTAGAAGAGTGGAATATGATGACTACTTTTTCAGTGATGAATTTAGGGTTCCATGTAGAAGGGATAAAGGTTTTCATCAAAAGCATTTAGTTGTCCTTCACACTTCATTAGAGGATTCTTCAATAAAACATCTTGATGATTAATTCCATAGCATTAGGTATTCTTTTTAGGGTTGGGAGGCAATCTGTCAGTGGATGTCTTCTTCTAGGGGAATCCAATGTTCTCATGATTAGATTGTTGTAGCACTCCCCATAAAATGTTTTAATTATGGAATACCATAATTCTTAGTGGTTATTACACCATGGTAAAATGAAGTTGTATTAATATATATAGATATGATTATGGTTTTAGGTATTATAAAAGACAACACATCCTTTGATTCCAGTTGATATACCTTTCATCAGATCAAAGTCATGCACCAAAGACCTTTATGTTTCATCATACAATTCCTATACTGACATGGAAGAAAGATGTAATTTAAATGGTTTTTGGGTTACAATGTAATTCTGGGATGAAGAATACTATATGGGTTATGATTTCTCAGCTGGCCAAATTGGATCACAATACCCAAATTCAAGATTCAACATATGCTTTGGACTTGTGTCCTCTATATGTGTACGATATTTTAAGACTTCATGAAGTAACATCAAATATCGTATTTTATATAGATTAATATATTAATTTATTATTTAGGAGAGGCCTATAGGATGCGTTAAGATATTAGGTACGTTTGAGCACAATATATCGCACACAAATGGATGGCCTAACAGAACAAGCGATACATATTATTGAGTACATGAATCATCTATGTTGGTTGTCCCATGAAGATTAATTGATTTTATTTGTATCCATGGATCATAATATATGTTTATTTTCCCCAAAATACAGAAGCTAAAAATCCATGGTATAATGTTAATGTGGGGTCGAACCCATAAGGACAAGTTGGAATCTATTGTAACCTAATGATTAAAACATGGTAGAAGGATTCATCATAAGACTCTCAAGGGTTTCGTTATCTTAGGTCAAATAAGAAAATTTTAATTCAATATAATGACAGGGATCATGGTTAATTTTGGGAATTATAAATAAGGTATACCTAAATATTTCATGGGATAATCCTTTTGAAATGGAAATGATGTAGTGAGAAAGTCAATAATTCTTTTTTTAAAACCAGTTAGATCTACCTAATCTTGAATACTCTCTATGGTCAAAAGGTAGTCAGTACCCTAATTGAAGTGTCTTGTCTTCCAAGGAACCAAATATCACTAAATATTTTTCTAATACTTCCCATATCAAACTAAGCCATGATCCTTTTATTTTAATTCCATATATTAGGGATATATAATGGAATATGATTAAAAATAAATATTAACCATATAACTAGCCACATGGTTACCAGAATCTAATTTAAAGATTCAATAGGATTAAAACTCCCATAATCTCAACACTAAATTTCTAGGACTACAATGATATGTTCAAATTTTTATTAGAAAGAAGATAAATTATCACCATTCACGGAAAAATAATTAAAACATTAAAAACAAATAAAAATAAAGTTGCAACTGTTAAAAATAAAAAACATACTTGAATGAATGAAAAAGGAAGGAAATGTAGTAATTGAGGCGGAAATGGAAATTAGAATTGAAATGAAATAAAAAAAATTGAGAAATAGAGCCTATATACAATGTTTTTTAGTAGTAGAAAATGGGAATTCTTAAAACAAATGGAGTAAAATTTTGTTTGGAACAAAAGAGATAAGAAAATTTAAAATAAAGAAGAGTGGTACAACCATCTCCAAAATCCATCATGCGTTGGAATATATTTAGTGTTGCGAAACTCATGATATATTAAGGACTCACATAATGAGTTGTCCATATATTAATCCTATTTTTAAGACATCACGTTGTATAATATAATTCATTTCATGTACTTGGATTCACAATTTTTTTCAAAAATATTTTATCTCCAAAGATTTCTGGGATTGATTTTTCAGATGTATTGAAACATCTAATCTTTCACATCCTGTAAATCATTTACCTCCATTATTGAATTGGAATGAAATTTTTTAAAAAATTTACTTGTTTAGTGGGATGAATTTTTTATTTTTGGGGTCTGTTGGTTGCTGAATTCACATTCTGAAAAGATTTTAGGACATGTAATTTATGAATAGGATAAATTACCTTAACACTTATTTTGATTACTAGGATATTATTTCTAGTAAAAAGAAAAAATTATTGATTTATCAAATAATGATTTAATATATATTATGGAAATTTATCCAATGTATATTAATATATTAATCTTTTAAAATTTTCCCCAACAAGAATGAAAAAAGTCAATTAATAGGGAAAATGAGGGAAATTATTTTTACTAAAAATGTATATTACAACCATGAAAATAATTTTAAGTGTTAGAAGAATAAAATACACCTCCAAAATCACTCCTGTAGTGAAAAAAATCATTAATCATGGTTAAACTCTTTATTTAGAACCTTTCATCCCTTAATTAATATTTTAAACTATCCATTAGGATATATACCCATATTTTAATTGAAAGAAAAACTAATTTTTCCTAATCACACTATATTAAATGAATATGAAATAATGGTAAAACCATAAATAATTGTTCTTAATAACATGCTTTTTTAAACCTCCACTCCACAATGAAAAACATGCCATTAATCATGACTGGTTCAATAATAAGGTTCAAATGACTCTATGTCCTAGTTTGGCTAGGTAGATGACAAAATTAATTATAAAAGATGTTTTAAAACTCTATTATATAAGACATGATCCTCATGAAAAATTAAATGAAAACTATTGACTAGAAAAGAGAATCTCCACTCTCCTAACTTCTCAACGACGATCCATGGATTTTACATAAAACTCTAATGAATGCATCCAATTGTTTATTATTTTAATTTATTTACAAGGAAATATCCAATATCTATCACCTAGCCAAATATGGTTCCTCATAAGATTTAATGGTTTAGTAATGGTGGTTTTCTGACATTCCAAATATAGAACACATATTATTATTATTTTCTTTTTTAAATCAAATAATCATGAATGGTACTTCTAAGAACCCCTAGAACACATCCATTGGATCATGTGAAACAGTCACTGTACATATCCTCAGTAGTAATAATCCATTTTTCATAAGAAATTATTGTCTCCCCCTCACATTGTCAAATAAAAGTTATGAAATAATACAAGAGTCAGGTAAGATGGGATAAAATGGTATTAGTACAAGACTCAATCCTAAAAATTTCATTCATTGAATCTATTTCTTTATTATTGATAATTCTATATGTGGGATTCAAGATAAATGGTTGGAAATTTGTTTCATTAATTGTTTTAACATTTTATTTATTTATTCATGGCCTTGATAATATATTATTTCTTGTTATTATAGATTTATATTTCCCATTTACGTGGAAATATTATCAAAAAATAATCTTACATTACTTATCCACAGTCATATAAAGAATTGAAATACGAAAATTAAGGCAATCACATAGGTCCTAATGACCAGTAATAAGTTGATCGAATGGTATTGAAGGATTCTAGATTCATAATTACATTAAACAAATAATCAATCACGTCAAATTTATGATAAGGAATAAAAAAATATTTCATCATTCTCCAAACATAAATACACTTTATGTTGAATACGTGTAGTGAAATGTTATGTTAATGCATGTTTTTAATGTAAATTGACTACAAGAAAAATGAAAAAATGAAAAACAAATCCTAGTTTAGTGATAATAAATCTCAATAATGACTCCACTACAGTTAAAATGAGATAGTGTACTCAATATTTAAGACGTTGATGTAGAGATATGGAGACAAAAGCATAGAGTGTTATAATATGGAAATTGTAAATTATAATATAGGAATAGAGATCTCCCTCTAATGACGGTCATGCCAAGAGGGAAATTATAGAAATCAATGGAAGAGTAGTAATCAAAATAATGAAATAAATATACATTAACTACATAATCGATTACCACATAATATATGACTAAAATTAAAGTTTTAAGATTGTAGTTGTACTTGGTATTTTGAAATGAAGATCAATGCATATCACATTTTGTGGAGTAGAGTAAAACTGAATAACAAAGAAACTTTGAACAAAAACATAAACAAATAATTGAAAAATCCTAAGAACTCAAAAAAATGAAAAATATGGGTCGACTACCATAATTTTCTAATAGAACATAATCATTAAAACATATTTATATTGATCAAGAATAGGGTTCCATTATATTAGGTATTGTATGCCTCTATATGAATATGATAGATATATCATCAAGATCACATGGGAATTTTTGGGTGTTTACCAACACATGAATGGTCCAACAGAACATATTGGGTTGTATTTATTGAATATATTGATGTTTTGGAGGGGACTCCCCTAGATTATAGAAATTATTCTCTTGGATTCAACACTATATGTCACCAAAACGAGGAAATAACTCATGTGGTATGTCATATAGTAGTCTAAAATACTAATCCATAACCATCGAAGATGCAGTAGAGAAAGAAATATGTATGTTAATTGATAATTATGAATGAGAATGTAATAAAGATAATCAATAAAAATAAAATCCTATCAAATAGATAAGATAAATGAAATAACAAAGAATAGGGAATATAGATGAAAAGATGTCATGGATGACTAAGTATAGTATGGGAAGGGTACACAAGGATAATACTAATGTATGTGGGAATATTTGTCACTTTCTGAATCAAATGAGCCCCCCACATGAATAGATTATATTTATATCTTCCCCTCCATGTATATGATAAATATGGTGGAAGATTTAGGTGGATCTACTTCCATAGAATGTTCTATGATGATAAATGTTCTCTTGGTCATGATTGATGATATGAAGGTGATGTTCCATTCTTGGAATGAATTTATAGATTCTTTACCAGTGAAGGGATCCTCATAGTAATAGTGTTTATTGGGGATATTTCCACATCCATCTCAGTCCACTAAAAAATAATTCATGGGTGCATGGTCTATGAGATCTAGGGGAATGTAGATGTTTTGTGGACTATGTGGTGGAAATGGTAGGAGCTGGGTCTATTAAATAATATTGTGTGTGGGTAGATGTAGTGTCTAGTGGTGGTTTAGATGTGAGAAAATGGGGTGTCTATGTTACGGGGATGCTGAGATAAAGGATAATAAAGTATTTATTATTTTTAATACATTAGATACCATCTCATACTTCTATGGGGAATGGAAGGGGTAGTTTTAGACTGGCTAGGGAGTTGTATAGTTGGGGGTGGTGGAGAGGGGGGGGAAGTGGGGGTGTGATGTATTGGTTCCTCATACGCAGGAGTAGGTGGGGATAGAACATGATCATATGGGGTTACAAAAAAATCCCACTACATACTCTAGGACATAGGACTATCACACCTAACTTCTGTAGATGGCCCATAATATGGAGTAAATGAATATTAACGTACTCTATATTCCCAAAAGATGTTAGAGAATGATAAATGTCAAAATATTTAAGATGATTTCATAATTAAGTGATGAATCTTCCACCATCAAGGTACTAAGATCCCTTCATGCATGGGCCTCATAATTAGTAGAGAAATTTAGATCCATGTTCATGAAAGGTCCATCCATGTTAGAGGTTAAAATTATAACATCAATCATGATGTTTCTCCAAGGATCATCTCCCATGGTCATCCATGTATGCGAAAAGAACTAATGAATAACCTATAGGGCGGAACCCCATTATTATTTTTATTTTTGTTGTGTGTGGTTAAAAAACCAATGGTTCTTTGGAAATTAATTCCCAATACCTCACTATGTACAACATTATTGGTTCTAGACATAAGTTCATATAGACTCAGAAGTAAAAAAGTGAAAATAATAGGTTCCCAGTTCAACTATAAACTCAACCAGTGTATACTCCCATGGCTTGAAATATAGTATATTAGTGACTTATATGATGGAAAACTAAAGTTGGATAAAAAATATTGGAATTTTTCATTTTCTATCACATACCATACCTCAAATAATTACATGCAGGTGTATGAACCGAATGATTTTTAGGTCTTCCTCATGTAGAAGGATCTTCTCAGTAACGAATAGGTAAAGAGTCTGGTTGTTCCTTATGGATAAGGATGTATTAAAAGAACATGATTATAAGATGTGAAAAATTAAGTTAACAGTGCATATGTAGGCTCTTTTTATTACCTTATGCATGTATGTATAAATAATAAGAATCATTAGATGATGTGGGAGTGGAAGAACCTTTCATAGATGATGAAAGTGAAGGATCTTCTTGTGGTAGGGGAGGATCCAAGGTTGTCTGTTTGGATGGAGGAGGGTATTTATTATGGTCTGAAAACATGATGAATTTGTTGTGGTCCATTGCGACAATGGGAATAAGAACAAAAGGAATGTATGATATTTGATTTTATGCTCAAATATTATTGAAGAACTATGTGTAATTGTTGAGGAGGGGTGGGAGATCACATAATTAATGGGGGATGAGGTTCATAGATTTTATAAGGTGGTAGGGTTTTCCTTTGAGCCATATACTGACATATTATAAAGCCAAACTGACATTTCCATATCATGTAAGCATTTGATGATGTGTAAAACTCTAATACTGAGGATTCCAGGCATCGACATATTTACACCATTTATGGTTTATGTGACATTAATTATTGTATTTGTGCATCCTTTTTCCAAAAACCTATGAAATTCAAATAGTATCACTAATACATCCTAACCATTAGAATATACACTCTTACCAATGTATTCTATCATGGGATGCCTCCTAGTTAGATATTCTCTTAAATTGTAGAACTATATAGGCATCATCTCATAGGAAATATAATGATGGAACATAGACTTCATGAAATCGTTCTTGAATTCTTTTTATCAATGAAAATTAACCTTAATGGATGGTTATTCACCTATTTTGATCGCAATTGCCTCATAGTGGGAACAATTTTCATCTTCTAAATGAACAGAAAATATGGATTTCAATTTGATATGGAATTTTTTTCATTTGGAAATTACAAGGTAGAACATTGTCCCTTGGAAAAATGATATGTTGTAAACATCATTGGTCTTGAATTTTCATTATTTTCAGATTAATTAATAATGTATTTTTTAGAATAACTTATAATCTATTTCATCTAATCCATTCAAATTAATCATTAGTTCTGGACATATTTATCTTCCAAGTATTTTTTAATCATTTCAAAAAAATTATGATGCTCTAATACCACCAGTAGGTGACATGGATTTCGAAAACAATTTCAAAATGTTGTTGTATAAATGAGTCTTTTATATGTTCTGTGATATATAAAAAGTGCATCATACAATTTTTTACTCTAACATCCCCAAATATCATTGAGTCTATTTTATAAAATTTGTTTTAACCCATAACTAGACAATTCATGTTTCCTTCTAAACGGTGGGTTTTATGGTGTTATAGTGTTCTATAAAATTCAATTTTTTCAGGTATTCCTTTATTGGATGTATTTGTGAAGTGCATTACACAATAACTAATTATTAAACTAGGAAATCGAAATATAGAATATATTTATTTCTAAATTAAATTCCTGAAGAAATGGATATGAAATGGATGTTGTATTTAGTTTAAACTAACATTAACACATAGTAAAACTAAAAATTATGCAACACATTCCATTAGAATTAGGTGATAGACCCACCATTTCAATTCCCTATAAATCGATGATATTGACATAAAGGATATCCTTTTTTGAAATTTGTTTGCATTATACAGTAGTGATAATTCACTAGAATCGAACATAACACTATATAATTCCCCGTGCATCATGATGGAGCTTGGGTGTAACACCCCGAGCTTCCAAGATACGCTTCTCATTCAATAATGCAATAGCTTGCATTGTATGCAACTTCGAGTTCTAAAACACCACAACTAATTAAACTAGCCGTTGTGAATAGTAATACCTACTTTTTGAAATTTTATAAATTTTATTTATCAAAATGGACTTCATTTTTGGATTCCGAATATCGAAATTAGCCTATGTTGAATTTTTGGTATTTTTATGAGAACTTCTAATTTTTTATGGATAGTGAAAAATAGTTAAAAACAACTTTTTAAATCAAAATAATTTATAGTGAAAAATTATACTATTTAGTGGTTTTAAAGTATAATTAGAATATATTTTTACCATTTTATCTAATGGTGGTCATTAGAATTAATTTAACATTGAAATCGGACATAAACAATTGTCAATCTTTTGATATAAATTGTTTCTTAGAAACACGCCATTTTTTGTAACAGCGGAAATTAATTATAAAATAAATTAATGCAACTTATATGTTCGTAATTTTGTAAAATAGACATTATTTTTGAATTCAGAATATCAATTATAGCTTAGGGTGAAATTTTGGCTTTGTTCTGAAAAACTTCAATTTTTGATGAATAGTGAAACCACTAAGTGGTAGTTAAATAACGGATTTTTCATTTAAATGAAATATTTCCACTTCTGTGATTTTATTTTCAAAAATCCGTCATACATGGTTTTCATAAAGATGTAAAATGTGGTTCAATGAGATTAAAATACATTTTTGGTGAATAGTAACTTTTAAGTTCTTAATCGCGATTAGAGATAATTAGTGTAGTTTAAGGTACAAATAATGTTTTAATAATATGAGATGAGCATGACACTTGTCCTACTCCTGTTGGATGATTCATGGCAAACCAAGACAACCCATGGGTCAACTTGGGGACCCCATGGAGCCACTTTAGTTGGGAAATGACATTAATATATATTTATTTAATGATAAAATTAAATTGACACAAACATGAGTTATTTTACTAAAACAGTTTTTAAGTTGGGTTACACAAGTCCAAATTTTGACTATAAATATTCATTAGAAATATAAAAAGATTTCCTACATCATAGTATTTTTTTTATAATTTTTATACATTATATAAATTAAATTATTTATGACATCATTATGATGCAGCGATGACCTCATTATTTAACGATTTTAATAAAATGAAAAGATAATGTAAAATCCAAGGCTTAAACTTGTCCAAAGACTATTGGATGGGTAGAGTTCGAACCCTTATCACCTTATCCACGAATTATATAAGTGTGCGACCTTTAGAATCCGAAAAGCATTGTAAAATAATGTAACATTTCAATCTTTCCAAAAGAGCCCCTCCTCTCCACTTATAAAAGGCCCCCACCTCTCCCACCACATTTACACTTTCAATCCATTTGGATCAGCCATACTCTGCCCAAATACTCTCCCAACTTCCCCCTCTTACTCCTAGAATCCTCACTTTGGGCAGAACTCTTCTCAAGGAAGCCTTTGGCTCAAATCAAAAAGAGTTACCCGATTTTGAGGTAATGTCTTCTCTAATGTTGTTTGTTTTATTTCCCTTCTCCAAACCCCTAAAATCTTTTTATTCATTACTTTTGTAACAACACCAGTATCCTCAATATACTAGGATGTTGTTATAATAATTATTCGAGATACACTTACACACACCTACATCTAATGGTTAAATAACATACGGTTTCTATGGATGGCGAATTTCTGCCTCACGAAACGATAATTGTTCAACACTCATATAACACCTTCAAAGGTGGCCATTAAGATGTCACTATATTTATATATGATATAAAATATGTTTATGTTTTACTTATGCTTATGTATTTCTCATTTATGGCATAATTTATGATTTCCATTATGGGAAAAACGCGATAATTTCATTTTAGGAAGTGCGGACTACCGCCCGCTCAAAGTGATTTGAATCGTTAATGCCATATGTGGGATGTATAAAGGATGGATTAAATGGTATTATACACTATATTATACTGTAATTATATTATAAATTTATATCATTATGATTTCATTCCATTAAATATGATATAGAAATGAAAGTAGCGTTCATGCGTACGTACGGCTTACCGTCTCCATGAACGGTGCATTTCATTTCTTACCTCTAAATGTTACGTGACATTATGAATGAATGTATATACTGTATATATGATATATATGATATCTACCTCATGAATATAATTCTGGATATAATGTATATTTCACCACATGAACAACTTGTAATTATAAGAAGTTTATTTTTGACTCAAGTACCAAAGATCGACAAAACGACCGTTATTAACTTAAATAATTACATAATGTTCATAACATGGTAATAAGGGATATAAAATGAATAATGAACATGAAAAATTTTCTTAAGTAAATAGGAATTAACTCTATTTTATTATTCAGGAGGTTAAAGAACGGTCGAGTCAGGACAGGACGCAAGGTAAGGGAATTTCTTAACCCAATTTTCATTCTTTGGGTTAATCTCCTACTTTCAAATTATGTCATGATATTATTATGTCCTATATTGTATTTGTACATTATTTATGTGTACTTATAGTGAATACACATTATATATGTACTTTATTTAAAAAATGATCTTTTTAAGGACTTCGTCTCAATCCCCTTTCATTGAGGCATATTTGGTTTTATACAAAACTTTCTTTTATACGGTGTATAAAACTCTTTGACTTTTACGTTTATTCAAAAGGAATCTTTTTTATACGAAGCGATTTGCTAAACGACAAAAGGGAATGTTTTTCTTTTCGTACTTATGCGGCGACAACGACTTCTCCTCCGACATGACCATTATTTGAGTTTCAGCATCCTCTACAAGCCATCAATTTTTTAATGAAAAATAAATACAAAGTTTTAACTTTCTTTTATTTTGGTATTGATAATGGTTTTGAAAGCATTTTTATTATATCAATGTTTTGTATTGATATCTTGTGATTGAAATGTGGAAATGTTATGTTTCCTTTATGCATGTATTATGTGATATGATTATGTTATGGTTTATGATATGTTTAAACCTATTCATATGAGGAATGCATTGGACTTAATAAGTGATAGGTGGAGCCCGCTATAGCTCTTCGATGCATCGGAAGGTCTCATGAGACAAAATAGTTTCTTGGCACGAGGCCTTGACAAAATCTTATTTGTGGTCCTGGCACGAGGCCTTGGCTACGTGGTTATGATAGTCTGGCATTATACATTCCATCATTATGAAAGTGGTTATTGTTATTTCATGTGATTATTCGACCAGTAGAATATCCATGTGAAAAAGTGAATGGCATTATCTCATTTTACTTTTTCCATATTATGTTGATGTTCAAGTTTAAAAGGCTTTTGTTTTAGTTATACATTGCCTTAAATTTTTTATGTTTATTTATGAAAGCTTCCACAATATTGTTATCTTTATTGAGCATCTGAGCTCACCCCTTTCAATG
Source organism: Viscum album (assembly GCA_963277665.1). NCBI lineage: Eukaryota > Viridiplantae > Streptophyta > Magnoliopsida > Santalales > Viscaceae > Viscum > Viscum album. Next base: position 962,696,933 of record OY728127.1, read on the forward strand.
TTTTAATATTTTCCAGGATGTGAAGAAGTATTTTATGAATGACCTGTAGGGATAGTCCGAAGAGGATAGAAGTGTGGAATATGGAGACTTTGTTATTGTAGTTTTTCACTTTATGATGTAATGTAAGACTTACGAATGTATCTAGTGTTTCCAAGGCTACTAAACTAATCGGTCTTTCGAGACTTGATCTTTTGTGATCATGCCAATGTTACGAAGTAATGCACAGACTCTGGGTAGCTGGGGTTGGGGCGTTACAGTTGGTATCAGAGGCAGTTTAGTACTAACCTTGGAAGCTAGATTTAGATAAACTCTGATTAGAGCACGTAGACCTAAGATAAACTTTGAGGATTAGTATAGAAGAACTTCCTAGAATTTTGTTATTGTAGAGATTTTGTTAGTTTTCCGAGCAATACATCCCTGTCTGGGTACGATCAAGTAGAGGCTGCTCTGGCACAGATGTACCTAGGGGTAAAACCCGAAAACACCACTTTGAGCTAGACTCGAACGGGAACTGGTGCACGAAAATGGGCCTTGCTGCACTATTGGTTACGACACTCTCGGGGGATATGCTTTGGATAATTCTCATTTTCTTTATAAACCACTATGAAGGGTTATGAGTATATACTTCCTCAAAGAAAACATTTTTATGGATTATATCCATAAATAGTTCAATTTATGTTAAGTATTTTACAAGTATGGAATTATGTATTTTGATTCATAAACTAATCTAGTTTATGCCATTGTTTAGAAATGGCGCCTAGTGGAAGAAATGGAAATCGTATCAATGCACATACTTCATGTAGGGATTGCCCTCCTGCTCATGATAATTATAGTGGGGCTGGTGATGCAACTGGTGCCGATCAGCTAATCACCATACTGGGACAACTTACTCAGGTTATGAATAATAACCTTACCCGTATGGAGCACCCTGATCCACAGCGTGGAGGATCAATGTTAGATCTATTCATGAGGCAACAACCACCAATGTTCAATGGGAGTACAAACCCCATAGTAGCCGAGCAATGGATAAATTCCCTAGAGAAAATATTTCAGGCTTTGGGGAGTAGTGAAAGGGAAAAAGTTATCATGGCAGTTTACCGCCTCACTGGAGATGCTGATCAATGGTGGTCATTGATTAAAAACATGAAGGAAGATGATGAATTATCAAATATGGAATGGTGGGAGTTCAAAGATCTGTTTTTAGAAAAATACATTCCTCGCGACCATCGAGCAGATATGGAAAGGCAATTTCTGAGTCTGAGGCAGAAAGAGTATGAGAATGTCGCAAAGTATTAGGCTAACTTTACAAGGTTAGCGAGGCATGCTGCCAATTATATACATAACCCAAGGAGTAAGATTGATCGTTTCTTTGATGGGTTAAATCCATTTCTCCGTCCATCTTTAGTATCACAATCCTTCTCATCATACGAAGATACTGTCTCGTGTGCTATCAAGACAGAAAAGGCATTCTCTACATCTTATGACAACAATGTAAAGCAAGAGAAGAAGAGAACGGTGGAACAAGAGACAGATAAAGGGAAAAAAGGAAAGAAGGATTTTCCATTATGTGATAATTGTGGGAAGAATCACCCTGGTACTTGTCTTAAAGGAATGGGAGTTTGTTATAAATGTGGAGAAAAGGTTCACCAGGCTCGGGAAAGAAAGAGGCTATCAAAGTTGAATGCTATAATTGTAGAGAAATGGGTTATTATGAAAATGAATGTCCTAAGCGTCAGGGAAACTTACCTCAGAAAAGGCCAAGGGATCAAGGACAATCTTATGCTGTTACTACAGTTGAAGCAGAATAACTAATGTATTGGTGCTTTTGGACTCATGGATTATATTTTGGTTATTAGAATAATGTGATATATATATATATATAAGGATTGTACTGCAGAACTTGTTGATTTCAGTAACGTTTTAATATGATGAAGGTAATTATATTTTTAGTATGTGACAATAAGAGAAACTTTACTTTGTTTGGGGAATCTGATAAATTGAGTTTGGAATTAAGAGACCTTTTAGAGAAAGTCTGGACAGAGGTATTTTGGATAACTATTAAGGTTGGAATGGATTAAGTTGAACCATGGATAGTATTGTTTAAGGTTAAAGAATTTCTGAAGATTATTTTTGGAATATTATAATACTATAGTTTTAGGAAAAGGACAACCAGCAGGGTGGGGCATAACTCGTCGCGTCGGACAAAGCTGTAGGAATCGAACCCACAACCATAGTGCGACAAGCCTTTATTTCCTACCACTAGCCTACAGGAAGTCCCTGGTTATTACAAAATAGTTTTACTAATCTAAATGGTATGTGTTAACATTTGGAACCTTATACAATTAGGATAAATAGAATATTTTTGAGTTCCGTTACCATTTGGAGTAAAAGTTGGGTTTGTGGTAAAAATTTATTAACGAATGAAAGTATACATAACAAGTATGTATATTCCCTTACGTTCTTAGTAAATCTCCTAAATAAATTCCTCAACATTATAAAATGTAACTTAAAACAAAAATGTTGTCGGTTAACTTTTCCAACTGGGGATTCAATGACCGTTTAACCAATCACAAGTTTGTGATTTTCTTGTGGTTAAACTTTCTCCTAATCCTGTTTTCTATAACTCTCCATCAGACCATGATAGTTTGTTTCTCCTCCATATCCATATTTTCATAGAATCCTAGAATGGGCTATATCGGGTGACCATTGTACTTATCTTGCTTTCTTTTAATGTTATATATTTATTAACCTTATTTCCGATGTGGGTTTTCCTCAAAGGTATTTTCTCTTTTCAACCATTTATTTTCAAAGAAAAATTTCAAATTGAGAGGACGCAATTTACTGAAGGAGGGGAGAATGTAACACCCCGAGCTTCCATGATACGCTTCTCATTCAATAATGCAATAGCTTGCATTGTACGCAGCTTCGAGTTCTAAAACACCACAACTAATTAAACTAGCAATTGTGAATAGTAATACCTACTTTTTGAAATTTTATAAATTTTATTTATCAAAGTGGACTTCATTTTTGGATTCGGAATATCGAAATTAGCCTATGTTGAATTTTTGGTATTTTTATGAGAACTTCTAATTTTTATGAATAGTGAAAAATACTTAAAAACAACTTTTTAAATAAAAATAATTTATAGTGAAAAATTATACTATTTAGTGGTTTTAAAGTAGAATTAGAATATATTTTTACCATTTTATCCAATGGTGGTCATTAGAATTAATTTAACATTGAAATCGGACATAAACAATTGCCAATCTTTTGATATAAATTGTTTCTTAGAAACATGCCATTTTTTGTAACAGCGGGAATTAATTATAAAATTAATTAATGAAACTTATATGTTTGGAATTTTGTAAAATATACATCATTTTTGAATTCGGAATATCAATTATAGCTTAGGGTGAAATTTTGGTTTTGTTCTGAAAAACTTCAATTTTTGATGAATGGTGAAACCACTAAGTGGATGTTAAATAACGGATTTTTCATTTAAATGAAATATTACCACTTCTGTGATTTGATTTTCAAAAATCCTACATACATGGTTGTCTTTAAGAAGTAAAATGTGGTTCAATGAGATTAAAATAAATTTTTGGTGAATAGTAACTTTTAAGTTCTTAATCGCGATTAGAGGTAATTAGTGTAGTTTAAGGTACAAATAATGTTTTAATAATATGAGATGAGCATGACACTTGTCCTACTCCTATTGGATGAGTCATGGCCGACCATGACAACCCATGGGTCAACTTGGGGACCCCATGGAGCCACTTTAGTTGGGAAATGACATTAATATATATTTATTTAATGTTAAAATTAAATTGACACAATCATGAGTTATTTTACTAAAATAGTTTTTAAGTGGGGTTACAAAAGTCAAAATTTTGACTATAAATATTCATTAGAAAGATAAAAAGATATCCTACGTCATAGTATTTTTTTTATAATTTTTAGACATTAAATAAATTAAATTATTTATGACATAATTATGATGTAGCGATGACCTCATTATTTAATGATTTTAATAAAATGAAAAGATAATGTAAAATCCAAAGCTTAAACTTGTCCAAAGACTATTGTATTGGTATATTGCGAACCCTTATCACCTTATCCACGAATTATATAAGTTTGGGACCTTTAGAATCCGAAAAGCATTGTAAAATAATGTAACATTTCAATCTTTCCAAAAGAGCCCCTCCTCTCCACTTATAAAAGGCTCCAACCTCTCCCACCTCATTTACACTTTCAAGCCATTTGGCTCGGCCAAACTCTGCCAAAATACTCTCCCAACTTCCCCCTATTACTCCTAGAAGCCTCACTTTGGGAAGAACTCTTCTCAAGGAAGCCTTTGGCTCAAATCAAAAAGAGTTACCCGATTTTGAGGTAATGTCTTCTCTAATGTTGTTTTTTTTTATTTTTCTTCTCCAACCCCCTAAAATCTTTTTATTGATTACTTTTTTAACAAAACCAGTATCCTAAATATACTAGGATGTTGTTATAAGAAGGATTCGAGCTACAATTACACACACCTACATCTAATGGTTAAAGAACATACGGTTTCTGTGGATGGAGAATTTCTGCCTCACGAAACGATGATTGTTAAACACTCATATAACACCTTCAAAGGTGGCCATTAAGATGTCACTATATTTATATATGATATAAAATATGTTTATTTTTTACTTATGCTTCTGTATTTCTCATTTATGGCATTCTTTATGATTTCCATTATGGGAAAAACGCGATAATTTCATTTTAGGAAGTGCGGACTACCGCCCCCGCAAAGTGATTTGAATCGTTAATGCCATATTTGGGATGTATAAAGGATGGATTAAAGGGTATTATACAATATATTATAATTTAATTATATTATAAATTTATATAATTATGATTTCATTCCATTAAATATGAAATAGAAATGAAAGGAGCGTTCATGTGTACGTACGGCTTACCGTCTCCATGAACGGTGCATTTCATTTCTTACCTCTAAATGTTACGTGACATTATGAATGAATGTATATACTGTATATATGATATATATGATATCTAAATCATGAATATAATTCTGGATATAATTGATATTTCACCACATGAACAACTTGTAATTATAAGAAGTTTATTTTTGACTCAAGTACCAAAGATCGACAAAACGACCGTTATTAACTTAAATAATTAAATAATGTTCATAACAATGTAATAAGGGATATAAAAGGAATAATGAACATGAAAAATTTTCTTAAGTAAATAGGAATTATCTCAATTTTATTATTCAGGAGGTTAAAGAACGGTCGAGTCAGGACAGGACACAAGGTAAGCGAATTTCTTAACCCAATTTTCATTCTTTGGGTTAATCTCCTTCTTTCAAATTATGTGATGATATTAGTATATCCTATATTGTATTTGTACATTATTTATGTGTACTTATAGTGAATACACATTATAGATGTACTTTATTTAAAAAAATGATCTTTTTAAGGACTTCGTCTCAATCCCCTTTCATTGAGGCATATTTGGTTTTATACAAAACTTTCTTTTATATGGTGTATAAACCCCTTTGACTTTTACATTTATTCAAAAGGAATCTTTTTTATACGAAGCAATTTTCTAAACGACAAAAGGTAATTTTTTTCTTTCCATACTTATGCGGCGACAACGACTTCTCCACCGCCGTGACCATTATTTGAGTTTCGACTTCCTCTACAAGCCATCATTTTTTTAATGAAAAATAAATACAAAGTTTTAACTTTCTTTTATTTTGGTATTGAAAATGGTTTTGAAAGCATTTTTATTATATCAATGTGTTGTATTGATATCTTTTGATTGAAATGTGGAAATGTTATGTTTCCTTTATGCATGTTTTATGTGATACGATTATGTTATGGTTTATGATATGTTTAAACCTATTCATATGAAGAATGCATTGGACTTAATAAGTGATGGGTGGAGCCCGCTATAGCTCCTCGATGCATCGGCAGGTCTCATGAGACAAAATAGTGTCTTGGCACGAGGCCTTGACAAAATCTTATTTGTGGTCTTGGCACGAGGCCTTGGCTACGTGGTTATGATAGTCTGGCATTATTCATTCCATCATTATGAAAGTGGTTATTGTTATTTCATGTGATTATTCGACCAGTAGAATATCCATGTGAATAAGTTAATGGAGTTATCTCATTTTACTTTTGCCATATTATGTTTATGTTCAAGTTTAAAAGGCTTTTGTTTTACTTATACATTGCCTTAAATTTTTATGTTTATTTATGAAAGCTTCCGCAATATTGTTATCCTTACTGAGCATCTGAGCTCACCCCTTTCAATGTTTTAATATTTTCCAGGATGTGAAGAAGTTTTTTATGAATGACCTGCAGGGATAGTCCGAAGAGGATAGAAGTGTGGACTATGGAGACTTTGTTATTGTAGTTTTTCACTTTATGAAGTAATGTAAGACTTATGAATGTATCTAGTGTTTCCAAGGCTACTAAACTAATCGGTATTTCGAGACTTGATCTTTTGTGATCATGCCAAGGTTACAAAGTAATGCACCGACTCTGGGTAGCTGGGGTTGGGGCGTTACATTGGGAAAGAATGGCCCACTATGTCTTATATTCTCTATGGTGTGTCTAGGGCCATGATTTCTTCCATCTACCAAAATCTAAAAAATTATGGTTATGCTTTATATTTAGTCACGTTGGATGAAATATCTCCTTGAGACATTAAAAAACAATTATATATTAGTTTATCATCCTAGTAATAGTTTGAAGCATTGACTAAGAACTTAATTGTCTATTGATAGGATAATTATGGGTAAAGGCATCACATGGAAATATAGTTTTCAATATCAGAAAAATATGGTTGTTCTTCTGTATTTATATGGAAAAGTGTTTCATTTGAAAAATATGCCTCAATAATTAGACTTTTATAATCTTTAATACTTGGAATTGGATGTGTACATAAGTAGTCAACAATTATAATTTCATTCCCTTTCATTTCTTTGATGACTATGCCAAATTATTGTAAAAAATGAAACCACCATATTAGTATTGGGATGAAATAATTTTTTCATAACATGTAGTTTTAGTGTTTCAATATCTATATATACCCCCTATTTAGAAATTATGATTTATGAGTGAAACTTTTCAAAACTAGTGTCCACATATTGATACTTGTTTTTTATAGTCTTTCAATTACCTCTTATTTATTTAGGTTCTTAATTTCATAATAGATGGGGTGGAAATGTGTCCAACCAGCTATCCTAAAATAACCTACTCAACAAAACTATCAGTGTCACATATCAATTCAATATCATTAACCTTGTCATGTGAAACTATAATATGAGAGTCCACCAAACTTTTTTTCAGAGTTTTAAATTCCATTCAAAAATATTTAGTGAAATGGAATGTGGTATTATTAGAAAATAGGTGTGCAAATGGGTGTGTTATTTGTGAAAATTCCTAGTTGAATGAATATATCTCCTTGTACAAATATATAAAATTCATTTTTATATTATGTACAATGACTATGACTCCTTGAACTATAAAATAAAATTTATCCACATTAACACGAGTCATATCTTCACAATGCAATAGAAATAACTCAATATTTCATTGGTATATATCTAAAGATCTTCTATATAAGGAAAAAGTATCAATGAAAATATATAGATAATCTACTTAAATATCATGGAAAATGTTTTCCAAGAAACATTTAAAATTCACTAATTTGATTCAATTTCTAAATTGACTTCATTAATATGATAAATTTATAAAAGGACATGTGAATTTGGTTTTTGAAAAAACATATTTTTTGATGGAAGGTTTATTGTATACAGAATATCGAACTAGAAAACAATATAATTCAGTCTTATCTAGTCCCTCTGACATATGATCCATTAAGGGGAGGGAAAATGATATTTTTTGGGTCTCCTTGTTGAGTTTTCTATAATAAAAAAATACTCTCCATATTGTAATTGATCAATTTGAGATTAAATAATTTTAGTTGTTTTTAATAACATTCAGGCTTAATTTCATTCGGATTACTTTAAATAGATGAACTCAATGTCTATCAAATATGGTAAATATTATACAAGTGTATAGAAGCATTAGTAGTTCCTTTAGGAATAAGTTATTAATCAGTGGAGTGAGTCACCTATATAATTGATTTTTATTATTATGAAATTCATCTGAAATTATTATTTTGCTGAAAATTTTGGGGATGATCCCCTTTACATCATCCACACCCATATCAATTAGGATTTATGACTTTTCATGAATTCAATTATTTTTTTTCTTGAACTTGATTCTACTCTGAACTGATCATTACTAGAATTATAGATATAATATCTAAAAATTATCAATTTATTGTCTTTGGTAGGTACTTTGATTCAAAAATCAATGAATTCAAGAATGAGGGTATTAACAGGGGAATGTTATCCCTCGTTAGAGGTTCACATTAATGGTCATATTCCAATTAACTACACCAATATTCATTTATAGATAGGGTCTCTCTTTCATAATCAACAGTTATGTAATAATTTTTCTCATTTGTCATAATGATTGATTGAAAATAATATAAATTCTCACCTTATCTAACAACATTCACTAAATCAAACACTACTTGTTAATTATTGAATATGAAAATAATATATCCTTGATTCAAATCAATAAACTCCTTCCTAGTTTCAAGAAATACTCTCCATATAATCATGGGGAAAACAAATTCATCATCCATATAAAAAATTATGTAATTTTGAGGAAAAAAGAACATACATGCATTGACTAAAACATCCTCATGAATTCCACGAGGGTGCATGACTGATCGGTCATCTGTTTGAAGTGAACCCTATGTATTATTAAAATCATTGATTCCTGACATTAAGAATACACTAATAATCATGAGATTAATACTTGTGATATCGTTTCACAATGGTTCTCCCTATTCAAACATTTCAATAATGCATTCAATTGAGAACATTAAGAGGTATTGAATAATTGGTGGGGGCATCAAATAAATGACTACAGATAATTCTCTATTCAAGTAGATGGCTCCTGGGTCATATATTTTCTTTTTATTGGAGATTAAATACTATAATAATTTTTCATACATTGGTGTCATATTGATGACCTCTATAATGGGGATATTGATTTTTAACTTCGTATAAATATTTTAAAAAAAATTTACCCTAAATTTTTCCCTATCCCATTCTCTCTATAAATGGATGAGGGGGTTTGTGTAGTGGTGGGGCCAAATACACATCTTCTATTCTATGATTTTTAGGTAAAGTAACTTCTTTTATTGGTATTGATTCTATATTTTATTCTTCTCTATCTTAACGTGTTCCATCATCAGAATATTTGGTGATGATTGTGGAACATATTTCAGGTTCATCACTTTTGGATTCCTCATCGATGAATAGATGATGAAAATTCCTCAGTCTTCTACACCTATAAGCCATATATACAGTTTTATCTCATATATGTGTGTCGGTATTCTGGGAAACATACATGGTAAAAGTTCCAATATTGTCCAAGATATTTTTCCAAGTTGGAGATCATGTGTTTTTGGAGATCCCACTAATTATTCCTCTCAGATTCTTATGTGGTCGTCCTTTGATATATTTTCTAAAAAATGTGGTGATCAAGTTCTGATGATTTTATTTGATGAGGTGGGTATTGTTCTGGATTCCACAATTGATCTTTCAAAAAATATTTTTTTGGGGATAAATTTGTTGGGATTAATGAGAGAAAAATATGTGTTAGAAAATATTATTGAGTTCAATGAGATAGATGACTATATTGGTATTAAGTGGTCTTATATTTCGTATGGGATTTTGTCCAATCCAATATTTTTAGAAACCATAATTTATTTTTTGCATCTATTTATTCTATCACCCTTTACAAAAATGCTACATGTATTGTATTTTTTGATGAAATTTTTGATCTAGTTTAATATAATTTACATAATTAATTTCATGAATTTTGAAGTCTTATATTCCTTCTCTAAATTAGTTTTATTATTATGGGACCCCAAAAATTTTATAGGTCAGGATTTCAAAAATAGGTACAATAGGTGGTAGCGGTGTACAATGTAGCTAAAATATGTAGATCCTATTTATGAGATACTCATCATAGTATACAAGGAAGGTAATCTATACAACATAATTAATTTGACATTGAGGTTGTTATCAATCACTCTTCCATGAAATTTTGATAAATTTCATCTAAACTTTCATTGAACACTTCTTTAATTTTTATCATTATTCCACAGTCTGGCTAGAGTCCACTATAGTACAGGAAACTGGATTCAGTACTTGGTACAATGTTTTTACCTTTAGATAGAATTCATGTATATAATGTGGAATCTTATTATTGAGTTCTGTGAAGTGATATTAGAATTATGAAGCAAATTATCCATCCACCTGGGTGAATTTCTAGATATCATTTTTTTCTTAAATGTTTATTATGGGATGGAGATATTTGTCTAAAACTTTAATAGCTAAATCATCCCAAGTTGTAATGGAATTAGGGGATTTCATTTTGAGGAAACCGTTAGCTTGGTCATGCATGGATAAAGGGAATTAACAAAGTTATATATTATTCTATGTCCCACATTGACATTGGAAGGTGTTACAAAGATTGATGAAACATAAAAAATGAACATGTGTATCTTCACTAAGGAATACACTGATGAAACATAAAAAATGAACATGTGTGTCTTCACTAAGAAATACACTGAGTGGACCATGTTCATGGATCCTGAGAATGATCCCATTTTTAATTTTGAATATATATTCCTGAATAGGAAGACATACAATGTTTAACACTACATCCCTAATGGATAGTATGAAATAATCCATTATTGTGTGAACCTACATCAATGGTCTCTCTACCTATTAATCGGGATTTACATATAGAACGTTTTTATTTTTATGATGCTATAGGTTGTTTTGTTTATCCAAAATTAATGAAATCTTGTAGACTAGTATTATTAATAATTTTTATTGAGGTAAATCAATTCATGAGTGTCCAGACTCTGGGAATGAGACAAAAGACATCGGGGTTTCCATTAGAAGAATGAATTAGATATTAGTTTTAGTCCAAGTGTGAAAATTGTTAAAATAAAGGAGAGAGAGTAAAAAAAAGTATTAGGTATTCCCGGTAATTCAACAAAGGTCACTGTATATAATAAATAACTAGTAATAGAAAACAATAGAAAAATGATCATCTCATGAAACATCATTGATTCCACAATATCGTGGACCAGATTATATATTTATTTTTTCCGATATTACAATATCTACAATTTCATAGCACATCAGTAGTATGGGGTTGATCTAATAAGGAACATATGGAGAAGCTAGTAACCTATTGATTGGATTCTAGTATACATATTCATCATGTAATGGTAAGGTTTTTTATCAATGGATTATTTATTTTCATTTTAAAGAAAGAAAATTAGAGGGGTTAGGTCAATTCTACAGCTTATGGAAAATGTGTCAGTAAATCAATGTTCTAACAATCCTATGGATTATGATGTGAGGTAATGTGAATGTCAAAAGTTTTGTTTGGTTAATGAAATTTTATCCACACATGATTTATACTACTCAAGGTTATAGAGGGAGTAAAATAACTAGTTGAATAAATCTTGTATTCAAAAGAAAAAATTGTCATAGAATATTGGTCATCAACTGGTCAGCGAAAACATGTTCAAGGTCTTTATATTGAAATACACCATAAAAGGGCTATGAATAAAAATATGAATAATGGGAAATATGGACCATATTATTGGAAATATGGATACCCATTTTCCCATTTAAGCATTTATTAGATTCAAAACACACATACCCTCGACCCCTAACCCTAAAGTAATATCCACACATCACTACCATTGAATTAGATAAAAGAGAAATTAGAAACATGATAGATAAAATAATTATCATTTTCAAATAAAACAAATATAGTCTTACAATAGATAATAATAAATCAAACACATATGTGATTCAATGAATGATAATTGAAACACAATAATCAATGATGAAAGCCGCAACCTGAATTGAAAATAATTAATATTAGAAACACGCAATCCATACACCATGGAATGTTTTCTAAAGAAATATAATGTAAAAGAAAAAAATAAATTGGTGTAAAATAGATTCTCTTAAAAGAATATAATAAATATTTAATGAAATAAGGGACGTTGCTTGTATTTAAAATCCATTAAACACTGTAATATGTATTGTCTAGTGAAACTCATGACATGTTAAGGTTTCATAGTGTGAGTTCTACATAAATAAATTCTTCATCAAAGACTTCAAGAATTATTATATAATTATAATTATTTACTTAGATCCACAATAAAGTATTGTTATCTTGTATCTACCAATATTTCATGGCTTATATCTTCATTTTTTTTGAACATCAAATCTTTAAAATCATTTAAATCATTCATGTTGTGTAATAAATGTTAATGGATTGTTAAATAATAGCACTATTTTAATGTCATTTAATTTCACATTAAGGGGTCACGTACTAAAGAAATTCACTTCATGAAAATGTTTCATGAAATTTAATTTCTAAATATTAAAAATTAACAGCATCTCCTCTATTGAGGATTGAGATTCTCTTTCCTACAAAAAAAATTCCAAGTGAATTATTATATAAAACATGAATAGATCATTAATTATTGGGATATATATATATATATAAATTTATATATTCTGATTAATAGTATAATTCATGAAAATGGTTGAGATTGGGATGTGAATTTAGGATAGGTTATGTTTTATTTTTACAATACTTACAACATCATAATTTTATGGATCCATTTTAGGACTTGAATAGTTGGCATTGAAAATCTATGTCATAATGGTAATAGAATTTTGTATGATAATTGATTAGGTAGAGTTTTTTCCAAGACACGATGATGAATATTTAGTGGATTCATAGGATAATTTTGACGGTACAATTTTAGTACATATCATATGCAAACAATCATATCATGCCATTTTTAGTTTTCAGAGGGTGACCTTGGCTTTTGGGTTGTTTGACCCGATTGTTTCTTAGATGGATTGGGAATCATGGGTTATTCCATCCTGATTTATGGTAAATTTTTAGTTCATTCGGTAGGTAGAGAATATTTCTTACCATATAGCACTTCCACTATAGTTGACTTCGATATATAATGTAATCTATTAATCATAGTTATGGATGTATCTTTATGTCAAATCAAATGTCTTGAAATAGGTTGATATTGATGATGAGAAGGATTTATCTTTGACTCATAATCAAGAAAAGATTGTGGATTCTAAGATAATGGAACATCATTGGAGGACTATACCTTTGGTCAGTTTTCTATTACTACATGTTTTCAATTGGAATGAAACATGGGATCAAGAAGTATTGATGAGAGAGTAGTGGACTCATCTCATATATATATAATTTTCATGATTATATTGTCATGGAATGAAAGTTTTCATGGTGATGCAGTTGTAAAATCATATTAACTATATTCAGGAATTCGTGGGCCTTTATTTTTATCTAATTTACATTGGGTATTTTGTTGGCGGTCATTTTAGTCTAATTTGAAGAATTTTGGATTCCCAACGTGCTATTCAAGGTTGGATCATGGTTAGAAAACCCTAAAGTTTGTACTAGAATGTCATGTGCCATATTATGAGCCAATTTAGTGGGACACAAGGTTTTTCTAAATTTTTCAGAAGACCCCTCAAAAATGTGACCCCTCATAATTTTATTTTTTTCATAGATGTCACATAGTTTTCAAAAAAATACACCTTACTAGGATAAACCGTGCACCCTACTAGTAGAGCTAGATTGCTATGGTGCATGATTTCTCTAACCTTGCATCCATACATAGAAAATCATGTGCATATGTTTTATTTCATAATAAAATTTATTTAAAATTTTAGAACATCGCATTTATGATTCAAAGACTCCCAATTCAACCCTAACATGTTTTACCTATTTATATAGGCTCCCAATATGAGATTTTGGATACTAAACCTTCAGAGTGGATTGATGAGTCTTTGATATAATTTAATATCCTCTAGTATGTGGATATCCAATTTTGTACTTTCTTCTATTCCCACATTCCATATTCCTTATACATTGGTGGGTCATCATGTAATTTATGGTTCTTGAATGTAATTATTAGATCAGGATTCAAGTTTAGGATTCATTATCTCCAACATCACATTTATAATTAGAAATCCCTTATTTGGTGTTTCCATTAACCATGTGACAAAATTCAAGTTGTATCATATTACTATTCACTATGATTGAAAAAAATATTTTTGTGGAATCAATTAAAATGTGTCCTTAATTAACTTAAAAAAACATTTTAAATTTTTTTATGTGATTTTAAATGTAATGTAATTTTTGAAAACCCCTAATTTTTATGGATTTGAAATGTGGGAATGAATTTAGGAGACTAATGGATTTATTTGGAAATTGACTTCATCAATTCTTTTTTTACCGAACCATGAGAAAATATATTAATGACAATGATTAATTGAAATTGTACGCATTTTTTAAAACCTCTATTTCTGTTGTGAAGTGATATATAAGCTATGAAAACTAAATATTGGAAATTTTATTTTGAATTTTTCATAAATGTATGAGTATACCATGTTTTATTGATTGATTTTTTATGCACATGTCAGTCAGGGTAATTTGTAATAATTTGGAAAATGATTCTAGGACCAAGCCACCCTAGGTATTTATTGATAATGATAAATTATATTAAAATTACTATTGGCATACTACCCCTTATTGGTTCCCCTATTGGGGTGTATATTTTCCATGATGTTATTCTCTATTGTACTGTATTTGTATGTGTGCACGTGACTATACTGGAGATCATTATTGACATGTTTGAGGATCTTATAAAATGAAACACTAAATTACTATTGGGGATTCATAGAGGGTTCCCCTATATTATTTCCTGACATGATAATAAATTCCATTTATTATTGCACTATTTAGTCTTGCCAACTATATTATATAAGTGTTTTATAAATATTGTTTAATTAAGAACATTTTAATATAGATTATATCTTTTTTGGTGTGAAAATTTTTATGGATTAAAATATGTGAATGATGTACCATCGAATCATAAATTGTGAAATGAAGTATAATTTTTTTTATTGTGATGGAATTGATTATGGAATACTTGGTGAGAGAGAGCTAGGTTTTTTAACTCAATCCATACAATTTAATTCTTGAATAAATAAAATTTATTATATCAGTTCCAAGAATATGGAATGCACCATAGGGAGTTGGTGGATTTTAAAAATCCTTAGGGTAATGGAGTGATAATAGTGACAAGTGGATCGTTTTTCCACATATTACAAAGGATCAGTTTTTAGACAATGGTCTTGAAGTCATTTATGATTTCTTTTTGAGGATTATCTATCTGTTTGGGTGTTGTTTTATATGTTTGTTTATAGTAATTATTTATTTTGTAGTGTTGAGTGTAACACCCCAAGCTTATACGGTACGCTTCTCTTTGAATAATGTGATAGCGTGTGTTGTACGCAACACCGAGTTCTAACACACCATAACCAATCAAACTAGCCGTTATGAATATTAATACTTACCTTTTGGAATTATATATATTTTATATTTCAAAATGGACTTCATTTTTGGATTTGTAATATCGAATTTAGCCTAAGTTGAAATTTTGGTACTTTTCGGATAACTTTAATATTTTGATGAATAGTGAAAATTACTAAATTTTAATTAAAAACATCTTCTTTAATCAAAATAATTAATAGTGATAAATTATGAATTTTAGTGGTTTTAATGTATATTTAGAATATATTTTTACCATTCAATATAATTGTGGTCATTGGATATAATTTTACAATTAAACCGGACATAAACAAGTGTCAATCTTTTGATAGTTATTATCTCTTAAAAACACGCTTTTTGTTTTAACAACAGGAATTAATTTTAAATTAATTTCTGCCACTTCTGTGTTTTGAATTTGGAAAAATGGATTCCATATTTGGAATCAGGATGTTCGAATTGTGTAAATAGGAAACTTTTATTTTTAGACATTTTGAATAATTACTTCGGTAAATATTTTACATACCATGGTTAAGGGTAAATATGATAAATAAGGGTTAAAAAATAACATTATAATAATACTAAATTACCCTAAAACGTGTCCTAGCCTTATTGGTTGATACATGTTCGACCATAGGCATCTTTGGGTCGATTTTAGGACCCCATGGTGGCACTTGTTGGTGATAGGGACACTTTATTTTAATTACGTTAAAATGAATACAAAAATGACAAAAGCATATATCTTTTGACAAAACAATTTTTAACATAGGGTTATATATGTTGGATTGTAGACAATAAATATTCATTAGAAATATACAAAAAATTTCTACATAATTATATTTTATTTATAATTTTTAGAGATTACATAATTTAATTTATTTATGACACAATGATGATGCAGTAATTACCATAATAGTGAACATTTAAAATAATGGATATTATAAATACCCAAATAAATATCATTTGAGACTTTTAATGAATTACAATAATTTTCAAGGATAATATGTCATATTAGGATTTATTTAATTAACTTTTTTTAAAGTAATCATTCTGTTATGAGTTTCACAAAAATCAACTATTGAATAGTGTCAAAATTGACATAAAAGTGTTTTTAAAACAAATATTATATTATTAATTGATATTAAATTCCTAAAAATATAAGGTTCGGACAAAAGACTTATATAATGATATTTGTGTCATTAATGGACCACTTAGGGGTCACTTGGATGTATATAGTATGTTTATTAACTATATAATGTAAATATACAGAGTGACATGGTAAATGTCAAACTAATTAACTAAGAGTTAATACTTAAAGATAAAGTTAATATAGTAACCCAAACCTGTCTACATTCTTTTGGTTGAATGGTTTTAGACATATCCACACCTTAATATTTAAATAATAAACTTTAGAGACATTAGAAACCGAATATAAATTTATTATAAATTAATATTTCTAGCTTTTCCAAATGTGTCCCTCAACCCTCTTATAAAAGGGCAGTCCTCCTTCTCATTTCTTAACACCTTAAAAGCCTTTTGGTTCAGACAAACTATGCCCAAATACTCTACCAACATCCTTCAAAATAACCTAGAGGCCTTATTTTGATCAGAAATCCAACCTAAGGATCCCTTTTGATCAAAATCAAAAGGAAGAACACGAAGAAGAGGTAATGATTTCACCACCCTTTTCCAAGTTCCTTTCTTCTTCCACTTCTTCTTTCTTTGTTATTACCATTCTAAAATAATAAATCCAGTATCATATATATAATGTGATGTTATTATAAATATGGTACAACCATATTCAGTATTCTATCCATCCTTTTAATAACATGTCACCATACGTGCGTACATACGGCTTACCCTCTCCACGTCGTGGTGTAATTGTTATTCAATAAATTATTATTTGGATGGGTATAATAATGATGTGTAACTCATGTAACTAATAAATATAACATGTTAATGATTCTGTATATATGATATACCATCCATTTATATATTATTTTAATATCAAAATAATGATATTGTCGCTCGTGCGTACGTACGGACTACCGTCTCCACGAACGCGATGAGATTCATTCTCCATCGTATCCATTCAAGTTTAATTATCATTTGATGATTTAAAAATGATGTTTAATGACTTGATATCACTCTGGATATGAATAATATACAACCTATCCATTACAAACATGGCTTACATAACAAAACATATAAAAGAAAATGAGTAAGTTAACACCCGAAACAACGATAATACTAAGATATTTCTAACAAATCAATGTTAAAAGATCATATATGATATCATATTAATGTATATGATTATTTTATAATTTAATAACAATTATTTCACCATTATAGAGGAGTTTAACCTACCCCAACCAAGGAAAAGTACAAGGTAAGGGTTATTTCACAATCTCTTCATTATCTGAGGTTGTTTATACGTAATAATCTACTGGGATCTCTTTGTCAACCACATCCATGTTTCTTAAAAATGTATTTCAAAACATTTCTACTATATACAAGAATATGGGTTAAAGTCATTTATACCCTTGTCTGACTTTTTATAATAGGTTTATAAAGGAATCTTTCTGTCATTTTCCAAACAAGCTGCTTTTTAACCTTTTCAACAAAATTAAGGTAAGAATGTTTTTTTAACTTATAGGGCGGCTGTGGCTATTTTTCGCCGTTATAAAATCTTTGAAGCTTCCCTTACAAGCTTATAAGAATATTTTCAAAGAAAATGTTTTATTTCATAAATATAAGACTCTTAAATGACTTCAAAATAGAAAGAGATATTTCTCTAAAAAGAGTTTTGATTTTATCTATATCAACATCCTTTGATGGATTTTAGGCTTATTTGAAGTTGATTTATTGTGATACAAAACATCTATATTGTATTGAAGGTTTTGTGATATGTTTGACTGTGGATGTGCTATTTTTATACCGTTCATAGTTTATGGTGAAAGTATTGACATTTCGTATGCTAGTTTTAATACGAATGATTATGTTATGTTTAAACCTTTTCATGTGGGAATGCATTGGACATAATATGTGACGGGTGGAGCCCGCTATAGCTCCTCGATGAATCGGTAGGTCTAATGAGACAAACTAGTGTCTTGGAACAAGGCCTTGGAAAAATATTATTTGTAGTCTTGGCACGAGGCCTTGGCTATGTGGTTATGATAGTCTGGAATTATGCATTCCATCATTATGAAAGTGGTTATTGATATTTCATTTGATTATTAGATTAGTAGAATATCCATGTGAATAAGTAAATGGCATTATTTCATTTTTTTCCATACTATGTTGAAGTTCATGTTTAAAAGGCTTTTGTTTTAGTTATACACTACCTTAAATGTTTATTCTTATTTATGAAAGTTTCCGCTATATTTTTATCCTTACAGGGCATTTGAGCTCAACCCTTTTCTATATTTTATTTTTCCCAGGATGTGAAGAAGTAATTTATGAATGACCTGCTGGGATAGTATGTGGGGATATGTGTGTGGAATATGGAGACTATATTGTTGTAGTTTTCATTTTTATGATGTAATTTAAAACATTATGAATATATCTAGTGTTTCCAAGGCTACTAAACCAATCGGTCATTCGAGATTTTATCTTTCCTGTTATCATGACAATGTTATGTAATAATGCACCGACTCTGTGTAACTAGGGTCGGGGCGTAACAGTTGGTATCAGAGGAAGTTTAGTATAAACCTTGGAAGCTAGATTTAGTAAAACTCTGATTAGAGCACGTAGACCTAAGCTGAACTTTGAGGATTAGTATAGAAGAACTCCCAAGATTTTTGGTATTGTAGAGATTTTGTGAGTTTTATGAGAAATAAATCACTGTATGGATACGAGCAGGTAGAGGCGGATCTGGAACATATGTACCTAGGGGTAAAACCTGAAAACACCGCTTTGAGCTATACTCGAACGGGAACTAGTGCACGACAACAGGCCTTGCTGCACTCTTGGTTACGACACTCCCGGGGGATATGCTTAGGATAACTATCATTTTCTTTACAAATAATTATGAAGGTTTTATGAGTGTATACTTCTTCAAAGAAATAATTCTTATGATTATGGATTATATCCATAAATATTTCAATTTATGTTAAGTGATTTATAAGTATGGGATTATGTATTTTGATTCATAAACTGATCTAGTTTATGCCATTGTTTAGAAATGGCACTTAGTGGAAGAAATGGAAACCGTATCAATGCAAGCACTCCATGTAGGGATTTCCCTCCTCCTCAAGATAATTATAGTGGAGCTGGTGATGCAACTGGTGCCGATCAGCTAATCACCATACTAGGAAAACTCACTCAGGTTATGAATAACAACCTTACCCCTATGGAGCACCCTGATCCGCATCATGGAGGATCAATGTTAGATCGATTCATGAGGCAACAACCACCAATGTTCAATGGGAGTACAAATCCCTTAGTAACTGAGCAATGGATAAATTCCCTAGAAAAATATTTCAGGCTTTGGGAGTAGTGAAAGGGAAAAAGTTATCATGGAAGTTTACTAACTCACTGGAGATGCTAGTCAATGGTGGTCATTGATTCAAAACACGAAGGTAGATGATGAAGTATCAAATATGGAATGGAGGGAGTTCAATGATCTATTTTTATAAAAATACTTTCCTCGCGACCATCGAGCAGATATGGAAATGAGATTTCTAAGTCTGAGACAGAAGGAGGATGAGAATGTCGCAAAGTATGAGGCTAACTTTTCAAGGTTAGAAAGGTATGCTGGAGATTATATACATAACCCAAGAAGTAAGATTGATCATTTCTTTGATGGGTTAAACCATTTCTCCGTCGAGCATTAGTCTCACAATCCTTTTCATCGTACAAAGACATTGTCTCATGTGCTATTAAGACCGAAAAGGAATTATCAAAGTATTATGACTTTAATGCGAAAAAAGATAATAAGAGACATGTTGATCAGTCTGGGAATGGAAATAAGGGGAATAAGGGAAAGGTTAAATATCCATCCTGTGGTAAATTTGGGAAGAAACACCCCGGTACTTGCTTGAAGGGAACATGAGTCTGTTATAAGTGTGGTGAAAAAGGCCACCAAGCTCGTGATTGCAAAGGGAAGAAGGAAGATACCAATGTTCAGTGCTACAATTTCATGGAGATGGGACATTATGAAAATGAATGTCCTAAGAATCAAGAGAACTTACCTCGGAAAAGGCCAAGGGATCAAGGCCAAGCTTATGCTATCACTACTGCTGAGGTGGAAGCTCTGAAAGACATGGTGGCAGGTAATTTAATGGTTTCCTCAAGTTTATCAAATGCATTATTTGATTCTGGATCATCGCATTGTTTAATATCATCCTAGTTTTCTAAGAAAATTATATATTTCCAATTTGATTTAACAAGGGAGTTGTTAGTTAAACCTCGTAAGGGTAGTATCATTGCAACAAAGTTTTGTGAATCAGTCCCCATTAGAGAACATAAATGTTCTTTATCTGCTGATCTCATCATCAAACCTATGATTGAGTTTGATATAATTCTCGATATGGACTGGGTTTCAGACTATGATGCGAAGATTTATTGTAAGAAGAAAGAGGTTATGATTCTTTATGATTATGATAAGGAACACCTTATCTTTAGAGCAGAATCGTCACCACCTAATTCTTTTCTTGATCCACCCCCAGTAGCTCAACTAAATTCAATTATTGGGGAGGAAGATAATGAAATGACTATGGGTGAGGAAAGGAATGATCAAATAGAGGATGTACCTATTGTGAAAGCTTATGTAGATGTATTTCCAGAAGATTTACCTGGACATCCTCCAGAATGAGAAGTTGAGTTTTCCATTGATTTAATTCCAAGATCATGGCCTATATCGAAGACCCCTTATAGAATGGCCAGTGTAGAATTAGTCGAACTAAAGAAACAACTAGAGGAATTGAGTAATAATGGATTTATTCTCCCTAGTGTTTCTCCATGGCGAACCCCTGTTCTTTTTGTTAAAAAGAAAGATGGATCCATGAGGTTATGTATCGTCTACAGGGAGATCAATGCTATAACAATAAATAAAAAGTATCCCCTACCTCGTATTGATGATTTATTTGACCAACTGCATGGAGCTCAATACTTTTCAAAGATTGACCTTCGAAATGGATACCATCAGCTGTGTGTGAAGAAGAAATACATTACGAAGACAACATTTCGAACCAGGTACGGGCATTATGAGTTTACTGTAATGCCTTTTGGATTAACTAATTCACCCTCTGTATTCATGGATCTGATGAATAGAGTTTTCATGGAGTATCTCGATGAATTTGTGGTGGTATTTATTGATGATATCATGGTATACTCCAAAATCTACAAAGATCATGAAAATCACTTGTGCATTATTCTGAAGACTCTGAGAAGACATGAATTATATGGGAAGTTTAGAAAGTGTGAATTCTGGCTTCAGGAGATTTCTTTTCTTGGCCATATTGTCTCTAAAGATGGAATCTCTGTTGATCCTTCTATGACCAAGGCAATCCATGAATGTCCATCACCTATGAGTATAACTAAGGTACGTAGTTTTATTGGTTTAGTAGGTTATTATCAACGTTTCGTCCAGAATTTTTCCCGATTGGCTAACCCATTAAGAAAGCTCACATGTAAAGTGGTTAAATTTGTTTGTAAAAAAGCGTGTGAAGAATGTTTCGAAGAACTGAAGATAAGATTATTCAATGCTCCTATATTGACTCTACCATTGGGGAATGATGGGTTTGTTATTTATAGTGATGCATCGAAGAAAGTACTTGGTTGTGTCCTTATGCAGAATGATAGGGTTATTGCCTATGCATCACGACAGTTGAAAATTCATGAAAAAAACTATCCTACTCATGATCTCAAGTTAGTAGTTGTGATATTTTCTTTGAAGATATGTAGTCACTACCTCTATGGTGAAAAATGTGAGATTTATACTGATCACAAGAGTTTGAAGTGTATTTTCTCACAAAAATAACTCAACATGAGGCAAAGGAGATGGCTTGAATTACTCAAGGATTATGATTGTACGATACACTACCACCCGGGGAAAGCAAACAAGGTGGCAGATGCTTTGAGCAGAAAAGACCTTGGAGTTTTGAACGTGATGCGAATTGAAAGGGATCTAATTTTGATGGATCTAGTGAAGATGGACATGGGAATAACTAGGGAAGGTGAAACATCAATGCTTTTTCAAATGGTTGCCAAAACATCTTTACTAGAAAGGATTAAGAGTTCTCAGACCGATGATGAAGAATTTCAAAATAAGATTAAAGATGTTAATGATGGGATATTGAGAGACTTTGTGTATGAAGATGGAATTTTGAAATTTGGGAAGAGACTTTGTGTTCCCGATATACCTGATCTAAAAAGGAAATTGCTGGATGATGCCCATAGTTCCAATTTCTCTATACACCCTAGGAGCACCAAAATGTATAGAGATTTGAAGGAACATTTTTTGTGGGACAACATGAAGAGGGAGATTGCTGATTTTGTGTCAAGATGTATGGTTTGTCAACAAGTGAAAGCTAGAAGGCAACAGCCTGGAGGAGTTATGCACCCTCTTCCCATACCGGAGTGGAAATGGGACAATATTTCGATGCATTTTGTCATGGGGCTACCAAAGACTCCTAGAAGGAACAATGCAATATGGGTTATTATTGATCGTCTTACCAAGTCAGCACATTTTCTTTCTATAAGAGAAGATCTACCCCTGGAACGTCTAGAAAGACTATATATTAATGAAGTTGTGAGACTTCATGGAGTACCCCTATCGATTGTTTCAGATCATGATCCCCGTTTTACTTCAATATTCTTGAAAATTCATCAAAAATCCCTGGATACTGAACTTCATTTGAGCACTGCTTACCACCATCAGACAGATGGACAATCAGAAAGAACTATTCAAACCTTAGAAGACATGTTGAGATCCTGGTCACGTTACTTTCAGGGTATGTGAGATCAATATTTACCTCTGGTAGAATTTTCCTATAACAATAGCTTCCATTTGAGTATTCAGATGGCACCATATGAAGCGTTATACGGAAAGAGATGTCGCAGACCAACCTATTGGGTTGATGTTGGTGAAAGAAAACTTGTAGGTCTAGAACTAGTGGAGGAACCGATGGAAAAGGAGAAGGTAATCCAAAATCACATCAAAGCAGCTCAAAGTAGGTAGAAGAGCTATGCTGATAATCGAAGGAAGGATTTAGAATTTCAAGTTGGTGATCATGTTTTACTGAAGGTATCTCCATGGAAGGGAGTCATACGTTTTGGTAAGAAAGGTAAATTGTGTCCCAGGTACATCAGACCTTTCGAAATTCTAGAACGAATTGGGGTTGTAGCTTACTGATTGGAAAAGACGCCAAGTCTCTCCAAAGTTCACGATGTGTTCCACGTATCTCTGTTGAGGAAATAAATGCCTGACCCAACGCATATACTCACTTATGAGGAATTAGAACTGGAACTCGATCTGTCTTATTGCGAAGAGCCTGTCAGGATTCTTGATACGAGAGAACAAGTACTGAGAAACCGGACGACGCGTCTGGTAAAAGTTTTGTGGAGAAACCATAAGATGGAAGAGGCAACGTGGGATACCGAGGAACTTATGATGAAGAACCACCCGATTCTTTTCATGCGGTAGTATTCTGGAAATTTCGAGGACGAAATTATTTGATGGAGGGGAAATTGTAACACCCCAAGCTTCTACGGTACGCTTCTCTTTGAATAATGTGATAGCGTGTGTTGTATGTAACACCGAGTTCTAACACACCATAACCAATCAAAATAGCTGTTATGAATATTAATACCTACTTTTTGAAATTATATATACTTTATATTTCAAAATGGACATCATTTTTGGATTCGTAATATCTAATTTAGCCTAAGGGGAAATTTCGGTACTTTTTGGATAACTTTAATATTTTGATGAATAGTGAAAATTACTAAATTTTAATTAAAAACAACTTTTTTAATCAAAATAATTAATAGTGATAAATTATGAATTTGAGTGGTTTTAAAGTATATTTAGAATATATTTTTACCATTTAATATAATGTCGGTCATTGGACATAATTTTACAATTAAACCGGACATAAACAATTGTCAATCTTTTGATAGTTATTATCTCTAAAAAACACGCTTTTTTGTTTTAACAACGGGAATTAATTTTAAATTAATTTCTGCCTCTTCGGTGTTTTGAATTTTGAAAAATGGATTCCATATTTGGAATCAGGATGTTCAAATTGTGTAAATAGGTAACTTTTATTTTTAGACATTTTGAATAATTATTTCGGTAAATATTTTATTTACCATGGTTAAGGGTAAATCCGATAAATAAGGGTTAAATAATAACATTATAATAATACTAAATTACCCTAAAACGCGTTCTAGCCTTATTTGTTGATACATGTTCGACCATAGGCATTTTTTGGTCTATTTTGGGACCCCATGGAGCCACTTGTAGGTTATAGGGACACTTTATTTTAATTAAGTTAAAATGAATACAAAAATGACACAAGCATATATCTTTTAGCAAAAAATTTTTTACATTGGGTTATATATGTTGGATTTTAGACTATAAATATTCATTATAAAGATAAAAAAATTTCCTACATAATTACATTTTATTTATAATTTTTAGAGATTACATAATGTAATTTATATATGACACAATGATGATGCAGTAATTACCATAATAGTGAAAATTTAAAATAATGGATATTATAAATACCCAAATAAATAAAATTTGATACTTTTAATGAATTAAAACAATTTTCTTGGATAATATGACGTAGTAGGATTTATTTAATTAACTTTTTTCGATGTAATCATTCTGTTATTAGTTTCACCAAAATCAACTATTGAATAATGACAACATTGACATAAAAGAGTTTTTAAAAGAAATATTATATTATTAATTGATATTAAATTATTAAAAATCTAAGGTTAGGCCAGGAGACTTATATCATGATATTTGTGTCATTAATGGACCACTTAGGGGTCTCTTGGATGTATATAGTATGTTTATTAACTATATAATATAAAAATACAAAGTGACATGGTAAAGGTCAAACTAATTAACTAAGAGTTAATACTTAAAGATAAGGTTAATATAGTAACCCAAACCTATATAATTTCTATTGGTTGAATGGTTTTAGACCTATCCCCACCATAAAATTTAAATAATCAACTTTGATCCATTAGAAAAAAAATATGAATTTATTATAAATTAATATTTCTAGCTTTTCCAAAGGTGCCCCTCACCCCTCTTATAAAAGGGCACTCCTCATTCTCATTTCTTTACACCTTCAAAGCCTATTGGTTCGGACAAAATCTTCCCAAATACTCTCCCAAGTTCCCTCACTACAACCTAGAGGCCTTAGTTTGGTCAGAAAGCCATCCTATGGAGCCCTTTTGATCAAAATCAAAAGGAAGAACCCAAAGAAGAGGTAATGATTTCACCACCATTTTCCAAGTTCCTTTCTTCTTCCACTTCTTCTTCCTTTCTTATTACCATTCTAAAATAATAAATCCAGTATCATATATATAATGTTATGTTATTTTAAATATGGTACAACCATATTCAGTATTCTATCCGTCCTTTAAATAACATGTCACCATACGTGCGTACGTACGGCTTACCGTCTCCACGTCGTGGTGTAATTGTTATTCAATAAATTATTATTTGGATGGGTATAATAATGATGTGTAACTCATGTAAATAATAAATATAACATTTTAATGATTCTTTATATATGATATACCATCCACTTATATGTTATTTTAATATCAAATGAATGATATTGTCGCTCGGGCGTACGTACGGACTACCGTCTCCACGAACGCGATGAGATTCATTCTCCATCGTATCCATTCAAGTATAATTATAATTTGATGATTTAAAAATGGTTTTTAAGGACTTGATATCACTCTGGATATGAATAATATACAACCTATCCATTACAAACATGGCTTATGTAACAAAACATATAAAAGAAATGAGTAAGTTAACACCCGAAACAACGATAATACCAAGATATTACTAACAAATCAATGTTAAAAGATCATATATGATATCATATTAATGTATATGATTCCTGTATAATTTAATAACAATTATTTCACCATTATAAATGAGGATAACCTACCCCAACCAAGGAAAAGTACAAGGTAAGGGTTATTTCAGAATCTCTTCATTATCCGAGGTTGTTTATACGTAATAATCTATTGGGATCTCTTTGTCATCCAAATCCATGTTTCTTAAAAACGTATTTCAAAATATTTTTACTATTTACAAGAATATGGGTTAAAGTCATGTATACCCTTGTTTTAGTTTTTATAAGAGGTTTATAAAGGAATCTTTTCTTCATTTTCCAAACAAGGTGCTTTTTAACCTTTTCGATAAAATTAAGGTAAGAATGTTTTTTTAACTTATACAGCGGGTGCGGCTATTTTTCGCCATTATAAAATCTTTGAAGCTTCCATTACAAGCTTATAAGAATATTTTCAAAGAAAATGTTTTATTTAATAAATATAAGACTCTTAAATGACTTCAATATAGAAAGATATATTTCTCTAAAAAGAGATTTGATTTCATCTATGTCAACATCCTTTGATGGATTTTACGCTTATTTGAAGTTTATTTATTATGATACAAAACATATATATTGTATTGAAGGTTTTGTGATATTTTTCACTGTGGATGTTCTATTTTTATACCGTTCATAGTTTATGGTGAAATTATTGACATTTCGTATGCTAGTTTTAATACGAATTTTTATGTTATGTTTAAAGCTTTTTATGTGGGAATGCATTGGACTTAATATGTGATGGGTGGATCCCGCTATAGCTCCTCGATGCATCAGTAGGTCTCATGAGACAAACTAGTGTCTTGGCACATGCCCTTGGAAAAATCTTATTTTTAGTTTTGGTACGAGGCCTTGGCTATGTGGTTATGATAGTCTGGCATTATGCATTCCATCATTATGAAAGTGGTTATAGATATTTCATGTGATTATTAGATTAGTAGAATATACATGTGAATAAGTAAATGAATTATTTCATTTTTTCCATACTATGTTGAAGTTCAAGTTAAAAAGGCTTTTTTTAGTTATACACTGCCTTAAATGTTTATTCTTATTTATGAAAGTTTCCGCTATATTTTTATCCTTAGTGGGAATTTGAGCTCACCCCTTTTCTATGTTTTATTTTTCACAGGATGTGAAGAAGTAATTTATGAATGACCTGCAGGGATAGTATGTGGGGATATGTGTGTGGAATATGGAGACTATATTGTTTTAGTTTTCATTTTTATGATGTAATGTAAAACCTTATGAATATATCTAGTGTTTCTAAGGCTACTAAACCAATCGGTCATTCGAGATTTGATCTTTCTTGTTATCATGCCAATGTTATGTAATAATGCACCGACTCTGTGTAACATGGGTTGGGGAGTTACATTGAGCCTACTGATATGTATCTATTATCTTCAACCATTTGTAGAAAGAATCATTCCCCCATTGATCGATTATAAATCTAGGTTCAATTTTACAACTATTGGGGATCATGATTTCCTTTTGGGCTATGCCATGTTTGTCTACCATATTTGGGTTCATGGTTATAAAAGTTGATCCATGAGATAGAGTTTACATTCACCAATTCTGGTGAAATAGTTTTGAAATATCGATCAGGGAATATTTTGTTCAATTTTATTCCTTTCCATTCATGTTTTTGTGTGTTTTCATGTGGTTAAGAAGATCCAAATTTGGAATCTAGTTAGTTTCCCATGGTTTGAACCATTAGGTGTATACCTGGGTACCTAGAAAGTTGTAGACTCTTGTTCATGGTGAAAAAATAGTGTATTGTTCTATTAGTTTGAAGGGGTTTTCATGAGGTTTTATTTCATGGTTCTTTTTTTATAATCTATTATAATGAATCAATATATGTTATGATGTTATTTAGAGTCAATATATTATTTTTTATACAATTTATGATATGGATTCACATTCATGGGTAATTATATATACCATGATGTTCGATTTATTTGGACATTAAACTACATCACGTGAATAGTTTTTTGTCGTTGGTGGATGGTTTTTGACCACTGGGTTTTGATTAAGTTATCACATAGTGGTATATTTTTCTTATTTCATCAATTTAGATGAATTCTAAATGAGGAGGGACAATTACTATGTCATTGATTATATTATTAAAAAAGTTTAATGATTCAAATAGTATTATTATTTGATATGACTGTGATATTTTGGGATTCATTTAGTCATTTTTAAAGTGTTCATTGTATTTAATAGCTCCATTATTTTACAAACATCCATTAAATTTTCACCAATCACCATCCTCTTATGTTCAGTTGGTTTTGAGGAACCAACATCTTGTTTTTTCAGTAGACAAAAAAATTGCGTGATGATTGCATCATGGTGTGTTTATTTTTCACATATAGATGTAATGTTTGTTTTATTTTATTGTAATTTGTATTAATCATAATTTTAATGTTATTTTAGAAATGTTTAAGGGGTATTGTGTTACTGATGGTAGGAAACTATAGTAGTTCTCACCATGAATTATTGGACCAAAGTACGGAATTCCATACATTGAAACCTATGTTTTTTTACTATGTTGGTTTGTACTATCAATGGGGTTTCATTCAATGATTTATCTCAAGGTTGAATTCATAATTTATGATAAGGAACATTCTAATAGTGAATTGTAAGTTTATTCAATGAATATGTTGTGGGGGGGTCATTCACAGAGTGAATGATCTCCTTTACATTGTGAATATGCCAAACCAATTTTGATATTCAATGTTTTTAAATTTCAACCAAATTAAGTGTTTTATGGATTTGAACCCCCTTCTCTATCATTTTAATTTGGCCAAATTTAAGGTAACACTAAGTGATATCTCATCCTTAATACATTGATATAGAATTTATTTCACTTTAATTTTAAGTGAATATTCATGGTATTAATCACAATTATTCTTATATCTCCTCTATTATTTCTCTTTATATCTTCCTCTATAAGTATCATTTTCTATTGTAAATCCTATGGGTATTTATGTGAATATTTAGGGTTATATGTAGAATATTATTTGGTATTTTTATGTATAGGTGTTGATGGGGAAAATATTCATCCTTTTTGTGTTTTCTATAGAAAGAGACATGTGTATGCTGGCTGTAACATTGTTCAAACATGATTCAGTTTTGTGTTTTGGCACCATTCCATTAGTTAAAAATTTCTTTTGTACAGGTTTTCTAAAATATTATATATATAATATTATGTATAAAAAATTGTTATGATAAATTTATAAAGTATCTTCAATTCACCTGACACATGATTCAAATGGTATTTAATGTATTTATTTTATTATCAATGATTGTTTGGGTAAAAATGATTCATAAAAATTTAAAATAATTTGTATCAAATAAACTAACATATATAAATTATTTCAACCCTATCTGTATCATTAAAATAATTTATTTTTTTGGTTTTCTAGAGAGTTTTAACTGTAAATTTGTTTCTTCATTATTATTTTTTTTAAAGAATAAATTTTTTATATTTATTTTTTAGATTAGATTTTTGTAATGCCAAAAACCTAAAATCCTAGATCCAATCACATAAACAGATACTTTTCATACTATCTTTTAAACAATATATAAAATCATAGAACCAATAACCTGGTAATTTCATTTCTTCAAGAAAATATGACATTTTATACATTACAAAGTTATTTTAGTTTTCGAGCATATATGAATTTGGAAAACCCATAATCTAATGAATCCTTTCTTTTTATCAACATTTAGACATTTTTTACTATATAGGAAACTATTGAATCCTTATTAAGTCATCTTTATTGACAAAAACAGTTCCAAATTTCTATCTAATTGGACATAAATTTTTTTAATAGTATTATACCTGACATAGGGAAATATATACAAAATAATAGGAGAGAATGAATTCCATGTAAGGGAGAATAAACAATGGAGGAAATCATGGCATAAAAAAGGAATAAATATTTTTATAGGAATAAATAATTTGAATATTATAAAAAAATGAAACTGTGAGCATAATATATCCTAGAAAATAATGGAAAACATGGAGTATAATAATTAATGATCTCATACTAGTAGAATTAATAATGAATGACATCAAAAATAATATTTTCAATTCATTTTTATAAAACAATATACTGGTCTATATAGAGGTATACTCTATACAACAAGATATTTTGTCTTATAAGACTTGTTTATGCATCTAGAGGATAAATAATTTCATCCCCTCCTATTTCTGTATTACATAAAAATCAATAACCATAAGAGTCAATGATTCGTTTAAAAAAAATCCGGAGAACTTTCAGATAAATAAAAAAATTAATATCTATATAATGGAAAATACTATACGAGTATATATAAGAAGCTAGTGTTGGATGTAAATAATCATTAATAATGTAAATAATTCTCTACATAATAATTAAATGATTATTCAATGTGAATAGAATCTAATTTTTGTTTTATAAAATGATATGATCACAACATATATGTTATTGACTACACAGTTATTTAAATACTTGAACATCATGACCATAATTCATTCAAAAAAATACCATGTATGGTTGCCAAATTAAAAATCCCTATTTTAATAAAGGAAATAAATATGGTTTTTTATAAAAATGAAACCCATCCTAAAATAGTAATTTTATTTTTCTTAAAATTTATGGGGAAATTTTTTTTTTATACCATGAGTTCTGTCCCACAATTGATAAATGTATAATTAATATTAAATCATTAAAATAAACTCATTTTCATAAAATAATTTAGGGAATGATGATGTATATGGATAAAATAATATAACGATCTTTTATAAATCATTTTTAAAAATAATTTCAAATATAAATTTACATTACACATTCAATGATAACAATTAAAGACATTTAATTTTTCAAAAAAATATCTAATATTATATCCATGATAAGACATAACACATTACTTAGAGGAATGAGTTTTTGGAATTAAAAAAATTAATATGAAAGGAAAATAATTATTGATTACTTTCAATATATTGTTGTGAAAACGAACAGTGTTAGAAGAGTTAAGAAACATTAATTTCAGTCAAAATAAATCCATTTCCATAATGTTGTATAAATTACTATATATTAATATAAAATACGGGAAGAGCCCATGAATTGATGAAATATGATCCTAATGAAACGATATAACTCAATGAAATCATACTTGAGTTGTCACATATGAGAATCATACACCTTTTATTAAAATATATTTTAATAATGTGTTTTATATTTTAAAAATGTGTATAAGCAGAATAACACATAATATATTAAAAGGTTATAATTTACCTTTCTTATATTAAATAAGTATAACAGGAGAGATCATAACTCAATGACTTAAAAATGATATACCAATGTTTCTTATAGTTGGGGAAACAACTGGATCAAAAATAAATTTAATGAAAAAAAATATTTTTATTTTTATATCATATTCATAAATATAATATATGAAAATGAAATATCTATGGTTGGTGAATACTATATTAAAAGGAAAACAAGGTTTATAATATAAACATTTGTGATGGAATTACATTTTGACACAAGAAACCCTTGCGGCTTGAGTAGACATTTAATCAAAACCAATTGAACGATATGGCTTGTAATTAAACATTAAAAACATAATGAAATGATATTTGAGATGAAATTTATCCAATAGGTAGGATATATATTTAATAAATGAAATTATCTTCATTACTCCAAATATGGATCAATGAATATAATTTGAGTTGGAAATTGTTACCTTGTTTTCTAGCTTACATAACAATGACCCAAACATAGGTATAATGAACATGAAAATCTAAATAACTCCTAAAAATAATACTAATATAAACATAGAAAACAATTTATAACTATTTTTTGGACACTTATTAGATATATATTATCTGATTATAGTTTGTTTTCAAAATCATGTATTATAGCTTTCAATTTCATGTTTCATATAAAAGTCCCAATGATAGGGTTGATTCTACCCAAGTGGATTAATTTTCATCATTGATTGATAATTAAATAAATAATATTAATTTTTTTTAATGATTAATTATGTCCTATTTTTATTTTCTTAAAGACATAAAAATGACAGTGAAATTGGAAATCATTCTTATATTATATTTCTATTATATGAAATACCATTATAATTTATGATATAATAATTATATAATATTTCACATAAGTTGTTAAATTGACCTTGATTATAATATATTATAATTATTTATGGATAAATATAATGTTTTAGATATTATAATTTGAAAATTTAGAAGATTATATACTTCAAAACAATAATATATTCTTATTAAATCCATTATAGTAGCCATAAATATTCTATGGTGTTGAAATATTAAATTCAATTTTTTATGGAGTTGGCACTCTTTCCAATGGATGATTTGAACTGTCATTTATTAATGAAATAAATCAATGAGTGTATTTGAAAAAATAAAAATTCTAAAAAAAATTTTATTAAAAAATGCATCCTACTTACCTTCATTGAGTGGAGGGGATTAAAAATGAACAACAGAACTTTGTAGAGGAGGTATTCTTCATGTATGCATGATAAATGATATATTATATAAATATTGTTAGGAATGGATTGAATATTTTTTAAAAATTAATATAAATAAATATATGTGTAGTAATATGAATATATTATTTTTATATAAGTATTTTTATTATTTAAGAAGGGTTATTTAAAAAGAAAAGATTATGACAATGTAAAACTCATATTGGAATATATAGTTTTAAAATATTAAACCTCATGGAAATGAAAGCCTTAAGAATAATAAAGGTTACTAAATGCATAGGTACATGAGAGATAATTATATAATAAGACTAATTAAAAATATTAAACAAAAATTGATGTATAGTTTAGTGTCCATGTGGTGGAATTATTAACTCTTTATTTGTTAATATAAGGGTATTTTTGAAAGTATCCAATGAGTTTTCAAAAATATAATTTTTCTTTTAAAAGGTATAGTTTAAAAGAGGTCAAAATTGGGGGGGCATGCTTTTGTGATTCTAGGTCTTCTTATTTTATTTTTCTAAATTTTACTCAAATTTACCATTACTATGGTAATTAATGTTTATCATTTTAAATTTATTTTAATTCTAAAATAAATATAATCCCTTTTACATAATACTCACATTATATTTTATTATTAGGAAATAATTTTATGAAATTATAATTTTATGGGTATGAAAAGCTGATTTTAAAAACAGGACACATTACACATAAATAACATTTTTTGATAGTGTGTTTGTTTGCATAAAATTTATTTCTATGGAATATATATTGAAAAAATAAATTCCATTGTAATAAATTATTTTATTATTTATTGATATTAAATGAATATATAATACTGAATCATACCAAGAAAATACATTATTTAAGGAATTCATTGATTTTTTTTAATAAAATTACATTTTAATTTTGTTCTTCAACTATTGGACATAAACGTTATAATATCATAGAATATATTCAAATTTAATATAATATTACTTCAATACATAATTTATTAAACAAATGGGTGTTTAAAATACTATGATATTTTAATATAATGAAAAATTTATAAAAATTAAATTTGTTTTGAAAAAAAATGTTTTCCTATAAATATTATTATACTTCAAAAAAATATAATAACAATTCACTAAGTATTTTTTCCTATGAGAAACTAAAATAATTTTTTTTAATAAATTTAATTATTTTTTTTTTATCTTTTAACTTTAATATTAAAATAAATAAAATATAATTTTGCTGAAAATAATCTCTTTCAATATTAACTTATATTAATTAAATATATTCCAAAAATAGTATGATTTACTATTTTAAAATATCTGTATAATCATAAAATTGTTATCAATGTTCTCTTATTATGTTGTGGCATGTTTTCTCTTAGGTGTAGCATATAATGCATGTTATCAAACATGAAATCATTTTTAAAATGTGTAGAATTACGATAAATTACATTATACCCCTATATTTAAATTACATGAATATAATTATGATTATACATTAATATTGGAGGTATCTTGGGATTTTAAAAATAAATTCATAAAATATAATGAGGGTTTTTATTTATTATCATATAATACATCATGGTACTTATCTTTATATTGTGAAACATTATGTAATAATATTCCCATTTATGTGCATCTCAACATTGTATATTATAAAGTACATTCCATTATAAAAACTCCCAATTTCTATAATAAATAATTTAACAACCCCTACCCATCTACCCTAAAGCGAGTACCTACATTATTGCATTATAATAGGATACTTAGAATCACATCGTAATGTACTATATAGTTCAGTTGTCTTGATGAACTGGATATGTACATGATTCCCATATTAAATTTTATTAAAAAAATATGAAATAATTTATTTATGATGCTATTATTTCTACTAGAATGTCATTTCATATCATTCATATTACAATTCATATATTTCAAGGAATTTAAATAAAATACGGGTGAGTTCAAATTAAATGTAAGGAATTTGAAAAGAAGAAGATATCATGAGTTAATGAAGATTAATAAATATGGAAAAGTCAATATGGAAATGTAAATGACTGAAAATAGAATCCATTAAATCAATTATGTTAAAATCAACAATATAGAACTATTAATATATATGTGAAGATAAAAAATTGAAAAAACATTCCATTTAATTAATAAACTGACATTTAAATTCATCACAGAGTGATATCAATACAAAAATAACATGTATTATAATAACTGAATTAAAAATGAAGGAAATGCATAATTATTATATGCCCTGATCACATTCATTCTGATACATCTATTGTTAATACCATTCAAAATACAGATTAATTCGAATGGATAGGTTTACACAAGAAACAAATTCATCTATGGGTAGGCAACTAATTTTTATTTTGTGGCCAATGTTGCATTGAGGTCTTATATATAACCAATAATCACCAATATCATCATGTCTAGCACATTATTTATATATCAATTGATCCATATAAATTATGAACAATATTCCTTATCAAAAAAAAATTGTATCAAGTAATGAAAAATATTAGCAACAATTTCCCAAGTAAATCATATTTATTTGAAATTAAAATAACAGATATAGAAATATTATGCAGTTTATATAATAATAATATATATGATAAATAATATTTTTAATTATGGAAAAATTTTCTGCAATGATAAAAAAGTTTAATAATTAAGGGGAAATTTAATGATATAAAAAGTTAGTTATCAATGAGAATGAAAATACATTCCCAGACCAATTTTTTCATAAACCATCCACATAGATAATACAGATAGTATCAATATATAATATCCCAATGTATAATATGTATAATAAATCTGTAATGTATTTAATGAATAAATGCATAAATAACATTTTATTAAAATAATTCTAGAGGAAAAATAACTTTTCAACATTGAAAATTACTTTTCTAGAAATAAATTGTCAAAAATTGTTTTGAAAATAAATCTCCTTGAATATGAACATTAATAAATTTTATGGATTATTTCAAATATTTTGTTTAAATCATGGTGTGAATTATAATGCATTCCATAAATGAAAAAAGAAATATTCATTTCACATTTTCAGTAAAATCGTAAATTGCCTTGTTTTTTAAAGGAAATAAAGAATCATTTAAAAGTATTTTATAAAAAATAAAACATGGGTAAAAATGTATTTAATAAATAATTATTATAATGACAAAAATAATTTAGAATATATGGTTTTTGATGATGAATTATTTTCGACTAAATAGAGAATTTATATGAAATTTTATTAATTAAATTTTCTCAAAAAGTTAATATACCAAAGAGATGAATATAGTATTATTACGTTAGAGAAATTTTTTGTATTTTAATATTTTGGAATATTTCTAGATATGTTTTCATAGCTAGGTGATGACACGACTTGTGATTCTTGGTCACGGTGTGCCCATAATTAATTTTACAAAAATATGAAAGATTTTTTATATTATATGCATGTTGTATATTAAAAAATGACATAACTCCCAAATTGATTCTTGGTTCATAAATCTAAGACCATGGTTCAGTTTGGAAATTGATTTTTACACTTGGTACGGCCAAAAAAAGCACTACATGTGGAATACAAATAAATGTTTTCATGGGAGGGTGAATTTAGTTAAATAAAAAATTAAATTTATATATTAACTTTAATTAACTTAATCAGAATTCATTTATATATGTTTTTTATAAATTTTCCAGGGTTATTCTGTTATTTGAATTGATAGGGTTTCCTTCCACTTATAGTTGGAGAATTAGGATCAGGTGATCAAGAGACTCTATATCGAGGAATATCAAGAATAAGTGAATTTAATGATTCCAATTATTGATTACTTGGCCCATTTTTCTTCAAAAAATACTCCAAAAATAGTTAGGGGTCATAAATTTGTATATTATTCCCATATTCAATTAATATATTGAGCATGATCATATTATATTTTTTTTCTACACTTATTGAGCCTCATCATGTGCCCTCCTAATGGTTTTAAATTGAAAATTCATATTTTCTAACACTAAGAATCCCTATTATTATTCTTTGGACAAAAAAATCTTGGAAAATGATTGATTCACCTTTTTTATTCTGATTATCTTCCGTTAATTCTTCTTTTTATTCACTGATTGACCCACAAGATATAAGTTTGACAGTTCCAGGTTCAACAAAGACTGATTGGACCCCATAATTCACAACAGGATTGTGTGAAAGGAATATATTGGAAAATAATTAATGGTTTCAGATTTTGTTTTGGTGTTTTAATGATCATTTATTGTTCCTAAATCTAGACCACATGTTCTAATGAAGGTATATTCATTCATGGTGAATGGAGAACACCATGGATCTACGTAGAGTTAATTTATGACCTTCATATGGACAAAAATGATGATCAGAGGCTATTTCCTCTTATTTAAGGCAAGAAACAAGTTTGGATCACTTTGGAGGAGGAAGAACTAGAATGTTTAATAATATCTGGTTATTTTGTTAAATTACTTACCAAAATCTATGCAGTTTGGAATAACACTTGTTGTGTGAGCCCATGTATGGAGATTATGGAGTTTCACATGATGTTAGATATGAAAAGCCACGTGGATGGGCCACATTCCTTATATCAATCTCTGGGTAGACGAGAAATATGGTGGATCACATGGGTAGGACCCCATGTAGGAAGATAGGTCAAGGAAAATATTATGTTCAAATGTTAATGGACCCGACCAGGGACTTGGATGGATCCCCTTGTGGAGAGAAATGCAGTGTAACAAAGTACGTGGAGACAAAAAAAGATTACATGGACATTTCGAGAGTCACCGACATGAACCCTATTGGGTTAGACACACTATGTAGTCCCTCTACATGTTTTGTAGGCCTATATGAGTAGTGATGCATGCATAGATTGGTACACGGATCAGAAGTTGAGTGGGACCATATTTTTTATGGTTCCCTTAAAAGTTGTGTACCCCATCATCCATTCCAAGGAACATTCAACCACTCATAGATCATTCATTTAGACTCATGTTTTGGAACATTATTATCATATCTCGAGTTTTATTCTGTGTAGAAAATGATTCTGTCATTCATAGTGTATTTCTAGATACGATGTTGGATGTTACATGGGTGATGATTATTTCGGTGATCCTTGTTGAAAGAATTCATCATTTGGGATCATGAGAGGATTATCAAATAAAACCCTTCAACTAGAATTGAAATGGGTCATGTACCTTTTTATATAGTGGACCTTCCAACTGCACTCATAATTGTTCCTCAGTCTACTATTGAAGATTCAACTTCCTATTGGGTATAACATTGTTCCATTTCCTCATATTTGAGGGGCACCCTATTGTTGTATCAGGTCATGGGTCCTTATCAAATAGTTTTTAAACCTCCAACTATTCCTCTTTTGGATCCTCAATAGACTACTAGAGTGTATCCATCCAAATTGGAATGGTATTGTACCTCTATCAAATATTGAGTGGAAAACACTCATAGAGAATTGGCATGGGTCCTTAACCATCAGAGAGGTATACTCTTCTAGGGACATGGAAAATTTCTTCAACCATTAGAACATAACCTTCTTGTTGCGATATGACATGGGTCATCTATCTATCTTATAATTGGAACCCTCCTATTGTACAAAGGAATTATTCCTCTTTCTAGTTTTTGTTTCCCAATGATTATGCATCATAGTGGAAATGTGTGGATTGACATGGATTTATATTTGGAAATAGATGTGAGATGATGGGAATCGTTCATGGACTTATGGAACTGATACCACTATTTCTCTAGGCTGGATTGTGTGATTATTATACCCTTCTCTCTCGTTTTGGGGTTTTTTTAGCATGTATATATACCTCAGTATCACTATTTATGGAATTTTACTCTCTTTATTCGGGATGAGATTTCTACTATCTCGTCCTATCAAGTCTCTTACATCACACCATTATTTATTTGGAATACTACTTGGTATGAATATATTGGCCCCTACATGTTTTTTACCACACGTATAACATCATAAGAAGACATAAAATAATTAATAAGTGACTATAGAGGATCATTTGGATACCTGGTGTGTTAGACTGCATATGGTGGCTGAAAAAAATACCATGAATGGGGTGATCTCAAAATTTTACTTTTTAGTTTTTCAAGGTGGGATACATTTGTGTGGGGTGTGTACTTTTAAGCTTTACATTTTAGTTTACACTTTCATGATCTATGTATTCTATATCTCTTTTCATGTATTGTTATTATTCTATATGTTTCTTCTATTTATATTATTCCTCTACACATCAGCATTTAGAGGGTCTTGGGTGATGGTACATGTAATTAGTCAATGGAATCTAATATTTCCTTTGAAATTAGATGCTTATCACCCACCCCGGTCCAATAAATGTGGGCATCGATTGTTGTGTCTCAATCGCTATTGGGTTGGGTAAAGATATATTGGTATAAAAGTTTGTTGAATCCTTAGGATGGTGTTTGGAGTAGTCCACTGATGAGGATATTAATGGAATTTAGGGAACCACTATAAATGTGTCTCAAGTATGTCCTTAAATCTAGGGAATTCATTTTTCATTGTGGTAGTAGATTTATACATTCTTTAGGACCTTGAGTTCATGCTTACCAAATCGGTATACTAAGATGTTGGTTAAATTGATGAACTAAAGATGCATAATATTGGATTTTGTGTTGGAATAACATTTTTTATTTACCTGCCCATTGTGTGTATATATATATACCAATATCATTGTGTTTTTCCTTGATTAAATTTTCAGGATGCTACCATGATGACATCCGTCAAGGTAAACATTTTTGGATCATGGTGGTGATCTAGTGAATGATGAAGCCTCATTTTGGGGTCAATATCATGATATTTTTCCTCTAGGAGGACAGGTTGTAGCACCTGCACTTGTTGCGCAACAGATCATAAAAATATGGAAGGATGATGATGCACACAAGAATAGCTCACTCTGTGTGTTCTAGATCCAGAGGCCATTGAGGTTATGTAGTGATCTAGATCCATTTTATGTGTGGGATTGTCTAGAGTATGTGGACCATATTTTCAAAATTATTTTGACACTGATGTATCAGTAGGTTACACTTCCTTTTATCCTACATCATGAAATTGGGCATTAGTGGAGTAATGTTACACAGATTAATGATGATTCGACACTCTCATGGCCCTACATCTAGTAGATACTCCATGATGAGTACTAACCATATTTATTTTTCTCATTTAGTATTCAAGTTCTTCTGGATTTACATTAAGAATGGTTTATGGTGGCTAATTATGCAATCAGGTTCACATATTATAATAAACACTCCCTTAACATGATCTGAGATGGCCAATTATTAGAATGAATAGTTGATATAGGACTCCATTGAGATATATGTGCCAATGTGGTAACCTTGTGCATTCCTAATAATATTGGGATTTTTTAATAGTCACTGGTGATAGATATATTCCTGTTAGAAGGAAGCTAGGAATCTTGAGCTTCCAACAGTCAATATAGAGTTGAGTCATTTATAGTAGCTAGAAGATGCCAGTAAAAATGATATTGGTGTAGGAGATCTTCATAGGATCTGGCTCAATAATGTGGTAATAAAATAAAAATGAAAAATTAGAGGACTATGGAATCCTAGACAATGGTGGTTCTATGCATGTGATGGGTGAGGTCACATTGCGCCTAACTACCTGACCCGACATGTTGAGGAGAGTACGAAGATAATTCACTCGCTGCCACAGAAGAGGTTTCACCCAGATCAAGGATCTCCCAGGTGAGGGAGGGGTGTCCCTAGGTAGTTGGACCTATAAGTGGACCAATTAGAGATGCAAAAAGATCAGTTATGTGTGGTGGATGATAATATGAAATCCTCATCCACCACCACCAAGAGGCATGTGCCAGGCCAAGGGAGTTGGTGGTCTTGGCCATAGATTGCTTCATGATATGGAGGCTAATAACCCTAACACGCATGTGATGATTATATTTTTTATCTATGTCTATAATATTTTTGATTTATTATTATTTTACATAGGGTTTTTTTATTCCTTCATCTCTTTATTCCTAGTGTTATAGAGAAAGCTCCCAATAGTGGCGTTATCCCAACAACATTACCTTGAGGTTTATACGGGGAATTATTCATCTCTATAATTTATCTCAAACAAGTATGATCTATGGATTGTGGAGTTATGTTCTCATAGGAAATTATTTTCATCAAGATATAAACGCATCCTATCACCTTTTGTATGGATTGGTTATCAATGTTTCATGTCTTGATTTATTATCACCGAATATGAGTCAGATGTGTTTTCAGTAACATGTCAAGATTATCCTTTATAAGATATAGAAATATAATTTTGGGATGAGGATATTCTTTTAGAATGAGTATCTATCCCATATTTCATCAGTTTGGGAGGGTATCCATTGGTACAATAGTCTCTTCATACATCTAGATTCCATCTGACATGGAGTATGTTATGCATGTCTTCCTTGAGGAAATTATTAGACTAAATTTTTGTTGGGATATAGATATTTGTACTTACCTATATATAAGGAACACTTATATATCTTATGTGGAATATATTATGTCCCATATTGAGCTTTGGGAGCTGCAGTTATAGTTTGAGGACCACAAAGATAAGGGTTTTATCATGCCAAGTGTGTCCCCAGGGTACCTCTAGTGTTTTTCATGAAAAATGGGGATGGGTGCCTATTGATTTATTTGGTCTATAATTACTTTAACCCCACCAATATAAATCAAAAGTATCCCTTAATGAATATTGAAGTGTGATTTAATAATTTTTTAGGGGTGAGATGGTTCGTGAAGATTGATCTCCAGTCAAGCTACCACTAGTTGATAGTTTGTGAGAATAATATTATGAAGATAGAATTTTGATATCACTATAGACCATATGGGTCCATGGTGATTCCATTTGGTGTAATGAATTTCCGCAACATGTTTATGGTATTAATGGAATGGATCATTTATCCATACATGGATCATTTATTTTTTTTCTCCCTTGTTTACATACACATATACTTTATGTTATATGAGGAGCATGTACAGTACTTGAGGATTTTTGAAGAACGTATTTAAGAGTACCATCTTTATGGTGTTCTCTCAAGGTTATAGTTCCGGATTCAGGATGTTTATGTCCTAGGGAATGTCATTTATGATCAGGGTTTGGTCATTGACCTAATGAATATCGATATAGAACTTCTATATGATCCATCAAATAGAATCATAGTGGTGTAATGTTTTCCTAGAATGGAAGGGTACAAAATGAGTTTTTTGTTTGAATTCACCAATATTTCATCCCATTTGACCACCCAGATGTAGAAAAGGAACATGGTTACCTATATTGAGCAGTTCCATATAGCCTTCAAAGTCTTAAAGCTAAGCGAAATTAGTGCCCCTGTTTTTAGTATACTATAGAATGGAATGAAGCACGTAGTGTATTAAAATGCCACAAGATTTGGGCATAGCATCATGTTCATGATGAAGAAGGAAGTTATCACATATGGGTCAAGTCTTCAATGACCCCATATAAAGAACTACGTGACTCAAAACATAATTCTTTCTATAGTATTATTTTCCCTAGCGAGTGGAGACAATATCATCTCATAGAGTTCTTTTTCATAAAATTACATCATTAGAGTCTCGGGTATGTCTTCACGAAAAGAGACTTGAACCTAAGATAGAGGAATTGGATAGAGTTCATACGATAAAATGACTTCAAGATAGTTTATAATCCATAGAATGGAAACAAGATGGATAATTCCATTAGCTGGAAGAAACAGTCTCATTTGGTATAGTATTTATCTGATCATTTTTCATTCTTGTATATGAACATAGATTAGTAAGATGGTGAAAATTTTCATCAGTCAATGTCATTGTATCCACCTCTCCTTTAATGCATGAGAGAGTCTTTTTTGGGAGAAACTGAATATGATGTCCTTTATGACCAGATATCTTTAGGGGATTGAACTGGTTTATTTTTTTGATTGAGGGATTCATGTCATCTGTTTCCATGGATAGACGGTGGTCCTAGTAACGATGAGAGAGAAGTTGATGATAGATTTTCATAGTTCTACTTTAGTTGTACATCCTGGTTGGGGGAAGATATAATGATTTATGCATTAAATGATTTGGTGGGCCATCATGATTGAAATATTGGATGAGTTTGCTTCATGGGGACTCACATGATTTCAGGTGAAGGATGAGCACCTGGATCTATTAGTATTTTTGCAACCAATTGAGATAGTAGAGTGTAAATGGGATGGTATTATCATTGACTTCATGAAAGTGATTCCAAAAAAAGGGAAATGACTCTATATGGTTGAATGTTTACTGACTAAAAATCTCAACATACTTCCTTGATATTAAGGAGTATATTTCAGTAGATTGTATGGGGTAATTGTATTTACAAGATGTTTTTCACCTTCATGGGTTGTCCATGATTATTTTATCCAACCATAATGAGTGATTTATGTCACAGTTGGGGAAAGTCTTGTATAGGTATTCAATAACTAGATGAGGATGAGTATATCCTGTCATTCATGGAAAAATTGGGAGATTAGGAGAACTATGCATGTATTGGAGAGAATGATGATGGAATACATGTTAGAAACTATCTATAGATTGTAGGATAGATTAACCCTTATAGAGTTTTGATACCAAAATATCTAAAACTTTATTTTTCGCATAACACCATTTGAGGCTGTATAAGATAGAGACTTCAGGTCACCCATGTTATTTATAGAGACTTATGTGACATATCTTTATGATCCATAGATTTTGAAGGAAATGATTTAGAATTTCATAATCATCCATCAGAGGATACAGACATCCCTACATGCATAAATCCAATAGATATCAACATTATAGGACTTTTGATTTTTAAAAGGGAAATATGTTTTACTTAGAGTCTCCCAAAGATAATGATTGGGGAGATTTAGATGGGGAGATATGCTATTCTTGAGTTTCATTAGGCTATTCAATATATTTTAATGGGTTAGAGAGTTTTCTTAGCACCTCTCT
This sequence comes from Viscum album, assembly GCA_963277665.1. Taxonomy (NCBI): domain Eukaryota; kingdom Viridiplantae; phylum Streptophyta; class Magnoliopsida; order Santalales; family Viscaceae; genus Viscum; species Viscum album. The sequence goes on from OY728127.1 coordinate 962,741,139, forward strand.
GTAACCCATCATTTGGGTTGGGTACATCCCGTCTTCTATGTGTCTCCATTGAGAGATACATGCATGATCTTATGCACGTTACTCATTGGGGTTAGTTGGACATTAATGATGGGGCCACATTTTTAGATCACCCATTGGTGATAATTGGAATGACATGAACAAGATTGAAGGGACCATTTCATTGGTTCATTTGTTTTTGTAGCATGGGATCATATAGGGGAGCAGCTGTGAGACGGGGAGCAAGATGTGGGCTGAGTATCATGGTGTTTTTGTGATGTTTTTCTATTCAGGGACAAAAATAACGAAATATGGGAAATAGTAGAGACACCTATTTTCATTATAATAAATTCTAATAACAATAGATAAATATTTTGATCTAGGAACTAAGACACATTTCAATTATGAGGACCGATGATCCTAGAATAATTTTTTTTCAAACTATTAAGTGAATTTTTGATTATGTGTATGAATTATCCTAAATATAATTTTATAAATCTAAGAATAAATATCATATCCCAAATATGAAAACACAGGTAAGTCTAAAACGTGATGCTTACCCTAGGCATGACCTAAATTAGGTTAGTGCATAACGTTTGGATTAAAGTGTTCCTGGGCAGTTTCAATGAGTTTAATAAATAAATATATTTAATAATTTAAATTAATATTCTAATGGTAATTAAATTAAATACAATGTTATAGAAATTATCTAGGCTTAGTTGCATAAAACCTAATATAATTAAGAGCATTTCCTTCCACATCTAATTTTGTAATTGAAATCTGATAATTGTGCGAGTCTATAATGAGGAAGATCGAGACATAGTGAACACAAAAATTCCACTAATTCATTCATGATCAAATTATTCATCAAATAATGTTATGAAACCCAGTAGGGATAATAAATTTTTTACTCTTCCTCTATTGATTAAATTTTATAAGCATTATCATATTTTTTCCTTTGATCTACGCTAATTGAGCATATGAATGTTGTAATGGATCAAACCACTCTAATCCATTCCATTTAAAAAAATCTCATTTTTTAGGTGTTCATGTAAGTAAAGATGAAATATCCCCAACAGGTTTCAAATTTTATGTTTTGTGAATTGTGTTTTTAGGACTGAGTCATTTCCTTTTCCAAATATCCAAAATAGTAGCCTAGAAAAAGTGGAACCTAAATGGATGTACCAAAATTTTGGGATTGAAATAGTGGAATAGAAATGGTGGAATAGGAATGGTGGCACCAAAATGGTGTCATGAATAGCGTTTCTAAAACATTTCCACTTTTTCAAATTTCCATTTTTTCCAAATATCCTATAGTTTTTCCTATTTGAAATTTCTATTAACGTAAAATGAATTTTAGAAAGTGTTTTAAGGGATTTATGGTAGACTAAAATCACATAACTCATATCTTAATTTTTTCCTAATATTCAAGGAATCATTACTAGGTCAAAAAATGTGATCGTTGATATATCTGATCTTAAGGGAAAATCTAATTTATCTTAAATTCTTGCTCCTTTAAATATTCTAATGTGCTGAGATATCTTCCTCCCTTGTAATCCTTTTTTGTTCCCTGGTGTGTGATGCTCGAACCTTTCCTTCATTCCCATAGATGTTTTGTATAGTGTTGTAGCCTTGGATCATGTCTTCCCTAGAGTTTCTTCCTTCTGTATGTGAACCCCCTATATTTGTGAAATAAGGAAGAATCGATCTGTCTTTGATATATATTATTTTATATCACCATTCTTCTGGGTTCCCCTCTCTATTTTACTCGTTTCCATATTATGGATCATTATCTCCATGTTTATAAAAGTGTTTTCTTGGGTGTTGGTTGGTGTGGTGGTGTCTCTGCATCCTCAGGTGGATGATGTCTTCTAGGATATGTGATTATGATCTATTCTATTGGCCGTTCTCATGAAATGAATGTGTGAAACCTTTTATGGTAGGGAATTTGTGGATTCTCTATTCTTTTAAAAGAAACTATATAATTATCTTATTTTTTCCTGATAAATCACAATGGAATTGATATAATTAATATTTGAAATAGATAAATAAATTGGAGTCAATAATATGTTGTTACATCTTATTTTTTCTAGATAGTGAGATATATATGGTTTCTTTTTCTAGCATTTCATTCAAGATAGAAATTGTAAACTAATGTAAAGGTGGTATTAATTGTAAATTAATTGGACAAAGATAAAGAGGCATTTTTTATCCTTTTGTTGTTGTGATCAATAGTTGATAATTGAATGGATGTTGTTATGCATGTTTAAATGAATTGGATAATTCAATATGGATTAAATAACAGGTTCTTTGATAAAAGATATTTTGTGGGAGGGTTCTGAGTTACCCTATTTCTTGTAAAGTCCAAGAACATTATGCTTGGAGCTGTGAGTGCTCGTTCTATATGAAGGATAGATTCCATTCATGGCACTAAGTGCACAGTTTCTTGTTGATTGTATTCTTGCTGATTATGATGTGGTGTGATATTGGGATGGCTAAGACTGGGAGGATATTGTGATATGTGGGCCATGGAGGCCCAGGAGTTAGGGTAGCAGTTGACACCTGAAGTAGAGAGATGCATTGGTTTGTCCATGTGGGTGTCTGGGAGGACACCATAAGTGATAAAACATGTCATTTATAATTGTTTGATGATAGATGATTCTTGTTGGTTGTTTATCTTCATTACATTCTCCAATTTTTAAGTTAGATAGTCTTTCTTACCCTCACTCTAAAGTAGGTTAAGACACATGAAATATTTCAGGTGCCTCTCATGTGTAGCTTCTTGAGGATGGATAGTTCTATATACATACTATAGGTGGAAAATGCTTGATGAGTAGTCCATCTACTCACTATGTTGACCCAGTTGTGTTTAGTAGCTTAGTTTTTATTTTCTAAAATCCCTCAAATTATAGTAAAGTAATAATGATATTAATAATTTATTGAATAAATGATGTTAACCCATTGTGTTGGAGCTTTATGGGATGCTATACTGAGTTAATGTTTTAGAGAAGATGCAGACTTTGTTTGGTTAAGCCTAAAGGTAATGGATCATGGTGTGATGATAATGAAATGTAATGTAGAATTAATAATGTTTTATTAATGGTTAACTAATTAATTGTGTAAATTGAAACTAATAAAAAGGAAGAATTAACTTAATATTACTCCTTTAATGGTTATATAATTATAGGATATCTAGTCATAGCAGTGGCTGTCAGGAGTTGGAGAGACATTAGCTACAGTTGGGTCTAAGAAAACATTTTTTCAATAGAGTGTTTGTGAGATATATTATATTTTGTAAATTTTGTTTTTATATACTATAATTCACCCTATTGGTAAGGGAAACTGAAACCTCAGTGATTTTAATCCCTAGGGTTATTTTCCACGACATCCCAGTGGGAGGACGGATGGATGAGTACCTCCTTTGGCCCTACTATCCTCTATTGGAAGTTACTTTTGTTATTAGCCACAACGATTAGTTTTCCCCATATATGTGTATAGAGGGATGTAATGTCTTGTGGTTATTCACACACATATATTCTGGATATATTTTTCTATGGAATACTATAGGAATAACTTGTATAGGATGTGATGGCTAGATGATCTTTACTCAGCGTACAAGATGTAATTGCATGAGGTATAATTCCTAACGTATGACACACATTATGAGAGTTGTGTTGGTTTTCATAAAATACCTAGTTAATTTTTTTACGTGGACATATTTAGGGTGTTTCACAAGGTTCATTTTGTGGTGCTATGCCCAGGAGTCTGTGGGAAATCCTTTTTTGAGAGATATTATTTGGATGTGCGATGTTGGGACAAAGCAGAAAACCATTGGGAAAGTGGTAGTGGGGTGCCCTTGATATTATTTATTATATTATTTATTATTACATTCGATACATAGTGAGAGTATCCATGGTGAGGTTGGGAACCTAGTATACAAATTTAGGTGGCGAATTGGTTTCACTTATTGTTCACTAAGCTTTAGAATGCTTTCGTTACATTTTCACGAGAGGCTCCACGTCGGATCATACTAAGTATACTATTTTACTCACCCTACATATATAAAACTATTTTTAGGACACTTGGAGCAGGTGGAATATCAGTCTGGTTAATACAATCTTGGGGTTGCGGGAGTTGTTCAGGCTTCATGGTCGCTCATGTTTTACTTCATTTTGGTACTTATAGTTTTTCCTTTTATGTTTTATTATTCTTTGTGTGACATTACATATGTGTATATGGGTTTCTTTTTATATTTTATTGTGATGTGAAGTTGGTTTCTGTCTTTCTTATCTCTCTCTTTCACATGTGTTCTATTAGAGGGTAATGCCTCTAATCTGTGTGTTTATTATACCCTCGGTGTTAGTCTCCAAATCAAGGCCTACTAGAGGCGAGGTGAGGGTGTCACTATCTCCCTTCTCAAATTATCAGCTTAGTAGGGTTACACATTGTGGGGAGGGGTCATCACAATGTGTTATCAGATGATCTGGTTGAGGGATAGGATGAAGTTTGGAGTTTTGCGTAGGTAAGGTTTCATGGGATGGTAGGGAAACAACGTTTTCTATGTTTAGAAAGTTTTGTAAACACTAGACACAGGAAGAGACATAGGTATTTAGGGCCACCTTTGATCTGATGCATGGAAATTTAAGTTTATATTGGCTACTAAATGAGTTGATACTAGTTTCGGGGTATATACCTAAGAAAGGATCATGCATCATTCTTCTTAGTCTTATGTTTGAATGAGTAGACCATAGAATTGGTTAACCTAAAATGAATATATGAAATAAATTAATTAGTTGATAGTAATGAATTTTAAATTCCATGTTTATTAGATCTTATTGTTTATATTTTTTAGGTATGGATCTAGGTAAACATCAACATCAGGTTCATGAAGAAGATTGCCTGCTAGTTGTGCCAGCAGATCATCGCAGAGTAGAGGTCAACGATGACGTCACTTGGAGGATGACTCTCCATGAGTTTTAGCGCCAACATTTTCAGAATAATGTGGGATTTATTTCATATGAATTCACAGAGGATTGGTTGGAGGAGATTGAGATAGACTTTAATTTGATCTGTACTAAAAAGGAGAACAATGTGTCATTGGTTGTGATGATGTTGTGTGGGGCAGGGAGGTAGTGGTGGTTCTTTTTCGTCGGAGACCATGAAGATTGTGCGACCTCATCAGAGGAGTTCCGAGACAAGTTCATATTTGAGTTTCATTCTTTTAATATGAAGGCATCTAGTCTCCAATAGTTTCTATCCATTCGATAAGAGAGATTTTGTGTTTGAGAGTCTAGAATCTATTTCAGGAACCATTAATGATAAGATTCGGACCTATTTCCAGATGAGGAGGATAGGGTGCAACATTCTGAGGTGACTTTTGTTCTATAAATCATGTACCGGGTCACCCCATTTATGTTGAAGAAATATCATTATGTGCTAGAGATATCAGAGGTCATCAAGAGAATGTTATCTAGAACGGGATCGTCATGAGAGAGGAGTCATTAGGATTCCTCAAGCATTAGAGTTTTGGTTCGGGTTTCTCTGTTTTAAGGGAAGAAGAGTTTATGTTCTACTAGGGGTAGGTCTCATCCCTCATTATCTCATTTCACTAGGGTTAATGGATCTTAGGAATATGACCTGGGATCAGGAGTTTTTTTATAGAGGTTAGCGTGCACAAGGCATTTCACTCTAGGTTCATCTGTTGAGGTAGTTCCAACCAAGGTAGCAATAGAAAGTTGCACCAATTATGGATCTTCCAAGATCATAATTGGAAGGAAGAGGACAGCCCGGTGACTCTCCCCATCATTTGAGAGTAGATCACGGCCATAGTGGTGGTCATAATCAGGGTAAGAGAGGACATAGAGCAGGTCGTGGTAAACATAATGGTTTAGCATTGCCAGTTCTGGGAAAGAAAGATATCGTTCGAGGTACCAATTCCATGTTTTCTACTTGGTTGTATGAACTATTGGTCATAGGATCCAGACACTCCTTCATATAAACTACCATTATCCTTGCTTTGGGACTTGTGGTAGAGAGGCTTCCATTTCCCTGGACATTTTCTACTCCAGTTGCTGGTTGAGATGAATTGTTTGAAGTATGTAGAGAATGTGAGCTAATGTTAGGGAAGCACCACTCATTGGTGTATTTCTCATGTTTACGTACAATTCATATGTTGTTATCCTCTACATGGATTGGTTTTATTCGGGGTAGGCTGTTATTAATTTCTTCCATAGCTAGGTGGTATTCTTTGATTCTAATGGCGAGACATTAGTGTTTGTTGGCGAGCGAGTCCCTCTAATGGGTCAGAATAATAATCATTTTTTTATCCATTATTGATGAACAAATGTTGAGTTCATTAGAGGTTTAGATGTGGGAGTTTCTGAAGTTCGTTGAATAGTATGTTGATTTCTTTCTAGAAGAGGATTTAGAATTACCCCCTCAATGAGATATCGATTTCAGGATCGAGATATATCTATGAGAATCTCCAATATCAACGTCTCCATATTTGATGGAACCATCTGAGTTATGGGAGATTCATGTATAGTTCGATGTTTCATGGTAGCACGGATTTGTTCAGCTGAGTGTATCATTGTGGGGCACACCAATTTTGTTCATGAATAAGGATGACGACTGTTTGTGGTTGTGTATCGATTATCATTTCTTGAACAAAGTGACAGTGTATTTTCACTATCCTCTTCCACATAATTATTATTTATTCAATCAACTAATGGGAGAATATTGGTTCTCCATGTTAGATTTGCGGTCTAGGTATCATTATATGTGAGTGAAGGATGAGGATATTCTAAAGACCACTTTTTGTTGTCGTTATTGGAATTATGGGTTCTTGGTGATGTCGTTCGGTGTGACATATACTCTAGTTGTGCTCACAGGGTTGATGAATTCAATGTTTCATGGGTTCCTGGATAAGTTCTTGGTGGTTTTCATCACTTAAATTCTTGTTTAATCCGCATCTAAGGAGGAGCATGTAGAGAATCTGTGTGAAGTTTTTGGAGTTGTTCGTTGAAAACAGCAGTTTGAAAAGTTTTCAATGTGTCAGTTTGGGATCAAGAAGTCTGTTTCATGGGTTATATTTTTTCCCAGAAGGGAGTAGTTGTAGATCCATTTATTATAGTAGCAATTTTATCCTAGACAACCCCCACGATAGTTGTAATGGTGGGATGTTTCTTTAGTCTTGAAAGTTATTATATGAGGTTCATGTCTTATTTATCCTGGGTTTTGAGTCCAATGATAGTTGAATAGGAATGATCAGGCCTTTTTGTAGGATGATCAGTGTTAGGAAGCATTCAAGTATCTAAAGGATAATTTTTTCAGTTCTCTGATTCCTTGTCTTCCAATAGAGGGAGTTCAGTTGGTCATTTTCTACAATGCTTCTTGTATTGGGTTAGGTTGTGTTTCAATGTAGTAGATATAATTCATTTCATATGGTCCTTGGTAGTTTTACGAACATGAATGTAATTATTCCACCCATGATCTTGAGTTAGCAGTAGTGAAGTTCTCTCTAATGTTGTGGAGATATTACCTCATCAGCGAGTGCTTTGTGGTTTTTACTGATCATAAGAGCTTGAGGTATTTTTTCTCCTAAGGTGACATAGTCATGTAGAAGCATCGGTGGATGGAGTTTGTATAGGATTATGACCTGGAAATTTTTTATACACCTAGTATTGGTAATTTTCCTTGATAATGAATTGAGAAAGAAGTCGCGTAGTGATGTAGTGTGTGAAACATGTGATTCCTGGAGATTGATGGATGAGCTTTCAGTATTGCATCTGAATTTGGGAGAAGTCAGGTGGTTGATGTTGTCTTTTATAGATGATGGTGCAGTCGTCTTTGGTGCATCATATAGAAGAGTCGTAGTTGGGGGATCATGAGGTAGAGGTCTGGAGTGACCGATTTGTTTGTGTTGAATCCCCTTATGGTTGGTCTAAGGATTAACAACATCAAATATTGTTTCAAGGAAGTATTTTTATTATTTTGGTGACGTGTGAGATGGTTCTCATGGAGTTCCTTTTTTCACCCTTAGCGGAACATCCTAGAGTGATGAAAATTTATAGTTCCTTGAGGAGTTATTTTTGGTTTCCTAGGTTGAAACATGCTATTGCATATTTTTCATCTTGATATTTGGTCTTCCAGAAGGTAATGGCCAAGCACCGTGTTCTCGGTGGTTTTCTGTAGATGTTGGATGTTTCACTTTGGAAGTGGTATGACATCTCGATGGACATTGTTATCAGTTTACCTTGAGCTCAGAAAGGTTATGATGCTATATACGTGGTAGTGGGTCGCTTGACAAAATCATCCCACATCATTGAGATCAATTATTCATGTTCAGTAGAGGTTTTGTCAAGGATTTATCTGGAGGATGTGGTGAGACTCCACAGATCCTAAAGGAAGACAATTTTTGATCTAGATCCTTGCTTTACCTCAAGGGTTTAGAGAGGTCTCCAGAATGATTTTAGTTCTCAACTATCCCTTATCTCTTCTTTTCATCCGCAAATGGACAGTCTAATAGAGAAGACCATTTAGACTCTTGATGAAATGTTGTTCTCTTATGTCCTGGAATTTAGAGGATTTTTGATGAGTCACTTACCCATATTAGAGTTCCCTAAGAACAATATTTTTCACACCACCATTTCTTTAGGTTTCTTTTAAGCCATGTATGGGCGACCATTTTGTTTCCCATTATGATAGACTGGGGTTGGAGAGTTAGCAATTCTCAGGCATAAAATGTAACATAATATGATAGAGATGGTCCAAGTGATTCATGAGAGGATGAAGGCAGTGCAAGATCATCAGAAGAAATAGGTTGACCACAGGAGGAGACCACTTGAGTTTAACATTGCGGGTCACGTGATTGTGAAGGAGACTCATCATCATGGGAAGAGATGGTTTGGTCATGGGACTAAGCATTCTCCATGGTTTGTTGGGCCTTTCAGTGTGTAATCTCATGTCAGAGACATAGTGTATCGAGTAGCACATCCCTCATTGATGATCCAGATACATGATGTTTTTCATGTTTCACAACTCTATCGTTATCTATAAAATGAATCTCATTCAACAATTTGGGTGAGATTTATATTGATGATGATGGGACCTTCGATGAGAAACCTATAGATATCTTGAGCCCTAAGAAGATAGGGTTTTACTTGCGTGTTTTTTCTTGGTTCATATCTTCTGGTGGAATAGTGATGTGTAGGAGAGTACTTAAGAATTTGAGTCGTAGATATGTTCTCATTACCATGATTTTTTATGTTAAACTCTTCATTTGTAATGATGTTTGGTTTGTGGTTATAGACAATTCTTGTTTATGAGATGTGTTTCTCTTGTTTCTTGTGTGGATTGCTCTCTTTTGAGATGTATCTCCCATTAGAGAGTGTTTAGAAGTTGGTTTTGGGTTTTTTGTGGTTTTTTTGTTCCTTTTTGATGTAGTTGATCTCATTTGGTGGTGAGAGCCTTAATAGGTATCTCGATGTGTGGTTTCTTAGACCCCATTTTTATGTTTCCTATATGGGTTGGTTTTGGATTCTCGGGTACAATAATATTTTGAGAGGTATCTAATATAATGGCCCGAGACCACTATGATCCATTCCTTTACTAAAATCTAGTGTTGGAGGTGTTTGGGGAAGTAAAGATTACATATCCCCAACACTATGCCAAATTTTCAGTTTTGTGAAGAGTGTTTACAGAACTGTGTCATTTCCATTCCCAAATTTCTGAAATGATGGCACAAAAATAGGGGCATCGAATCAATGGCACAGAAACAGTGGCATAGAAATAGTTGTAGTTAAACTATGGCACTGAAATGGTGGGACCAAAATGGTGGAACTGAAATGGTGGCACACAAATGGTGGCATCGAAACAGTGGTACCAAAATACTGGCACCAAAATGCTGGCACCAAAATGCTGGCACATAAATAATTGCACCTAAATGGTGGCACCGAAACAGTAGCACAAAAATGGTGGCACCGAAATGGTGTCATGAAAAGTTTTTCAAGAACTATGTCACCTCCATTCTCAAATTCCTGGTTTTTTCAAATATTTCCTATAGTTTCACATATTTGATGTTTCCTTTGACATAAAATTCATTCAAGGAATTGTTTTAATGTATTTAAAGACAATTCAAATCCCATAAATACAATCTTAATTTTTCTATAATAGTTAAGAAGCCTTTACTCAGCCAAAACCTGTGATCTTTGATAGATCTGATCTTCAAAAAGAATCCATCTTATCTAAAACCATTTCTCCATTAAATATTCTAAATGGCCAGGATATTTCATCCAATTTTCTTCCTTATTGTTACCTGGTATTAGATGCTTGAATCTTTTCTTCCTTCCTATAGGATTCATTCATAGTGTTGTAGCCTTGTATCATTTCTTCCCATGTGTTTCTTCCAACTACTTGCGCACCCTCTGTTTTTGTGCAACCAGGAAGTGTTTATACATATTCAATATAAGCTATGTTCTACCATCATTCTTTTAATATCCTTATGTTCCTCATTTCCATGTTATGGAATGTCATCTCCATGTTTCTAATGGATTTTTCTTACATGTTGGTTGGTGTGGTGGTGTATCTGCATCCTCGGGTGGACGAAGTCTCCTAGAAGAGGTGATTGTAATCTATTATGATTTCTATTCTTGTAAAAATAATATCTGAAACCATTTGATGTAGTGGATTCATGGATTCTCTATTTTTTTACATGAAACTACAGAGTTATCATGTTTTATCCTACTGGATCACTATGTAATTGGCCTGTTAGGTCCACTAGGCTGGATACCCTGAGAGGGGGGGGGGTGAATCAGGGTATGACTAATTAAAAATTAATGCCCGTTCTGATCTTGTTTTGTTGTTAAGCAAAACACTCTTCTCTCTTTTTCCTGCTGCACGACATAAACAGAATGTAAAGCAAGCACAGGACACAGCAATTTTACTTGGTTCACCGCTAAGGGCTATGTCCAAGGAGCATACACCGACAGGTTGCCGGTCGTACCAAATTCCACTAATCTTCACTAGCTGTGGATTACAAGGTTCGGGCTAGATCACTTCTATGCCCAGGCTCACTGCCTTTACAATGTTTAGGGTCAGCTCACTGCTTTCCCAAGGGTCACTCCCTGTTTCTCTCTCTCTGGCTCACTGCTGGTGGAGAGGATCACCTTCTTCCACTTCCTGAGCTCACTGGTCTTGGATGGAATCCACTCACATTTTATAGACCTGTAGGTCTCTTCATTTTCATGAAAGAATGCATCTTCTCTTGTATGTAGATGCTCTGTTGAAGTTTAACTTTCACCCGTTGATGAATTTCTCTTTGCACCGAAGGTATCGGGCAAACTTCCAGCTTCCACGCAGCCCGAAAAACACTACTGGAACAAACCTTACTTGGCGCGCAAGTCAACCTCGGCGCGCAAGTATCGGCGCGCAAGTCACAACGGGCGCGCAAGTCCTCCTCAAACACTTGCGCGACTCAAGCTTCCTCAACTCCAAACTTGCGCGACTCTCTTCCTTTTACGCCCAAACCAATATTGGTGCGTAACTGCCAACCGGCGCGCAACTTCTAACACCGGCGCAAAACTTCAATCACTGGCGCGCAAGTCCCACCTGCGCGACCACACACACCACTTGCACGACCACCACACCTGCGCGACGGGAGATCTCGTCTTGAACTCCGGTGAGAAATGAGGAGGGGTGGTCCAGTATTTATAGGCAATCTGACCACCCTGCGCGACGGCGCGCAAGTCACCTGCGCGACCCAATCTCGGCGCGCAAGTCTTCTCTCCTTTTAGACACTTGCGCGACCAACTCCCAAACTTGCGCGAACCTATTTCCTTAGCCATATTTTGATCTTCTGATCTTGAAAAACATATGGCGCGCAAGTTTCCTGTACAACATGTTCGCGGCGCGCAAGTCCCTTTGCCAAAAACACTTTTCTTCATTTCCCGATTTTCAGGCCCAAAAATTTGGCAAACACTGGAAAACGGCGCCACCTTGTATCTGTTCTTTTGTACCGCCTCCAGATCATCCATTCCTTTTATCGACGTTCTTGAATCAAACATGGATCGTTGACCTCAGCTCTTGAACTCGACATTCAACCATGAAATCCTCTTTGTCAACAATCACAACTTAGATGTCCACTTTGTCAACAAACACAATCACCTCAAAAGGGCTTCAATGATACCTTGAGGGATTTTTTCCCAACAATCTCCCCCTTTGGGTTTGTTGACAACTCTTCCAAACAAAGATACGTCATTGATTCTTCAACCTCCATTCGCCTCATTGTGATTCTGATAGTGACCAAGGATTTACTCAACACATACTCTAAGCCCACATGACCAATGCTCGGCGTGAGAAACAAGAGTAAATGAAAAGTTCATCAATGAATCACTTTGTCTCTGACATCCCCTGTTGACACCAAACACTGTCCAACACCACTCTTCTGCTTTTATCATGATCCTCAGCTGTCGTGATATCTATTCTTTGATCGATCACTTCTAGCATCGTCATATTTAATACGCTCCCCCTTTCTGCTCACAGCTTCAACACTTTTTAGCCATATTTCATGTGTTGTCCAAGCTAAGCTCTGGCTAAGCACGTTCAACTAACTTCAACTCCCCCTATCTGGATGCTCCACCTGTCAGCGTCTCCCTATATCATTCATGATTTATCAAATCTCCACATTTTCTCCCCCTTGAACAATCACTATTTTCTCCCCCTTTGTCAACGAACCCAAAGGTCACGCCTTTGTAGTCTGTAACATAGTAGAGAACACATTAGCACAGTAGGGAAAACACAGCATACCTCGGGGAGAGGGGGAGGGGTCCCGCATCCACACTATTTCAAGTGCGGGGAATCAACTGAACTCCCAGAGCTAGTCGATGCCTCTCAAAAGCTTCCTTGGGTAAGGCCTTTGTCAGAATGTCTGCAACACGTAGCTCTGTAGGCACATACTCCAACTTCACGATGCCCTGCTCAACCTTATCCTTGATGAAATGATACTTGATCTCAATGTGCTTTGTCCTGGAATGATGGACATGATTTTTGCTAGGATTTATAGCACTTGAGTTGTCACACTAGATTCCGATCGGAGACTTCACTTCAACTCCCATATCTTCAAGCTGCTGCTTCATCCACAATAACTGTGTGCATGCTTGAGTGGACGCAATATACTCAGCTTCTTCGGTGCTCAATGAAATGCAGTCTTGTTTCTTGCTTAGCCAAGAAATACACAATCCACCAAGATAGAATGCACCACCTGACGTTGATTTTCTATCGTCTACTGAACTGGCCCAGTCTGCATCAGTATATCCCAATAACTCTGTCTGAGATTTGTCGTTTTATGTCAAGCCGAAGTCCACCGTGCCCTTGATATATCGAAGTATTCTTTTCACTGCAAGCATGTGACTTTCCTTGGGATTACTCTGATATCTCGCTGCTTGGCATGTGGCGAAAACAATATCAGGCCTTGTTGCGGTTAAGTACAACAGACTTCCAATGATTTTCCTGTATTCTGTGATATTAACTGCCTTGCCATCATCATCTTTTGATAATTTCATCCGGGTAGCCACCGGAGCCTTCATCTCCTTGGAATTGTCCATTCCAAACCTTCTCAGGACCTCCTTGGCATATTTAGATTGAGAAATGAATGTTCCATTCCTTCCTTGTGTTACCTGTAGACCAAGGAAAAATGTTAGCTCTCCAATCATTGATATTTCAAATTCATTTTTCATGAATTCGGAAAACTGTCTGCACTGAGCTTCATCTGATCCGCCAAAAATTATGTCATCGACATACACTAGAACCATCATCCTTTGATTACTTTCATTGCTGAAATAGAGATTGTAATCAACTCCTCCACGCTGAAAGCCAAGCTTCTTCAAGTACTGATCAAGCCTTGAGTACCATGCCCTTGGTGCTTGTTTCAGCCCATACAATGCCTTCTTCAGCCTGCAAACTTTGTTCTTATCCTCATGAATGAGAAAACCATCTGGCTGCTCAATATACACCTCCTCTTCCAGAACCCCATTCAAGAATGCGGATTTGACATCCATCTGGAACACTTTGAACTTCCTTTGCACTGCGATGGCTAGGAATAATCTTATTGTCTCCAGCCTTGCAACCGGTGCAAATGTCTCATCAAAATCAATTCCCTCAATTTGGGAGTACCCCTTACACACTAGACGTGCTTTGTTCCGAATCACTGTGCCATCTTCATTCATCTTGTTGCGATAGACCCATTTGGTCCCAATGACATTCTTGTCCGCTGGCCTCAAAACAATCTCCCATGTCTGGTTCTTCTCAATCTGATCAAGCTCTTCGTTCATGGCCTGAACCCAGTTTTCATCTTCAGCTGCATCAGAAAAACATTTCGGCTCCACTTGAGACAAAAACGATGCTTGCTGTGATGATTTCATTCTTCGAGTCTGAACTGGAGCTGTTTGATCACCAATGATATTCTGCCTATCAATCTCAGCTCGACTCTTTGGCTTCCTCGCAGACACCGACTTGACACTTTCCTCTTCATCATCAGCATCTTCTTCTGAGTCAGCTTCTGCCACTTCTGCTCCCCCTGGGTTGCTTATCTCATCATCACTTTCATCCAGGAACTGTTCACTGGGTCGTTGAGCAGTCTGTTCATTTTCGACTATATTGACATCATTACTCTCAACAATTTTTCCCAGCCTCTTGTTGAAGCATTTATATGCTTTTCTTTTCCCTGAATAGCCAAGGAATATCCCTTCATCTCCTCGTGCCTCAAACTTCCTATGATGTTCTTTGTTGAGAATGAAACACTTACTTCCAAAGATTCGAAAGTATTTCAACATTGGCTTCTTTCCGTACCACAGTTCATACGGAGTCTTCCCTTGCTTCGGACATAACAGAGACCTGTTTGAAACATAGACCGATGTCAAAACTGCTTCCTTCCAAAATTTCTCTGGTAGGTCCTTATCAATAAGCATTGTTCTGGCCATGTTGTTAATGATCTGATTCCTCCTTTCTACTACTCCATTCTGTTGGGGAGTTCTCACTGATGAAACTTGATGCCTTATCCCATGTTTCTCGAGATAGTTTTCAACCTGACTGTTTGTAAATTCTGTACCGTTATCAGTACGAAACTTCAGAATTTTCTTCCCAAGCATCTTTTCTGATTCCCTCCTGTACTGCTTTATGCAACTGAAAACCTTTGTCTTATGGGTAATGATGAATACCCAGGCCATTCTGCTGTAGTCATCAATGAAAAGAACATAGTACCTTTGCCCATCTATAGCTCGTGGTGAGATAGGTCCACATACATCAGCATGCACCAATTCGAGCACTCGAGTTGCTTTTTGTTCCTTTGGCATGTATGTCTTCCTGATGATCTTCCCTTGTTGACAAGCATCACACGTATGAGTGTGATCACGTGATAGTTTGGGAAGGTCTCTAGAAGCATCACACTTTACCAGATCTTCCATAGATGGTTGACATAGATGACCAAGTCGCTTATGCCACAACTGATTTTCTTCTTCTCTGGATAAAAGGCATGAATCTTCTTCCCCACCTACCAGGTAAAGATTCCCCTTTGTTCGTTTTCCCTAAAGAATGACTATTCCATCTTTTCCTTTAACAATACCCATCTTCTTGGTAAATAGTATAGAGTGCCCAGAGTCACATAGTTGACTGACGCTAAGCAAATTATGACCGAGACCCTCTACCACCAAGACATCAGCATGTCTCATTTCTTTGCCCCCAAACTTGGATTTTCCTGAGCCAACTATCTTCAGGCCTTCATCATTTCCAAACTTGACAACTCCTTCTTTGTCATATTTTATGCCTGTAACCAGATCCTTATTACCCGTCATGTGGGATGTGCAACCATTGTCAAGGATCCAAACACCAGAACGATCTGATGCTTTAAGGGCAATTTCAGCAACTACGGCCTTCTCAGTTTTCTTCTTCCTAGTCCATACTTTTTCTTTCATACTCGGCATCGATTGAGGCTTCTGTTCTTTCTCAGAGTATGATGGACCAGCTTCATCTTGCAAAACTGAAAATCTGTTCTGAACTTTTAACTCACTTGTCGGTTTACTGATCTGCTGCTTGCGATCATTTTGATTCTGCTTTGGCACATTTTTCTGAATGGTCGGAGTGCAGTACCTAGCCATGTGTCCAAATCCTCCACACCAAAAACAGTGTCCTTCAAAAATGGTTCTGGAAAACCGTTCTCTGTTTGGCTGCCATCTCTGTTCTTGTTCCCTTCGATATCTTTTGGCTATGGAACACACATACTGTGAATGTCCCATCATTCCACAACAATAACACCTGATATAAGGTGCATTCCTTCATGTTACTTCAGCACTACGAGTTTCCCCTTTGGATCTCTGAGTATTCTGATTCTGCTTTGTGCTCAAATCCACTTTCAATCTCGGGACAGGTGCCTGCGGTCTAACTTCAACTGCCGTAGATTTTTGTTTCTGATTAAGCCATGAATCAGCCTTAACATCTGAGTTCAATTGCTGCTTCTTTCCAGCTGAACTACTAGGTTCTTCTTTCTTCTTTTCCGTCTTCGTAACGACCTGATTTCCCAAGAATGTGTTGGGATTCAATGGTTTTTCCTGGTCTTTAACTTTTCTGCGCAGACCGACAACTTCCTCTTCAAGCTCTTCAATACGCTTGACGTGATCTTTCACTTTTCGACTCAAGCAATCGATCTCCCTTTTCTGCTCTTCAATCTTGAGCTTATGCTCATCAACCTTTTCTGTGTGCTCTGGCCTGGAAGACTTAAGATTTTCAATTTCTTTTTCAAGATCAGACTTCTCTTCTTCTTGTTGTTGCATGTAGAGTTTGGCATCACGTACTATCTTATTGGCTTTCTTTGTTTTTGCTCGCCAAACATCTATCTCTTCAAGAGCTGCTTCTAATTCAGCTTCCATGTCAACTCTCCCTTCAATTTCTTCTTCTTCTTCATCAGTTTCAGTTTCTTTCTTTTCTAGAGTGCTACTAGGAACAGCCACCATCGCAATTTGACCACGATCTCTACAGTTTTCTATTTCTTCAACTTCTTCACCCTCAGACTCAGCTGAACTGTCAATTTCTTGGGAAAAAGATTCTACTTCTTAAAGAAATTTCTCTTGAACTGCTTCTTCCCTTTCACATAGGCTGAAGATTTTTTCATGGGAATCTCAACTTCATCTTCATCGCTTTCTTCTTGAAACTTTTTGGGGCATCTTGCAGCAAGATGACCAACCTTTCCGCATCAGAAGCATGCTAGTGGAAGTTTCCCTTTAAACTTTCCTTTTTCTCTTTGCAGATTTGAAGAAAGGAACGACATCACCTCATCTGACTCTTCTTCCTCCTGAAAATCTTCAATAGTGAGCCTCTTCATGGCCTTAAATGCCACCTCTTTGGATTTCCCCTTTTCCACAACATCATTGTCATCATTTCTCATTTCATATGCAACAAGAGTGCTGTGTAGGTTATCCAATGTTAGCTCTTTCGGATCTTTATCTTCCAACACAGAAACTTTTGGATTGAACCGAGGTGGAAGCTTTCTCATGATGCGCTTTATGATTTTAATGTCTTCGATAATTTCTACAAGACCCCGCATGTCTTCTACCACAGCATTTACCCTGTCAAAGAATGCATCAACAGACTCATTCGGGTTCATTTTGAGATCTTCATACTTGTTCCACAACACTTGCAGCTTTGCCTCTCTGACTTTTGTATCCCCTTCATAAATATTCAATAGTTTTTCCCACATGGCATGTGACGTTTTGCATGACATCACCTTTGTATAAATGGGATTAGAGAGGGCTCCCCCTAAGGCATTTATTGCTTTGGAATCAGCATCCAACTCTTTGTGCTCAGCTTCTGATAATGCACCACTAGTAATATCAGCTGTGATACCATGCATAGCTGCTGAAAACACATCCATTCCCAGAGATCGGAAATAGTGTTGCATTCGATTCTTCCATATCTGAAAATTACATCCGTCGAAGATCGGAATCCCTCTTTGATTAGTGACCTCCATTGAGAGAAGACCAACTGTTAACCTTGCTCTGATACCACTTGTTAGGTCCACTAGGCTGGATACCCTGAGAGGGGGGGGGGGGGTGAATCAGGGTATGACTAATTAAAAATTAATGCCCGTTCTGATCTTGTTTTGTTGTTAAGCAAAACACTCTTCTCTCTTTTTCCTACTGCACGACATAAACAGAATGTAAAGCAAGCACAGGACACAACAATTTTACTTGGTTCACCGCTAAGGGCTACGTCCAAGGAGCATACGCCGACAGGTTGCCGGTCGTACCAAATTCCACTAATCTTCACTAGCTGTGGATTACAAGGTTCGGGCTAGATCACTTCTATGCCCAGGCTCACTGCCTTTACAATGTTTAGGGTCAGCTCACTGCTTTCCCAAGGGTCACTCCCTGTTTCTCTCTCTCTGGCTCACTGCCGGTGGAGAGGATCACCTTCTTCCTCTTCCTGAGCTCACTGCTCTTGGATGGAATCCACTCACAGTTTATAGACCTGTAGGTCTCTTCATTTTCATGAAAGAATGCATCTTCTCTTGTATGTAGATGCTATGTTGAAGTTTAACTTTCACCCGTTGATGAATTTCTCTTTGCACCGAAGGTATCGGGCAAACTTCCAGCTTCCACGCAGCCCGAAAAACACTGCTGGAACAAACCTTACTTGGCGCGCAAGTCAACCTCGGCGCGCAAGTATCGGCGCGCAAGTCACAACGGGCGCGCAAGTCCTCCTCAAACACTTGCGCGACTCAACCTTCCTCAACTCCAAACTTGCGCGACTCTCTTCCTTTTACGCCCAAACCAGTATTGGCGCGTAACTGCCAACCGGCGCGCAACTTCTAACACCGGCGCACAACTTCAATCACTGGCGCGCAAGTCCCACCTGCGCGACCACACACACCACTTGTGCGACCACCACACCTACGCGACGGGAGCTCTCATCTTGAACTCCGGTGAGAAATGAGGAGGGGTGGTCCAGTATTTATAGGCAATCTGACCACCCTGCGTGACGGCGCGCAAGTCACCTGCGCGACCCAATCTCGGCGCGCAAGTCTTCTCTCCTTTTAGACACTTGCGCGACCAACTCCCAAACTTGCACGAACCTATTTCCTTAGCCATATTTTGATCTTCTGATCTTGAAAAACATATGGCGTGCAAGTTTCCTGTACAACATGTTCGCGGCGTGCAAGTCCCTTTGCCAAAAACACTTTTCTTCATTTCCCGATTTTCAGGCCCAAAAATTTGGAAAACACTGGAAAACGGCGCCACCTTGTATCTGTTCTTTTGTACCGCCTCCAGATCATCCATTCCTTTTATCGACATTCTTGAATCAAACATGGATCGTTGACCTCAGCTCTTGAACTCGACATTCAACCATGAAATCCTCTTTGTCAACAATCACAACTTAGATGTCCACTTTGTCAACAAACACAATCACCTCAAAAAGGCTTCAATGATACCTTGAGGGATTTTTTCCCAACATGGCCTAATACATATTTGAACCAGATAAGTAAATTGGTATCAATCATATGTTGTTGCCTCTTTTTTTGATATATAGTGCGATATATAGGCATGTTTTTTTATGATGTCGTTCTTGATGGAAATTGGTAAAGAACATAATTCTAGGATTAATTGTATTTTAATTAGATAAGGATAATGTTCTATGTTTTTTAAATCTAGTTTTTTTTGTGGTAAACTATTGATAATCGAATGGATGCAGTTATTCATGTTTAAATGAACCAGATAATTCATGATAGATTAAATTACCATTTGTTTGAAAAAAACATAATTCATTGAATGGTTTTGAGTTTCCATCTTTCTTTTAAAGGCCAAGAGCTTTATTCTTACAACCATTAGTGCTCGTTTTTTGTAAAGGCTAGATGCCTTGCTTGGGTCTGAGAGCCCAGTTTCTTATTGATTGTTTTCTTGCTTCTTGTGTTTTGGTGTGATCGTGGGATGGATGATCCATAGAGGATATTGTGGTATGTTTTAATGGAGGCTCAGGTGTTGGGGCAATAGTTGACTTCTAGAGTGGAGAGATGCATTGGTTTATTCATGTTGGTTTCAGGGAGGACACTAGAGATAATGAAATGGGTCAGTTATTAATGTTGGATTTTTGTTGAATCTTGCTGGTTGTTTATATTCTTTACATTCCCCTCTTCTCAAGGTAGTTGGTCTTTCTTACCCTTCTTCCAAAGGAGGAAATTATGTGTGGGGTGTGACACATTCTTTTCATGTCTATATTATCAAGTATGGATGGGTTTATGCTCATGCTATTTGTCAAAAAGGCATGACGAATAGTCCATCTACTCACTGTGTTAATTCCCTTGTGTTTCGTAGCATAGTTTTTTTATAGAATACCAGGAATTATGGGAAAGTAATAATTATTCTAATAAATGATTGAATAAATTATGTTAACCCTTGGGGTTTGAGATTTCTAAGATGAAATGTTGAGTTAATATTTCTGAGAAGCTGTTGACTTGGTTTGGTTATGGATGGAGGGCATGGAACATGGTGAGATGCTAATGGAATATAATGTGGAATTAATAATGGTTAATTAACGGTTAAATAATTAATTAAATAAATAAAAATTGAAAAAAATGGATAACTAACTTAATATCACTCTTTAAATTGTTAAATGATTATAGGATATCATGTCTTTCCAGTGTCAGCTGAGTGTACGAGAGGCGTTTGCTATAGTTGAGTTTAAGACATGGTTTTTCCTATAGTGTGATTTTGAGATATATTATATTATTTAATTTTAGTGTTTCTCTATGATACACCACCCTGTTGGTTATTGAAATAGACACCCCAGGCATTTTGATCCCTGGGGGTGGTTTCCCTAACATTCTGGTGGGAGGATGGATGGTTGACTACACCCTTTGGACCCACACTCTTCTCATGGTAGATACTTACGGTGCTAGGAACACCGGTTATTTTTCATCATAAATATTTGTAGAGGGATGTAATTTCATGGGGGTATTCACGCAATTATATTCTGTTATAGATTCTTATGGACTACTATAGGTGTAACGTGTATAGACTATGGTGGATTGAGGATACTTACTCATTGTATGGGATATAATAATTTGTGGAATAATTCCCGAAATATGATACATGTTATGAAATATGTGGTGGCTTCGAGAAACTACTTTGTTACATTGGATACATGGACATAGTGGTGGTGTTTTATGAGGTTCATGTTGTGGTGATACGATTAGGTGTCTCAAGGTAATCCTTTTTTGAAAGAGATGCTTTGGACTTGAGATGTTGTGCAAGACTGGGAAAATAGTAGGGAAGTGGTAGAGGGGTATCATTGATATTATTTCTTATATTATAATCTATTTTAAGAGATAATTCATGGGAGTATCCATGGTGAGGCTGGGAACATATTATACCTATTTAGTTGGCTAGCTGGTTTCACTTGTTGTTCACTATACTTTAAAATTCTTTTGATACTTTTACACGGGAGGCTCCATGGAGGATCCTACTGAGTATAGTGTTATAATCACCCTACATATACACAAATAAATTTTTTTCTGGAAACTTTGAGCAGGTTGGACATTAGGCTGGTTACTACTAGCTTAGGGTTGCAGGAGCTATTCGAGATTTTTCATCGCTGCTGTTTTACTTTCTTTTGGTACATGCAATTTTACCGTTTTAGTTGTAGTAGTTTTTTCATAATATTACATATGTGTAATTGGGTTTCATTTTATATTGTATTATGAGGTTGATTTGTTTGGTGTCTATCTTATCTCTCTCTTTTTAATGTGTTCTCTTAGAGTTTAATGCCTCCCACCAGTGGGATTATTATACCCTCGGCACTAGTCGCCATCCCAAGGTCAACTGAAGGGGAACTCTGGGGTTATTATCAAACTTCTGACATTTCATGCCCAAGAGGGTTACACTTTGTGGGGACGGGGTTGGGACATAAGGGAATATATAATGTTTTTAAATTTATTATTGATATTTTCTAACCTTTAGCATCCCCAATTTTTTTCTTTGTCCAAGAATTCTTGGATTAGAATTCCTGGATAATGACCATTAAACACCTTTTATTATGATTGTATCCAAATAATTTTACACATTCTTCATTGGTTTACCCATGGGGTCTCATTATGATGTTGATAGGTGGGACTGAGACCGATTAGACCCCCGGATTCACAGAAAAATTCCATAAGACTATTGAATTGGAAAATCATGGACGGTTTTATAAAATTTTCTGGTTGTTAATGATTGAACAATGATTTTGGGTCTAAAGTAGATGTGGATGTGATGTGACATGTGTTTGGGGAATATGATGAAACCCATGGATTAAAAGAGTTTTCACTTCCAACCACATGATGGCCAAAAATAATGAGTGTAGGATGTTTAATTCGATTTTAGGTAAGTAACATGGGTGAATCAACAAGGAAGAGGGGATTTATAACTATAGAGAGGAGATTGGGGAATTATGGAAAATCCAGAATACATGCTTTGTTGTTTATTGGAACACCCAATTTTTGGCCTCGTGGTTGTGGTGGATATGTTTTTAACTAAATTATATTATGACATCCCATGTGGACATGATACAATCCATGTATCCTTCCCTGCATAGACAAGACATGTAGAAGAACACACGGGTAGGACCACAGGAGGTAAGATAAGTCTAGGAACACACTATGAACTGATGTAAACAGACATGACTAGGGACATGGGAGGAAACTAGTATGGAGAGACATTTCATGAACCTATATACACTAATATGTAAAAGAGTACACATTCACAACCAGAGGCCTAGGTAGGTCACCAAGTTTATCAGACCTATTGTGATGTCCCTCCTTTATCATGTATAATGGTTTTAAGTATGTTTAAATTTTATATGAGGAACATATTGATATTTTGAAATTATTATATGATCCTATTATAATATTTTACCACTCGTCTGTCAATAAAATATCATTTTTTTCATTTTTTTGGGTGTAAACTTTGTTTTTTTCTCTAGCATGTTTTGTCATGAAAGTTCACTAATTGATATTATTATATAGTTCCATTCAAAGAATATTTTTATTACTATTATAAATATCATTTTATTTTAATTATAAATTTTTTTATAATCATTATTTTTTTTGAACCTGGAGATTGGATCAAATCACCTCAAGGAGATAGTAGGTCATATCAACACACGACTAAAATTATACAATCTGTAATGGGTGAAAGGGTAAGTAATTATGTTAGTTATTAATATTAAATAATGAATAAAATGTCATATATGTTATATATATTCTTTAAAGTTATTTTTTTTTAAATTACACGTAATGGTTTTGTTAAAAACAAGTAGCATAGCTTCTTGAGGTAGTAGTTCTCCAAATACACCAAAGATATTATCAAATTTCAATTGATTGCAATGTAAAAAAAGGTAAAAGTGATATTATAATTAGAAATATATAATAAAATCATAGTGATTGTATCTCTCATTAAATCCATCATTATATAATCTTGAGATGCATTAATGGAAAATGAATTACATCGGTTTGAGAGGATATAGTGTGATGTACATACAAATGAAAATTAAATTTCCAATTTGATGGAGGTAAATATGAATAATGTTTATTAAATTTTCCTAATATAATATAAGTATTTGAGAGATAATTTTTATATAATAATTGTGTGGTATAATATTATTTTAAAGTGGTTTAAGAAGGAATAAAATAAACATGATCATTTATTAATGTTACCTCTTCTTTGGAAGAACACTTTAATTTTGCACTAAAATCCATCCTCGAATGGATTTCTTCTCAAGAAAGGTATCCATGGTTTTTTTAGAGGAGAAAGGAATTAATTCATACTGTTATTTTTCAAATAAAATGGATTTGGAAGTGTAAATATGGGAGGAGAGATTGTGGACTTTTATAAGTGGGGGAGCGGATAAAAATGAAAATTTTTAAATGATTTAATTAAAACCACATTTTATTCATGGAAGAAGTATCCATAATTGCTCATTTGAAATTGTGTATTCGTTAAAATAAAATAAATTTTCTAATAAAAATAATTCTTTATCACTATTCATCAAAAATTAAAAATTTCCAAATAAATATCGACCAATGTAAATTTCTGAATTACAATTTAATAAATCAAGATGATTTTTGCATATAAATTTTCTAAATTTTGTAAAACATATTTTTTAATTATGTTCACAAAACATGACTAAGATTCCTATTATAAGAAAGGAAAATTTTCAAAAAATATTTTATTAGCATTCAACTTATTTTAAAAAAATTAATAAATAGATTAGCACTGAACTTCTTTAAAAAATTATAAATTAATTAATATTGTTAGTAATATTACTTCCTACCAATTTGAACACTATTTCATAATGTTATACAATATTATAGTTCATTTAGATTCAAGGTTTAAAATTCTAAAATCTATTGAAGATATCAAATTTATTAAAATATAAATTTATCATAAACCCCTATGGTGTTACCATAACATCGTACGATTTATCAAATTTTTTCAATATTATTTATTCTGGTTTTATTTTTTTTCAATTCTCAACACTAAACATATATGTTTGTATATGAATTCATTATGTTTTTCTTTCATTATACACAAAACAATGTTATTCGTGTGCTACATGAAACACCTATATTGATTTATGGTACATGAAATAATATGTTTTCTTTCTGATACAAACAAGGATGAGTTCCTTCGGCATCTTGTGTTATGTGAAAGGCTGAGTTTTATCAAACTGAAAATACTATTAATAATATTAGTAAAATATCATTGTAGTTTCCACCAAGTTTTTTAAGTTGAATTTATGAATAAGATCAACTAAATTGTGAAATATGATATAAAAATTTATGTAAAATGAATTCTATGGTAATCAATTAGTTGGTGTAAATGAAATAACTATTTTAAAATAAGGAAAATAAATTTCTACGAAAACTATTTTTCTATATAAAAACATAGTTTTATTTAATTTAAATACAAAAAACCACTTTAGATTAATTTATTCAATAATATTTATATAATATATATTTAATAACTA
This sequence comes from Viscum album, assembly GCA_963277665.1. Lineage (NCBI taxonomy): Eukaryota > Viridiplantae > Streptophyta > Magnoliopsida > Santalales > Viscaceae > Viscum > Viscum album. The sequence continues at coordinate 962,766,180 of OY728127.1, forward strand.
CTTTTTAATTTTATATAATATATTTGGGAGGTATAAGATAAGAATAAATACATTTTTATGAATAACAAGATATATTTTTCAAAAGGGTAAATTTACCATCATTTAAAAGAAATACAATTTCAAATATGAGTTTTCATAATTTTATACTTTTTACTTTTCAAAATAAACTCCCTTTTATAAATCAAGACTTAAAAATTTAGTTCCAATGATTTTTGGGTTTCTTCTAAAGATGTTTCAAAATATGATGAATAATGAAAAAACACTTAATTTTCATTCAAAATTATTTTTCATCTAATTTATCTATAAGGAAATTTTTTTTTTTATTATTTGTTTTAATGTTGAATTTAATAAATTATACAATAAATAATCCATTTTATGTGATTGGAATTAATATCACTTTTAAATTTTATATAAAAATAAATAAAATTTATAAACGTTTTTACTTTAAAAACCAATATTGTCGTCTCATCAATGAGATGAAATTAAATTAAATTTCTGATACTACTATTATTCAAATTTATACAAATTTATTCAATATATGTAATAATAATAATTTCAAATTTATAATATGGTCAAATTAGTTTTTTAAAAACATTATTTTTTAATGTGATTAAAATTGATTACAAAAATTAACAGAAGAATTAGCTTAAAAGGGATAAGCTGTAAACATAAAAGAAAAAATGACCTAAAAAATGTCCAAAATACATTGGATATCTATATTTATACCCTAATTTGTTATGCTATTGAATAAATATTGCATTAGATAAACGTGGGTGAAATTCAATTATCAAAAAAATTAAAAAATGCCACTCCATCTCCACTATAAAAATGTATTCACCCAACCCTCATATTCACACCTATAAATACCATTATCTTAGAAATAATGTACTGAAATTATCTCCCCAAATCCCTTTCTTTACCCTATAATCCTCTCTTTGGTATGTAATCCATCCAAGTAATCCCATTGATGAAAACCAGATGGATTTACCCAAAGAAGAGGTAACTTGATTTCACAAGCTCCTTTGTATTATTTTTATTCTACACCACTTGAATTCTTATTATTCCACAATTATATAAAAAAATAAGTTTCTTAAATGTATTTATAATATGATATTCTTAGTTTTCATACTACAATTACACACACATCCATCTAATGGGTAACGATCTTATCATTCTTGTGTATGAAAAACTACCGCCTCATGAGACGATTTTGTTATTTATTTCCATTACCACCTCTCAGGGTTGGAAATTAGGATAGATATAATATATTTATATGATATTTATGATATTTATTATTCCTATATACTTGAGTAATTATTTGATAAATTAAACCTATTTCTGTCTATTTTTTCAAAATAAAATAACATAGATTGTGGATGTGTGGACTACCGCCTCCTCAAAATAATGTGATTCATACACAATTTACATGGGATTTATTAAGGATGTTATTAGTGAATATAATATATATATATATATATATTAAATAATAATGATACTATAATGATAGTATATATATATATATATACATATATGTATTTTACTTTCATTCTTTAAATATTACAAAAAATGGAAACAACGTTCATGCGTACGTACGACCTACCATCTCTGTGAACGGTGTATTCCATTTCATATATATATATATATATATATATTACTTATAAAAATATATATTCAATGAATATATATGTCCTTAAAATCTTTTTTTACATTCTTTAAATGACTAATTCATTATCCATGTAGGAGGATCCATAAGGACAAGTAAAAACATAAAAATATATAAAGTGAATATTACTGAAAACATAACACTAAAATAGTGTTGTTAGTAAACAGGTAATAAAAAGTCACAATTAAATACTATATAAAATTGGATATAACAATATAGATATTTGTTATATTGTTTCTAAACCTATATTTATTATATATGAGGTTTGAACATATATGAAGGATGTCAAGTCTTAAGGTAAGGGTATTTCATCTCAATTGTAATTTCTTGAAGATACATTCTATGTTAACAAATTTCTATCTTTATGTTCTATAAATAATACACAATAAAATTTAATATAATTATTTTACTTTACTAATAAGAATATCAATATAATTATGTTTTGTTTTTCCCTCGTGGGTATCACCATTCTAATGTTACTCAAGTAGTAGGTGTTTTCTCGTCTTACTTTTGTTTCTATGATACGTTTTCTTTATTCACTGCTTTTTTTATTATGTGGTATATATACTTCCCATGATCATTTATTATGATTTCTATATTAAATTTATTTTTATTTATATATATTTTATATGATATTTATTTCTTGAGGTTTAAGGATCAAAATTTATCAAATCAGCAAATTAATTTTATCTCAATTTTATTTTTTTAGATTCATGCCATGCTATGCACCAATATTTTTCTCATGTTTGTATAAAATTCCCATTGATATGTTATATTATGAAACTATGTATTTTTATGACATTTTTATGAAAATTCCTTAAAAAGTGTACACTAATATGGTGGATAATAGTGAAATAGAGATAGTGACAACCAAATCCCACCTCAACTAGACCACGGGTTGGAAACCAGCACTGAGGGTATAATAAACACATAGATGTGTGTAATTACCCTCTAAGATAACACATTCGAAAGATAGAGATAAGACATGATCTAAAAAACCCTAATCATCATACAATTTAATATAAAACATGAGTTTCAAAATGTAATTTAATGAATGAACTACAACAACTGAAAGGGAAAACTGCAAGTACCCAAATAATGTAATGAAAAAATTGACCATGAATCCCAAACAGCTCCTAAAAAACCCAAAGCTAGTTGTAAGAATCCTGATCTCCAAACTACTCAAACTGACCTGAAAAGCTATTTATATAAACTCAGCGTTATGGTAACATTATAATAAGTACGATCCTCCTCATAGCCTCTTGTGAAAAATTAAATAATTCATGCTAAATCATATTGAACAACAAGTGAATCTAACTCAAAACAAAAATAGGTATACTATGTTCTCATCCTCACCACAGATACTCTCACAATGTATTTCATATAAGATAATATAATATAATAATGAATATCACGGGTAGATCGCTGCTACTTTCCCACAAGTTTTCTGCTTTTACCCTGTGTCGCACATCCTAAGTATCTCTCTCCAAAATTGCTAGCCCAAATACTCCTGGGCGAATCACCTCTACATGAACCACGTGTCACACAACACCACATCCACATAATTAAAAGTAACATGGTAGTTTTTGGGCACCACTACAACCTGAATAATATGTATTATACTTTGACTATTACCCCACAAGCCATTACAGCTCATACAACAAATAAGGATACTCAATCCAACAATGACTATACACGTTATACATGTAGTAGTTCACAAGGGAAACTATATCAAGAATATATGTGTGTAAAATAAACACAATACAAAATATCCCTTTAAAAAATATATGGGGAAGACTAACTGCCTTGTATACTAGAACAAGTAAGTACTATGAGAAGAGAGTGGTGCCAAATGGGGTAATAATCCATCAATTATACCATCAGGGTTTTGTGGAAAACATCCCCATAGGGCTCAGAATCCCTGGGTGTTAGTCTCCCTCCCTAATTGGGTGGAGTAGCATATAGAAACATAAAAATTAAAAGATAAAATATATCTCAAAGCTACACTATGAAAATAACCGTGTCTCATACACAACTACAGCCAAGGTCACTCAGAATCCCAAATTCCACTACTAAGACCAAATATCCTATAATCACACAACAATTTAAAGAGAAACAAGAATTTACATTTCTCCATTTCATCATTTTTACTTAATGGAAATAAATTATTTAATAATTAATTATACAATATCATTATCCTCATTTAGTTACATTTTCACCACAATAAAGTTACACTCCATTCAGGAAAAATAATATCGAGTCCACAACTTCTCATAATTATAACCACAACATTGTATCCTAGGAAACTCCAATCCCATGGGTTAAAATTTATTCATTTATTAACAAAATTATCACATTCCATATTTCATGGTATTCTTGGAAGAAAATTGATGCTACCAAAAACAATGGGCTCAACATGATCGGTGAATAATCTACCGTGTCTTGGCCACCTATAGTAGGAGCGTAGACTCATCCACCCATGAGACGCTAATCACAGAAAGAACGTGGAATACCTTGGGAATATTTGCATCTCTATAAGGGAGAGTAACCCAAACCATCTTCCTCATGCATTGGGGAAAGGAAATAAGATTTAAATAAAATCTTTGACCCCATCAAAATAATAGATTTGAACAAGAATCAACATTTCATATCAACTGGTAAGCCTAGATATAACCCATTTCATCATCTCCGGTGTTCTCATCGACACCCGCATGTCTAACCTAATGAATCCTACCATCACATGCATGAATTCATTCATAAATGACCAGACCTCCATGTCCCACATATCAAAATAACCATCTAGGCTCATACAACATCTGGGCGTCCTTTCCCCACATACCATGACAACCATCTAGGATCCGCCATTCCAGTATCCCATCATAAGTAGCAAGAAACAAACAATGCAATTGTGGCTTGTACCTAAGGAAATGAATTCATCCTTATCAAAAAATGAGATATCATGGATCCAAAACATAAGACGCATGGAATTTAGAAAAAATTAGGTATCTCCAACCCTACAAGGCATTTACTTTTTTACACAACTCGTTCTCATTACGTTTTGAGTTAAATGATTCTTTATTCAAAGGTTACATCAATAGAAAACTATAGAAACACGCTATCTGAAGATATCAAAAATTAAATAAATAATTAATTTAACATTCCTTTAATTCCTTTTTCAACAATAATCAAAATTCTATAGGTTATTTAACCAATTTAATCAACATGATTACTTGTATCAGTGTGATTACTATCAAATTACAACAAAAAGAATATTCATTTAAACATGCATCATTAAAAATTTATCCAATTAATTATTTATTGTCTATGGATTTAAATTCAATACCAATTTCCATCAAGAAAAACATGATAATTCTATAAAGTCAGAGATATAATACTATCAAGAAAATAAAGAGGAAAAATTGATCATGTTAAAAGAAGAAACATCACTATGTGGTTGTTAAAAATAATTTAATCCAGTTCAAATAATAATTAGTTCAATTTTATTATGATAAATTGGGATAAATAATGCTATCTCTGTGATTTCACAAAACAAAATATGGAATGAATCTGCTACCTCAAAATTTCACTAATGTTCTTCACATAGGAATGGACCACACCGTGGATCTCTGATCACCTCTCCCGTATGATCTACATCCATCTGATTACGTTGTGCCACCACCACACCCCAAAGATTGAGATATTCCCTATAATAAATGTGGGTGACCATAGTAAATCACATAGAAATAAGAATGGGAGGAAAAGTACATCAAAATGTTAGAACCCACAAGAATAGTGGAAGATCACACCTTATATCAATGAAAATTCACTATAAATCAAAGTAGAGAAGCAAGGAATCAATCCTTGAAGAAGGAATACCCAAAAAATCAAGGTTGGAACCTCTACATGACTTGGTATTGGGATAGGGATGAATTATCTATATGGTTTGACAAACATGAGTGTCTTGGATGTTTTAAAAACATATAGGGATTACATGACTTGTTATCCCCTTTCACATTGTATAATGCCTCGAGTTCTGTTTCTTCCAAAAAACCCATTTCCTTCTTATTTTATTTATTTTTAAATCCCAAAAATATTACATGTCATGAAACCCATATTCACATCATATAACATTATTTTCACAATGTGAAATCATCATGCTTCTCACTTCTAGTATCCAAGTCATTCTGAAATTGATTTGAGCCTCATCTAAGCACCTTAGTCTTCAGAAACACACAAAGGGATAATCCATATGGAAATGGTCCCTTATATCAGATTCCTATAAAACAATTCTCACCATCAAAAATCCAAAATAATCCTAGAGGGGAAATAGAAAAGGGGTTATCTGAACTGTCACCTTGCACGATGCCTCTCAAGGGCCTTGCCACTACAGGAGCGTAACTGCTTCATCAAAGGAACAATGTGAAACTACACAAAAACCATAACCATCTCTTACATACACATTTGGGGTAGATAAATCTCAAAATATTTTAATACAAAACAATAAATAGGATAAATACATCTCATAAATTGAAAAGGTCTACAACCACCAAACAAACAATGTTACTAGAGAAGAGCTAAAAATTAAAAAGATTGGTCAATAGAGCGTGTATCTATAGAGCCCATTTCCATGTTATCTCATCTAGGACACCATTTTAATAAAAGATAAAATATATGGCTATAGAATGATTCTAAAACACATTCTATGGGCAATACCGGATCTCTACAAGACACTCATTGATGGTCGCATCATCATGAACAACAACCTCTCCCTAATAGATGATGTGAGATTAATAATGAAGATAACGATAGTGTAGTGAGATGTCAAAAAAATCATGTATCTGAATCATATTTTAGAAAATTTCTCCAGATACATCATGGCTACAGCATGAGTCAAAACCTAGAAAGGCCCAATAAACTGAGGATAAATCTTACACCAATGACAAATCCTTCACTACCCTAAATAGGGAATCACCTTCAGGAATGCATGATCTCCAACATCAAACTTTAAAGGTATCATACTATGATCGAAAATATGATTTATAATGTTCCTATGCTGATTAGATCATCTTGAAAATCACATGAACAATCTATGTCATATTCTATACTAGTTATAGAACATGAATTTATAACTCTCTGACTATATCTAGCATAACATTGAATGGAAAGGATGCCTATAAAATGCTTCAAACAGTACCATACTAAAGGTAAAGTGAAAACTATTATTATAAGAGAACTCTTTCGAGGCTTGTTTCCTCCACCATGAACCTCCAAAATCTATGACACAAGAACAAAATATGTCTCCATGATTTTATATGGGCTTCTCTGTCTAACCATTATTTTATGGATGAAAAGTAGTGTTAGGGAATAGATGAGAAAAAAATAAATTTAGAGACCTCCGCACACTATAGAGGTAATATGATGATATTGATCCAAAATGATCTTCCTTATAAATCTGTGAAGTCTCACCACCTTCTCTAGACACTACCTCCACAAAATCTACACTAATATTTACTCCATGATTTCTTCAATGTGGTCAGATTTCATTAAACAATCGACTGCCACCCATATCACATCAGAATGTCCTTGATATCTATGTAAACCACTACAAGGTCCATCGAGATTTCCTCCCACTTCCAATGGGGAACATATAATGGTTGGTGAAAACCATTGATTACACAATGCTCGACCATCACTTTTTGGAAGACCAAACATCGAGACACAAACTCCAGAATTGCATGATTCACCCTAGGCCACCGAAAATAACATCTCAATTCTCATTACATATTTTTCATTCTAGGATATGCCACCAAAGCTGAACTATGGAATTATCTAAGAACCATCCGACAGAGTTCCCAAATAATGAATATCATTTCTTGAATCAACACTCAGTGTTGTTCATCCTTAGACCGATGATTAGGGGAATCACCACAAAAATCGGTCCCTCTTGAACCCCACCTAAATATCCCAAAATTGGGAATCTTCAAACTATTTCACTAGAGATTACCGCACTCTAATCTAAAAAAGAAAACGCCTACCCCATATTTCCCCTATATCTAGATGCAATATTGAAAGATCTTCCATCACACTACATGAATCACCTGATTTTTGCCTTGCATCACTGCGTGACTTCCTACTCAGTGTTTGGCTAAAACATTCCCCTTTCAATGTGTATAAAATATTTCAAATTCATAGTCCTGTAATAACTCTATCCACCTATGATAGTGCATTTTCAAGTAAAACTGGGAGAAAATATACATCGGGCTCTTACGATTGGTTAAGACCAAAAATTGATCATTGATGATATAATTTATCCAAATCATCTCTAGAAAAACCACCACCACCAACTCGAGATCAGGACTAACATATTAACATTCATGGGGATGAAACTACTGGGAACTAGAAAAATGATGGATATCTACTACATCTGAACACACCCCAACCCTAGATGTGATTTATCATAGAAAACATCAGACTGAACTCCTTCTATTTCACGACAATGAGTTAGAGCATTGACCAACTTTTTGGCCAGATACTCAGAAGTTTTCTGACATTGATAAATCCCAAATAACACCCCCATCATTACTGATCAACACTATCAGATGAGTCCTGGCCTGATTGAAATTGGATATGAACCTCTTATAATAGCATGAAAGACCATTAAATATTCACACCTCTACCATTGTATTGGTGGATAACCATGAAGAAACTACTTCTACCTTCTCCAGATCCAATACTACTCCTTATTTGGATACAACATTCCCCATGAAACATACTTATCGATCCCGAAAATCACACTTTGAAAACATCAAAAATATATTTCCATCGTGAAGAACTCCTAAAACAGCATGAAGATGCTCTACATGCTCCTCCTTGGAGTCAGAGTACACAAGGATGTAATCGATAAAGACCACCATGAACTTATCTAAGAACTCATGGAACAAAAATTTCATTAAAACCATGAAAATTATTTGAGAATCCATCACTCCAAATGGAAACAAAACAAACTTTTAAAACCCGTGATGATTTCAGATAGTAGTTTTTGGGATATCCTTATCTTTCCCACACATCTGATGATATCCTGACCAAAAAATGTTCTTCGAGAACCAAAGTTTACCCTTCAGTTGAATGAATAAATCATCAATACTTTTAGGTGGATAGTAGTTATTAAATATAACTTGGTTTAAAATTCATTAATTAATACACAACCACAAATTTCCATCATCCTTCTTATCGAAAATAAACTGGTGCACCCCACAGTGACTCAATCGACTGAAAAAATAAGAACTAAAATAGACCATCAAGTTGTATGTGCAACTCTCGAAACTCCAAAGGTTCCATCATACCCAGATACATTGAGATAAGAGACACACCTAGTTGTAATTCTCTCCCGAACGAGATTGCTCATTGAGGGGGTAATGCAGAAACCTCATCTGAAAAGACATCATTGTACTCTTCCATGTCTTTGGGAAACACTTACTACTGAACTTCCAATGAACTCATCATCATGTTATCCATCACAGAGGACAATTATGGAACATGCCTATGACCGATCCAATGGTCTTTCTCTCAAAAAAAAACACAATTGGATTTCCATAATCTTCGAATAATCCCACCTAAGTCCTGAAGTAATCCAAGATAGCCTTTACCTAATACAACAAATACTTGGTGAGAAAGATTTCATATGTTTGTATCTGTAATCATATGAAATAATACCATGAATGATTCTACCCAAGCTCTAGCTCACAATATCTACATTAAGCAAAAAGAATATGGTTGACATAAAATTGGTGTAGTCAATGGAAAGGGAACTGGAAGCCACTCTACATATATTCCCAAAACATAAACAACAGAATGTGATATGAAGGAGTGTGTTTATCCTAGATAAAACAAGGCATGTACCTAAGTAGAGAATAAGAAAAGGGTACATAGAATGGTGTTGGGCTCACCCAGTACTAGGAACACTAATTCATGAAGCTAGAAATGACATGATCCATGTCTTCTATGACTCTAATGATGACAACCTACATTGAAATTCTCTACTCTTTGAGGATGCGGAGTGACATGCAGTTATGCTCTACCTAAACCAACTACTCAATGATGATCCCAAACTCGAGAATCCTTCTACTGATGCCTCAGATTCAACTATTACAATGGAGGAACTTGATGTGGGACAACCATTCCACTCTGACTACAAATAATGGTCACAAACTCTCCCCACCATTGGATTCAAACTAAAAAAATGAAAAAAGGGAATTTAATCCATTACCATAGTCCTAAGATCCACCTCCCCCTAGAAATGAGATATTCAGAAAAAACCCGGGTAGATCAGAAACACTTCTTCCCTGAAATTCAAGAACCCTCAAAAAATAGCTCTACATCTAAAGGAATCGTAATGACCCCTATGAGTTTTGTGATTTGGTTATAGGTAACGTCTTTTGGAAGACCTCTCCTCTCACCATCACTTCATGATATGTCTTTAGCATAAATAGGGTGACCTAGTGCTAGATCTCTAGATGAAAATCTTCCTTAAATGGCCTCTCACTAGCCTCCTCATCAGGAAATAGATTCTAAATACATTGAAAAAGGTTACTAAAATGGATGCTCAACTCTCACACACTATAGATTCCCTGAGGAAGGGTAATATTCTCTTGGAGACTCGCTGGATTCACGGTTGAAAAAGAAACTCAGCTTTGAACTGGTCTTAGAAATTCTCCCATAAGACTTCTAGATCATCATGATCCCCTATGAATAAGAACATATACTTCCTTAAATCCCCATAAAACATTGTCACAACCAATGATACCACATTCTCCATTGGAGTATTTATTGAACTAAAGGCTATATCAACCACCTACAACCATTCTTCAGTGAAGGAATCTAAAATGTATTCCTCATACTTATACGGGCTCTGGTGCTAAAACTATTATAGTTTCCTCCTCCAAGTATAATCGTGGAAATCTTCTAGAACCATAAATAGAAAATCATCTCAACAAAATTAAGAGGCATTTCAAAGTGGAGTCATTCCTAAGAAAAAATTGTTACATATCCTAAACCGCCAAAATGATAGTTTAACATTAACTATTTATTTTATTTTATTCATTTAGGTTAAAAAATCCCAAGTTATACCCATTAAAACATGGGTGAAACGAATAATGATTCATGATACTTGCATAGGTATATACCCTGAAACATGTATCACCTCCTATGGTATCCATTTTAAGATTAAGTTTTCATGCATCAGGACAAAGGAGTCCTAAATACTTATGTCTCAGCCAGTCTCCCATGTTTACAATGCTTGCTAAAAATAGATGACATAGGTTCCCTACCATCCCACACAACACCACATGTGCCTACCTCGAAAATACATCATATTGCTTCATTACAGCTCTAATAACACATGATCATGCCCCCTTCCAACAAACCATAACCCTCCAAGTTCAGAAATGGTAGATGAGTGACAATGACACTCGAGAACTACCAGGAGTAGGCCCCGGGTTGGCTACCATCACTGCAGGTATAGTAAACTCATAGATTGTAGGAATTACCCTCTTAGAGAACACATGGAAAAGATAGAGATAATATAGAGACCAACCAAATCCTTCTCATACTACATTATAAAAGAGAACCCAGGTACATAAATGTAATTTCATGCAAGAACTACTACAACTGAAAGAGAAACTACAAGTACAAAAAGAATGTAAATACGACTATAGCCACGAAGCCCAATAAGCTCATAAAATAAAAAAACTTGTAGTAAACATTTGGATCACCAACCTGCTCCAACTGACCTAAAAACTAGTATATATTAACGTATATTGAGTATAACTACATACTCAGTATGATCCATGCTAGATCCTCTCATGTAAATGTAATAAAAGCATTCTAAAGAACATTGAACATCAAGTGAATATAGATCTCTAAATAAATAGTTATACTCTGTCCACAACCTCACCATGGATACCCTCACCATGTATTGCATAAAATATCATATAATATAATAAATAATATCAAGGATACCCTTATACTACTACCCTATTGGTTTTCCACTTTTCCCCTACATGACATGCCATAAGAATCTCTATTCAAAACGGCTTGCCCAAAGACACCAGGGTGAAGCACTGAAACATTCACATCATGAAACTGACCACCACATCAACATAACCCAAATAAATGATTTTTTTCATATATACACCATATCCCATATAATGTGTCTCATACATTATGTATTATATGTCATGCCATTATATCCCATAAACCGAGTAAGGATCCTCATGTCATCATATTGAATAGACATTATTTTTATATTAGTCTGTAGGAAACTATAACTATAATATATGTTCATAAAATAACAACAATCCATTAAATCCATTGATACACATATTTGGGGAAAACTTGCCGATGTTCATATCAGAATAGGTAACTACCGATAGAGGAGAATAGGGCTGATGGGGGTATTCATCGATCAATCCTCAACTAGGATGTTGGTGAACCCCCCCCCCCCCCCCCCACCCAGGGATCCAAATCCCTAAAGGGTAAGTCACCCTAAAATATGGGAGCAGTATCATAGAGAAACACAAAATAATAGTATATAATATATCTCCCAACCACACCATGGGAATAACCTATTATCATACATAATTGCAGCTGACTTCACTCTGACACCTGGAACCCAATGCTATGACCATATATCCTATAAGCACACAACCATTTTAAGAGCTACATCAAGTAAATTTATTCGATTTAATCAGTTTCACTTTATGTTAATTAATTATTTTACCATATAATTAACCAATATTTAAGTCCTCATTTCATTACAATATCACCAAAACACAGTTCAATTCCATCCAATATTAAGCAAACTGAGTCCACGGATTCCCATAATTAGAACCTCAACATTGCAACCCATCATGATCCAACCCCATGGGTTAAAGTTTATTCATTTATAAACAACATTACCATGTTCCATATTTTAGTTATTCATGGAAAAATTTCATAGCTACCAAATATACGGTGCTCAACATGGTGAGTAGATGAACTACCCATAATGTCTTTTCCACCTATTGGAGGAGCATAGACTCACCCAACCACAAGAAGCTAAACATGGAAATAACATGACATAACTCGTGAATATTCACCTCTCTCAGATAGAGAGTAACCAAAACAATCTACCACAACTTGTGGGGAAAGGAATGAAGATTAAAAAACAACTTGGATGCCAACCAAATAATATATTCAAACAAGCATCTAAATTTCATATCAATAGGTAATATCATATTCTACATATTTGGTAATCTCTAGTGTCCTCCCCCACACCCACATTCATATCCCAATTCATCCCTCTATCACAAGTGTCATGTTCTAAAACAAAGATAGGGCCTCCCCACCCCACATACGACAACATCCATCCTATCTCACATCACACCTAGTCCTCCCCACCCCACATAACACAAAATCCATCCATGCCCAACCATCCTAGGCTCACATCATAAGTAGTAGAAAATAGAAAAAGGAATTAGGATCTTAGACCTAAGGAATGGCATTCATCCTTAACATGAAACAAACTGTGAAATATCTAAAGCATAATTCACCTGGCCTTTACAAGCAAGCGGGTAACTCAGACAATAGGAGGCATTATATTTTGGAACACAACCATTTCTTATTCCGTATTGAATAAACAGATTTATTATTCATGGGTTCTAACAACAAGTAACCTAAGTAACATGCTATGTCAAGATATCAAAAATAAATCAAACAAGTAATTAAACAATACTTTTTTTCCTTTTTAACTATCATATATATGATTTAGGTTCTTTAAACAATTTAATTAAACATGATTACATGCATCAATTTAATTTTCATCATATTATAAAGGCAATTGTATTCATTTAAACCTATCTATTTAAACCATTAACCTATTAATTATCAACTATTTATGGATTTATAGTATTTACCCACATCCATCAATATCTATATGATAATCCAAGAATGTAATAAATATCACACTATCTATAAAATCAAGAGGAAAACTATTATTAAGGTACATAGAAGAAACATCCATATTCTATCGATACTAGTTCTTTAATATTGTTTAAATAATTTTTTGTTTAATTTAATTGTGATCAAAGAGGATAAATCATGCAAGATCTATGATTCCAAAAAAACAAATAGAGGTTCAATGAATCCCTTAACTCAAAAGGTCACCTAAATTATTTTCACAAGAATGGACCACACAACTGATATCTGATTACACAACTCACAAGATCTACATCCATATGAGGACTTGATGGCACTCCCACACCAAAAAAATACAAGAGAACCCCCATTTGAATCATTGGAGATAATCCTTCATCTCATGTAAAGAATAAAATAAGGTAAAATATAACAAACTGGGAAAACCTGAATGAATAGGGGAAGAATGAACCATAGATCGAAGATGGGTCACTACATAGCAATGGAGGGAATCTAGGAATAGATCCTTGATAAATGAATCCCCAAAGAATTTATGATGAGGTCACATGGTAACCTAGGATCGAGGGAGGGCCACAACTCCCCTAGGGTTTGAAAATCTGGATACGTTGGAAGGTTTTTAAAAAATAAGTTATTTTGGGATTACACGATGTGTAATCCCCTATCAGATTGTGTAATTCCTTGAGGTTAGTATCTACTAGAAAACACACCGCCTTTTTGATTTTATTTATTCATTAATCTTAAAATATAATACATGTTGTTAAACCCATATTGACGTCATGTTACCTTATTTAATGATTTGAAATCCCCTTTATTCTAGATTCTATTAGCTGAGTCCCTCCATACATCCTCAAAACCACCTCTGAGAACCTAGGTCTTCAGAAACACTCAAAGGGTTGATTTACCAAGATCCAGGACTTTACAGCTATTTTAAACATCTGTTAATTTTATTCATTCTTGGGGATTATGATTCATGGTTACGAAATTGGTAACAATTTATTATTAAAAGCTCATCATTTATTAATATTATTTATGATTATGTTTCTATTGATAAATTTTTATGATCCCTCTCTGATGAAAAATCATGAATTTTTTTATCATTTATTATATATGGTAACTTCATGTATTACTACAAGTTTGCAATCATTAGTATTTATGATAATTAATAAAATGTTTCTATGATGATCCAACTTAATTTCTAGGTTTAATCGAAAATACTTGTTTTATAAAGAGGTTTTTAAAGATTCATTTATATGTTTCAAACTTTATTTACAAATAAATGTTTCTTAAAAAATTAGTTCAATATTTCTTTATATGTTTAAAATGTAATTCCAAATGAAATCGGTTTTCAATTGTTTTTAAGATTACCTATTATGTTTTCAATGTGTTTTCAAAAAAAATGTTTTGAAAGTGTTTTCCAGAATTTTTTATAAGTATAAAAATTATTTTAAATTAAAACTTATTAAAAAATTATTTGAATGTTATTTTATATGTTTTTAATGAAAACTTTTAAAAAAAAATTTATGATTCATTTATAAATTTTCAACGAAAATGGTTTTCAAAATGTTTTCAAAATTATTTTATAATTTTTTTACCCAAAAAGGTTTTCAATTTTTCTTTTATATTCATTTTTAAGTTTTCAATATTATTTTCAATGAATATTGTTTTTGTAATTTTTTATTTTTAATATTAAATTTTCAAAGAAGAAAATATATTTTCATCAAGAAATGTTTTAAATGAAATTGAAAAATAATATTTTATTGAAAATGATTTTGATATGTTTTTATAAAATTGATTTTAAAATAAAAAATATTTTCCATAAAAAATATTTACTAGGATCTTTAAAAATCCTCCCTATATAAGATTACAAAATATTTAATACATTATGATTTAATGAAGACATGATCCATGAATAACATTCATACTATTTCCTAAATGAATTATTTTTTAATGGAATGATGTTTATGACAATCCTTTATCTTCTAGAACATATATTCTCTTGAAAAATAATTTTTTCCATGATCTTGATTTGATGAAATGATTATCAGAACTATCATTTTTTCATTTTTAATGATTTTGTGAAATATTTATTATGACCATTTCATTTTAGAGGTTATGATATGATGTTTCTGAATCCCAACTCTTTTAATTTTTCATGATATGATGCATGTTTTATTATCTTGTGGAACATGTATGAATGATTTTATGTTGTGTGAGTTGGGACCTATATCTCTATCTACTGAATTGGGTAATTATTTATATATCATTATATAATGTTGGGAAACAAGTCCATATGATTTATCAAAAATGGGAAATTGGTTTATCCTGGTCCACTATTGGATGATTGGGAAACTAATCAACTATGGGAAGATGGGTAAACCTGATCCACCATGTAAAGATAGGGAATCACGATCTAGAATGGTATGATGGGTTTACCTGATCCCATATAAGTAAAGGACTGCAACTGTATATGGTGGTGTGTCTACAATAGTAGGTTGTATCCACATGATGTTCCCAAATCAGTTTCTAGTAATGAGAATTGACTTATAGGGAATTGAGTTACAATATTATGTGCATTATATAAATTCTATGTATTGTCCCAATGATATCCTCCCATGGTTCATGCTATCGATCATCTTATGATTCATGTCTTATGAAAATCCAATTTTAATGCCATGTATCATGTTTATGATATTTGATATTTTTGGTATGATAATCCAATGATATGCTCATATTATCATATACTTATATCCATTTTATACTGAAATATTTTATTTATGTATCCTTATTGGGAATTTGAGCTCAGCCATTTATTATTTTTCCTTTACCTAGGTTATGAAAAATTGTTTTAAGAATGAATACTAAAGGGTAAGATCATTAATGGATATTTTGAACATCTTTAACCAAACTCGAAGAATGTGTTATAGGTTCCCAAAGGCACAAATATATTACATCCATTAGGAATTTACTTTTTTAGTGTGATAAATAATTTTCAAAATTGATTTAATAAACATATATTATAAGCCGAGTCTCTATTTTTTTGTCGATGGAATGTTTTAGTCAACCTTTGGAGACTACGATCAGAAATTATTAGTGGGATCCCTAGGGATAGTTCTAAGGTTATAACAAGGGATTTCACTAAGGATATGTCTAATGATGAGTTATAGTATAGGAAAATGTCATGGAATTTTGTTAAAGGATAGATATTGTGGTTTTATAGGAGTATATACGTAAATGGATTCTATAAGTAGTTATAGATCTAGAAAATATTTTCAAATTGGTTACAACCTTGAAAACATCATTTTGAGTTCAAGTATATCAGTAATTGGTGCACAAAATTACTCCATGTTTCCCAAATGTATTAAAACTCTAGGGGAATAATCCATTTAAATCATTATTGATGGTTCAAAACTAGAGTTACAGAATTAAATAACTCGTTTTGATCCATCAAGAACGATTTAAATGCAATATGAATATGAAAAACATATCATAAACCAAATATTTCATAGATTATATTTGTATGTGTCATTATATACACACCCTAAAAGTAATTTTTCCTGAATATGTGGTTTTATGCTATTATAATTTTTTCTCAAAACTTATATTCTAGTTTTAGTAAATGGATGGATCCAAAAGAAAGAGGGTTAGCATTGAATCTGATGGTATTTTTTAATGAGCAGTCAAATGGGAAGATCACTATAGTAAAGGATGTTGTGATTGTGCCTAATTAGTTTTCAAATAAAATTATTAAAAATCTGTACCGTAACCAAGACTCAGATTCAGCAAAGAAGATAAGGAGAGAGTTCAATAATATTTTGGGTAATGGAGACCTTGGTGGAAAGATGATTCAGTTTCATTTATGTCATGAATGTTTGAAGAAGCATCCAAATTAATGTCTTAATGGAAGATAAATATGTTATGATTGTGGAATAGATGGAAAAAAATAATTTAACTAAAAAATAATTTTGAAAATTTTAATTTAACATAATGGATTTAGAAATTGGCCTCCTTACACTATTTTCAATTGATGACTTCTATAATTGTAAAATGTAATGGAACTATGAAAATAGATTTCATATGTGTGAGGATCATGAATAGAATCAGTAAGGTGGTTCAATTAATGGTTTTTCTACTCATGGTTAAGAGAACATGATTTATGAATGAAATGTATGGTTTTTTCTAATTGTATTTTTTAAAAATATGGTTAAATTCAATTAGTTAAATTTTAAGGTACGATTCATATTTCAAATTTTATGAAATGGGTATTATGGAATGAGATGAAAAATCATTGACAATTTGTTTGAGACTAATATTGGATGAATTAAGAACTATTGTTTTGTGATTAATTGATTATGTTGTTTTTATCATGAGACATATAATTATTTTCAATATATATTTTTCATTGAGGATTTGGATGTACATTTTGAATGGTGATGGGGAATTAGAAAAGTGATTCATTAAAAGTTGATAATTTGATTATGGACAGGTAATCCGTAATATGTTTTTTATGTTGGGATAATTGTGTTTGGATAACAATATGGGGATATGAATAAGTAAATTTGATTATATTGAATATCTCAAAACAGATAAATGATTTGATGAAAATATAGTTTATAACGATTACATAATTTTTTGGATTTAAGGAATATATCCAATAATATTTGGAATAAAAAATTATAGTTGTTTTAAATAAGGATTAAGGGTAATTCAGGTTGTTATCATGTTTCATGTGAGTACATGATGAGGTTATTCACATGTTTGGTATGTGACAAAAAAGTTCTAAATTATGATATATGGGGGATCAGTGTTTACCCAAATTTAATAAATTTAATGGCCTTCATTAAAATGTTTTTGACAATAATATTTTTGAAGGGTTGTAAGGTTAACCATTTATGGAGTGGTTTATATCAATCATCGAATTATATTTTAGAGATTAAGGTGTAAATTCTCCCTAAGAGGATTTATGAAAATTGTATAACTTTTAATACCATTTTTTTATATAAGGATTGGTGGAATAATATATCATTCTATTTATGGATCTCATGAATATAATAATGCATCAGTAATGAGAAATTAATCATCGTTTCATAGAATAAGAAATTAAGTGGTAATAGATCATGGAATAACAAAGGGTATGGTTTTCCTGAAATCATGTAAGTATACATGAAAATTATTTAACATTAGAAAAAAGGTTCGTGAAATAAAATGATGTCATGTTATCATCATTTTTATTGATATTGATGACCTTTTTCATGCCTCTTTGTCTTATGGCCTTGTGATTTTTAACATTCTCTTAACCATGTTCTCTATTCCTATCCCTCAGAACATGATAGAATGATTTATCTTCCATATATATTTTTTAACATCCCACCTATGTTCTCATATGTGTAAAACTAGTTATGTGTCACTTTGGTTAACCACTAGGATTCTAATTTTCTTAATGGTTGATTTACTATTTGTTTTTATGTTTTTGGTTTCTATGAATATGAAATTTTATGTTTTAGTCATTGATAACCCAAAACAAATATGGGAAAATTCCTTTCATGGGGGTAGAATGTAACACCCCAAGATTTTGTTATTTTTTTTAAATTTTTTTAATCTTTTTTATTTTATTTTTAATTTCACACAATACTGAATATAGAATTTATTTTAATAAAGAAAAATGTTTGGATAATATTATACATAACACCAAATTATGCTTTCTCTATGTAAAAATCATATATTGACTTGTGTTATATTTAATATTATGTTTTTATAGTTTAAAAAACATTGTTGAATTACTTTTATTTTTTTTCCTAACACGAATGGTTGAGTTTGATCGAAATGCAATATAATGTTAATAATATTATTAAAATATTATTACATCTACCACCTTAATATTGGAATAGAAGTTACAAATAAGATTCATTATTTTTAAAAAAAATAAATTTCAAATATTTAATAAATGATACTTTCGGTTATCAATTATTAAAATTTAATGAAAGAATGACTTGAAAAAAAATAAATTACTTTTTTAAGAAAACTATTTTTCTATATTAAAACAAAACTATAACTCAATTATTATTTTTACAAAATTTATTTAATTTTTTCATTAGAATAAATATATTATATTTTATGTCATTATTTTTTATAATCATTAAATATATTTAGTGGGTATAATATAAGAATAAATCCACTTTAATAAATACAAATATGTATTTTTCTAAAAGTTATTTTTACCACCTTTTATGGGGGAAACCATTTTAAATATTATTTTTGGAACTTTTAAAAATTTTAATTGACAAGAGAAGGCTCATTATTGGATGTGTGATATAAAAATTTACATTGGTTTAGTTTTTTATTTTTTTAGAGAAGTTTCATATTTTTTTGAATATGGAAATAACAATGAATATTAATTTAAAACTCCTTTTACATCTAATTTTTTATATGGGTAAATTATATTTTTTATTGGTTTTAATGTATAATAAAATAAACTATAAAACTATTAATCAAATAAATGTAATCTTAATGAATTTCAATTATAAATTGGATATCCAAACATATCAATACTTTGAATGTTTTTACTTTAAAATCCCACATTGTGGTCCTGTTTGTGGGATTAAATTTATATTAATATATTCTACATCTATGATTATAATTTGGAAAAATGGATTCCTTATTTATAATCTGAATAATTAATTATTTTTTATAATATCCACTTAGTTTTTGAAAAAATAATTGTTCAATATGATTAATCTTATATACATTGATTAAGTGAAAAATTAGCTTATTAAAGGGACAAATATTAATCTTATGATCCAAAAAGACATAGAAACCTGTAAACATTAAATTTTATGGAAATATTTCAACACAATAATACCTAGAATAAAACATGGTATATTATTGGAGAAATATTACAGGCAAAAAATATGGGTGGATTTCCATTTTCAGAAATTTATAAGAATGCCCCTCCTTTTACACAATAAAATGGCATTCGCCCCACCCACATATTAAAACCTATAAATATCTTTTCACCAATGATTTACTCAAATAAGATCCCAAAATATACCTCTTCATCCTAGAATCATTTCATTTTCTATAAATCCATAAATGAATCACTTTGGTGAAAACTAAAAAGAGTTATACAAAGAAAATGTGGCATTTATCCTCTTGTTCCGTTTTATTATTTTTATTATACACCACCTAAGTTATTATTATTAAATTAGTATATAATAACCCAATATAAAAAATATAAATATTTGTTTCTATTATAATATTTCTACCAAAACATAATCACAAATCCACTTAATTGGCAACAAACTTTCCGTTATTGTTTAAGGAGAACTACCGCCTCATTAAATGATGTGGGTCGTTTTTCCTTCACCGTCTCTCATAGTTGGTTAATATGATGGAAACTATGTTTTTATATGATATATATGAAATGTATTATTACTTTATTCTTCTATAATTATAATATTATACATAATTTTATTCTTTACAATTTGATAAATTTATAACAACTTTGTTTTTTGATGTGTGGACTACCACCACCTCAATGTGTTGTTATTCATTCAAACATTACATGGAATATATTATTGATGGGTTAAGTGAACATATATGATATATATGAAATAATAACTCTAATGTAATGATATTATATATACATGTATACACATATGTTTCTTACACAATTTCATTCATTATGACAGAAAAATAGAAACAATGTTCATGGGTACATACGACCTATGGTCTCAATGAATAGTGTATTCAATTTCATATTTCAATATTTTATAGATAAATAAAAATATCACTATAATGAATATATATTAAATATATTTCAAGTATTATGTTCTGGAAATATGTAAATCATGATCTATGTATGAGGATAAAGCGTAAAATGTCAAAATATATATGTAAAAGTGGATATTATCCAAAACGTAACATTTAAATAGAATTTTTAATAAATAGATAATATATACCATAATAAAATAATATATTGTAATATATATAAGAATATTGTTCTATGGTATATGTATAATAAATTTATATTTATTATATTGGTGGTTCTAATGTGTATGAAGACTGTTAAGGTTTAAGGTATGAGAATTTCACCTCACTTTTTATTTTCATGAGATACATGTCATGTTCCCAACTCGCTACATTTGTTTTAATATATAATAACCTATGAAATTTTATATCATTAATTCATCTTATTTAGTCATATAAGTAACTTTAAATGATTTTATTCTCTCTTGGGGATCATGATTCTAATGTTACTCAAGTATTTAGGGTTTTCTCAACTAACGTTTCATTTAGTTAATCTTATTCTTTATTCACCCCTTATTTTATTCTGTGTTGAATATAATTCCAATGAATGTATTCAATGATTAATATAATTTATTTATTATTGGATTTACATAACCAAAATATGATTCAACATTCATGTGGTTTATGGTTCAAAATTTAACACACCAGAAAATTAATTTCATCTCAATTTTTCTTCATTTAGATAGACGACATGTTATGAACCTATATTGTTCTATGGGGTGTATAAAATACCCATTGACATGTTATATTATGAATATAGTTATTATAACTATATGATTCATTTAATTGTATTCTTTAATGTGGATTATGAATCAATGTTACCAATGTACTATAATTTATTTCTACAATCTCATCATTTATATGGATTGATTATGATTATGATTATATTGCTAAAATCATATGATTCATCTCAAAAAACTAATTATTTATTTTCTCATCTATTAATCTATAATATATTCCTTTATTCCTTTATATATTCTACTCATTTGTATATAAGATAATTAGGAAACTATTTTTATGAAAATCCTTCGTTATTTCTGATTTGAGTCGAAAATCTATGTTTTTGAAAAATGTTTTCATGGATTTGATTATATATTTTCCGAGTTATATTAAATGATCTTTTTAAAACATTTTCATGATTCTTTTATATATAGTCCATTCTATTTTCAATTAAATGGGTTTTAAAAAAATCTCATTCTATATTGTTTAATTTCAAAGTGCTTGCCGATAATTAGGTTCTCAATGTGTTTTCAATCATTTTTTATATTTTTAAAAATTATTATCAAAGAAATTTATTTCAAAACAATTTTCAATATTATTTTATATGCTTTAAAGGATACTTGTTTTCACAAAAAATCAATTTTATTTTTAGTTTTTAAATGGAAAAATTTTTTCAATAAGTTTTCAATATTATCCTATATGTTTTGTAGGAATTTTATTTACAAATTGTTTTATAGGTTCTATTATATGTATTCTGTTTCATTTTAATGAAAATTATTTACAAAAGGTTTAATTTTTTAAAAATAATTTCTCAATGAAGAATGTATATTCTCATCAGGAAGAATTTTAAATAATATTGAAAAAGGTTCTTTATAATAAAAGGACATTTATATGGTTTCATAAAATGAAATTAAAAATAAATGATATTTTTCTTTAGAAATTTTTAATGTGTTATTTCAAAATCCATCCCCATCATTAATGAATCATATTGTAATAGGCTATTATTTAATGAGGAAATAACCCAAGAATACCATTGATATTAATTCAGGAATGGATTATGTTTTTATGCAGTGATGTTTATTATACATGTTTCTCTTCACCTTGTTATATTCTCTTGAGGCCCGCTTATTTTCAAGGGTTATTATTTTATGGAATAATAATGATACATATCTCTTCTCCGTCGGTGATGATATAATTAAAATTTTATGATACCCCTTTCATTTAATGGGTTATGATATTATAATGACCCAAAATTTTATCAATAGAATTCCATTTCAATAAAATCACATTAGGAAACACAATTCCATGTCATGCTTAAATGAACTACTAAATTCAATGTTTCCTTTAATCATAATTTTTCCACTTATTGGTTTTGAATTTTGAAAATCTGACAAACATGATTGTGACTAGTAATATATTTGGAGTTCTCTAAGAAATAAACATAATTTTTGGTAAATAGTAAATTTTTCAATGGAATTGAACATTACTAATGATAGTATTGAAAAATTTTATCCATCCTATAAGTGATAATATGATATAATTATTTTATAGTTTTTTTCATTTTTATAAGTCATGAATATATAATGATTAATTAAATAATTTATAATAAAATTTATTTTCATAAAATTTATTCAATTTTTTTCATTTCTTATGATAATGTGATAATTTTATGAGGCCATAATTAATTTTTCAGAGTGTTAGAATAGGAGTTTAAAATTTAAAATTTTTATTTTACAAGTAAATTTTGATTTTAAATAAATATTAAATTACACGTATTTAGAAAATTATTTTCATAAAATTGAGTTCACTTTTAAATTCTACATATCAGAAAATATTTATGGTGAATTTTGGATATTTTTCAAAAATACATAAATTTTTGGTGAATAGTGAAATATGATAATTTACGAAATATGCTAAATAAATTAACCTATTCATCATTCTTGAATCATGGCTAATGTAAATGGTCATTGGTTAGAACTCACATGTATGTTTTACTATATTTATTTATGGAATCATCATTATTTCATTTCTAGGGGAAATTAATATACTAATAAATTAAATATTGAGAAACCACCTCTCCCCACCACTATAAATACCACCATCATAAACTCATTTTCTCACACCTCTAAAGAATTATTCCTACTCAAAATTATACTCAGATATCTTCCCAAGATCTTCAATGACAACCCTGCTTTTTATTACAACATAAGCATGCTTTATTACATAAAACATCACTTGATACAACAAATAAGATCAAGATGTTTAGTGTGTTTGGGGATTAGAATCATTAAATAAAAACAATAAACTTGAAATACAACATCTTTATTGAAAACTTCCTTTACATGACCACTACACTCCTTCATACTTAGCAATGCATGGGATAACCTGAGGATATGCATAAGAAAAGGGTGAGCTATAAAGCCCAGTAAGGGAGTACACAATGAATAACATGAGGAGTACAATACATGTTAGGCAATAGGAACATCAATAGATAATTAGAGTAACATGAACATAAAGGCATGATAAATCATGATAACCATAACAAGGAAATGTGGCAACAACACTTAACATTGAATTAGCATGAGCCAAGGCTCATTGCACATGGAGCTTGAGTAAAACCTCATTGCACTTGAAGCACGAGTAAACCCTCATTGCACTTGAATTAGCATGATTCAACAATCATTGCACATGACTTATCATGATACTATACTTTACCCAATGCATTGGATCACTATAAAGGGCACACCCTTCTTAAACATTTCATTTCATGCATAAGTGTGCCACATGGATCATAAAACATGGATTCATAAAACATAATCATTTATTCCACGATAAAGGAATGTGGAATTCATACAAGAAACTTTATAATCAATAAGTAAATGTGCATAAAGGTGAATACCCTTGATGGAGAAATGGGAATGGTATTCACTACAAAATGATATTGGCTTAGAAAATCGGTGTGATTTCGGCAGCGTAACGGCGTGACATAAGAATTATTAAAAACGTTTGATGAGAGAGAAATGGGTTCTGCATCATATTTACATGTAATGGACAGTAGGGATTTCATATATATACATGTCCCAAAAATTGAAATGGAATTTAAATTCATGATACAAAAGTATTGCTTGATTGTAAAAGAAGAGGGAGAAGTTCCTTTCGGAATTTCGGCATAGTAACGGGTGTACATGGGAGGAATTTAATGAGAGATAAAGGGTACTCCCATCATTCAATCAATAAGAGTTCAGTATAGGGGAGGTGCGAAACCATACCCCAACATTCATAATTGAAATTAAAAGGGTAATACAACTTAAAGAAAATTGACAAAAATGAGAAAGGAAGAAAAAACCCTTACTTGGAAGTGTGCTTCCAAAGGCTAGAGAGAGGCTTGTGAGAGGATTCTTGGGAGCTTGGGGCACCTTGGGAGGATTCTAGAGAGAGTAGGGCAGAGGTTGGACAAACTCCAATGGATTTTAGTGAGGAGGAAGTGGGAGATTGGGTGGGTTTATATTGGAAAGGTGAGAGAATTCTTTATTATTTAGGTTTGGGACCCCGTATATTAAAATAATCAAAACCACAAACCACCCCATGGTATTTGCCCATGGTTTCTAGAAAAGGAAAGAGAAAAACAATATTTTACAATTCCACGGTCCGAACTTATTAAAAAATTAGGGTTGCTTATTGGAGGTGAGTCAGACTCCCATGGAAATTAATTTAAAAAGGTAAAGTGTTGAATAAGTCTTGAGGGCTCCATTAATGCTTTGAAAATAAGTCAAAAAAAACCCAAAAACTCATTATTTTATTGATAAAACACATATTGGCCGAACATAAGGATTATGTTATTTTATTACATCACCATTGGGTCATTATGATGTCATAAAACACATTATATATTTAAATGGTATTTATTTTTTACCCAAAAATTTGACTGTCTCAGAAAATTATGAAAAATTCACTGTTGGATAATTTCGACGTCCTGATTCCAAAAATAATATTTATTTTATCTAAATAATTTTCTAAATATGTGAATTTTCACTTTTAAAATAAAAACCGACATTTTTTAAAAAAATCACGGGTTTTGACAGAAATGGCTCTCAAACCTTAATAAAAAATTTAATTGCATTCATAAAATTATAAGATCATTTATACTTAATAAAAAAAATAATTTAATATTAATAATAATATTTTACTAAAATATTATTTAATTCAAAAATCCGTTAATTTAATAAAATATAATTCTTAATTAAATAATAACTAAAAACACCATTTGTACTTTAAAAACTAATTACAATGTATCAAAAATGACTAGAAATTATATTCATTATTATATACAAAAATAATGTACATGAACATGGTGCTACTTATTTGTTACATAACCCCTTAAAATAGCCGCATAAGTCCTAAGGGTAAGGTGCGCGATGGTTATAGACTCTTGGGGCGGCTCGGATAACATCGCTCGAGTGGTAATTTCAATCAACTTCCACTTTTCCCGTAGAAGATCACGTTCGAGCTTGACTTGATGAAGCTCAGCTTGGGCTTGGTCAAGTGAAAATCCCAAAGACACCACCTCTTTTCCGATCTCTGACAAATGGGCTTCGTAAGGGGCAATTCTACTGGATGAGGCCATCGCTTCCTTTGTCTGAGTAGAAATGGGTTCGTTAAAGCCTTATATTTATACTACTCAGATGATCACTGATCAACGGCTAAAAAGTAACGGTCACAAATCTTAACGTAAAACTAACAAAGTTGACATCTTATAAAAACATTTTTCATAAAGAAACATTTAACTGGATCAAGATGTATTTTCCATTAATGAAACTTTGGGTCATTACAACATTCCCCCCTTAAGAAATTTTTCCCTCAAAATTTTCCTTTTCCCACACTAAAACAAATGTGGGTAACTTAGCTTCATCATATCCTCTGACTCCCATGTTTCTTCTTCAAACATGTGGTTTCTCCACAACACCTTGACGAGGGGCATTGTCTTATTTTGTAGAACTTTTTCTATAGGATCTAAGATCTTCACTTGTTGCTCCTCATAAGAAAGATCGTCTTCTAATTGTACCACCTCAGAAGAGAGTACATGTGAAGGGTCTGGTATGTACTTCCTTAAGAGGGATACATGGAAGACATCATGCACCTTGGCCATAGTAGGTGGAAGTGCTAGTCGATAGGCCACAGCCCCAACAATATCAAGACTCTCGAAGGGGCCGATGTACCTTGGACTTAACTTCCCATTCTTTCCAAACCTCATGACCTTATTCCACGGATATATGCTTAAAAACACCATGTCTCTGACTTTAAACTCAAGGTCTCATCGATGATTATATGCATAACTCTTCTGTCGACTTTGGGCAGCCTTGATATGCTGCTGAATGGTTTTCACCTTCTCCACCATTTCATCGACCATTTCTGGTCCAAGCAGCTTACGTTCACCGACCTCATCCCAACATGCTAGTGTTTTACACCTTTTCCCATAAAGGGCTTCATATGGTTCCATTTGGATGCTCGAGTGGAAACTATTATTATAAGAGAACTCAACTAGAGGAAGATGTTGATCCCATCCTCCTTTAAAGTCCATTGAGCACGCTCTCAACATATCCTCAAGTGTTTGGATAGTCCACTCGGATTGGCCATCAGTTTGAGGATGATAGGCCATACTGAAGTTCAGTTCAGTATTCAGAGCATGTTGAAGACTCTTCCAAAACTTAGAGGTAAATCATGGATCTCGGCCAGACACAATAGATAGTGGTACTCCATGCAACCGTACCACTTCCCTGATATATATCTGTGCCAGTTGATCCAAAGAGAAATCCTCTCCAATAGCAATGAAGTGTGCAGTCTTTGTAAGACGATCCAAAACAACCCAGATTGCATTGTTGCCTTTGGATGTCCTTGGAAGTCTGGTGACAAAGTCCATGGAGATGTTCTCCCATTTCCATTCTGCTATGGGAAATGGTTTCATCATCCCCTTAGACTTCTGCCTCTCTACCTTCACTTTCTGACACACCAGGCACTTTGATGTATATTCAGCGATCTCCTTCTTCATATTATCCCACCAAAAGTTTTCTCGTAGAAATCGATACATCTTTGTGCTCCCTGGGTGAATAGAGAAATTTGAACTATGTGCATCATACAAAAGTTCCTTATTCAGCTCCGAAAATGATGGAACACATAGTATTTTCCCAAACTGCACAATTCCTTCTTCATTAACATTAAACTCTGAGGATTTTCCATTTTTGATAGCTCCCACTTTTTCTTGGATTCCTGCGTCATCCTTTTGAGAATCCTTTAACCTTTCCAAAAGAGATGGTTGAGCAATCATTTGTGAAAGGATTTATGATGTTCCCTTCTTTATGATTCCCACATCCATCTTCATCAAGTCTAAGAAGATTGGATCCTTCTCAATTATCATCATTGATAGAATCGTTGGATCCTTTCTACATAGGGCATCCGCCACCTTGTTCGCCTTCCCAGGGTTGTAATGTATTGAAAAGTCATAATCCTTGATGATCTCTATCCATCTTCTCTGGCTCATATTAAGCTCTTTCTGTGTGAATATATATTTAAGACTCTTGTGGTCAGTTTATATCTCACATTCCTCTCCATAGAGATAATGACGCCAGATTTTCAAAGCAAAGATCACCGCTGCCAACTCCAGATCATGCGTTTGATAGTTTTTCTCATGGATTTTCAACTGCCTTGAGGCATAAAATATCACTTTATCAATATGCATCAGCACATATCCTAAGCCCTTCATTGAAGTATCACTGAATACCACAAAAATCTCCCCACTTGTGGGTAAAGTGAGCACAAGTGCAGTGATTAGCCTCCTTTTCAACTCCTTGAGGCTTTCTTCGCATTCATCACTCCAAGAAAATTTTACTCCCTTTCGAGTTAGCTTGGTAAGTGGGTTGGACAATTGTGAGAAATTTCTCAAAAATCGTCGATAATATCCAGTTAACCCCAAGAAGCTACGGATATCAGTTACCGATGTTGGCCTCGGCCATCCCTCAATTGCATCTATTTTGGAGGGGTCCACAAATATCCCATTGCTTGTGATGATATGGCCCAAGAATGAGACTACCTTCAACCAAAACTCGCACTTTTTGTACTTTGCATAGAGCTTCTCCTTGCGCAAAGTCTCTAGTACAGTGTTTAAATGCTCCTCATGGTCCTCCTTAGTTTTGGAGTATATAAGAATATCATCTATAAAGACTACCACAAATTTGTCAAGGTAATCTCTAAATACTCTATTCATCAAGTCCATGAATATTTCTGAAGTATTGGTGAGTCCAAAAGGCATTACTATGAATTAATAGTGCCCGTACCTTGTATGAAAAGCAGTCATGGGGATATCTTCCTTCTTCACCCTTACTTGATAATATCCCAAATGTAAGTCCACCTTGGATACGTATTGTGCTCCACGCAGCTGATCAAACAATTCATCAATTCTTGGGAGAGGATACTTGTTCTTTATCATGATTTTGTTAAGTTCATGATAATTGATGCAAAGCCGCATTGACCCATCCTTCTTCTTGACGAAGAGGACTGGTGCACCCCATGGTGATGCACTTGGGCATATAAAACCTTTATCCAGATTCTCCTATAGTGTTTTCTTCAGCTCTTCAAGCTCAACAACAGCCATTCTATATGGAGTCTTGGATATTGGTAGTGCCCTAGGTATCAGTTCAATTGAGAACTCAACATCTCTTCTTAAAGGAATACCAGGAAGTTCCTCGGGAAATACTTCAGCGAATTCCCTCACAATAGGCATTTCTTCAAGGGTGGTTTCTTCCTAGGACTCAATCATCTGAGCCAGATATGCATGCTCATAAGGCAGTAATATCCATTCTTGAGATGATGGAGCTAAAGGAGATTCATCTTCCTCCTGACACTTGTAAAGAATCGGGGGTCGATTCTCCATATGGAGTGTGATTTCCCTCTCCCGAAAATTTATGTTGGCTCTATATAAGGAAAGCCAATCCATGCCAAGAATTGCATCAAATTCCACCAAAGGGAGTATGACGAGGTTCCCCGGGAAATTCAATCCAGAGATTATAACAGGGGAGGACTTATACTCATGGGATGCAATGATTTCCCCATTTTTCGTACTCACTAACATCTTTACTTCCATGAATTGTGGTGGTGCAGGTATTGTTCTACTAAACATTTGAGATATAAAAGAATGTGTAGAACCTGAATCAAAAAGTATGTTCGCTATTCTTGAATGAATAACTAGCGTACCTTTTACCACTTCATTGTCGGGGTTCACTTCGGCAGAAGTGATGGAAAAAGTTCTTCCTTGCTGTCTTGGAGGTTTCTAGTTGCCTCCGATAACCCTTGGATTAGGGCACTGATTTGAAAAATGACCCGGTTCTTTGCATTTGTATCATTGAACAATGCATTGAGGTTCGAACGGAGCATTCCTCTCCTCTATCGCAGCCGCGTGTCCTTCTTGCTGACATTTAACAGCTAGGTGCCCTTCTCTTCCACACTTGAAGCATTTTCTTGTCCCCCTAAGGCAATTTCCAGGGTGCTTCTTTCCACACTTTTGGCAAGTGGGGTGCTGGAATTTCATATCACCGTTGGATTTATCCATCGGACCACCAGCATTGAAGTCCACCTTACGCTTCTTGTACCCATGATACCCCTGTGATTCTCTGATCTCCATTTCAACCTTGAGGGAACATCGGACAATTTCTTCATAGCTATCGAAGTCACGGATCGGTAATGTTTTCCGCAATCTAGGCTTCAGCCCACCAAAGAAGCGGTCAACCTTGCATTCGGGGGTAACGACAAAGCCGGAATCGTATCATACAAGCCTTGTGAAGTTTTCCTCGTACGCTCCCACAGATTCTTCATCTTTCTATTTGAGGGAAAGGAAGTCCCTTTCCATCTTAAGTCGGAGGGCACGTGGAAAATATTTATCAAAAAACATATTCTGGAATTCCTTCCATTCCAAAGCCTCGATCTCCTCCTCAGTCTCCGTATATTTGATCAACCTCCACCATTGATCAGCTTCACCCTCCCTACGATAATCCGCCAGGAGAACCTTCTCTTTTTCAGAGCATTGGAGGATGGAGAATATCATTTCAATGGAGTTGATCCATTGTTCAGCGATCGTGGGATCGGATGATCCACTAAAATTAGGAGGCCTTTGTCTCATGAAGATTTAAATAGAGACTTGTTCTTTCTTAGGGGGGTTGAAAGTTCCTCTTGACCAGTTTTTCTATTCAAAACATGAGTTAGCTGAGAGAGAAACGTGACAATGTTCGTGATTCCCACTCCCATTGGATTGGGCATCTCATAAGTACAATCATCACACTGATCTTCACAACGGTTGTTATCCCGAGTTCCCCTATTACCGGCCATTGGCTAGAATAAAAGGAAAGTTAGGGGTAACACATAAATGGTAATCCATAGACAAAAGTTGATGACTTATAAATAAACTTTAATCTCTTTAACTCATGAGTCTATAGGATTCAATCCAGGCTTTTCATGATCTTCCTTCTAACATATATTCTTAGGGGAATTTTTCCCTTAATAAGGGTTCATACTAAGATTGTGAATTTATCAAAACATATCCCCCGGGAGTGTCATAACCAAGAGTGCAGCAAGGCCCATTGTCGTGCACCAGTTCCCATTCGAGTCTAGCTCAAAGCGGTGTTTTCGGTTTTTACCCCTAGGATACATCTGTGCCAGAGCCGCCTCTACCTGCTTGTATCCAGACAGGGATGTATTTGTTTGATAAACCACTTACATAGTATTTACCAAAACTTAGGGATGTTTTTATTATTCTTAGTCTTGTATATAAGGCTTTACTAGGGTTTCCTAATCCCAAAAATAACGAAACCTATCCTCTGATACCAACTATGATAACCCTGCTTTTTATTACAACCTAAGCATGCTTTATTACATAAAACTTCACTTGATACAACAAAGAAGGTCGAGAGGTTTAGTGTCTTTGGGGATTAGGATCATTACATAAAAACTTTAAACTTGAAATACAACATCTTTATTGAAAACGTCCTTTACATGACCACTACACTCCTTCGTACTTAGCATTGCATGGGATAACCTGAGGACATGCATAAGAAAAGGGTGAGATATAAAGCCCAGTAAGGGAGTACACAATGAATAACATGAGGAGTACAATACATGTTAGGCAATAGGAACATCAATAGAGCATTAGAGTAACATGAACATAAAGGAATGATAAAGCATGATAACCATAACATGGAAATGTGGCAACAAGACTTAACATTTAATTAGCATGAGCCAAGGCTCATTTCACATGGAGCATGAGTAAACCCTCATTGCACTTGAAGCACGAGTAAACCCTCATTGAACTTGAATTAGCATGAGTCAACACTAATTGCACATGACGTATCATGATACTATACTTTACCCAATGCATTGGAGCGCTATAAAGGGCGCACCCTTCTTAAACATTTCATTTCATGCATAAGTGTGCCACATGGATCATAAAACATGGATTCATAAAACATAATCATTTATTCCACAATAAAAGAATGTGGAATTCATACATGAAACATTATAATCAATAAGTAAATGTGCATAAAGGTGAATACCCTTGATGGATAAATGGGCATGGTATTCCCTACACAATGATATTGGCTTAGAAAATTGGTGTGATTTCGACAGCGTAACGGCGTGACATAAGAATTCATAAAAAAGTTTGATGAGAGAGAAAGGGGTTCCTCATCATATTTACATGTAATGGAAAGTAAGTATGTCATATATATTCATGTACCAACAATTTAAATGGAATTTAAATTCATGATACAAAAGTATTGCATGAATGTAAAAGAAGAGAGAGAAGTTCCTTTCGGAATTTCTGCATAGTAACAGGTGTACATGGGAGGCATTTAATGAGAGAGAAAGGGTTCTCCCATCATTAAAAAAATAAGAGGGCAGTATGGGGGAGGTGTGAAATCATACCCCAACATTCATAATTGAAATTAAAAGGGCAATACAACTTAAAGAAAATTGACAAAAATGAGAAAGGAAGAAAAAACCCTTACTTGGAAGTGTGCTTCCAAAGGCTAGAGAGAGGATTGTGAGAGGCTTCTTGGGAGCTTGGGGCACCTTGGGAGGATTCTAGAGAGAGTAGGTCAGAGGTTGGACGAACTCCAAGGGATTTTAGTGAGGAGGAAGTGGGATCTTGGGTGGGTTTATATAGGAAAGGTGAGATAATTCTTTATTATTTAGGTTTGGGACCCCTTATATTAAAATAATCCAAACCAC
Organism: Viscum album; assembly: GCA_963277665.1. Lineage (NCBI taxonomy): Eukaryota > Viridiplantae > Streptophyta > Magnoliopsida > Santalales > Viscaceae > Viscum > Viscum album. The sequence continues at coordinate 962,799,604 of OY728127.1, forward strand.
AAACCATCCCATGGTATTGCCCCATGGTTTCTGGAAAAGGAAAGAGGAAAAAAATATTTTATAAGTCCAAGGTCCAAACTTATTAAAAAATTAGGGTTTCTTATGTGGAGGTGAGTCACACTCCCATGGAAATTAATTAAAAAAGGCAAAGTGTTGAATAAGTCTTGAGGGCTCCATTAATGCTTTGAAAAGTAAGTCAAACAAACCCAAAACCTCATTATTTTAATGATAAAACACATATTGGCCGAACATAAGGATTATGTTATTTTATTACATCACCATTGGGTCATTATGATGTCATAAAACTCATTATATATTTAAATGGTATTTAATTTTTACCTAAAAATTTGATTGTCTCAGAAAATTATGAAAAATTCACCGTTGGATAATTTCAACGTCCTGATTCCAAAAATAATATTTATTTTATCTAAATAATTTTCTAAATAAGTGAATTTTCACTTTTAAAATAAAAACCGACATTTATAAAAAAAATCACGGGTTTTGACAGAAATGGCTCTCAAACCTTAATAAAAATTTTAACTGCATTCATAAAATTATAAGATTATTTATACTTAATAAAAAAATTAATTTAATATTAATAATTATATTTTATTAAAATATTATTTAATTCAAAAATCCTTTAATTTAATATAATATAATTCTTAATTAAATAATAACTAAAAACACCATTTGTACTTTAAAAACTAATTACAATGTATCAAAAATGACTAGAAATTATATTCATTATTATATACAAAAATAATGTAAATGAACATGGTGCTACTTATTTGTTACATAACCCCTTAAAATAGCCACATAAGACCTAAGGGTAAGGATCACGATGGTGACAGACTCTTGGGGCGGCTTGGATAACATCGCGCTAGTGGTAATTTTAATCAACTTCCACTTTTCCCGCAGACGATCACGTTCGAGCTTGACTTGATGAAGCTCAGTTTGGGCTTGGTCAAGGGAAAAGCCCAAAGACACCACCTCTCTTCTATGCTCTGACAAATGGGCTTCTTAAGGGGAAATTCTACTAGATGAGGCCATCGCTTCCTTTGTCTGAGTAGAAATGGGTTCGTTAAATCCTTATATTTATACTACTCAGATGATCACTGCTCAACGGCTAAAAAGTAACGATCACAAATCTTAACATAAAACTAAAGAAGTTGAAATCTTATAAAAACATTTTTCATAAAGAAACATTTAACTGGATCAAGAGGGATTTTCCATTAATGAAACATTGGGTCGTTACATCTTCTCCCATGACCATCACCCCTTGGTCATGTAAAAATACTAAAACCTGTCCCCTAAAGAGGCTCTCAAGGAAGATACATTCCTGGGGTAATTTCTCTCTCTCTTTTCATTAAATATCCATTCATATTACATTTATTTTCTTCTCTAATCCTCGTGTTATATTATACAAATGTCAAGATAACTCTATTATAATTTATATAATAGTATTCTATCATGTTAATGGAATATTATTAATTATAATTCTCCCACTCTCTCTATTTATAAAAATGAAATTGTCTCTCATAATGTGTTAATTTACCTATATTGTGGGCGATGCACTTCCATTCTCCTGTAAATACATGAAGGGAGTAAAAAAAAGATAAATGGTTGGAAAAATATTGTAATATGTATGATTTAATAAAAATTATTTTCTCAAATCAAATTTTATACATAATACTAAATGATAAAACAAAGCATGTTCATTGTGATAAAAAAATCAGCAAAATTATCCTAAAATGATCATCATTGAATTTTAGCTATTGATTCAGCTACATGTCATATTACATAACTCATTATAAGATAATTTGATATTCAAGAATATCATCTATAACTGTTAATATTAGTTCTATGTGTCTATCCAGATTCTACACCAACTTCCATTCATGTGTACAAGTGAACCATTCATGAAAACTAAGAAAAATAACCCACTGAAACAATGAATTATAACATTATAACTAATCCAATGGCCCATAAATGAATGTAATGAAACCATAAAGAACCATAATAATGTATAAAAGGTTATAAAATTGTTAATTAATTAAAATAATGTCATTATACATGATATTAAAGTTAATAAATCATTCAGATACAAGTTAAGGGGAATTCTCGAACCTAACATTGTTTCACTTGGTTTTCCCTCATTCACTCCATTTTCAAAATGGTTATTCCTTAAAAATAATTTATTAATAATTATCTTTTTTATTGTATATACATGTTTTTCAATAGATTTTATATCAAAGACAATGTTTTCCAAAATAACTCCTCTTTCAAAAACACACCATTTACGTCTCACTCGAGGTTGATGGTTCTTGTACCAAGTGTGTTTTCCCTCCATAAATTGGGAAACCAAAGTTTATGAATGCATAATTTATGAAATGAAAACCATTCAATTTCAGGTATTAATTATGAACATTATTTATTTATGTTTTATGTGGAATGAATGATAATGTTAATGTTATGATGTGATGGCATCACCAAGAATTTTATAGTGCAATGTCAATGTTTTGATGTGATGTTTGAACCCACCATTATATAGAGCTATAATGAATTTTTTAATCTGATGAACCTCATGAGTAAATGTTAAATATAAAGTAATGTGATGCTATATGTTTTCACAACAATTTTTGGTAGTTTACCACTAACAAAAATGGATTAATTTTTATGCATTGTCACTTTTCAATCCTTTTATTAACTTTTCCTATAATATTTATGATCTTATGCCTATTCAATGGTGGTAATGTTTATTCCCACCCCATGTTTTATTGTATCGTGTTTTTATCCTATTACTGGGATTTCATATCACCCTTTTTTGATGTATAACCTAAGGTGACTACATGTACTAAGGAGAAGATGAGAGCCAATAAGAAATTAGAGAGAAGGAATTAAGTAATTTGTTTAGATGTAAATGTTATGTACGGTTATATTTTTCAAAAGACATTAATAATTGGGATACTCTATGTGTATTTTTTTAATTTTTTATCATTAAAATGATTCAAATTTAATTCAATAAAGGTAGGGTGTATCACCCCAAGATTTCATAGTACGTTATCTCTTTAAAGTAATTCAATAGCCTGTGATACACGTAACAATGAGTTCGAGCTCACCCCGGCTTACCAAACTAGCCGTTAAAAAAAGCTTTTATGAAAATTATTAAATCCATTTTGAATAATTCATATAATTTTAACATTGATATTTTGTGTTTCATAGACATAATACAAGAAAAAATTCAATTTTTTCAGATACAAGAAGTATTTTTCAAAAAATACAATTTTACCGCCTTTTAATGGAGAACCATTTTTAAATCCAATATTTGAAACTTTTTTAATTAAATTTGACAAAATAATATTCTTATTTAGAAGAAAGACATGAAAATTTAGTTTGGATAAATTTTTGTTACATTTCTTATAACATTCATATTTTGATAAATAGTGAAAAATACTAAATTTTAATTGAATACAAAATTTTAATCAAAATAATTTATAGTGTTAAATTATGAATTTTAGTGGTTTTAAACTATAATAATATTATATTTTTATTATTTAATATAATTTAGGTCATTTTAAGTAATTTCAAATTTAAATTGGACATAAACATATATCAATCTTTTGATAGTTTTTACTTTTAAAAAACTCGCTTTCTAGTTTTGACAATAGGAATTATTTTTAAATTAATTAATAAAACATAAAATTTTTGAATTCGGTAAAATGGAATTCATTTTTGAATTTGGAATATCAAAATTAGCTTAGGGTAATGTTTTTGTATTTTTCTGAAAACCTTCAATTTTTGATGAATAATGAAAAACACTGCATTATTGTTTTAAATCAACTTTGATTTAAATATTTATTATTTATTATTTAATTTTATTTTGAATTATAAATATATAAATAATACCTATATTAGTATAATTTAATTCATTTGAGTCATTTTATAATAAGATTAGATATATAAATTTTTATTGAACTTTTAACGTCAGTTACCCCCCTTTTTGGAACATTTGCAAATTTTCATAAAACATAATTTTTCTACTTCTATGAATTGAATTTAAAAATTGCGAGAGGCAAAGTTGACATCAGTATGTAAAATTTGGTTCAATAAGGCGAAAATAATTTTTGGTGAATAATTACTTTTGAATTTTTGTTACCATGGTTAAAAGTAAATTGGGTAATTAAATGTAAAAATGGTATTTTAATTACCCCAACACATGTTCAAATTCTGTTGATTAATTGTTTTTCTAGAAAAATCAACCATAGGTATAAAATATGATCCATTTTATCCACTTTTATTATATTAGAACAATTATTATTATTTTATTTTAAAAAAAGTTAAAAGTATTAAATTCCAATTTTAATAACTTAAAATTTTAATATAGGGTTAAACATAAGATAATTTAGATTATAAATTTTCAATAAAAATATGAAAAATTTTCCTATATCATGGTATTTTATTTATTATTTTTAGATATCAAATAATTAATTTTATTTTTGACACAATTATGATACAGTAATTACTTTATCAATGAAAGATTAACAAAATGATATTATAAATATCAAAATAAATGTAAATTGAGACTTGTAATGCCATAAAAGAATTTTTTAAGTGAATATGTCATGTAATGGTTGATTTAATTTATTTGTTTGGAAGTAATCAACTTTTTATAAATTTCACAAAAACCAACTGTTAAATAGGGTCAAAATTTACAGAAATGATTTTTTAAAACAAATATTATATTATTAAATGATATAATATTCTTAAGAATATAAGATTCATCCAAAGGACTTATATAATGGAATATATTTCATTAATTAACCACTTGAGGTTATATTAAATTTATAGTATGTTTACTAACAATGTAATATAAAAATACAAAAAGATATGGTAAAGGTTAAACTATTTAACTAAGGGTTAAAACTAAAAGATAAGGTTAATATTTTGATCTAAACTTGTCTAAAACCTATTGGTTGAGAGGTTATCAACCCATCACCACCATATCCCATAAATAAATCCATTTTGAGACATTATAACCCAAAAATGTTTTTTATAATAAAATAATATTTGAAGTTTTTCCTAAAGTTCCCCTCACCTCTCTTATAAAAGGGAACTTCCCCATCTCATAGTTTCAAAACTCCAAAGCCATTTGGCTCAGACAAAACTTGCTCAAATATCCTCACAACTACCCTAACTTCAACCTAGAGGCCTTACTTTGATCATAAATAGATCCTAAATAGCCCTTTTGATTAAATCAAAAGGAAGCAACCGAAGAAGAGGTAATTATTTCATCACCTCTTTCAATGTTCTTTTCTTCCTCCACTTCCCCCTTTTCTTTATTGACCAAAATAATAATTCTAGTACTATATGCATACTATGATTTTATTATAAATATGGTACAATCAAATTCATTATTCTATCCATCATATTAATGGCAAATTCACCATACATGTGTACGTACGGCTAACCGTCTCCACATTGTGGTGTAGGTTTTTATTCAACACATCATTATATGGATGGGTATAAAAATGATTATAATTTATTTAAATAATAAATATAACATTTTAATGTTTCTTTATAATAAATATAAAATCCAATTCCATACCATTTTATCATTAAGGAAATGATATCGTTGCTCGTGTGTACGTAAGAATACCATCTCCACAACACGATGAGATTCATTTCCACATTCACCATTAAACGATGATTATAAAAATATATATTTTAATAAGTATGTAATATATGACATAATAATTCTACTTTATATATTTTTATGTATGTATGTATTTACATATATGTCAATCACTTACTTCCAATCAATACGATAAGAAAATGGGAACATCATCCAGTCATACGTACAGACTACAGTCTCCATGAATGGTGTTTTCATTTCATATATATATCTATTATACATATTTATATATTCTGAATATATATGATATATAAATAATGTTTTATATTCTGTAAGTATTTAAATTATGATCTAAATTATATTATCAATAATAACAAGTTAAAACACATATGATAAAGAAAATGATTGTTACTCGAAATGTTACATTAACATGGAAATTATTATTAAGGGGTAGTATAAGGACATAAATGAATCATTTATGATATAATAAATATGAATATTATTATGTTATAATTTAATAACATACTTTGGTCATTATACGCGAGGTTAAATATACCCTAAACTAAAGTAAATTACAAGCTAAGAGTTAATTCCTCAATCTCATTATTATCCGAGATTGTTTATGTTTAAGAATTTTATGGGACATATATATCATCCATGTCCATGTATTATAAATTTTTTTCAAAAGTAATATTTTATGTTTTATGGAATTTATTATTTATCAAGATCATTAGAAATTTTTTTGAAAGATTTATTTTTCAAAATCTGTGTAATTAATGTCCATGTTTTCCAAATGATTTTAAGTATTTACTTATATGTAAATTATTGTTTTAAAATGTTAATTAATTTCAAAAGTTTCAAAGTGGAATGGTACATTTGGATTCAGAAATATATTTTAAATGACTTCCTTTATAAATGTGAAACTTTTTAATGATTTCACAAATAGAGATATTTCTCTCAATGAGTTTTACTAATCATTTTCAACTATGTCCACATCCATTACTAGATATTATTCTTGATTGAGGTTGATTTATTATAAATACAGTCTTCAATAATGTATTGAATGTGTTATGATATGTTTTACTGTTAATATTCTATTTTTATACAATTCATTATTTAAGGTTAATTTATTGACATTTCATATGCTAGTTTCAGTACAGATGGTTATGTTTTGTTTCAACATTTTCATTTGAGGAATGAATTGGACTTAGTAAGTAAGCAGTGGAGCCCGCTATAGCTCCTCAATGCATCGGTAGAACTAATGAGACAAACAAGTGTTTTGGAATAAGGCTTGGACAAAATTTTAGTTTTTAGTCTTGGCACGATACCATGACTATTTTTTTATGATGTCTGGCAATATGCAATCCCTCATTATAAATTAGTTATTACAAGTGATTATTCTACTAGTACAATATCCATGTTCATGTTTATATGGTAATTTTTTATTTACTTTTTCTCTATTATTCTCATGATTATGTTTAAAAGACTTTTTTTATAAAACATCTTACCTTAAATGTTTATAGTTTTCTCTATATTATTTACCCTTACTAAGTATCTAAGCTCGCCCCTTTATATGTTTTATTTTTCCAGGATGTGAAGAAGTATATTATGACTGACTTACAGGGATAAGATAAGGGATATGCGTGTGTTTAATAGAGACACAATGTAGTTGTTTTTAATATCATAATGTAATGTAAAAGTTATGTATAAATCATGTACTTCCAAGTCTACTAATCTAATCGGTCATTAGATACTTGATCGCTTGTGATCGTTCCAACATTATGTAATAATGCACTGACTCTAGGTATCTAGGGTCGGGACATTACAGTTGCTATCAGAAGATGTTTTGTAAAAACATAGAAACTAGATTTAGATAATCTTTTATTAGAAAACATTACCCTAAGATAGAATTTTAGGATTATTATAGAACAACTTCCTAGAATTTTGGTAACGTAGAGATTTTGTGAATTTTCCAAGCAATATATCCTTGTTTGTATATGATAACATAGAGGCATATTTGGCACAGATGTACCTAGGATTGAAAAATCCAACAACGAGTTTCGGGATTGACCCTAGGTATTCTGGTACATGACAATGGGCCATGTTTCACTCTTAGTTACGACACTCTCGGGGGATTTTCTTAGGATAATTCACATTTTTTTACAAACCATTATAAATGATTTATGATTAAATATGACAGAAAAGAAACCATTTTTATGATTATGATACTAGATTTGTTAAAATACTCAATTAATGTTCTGACTTTTTCTAGTTTAAGATTCTACATTATTATATGATCTATTATAGTCCATGTTTTCTTTTAGAAATGGAACCAAATATAAGGAATTAGAACTCAAGTAATACGCATAATCCAAAGAGTAATAAGGATCATATATTTCATGGTATTAAGCCAACATTTTGATGAGAAATAGCCTGCCATGTATTCTCATCATATGAAGAAACTGTATCACATGTTAATAATATAATTAGAGAATTCTCTGAGTCCTATGGCTTTGAAGGGATGTTAGAGAAGAAGAGGATGGAAGGGAGAAAGATGGGTAATGGGATGAAGGGAAAGAAGGATTTTCCCATATGTGATAATTGTCGAACGAATCAACTTGGTAAATTCTTGAAGGAAATGTGAGTTTGTTATAAGTGTAGAGAAACATGACACCAAATATGTGATTTCACAGGTAAAAACTGGTTTCAAATGTACAATGATTAATCTTCAATGAGGTGGGACACTATGCAATTCAATGTCCCAATCATCAGAATATACCCAAAATGCTACTATTGGATAATAATCAAGTTATGATACTACCACAGATAAAGAAGAATGACTAGTTTTCATATATTGTTATTAATGAATTGTGTTATTTTAGTATTGTATTAATGAGGTACAATTTATAATAATTATAGAGTATATAAGTATTGTACTAAAATACGATTTCATTAAGGATTTGAGATTGTGTGAAACCAAGAAAAGTGACCCAATAATAGGATAATTTTTTTGGAAAAATATATGGTTGAGTGAAAGATAAACCATAAAACATTCATGAGGATAAGGTAATGATTTTGGAGAATGAGATAATTGAGTTGGATAAAGTATATTGGATATTAATGACTACCTTGGAACTAATTAATCATTTGTTTATTCCATCACTGTGGGAGATTACAACATGTTTACATTTAAGGAGGATGTCCAGTATTATTTGTTTTACATAAGAAATAATGAAGTTCATACCTATTCAAATATGGTTTTTTGGTAATTCAATTTATTACCATGTATTATGAGAATACACAAAGAGGGTATTCCCTTGTATGTTATGTGACCTTCCTTATTAATTATGGACTGTGAGTTTGGATTGAAGTATATTGGATAAGTCTAAAGGTTAGAATGGATTAAGTTGAATAATGTATACTATTTTTTATTTTAAAAAAAAACTAATTAATATTATTTTTTTATTGTTATAAGAAGGATAACCCAGAGGTCAGGTGATAACCTGTCGTGTCCGAAAAGGTTGTGAGACTTCAACCCACAACCAAAGGGAGATAAGGCTACATCACCTACCACTGGCCTACGTAATGTCCTAGTTTGTATAATGTTTTTTTTAATGTTCTAAAAGATTAATTATAAATTCAATTTCTTTTAAACCATATACCATTAAGTTAAATTGAATATTTTTGAGTCCTATTATCTTTTTGATTGAAAGATGAGTTTGTGGTAGAAATTAATAGATGGATGGAACTCTACTTGTTATGTATTCTTTTTTCCTTTTTATATGAAGAAATTAATTCCCTACAATTATGTAAAGGAACTTAAAACCAATATTTTTTTATCCTAATACCTTATTCTTTTTTGTATGGATGATATTTTAAATCATCGTAGATTTTTGGATTTGAGGCCCTCACTTTTTAATTTATTGTTCACTTGTTTATGATTGTTGACATCAATCACTCCCAATAAATATCTATGTTATTCTCCAATTATGTGTCTATAATTGACACTAATGTTCTCCTATTCAAACCCATAATTTGTTGGCGACTTTTTCATTTCCCATTCCCTCTAATTAAGACTAAATTTTATTAACACTATTTCTGATGTGGGTGTTCCACAAATGTATTTTCTATTTTAAACCATTTATATTCAAAGAACAATTTCAAATTATATGATGTAATTTATTGAAGTAGGGGATAATTAAACACCCCAAGATTTCATAGTACGTTATCTCATTATGGTAATTCAATAGCTTGTGCTACACGTAATACCGAGTTCGAGCGCACCACAACATACCAAACTAGCTATTCAAAAAAGAAGTTATGAATAGTATTAACTACATTTTTGAGCACTCAATATAATTTTAACATCCATATTCTGTGTTTCTTAGACATAATATAAGAAAAAATTCAATTTTTTATATAAAAGTGGTATTTTTCAAAAAATATGCAACGTTAACGCCTATTAATGGGGAACCTTTTTTAAATCCAATATTTGAAACGTTTATATATTAAATTTGAAAAAAAAATAAACTTATTTTTTAAATTTATGACATAAAAAATAGTTTGTATAATATTTTGGTACTTTTTTGATAACTTTCATATTTTGATGAATAGTAAAAAATACTAAATTTTATTGGAAAACAACTTTTTTAAACAGAAAAATTTATAGTGTTAAATTATTCATTTGAGTGGTTTTAAAGTATAATTAGATTATATTTTTATCATTTAATATAAGGTAGGTAATTATATGTAATTTCACCTTTGAATTGGACAAAAACACATGTCAATCTTTTGATAGTATTTACTTTTTAAAAACTTGCTTTCTGGTTTTGACAACGGGAATTAATTTTAAAATAATTAATGCAACATCAATGTTTTTAATTTTGAAAAATATACTTCATTTTTGAATTCAGATTATCAAAATTAGCTCAGGGTTAATTTGTTGTATTTTTCTGAAAACATTCATTTTTTTCAAACAGTGAAAAACACTATGTTATAGTTTTAAACTGACTTTTATTTAAATAATTAATATTTTTTTATTTAAATTAATTTTAAATTACAAATAGATACATAATACCTATATTAGTAAAATTTAACTCATTAGATTAATATTATAATAAGATTAGATATATAAAATTTTATTGAACATTTAACGTCTTCTACCCACCATTTAGGCACATTTGTATATTTTCATAAAACATAATTTTAATGCCTCCTTAAATTGAATTAAAAAACTTCGAGATTCCCAGTCAACAATAGTAAGTAAAATGTTGTTGACTATGATGAAAATAATTTTTTATGAATAGTAACTTTTGAGATTAATTTACAACGGTTAAAAGTAAATCGGGTTATTAAAGGTACAAATTATATTATAATTACCCCAACACATGTCCTAATTCTATTGAATAAGTGTTTTTATGCCAAAATAAAACTTAGGAATAAAATATGATCCATTTTATCCACATTGATCAGAATAGAACATTTATTATTTGTTCATTTAAAGAAGAGTTAAAAGTGTTAAATTCAAATTTTAATAACCAAAACATTTTTAATATATGGTTATACATTAAATAATTTAGATTATAAATATTCATTACAAATATAAAAATATTTCCTATATCGTTATATTTTATAATTTTTTTAGACATTAAATAATTAAATTTATTTAGGACATAGTGATGATGCAATAATTATATTATTAATGACAGAATAAAATAATTTATATTATAAATATCAAAATTTAGGTAAATTGAGACTTATATTTCCATCCATAAATTTTCTAAGTGAATATGACATGTTAGGGTTGATTAAATGTATTTTTTTAAAGTAATCATCTTGTTATGAATTTCACAAAAATAAAATGTTAAATAGTGTAAAAATAGACATAAATGAGTTTTTAAAACAAATAATATATTATTAAATGATATAATATTCCTAAAAATATATGATTCGGCCAAAGTACATATACAATGATAAATATTTCATTAATTAACCACTTGAGGTTCTCTTGGCATTTTATAGTAGGTTTAATAACAATGTAATATAAAAATACAAGAAGACAAGGTAAAAGTTAAACATTTTAACTAAGACTTAATACTAAAAGATAAGGTTAATATAGTGGCCTAAATATGTCTATGTTGGATCAGGTTATTCCAAATATACACAAGAGGTGGGGTGAATTGTGTATTTTAAAAATTCTTCGCGAGATTGTATTCTGATCTTTAACTTTAATCAGATGGATTAATGTAGTGGAAATTTAAATAGCAGGGACACACTATGTATAGTGGTTCGGGGAACAGAAGGCCCTTAGTCCACTCCACCAATGCTCTACATGACTAGCATGGTGATTTTCACTATCTGTTTCTCTTATCAATAGACCATTCCATAAGTGAGTATAACCAATTGACACCTTTATAATCAAAGGCAAAACATATCCTTTTGGTTCTATCGCAGAACCTATAAAGCTTTGTATGACAAGATGGTCACTCAAGATAGAAAAGGAGTATTTTTTCTTTGAAAATACATTTCTGTTGTTCTTTATAGTTGTAGCAGAATACAATTGACAGTTGATGGATTGTCATCTTCAGAAATAATGATCTTCAAGTAAGTGTTATTCTTAGTCGATCCAGTTGTAGTTGATATAGAAATGTGATTTGGAACTTCAACACCAGTAGATTCACAACAGATCTTCGATATCGAATGATTGAATTTTCTTTCATGTTTTTTCTTCTTCAATAAACAGGGATTTTTCATTCTTCGTAATAGTAGATCTATATGTCTCGATTATTTCAATTGTCTCTCTGTATATAAAATAATACAGCTATATATATAATAAATTCGAGTGTTCTCCTTTCAAATTTAGATCCAAAAAAGTCGCATTTAGAATCACGATATTCAAAAATTTGACATAAAAGAGAAGACATAAATCCCATGAATATTAGTCCCATTTAAATTGATCTTTTGAATAATAGATAAAACGAATTTGAATCAGTTAAAGAGTTTCTTTAAAATAATATTTTAATCCAGTTTGAAATCTTCCTAATAATTGACTTGTATACCGTTGCATAATAATATCATCTTTAATTCTCTGACACCAAACATAAGGTTGAACTGTATAGCATGCATCTTCGGAACGTAAGGTAGAAGAAAAAAGTAATATTGATGATGCTTCCTTCAGATGTAAGGTTGAATACAAACGTATGGTTGATGGCGTAGGGTTGATAAAAAACATAGGTTTGATCATCCATACTTTTCTTTTCAACATTTAAATGTATGATAAATGATCCATATTTTTATAAGCTTCCAAACGTAACGTACATGATCCATACTTTTTTATGAAACATACGGTTGTTCACAAATGTAATGTTTCTGAACCTTAATGTTGAAAAACAAATGTAACATTTAAAACTTACATACGATTCTTTTTCCATACTTTTCCAATAACCCAAACGTAGGGTTCCTTCCTAATATAGGGTTCTTCTTCCATAATTTTCAGATAATGTATGGTTTTTTAACCATAATTTTCTAATAAATTGTAAAATAAATAACGGATTCCTTTCATTAGGCTACGCTCCCAAACATAGGGAATGAACAGTTTTTCCAGGACTCGCTTACGTAATTCCTAAATATGTATGGCATGAACATTGTTTCCAGAACATGCTAATGTGAATACTCTAGAAATTAATTATCGTTGTTCAAGAACATAAATTTTTCTTCCAGTAATAAAAATATATTGAATAATAAATTCATGAAATACACTTAAAATAAAATCATTAGAAAACAATTAAGTGTATTTGTGAGCATCAAAATCATCATAAAGAGATAGATTATTGTTCTCAATAATGTCTACCTTTTTAATAAAAATATTAAGTATTGTTGAAAACAACACTTTCTCAATAATATCCCTTTTTTTAATGATCACAAAACCCATATCATTATAATTGATATTATCTTCCAAAATTAATTACATATAGTTTAGATTTATTCATAGATAAAACTATATTTAATTTTAACAAGATTATTTCAAAAATAAATAAACATTATATTATCCATAATCATACAAATAAATTTCTCCCCCTTTTTTCTAAAGTGAAAAAATATTAAGCATTTAAAATACAATGTGAAATAGTTAAAATAAAATATTGTGTTTATCCAAATTTATCCCCCTTTTTGTGATATCCAAAAGAATGATGGAATATGGAATAGAACACATTGTAATGTAGCGTTGAACTTAAATAAATTTTATTATCAACTATTTGTCAATAAGTGAATCTGGATTACCTCTATATCTAAACGAAAATTGAAAAGCTAATAGAAACACACAAATATAGAATGATACAAAATTTTCATTTAAAATATGTAACAGTTACAATCATGATGAACATAGGAATCAAGGTGTGTTAAGGGTATGAGATAATTCTATATCTTATGAACTACTACCATGATTTCTGTCAACTTCTCCCTCATCCATCGCATCATGCCATCTCCTAGGTTGATAATAAGATCTCTATTATACTGAGTCATATGAATATCTTCTATAATATTTACTCTGAAAAAATCATGGAGCCTTTCTTTCTTCTCCATAAATAGAGTCAACTTCGCAGTGAATTGAGTCAGTAAAGTTCTAATACATAGTTCACTTGAGGACAACTGGTCAACTAAAAACTTTTGATTATTTAATAGAACTAACAAAGGGGAACTATTGCATTGAAGGTCCGCAAATTTGATATTCATATTTCTCATTTCTGTTGTGATAGCCTGAAATAACCTGATTAAATAAAGTGAATTACCTGATATACTGGCCGCACTGGGTTTGACATATGCAAATTGTTTCACCATGAATGATCTAAATTCTATTAAATCTGTCTTTATAACCATATCGGTTTTCAACTCTGCGACATCATTTAACATTTCCTTCTTAAATACCTCAACTTACTACTTCTAAAATGAACTAGATTTTAGGTTCTGAAACTTTTGCCTCTCCCTTTCTAATGCACTTCACAAAGATACATTATGAACTTGAACATTATTGAACTTTCTGATCAATTATTCCACATAATTATTATCAGAATCATAGGAAACTGGTGCTTGATTATCTATTTCAGCTTTATTTTGATGCAACGACACTATAGGTAATGACTCTGCATCATATTTCTCATTATCTTCTCCCTGAGTAGGTTTTTCCACTGACTTTTCCTCAGATACATTCCCATACTCTTCCACACAAAAATCCTCATTCAGCACCTCTGTATGTACTTCAGAAACATTTTCATTTTGAATTTCAAAATTTGATGGAAGTTTCTCCTCATTAGCATCATCTACGTTAATTTCCTCCACTATTATTTCTAAAACAATTTCCTCTTGAATTACATGAGGACTGGCCAATTCTACATCACCAGGCACAACCTTCTTTTATTTTTCAGCTTTAGTCTCTACTTTATCCTCTATAAGAGTTTCCACATCAGCTGCAACTATTACCTCTTTCTGTGGCTCTGCTACTTTTTCCACCTGAGGAGTAATCTCAATCTGAGAAGCTATTGGTTGAGTAGTGGCTTGTACTACAGAGTCTCTAATGAATCTATTTCTCAGAATCTGTTTAGTTTCATGTGGCAGTGCTCGAGTAGTCTATTCATCAGCTTGAGTCACTCGATATCATGACCTCTATAGTTCATTTTTTTACTTTCCTCATCATCTGATGGATCAACTGCTTCAACCCATATCCTCTGGGATACTGAACTTGTTCTATATTCAGCTACTACTTCTTTTGATTTTGATGGTTGGGCATAAGCACTTTCTTAATCCTCTTCATCGCCAACAGGTTATAGTTTTCCTTTGATTGTGATTCAAAAATATCCTATTTTTCCTAGGGTCCAAGTTCCAAATGTATTTCTATGGTGGCATCTAACTCTGGCATCCACAAGTTTTACCATATCCTTCTTGAACAAAATCTTTGAATGAAATCTACCAATGGGATAATGATTCATTCGGGCTTCTGTTTGATTGCAGTAACGCAGTACCATACCATATACCTTGAAAATTTAACTAGATATCACTCATTAGTAGAAACATAACATACATATCTAGATATATAATTTTTTCCATTTCAGAAATCCTAGGTGAAATCCTAGTTTGCACAAACTTAACCAATATCTTCTGGTCCGGTTCCAAGTCCATTAAAAACATCTTTCTAATATGTGTTGATCCAAACAGAAATAATATAATATCCTCAAATTTATGTACACTATATCCAATACTTTTCAAATAAAAATGATATACTCCCTCATGAGGGAAGTTTAGAATCTGATATATCTCTATATAAGAGATAGAAAAATTTCTGTCTTCTATTGTCGCTAACATGGAATCTTCATCTCCCCCTAGACTAAACTGAACATATTTGAAGAAATAACGAAGCTCCACCTCATATAAAAACTCAGTTTTCTCACCATTAAAAGTCTGTTCAAGGTTTTGAAAATCAAGATCCTTATTCAGCAACAGGTTTTTCTAATATAACCATTCCAGATCTATGACCATTCCTTGTAAAATTTTCCTTCTTTCGAAGCGCTGCCTCTTGGCAGTGCTACTCTCAACCTCATCGGTTATCTTGGTCTTGGACATTTCTGTTGTAAATATCTGATGGTTCGAAAAAGTATTAGGGTTTCGAAGGTTTAGGTTCGGATTGAAAAACAGTGGTAATGCTTCATGGGCACGGAAGGGTTTTGGGAAGAAATGGAACAACTCATAATTTCAAAGGGCACTAATAGCCTTGATTCCCGTGTCATCAATAATCATCACATAATTTTTTTAAAAAAAATGTATGCACGTACATAAAAATAATTGTAATAGAAATAAAAGTCATTCTATTTGAAAAACATATAACTAATTTATTTTAAGCAGAATTAAAAAAATAAATAGCATAATTAAATAGATAAAAATAAAACGTTATTTAAAATTAAGTAAACCTATCTCCCCCTTAATAAAATCAAACCATGCTGTGGGGAGAGGTTCAGTAAAAATATCAACTAATTGAATTTTAGTACTTACAAATTCTAAGAATATATCCTTTTTAATAACATGGTCTCTTAGAAAATTATGTTTGATATCAATATTCATAGTCCAGGAAGGATTAATAGGTTTTTTAGAAATATTTTTTGCACTTGTATTATCACATAAAATAGTTGTATTAGTAAAATTTAGTCCAAATTCCCGAAGAGTGTTTTTCATCCACAACACTTATGCATAGAAACTACCTGCAGACACATATTCTTACTCAGCTGTTGACCGGGAAACTGAATGTGGTTTCTTACTTGACCATGATACTAATGATTTTTCATAAAAGTGACAAGTACCTGAAGTGCATTTCATATATAATCTAAAACTACCACAGTCTGAATATGAATATTAAATTAAATTAAAATCAGAAGTTTTGGATAAATAAGAGATTGGAAAAAAATTCCTTTTAGATATCTAAAAACTCTTTTAGCAGCAGTTAAATGGGATTCTTTAGGATTTGATTGAATTCTAGCACAAAGAAACACTGAATACATTATATCTGTCCTGCTAGTAGTAAGATATAATAAACAACCAATCATACCTCTATATAAATTGTTGTCAACTGATTTCCTAGTTTCATCCAAATCATGTTTTTTATTAGTACACCTAGGAGTTGTATATGACTTTCTGTTCTCAAATCCAAATTTCTTAAGTAAATCAGTAATGTAATTTATTTGATTTAAAACATTTCCAAAATATTTTTGAAAAATTTTATGTCCTAAAAAGATATTTAACTCTCGCATCATAATCATTTAATTTTTTTTTATATTTTAAAACTCATGACAATGAGATTTATTAGTTGATCCAAATATTAAATCATCCACATAAATATGAACCAATAAAATATTAGAATTTACAATTTTCTTAAATTGTGTTGGATATTCTATTTCAACAGAAAAATAATTTTTCAAATTAATAGAGCTTAATATTTCATACCAACCTCTATGTTCTTGTTTAAGGCCATAAAGAGATTTAGTATGTTTAAAAACAAAATATGGTTTTTTTGAATTTTCAAATCTCAGAGGTTGCTCAACATAAAATTCCTCCATTAAATAACCATTTAAAAAGGCAGACTTAACATCCATCTGAAACTATTTAAAGTTAAAATGATATGCATAGGATAAAAGGATTCTAATGTATTCTAATCTATCTACAGGTGCAAAGGTCTCATCATAATATATACCTTCTTCCTGATTATATCCTTTACGTACTAGCCTTGCTTTATTCCTAGTTATTATTCCTTGATCATCTTGTTTATTTTTAAATAACCATTTTGTTCTAATAACTGGATAATTCTATGGTCTTTCAACTAATTTGCAGACTTCATTTATTTTGAAATGGTTTCACCACTGGAAAAATACCTTATACCAATGGTTTGGAACTGTTGGTATAGGCCCTCAAACCGTTGGTATAGGCTATACCAACAGTTTGGAGGACCGTTGGCAGGTAAGTCGTGACAATAGGTCTATACCAACAGTTTTGGGAAAACCATTGGTATAAACCTATACCAATGGTTTTGAAAACCGTTTGTATAAGTAATATGAAAACCTATACCAACGATTCTCAAAACCGTTGGTATATGTATTTCAAAATAAAACATTCGGTGGGATTTGATCCCAGGACCTCTAGTTTATAATTGAATGACTTAACCACTAACCTAACATGACTTTTGTGAACATAATTTCATAAATAAGTATATGTATTGTTTTAATAATTTTAAATTTTGATTTATATAATGTTCTCGGTAAGAATATTCGATTATAAATTGAAGGACCTATACCAACGGTTTTGAGAACCGTTGGTATAGGTCCTTTGATTTTAGGACCTATACCAACGGTTTTGGACAAACCGTTGGTATAGGGAGGACCAATACCAACGGTTTGGCCAAACCGTTGGTATAGGGTCTCTATAATGGACCTATACCAACGGTTCGGCCAAAACCATTGGTATAGGTCCTATAGGTCCCCCCCTATACCAACGGTTTGTCCAAAACCATTGGTATAGGTCCATATAAGTGACCTATACCAACGGTTTTGGACAAACCATTGGTATAGGTCCAAATTAATGAACTATACCAACGATTTGGCCAAAACCGTTGGTAAAAGTCATATTTCTAGTAGTGTTTAGTTATTATTGCATTTTTATCATCCAACATTCATCATCTAAAGCTTCTTTTATAGGATTGGGTTCTAATTGGAATAGAAATGTAGAAAACTCAACAAGGTTTCCTATTTTACTTATAGTGTTTGTTCATGTTTCTTGGTCTCCTATTATAGTTTCTAAAGGGTGATTCTTTTGGGTACTTTACTGTCATGGTAGTACACTTATTGGTTCTTCAGTGTCATGTTCATCTAGACTGGAATGAATTTCATTTTTATCATTTTCAAAATCATCTTTCAGGTTCTCTACTCTCTTGTTATAATTAGAATCAAGTTCATCTATTTGATCTGTCCTTTTCTCAAAGGTGTCAGATTCCTCAAATTTCACATGAACTAATTCTCCAACAATCCTTGATATTTTATTAAAAACCCTATAATCATTGGAAGTAGTGGAATATCTTAAAAACTTCCTTAATCATATTTGGGATTAAACTTACCAGGATTGTTCGTGGTGTTTAAGGAAAAAACCTTGCATCCGAAAAAATTGAAGTAATTTACTTTACGTTTTGTGTTATTTCAGAGTTCATAGGGTGTCTTTTTCAAAATTGGTCTAATTAAAAATTTATTCATTATATTGTTATAATTACATATAGATTCTAACGAAAAATAATTAGGAAGATTGTTTTCCTTTAGCATAGTCCTAACCATTTTGTGAATAGTCCTATTTCTTATTCCAGTAATTCCATTTTGTTGAGGTGTTCTTGGTGTAGAGAAGGTTTGTTTAATACCCATATTTGAGCCAAAGGAATTGAATTCTAGATTCTAAAATTCTCTACCATGATCACTTCTTAATGAAATTATTTTTTAACCTTTTTCATTTTGAACATCTTTTCAAAAACTTTAAAATAATGTAAAATCATTATTTTAAAATTTTAAAAAGAAAATCCATGTAAATCCTGAATAGTAATCAACTAAAACATATACATATAATTTAAGATCCAAGAATCCTACTCTTGAAAGACCAAAAAAATCCATACGAATAAGTTCTACAGGTTTAGATGTAGCAATTTTGTTAACATATTTGAAGGATGATTTGTGCTGCTTTCTAAGTAGACATGCATCACAAAATTTATCCCTTTCAAGAATGAGACTAGGAAAATAAGAAACTAATTGTTTATTAGAAAACATATTTAAAACATATATACTACAATGTCCAAGTCTTCTATGACATATCCAAGATTCATTTATCTTAGCAGTTAAGCATTTTACTTTCCGTACACAATGAATTTAAATCCGGGTTGTACACATTATCAGTTCTCGGATATCTAAATTTTGGTAGTTTATTTTTGAAAACAGAATTGCAATTGTTAGTGAAATCAACAGAAAAAACATCATCACATAGTTGAGAGATAATTATATTATTTTGTTTCAATCCTTATACATAAAGTACTTTATTGATTGAGACATCTTCTGGATCTCTAACTATTCTAATTCCAATTATCTGGCCTTTGGCATTGTCCCCAAGAGTGACTTGTCCACCATCTTTTTGAGTTAGTGTAGTGAAATTCCATGAGCTTCCACTCATTTTCCTTGAGCGGCCACTGTCTATATACCATATGGTATTTTTTCTTTTGTGACCTACTTCCTGCAAAGGCATTCAAACAAGTTGTTTTGGAACCCATATTCTGTTGAGTCCATGACTGTTAGCGAGCAATTATCTGGGAATCTAGACATGATTAGTTTTTATAAATTTAGAAAAATCAAATAAATTATTTGATTCAAAATAATTCTTAATGACCCTTATTTGGGGTTGTCTTAAGAAACAGTTTTCAGAAATATGTCCCTTTTTCCCACAATAACTACAATTTAGTCTTTTTGAGCTTGGAGAAAAATAATTTATATATAGCTTAGATTTTTCACCTTTACTGTCAATTCCAAATCATTCTTTATTAATGATTTTTCCCTAGAATTTCATTCAAATTTTTTTCTTCTTTGGTAAAAACAAGGGCATATGTTTTATAGGTTTCTACTTCATTTTGCAGTGTTTTTACCTTTGATTCATAATCTATATAGTCAGTGTTAATTTAATTATACTTATTAGTTAACTCCATAAGTTGTTTCAGTAATGTATCTCTTTCATCTTGAACAACCTTGTGAATGTTCTTTAAAAACATATGCTTCTTAAAAAGAATCATATTTTTCTTCAAGAAAGTTTCTATAGGCTGCAATTGTTTCATTAGAATATCTTGTTTTAGAACTAGAGTCAGCATTTGAATAAGAAGAGTTGTATGATTGATCCTAATCTACCTCTACCATAAAGTACAAGATGCCTTTCAGGTTTACTTCTTCCATCTCTGAGTCTGATTCTGAAGAGCTGCTAGAGTCTTTAGACACACTCCATGTAGCGTTCATTACTTTCTTATATTTTTTCTCATAATCATTCCTTTTGAAGAACTACTTCACATTGTCTGCATTTAACTGAGGACAGTCAGGTATGATGTGCCCCATTTTCTTGCACTCATAACATCTGACTTCCTTTTCATCCTTTTTGAATGATTTTATGAATCCTTTATTCTTTTTGTAGAATTTACTAAACTTTCTAGCTAGATGAGCTAGTTCTATATCAGAATGTGATGAATCCGAACTTTCTAAATTCACCATTACTTCCTTTTTCATTATATTTCTTCTTTTACTTTGTGATGAAACATTTAAGGCAGTTTTATATTTCTTGACAAAAACTATATGCTCATTTTCTTCAACCTACATCTCAGCTTCATACATCATAATTGTTCCAATCAGCTCTCTCATGGTTAAGTATTTGACATGTGTTAACTGTCTGATTGATGCAGATAATCCATTCCATTTAGTAGGTAGTAATCTCAGTACTTTTAAATCTTGATCAACTTGTTTGATTGGTTCTCCCAAAGATGTAATCTTGTTGACAATTTCTGTCAATCTTCAATTCATTTGAGTAATTCTTCCACCTTCAAACATTATGAATATAACAAATTTATGATTATCATTTTAATATATCATTTGCCTTACATTTTTAGTTCCTTCATAAGAAACAAAAATAGTTTTCCACATCTCATATGTTTTCAGGATTTGAGATACTCTGTTGAATTCATCAGGTCCTATACAACTTATAATTGCATTCATTGCCTGCAATTTCTTATCATATTCTACTTCAGTAGCTGAACTCCATGTTTCTGGTCACTCTGGTATTTCATATGGAGTAATAATATTAGAATATACTCTGTATCCAATTTTTATCAGATAAATTATCATTCTCGACTTCCATCATCCACAGTATTCTCCATTGAAGTACGGTGCTCTTACCAATGAAATTTCCTCTCTTGTATCAGTAATCTTTCTCTGATTATAATCCTTAATCACTTTAATCTTGTTAGGAATTTATCATAAAGTTCCTCCTTTGATACAAATTGTTGGATCGGGTTATACCAAATATACACAAGATTGGGGTGAATTTTTTAATTGACAAATTCTTCGTGAGATCGTATTCTGATCTATAACTTTAATTAGATAGATTAATGCAGTGAACATTTAAATATCAAGGACACATGATGTATAGTGGTTCGGGGAACATAAGGCCCCTAATCCACTCCACCAACGCTCTTCACCATGATCTTGGTGATTTTCAATATCTGGTCCTCTTATCAATAGACCATTCCACAACTAAGTAAAGGCATTTGACACCATTACAATATAAGGAAAAACAGAGCCTTCTCTTTCAACCTCAAAACCTACACAGCATAGTACGAGAAGCCGGTCAATAACGATAGAAAAGAAGTATTTATTCATTGAAAATACATTCATGTTGTTCGTCACAATTGCAGTAGAATGAAATTGAAAGTAGTTATATCACATTCTTCTGAAATAATTATATTCAAGTAATATTCATTCTGATTCAATTCAATTTAAGTAGATATAGAAATATAATTCGCAACTTCAGAAGTAGTATATTCACAATAGATCATCAATGTCGAATGAGTGAATCTTCTGTCGTGTTTCTTCTTCTTCAATAAATAGGGCTTTGTCACTCTTCATAACAGTAGATCTATAAGTAATGATTATTTTGATCATCTCCCTATATATAAAATAATACAACTATATATTTAATTAATTCGAGTGTTCTCCTTTCAAATTTAGATCCACAATAGTCACCTATAGAATCACGATATTCAAAAATTAGAAATAATAGAGTAGATGTAACTCCCTTGAATATTAGGAATGAAAAGATCCATTTAAATTGATCATTTGAATAATTGATAAAAGTATTTGAATCAATTAAAGAGGTGCTTTAAAATCACCTTTTAATCATGTTTGAAATCATCCTAATAATTCGCTTGTAGACTGTTGCATAATAATATCGTCTTTAATTCTCTAACACCAAACGTAATGTTGAACTGTATAGCATGCATCTTCGGAATGTATGGATGATAACAAAAGTAATGTTGATGAAACTTCCTTCAAATGTAAGGTTGAATACAAACGTAAGGATGATGATGTAGGGTTGATAAAAAACATAGGGTTGATCATCCATACATTTCTTATCAACATTCAAACGTATGATAAATGATCTATATTTTTATAAGATTCTAAATGTAAGTTACATGATCTATTCTTTTTGATGAAACATAAGGTTTTTCACAAAATTAAGGTTTATGAACCATACTTTTGGAAAAAACGTTATGTTTAAAACATACATACGGTTCTTCTTCCATACTTTTCCAATAACTCAAATGTTGGGTTCCTTCCTAACGTAGGGTTCCTCTTCAATAATTTTTCTAGAACGTATTGTTTTTTAACCATACATTTATGATAACTTGTAAAATAAACAGATGTTTCCTTTCTTTATGCTGCACTCCCAAACATAGGGTATGAAAAATGTTTCTAGAATAGGCTTAAGTAATTCCTGAATATATAGAGAATGAATAGTGTTTCCAGAACACGCTAATGCATATACTTCAGAAATTAATTCTCATTGTACAAAAACATAAATATTTGTTCCAGTAATAAAAATATAATGAAAACTAAATTCCTGAAATACACGTAAAATAAAATCATTAGAAAACAATTAGGGGTATTTTTGAGCATCAAAATCTTCATAAAGAGACAATGTATTCTTCTAAACAATCTCCCCATTTTTAGTAATATTATTATGTATAATTGAAAACAAAAATTTCTCAATAGTCTAAAACCTATTGGGTGAGAGGTTTTGCAACCCATCTCCACCTTATATTTAAATAAATCCATTTTTTCCATTATAAACCAAAAATTATTTTATAATAAAATAATATTTCAAGATTTTCCTAAAGTTCCCCTCACATCTCCTATAAAAGGATACTCCCCCCTCTCTTTATTTAACACCTCCAAATCCATTTGGCTTGGCCAAATCATACTAAAATATCCTCCCAAATACTCTCACTTAAATATATAGGCATTACATTGATCATAAATCCAACTTATGAATCCCTTTTGATCAAATCAAAAGGAAGCATCCAAATAAGAGGTAATTATTTCATCACCTCTTTCAAAGTTATTTCCTTCTTCCACTTACACATTCCTTGTTGTTTCCATACCAAAATAATAACTACAATTCCTTCTACAAACTATGAATTTATTATAAATATTGTACAACCATATTCATTATTTTATCCATCCTATGAAAGACAAAGTCCCCATATGTTCGTATGTACGGCTTACCGTCTCCACGTTATGGTGTTCTTTGTTATTCAACACATCAATATTTGGATGGGTATAATAATGAGGATACTTGATGTAAATAATAAAAATAACATGATAATATTTATGTATAATAAATACACAATCCAATAAAATACAATTTTATCATTAAAGACATGATATTGTTGCTTGTGTGTATGTACGGCTTACTGTTTCCACGACACGATGAGATTTATTTCCACATTGACAATTAATTGTTGATTATAAAAATATATATTATTAATAAGTATGTAATATATGACATAATAATTCTACTATGTGTATATATATATATATGTTTTTGTGTGTGTGTGTGTATTTACATATATCTCAATAACTTACTTCAATTCAATGCGATAAGAAAAAAGAAACAACGTCTTTGAGTACGTACGGACTACAATCTCCTTGAATTGTGTTTCGATTTCATATATCTATATAATATACATATTAATATTATGAATATATATGATATATAAATAATGTTTTATATTTTTTAAGTATTTAATTCATGATCTAGGTGATACAATGAAGAATAACATTTTAAAACACATACGATAATGAAAGTGATTATTACACGAAATGTAACTTTAACATGGAAATTATTATTAATGTGCAGTATAAAGTTATAAATTTATCATGTAAGATAAAATAAATATGAATATGGTTATTTTATAATTTAATAACATACCATGGTCATTATACATAAGGTTAAATGTACCCTCGACTAAAGGAACATACAAGCTAAGGGTTAATTCCTCAATCTCATTATTATTCGAGATTGTTTATGTTTAAGTATTTTCTGGGAAATATTTATCATCTAAGTCCATCTATCATAAAAAAAATTTCAAAAGGATTATTTTATTTTTAATGGATGGTACAATTTAACTAGATCATCATTTAAAATATTTAATGATTTACTTTTCTAATTCTTTTTAATTAATTTTCTATTTTTAAAAAATGATTTTAAGGGTTTATTTATATGGACATGATTGTTTGAAAATGTTAATTCATTTTAGAAGATTCAATGTGGTATGGGAAAATTTTATTCAAAAATATTTTTTAAATTAAATACTAAATAAATGTGTGACTTTAAAATGATTTCACAAAAAGTGATATTTCTCTCAATGAGTTTTACTAATCATTTTCAACTATGTCAACATCCATTACTAGATATTATTCTTGATTGAGGTTGATTTATTACAAATACAGTCTTCAATATTTTATTTAATGAGTTATGATATTATTTACTATGAATGTTCTATTTTTATACCATTCATTGTTTATGGTTACAGTATTGACATTTTGTATTCTGGTTTCAATATGGATGTTTTTGTTATGTTTCAGAATTTTCATATGAGGAATTCATTGGACTTAGTAAGTGATGGGTGGATCCTGCTATAGCTCATCATTGCATCGATATGTCCCATGAGACAGAATAGTGTCTTCGCACAAGTCCTTGACAAATGTTTTATTTGTATTCTTAGCATAAGGCCTTAACAATGTGGTTATGATGTCTATCATTGTGCATTCCATCATTATGAAATTAGTTATTACATGTGATTATTAGACTAGTAGAATATCCATGCGCATGTTTATATGGTAATGTTTTATTTATTTTTTCCATATTATGTTCAATATTATGTTACAAAGGATTTTTTATATATTACACATCTAGCCTTAAAAGTTTATAATTTTAGATATTATATTTACACTTCCTGAGCATCTGAGCTCCCCCTTTCATTGTTTTATTTTTTCCAGGATAAGAAAAGTATATTATGAATGACTTACAGGGATATTCTAAGGGATATCAGTGTGTTCAAATCAGAAACAATGTTTCTATTTTTCATTTCATAATGTAATGGAAAACTTCTGTATGTATCTAGTATATCCACGACTACCAAAATAATCGGTCTTCAAATACCTGATCTCTTATGATCATAACAATTTTATCTAATAATACCCCAAATATGGGTATCTAGGTTTGGGGCATTACATATGGTCTCTAAAGTTGGTATTAAAGGAACAATTTAGTTAATTTGGGAGTATGTATTATAGAACCTTAGTGAAAACCCTAGTATGAGACTAAAAAAATATATGTAGGAAAGAATCTTTGCTAAACATAGGGTTCACAAAAGATATTATTTTAGTTTTAATTACATAATGGAATAAATTATTTATCCATGACTTGTTGATAATTTTTTCTTCTAACCTTTTCTCTTTTATAAAATGGTGGAAACAAAGGTAAACTAGGCCAACTACACATGTGAGGGAGAATGTAGTGATTCCACAAATGAAAAACCCAATGATTTATGAGTTAGAGTTCAAACCTTCATGGTGATTCATCCATAGTTTTCTCCAGTTATGAATAATAACTTGAAAAATGAGGAATGTCCCCCTTCACATAATAGGGAGAAACTAGTTATCAATTGTTTTATATAGAAATGACCACCAATGTTTAGTTGATCTTCTAGTCCACTATTTACTAAACAATTGGTCAACTCGATGGAAAAGATATTATCGGTGATTCACTATTCTGATATGGATAAGGTGAATCATTCTAATTATATTCTAGATGGAGAGGTCGACCAATGGTGGGCTATGATTAAGAATACCAAAAAGAGATATGAAATTGAACAGATGGAGTTGGAAGACTTTAAGATAATGTTTCTTAATAAGTATTTTCCATGAACTCTTAGAATGAAGATTGATAAAAAATTCATAAATCTAAAGAAAAATGATGGATAATCTATCATGGTTTACAAATTAAATTTCACAAGGCTTTCAAGGTATGCTTTTGGATTTTTTTTATAAAAAATAATAGAAGAATTGATAGATTCTTCAATGGATTCAAACAAAACCTTCAAAAGGCTCTCAAAATTAGAGACGTTAAGAGTTATGATGAAGTCATTCTATGGGATCTCAATGTGAAGATAGTGTTTAGAGAATTTTCCTACGGATATGGTGATAAAAAACTAAATATTGAGTTTCTTTCTAGAGGATATAATGGGAAAGATGGAAAGAAAACTCAACCACCCATATTTCAAAAATGTGGGAATAAGCATCATGGGAATTGGATCAATGGGAAGGGGAAATTCTTCAAGTGTTGGAGAGAAGGCCACTATGCTCAAGAGTATCTAAAAGTTGAGATAAGGAAGGATAATGTGGGGGAGTAATAGAGAGCACCACCCATTTTCCAATGCTACAACTATCGGGAGCAACAAAACTATGCAATATAAAGCATTAAACCTCGCACCCTTAGGGGTAATTAGTGTCATATCCCAATAAATACAAAGTATTAAAGGAAGGCTTAGGCCATATCTACTATGAAATTTGAGAGTGGAAATGAAGTCTTACAAGATACTCTTCTTATTCACTAAATAATGTAAAAATTATTAATCATTTTGGTAATATGCATTTTTATATATTGAAAATTTTACACAAACTATAGAATCAATGCCCTGAAATGTTAAAGTAGAGATATTTGTAAAAACACCAAGTGGTGTAATAATTTACACCCAAGTGTTGGAATATTATCTTACTAGGGTTTGTGGGATGATTCTTCCCCTGAATCTCATGCTACTTCACTTTGTGGAATTCTGTTATATATTGAGGAATTGATTGGATCTCAGTATATAGAGAACATATCCATTATCGGGAAAAAGGAAATATATTTTCATATTCCAAACCATCCCATTCTCCTCTAAAAATTCATTGATGATCATGTATATAATTTGAAAAAAAATCACTATGAGGTGTGGGATTTGATTCCCTATGAAGAATCCTACCTCGTTCAAAAGATTGAGTTAACGGAAGTTATCCTCCTTGGGGAAATGCCCATCATTAGGGAATACATTGAGGTATTTCTTGAACATTTACCCAAACACCCCATGGATCATGTGATGGATTTATCAATATAACACATACACAACACTACTCATACCTCAAAGTGTCCCTATAGGATGGGTCATGTCGAAATAGAGGATTTAAAGAATATGTTTCAAGAGAATTTGGAAAAATTGTTCACATGCCCTAGTGCATCTCCTTGGGGTGCACTAGTTCTCTTTGTAATGAAGAATAATGATTGATCAATGCATTTGTGTATCAATTATCAAGAACTCTACAAGATATCCATAAAGAACAATTACCCTCTCCCAAGGATTGGTGGCTTGTTCCCTCATTAACATAGATGTTAGTACTTCTCAAAGGATGATCTTTATTTTGGATATCATCAGATAAAAGGAAAGAAGGATGATATTTAGATGGCTTCCTTCTATACAAGGTATGTGCACTGTGAGTTTCTCATGATTCCCTTTAGACTTACTAATTCCCCTACAATCATAATGGATTTTATGAATACAGTATTTATACATTACCTAAACATATTTTTGGTAGTTTTTGTCGATGATATTCATATATAATCCAAGATCAATGAGGAACATGAAGAATATATAAGTCTTTTATTGGATACATTGAGAAAGGATAAGTTATATGTCGAGATCATCAAGTTTGACTTTTGGATTAAGAAAGTCACCTTTTTTGGAAATGTGATAAAAATGAGGGAATTTCTATGGACCATTCAAAAAAAAATTATTGAGGAATGACCAAAACACTATACTATCCGAGACATCTATAGTTTTCATAGATTAGATGGGCATTATCGATGTTTTGTGAGAAATGTTTCACGATTATCAAGCCCAATAAGTAAGTTAAGAAGAAAATGGGTAACATATGTCCAGATGGAAGAATGTGAGGAAAGAATCAATGTGATAAAAAGAAGGCCAATCACTACCCCAATACTCACATTACCGAAAAGTGGATAATGTTTTGTGATATATTGTTTTGATTTGAAGATAGTCTTGGATTATGAACTCATGAAAAAAGATAATGTGATAGCTTATTCTTCATAGAATTTGAATATCCATTTGTATAACTACCTAACTCATGATATGGATGTAGAAGTTGAGATATTTTCCTTGAAAATTTGACAGCACTACTTCTATGGAGAGAAGTGGGTCATATATTCCAATCAAAAGATCCTAAAGTATATATTCATACAAAAGGATCTCAACATGCATCAAATGAGATGTTTCGAGTTAATCAATGTCTATGATTTCTCTATTCCCTATAACTCTAGCATGGAGAATAAGGAAAATGATGCTATTTTTAGAAAAGAACATGATACTCAATCCCTGTTGCGGATTAAGAAACGCCATATATTCATATGTATGAAAAGGATTGATTTGTAAATCATAACAGCGTGGAATACATACTACATTTCTGAAATTATTTCCCAACCATATATCCAACATACGACTAAGGAGGAACTTAGGGATGATCTAGGGTTGTAAAATAAGGTGAATGTAGTAATGGAAGGGAATTTTCACGAGTTCCATATCGACGATGATGGTGTGATTCAGTTTGGAATGCATCTTTGTGTTCCTTTATCACCTGTGATAAAGAAGGGCCTATTTTACAATGCACATAGTTCAACATTCTCTATCCATCCTGGTATCCCCATGATTTAATATGATATCAAAGGACACATTGGGTTGGATAAAATGAAGAAGGAGATTGCGGAATATATTTCATGTTGTTTGATATATCAGAAAGTTATTGAAGAACAAAAAAAAAGTCTAATGGGGTGATGAAACCATTTCTTATATCCATGTGGAAATGGGATAATGTAATTGTTGACTTTTTCATAGGTCTCTAGAATATAGGAAAGGGGAATAATGTGATATAGGTTGTGGTGGACCAGCTTACCAAGCCTACCCACTTTATCTCTTTTCAGGATGATCTCATGCTTGAACAACATGAAAATATATATGTCAAGGATGTGGTGAGACTTCATGGTGTTCTACTTTTGATTTTCTCTGACCGTGATCTCAAGTTTACATCAAAATTTGGGAGTTGTCTTTAACATGATTTGAGTACTAAATTGAATTTCATCACGACCTACCACCCAGAAACTAATGGCCAATATGGAAGGCCTATTTAGACTCTAGAAGAGATTTTCATATAATTCTCAGTAGAATTTAATGGTGGATGTGATCCACATCTCCCATTGGTTGAGTTATCATACAATAGAAACTTCTACTTGAGCATTTTTATGGCTCCATATGAGGATCTGTACATAAAGTGTTGTATAACTCCAACATTTTGTGATGAAGTTGGAGAAACAGAGCTACATGGACATGATCTTGGGAAAGATAAGATATAAAAGGGTCACATCATCGAGAAACATATATAATATTCTTTGAGTCAAAAATAGTTTTATACTGACATTCATTGAAGGGACTTTGAGTTTGACATTGGAGATAATGTCTTCTTTTAAATATCACCATGTAAGAGAGTCATGTGGTTTGGAACAAAAGGGAAGCTAATCCTTGGGTACATTGGACCCTTTGATAACCTTTATCGCATAAGAGTAGAAAGCTATCATATTTCACTTCCACCAAAGATGGCTCAAGTTCATGATGTTTTTCATGCATCACTCTTGAGGAATTATATACCAGATCCATAGCATGTACTCAACTCATAGGTTGTATAACTGGAAGATGATCTCCCTTATTAGGAGCATCCATTCTAGATTCTAGAACAGATATATATGGTTCTACAAAATAAGACAACCCACCTTTTGAAAGTATTATGGAATAACCATATGTATGAAAAATAATCTTGGGAACCAAAGGAGGTAATGAAGGAAAAGTACCCTCACCTATTTATGTAAAATGAAATTTTGAGGAGAAATTTTCAAAATGGGGTAAGAATGTATTGACCAAAAGTATTAATGGAATTCCCAAATATTAAATTAACTTTAGGAAGCACAATTTTGTGTTATTCAATAATGAACAACAAAATTATTTGTGTCCATTAAACATAATTTTTCTACTTCAATGTTTTGAATTTCTAAAATCTGACATACACGATTGCGATCAATATTCTCTTTGGAGTCTGATAGGACAAACATAATTATAAGTAATGTGTAATTTGGAAAAGTGAATAGAACATTACCAATTATAGTATAAATAAAATTTATCCATCCTATAAGTGACAATATGATATAATTATATTATAGTGTTGGTATTTTTGTAAGTCATGAATATTTAATGATCAATTTTAAAATATAAAAGGAACATTATTTTCCTAAAATTCATTCATAAAAATTATTTTTAATGTCTTTAGATTATATTATAAATTTATGATAGATTAATTGATTTTGTAATGTGTATGAACATAAGATTTAAATTAAAATTCTGTATATTTCAATTATATTCCAATTTGAATTAAAAATTAAATTACTCACATATAGAAAATTATTTTAATAAAATTTAGTTAATTTTTTAATTCGACATGAAAAATAATGTTTATCGTGGTTTTTTTTATTTTTCTAAAATTCGTTAATTTTTTGATGAATAGTACAATTGGATAATTTACGAAATATGCTAAATAAATGAATTTATACATCATTCTTGAGTGGTGAATAATGTAAATGTCCATTGGTTTAAATTAACAAGTAAATTTTACCTTATATACTCATGGAATAATCACTATTTATTTTCATTAGGGAAATTATTAAACTAATAAATTAAATATTGAGAAAACACCCCTCCCCTCCACTATAAATACCACCCCTCACAACCACATTTCCTCACACCACTCAAGCCTTTTATTGACTCCACATTCTGATAAAATACCTTCTTAATTTCCTCCCTTAATACCATCAACCCTTTGTCTCATAAAAATCCCAAAACCTCTCCCTTATAGAGGCTCTAAAGGAAGAAACATTCAAGAGGTAATTTCTTTCTCTATTTTGGTTGAACTTAAATTCAAATTTCATTTATTTTCTTCTATTATTATAATATTATCTTATAAAAATATCCTGATAACTCCAATATTATTTATATAAAGGTATTATATCATTTTAATTGAATAATACTCATTATACACCTCCCTCTAGTTTTTTTATAAAAATTAAATTTTCACCCCTGATGTGTTAATTTACTAACATCGTGGGCGATGTTCTTATATTTTACTTAAAATCCTTCATTAATTCCAATTAAAATATTAAATGGTTGAAACAATACTGTAACACTTATATTTTAACCCCTTTTATGTTCTAGAAACCACATTTATTCAAAATAATAAATGACAAACAAAACATGTTAAATGAGATCCAAAAACCGCTGAAACAAACCTAAAACGATCTGCAATAAATTTTATCTAATGATTCATCCACATGGTTTATAAAATAATTTATTATAATATATTTTAATACCATTTAATATCATTAATAACAATAAATTTATGTTCTGGATGTTTATCTATGTTCTATATGAACTTCCATTCATGTGTATAAGTAAACTGTTCATGAAAACAAAGAAAAAAAAGACTCGAAAATTCATTTCTAGCTTTCTAACTAATAAAATGGCCCATAAAAGAACTTAATGAAACCATATTTAACCATATTTATGTATAATATTTTCATTAATTCTTAATTAATGAATCTAATGTCATTATACAAGGTATTAATGTGAATAAAGAATTCGGATACAAAGTATTGGGAATTCTCAAACCTAAATTTCTTTCTTTTGATTTTCCCTCATTCACTCCATTTTAAGAATTTTTATTCATTAAAAATAATTTATTCATCACTATATTATATTTTCCAGTATGTATATGTTTTCTACTATATTTTATGGTATATAAAATGGTTTCTAAAAGAACTCTTCTTTCAAAAACATGCCTTTTACTTCTCATTCAAGGTTAATGGTTCGTGTATCAAGTATGTTATTACCTCTTTCATTTGGTAACCCAATGTTTATGAATTTATGATTTATGAAAAGAAACACATTCCATTCCATGGGTTATTAATGAACAAGATTGATTTATGTTCTATGTGGAATGCATGATAATGTTAATGTTCTGATGTGACGGTTTCACCGGGAATTATATAGTGCAATGTTGATGTCATGATGTGATGGGTGTGCCCAGAATTATATAGTGATACAATTAGTTGCGTATTATAACAAATCTCATGACTAAAATTGAAATATGTGTGAAGATGATGATATCTCAGTTTACAACTATGTTTGGCAGTTAACCACTAAGACATACAGTTTCATTTTTATGCATTTCCACTTTTCAAGATTTTTATTAATTCTTCCAATCATGTTTATGATCCAATGTATATGCTTGGATAATAATGTGTATGCTCAACCCATGTTTTATTGTATCATTTTATTATACTCTTAATTGAATTTTAGCTCACCCTTTTTTCATGTTTGTCCTTAAGTGACTACTTATACAATGGAGAAATCAAGATCCAATAAGAGGTTAGAGAAGAAGAAATTAAATAAATGTTTTATATTGTAAATGTTTTGTATAATACTTGTTTTCCCAAGACACTAAACCTTTTGATCCTCATTGTGTAATTTTTTTATATTTTTTATCATTAAAATGATGTAAATGTAATGTAATAAAATAATGGTCTCTATAGATAGGATTTTTATTAAACCCATCACTTTTTATGGTTCATGATGTGATTCATGTTTTATAATATTGTGGAACATGTATGCATGACTTTATTATGAGACTGGTGTGGCCTATATCCCCATTCAATGAATTGGTTATTGATTTATATCTTATGGAAAAATGATGGGAAACAAGTCAGTGGGCTTGACCCAAAATGGGAGACTACTACGTCCAAATCCAAAAATGGGAAACAGGTGTGTCCTCCTACACTATTAGATGATGAGGATTTCCAATCAACTATGTGAAGATAGGTAAACACAATCTATGATAGGAATATGGGAAATATTGATCCACTATGGGGATATGGGTAAACCTGGTCCCTTATGAGTAAATAATAGTGAATATGAATGGTGGTTTGACCATAGTAGTTGTAGTACCCATGAAGTTTGCTTATATTTTTTTGGAAACATGCATTGAATTATAGGTTATGATGTTACAAGTGTTGGCTATTTCGCTATATTCTATATTTTATGCCTATGATATGCTCACTTATTTCATGGTCTTTATTTTCATATGATTAATGTATTATCAACATCAAAAATTTATTTTGTGTATCATGTTTATGATCTTGGATAGAGAGGTTATGATATTAAAATTTTATTATCATGTTTTTGTACCCTTATATTCATTCTATGATTAAATTTTTCTTTTATTTACCCTTGTTGAGCATTTATGCTCCCCAATTATAATGTTTCCTTTCCTCATGTTATGAATAAAGGCTTTAATAAATAATACTGATAAGGATAATATTTGACGGATATGTTGAAGATCATTAAAAAAACAATAAGAATGTTTTCCATGATTCCATATACACTAAACTATTATTATCCATGGGCATGAAATTTTCTATTGTACTAAATATTCACTAGAATTGATTTAACATCCTTGTATATTAATCATGGGTCTCTATAGATAAATTATTTTATAATAATGTTTTTTATGTCATATATTCTATCAATCATGATTTACCTTTTTAAATATATAAGTATGTTATATTATCCCAACCTTCAATTTATTTTGTCCTCTCTTTTTGAACATGCGATTCTAAATTTGGGTTGTGATATTTTAAAAGTCAATTATTCAGAACCAGTGTCATAAAATGGTCAATGAAACTTCTTGTTGATAAAAGTTAAATGGAAATACATTGTTCCTCAGGAATAACACATTACTCATTTTTTATTTATATTAATATAGGATGGAACTGATGATATATACATTGAAGAAAAAAGTAAATAAGTGTATAAAGTGATATAAATCATTTATCACAATAATGTGACTGATCATTAAAAATTTAACATCTAAAAAACCATAAATATATGATGATTTAAAATACAATTTTATTCATTTGTTATGAATGCAATAGGATTACATTCTCTAAGATGATTTTCCTAAATTTAATGAATTATTTTATTAATTTGGAATATATAAAAATATATGAACTTTATGTGGTTCAATTTCATTAGAATAATTACATCATTTGGTTGTTTTTTCAAAAATTTCAAATCCCCCCATACTCGGGAAATGAATATCCTAAATGAATCTTTATTCATGATACACTAAAATTAACTTTCAATGGATAATAAGTTCTATATATGAGTGAAATTTCTTTCATCAAAATTTTATATATATTCCAAAACCAATATGGTTAAATCTATTTATTTGTCTAAAAACCTAATGAGTAAGAACACTAGTTCATCATTAATATTTATTTGTCAGATATTTTATATAAAAACAATTTCATATTAAGTAGATCATAATTTTTCATGTAGTGGATACTAATGTGTTATCATAAGTTGGTTTTGGTTTCTACACCTATGGCCTAGCCGGATATGATAGGTTATCACCTAGTATGGGGTTAACCCTTTTTTTAAACCCATATTAATGAAGTTAATATACCATTACCAAATCATGATGAGCTATAATATATAAAATATCATATTTAATATAAACCATATTTTATACTAAGATCATTATTCTTATATAAAAAACATAACAACATTTTTCCTCAAATAAAACTTTCTTATAATAAACCCATGGGATTTATTCCAATGAATATTTTCAAAATATTTCCTTAATCATGTTATCTTCACACAAAAAAAATCAGAAGATGTGTATAAGACATTGAACTTATGATCAAACACAAACTCATAAAACGATGATTTTACCTAAAACACTTTTCTTATTGAATACATATGTTCTTGGAATATTTAACACAATTCATATATATTTTTTGATTCCTATAAATAAAATACCATTTGTAAAAATACATAAATAATTACTTTATTAAAACCACTATATAAAAAATAATATTTACCATTTTATTTCAATATTGGTCATTAATTGGTCTATGTGTTAATATATTGAAGAGAAAATTGACTTGGATAATTATCAGGTGTCACACACTTTAGACAATGAAATTTTACAGTATACCAAAGGTTAAAGAAATTTACTTCCACTATAATCTCCATTTTTTCTAATAAATTCTTTACATTATATCCATATCATTCAAACATAAAATATTTTTACATTCCATTGAAGCACATTCCTAGGTTCATATTTCCACATATCAATCATGAAATAAATTTATTTTTCATTCCTCTATGGTCACTACTACTCAAGATCCTTGCAAACACCGTCATTATATTTTTTGTGAGGTAATGAGATGATTAAGGTAAAAATTGTTATTTATATATTCAGATAATAGAATAGGAATATTCATGATTTATTTCACACATTTTTTCCTCTCATATTTTTTCACATAGTCACCACATTATAGTTCATGTTCAATGTTAGCACAATTCCTTCAGGTACCATCCATCGACTAAAACCAATAAAACTATCATGAAAAAAAATAATTATAGTGTGAAAACAGTATAAAAGGTTATAGGATTTCAAAATCATAACACTATATTTTCAATCTATGACACCCTATGTTTAGCATAGGTTATTAATTATCATCATCTTATAAAAATAGTCATATGTATTGTAATGCAAATTTGAATTATCCAAATCATATCCCTTAGTAGTGTCAAATATGTTACATTGTAAGGACGATGTCTTGGTACCCAGTAATTCATAAGTCAATACCAACATTATTTTTGGAGTTATTTCATCTAGGTACATATATTCTATAACAATATCAACTTTTATAATTAATATAGGGATGTATTTCAAGTAAAATACACAAAATCACTAAATTATCAATGCATTATGATGTTCTTATATAGATATTCTCAAAATTTATTATAGGGTTTTGATCACTACTCTATATTTTTTAAAATATATTTCACAAGGATTATAATAATATTCCAATGATACCAACTACAACACCACAACCCTAGTCAAACGGGGAGTGTTTCTAAATTATTACATTATCTTAAGATTAAATGGAATCACATCGGGAAGGACCATATAGCATAGTAGTATTGGAAAAGTATATATTTACAAGATTACGATATTACATTGAAATATACCAAATAATAAATATATTTTTGCTGAAAATTCCATTACTATCTCTAAAAATTTCTTTGTATATCATTCATTGTAAACTTTCTGAATTTCTATAAATGGAAAACATTAAGAGTGAGAAAAATTCTTAGTATGAGTTAGAGAATGTTGATGTTATTATGATTAAATGAAATATAAAAATATGGAATAGTAAATAACTAATCATTAATTTAATTTAATAAATTACATGACTATCAAGAATATATATAGCATTAACAGTATGTTAATTTATAAAACTAGAAATATAAGGCATTTAATCAATAAATTATGAATTAAATGTTTTTTTAGATAATATTTGTAACGAACTGGAATTTTTCTAGTGGAAATTATCTTCTAATAAATATTTCATATAGTATAATCACATAAACCACATTGAAAACAGAATACAAATGTTATAAATGTAGAATGAATAAAAAAGAGGAATCTCTAGATTTTATGGAACCTATACTGATGGCATTGTAACATGACCATTGGAATAGTAATTTGACACATATGAATAGTTTACTGGCCAATAGAATTGTAACAAAAAATATGAATGTATAAATAAAAGTCTGGTATATTATGAAAAAAAATATGATATATATATATATGATTGAACTAGTAAATAATGGTTTTTGAAATGGTAAATTAAATGTTTGTATTTTTTGGAAGATAAATACATAATTACAGTTTAATAATTAATATAACGATTTAAAATAAAATTTATTTCTGTAAAATTTATTCATAAATTATTATTTTTTCATTATGATTTTAAAATAATTTTATGATACCTTAGTTAATTTTTCAATGTTTTAAAAAATTAGATATCATTTTAAATTTGGAATTTTTCAAACAAATGATGATTTTAATTAAAATATAATTTTTAATATTTATCAAATTATTTTAAAAAATTTATGTCCATTTTAAAATTATAAATGTTGAAAAATGGTTAGGGTGATTATTGGGTATTTTTCTAAAATAGTTGAATTTTTTGAAAATACTAAAATAAAGTAATTTATTGTATATATACATTATAAGTTAAATAAAATATTCCTTGATTTATTACTAATTTAAGGCCTATAATATTATACTAAAATTAATTATTATAATATTTTTAGTTATAACTCTCTAAATATTCATAGTCTTGAGCCAAAATAATAAACTGATGAATAAAATAATGAGAAAACACCTCTCTCCTCCACTATAAATACCACCCCCGAACTCATTACCCTCAAAACATTAAATCATTGATCCTTGTCTAAATTCTGTCAGATCCTAAAAAAATCCTATAAACCTCGTCTAAGAGCCTTTGGTCACAAAAAAAAGACCAAATCCATTTCCCTATATAGGTTCTCAAAGGGGAAAAAATCAAGAAGTAAAATCATGTTTCTTTTATTTTAATTATGATCAAGTTCAATACATTTATTATTGTCTCATATCTGAAAATCATAAAAATGGAATGATAAATATATCACCATAAATATGTTTTAATTTTACTATGCTAATGTAATGATCCACAATCAACCCCCTTCTCCACTCTCTTTTATTCCAAAAATTAAAATGACGCTCGTGTGGTGTTAATTTATCGCCTTTGAAGAATAAAAATATTCATTTTCTATTAACTCCTTCCAAACTGCTCCTAAAAACAATTTTATAGTTAAATTATATTATAGAATATTTATTACAGACAATTTAAGGTCCTATAAATATTTTATAATCATATTATTAATTAATATTACAAAACTAGTTTGTGATGATCAAAAAACCGTGAAAATAATTTCAATGATGATCACTAACATCTTATCTAATGATTTATCAGAACCAAAAATAAATAAATGAATTATATAACTAGTTAATTTTCAATATTTTCTTTATTTAAATATAACTATTGTTCTATAAAATAATTCCCATTTTAATTGATATTTCATACTTGTATATAAGTAACCCTATCATGAAAACAAAAGAAACCAATGCTCCCAAACAATGAAATTTAATATCATAACCCATTAGAAAGGATGTAAATTAACATAATAAAATTATTATAAATAAAATACATTTATAATTTTTTCTTAATTAATTAATAAAAGTATTTAATTTGATTATCCATGATAT
Source organism: Viscum album (assembly GCA_963277665.1). Classification (NCBI taxonomy): domain Eukaryota; kingdom Viridiplantae; phylum Streptophyta; class Magnoliopsida; order Santalales; family Viscaceae; genus Viscum; species Viscum album. Next base: position 962,839,261 of record OY728127.1, read on the forward strand.
TAAGAACAAGTGGTGAACCATTTCATGCATATGGTAAGTGATTCATTCTGATCCTCCGTGTTTCCTTCATGTAACACATTAATTCAATTTCTCCTTATGTCTTATTTAATTTTATATAAATATTATAAATTCTATTTATATTTTCCAAAATCATGTATCAATATCTTTTCATCCTTCTTTGATGTTAAATACATGTTTTAGAAAAGAACCCTTCTTTATTCTTCAAGATTAGAAAGCTCGATTAAAGGGAACTTCCGGATTTCTTACCCATTTTCGTGTGATTCCTAATAATATGATTTAATCCACAATTATTTTTATAAAATAAATCATTTTATCATTAATAACATTATTTTTTATTTTCTATTATTATACCAACAATTATTCATTGTTTTTTTTAAATAATTTTTAATATTTTCCTTAAACCGCAATACATTTTTTTATTTCAAAAGATTATTAAACATTATTTTTACATGTATTCACTTATGTTTGGAATGAAATTTCATGATCTATACATATTTTCCCTTATTAAATTCCATGTATGATTTAAAACATTCATTTCATTGAAACCACTATGATATTCCTTTATGTTATACATTTTGATATGATTATGATACCCACTTCATTCCTTGGGTAACCCTTATATTTATGTTTAATTTATAATGAATGATTATTCATGGGGAATATACCTTTAATAAAATTTTATAATTGGTGAACCTAGAGATAGATCCAAGAATTGGGTAATATTTAGTCTCATAGTATTTCTCGTTTGGATAGAGAGTGAACCTAATTCCTTTATGGGACTTTGTCCACCATGTCAGGGAAGATAAACTTGACTAAAGATTATGTCATGTTATATGATGTTGCCATATTCTAATGATGTCATGGTTATATGTTCACATGTTATACAAGTAATTCATCATTATTTTTATCCATATTCCATTAATCTTATGCCATCATATTATTCCTTCCAAACTATGTGTAATGTATATTTCTTTTTACATACCCATAGTTTGATTTTTAGATTATCCCTTTTGTTTATAAATTCCCAAAGTTATCATATGCTGATATAAGGGCTCAATAAGAGTTAACATATCATTTTGGAGATTAAATAAAATATGTTCTTATTTGGATTTAATGAAGTATAACCATTTTACTAATCATCCATAGACACTATAATTTATGATACATGGTTGTATGTGATTTTTAATTATCCTTAAAATAAGGTAATGATTTGTGAAGATGTGTACATCCTTATAGTTGGTATTAGAGAAAAAGTGTATTTATTTTTTATATTAGGACTAGAAAAAAATAGTGAAATCCATATGGATAAGGAAAAATATGAGAAAGCATCCCCCAATTTTGGTTTTTATAGCATATGTGGTTTATCATGAAAAGACAACCCTAGTTGAATTTTATAAGTAGATATTGTTCTAGCACATATATACCTAGGAATAACCACTCTAGAATGGTGTTTTAGGCCTGACTCAAGGTAAAATGGTACCCAAAAATGGGAAATACTACACACTTGGGTTGATACTACTAGGGGATATGCTTTGGTAAATTCAAAAAATTATTAAGTACCGTTATTAAGGAAACAAAAAATTCCAATAAGAAATTATTATAGGAAATAGATCATGGATAACCTAAACTGAAACATAGGGAATCACATGTTAGGATATAATTTTACATTATAATTTTATCATTTCATGTTTCATGTTTCATTTAATTATGAATATTTTCTAAGTATTTAATAACATAATTTTACTTTATTTTTCTAATTTAATGGATAAAAATAGAATAACACATGCATTAAATCAATGTGATAGGAAATGTTGTGATCTCACAATTGATATTTAAAATACGATTGGAGTAGATGATAAAAAAATCATGATAGAACTTCCTCAACTGGATTATGTTATGAATAATAACATTATTCATTTGTAACTCCATCCAGATCCTAAGTGATAGAAATTTTTGGTCGAACCCTCCAAACAGAAATGGCCTCTTATGTTTATTGGATCTTCTTATCCCCTCCTCGCAAAACAAATGATTAACAACATTGAGAAGATATTCTCTATCCTTTCGTACTAAAAAGAAGAGAATGTTGTGGTGACAATTTATCATTTTTTAGGGAAGTTGATCAGTAGTTGAAACTGATCTGGATCACAAATTACTAGGAGTTAATGGATTTCGATGAATGATAAGTTTAATGAAAATATTTTTCAATAAATATTATCATCAAAACATCCATATTTATATATAAAGGGAGTTCCTAAGGCTTAATAAAAAGGAAGATTAATCTATTTGTTCATATGAAGGAAACCTCACATGGCTCTCAAGATAGACCTCTATCTTTTTCATGAAAACCAAAATCAAGGTGGATCTCTTATTTATAAGAATAAAAATGACACTATGAAAATCATTGTAAATTCGAGACTTTTATAGATATGAAGAGATCGTATATTGTTCACTTAGAGTTGAAATGGTGTTCTAGGACTCTCAGTGGTCTCATAGGATTGGTGAAAAAAAGTGTAAAATGGGATTTAATATGGGTGATAAACCTCATGATGGAAAGAAGAATGTATATCCCGCATATCAAAAGTGTGGGAATAATCATCCTTGAAACTAAAAAATGTGAACCAAGAGAAACTTAAAATGTGGAAGAGCAGGGTCTATTGATAATAATTTCCAAAAGGATTTGAATAATCCGACTAATTTAGAAGAAAAATGGAAGGTTCATATCAACACTCAACCAATATTGACATGTTTAATCTTCATAGAGCAATGAAATTGTGCAATCCATTTACCGAATCCATGGTTTTTGAATGAAATCAACAAGAAATACCTCCAAACTATAATGGAAGGGAATATAAAATGACTACTACTAAGGATGATCCAGACAATGATATAGTGACAATTATGGAAGTTATTAATTAAATAACATTGAACATACTATATGATTCCGATTCTAGTCATTCTATCATATCTTTCATGATTAGTAGAACTATTCAAATTCCAACTCAAAATATAGATGTTGAGTTATATATGAGAATAGAAAAAAGAGAAATTACTGTATTAAATCTATATAAATCCTCCCCATTTAATATTTCTGGACTGAACCTCTCAATGTTTTTATCTTACTTCCTTTTCTGTATTTTGATGCTATATAATGAACAGATTAACTATATTTATATATATCCAACATCACATGTCTGAAAATGGAGATCACTCTTCTTATCCCATAGTTTCCTGAAATTCTATTCAACTTTATAAAGGGGGTTAAATCTCCTTCTAAATCACTATATACATTGTGGTTATTATTTGATTATGAGGAATCATATCTAGCTGAAATGATTTGTGGAAATGGAGAGGATCATGTTAAATGACATCACATTATGAGGGACTAAACTATTATATTCCATAAGTAAATTCCTTTTATTCCTCCTAATCGATAGTTTTAGTTCTCAATTGAACTTATTCCAAGATATTTTCATATATCAATGACACCTTATTGAATGTCCAAAATAGAGCTCGAAGAACTAAATAAGAAGTTACAAGAGAATTTGGACAAGGGTTTAATATTCCCATGTTCTTCACCATGGGGTGCACTAGTTTTTTTTATTCATTAAGAATGATAAATAAATGTTCATATTCATTAACTATTGTGATATCAAAAAAATCAAGATAAAGATCATATATCCCCTTCTAGAGATGGATGACATGTCTACAAGCTGCGAAAGTCTAGTTATTTCTCTATGGTGGACCTTCAATTAGGATATCCCCATTTAATTTTGAGGAAAGAATATATTTTCTAGACTAACATTAAAATAATTTATTGAAACTATGGGTTCATATTGATTCCATTTGGACTCACTAATTATCCAGAAATTGTTATGAATTTAATGAATATAATCTCTAGATATTACCTCAGAAAATTTATAGTAATATTTATTAATGATATTTGGGTATACTCTAAACGAAAGGATGAATATGAGGGTCATTTTAATACTATTATGAAAAATTTGGGATGGTATAAACATTATGAAATTTATAATAAATTTGAGTTTTTAAAGGGCGATGTATCAGTCTTAGGGCACATAATCACTAGAAAGGGAACATCGATGGACCCATCCAATATAAGGGAAATCAAATAGCCTGAATGGCCTGAAGGCCTTCATTTTTTATTGGTTTTGATAACCCCCCATTCAAGGGATGAGAGGGAAACCTTACAAGGCCCATTGGCTCAGAGATTACATGGACCATAGGCTTAAGAGATTACATGTCCTGAAGGTCTTAGGGAATTCAACCAGACTATCTACAAGGAACTGCCCCTCCCCAGCATCTACATCTTGATAGTAGCTCTCCACCTTTGCATGACCGTCTGGCTAGGATTCCCGTGCAAGAACAGGCTGGTACCGATGGAATAGCCATACCCTCTCATTCTGACAATCCATTTGGCTCTGCTCTGGTGAGTGCACCTGCTCTGAATCCTCTTTTGGGGCTGCTCCTTTTTTCTATTGTGTCTAGGGCCTGCATTCATGTGGCCCAAAGACCTTGGGGTGGCCCAAAGTCCTTAAGGTGGCCCGAAATCCTTGAGAATCAACTGGACCGAAGGCCTTGGGTGTCCTAAAAGCCTTGTAGGACCCGAGAACAAAACTAATGGCCCGAAGGCCCAGATGAATGAATAGTTTCGGCTGCTATAGTACTTCTATAGTACTGCTACAGTACCCCGGAATTATGCCTCCACCCGGATTTGATCTCGGGTCTCTCGGATGCACCTAGTGAGTCCTCACCAACTGGGTTGAGGCTCTTGTGCAAGGTAAATCAAAGAGTGTCCCAGGACAACATCAATAAAATACATCCATATTTTATATGATCTATCAATGTATTTTCGATGATTTTTGAAGAACATATCACAATTTTCAAACCCGCTATTCATTTTGACTCAGATGGGAATGAAGTTTGTCTCCACTAGTGAATTTAAGGACTGATTCTAAGTGTTGAAAAAGAGTCTTATCACTAGACTAGATCTTACAATACCAATAGTTGTGGAAGAATTTATGGTGTAAAATAATACTTAAATTATGTTATGAGGCTATATACTATGGATAAATGATAATGTGATGTCCTATGTCTCAAGGAAGTTGAAAATTCATGAGAAAAACTATCCTTTTCCTGATCTGGAGTTAACATCTTTGATCTTTATATTGAAAATCCATCATAATTATCTCTATGGGGAGAAGTGTTAAATATATACTAATTATAAGAGCCTAAAATATATATTCACAAATAACGAGCTTAATATGTTACATCAATAATGGATATATATCATTAGATATTATGATTTATCATTCCACTACAATCCTGGTAAGGCAAATAAGGTGGAAGATTCTCTAAGTATAATGGATCCTACATGTTTATCAAAAATTATTAATGAGAAGGATCAATCCTCTTATATTATAAATGGATAAACATGGGTATCATTAAGGAAAGAACATCATTAATATATTATCAAATTATTTCTCAATTACCAATTATAGAGAAAATAAAGGATGATGAAGGATTGATGTGGATATTCAGAAAAGGTGGAATCAATCATAAATGGGATATCCTATGAGTTCAATATTTATGATGTTGGAATTGTAAGATTTTGGTCATGACTAAGTGTACCATCCACTCCACGGATTATGATAGTTCTTCTGAATGACACACATAACACAACATTATCTATTCTCCTTGGGGGAACAAAGATGTATTGAGATCTCTGAGTGAAATATTGGTGGGAAAATATGAATAAGGAGATCTATGAATATACGTCAATGTGATTGGAATGTTAAAAATTGATTATTGGAAGGAAAACGACTAAGGGGATGATGCAGTCATTACCCCTACCAACATGGATATGGGAAACATTATCACAGATTTTTTCACTAGACATCTGATGTCATTTAAAGGAAACAATGCTATATGGTTTCTTTTAGATCATCTTTCAAATACAACTCATTTTATCTAAATTTAAGTGGACTTCCCTATGGATCAACTTGCCTGGATATACATCATAGATGTGGTATAGTTCTATGGAGTACCACTATCTATTATATCTGATCCGGACCCAAGATTTACAAACGTGTTATTGAAAAAACATTATCATGCTCTAAGCACCGAGATAAACATTGGAATAGTCTATCATCCCCAAAATGATTCCTAATATAAGAATAGTTTTCTGATAGTGGAAGTCATGTTGAGAGCTTATTACATGGATATGGAATGAATTCTAGACCAATATCTTCCTCTGATTGTTTTCCCTTACAAAAATAGTTTCCACACGAGCATCCCAATGGAACCAAATGAATCCCTTCATTGTAAAACATGATTAACACATGAATGATGTGATGATGTTGGTGAAAGAAAGCTTCTATGACCTAAAATGGCCAAAGAAATGGTGGATAAGAAGAAAACCGTTTAGAAACACATCAATGAATCCTAGAGTCGATAAAAGAGATATACAAAAAATCTTTGGTGAGTCCATGAGATTAGTGGTTGAGATAGGGTAATCCTCTAAATATCATTAGAGAAGAGGATCATGAGATTTGGGAAGATGGGGAAGATATGTCCCAAGTACATAGGCCCCTTCATGATTCATGACCATTTTAGATTTTTGGCCTTTCAACTATCACTTACTCCAAATATTTCTCAAACACATGAAATATTCCACTTATCCCTCTTGAGGAAGTACATACTCGATACCACACATGTATTGAATTCCTAGGTGGTACAATTAGATAATAATCTCTCTAATGAGGAGAAGCCAGTGAAAATATTAGACCATAGAGATAATATACTAAGAAACAAGACTACTCACCTTGTTAAATTAATATTGGGGAACCATTTGTAAGATGATATACCATGAGAACCAAAGGAAGCAACAATGAAGAAATACCACTATCCTTTTACCCTTAATTTGTAAAGAAAAATTTTGATGGAGGAATTTCATAAGGGGGGAAAATGTAACACCAAAAAATTTTAACAATGGAAATTCCATTATTATAATTATTTCATATAGTATAATGACATAAAATTACATTAATAATGCAATACAAACATTATAAATGAATAATTAATGAAATAAGATGTATTTCTAGATGTTAAGAAACCTATACCAATGTAATATTTTCCTGACATTTTGAATAGTAATGTGACCCATATGATTACTAAACTGAGAAATAGAATAGTAAACTCAACTAATAAAGTATTAATAAAATTTAGTTATCTTATAAATAAAAAATAATATATCTATTTCTTGGAATATTAAAATAAATTATTTTGAAATTTTAAATTAATTATTGGTATTTATGTAGGTTATAAATATTTACTTACAATTTTATAATAAATATATTTTTTAAAATTAATATATTTTTTCAAAAATTGAATTAATAAATTAATATTTTATTGTCTTATGATTATAGAATAATTTTATTAGACCTTATATAATATTTCAAATCTTTATAAAATCAGTTATAATTTTAAATTTTTTATTTTTCCAAATAGATGATGGATTTAAATAAAAATTATAATTTTTATTTTAATAAAATTATTTTCATAAAATGGAGTCCTTTTTTTAATTATATATGTTGATAAATGGTTGGTGTGATCTTTTTGGATTTTTATAAAATACATGAATTTTTTGAGAATAGTAAAATACACTAATTTATTGTATATATACATTATAAGTTAAATATAATATTCCATGACTCATTGATGATGTAAGAATCATAATATTGAACTACAATTAATTATTTTAATCATTTTAATGATAATTAGAACACTATTATTTTTATTTAGCATAAATATTAAACTTATGAATAATATGATGAGAAAACACTCCTCTAATCCACTATAAATACCATCCATCACTATCCCCACCCCTCGTTCAATTAAATCTTTGATCCTTGACCAAATTATTACCAATGACCCTACCAATACTATCCTCTAGTTCCAAGATCATTTGGTCTCATAAAGTTTCTAAAACCATTTCCCTATGGAAGTTCTCAATTACGAGAAATATATGATGTATAATCCTCTTTCCTTTCTTTTAATTGATTTTCATGTTAATTTCTTTTCTTATTCTCTCCCCACCTCCCCCATTAAAATGAAATTATAACTACTTTAATGGATATATACTATTATTTAACCTTGATAATCGAATAGTTCATTACATAACCCTTTCTACTCTCCCTTTTATTATAAAAATGAAAACGACATCCATAAGGTGTTAATATATCGCCTTTAAGGATGAAAATTTTTCATTTTCCTTTACCTACTTAAAGACATAGCATTAAAACAAATTTATGGTTAAATAAGATTATAATATATGAATTAGATCCTATTTAAGGTTCTCTTACCATATTATATACATATTTTTAATTAACAAATGAATTTTTTATGATGATCGAAAAACCAGGAAAATAATCTTTATTATTATGACTAACATCTATTCTAGTGAATCACACTATACCCAAATAAAAAAATTACTTATATTACAATTTAATCTTCTATAGGTATATTAATTACATTTTACTTCAACTTTAGATAACTAATCTCATGTTACATGATTTTTCTTACATGTATGCAAGTAAACCCATCATGAAACCCAAGGAAACCAATGCTCCTGAATGATGAAATTGAATATCCTTACCCATGAAAATGGTCATAAAAGAACATTATAAAATTATAATAAAACAAATTAAATATATTAAAAGTTATAAATTTATTAGTTAATGTATTTAAATTTATTATCTAGGATATAATTTTCATGTCCATAACCATTTCAAACATAAGGTAAGGTATTTTTTCATAACCTCTATTTTCCATTGTGTTACGCTGTCATTATCTTTATCCTAATTTTACTCTTCTTTATTTTTATATAAATCATATAAATTCTATGTACATGTTTCTAACACATATATCAAGATCATAATATCCTTAATTGATTGGTAAATACAAGTTTTAGAAAGCTTCCTTTCTCAATTCCCCCCATTATGAAATCTTGATTAAATTGAACTTTCTGATTTCATCCCCATTTTCTTATGCACTCCCATAATATGATTTCTAAGACAAATATATTTCATAAATCATCCATTGTATTATTAAAAACTATCCCATCTTATCACTTGTTTTATATTAATAATTATTCATTATACATTTTTGTAACGTCCCAGATCTGGAAGCATCACGACGAGTGCCACGAACCCGGTTACTCACATGACCTCAAGCGCGTTTCCTCGGACACTAGAGGTTGCCGAATATCAACAAGTTCCAAAGACTAATTGTGGAGAAATTATGCCCTCATTTGTAATGATGTAGCATAATATAATAAAATATATATTCATACAAAAGTGGAAGCAGTAAACAATATAAACCAGAAATTGACAACATAAGGAAAAGATTACTAGTAGCATCGCAAGCCGAAGCTCAGTCTCATGCTCTTCTACTCCCCTACAACAATCATGCACCTTTGTAGGGGCTCTTTCCCTTATCAATAGGTTCATCAATATAATATATTTGGGTCCAAGGAATGACCCAAACAGGGTGTGAGAAATGAATCCCGGTATGAAACCACCAAAATCCCATGCACAACTATCATTTAAAATGTGCAAGAGTAGTGTGCAATATTAAAATGCAGTAAACTAGGAAGTACTCAAAAGTAACTATTTCTACCACTTCCATTTCCATTTTAATAATTATTTAACAATTCCAAGCCTATGCTTTAGCTTCACCAGTACAACATAAGAAATCACCATAGTGAATATTCAATGTAAACATTGTCCTCAGACATATAAAAACTCACCCTCAGGTAAACAGAATCGAATCCTGCATGTGACTACCCATAGGCAAACTGAATATTTCCTGTAGGCATATGAGATATTTCCCTTAGGTATAAAGGCTACTACCCATGGGCATAAGAAATGTTTCCCACAGGCTAAATAAAACACTTCCATCAGGATAAACAAAACACTCTCCTCATGCACTGTATAGTTGATCATGTAACCGGGTCAAGCCCAATGCACAAAACAGAAATCCATATATGTTTCCTATCATGAAACACAGAACATTCTATAATCACAGAATACCCATGGGCCACCTATCCAAATGGATAAATAAGGGAAAAGCACCCACGGGGTGGCCCTAGATCAAATAATAACCCCAAAAAGTAGTTTACATTAATTCATTAGATCACCTATGAAATTCTAGGTATCTAAACAGTCATGGTCTCAACCACATGACACCCCGACAGTGGGAGAGTGGAAAAACGGTACACAAAATCAACTCAAAAGTTGTAAATAACCACAAGACCACCTACCACGATCTCCTCTAATCGATATACATGAAATAAACCTCCTGAAACAACCTAGAACAACATAGATCTGGGATAAAATATTACTCATTCAAATGTAATGAACTTCCCATAGGGAAAGAGTTGGCAGGAAATATTCAAGGAGAGGGAATACCTTACCCGCGCGGTTCAAATGAGATCTACGGTGGAAGAATTCGAGTTCCGACGTGCGATTGGGAGATCCTACAAGCCTCAGACTCCTCTCCCATGACACCAGTTCAGTTCCCTGCCTCCTTTGTTAAATGAGGAGGCTACTTCCAGTTTTACGCAAAGAAACATGAATACACGACATGTAAACTCAGTTACACAGTGTGTACTTTCTTTTTTAACTGTTCCACTGGCGGCTACTTTTCCCCACCACCCTGTTCATCTGCTGACTGATTACACAGTTTGTATTACTAAGTACATGGCATGTAGTGTTTTTTACATCATGATTCACCGACAAGCCTGCACGCCCTATGTTCTCATCCTTCATGGCCAGAGTACACGTCGTGTATATGAATGTATATGACATTTAGACTGTTTTTATCGAAAAACCTATGCACCCTATATTCTCATCCACCACAGCTGAAATAAACGGCGTGTGTACAAAAATTACACAGCATGCACCCGTAAATTTTTGATTTTCCCCCATTTAACTTGTTTTATCAAAAACATATAAGGAAAAAAGGAAAACATGAAACATGTACCTCAATAATAGCAACCAGGTTCTTAAAAACTTTCCCCCTTAAAGAAATTCTTCCCTGAATTTCTCTTATAAGGGTGGAGAAGATAAATATGTGAACAATTCTAGCCACTGAGCACTTACGTCGGTGTCCTGCTCCCAGGTTTCATCCTGCACTCAGCCATGCTACCATTGCACCCATATGAGAAGAACTGACCTTCCTCAGAAAACCATCGTGCTCATATCAACAATACGAATCGAATGCTCCTCAAAGGATGCATCTACCTGAAGTTCAACCTCCTCAAGATGAAAAATGTGAGATGGGTCTGAGTGATAATGGTGTAATGGAGATACGTAGATGTCATCATGCATGGCCTGATACCTCTATCGTAACTACAACCAATAGAAAATCGGCCCGACTGTAGAGACTCGAATCCTGATGTACATGAACATTACATTACTTTTATGGAATACTTAATACATAACAAAAACAGACACACAAGGACCGTAATAGTTTAGTGTCTTTGGAAACTTGGAAAGTAATCTTCTAATCATGGTGAAAGATCTTCAACATCTCCCTTAAAGATCTTCCCCCTTTTTTTACCTAAAACCTTTCTTTATATCCTGTGGAAAAGAAAACATAAAAAGGGTGAGCTCAAATGCTCATTAAGGGTAAGCACGGATAAAATAAAACAAACCATATACATTTGAACTTAAAAACATGAACATAATGTTTAAACATGAAAACCTTGAGCAATGACATAAAACATGGAAGTACGTATGGAGTAGATCAAAAAGAAACATTAAGAATAATAAAATAGCATGGGAATAAAACATTTAATTGTGGAAACCATTCAGCACATGTCATTATTTCCATAGTAGCCAAGGCATTGCTGCCAAGACCATCTTGGTGGACAAAGTCCCTTTCTGAATTGAGTTCACTCCTCATTTCAGTCCTGTAACACTGAACCAGATTAACTTACCGTTCCAGCCATGTCTATCTCATGAGATATAAATATTTACCCAATTAATTGGAGGGAGATATAGTTCCCACCCATCTCATAATGAAATAATTCTTACTTGTTCCACAAAATAAACATACATCATTCATAATAACCCAATAAATAAAATGGGTTTCATAAACATCATCCCATCATCACATAATCCATATAAAATAAATGGATATCATTTCATAATAAAAAAAGTGAAACCATGTAAATCATAGTGACATTACACTTGAAACATACACATGTGAAATAATGTCATCTTAGAAGAAAATGGTTTTGATAAAACACTTTAAATGAGTTCATGAGGAAAATATCCTTTTTTCTTTAAAATAATTTTCTTTTCACAAAATGTTATGAAATTTTAGAAGAAAAGGTTTTTGTCGAAAATAGTCATGAAATATTTTGAAGGAAGCTTCATGAAAATAAGGCTTTATAAACCCATAAAAATCCTTTCATGCCGTATATGTTAAAAAAACATTCTTATCGTACGTTTGTTGGAAAAGTCAAAAAAAGTACCTCGTAACGTAAACAAAAGAATGATTCCTTAAATACCGTGTAGTAAAACTCAAAAGTGGGTAAAAAGGACATTAAACATACATGAAATCATTTTTAGGAAACATGGACATAGATGACAACAATAACCCCTGTAAATAATTACGAATAAGCAATCTCGGATAAAAATGAGATTTGTAAAATTATCCATTACCTTAGGTCCGATATGCTTCGTACGTATCTGAACCCCCTGTATAATGATTTTAATAATGTTATTTACTTATTAGAGAATCATATTCATTTTTATTATATCATATATGGTCCACTTATGACTTTATATTATCCGTTCTTTTTTAAATTCATGTTAAAGTAGCGTTTTGGGTAAAATCGTCTCATTTGTCGTTCGGGTTTTAACTTGTAATTATTAATATGATTACATGGATCATGATTAATTATATCCAGAATGTAAAACATGATTTATATATAATATATATTCATAATATACATATATATAATATATTGATAAATGGAAAGAAATACACCGTTCATGGAGACAGTAGGCCGTACGTACGCATGAACGCTGTTTTCGTTTCCTTATTGAATTGAATGAAATTAAGTGGATGACATACATATATATATACATAAATACAGTATCATTATTATGTCATATATTTCATGATTACTTATTATATATACTTTATAATCATTCATGAATGGTTAATCATTGAGAATGAATCTCGTCGCGTTGTGGAGACGGTAGTCCGTATGTACGCACGAGCGATGATATCATTCCCATGATCGTGGAATTGTATTGAAGTGTATGTATAATATTTAAGAATCAATATAACTTTACAAAAATAATATATAGTCATTATTTACACCATTATACCCATCCAAGTAAGGTGGTGGTGGAAAATAGATTACACCACGGCGTGGAGACGGTATTTCGTACGTACGCACGCGCGGTGATTTCTTTTTCTGTAGGATGGATAGATGGTGAAATAAAGTTGTTTCATATATATAATAACATATCAGTATATGAGTGATACTGATATTATTACTTCATAATGAAACAACCTAATAAGAATAAGTGGAAGAAGAAATAAAGCTGAAAGAATCGGTAACGGACATTACCTCTTCTTTGAAGTGCCTCTTTGAGACCTCCTCTTAGGGCACTAAAATTGGTCTTTTAAGAGGACTTGGACCTCTAGGATGTTTATAGGGAAGTGTAGAAGAGAATTGGGTAGGGTTTGGCCGATATTGAAGGCTCAATGTGGTGTGCGGAAGAGAGGGAGGAGGTTCCCTTTTATAAGGGAGGAGAGGGGCACCTTTGGAATTCTTAAAAATATTAATTTATAATAAATCTAACCCCACTTAAAAACCTACAAAAACGACTAATATTCTAATATTATATGAGATAGGGTTGTAATCTCATCAACCAATAATATTTAGACATGTTTGGATCTTATTTTAAACCTTATCAGTTTGATTTATCCTTATTTAATCTATTTAAGTTTATTTGTGGTAATAAAATTCTAAATTTAAAATCATAACAAATAATTACTTATTTGTTGTGAATTTTCCTTAATTGTTTACTTTATAACATTATAGACCATATAAATTTAAATTTATAATTTTTAGATATTTTTTGATTTTTAAACAATTTTATAATATGTTATTTTTATAAAATAACAATAGTGTCAATTTTGACACTATTCATTTATTTGAATCTAAATAAAATATATACAGAAGATATGTTCTAATGAAAAGATTTAATAGATTCATAAAAGTTCATATGTATCTATAAAATTAGTGGATCACATTAAATAGTTCATATAATATTTATTTTATTATTTTTAAAACCATTTATTTGGTTTATCTCTTAATAAAATACTTACTACAACATTTTTGAATAATTATTTAATATACTGATTTTTTGCATAAAAATTTGAAATAAAATCCTATGATGAAAATAAATCTATTTACTTTCAAAATAATACTTTTACTATAATTTATCATCTTAAAATCACAATATTTAAATTGTTATATTTATTAAATTATGAAGGTGACAACTTTGGCATCATTTAAAATAAAATAATATAAGTGTCATAATAACTTTTATAATGCTCCAAACGGTTATATATAAGGTATTAGGATTATTAAGGTGTAGATATACACAAAGAATAAGTTTTGGTCAGGTTTTTATGCCTTTTATTTGGTATTATTATTTCAATAAAAACTATTTTACTTATTTTCCACTTAATAAATAATTTCTGTATCATTAATGTATCACCATTAATGACAATTATTTAATCCCAAAAAATTATAAATAAATTATCATGATGTATATAATTTTATTATCTTTCTGGAGACTATTCACGTTCGAAGTTTTATTATGTTTATCACTAAATTAAAATTATTATACTTATAAGATTTAAGAGAGTGACATGTTGTCACTTTCTTTGGTTTTAATAATAATTAAATTATTTTCATTGTCAAAAGTCCATTAAATTAATCTAATCCGACCCTTAGGTTATATGGGTCTACTTTTAGCCATCAAATAGAATTTTGGCATGTTTTAGGGTAATTTTATAATATTATATTTACCCTAAATTACCCGATTTACCTTTAACTATAGTATATAAAATTTACCGTAGTTACTATTCGTAATTCCCAAAAATGAAAAGTAGCTTATTAACATAATTTGGACCCACTGATTCCAAATATGGAATCCATTTTTCCAAATTCAATACACAAAGGTTGCAGAAATTAAATTAAAATTAATCTCGTTGTCGAAAGAAAACGGGTTTTTCTTTAAAACATTGTAAAAGATTGAATTGATTTAACCTATGAATTTAATGTAAAATCAATGCTAATGACATAAATTATATTAAATAGTAAAAATATATTCTATTTATACTTTAAAACCATTAAATATTATAATTTATGAATATAAATTATTGCGATAAAAAAAGTTGTTTTTAATTAAAATATAGCGTGTTTTTACTATTCATCAAAATATGAAAGTTACCAGAATAATATGAAAAATTTATCCAAAGTAAATTTTTATTTCATGATTCCAAAGAAGAATTTTATTTTGTAAAATTTAACTTATAAACATGTAAAAAACTATATTTAATGTGGGTGCGCCATCAAAAGGCGGCAAAACTGCATTTTTTGAAAAATACTTATTTTACCCGAAAAATTTATTTTGTTCTTATACCATGTTCTAGAAAATGTGTAAGATGAATAATAATGTTATAAAATTTAAAATTTAGTTAATACTATTAATAACGGCTAGTTCATTAATAATATTATAATAATATATTGTCGTTTAGTAAAACCTGGTATTGCATACAACACACGCTATCGAGGAAGGTCGCGATTGCGTGTAATGCAATCCATGTCAGGGTTGCGTGTTGTGAAAGAATCCTTCGTTGTTGCGTATAACAGAATCCAACAATATTTTATTTATACATTGAATATATATATATATATACACTCAATGTTGCGTAGAATAACTTCTATCAAACGAACTTGAAATTGTGTGTAACACATGCCAAGAATAGTGTTGCGTATACTGCAAGATAATACAGTGTTGCGTATAGTGCAAGATAATCTTGGCATATCGTACAACATAATATATGAATGAAATTAAAAGGAATGTATCTTATAAAATCTCGGGTTGTTACATTCTACCCCCTTAAAATGAATTTCGCCCTCAAAATTCGTCGGGGTTATAAATCATTTACTATTCATAGAACCCCACATCGTAAAAAGAAATACTAAAACTGAACTTTTAAAACTAAAGTATGAAATATAACGGTTACCCAAATTAACTCATCACTGGGTTTCCATATATGATGACATTGGTAAAAATATGGATATGGAAGAGAAATCTAACCATCATGTTCTGATAGAGAGTGGTAGAGAACATGGCTATGAAAAAGCCAATAATCACAAAGCCATAAATTTGTGATGATCTACGGTACCATTTGATTCATCGAATATAAAGGCACTAGGACAACATTTTTGGTTCTCAAGATCATTTCCCTCAAGATAATGAAATTGGAATTAGAAGAAATAGTTTCGTGATTTTGGTATAGTCTCACCATTGGTCGTTCTTTGGACAATTTTCACTTCATCTCTTAAAGAAATGAAGTTGAATTTGTCATTCGTGATGTGTTAGCAGATCATGTGATAGAATGATGGGTCATTCCATCTGTCTCAAAAAAAATGTTAGAAAAATTATCAAACAAAATATGTAAGTCCATCTATAGTGAGATTAATCATATATGGTTCCTAAAATGGACTTATACTTCGTATATCATACTGCTTAATATAATAATGCTAGTTTCTACTAAATAGGGACTTCATGTAGGCCAGTGGTAGACGATAAAGGCCAGCCGCACTTCAGTTGTAGGTTCGATTCCCACAACCTTGTCTGACGTGATGGGTTGTCGCCCATCCTGCATGTTGTCCTTTTTCTAAAACTACATTACTATAACATCCCATCAATAATATCAAAAAAAAATTATATCCTTAAACAATACAAACTTATGTACAACATAATTCATTCCAATCTTTAGGCTTATCTAAAATACTTCTGTCTAAGATCATAGTATAAAGAAAACGATTACTTGAAATGTCATCAACCAAGCATGCGAATATCATCATTTATCCCCCATATATCTTGTTGGTCACATTCCAATCATGTGAATACCTTAATCATGTATTATCTTGAAAAATGAATACCCATTGAACCATAGTGAAAACATGAATGCAGTTAAAAGTTAACACTTTCCATATACCAAAATCCTCAAAATTCTATATACTCAAACCATGATATCACTTAGTCCTTATATCAATCATGAGCTCATGAATACTGTCAAACATTTCATTTTCTCCTTATCCCTTCATTATGCGCATATCATCTGCTTTCCAAAATATTTGAATCACTTTTCATGGTTACAGGTACCTTAAAATTATTGAAAAAAACAATAGACTAATACAAAAATATTCCAATACACAATAAAATTACCACAACAACATTATTCTTGAATACCAATTCATAAACACTTCAATCCATCCTCTTCAATGATTGTCCTGGAATATGTCCTTCCTTGATTTAGAAGTGACTTTTTAGGTCAGGGAATTGAGTTGGGTAATGCCCATTTTCTCCAAAAATAATACATTGAACTCCATAACAGTCTGTCACTCTATAACCCTTTTCTCCACACAGATAACATCGGTCCCTCCATTTGAGGTATTCCTCAAGGTTCTTTTTCCCTTCTTTAGAAATCTCAATCTTCCTTTCTTTATGCTCCTCAACATGCGAACATGCATAATAGTCTATCTTCCTCTTATTTGATGAATTAGGCATACCACTAAATTTCACCTTGTTAATCATATATCACGATGACTGATTCGGCATAATCACAATATCTTTCTCTTTAGGCATTACACAATTTTGTTGCTCATAGTCACCAATTTGTCCATTGGATTCACTGTTAATCGAATTCCTTATGGTTCCCTCCATTAACTAAAACACAGAAAAAAATTCTGTGAGGGGAAAAATCATGCTAGAGTAATCAACATAGTAAAGGGGGATTACCCTCAATATCTAACATCTTAGGTTAAATTATAAGATCCTTAGCGCAATTCTAGGACTATAACCTATACGTATACTTAACCTTAGAGACATCCCTAGACATACCTTAGAAATATCTCTAGGGATCTCACTAACATTTTCACTTCCAAGTTTCCAAAGGTTGACTAAACCTTTCCTCTGATACCAACTGTAGAGACCCGAAGCCTGACGTACATGAACATTACATTACTTTTGCGGAATACTTAATACATAACAAAAAGAGACACACAAGGACCGTAATAGTTTAGTGTCTTTGTAAACATGGAACGTAATCTTCTAATCGTGGTGAAAGATCTTCAACATCCCCCTTAAAGATCTTCCCCCTTTTTTACCTAAAACCTTTCTTTATATCCTGGGGAAAATAAAACATAAAAAGGTTTAGCTCAAGTGCTCAGTATGGGTAAGCATGGATAAAATAAAACATACCATATACATTTGTACTTAAAAACATGAACATAATATTTAAACATCAAAAGCTTGAGCAATGACATAAAACATGGAAGTAAGTTTGGCGTAGATCATAATGAAACATTAAGAATGATAAAATAGCATGAGAATAAAACATGTAATTGCGGAAACCATTCAGCACATGTCATGATTTCCATAGTAGCCAAGGCCTTGATACCAAGACCATCTTGGTGGACAAAGTCCCTTTCTGAATCGAGTTCACTCCTCGTTTCAGTCCTATAACACTGAACCTGATTAACTTACCGTTCCTGCCATGTCTCTCTCATGAGATATAAATCTTTACCCAATTCATTGGAGGGAGATATAGGTCCCACCCATCTCATAATGAAATCATTATTACTTGTGCCACAAAATAAACATACATCATTCATAATAACCCAGTAAATAAAATGGGTTTCATAAACATCATCCCATCATCACATAATCCATATAAAAGAAATGGATATCATTTCATAATAAAAAAAGTGAAACCATGTAAATCATAGAGACATTAAACTTGAAACATACACATGTGAAATAATTTCATCTTAGATGAAAATGGTTTTGATAAAACACTTTTAATGAATTCTTGAGGAAAGTATCCTTTTTTCTTCAAAATCATATTCTTTTCACAAAATGTTATGAAATTTTAGAAGAAAAGGTTTTTGTTGAAAATAGTCATGAAATATTTTTAAGTAAGCTTCATTAAAATAAGGCTTTATAAAACCATAAAAATACTTTCATGTCGTATACGTTAAAAAAACATTCTTATCGTACTTTTGTCCGAAAAGTCAAAAAAGTACCTCGTAACGTAAACAAAAGAAATATTCCTGACATACCATGTAGTAAAAGTCAAAAGTGGGTAAAAAGGACATTAAACATACGTGAAACCATTTTTAGGAAACATGGTCATGTATGATAACAATAACCCTAGTAAATAATTACGAATAAGCAATCTCGGATAAAAATGAGATTTGCAAAATTATCCCTTACCTTAGGTCTGATATGATTTTTACGTATTTAAACCCCCTATATAATGATTTAAATAATGTTATTGACTTATTACATAATCATATTCATTGTTATTATGTCATATATGGTCCACTTAGGACTTTATATTAACCGTTCTTTTGTAAATTCATGTTAAAGTAGCGTTTTGGGTAAAATCGTCTCATTTGTCGTTCGTGTTTTAACTTGTACTTATTAATATGATTACTTGGATAATGATTACTTATATATAGAATGTAAAACATGATTTATATATAATATATATTCAGAATATAAATATTTATAATATATCGATAAATTGGAAGAAATACATCGTTCATGGAGACGGTAGTTCGTACGTACGCATGAACGCTGTTTTCGTTTCCTTATTGAATTGTATGGAATTAAGTAGATGAAATACATATAAATATACATAAATCCAGTATCATTATTATGTCATATATTTCATGATTAATTATTATATATACTTTATAATCATTCACGAATGGTTAATCATTGAGAATGAATCTTATCGCGTTGTGGAGACGGTAGTCCGTACGTATGCACGAGTGATTATATCATTACCATGATCGTGGAATTGTATTCAAGTATATGTATAATATTTAACAATCAATATCACTTTAAAATAATCATATATAGACATTATTTACACCGTTATACCCATCCATGTAAGGTGGTGGTGGAAAATAGATTACACCACGGCGTGGAGACGGTATTCCTAGAGGAAGGGATAATGATTCAAATTATTTGATACTGCAACTTGATTCCCTCAATTGAAATGAATATTTATATATTATATGGATAATGATGATAAAAATAATCTATTAGGGTATTTAAATTTTCAAATTTAAAGGGCTATTGTATATACATTTATAATATATTCTGGAAAACATTATTAACTTGTTTGTAAAATAAAAATATATAAGTCACATTCAAATGAAACATTTGAAATGGTGACCTTATGTAATTTAAAATACATTAAATTTAAATATAATATAAAATAATATATAATTACAAATAAACAAATTTTATCCTATTGGAATTTTGAGAGAAATAACAAATATAATAATGTGAAAGGAAAATCGATTTTTATTATTTTCAAAAAACCATTCTTCCAAATGATGAATTTGAGAAGAGTAGGAAAGAATTAATTGGTATCACAATATCATACTATCCCATTATAATATAGATAAAAACATATAATAAAATATTATGGTTTATGAAAAATTCCATGGGTGAATTAAATTAATGATGAATCAATATAACTAAAGGAAAGGATACAATAATACTCAAAAAAAGAGACATGGGTTATCAATATCCCTTATCAAGAACATGCTCTTTGATGTATAAAATATTTCTTGAATTGAGTTTATGTGCTTCATATATTAATAATTAAAACTAAACATAATAAAAATAATGGTTATATTGAACCAAATTGAAGTTAAATAAATACAGGAAAAAATCACAACTCAGGAAATGGAAATTTAGTTACCAAAAATCTGTACGACTAAGGTAATAAATGAGACCAAATACCATTGATAGAATTTTTTGGGATTATTATTTCCAATGAATAATAATTATATTCAAAAAAATATATCAATGGAATCTTATTACACCATTAAATGGAATACATGTTGTATAATACAACCATATCTCATGGAATTAATGTTTGAGGAAAAAACCCATTCAGAATGAGTAAACATTTAATCAAAACTATAGAAATGTTATAGATTGTTATTAAACTTCACAACCCATTATAAAAATATAATTCATGATATTATATCTCAAATATTAATTGTATACATGATATAAATTCAACGAATTTCATAATTCCAAACTTGCCACAAAGTGAGGAATTTAGGATGAAAACCAATACCTGGTTTTCCTATTTATGAAACCATGGTAAAACATCATATATAATAAACAAGACTATCTTAATCATGTATCTCAATACAATTTTATATAAATATAATACCAATTTTAATGTTATTTTATAAAAATAATTTACATAAATAGTAAAAAAACATATTTTTGTTTTCTTTATCAGGTTATAGACCTGTTAGTTTTTTGTTTTGAATATACCTCACGAATAAAGAATTGATTCCCACAATGTAGTTAAAATTTAAAAATTATTAGATAATTAATGATATTATTATAAATTTTCTATTTATTACTTATGTCAAATTTTCATTATGGGAAAGATATTAACACAACCAGTTAAAATGTGAATCGTTATGAACTAGTTTCCAACTAATAAAATGATTGAATGGTGATATATTGATAATTATTTAAAAATAAATAACACCTATTATAGAGTCATTATATAATAAAAAAATATTATTAATAAATTATATTACCATTATATGACATCCCATTAAAATTTATGACATGATCATTTTTCATCAATTATATAGGTAGTTAAGCTATCCTAAACGGTAATGTGTTATAATTTTTTAATGAGTGAGGGAATTTATTTTGATAATGATAAGGTGAAATGTTAAATATGTTAATCCTATTAAAAATAAAATATATCCTAAATATATATATTATATGACATATAAATGATGGGTGGTGTAGAAAAATGAAATTCATTATTCATAGAAGGAAATGACCTCTATAAAAATGATTAAAAATCACATTCATCAATGAATTAACTGATTCATGGTTTTAGAAAATAATATATTTTTGTCATGAACCATCCCCCAGAACCCATTCCATGACTACCCCAAGCCCGCCATCTATAGGCCAGGGGTTAGTGACTAGCACCGGAAAGGCGTATCCCTAAAACGAGAAGGAATTTCCTTTTAAACCTATAAAAACACACATACCAAGAACATGACAAGATGAAAACCATGTAGTAGTACTATAGTAGTAAAAGTGTGTACAAAAAATAAAAGGGTTGTAAAATAATCCCAACTGAGAGAAACAATAAAATTGAAAATAAAAAATAGCTCCTAAAATCACCCGCCATGGATCATACCTAAAGGGTATGTACATCTCATCGCCACAACTGTCCATGTCAACCAGTCACCTCTGTGTACTGCCCGGTCCTTGTTCCTATATACTCAATCGAGATGCTCATCGTCTGCACAAGACACAATAAGGTGCGGGTGAAGCCCATGTAGGGGTGAGTATAAAAATGCCCAATAGGGACCCTGAGACCCCCAAACGTCTCTCAGGGGTCTCTCATAATTCCAAAAAGGAAAATCACAAAGCAAGGTCTCAATAAAAAGCACAAAGAAAAAGTCTCAGCACAAACCCCGTATAACATAAGTACAAAACTACATATTATTAGTCATAAAGATATATCATCTTATTCTATCAAGGGTTCTGCTACTGATTCACAGAGGATCCCCCAGTACCGATCCACATAGGATCTCTAGGTGTTGATCCACACAAGATATCTTGGGGCTGATCCACACAAGATCGCTACGTGTTGATCCACACAGGATCGCTAGGTGCTGATACACATAGGATCTCGAGGTCCTGATCCACACAGGATCACAACGTGTTATCCCGCATAGGATCTCTAGGTGTTGATCCACATAGATTCTCTATATGCTGATTTATACAGGATCTCTAGGTGTTGATCCACAAAGGATCGATAAGTGCTAATCCACATAGGATCTCTATTAATTCTTCATGTCTCAGCCAGCCATTGGATTCTCGTACACAGTACGCTTGATTCTTGAAATATTTTCTCCTCAGGCCATAGGTTTTACATTAACAGTAATGAAGTCCCACAAATAAGTAACCTAATGATCCTTGATTTCATAAGACTTCTAACACGGTAGACGACGTGTGAATCGGACACTCGGTCTAAGAGTTATAGGTATTTTATTGTCGATGGCCCAGTTGGATTCGAGTATAGTACAATCCAACCATACTCCAAATTTCTAAAAACCTCTAGTTTATTATCTCAAAATGAATATCTCATTCCAAGGATTCCAGTTTCATAGACGATTTATCAAACAGATGTCTAGTTTGTGAGATACAACCTTTTAATTGAAACAGGCCCATAAAGGGGTTTGGGTCTAGTCTGATCTAGCTAGACCAACCCGGCTTGGGATGAACCGACCCAGTTCGTGTCGACCCGACCAAGCACGGCCCAAACCGGATGGTCTTGGCCGCGGTGGGCTCGGCCCGCTGGGAAGTGGATTGACCTGGACCACCAACTGGTCGTGACCCGTGTGAGGAGTCGTGCAACCCCTCCTTCCTGAACTACTCAAGAGTCAATTGGCTCTTCAACCAGATATGCCACGTGGTTCCACCTCGCTATCCATGGGACCCTTATGGCATTGGTCCCCCTTTATCATGGCTTCAAATCTGTGGCCTCCATCAATGACATGCAACTGCATGCCACCCATTTGCTAACACGGCCTACTGAAATTTGGTTGCCCATGCAGATCCATTGCGGCACCGCCCCCCATCTGCAGTCAGTGAGTGCCGGATGTTGGCGTTGCCGTGCCGGTGCCACATCGGTGGGTTTCATTTGGTCCACCGGTTGAGATTCAATGGTCTGGTATCTATTCTTAAAGCTCTTATGGACCTCTCGGGATGATACCAATGTTGTGTGGCTCCCAGGTTTATCTTGTCGCTCTATTTTCTAGTCGCCCAGGAAGAATGCAACAAATGTGAAAGTCGTGGAGGGTCCTGGCCTTATTCATTTTTCCAGCACCCTCTGTGTTAGCATCATATCAACCAGATATTAAATATATACATTCCATATCTAAATTTAAACTCGTCAAGCTCCCACAACAACCACCTCCAAATACATGAACAAGGAAAATAATTGATATAATTTATTGAATTTAAAAACAACACGTAACTCAAGATTGTTGGAAGGCTTCGCAGAAGAGGAAGGAGTGCCCAAGTACGAAGGTGTTCATCGGCATCTGCCATCACCCATTGTATCCCCCAACGACCGTCAGTGGATCACATTCTTCTTTAGAGAGGAATTTCGACGGCGCTTCATTAGTGGTTCCTCTCTTGGGTCCCCCAAACTCATTCTCGTTATTCTTTAAATAGATGTGACGAACCAACCACGTTTCATAACATTAATGTGGTTCATTAATGTACCACATATACTATTCCCTTAAAAAAACCTACGTCGAGGTTACGCAACCGAACGGTCATGTCATTGTATGACCTATTAACTCTATGGTCTTCCCACATCACTCAATGGTTACAAAAAGAGATAAAATAACTCATGGAGTTATTTTATTATATTTTCTATAAATTCCATATATCAACTTTTTCATCCGACCTTTTCTAGTCAATATTAAACTTCCCTTAAGAGAATCCCAGTGCTTCAGATTCAATGGTGCCCTGAAATTTTTAATCTGAGCACGGGTTCAAAAGATATAAATTGTGACCCATATGTTTACTGAATTTACCATAAAAAAAGTTAAAAAATTATTAACTGTCACCCTCGACCCACACCAGTAGAGGTTGGGTACTGCCTAAGGAAAATGTTCCCTCATCAGCTCAGTGTTACTCTCAGATTTTTAATCTCTATTGCCGTTTAGGAGTTAAATAATTGAACAATAATATAATTGTTACTTAATTATTTTATTTGTGGTCAAATACTATCTTCCACTGTTGGGCCGCGCTGGCCAGTGCTAGGTTCTGACTAAGGAAATAATACCGTTAGGAGTTCAGGAGTGGTCTCCGATTTTGAATCTGAGTCACTATTCGTGAGTTGTACGCATTTGAAAAATAAATTAAATAAATAAAATTATTTAATGTATGGTTATTTCATTTTTAGGTTTTCTCACTGGATTTTTTCTCCCACTAAACATCAGTCATTCCTAGGGTGACCCCGCCATCCTAAATGCAATAGTGCCCTAAAATTTCTTATCTTGGCAAATTTTTAAGGGTTATTCCTCTTTTTCAAGAAAACTGCTCATTAGTGATATTTAAAGCATATCATTTTTTGACAGATCATTCCGGGCACTCTGGGCCTCAGAATCTTGTGCTATCAATTTTTTCAGAATCATAATAATTCCATATAATATCTAAAAAAATTATATGGAATTTTGGTACATCACATTCTCCCCACCTTTGAGATTTACGCCCTCGAAAGCCAAAACAAAGGAAAATCAAACAAATTAGGGTACTAAACTTGAATATGAGCCTCTCGCTCCCATTTACTCCCATGTAGGTTCCCACGCTTTCACCAAAATCACCCTAGAGTGATCGACCATCCACGAAATACTCATTTATGTCGAACCTATATCTCCATTGTGAACCCCGTAAAAGTCACCATGTCATCAAATTCTAACTCGTCGTAGTCTATAACGTGCGATGGATCATGCACTCATATACTCAACTTCGATACAAGGTAATCATTATACACACAATGCATCTGTTGGGGGGAAGATCTAGGCATTACTCCATCTCACCAACTCTACTAAGAATCTGGAATGGTCCGATGAACCTCAAAGATAGCCTACCACCCTGACTGAATCTCTATAATCCTCATTGGGGTGAGACCCATAGGAAGACATGATCTCCATCCTCAAAATATAAGGGTCTGTGTATCCTATCAGCATAATACTTCTACCTACTCTATGAAGTATTCATCCTCTGCTAGATTATATTCACCTTCTTAGTGGTAGCTTATACCAACTTTGGACCTATAAGAATTGACTCCCCTGGGTCCGTCTACCATAGAGGTGATCTGCTAGGTCCTATGTACAAGACCTCAAACGGTGCCATGAAAATGGTGGAGTGAAAACTGTTGTTGTATGTGAACATCACCAGTGGTAGATGATCCTCCCAACAGTGGCCAAAATCAGGGACACAAGCACGAATCATGTCCTCCAAGGTCTGTATATTCTACTCTGTCTGACCATCATTATTGGGATAAAAAGTTGTGCTCAAGCATGATGGGACATGATGCTCATCACTCACCTGTTGAAAAGTGTGGCATCAGGATACACACTTTTCCACCGCTTTCATTATCTCTAACCACTAGTAGTAACGCTAGAGGTCTAGGTAAATTTTTTCCACAGCCGGATGTATCGCCAAAGGGGACGTGTGGAACTCCTTCAACACATCCTCTCATAGCATCACTGGTACAATGTTGCATCCATTGAAAAGGATGATGTGCTCCCCACCTTCAGATTATCCTTTAGAATCATGTCCAGATGATATCTGAGAACATCGGGTCTTGCAATTTGTATCCCCAAGCTGTGCCTCCCAAACTCGCTAAGGAGTGGGGGAGTGACAGTCATAGATTAGAGATAAGCTGATCCATCACTATCCACTAAGGATATCTATAATGTGGCTTGCTACTTTGCTGCCTCACTCAGAAACTACAGAACAAACTCCCAGCTGAGCATTTCTACACACATATCCCTTTTCCCAAGAGTATAGACTATCTCAAAGCCATAGTCCTAGTGGAACTCCAACCATCGTTGTTATCTCAACTGCTGAAAATATTATGGGATCCTTTCCATCCATGTGAATGGCTACCCCTTTAAACTGATTGGTGCATCACAGAACCTTTGGTAGTGGGTACGCATTATCCATATCCAGATGGTTAATGTGATATTAATCCACAAATAACTTCAAACCCTTGGTCTTACTAATCCCATCCTCTGCAAGTCTCCCAACTATAATATCATCTTTTGGAGCTCCGTGAGAGCCATCTGATATGAAGTTGTATATATAAGTGCCATTCATGGGTACAAGACAATGCAAAAGTACCTCTCCCTATGGGGGGGTAATCCTCTAAACACCTTTAGAGAGAATGTTTTAGCACTCTTACACTACTTTTGGGAACTGAAAACTCATGCTACAACGAGGGTAAGGTTGGCTGATTCAAGTGTGATCAGCTACACCCTCCTATTCTTGATTTTATCTCGTGTTTCCGAGGATTAATTTTTCTCCATACAAGGAAAACCACATTCCAACAATATAGAAATACCACATCATTTTTCCTAAAATAGTTAGTCTGAGCATGAACTCTCGATGACTAGTCCATACCCAAACTGACATCATAAGGCCTCGAAGATTCCACCAAGAGGTTCCAACCAAAACTCCAACATTCGGTGTCAGATCTCACCATTGTCATATGTGTGAGAGTCTCTTCCCAGAGGTATCTCCATACGTAAGGGTCAATTCAATAGTTTAACCAGAAACTCTAGTTCTAGAACAATACTCATGAAGAGAAGGAATAATTTGTACCTTTGTCTATCAATACGGTAGCTAACCATATACATATATCATACCGTGAATTATTCCTCGAGCCCTTGGGTAACACTACTTGACCACAAGAAGCTACTTCATTCCCTTTCCCTCCAGCTCCCAGAGCCTAGTGGGGACCACATTGGGGTTGTGGTTGTAACATGTGGAAACGTATACCACCTCATGATGATCTCATATATTTTATACCGTGTTTTTTTCCTATAGATTCATTAGTATCTATCACTTAATCTTCCCGAAACATTTTACACTCCCAAGTATCTGAGACTAACATCAGTTTCATGCTTTCACACTTCTAACATTCACTGCTTGTATCTACTCAGCCAATGAACATTCAACCACAAAGGTTCTCTCTCTCACCCTAGCATTAGTAGGAATGCATAGACGAATAGTGTTGGATCAGATGTCACTAAACACATCTTTCTTAGAGGTCTGATCATTGAAGCACTGTTCGTACTGTATTCATTGTGTACCTGGAATGGTCAGTATGCCTCGACGAATACATAGCTAATGACATGCCATCCTGTCAAAGTTGTAGAAGGTATTGGGAACACATACCCCTTATATTTTTATGGAAAGAGACCCCTTCTTTGAGAATGTTTCTCAAGCTCTTTCCGTGGAAAATTCACCTCATCCTAATATAGGGGTAATCTAAACCCTACCATCGCTCTGTTGAGCCATGTAGAATACCCACATCTAGTACCCCCATCCATTATAATGGTGCCCTGGCTAGATGGAAACTCGGTCACCACTATAAGTCAGTCCATAGCCACCTATGAGTCAGGATCACCTTGGAACATGAGGGGTATCTATAACTGAAAATCGTGTAAGTCACGGACCCAACATGTGTCCTCTACAAGTAGCACCGGTAGTAACCGGTGACCAACGAGAAGTGTTATCGCTAGGAAACATCCATGTGGTTCCATCTCAGAAAATTTTCCTTGTACTAAAGCCTCATCACTCTTCAGACCATCCTCTTGGTGGAACATCTGAATCCTTGTTGGCTATCTCTGTGGAATCATCTTGGAAGTGAATCAAGATGAACCACAGTAAATAATTTATACTTGGACAGCTGACACAAAAGGGATAAAAAAACATTTCCAAAACACACGCAATAAGTGTTTCCATGCACCAAGTCATTAATCGGAATTTAGTGTCCTAGTGTATGCATACATCGACCACCACACAAACACTAGACTCCCCAAAATAAAAACCACCCTCAGAACCCTTAAAATTATTGTTCCATTGAAATGATCAGAGTCTTAGTTCTTTCGTAGAACCTACTCCTCTGATACCACATTTTCACAACCCATCCACCGGGGCTCATGTCGTGACTACCCCAAGCCCGCCTTCTATAGGCCATGGGTTGGAGACTAGCACTGGAAAAGAGTATCCCTAAAATAGGAAGGCATTACATTTTAAACCTGTAAAAATACACCGACCAGGAACATGACAAGATGAGACACACATAGTATTACTACAATAGTAAATGTGTGTACTGAAAGTAAATGGTCCGGAATAGAAGCCCAACAGATAGAAACAAAAAAAATAAAAAATAAAAAATACCTTTTGAGATTGTCTGCCATAGGTCCTACATGAAGGGTAGGTAAAACTCATCTCCAATGCTCTCCACATCATCCAGTCAACTCTGTGTACTACCTGGTCCTTACTCTTAAAGACTCAGTCGAGATGCTCATCATCTGCATAACACACAACAAGGTGCGGGAGAATCCCAAGCAGGGGTTAGTATAACAATACTTAGTAGGTTCCCCAAGAACCCTGAACGTCTCTCAGAATTCCACAAAGGAAAACCAAAAATCATGATCTCAATCACATAGAACAAATAAAAAGACATAGCTCAAACTAGGTATAAATTAAGTAAATAAGTAAAAATGATTAGTTATAAAGCTAGACCATCTTTTTCTGTAAAGGGTTTGGTTACTGATCCACATAGGATCGCTCGGTTCATAAACATGTTGGATTTCTAGGTGTCGACCCACATAAGATCTCTAGGTGCTCATCCACAAAATATCTCTAGGTACTAATCCACATAGGATCCCTGGGTGTTGATCTACATAGGATCACTAGGTGTTGATCCACATAGGATCACTATTCATTATTCATGTCTCAACCAACCACTAGATTCTCATACATAATATGATTGATTACGAGAGGATCCTCTTCTGAAGTCATCATTTGAACTTCAACCGACACTAAGTCCCACGAAAAAGTAACCCAATGATTTTTCATGTCATAAGATTTCAAACGCTACAGACGGTGCATCAATCGGACTCCCGGTATGAGAGTTATAGTCATTTTAGTGTCGAGGGCCCAGTTGGATTTGGGTATGATCCAACCCATCCATATTCCAACATTATCCAAAATTCAGGTGGAGTATCTCAAAAGGACCATCGCATTCTGAGGATTCCAGCGCCGCACACAGTTCGTCAAACGGACATCTGGTTTGTGAGATACGGCTATTTAAGAGAAACTGGTCCATGAAGGGGTCCGGGTCATGTTCGACCTGGCCAGACCTGGCCTGGGATGGCCTAACCCGTTTCCGTTCAACCCAAATCGACCTGTCCCGAACTGTTTAGGCTAGGCCATGGAGGGCTCGTCCCATTGGGCAACAGACCGTTCTAGCTCACCGGCTAGGAGCGACCCACGCAA
The DNA here is from genome assembly GCA_963277665.1 of Viscum album. Taxonomy (NCBI): domain Eukaryota; kingdom Viridiplantae; phylum Streptophyta; class Magnoliopsida; order Santalales; family Viscaceae; genus Viscum; species Viscum album. Next base: position 962,869,803 of record OY728127.1, read on the forward strand.
AGAGTCGTGCGGCCCCTCCTTCCCAAACAGCTCAAGAGCCATTAGACTCTTCAACCGGCGTCACCATGTGGAAGCGCTTTGCTGTCTGCAGGACCCACATGGCGCGGTTCCTCCTCCACCGTGCCTTCGAAGACGCAACCTCCATATACATCACACGATAGCACACCACCCTTCCTCCAACATACCCGGCCAAAGCCGGCCGCCCCTGCTGGTCCACCGCAGTGCCATGCACCACAGCCCCCTTCTACGAAAGGAGAGCACTGACCATCATTATGTCGATACCATCGTGACAGGTCTTCTACAGTCCACGATGTGAGCTCTGGTGGTTCATTTTTCCTTCCAGAAGTGTCTACGAGCCTCTTGGGACGCTACCAATGTTGTGTGGCTCCCGGGATCATCTTTCCACTCAGTTTTCTAATTGGCCATGATGAAAACAACAAAGATAAAAGAGGAGTAGGGTCCGGGCCTTGTTTTTTTGGCTCGCTCCCTCCACGTTAGCATCATATCCATAGGGTATTAAATTGATACATTACATTGATAAATTTAAACCCGTTCAGGATCCTGCAACAACCACCCTCAAATTCAAGAATGAGGAAAAGAATCAAGAGAATTTCTTGAATTTACAAACAACCCCTACCTCGAGATTATTGGAAGGAATAACAGATGAAGAAGGAGTGTCCATGTCTGAAGGTGTTCGTCAACATTCATCGTTTCCCGTCTTCTCCTACAATGACTGTGTCTTAATCACGTTCTTCATCGTAGCAGAATGTCAACAGTGCTTCGCAAGAGGATCCTCTATTGAGTCCCAAAAACATATGTCTGAGCTTCATTTAAAGAGATGTGAGGAACCAACCACATTGAAAAACATTAATTCACTTCATTAATGAACCGAATTTAGTGTTACATTAAATCAACCAACTTCAAGGTTATGCAACCCAAGGGTCAAGTGATTTTTTGACCTATTAACTCTGTGGTCCTGCCACATCACTCAACGGTTACAAAAAGAGATAAAATAACTCAAGGAGTTATATTATTATTATTTTTGTAATGTCCAAAAATTTACTTTTTTTGTGTTCAACCCTTTATGGTCCAAGTTAAGCTTCCCTTATGTGAATATCAGCGATGCGGATTCAACGGTGCCCTCAGATTTTTAATCCAAGCACTGGTTCAAAAGATAGAAATCGGCACCCGCACATTTACTCAACGTACATTAAAAAAGTTAAAAAATTATTAACAATCACCCTCGACCCACACCGGTCGAGGTAAGGCTCTTCCTAAGGAAAACAATCCCTCACGAGCTCAATGTAACTCTTTAATTTCCAATCCACATTGCATTTTAGGAGTTATAGAATTTAATTTTCAAATAATTGTTACTTAATTATTTTATTTACGGCGAAAAACTAACTTCAAATATTGTCCCACACTGACCAAGGTTAGGTTCTCCCTGAAGAAAGAATACCATCAAAACTTCAATTGTGGTGACATATTTTTAATCAAAGTCACCATGCATGAGTTATAAGCTTTTTAATAATAAAATAATTTTATTTAATTATTTTATTTACAATTATGCCATTTTTGGGTTTTCTCAATTGAGGTTTGTGCCTACTAAACTTAAGTCGCACCTAGGGTAAACCCGCCATCCTGAACGCAATGGTGCCCAAAGATTTCTGATATGGGAACCTGTTTAAGAGTTATTCCATTTTTTAGGAAAACTCCTCACTCATTCTATTTATTGATTAAAATTTTCTATGGATTATTCCTGCCACTCCGATCCTCAAAATCAGGTGCCATCAATTTTTGCAGACTCATAATAATAAAATTTAATTTTTTAAAAAAAATTATATGGAAATTCCCGGACAATACTATTTTGATTTTTATTTGTGACATCTAAAAAATTTTATCCATAATTTCCGTACTTAACACCTTCCTAAAAAGGTAGTGAAGAAAAAAAAACATTTTATGGAGGCAGTAGTCTATATGAATGCAGGATCCATGCTAATTTATTTTCACAGTGGTTAGAATGTGTTAAGTTATTGTGTGAAAATTAGTATAGTAATAGTTATAAATAATAAATATACTTTTTAGTCATATTAATAATGTCTTAGTTGATTTATTAAGGGTTAGTGTGAAATAGAAGTCTAATAAAATGTAATACTCATTTTGGAATATCATGTTATTTGTTAAAAAACTAATTTGAAATGAAGGATTATGAAATATAAAGTTGAACATAATCTTATGGAAGTTTCATATAAGATTATACATGGAGAATATTTTAATAATTTTAATGATAAATTCTACTAATAGGTGTTTTGAGATCTAGGGGATGTGTTACCTTTTCATAATTTCAGGGATTTTTAGTTTTTTATATAACCATTTCATTTTATATAATGTATTGTTAATACTATTACTTTAATGGGTAGGAAGGAAACAATTGGTGGGGAATGTCTGTTTGGGTAGAGACAGACCTATAAAAATAACTTTAGGAGAATGTTTTAGTATTTTGTGACTTTTTATCATTTAACTATTTAAATATACAATAATTTACCCTAAAGTATATATTTATTTTTAACCTCAGTAATTAATTTTAATGAAACAAATTAATATTTAACCATTTTTCTAATTTATTCCTTTTTAATTAAAATTTATAAATAATGTAATCAAAAATAAATTCTATATGTTTTGAAAATATAACTTTAATACTAGAACACATAAATGACAAAAACATTTTTTAGATAATGTGATTTTTTAGGAAATGAAATCATTGGGTAAGAAACAGTTATAAAAATTATCAATTTCCATGAAATATGTTGATATATAATGAAAATAACATAACAAATATTCTTTATTCTTGTAAATCTAAAATCGATTATCCCCTAATAAGAAATTTATTTAATGGAAATACATAAATTTGTTTTTTATAAATCAATACATTAATTTTGTTATGAAATGTTTTGATATAGTATTCTTAAAATCAATGAATATATAAAAACTAATAATATTATTCACAAAAATAAATGTTTTTTACATAAAAGTATTAATAAACATGTGTGTTTCACCTAAATAAATATAAAATCATAAATAAATTCCTTGAAACTCGAATAGTTTATCAAAAAAATTATCCTTTTCCGAAAAAACCACAAAAAATAATAGTAAGTAAATTTTGATATCTGGAATTCAAGAGTTATTTTTATTTATCCAAATTTAAATAATTTTTTTTGAAAATTTTAATTTTAAAATGGAGTATATAATACAAATTGAATGAATTTTATTTAAAATAATCTTTTTCATAATTAAATCATATTAATTACTTATAATTTAAAGGTAATAATATTCATTTATTTAAAATCTTAATATTTTTTATATATTTATTTATAATTCTATCTTAATATATTATAATTTTTTCCCATTTTTAGTAAAATTTATCTAATGTAATGGAACATAAATCAATTTTACAAGGTACTTAATTCTAATTCATTACAAATTTCAAATAGTTATACAGACTTCAAATTCCCAGTAGGTTTAATGAAGGACTATTTTTAAGATTTAATCCTGTTTCAAAATTTTTTGTGTTAAAATCCATATAGAGCCTCCTTTTTTAAATTCATGGGATAAATTTCAACCCCATTATGGAGTTTGGATATTATATTTATATGGATAATGTGAATAGGGTTAACATATTATGAGGGCATTATATGTGAAATGTGACATATCAAACATCTCTATGATATTTATTAGAGAATGATTCTATGATTTTAAATTATTTGATCACTTTTGTCATGGATTTTATGTGTTTTATTTTTAAATACTATACGGAGTTATTTGGAGACTAGAACTTTCGACGGCGTGCAATTCCATGGCCCAGAGTGCCCGAAATAAACGTCTGAAATAAATTAAACTTTAAATAGTGCGAGAGAGTGGTTTTCCTGAAAAAGTGGAATATATTTTATATGGGTGCCCAGATCAGAAATCTGAGGGAACTGTTGCGTTCAGAGCAGTGACATTACCTTAGGTGGAACATAATATCGACCTGCACGGTTCAGCTGCAAGATTTAGTTTTTCGACATTTTATGGGAAATAAAACAAATTAATAATTTATTTTATTTTAAAATGTTTCCTTTTTTTCATAGAAACCTAATCGTCCCCTATTAATACCTAATTATTGAAAGTTCATAGGGTTATCCTCATAACCCTGCAATTTGACAGAGCATCATGGAGCTTTGGAGGAGAACCTGTTGGTGAACAACGACGATGACATCGATCGACGCATATCAGATTAGATGAACCTCACCAAAAAATGTGACACAGAGATATTTCTTCAATCTAATTGATGTAGGGGTTGTTATTTGAATTCTTGTTTTCCCCGTTTTTGGATTTAACGATGAATGTGGATCAACCCATGAACATTTTGATCCATGGATCGCGTGTTCCTATGGAAGGGTTATTATTTTTTCGGGGTTTGATTCGGGAAATTTATTTGTCATAATTTTTGGATTATCATTTTGATTCACTTTGTTTAATCATTATAATGGGATCAGATTAACGTCGTGATAAACGATAGTTGGGGTTTGTTCCTCAATTATGTTTTGTTGGATTTCCTTCCTCTTTTCTTCGTGTTCTTCATGGTCTTTGTGGAGTGACGAACAATAGGTCTTTGTGTATCCATTTTGCAATGCGATGTTCCCAAATTAGAGTTTCGACATCACAAAAACCTAGAAGAGGTGTGATGACGATGGTGGATGGTGGATTGGATCATATCGGATGGGATCGTGCTTAGAGAATTCTTCATGTAGGTGGATCGATATGCGTTTCCGAGGCTGATCGGAGGCCCAAAAACAATGGATATTACTTTAGGACATCAGGGTGACCTAGAATCTAGAGTTTCAAGGAAAATTGATTGTCAAAATGGAGATCGGATATTCACTTGGGATGTGATGGTAGAGGTCCACGATTTTAGAAATTTCCCGAACACACGACATGTATCCCAAAGTACACGACGTGTAGTTCCGGTTAAGTGGCTGATAGGGTTCCTCGGTGCATGATGCGATGAGACGGTGTGTTCTCCAGAGAACACAACCTGTGGTTCCTTGTATGGAAATTGACGTGTATCCTAGGTGATACACAGACATGGGGTGGAGTACACGCTCTTTACTCCACCACACGGCCCTACGAGCCCAATAACATGGGTCACCCCATTTGCTGAATACACAAGTTGGCATACATGGATTGATTCCATGCACAAGAACCCTGACAGCATACATGGAGAAGACCCTAGATACATTGAAACTGCGTGTAATCCTTTCTACACGCCATGTAATTTCGTTTTACATGACACAGCCTTACGACATGGGACGTTGTACACGGGAAGTACCCAGATTCAGAAGACATGACATGTGACACTCTCTACATGTCGTGTACTCCTCAGTACATGGCTTGATATTTTTTTCAACTGTATCTTGGGAATGTTTTGTTTGGGTTAGTGCCCCTATCATGTGTTCCTCTAAAGGTCAGGTATTGTTTCCTATTATAGGAATATGATCCCTTCAGTATGAAATCCATGATAGAGTAAGGTATCCCTTCGAGAGGCCTAGAGTCTGATCATTTATCCCTTCTTGACCCTAGATAGAGTCAAGTATCAACATGACTTTCCCCACAGTGCACTGATACTCTACATAGATGGTGAATATGGATGAGTGGTGGTATCCTCCAAAGCCATGGAAGTGATCCTCATCTGTGTATCGTGATCTTTCCCTACTCAGGAGTGTGTTCTCCTGGAATAACTGTATCTATCTCTCGTAACATTTCCTGATGAATGTTACATCTCATATGGAGGTTATCAGAGATATCAGACTCAAGGAGTGAGTTTTCCCAGATGAGTGTTTCATGGAATCTTCGAACTGGATCCCTAGCATGGGTATGTGGTTTTGGAACATTACCCTAGATTACGGGTCTGTGTTTTGATTATATGTAGATTGTGTCCCTATTGCTATATGTTCGGTAGACATATATTGTGTAGTGATGATTGTACCTTTACTTCGTGTATTGATTGTTGGTTTTTGGGGTCCTCTACTATGTATTGTTATACTCACCCCTTCATGGGATATTGGTGCATGTGTTGTGTCTTGTGAAGACGAGCATTATTTTGACAGAATCCAGGGAGGACCAAGACTAGATTGGGATTTTAGAGTTCCCTATAGGACGAGGTGTTCCTATGGCTACAAGAAGGAGTCCCAGTACCTCTTTGTGCTTACAGGTTAGACTTTGTATTTTGCAGACTCTTGTTTTTTGTGGGCATGTATTCTTCCCCAGTTTACTTTCAGTATTTTAATTTCTATCACAATTTGTTTGTTGGGTTTAGCTGTATGCAAGATTTTTTATTCATTTGTGGTTTTTACATTTCAACTTGTGTGGTCTTGGAGATCTTTTCATGTGTACAGGTACTTAGGCAGTCCCTCCCATGTTATTAATATACCTACTCCGCAATATTCACCATCCCTAGACCTTTTGGAGGTGAGCTTGGGGAGTCGTGGCATGGGCCACACTGGGACAGGTCATGATAGAGAGGTATTAGAGGTGTTCAGTTCTCCCTTAGGTCTAAGAGTCTGTGAGTTTGGATTGGGGAAACCGTGTTAGGTGTTTCGAGCTCAGCTTTTAGGCTAGAGACTCTAGTGTTGGACTGGGTGGTCAATGAATCCATACACCAGGACTCTGATTACATTCTTTTCTACACAGTACATGAAGACACTAGTTGTGGGGAAATATGGTAATTGTACATTAATCAAATAGGATTGGGTTGTGTTTTCCATGTCCACTGTATTAGCTATCCAGATATACTCATTGACCATGATAAATCTTGTTTCCTTACAGGAACCCTCTGTGACGCATACCCTCTATGATTCGTCACTGCGATCATGAGGATGACCCCCTTAGTGAAGATGCTTCGATACAGGTACCAATTCCCCTAGCATTACCTCCAGGTGGAACACGTATCATACCACCACCAATAGAGAAGCCTGTGATACTTTTAGTATCGACATATGAGGGGATATGGCTAAGCGCACTCAATGAGTTTCTAGAGATAGAGACCCCTCAGGTTCCTAGGCGAGCCTAACACTCAAGAAGCTGAGTAATGTCTTGTGGTGGTGACCATTGTTTTTATTCTAGTAAAGAAACCGGTGGATCAGATGGTGATCTATGGAGAAAGCCTTGTTTAGTGTTCAGCGGGACGATGGTGGAGTCTGACCACACAAACTCACGACGAGGAGACTTTGTCTTTGAAGAAGTTTTATCAACTCTTTATGGAGGAGTTCTAATAGGTTATGCTGAGAGAAGTGCATATCCAGGAGATTATTTAGTTACAATAGGGATGTTTGACGATGGATGACTATTCCCTAAGCTTCTCTAACCTCACCAGGTACTCGATGGATATGGTCAAAGATTAGTACATCAGTGCTCGGACCTTTGATCGTGGTATAAGATGGAGCATCTGAGATAGTGTCGATCCTCTATGAATTTCAATTTATGATTGAGTGCTCAAGTGATCCTTGGTGATCGAGAACTTCTTAGTGGAGTAGAGGCAACTGACAACATTCATCAGTAGGCAGGTAGGGGTGTAGACCTCGGCAGAAGGGAACTGACATCAGGCATATAAATCGGGAAATGGGAGACATCACATGAGGACTACGGATAGGGGATCGACAGTCTAGGGCCCTCGGGCTTGATCAAGTCAGCCTAGGGAGAGGCGATGCTACTCAGGTGAGGGTAGGGGACATCTTTCTAGAGATTGTCTGACCCATTGAGCTGCAGATAGAGAAGTGGTGGATAGACCACCGAGGCAGAGGCAAAGGTGGATCAGACAGACCCACCAGGTAGCAGACATGGAAGAGGAGCAGGGAGATCTGCAGGTGGTGAAAAAAGCTTCGATAAATGTCCACCACTACCCCCAGGTGGTCCTCACTAGGCTCAGGGAGATGGGGTATAGGGATGGGGGAAGCTGTATGAGGGAGAGGCATACGACCCAGGGACTCCAGGGATGATCTGAGGTATGATCTGTGTCTTTTCTACCTAAGATTCCGTACTTATAGAGACATGTTCTAGTAATTATTTCTCTCCACATGTCTTGTGGGAACCTTGAGATTTTGGAAGAGCCGTTGACTCAACCCTTACTCTTGGATGCACTTACGGGAGGAGACTCGATGATAAAAAAACATTTTAAAACAGTGCAATCTTACCCTTGGAGGTGAGAGTTTGAGTTGGAACCACTTTGTGGAATTGTCGATTCCTTACGACGTCATTCTTGGTAGGGATTGGCTATCTTTGGTCCATGCACATATTGACTACTTTTGGCGAAGAGTTAAGTGTGTTTGCAGTGACGTGAAAAAGTTATCCTTTGTCGGTGAAAAGGAGACCTAGGCAGCATAGAATTGGATCATTTATAAGAGGTTGTCGCCGATCACTCATGAGTTGGATAGCCTTACCCTCGGATCAGTATGTGTTGTAAGCTTCCAGTTCCCATTAGTAGTGGTAGAGTATGAGAATGTATTTCTCGAATATGTTCTAGGACTACCTCCCCACCAAGAGATCAACATATGCACCAAATTACACCACAGGGTGACACAGATTTCCTCACCAACATATCAGATTTCTCCCGCAGAGCCTCACAATCGGAGGGTGAAGTTAGAGGTTTTTCAGAGCAAGGGCGACGTAAGACCTAGCATTTCACCCTGGGCGGCCCCAGTTTTTTTTCCAAGAAGGCAGATGGGAGTTTGAGTTTGGGCATATATTACTGGTGCCTAAACCAAGTGATGATGAAGAACAAGTATCCACTTCTGTGGATCAAAGACCTCTTCGACCATCTATGAGGGGAACGGTGTTTCTCGATTGTTTTCCTACGGTCAGGTTGCCACTAGATACGAGTACGGGATGAGGATATACTAAAGATGGATTTCATATTCTGCTACGGTCACTAAGAGTATTGTGGGATGCCTTTTGGCATGAAGAACGCCCTTGTAGTGTTCATGGGACTTGTGAACCAGATATCCCAACAATATTTAGACTAGTTCGTACTGGTCTTCATCGAAGACATCAATGTGTACTCAGCGTCAGAGGAGGAGCACGCAAGACCCCTGCGAATGGTTCTAAAAATAATATGAGAGAACCAGCTTTATGGGAAGCTCTCAAAGTGCCAGTTTCGGATTAAGGAGGCCCACTTTCTGGGAAATGTTATCTCAGTAGATGGAGTAGCTATGGACCTAGACAAGTTGGAGGTAGTGTTAGTGTGGGAGCCACCTAGGAGTGTAACAGAGGTGAAGAGCTTCCTTGGGTTCGCATGATATTACCAGAGATTCATTTATGACATCTCTCGGATATCAGCACCGATGATGGACTTTACCAGGAAGGGGAAACCATTCACATGGATGGATATGTTCCAGTGGGGTTTTGAGTAGTTGATATAGAGTTTGAAGAGTGCACTGATTTTGAGATTTCCAGAGGATGGTGTCGAGTACGTTGTATTCAATGACATAATAGGGACCGACCATGGCTCTTTTCTAATGTAGAGATAGGAAGATATTGCTTATATTTCATTCCAAAATTGGCCACATGAGTAGAACTATGAAACTTGTGATCTTGAGTTGGAAGTGGTAGTCTTCATGTTGAAGATGTGATGAAATTACTGTATGGGTGAGTGGTTTATCATCTACTTTGACAACAAGAGCCTCAAGTACATATTCTCACGGAAGGATCTAAATCTGAGATTGAGGTGTCTGATAGTGTTCCTCCAGGACTATGATTTGGAGATCATCTATACTCATGGAAAAGGGAAAAAAGTGGCATATTCTCTTAGAAAGAGATCGAGCTTGTGGCAGTTGAGTGAAGAGACAGAACAGTTGTCCTCATTACAATTATACTTCATGGACAGAGAGGATAGAGCGTACCTTCAGTCAATGGTTATAACCCCTCTACTCTTACAACATGTTAGGGAGGCATAACATGGGGATGTTGACTTTGAGTATTTAGGTGATCAGTTATCCATAGGGAATGCTTCTGATGGATATTCTCAAGGTGGGGTGCACATTGTTGTTTTTAGAGGAGGAACAGCTGTAACAGTGGAATTGTGGAAGGAGGTCCTGAGCGTGTTTCGTATATCCCCATTGGTGGTACATCCTAGAGTAACAAAGTAGTACCAGGATATCCAACGAAAGTTATGGTGGTCAGGTATGAAGAAGGAAGTAGCAGAGTTCACTTCTCGATGCCTTATGTTCCAACAGGAGAAGGCGGAGCACCATGTTCTATAGGGATTAGCTCACCCATGGATGTTTCATATTAGAAGTGGGTTGTTATATCAATGGAATTCATGGCAGGTTTACTAGAGATGTCCAAGGGGTATGATTCCATATGAGTGATCGTTTACCTACTCACCATGTCGCCCCATATCCTAGCTGTTAGGGAGAAAAGTTCCGTAGGGAGATTGAGACACCTCTATGTGCCTGACATAGTTCGGCTTCATAGAGTCCCATTGAAAATAGTCTCGGATCGAGACACCCGCTTCACATCCCAGTCGTGGAAGGGATTGTAAGAGGTTTTCAAGACTCATCTAGGCTTGAGCACATCGTTCCATCCCCAAAATGATGGTTATAAGGAGAGGACCATTCAGGTTCTAGAGGATATGTTGTGGGAATATATAATGGACTTTGGTTTTAGTTGGGAGGACCACCTACCACTGGTGGAGTTTGTGTACAACAACAGTTACCACTCCACCATTGGTATGGCACCATCGAAGGATTTATATGGGCGACCCTGACGGTCACCAATTTACTGGACCGAACCAGGAGAGTCAACACTTATGGGTCTAGAGTTGGTACGAGCTAGCACTGAGAAGGTGCATATCATCTGAGATCTAATGAATACTACACAGATCCGGCAGATGTCTTATAGTGAAAAACGACAGGCACTTTCAGTTCGAGGATGGGGATCATGTCTTCCTTAGGGTCTCACCTCAATGAGGGTTTTAGAGATTTGGTCGTGGTCTAAAATTGTCTCTGAGGTTCATCAACCCTTTCCAGATACTGTGCAGACTTGGTGTGGTGGTGTGATGCCTATCTCTACCACCACAGTTGCACTGGGTACATGATGTCTTCCACATGTCCCTGGTGAGGAGGTATGTGCATGACCCATTGCACGTTATTGACTGGGGATAGCTAGACATCAAGGATGGATCAAACTTTTCTGATTACTCAGTAAAGATCAAGGATTGGCAGGCGAGGATCCTTTGTGGGAGATCGATTTCCTTGGTTCATGTCTGGCGGCATCACATGTATCTTTAGGAGAGATCATGGGAGTGGAAGGCTCATATCTGTTCCTAGTACCCACATATTTTTCAGTATCCTTTGTTCTCGATATTCTAGTATGAAAATCCCCAAGGTGGGGAGAGTTTAATTTCTTTTATTTTTTGTCTTTTATTTTTTAATATTATATATAATTATTTCGAGACGAGGACTTTTGACAGCGTGCGAGTCTGGGGCCCAGAGTGCCTGGAATAAAAGATTGAAATAAATTAAACATTAAACAGCATGCACAAGTGGTTTTCATGAAAGAGTGGAATATATTTTAAACAGTTTCACTAATCATAAATATAAGGGCACCATTTCATTCAAACAAGTGACTTTAACTTAGACAGGACCTAACATCGACCGACTCGGGTCAGCTACAAGAGTTAGTTTTTGGACATTTTAATGAAAATAAAATTAAATATTGATTTATTTAATTTTAAAATGTTTATTTTTTGCGTAGAAACCTAATATTACCCTATTAATTCCAACTTATGGAAATTTTCCAGGGTTAGCCTCATAACCCTACGAATTGAGAGGGATTCTTGGAGCTTTGGAGGAGAACCCGTTAGCAAACGATGATGACGACATCGATTGACACATCTCAGATTTGACGAACCTCACCATCGACTGTGACACAATGATTTTTCTTCAATAAAATCAAGGTAGGGTTGTTATTTCAGTTCTTATTTACCTCATTTTTGGATATAACAACGAGCGTGGATCAACTCATGAACATGTTGATCCGTGGATCGCGCGTTCTTGTGAGAGGTTTATTATTTTTACAGGGTTTGATTCAGGAAATTTAATTGTGATAATTGTTGGATTATCATTTTGATTCACCTTGTTTAATCATTCAAACAGGATAAGATCAATGTCATGAAAAATGACAGCAGAGGTTCATTCCTCAATTTTTTTTTGTTGGTGTTCCTTCGTCTTTTCTGCGTGTTCTTTGTGTTCTTTGTAGGGCGACGAAAAATGGATCATTGCATGTCCGTTTCACAACGTGATGATCACAAATTAGAGATTCAACATCATAATGACCTAGAAAGAGTGGGGAGGCGATGCCGGATGATGAATCCTCCCAGATTAGGAGAGACTATTCTTCGAGTTTTCTTCGCGTGGGTGGATCGATACGCATTTTTGGGGGGCGATCAGAGGCCCTAATACAACAGAGATGACTTCGGAACATCATGGAGACCTAGAATCCGGAATTTCTTGTCAAATGGATCTTTGGAACGATGATTAGAGCTTCACCCATGGCTTGATGGCAGAGGTCCGTGATTCTAGAAATTTCTAGAACACACGACTTGTATCCTGTAGAACACTACCTGTAGTTTTTTCTAAGTGGTGGATAGGATTATGTTGTACATGAAGCGATGACACGGTATGTTCTCCAAAGAACATGGAATGGGAGTCCTTAAACAAGACTCACCATGTATCCTAGGCAATAAACGGACATGGGGTGGAGTAAACATCATGTAATCAACCACACGGCCCTATGAGGCCAGTAACACAGGTCAGCTAGTGTGCTGATTACACAAGTTGGCATACATGGGTTGAGGCTGTGTACACACACATGACCAGTATACACAGAGAAGACCCTAGATACTTTGACATGGCATATAAACCTTTCTACATGTCATCTAGTAGCATTTTACATGACAACTCTTTATGACACGGTTCGTTGTACACGGGCAATACCCGGAGTCAGAGGACATAGTGTGTGACACTCTCTACACACCATGTACTTCCCAGTATATGGATTGATCTTCTTGTCCACCATCCCTTTGGAATGTTTTTTTTGGGTTAGTTCCCCTTTCTCTCGTTTTTCTAAATGTCAAGTACTATTTCCAATTACAATAATATGATACATTCAGTATGACTTTCATGATAGTGTCAGGTATCCCTCGAAGAGGCATAGAGCATGATCCTCTATCCATTCCCGACCCTTTGTATTGTTAGGTATCGATGTGAATATCGCCATAGGGCACTGATAATCTACTTAGCAGGTGAATCTAGAGGAGTCATGGTATCCTCCAAGGCCATAAAAGTGATCCTCATATGTGTATCGTGATCTTTCCCCACTCAAGAGTGTGTTCTCCTAGAATGAGTGTTTCTATCTCTCATAACTTTTCCTGAGGAACTGTACTTCTCGGACGGATGTTATCCGAGATATCAGACTCATGGAATGAATTCTCTCGGATTATTTCTTCATATAATCTTTGAACTACATCCCTATAGTGGGTATGTGGTTGTGGGAATTGCCTCCAGACTATGGATATGGGTTTGAAATATATTTGGATTGTGTTCCTATTTCTATATGTTCTGTATACATATATTGTGTAGTGATCACTCTACCTTTACTTTTTGTATAGATTTTTGGTTTTTTGGTTTCCCTACTAAGTATTGTTATACTCACCCCTACACAGGATTTTCCCACATGGGTCGTGTCTTTTGCTGACGAGCAGCCTTTTGATGGAATCCAGGGAGGAATAGGACCAGACCCATCATTCTGAGTTCCCTACTAGATGAGGTGTTCCTACGGCTACGGGCAGCAGTCCTAGTACCTAATTGTGTTTAAAGGTTGGACATTGTAGTTTTCATACATTTTTTGTTGGGATTGTATTATGGCCCATTTTATATTAAGTATTTTACTTTTTGTTATACTCTGTTGCTTGGGTTTAGCTTTACGCATGAATTTTTATTCCTTAGTGGTTTTTACGTTTCAGCATTTGTGGGCTTTAGAGATATGTTCATATATACAGGTACTTAGGAAATTCCTCCTATGTTAGTAATATTCCTACTCGGTGCAAGTCACCGGCCCCTGACCTATTGGAGGTGGGCTTGGTGAGTCGCGGCACGTACCCCACTAGGACGGGTCATGACATGATCACTTCTCATTGACTGGATTTCTATAGATCACATGGATAATTTTATTCTATATTATTATTCCACACTAGTTGAATAATTTATTCTAGTTTCCCTCCATGGTTATGATTGGTAGGGAATCCCAACAATGATGTTAAGGGCTATTTAGACAACATGTGTATTGTTTAGGATCCAAAATATCATGAAAATTTGAATTTTATTTTGGTAAAGTCATCTATTGTCTCAAATTAGAAAATTATGTTTTGAAAATGATTAGGATATTATATTACATATCTTTATCATTATTTTTATTAGTTAAATTTTCAATTATATGTAACACCCCGACCCTAGTAACCCAACATTGGTGTATTATTACATAACATTAGTATGATCACAGGAGATAATGTCTCGAAAGACCAGTTAGTTTAGTAGCCTTGGAAGTACAAGATACATACATAAGTTTTACATTACATCATGAAATAAAAACAACAACAAAATTTTTACCCTTTAAGAACACATATATCCCTTAGCATATCCCAATAGGTCAGCCATAAAATACTTCTTCAAATCTTTAGAAAAATAAAACATCGAAAGGGGTGAGCTCAGATGCTCAGTAAGGATAACAATATAGCTGAATATTTCATAAATAAGCATAAACATTTATGGTAATGTATAAGACTCACATAAAAGTATTTTAAACTTAATCTTCAACATAATATGGAAAATATAAATCAAATAATTCAATTTATATATTCACATGGATATTCTACTAGTAAAATAATAACATGAAACATCATTATCCAATTTACTAATGATGTAATGCATAATGTCTAACATCATTATCAAATAGTCCAGGCCTCATGCCAAGACTACAAATAATGATTTTGTCAAGGCCTTATACCAGGACACTAATTTATTTTCATGAAACATAATGATGCAGTGAGGAGCTATAGAGAGCTCCACTAGTCACATACTAAGTCCAACACATTCCTCATATAAATAGGGTGATAAAAGATATATACATTCGTATTAAAACTCGAATATGAAATGACAATACATTAACCAAGAACCATGAATGGTATAAAAATAGAACATCCAAAGTCAAACAAAACTCATTAAATAAAATATAGAAGAAAAAATCAACCTCAATCAAGAATAAAATACACTGATGGATATTGACATAGATGAAAATAATCTGTAAAACTATTTGATAGAAATAACCCATTTTTATTGAAAACATTTAAAAGTCTCATTATTTATGAAGAATCTATTTAAGAGTGATTTTTGAATCAAAGATTCCCATACCACTTTGAATATTTTGAAAGAAATTTTAATATTTAAAACATTCATGTCCATATAAATAAATCCTGGAAACCATTTTTAAAACATGGACATTAATGTGAAGTATTTATGATAATAAATCTTTAAAACATTTAAAATGATATTTTAGTTAGAGTTCCTAACCAAATGAGAAATGCATGAATACAAATTATTGAGGAATATATTTAAAAAAACCTTATAATATAATGTGAATCAAGGTATTAATGATATACTATGTCAATAGATAGTATATACACCATATAAAAGTGAATTGACGCATAACAACAATGAAGTCTCAATGGAATGTAAATTGAGATGAAATCCCTTATAAAGACCATATCCATAGATAAAGGATAAATAAATGAAATAATTACATGGGAAAAATATAAATACACTCAATATGATTAGATATTAAGTGTAAATAAATCAGTGTACATTCAAACAGATTCTTGTAAAAACAAAACCACTGACATGGATGTTTAACTCAATGAATGTACATGAGCCTCATTCCAGTTGGTGAGGTATCCTTAAGTGCATCCATGAGACCCAGGTTCAAAACTATGTAGGGGAATATTTCTAGGGGTACTATAGATGTAATGTAGCAGGTATTGTAGAAGAACTGTACAGTGTGTGGGTATTATAGCAGAACTGTACACTATGTCGGTACTGTAGCAGAACTATACATTATGCGGGTACTGTAGCAGGAACTGTAGAAGGTAATGTTCTGTACTATAGCAGCTGGAACTATTCACCTTGGGCCACTAGTTTGGTCTTGGAGTCCTCAAGGATTTTGGTTCACCCAGTACTTCGGGTCAGTAGGGATTTTGGAAAACCATTAAGGGTTTTTGGGCCACCTCAAGGCCTTCGGGCCACATACAGTTTCCTCAGACATACTCTACAAAAAAAGGAACTGCTCCAGAAGAGGATTCATAGCAAGTACACTAACCAGAGGAGATCCAAAAGGATTGTTCAGAATGAGAGGGTATGTATATTACATCGAGACCAGCTTGTTCTTGCATGAGAATCCAAGCCAAATGTCCATGCAAAGGTGGAGAGCTACTATCACGATGCAGATGCTGGGGAGGGGCAGTTCCTTATAGATAGTCTGGTTGAATTCCCTAAGACCATCAAGTCATGTATTATCCTAAGCCTATAATTAATGTAATCTATGATCCTATAAGCCTATAAAGAGTCCCCCCTCATCCAATGAAATGTGGGATATCGAAAATCAATAAAAATGAAGGCCTTCGGGCATTTTGGGAAACTCAATGAATGGAAATTGAGTTAAGATTACCCTTATCAAGTTCATATCAATGACTTGAGAATTTATCAATGGATTGATTATGTGTGTAAAATTTATATCCAAATAAATGGGAGTGTAAATTACTACATAAATAAATAAATAGTTATTTCACACGAAATCTTGGAGTAAAATAATCAATGAAGTATGCATAAAACCCAATGAGTGGAAATTTAAATTTGAAATTCTGTTATCGATTTTTTAAGTTACGAAACATACACTACATGAAAGAAAGATCATACAATGAGAACTAAATACCCTTAAATTAAAGTATATTACCCAATGAATACAATATTGGGAAGTAAATACACGACCAAAAAGGAAATGGTGGAAAATATTGAATGAATCTCACGGGAATAAAAAGTGAGATTAAAACCCCTCACCTCTTGTCTGACTTGACCCGTTCGTTCATTAATTTCCTGAATAATAAACATAATTTAATTTTGAATTTATTAATAAAATTTTTCATTTTTATTATTACTTTTATATAACTTATTACATTGATATAACAATTAGTTAATTATTTGATTTCATATCGGACATTTTGTCGATGTTCGAAACATGAGTTAAAAAATGAACTTGTTATAATTACAATTTTTCTATGTGGTAAAAATCACATTATCTCCAAAATTATATTCTTGATATAGATATCATATATATCATATATATACCCATTATATATTTATTTATAATATTCCATAACATTTGGACATAAGAAATGGAATGCACCATTCAGGGAGATAGTAAGCCGTATGTATGCATGAACACTACTTTCATATATTATTTTAATTTTTTAATGAAATTAAAACATAATGATACACATGTATATTATAATTAAATAATAATATTACATTTTATATAAGTTACATAATTTCATTAACACCATTATTTATGTCTTCCATGTATGGTATGAATGACTCATATCACTTTGAGGGGACAGTAGTCCACACTTCCTCAAATGAAAATATCATATTTATACAACATTAAAATCATAAAGGATTGTTATAAATTAGAAATAAAAAACAATATTGATAAGAAAACAAAATATATATCATATATAATTACAGTATCATCATAATGGATACTATGAGCGGTGGAGGGAGATACATGAACAATCGTCGTTTTGTTAGGTAGTAGTACACCGTCCACAGAAACAGTATGTTCGTATAAATTAGATGGAGGTGTGTGGAAGTGTAGTTCTAATAAATCACATAAAAACAAACTAGTATATTTATTATACTGGTTTTGTTATAAAATAAAGTAATTAAAATCATTTAGGGGTTTGGAGATGTAATATTAAATAAATGAACATAAAATAAGACTTTACCTTTACATCAGGTAACTCCCTTTGGTTTGAACTAAAGATATTTTTTGAAGTTCCTTATGATTAAAGTAAGGCATCTCAGTGGAATATAGGGATCTTGAGAGATTATTTGGGTAGGGTTTGTATAATCCAAAGGGCTTGAGAGGTGTGAGTAAAAGGATAGACGTGACAGATTTTTATAAGGGGGAGGAGGGGCTCTTTAGGAAAGTAGGAAAATATTTTTTTATTATATAATTATTTTAGGTTTATAAATGTCCAAAACATATTAATTTCTATGATACGATGACTCTTTTTTGAAATAATATCATCCAATAAAAGTTGGATAGGTTTTGGATACTGTTTTAATCTTTATAATATTATTTATTTAAATCATTCATTAATGTGGTAAACACTACAACATCATTGTGTCATAAATAAATTTTTTTATTTAATGTATAAAAATTTTAGATTAAATTATATATTGTAGGAACTGATTTTATATATTCAATGAATATTTATAGTCAAATATATCACATTTATAACCCCTATAAATTTTTTTTACTAAAAGATATATGTTTATTTTTAATTTTCCATAACATTAAATTAATTAATAAATAGTTTCATTATCACTCTCAAGTGGCTCCATGAGGTCCCAAAATAGACTCAAGGATGACCATGGATAAAAATGAATCAACCAATAGGATTAGGACACATGTTATGGTAATTTAATATTATTATAATAATATTTGTTTACCCTTATATACCAGATTTACCCATTAACCATAGTAAATAAAATATTTACTCAAGTAAATATTCGTAATGTATAAAAATAAAAGTTACATATTTACACTATTTTTACCTCATGATTCCAAATATTGAATTCATTATTTCAAATTCAAAACACATAATTGGTCCAAATTAATTTAAAATTAATTCCTATTGTCCAAACAAAAAGCCTATTTTTAAGAAATAATAACTATCAAAAGATAGACAGTTGTTTATAATCAATTACTAAGTGAAATTACTTCCAATGACAAAAATGATTAAATGGTTAAAATATAATCTAATTAAATTTTAAAAACAACAAAAAGATAATCTAACCATATAAATAACTTCGATTAAAATGCAGTTTTGAATTAAAAAAAATAGTATTTCTCAGTATTCATTAAAAAAATGAACTTTATTAGAAAAATACCTAAATTTAATCCAAAGTAAATATTTATTTACCAATTATAAATAATAATTTTATTTTGTATAATTGAATATGTAAAAGTTTAAAATATTTTATTTAAAAAGGGTTCACCATTAAAAAGCGGTAAAATTGCATTTTTCAAAAATACTTATATTATCTAAAAAATTAAATTTGTTCTTATAATATGTATAATAAAAAAATAATACGAATGTTAAAATTATATGGAGTATATAAAATTCAAAATCTAGTTAATACTATTAATAACCTTTTTTTGAATGTCTAGATTGGTAAGTTGTCGGGAGCTCAAAATCAGTGTTGTGTGTGGCGCAAGCTACTGAATTACAATAAAGAGATAATGTACTATGAAATATTGAAGTGTTACGTACTCCCCTACTTCAATAAATTTCATCCTCACATTTTAAGCTCAGTGTTGAAAACATGGAGTTTGACATTTCAAAATATCTGAGTTAAAATCCAACATCAATAAATGGATTAATGAGGCCTCTATTTTAAAATAAAGAACGGTATGTATGATGGTTACCAAAAATAACACATACTAGGGTTCCATGTAGGAAAACATTGATATGGAATCGAAAACTAACCATCATGTTCTGATGGATATTGATCGAGAATATTATTAGGAGAAAGTTAACGATCTGAAATCCATAAACATGTGATGTGTTGAAAGGTCTTTGATTACTGAGTAAGAAAAGTAAATGGACAACATTTTGGTTTTATGTTCCATTTTATAATGTTGAGGAATTCTTTATGATATTGACTACGATCATAAAGAGATATACTTACTTTAAAATTATAGTTTCATCAATTAATAAATTTCTACAACAAGAAAATCTTTTCTCTAAATGATGAGTATACAAGATGACTTGGATACACCTGAAGCACTATAATCATCTTATAGAGATTCACATAATCCACAAAAGATAAAATATATATTTCTATTATATTTAGACATTATCAAATACCCAAATGGTCAGTACATGATCAGATGATCCCCAAAAAGGTTAATCCTTTATATAAATAAATACTACTCTTGATCACCAAAATTTAAACAAACAATACCCAAAGTTAAACAAAGACCCTCCAATAAACAATTATCCTTACAATTCTTCAAAAAAATCCAAAAAATGTTTGAAACACAAAATTTATAAGGATTTTATCACATATTATTCCCTGATACATATTAACATTTATTTCTAAATAACATTGACTACTATTAAAGTCACATACTTAAAAGTAATTAACCTAATCACATATTCTCTATGATAGGTTCATAATTTTCATAATTAACACAAATCCCTATAAGTCCTAAATAAAAACATATATTATTCCAAAATATATTAAAAAATCTATCATTACACCTCAAATTAAAACACGGAGTATTGTATTTTCCTTATACATATAGGGATCCCAAAAAAGAGAATGTCTTCTGAAATAACATTTTTCACTTTATCACAAAATCATTTTCCAATACAAATGATATTCATATATAAAATAATAATTTCACAAAATCAACATATTCATGATCCATAAAGTCATTTAACTAACAAGAATTAGTTATACTAACCAGGGACTTCACATAGTCCAGTGGTAGGTGATAAATCTGAGTCGTACATTGATTGTGGGTTTGATTCCGGCAGCTTTATCTGATGCGACAGGTTGTTACACGGTCTATGTGTTGTCCTTTTTAAAAAATTATATAACATTATAACATTCCCAAAAATGAGGTAAATTCCTCAAAAATAAACATAACATATTTTAACAACAAATTTTATCTCATCCCTTTTATTTTCATCCCAAAAAGTAATAACATGTAATTGACTCAAATTGAAGGATCATATAAACCCAAATGGTTCTTTAAAACTATATCCACAAAAGAAAAGATAATTCTTCCTCAAATAGAATTATTACATTAAAAACTACATGGTTACACATACCAGAGAAAAGTCTTCCAAAGTAATACTACCACAAGTATCATTAATACTATTAAACATTTCTCCATCCATTTATTTCCACATAGGTTCTTCTATGACTTAGAGGTAATTCTATAGAATAGGGTATTGACTCGGGTAATACCTAGGACCCCTACATTTCCAGAAAATTACTCTAAATGGATTCTTAGGATCATTTTTATTTTCTTCAAGAGTAATCTTAATTTTTCCCCAGAAATTATTTACTTTATATCCTTCTTTCCCACACATAAAGAATTTCTTTGTTCTATTAAGGCACTTTTCTGGGTGCCTCATTCCACATTTCATGCACGATAGAAATTAATCTTTTTTTTTCATGGTCTCCATTACATGATCTCTTATCATTATTTTCCATTATCTTATTTTTTGAGTTCGGGAGTTGGTTAATATATATGTTCTTGATCATTTTTTTAGAAAAATGATTCAGTATGAAGATGATATCTTTTACGCCTATCAATGTTCTATTTTGATTCTCATTTAAAACAATGTTCACACATTGTACATCATGTTCAATTCTACTATAAATTCATTGGAATCTAGCCATTGACTAAAACTAGAAAATATAGTGTGAGTAACAATATTCATAAAATCATTTGAAGAATATCATGACACCTTATTTTCAATCTAAATCATCTTAGTATTGAACAAGTTTATTTATTCACATATTATATTAAAATTATTAAAATCATTTTGTAAATAAAATGTGAATTATCCGAAGAATACCCCCCTAGAGTGTCACAACCAATATTGAAGTAAGGCTTGTTGTCATGTTCCAAGATACCTCAGGTCAAACCCTAAGCTCCTTGTTCAAGTTTTCACTCCTAGGTACATCTCTGCTAAAGCCTCTTCTAACTGCTCGTATCTAGACAGGGATGTATTTCTTGTAAAATACACAAAATCTCAATTTTTACCAAAATTACAAGAATATATTGAATACTAATCTTCAAATTCTATCTTAGGGTAATGTTCTCTAATAATATATTTTCTAAATCTAGTTCCCATGGTTAGTACAAAAAATACCTCTGATACCAACTGTAACACCCCAACCCTAGTTACCCAGATTCGGTGTATTATTACATAACATTGGAATGATCACAAGAGATCAAGTCTCTAAAGACCGGTTATTTTAGTGTCCTTGGAAGTACTAGATACATACATAAGACTTACATTACATAATGAAATAAAAACAACAAAAACATTTTGTTCCCTTTGAACACACTTATATCCCATAGCCTATCCCTATAGGTCAACTATAAAATACTTCTTCACATCCTGGGGAAAATAAAACAAAGAATGGGGTGAGGTCAGATGCTCAGTAAGTATAAAAATATAGTGAAACTTTCATAAATAATCATAAACATTTAAGGAAATGTATAAGACTAAAAAAATCCTTTTAAAATTAATCTTTAGAAAAATATGGAAAATAAAAATAAAATAATGTCATTTACTTATTCACATGTATATTCTACTAGTCGAATAATCACATTAAATATCAATAGCCAATTTCATAATGATGGAATGCATAATGGAAGTTATCATGACCACATACTCAAGGCATCATTCCAAGCCTAAAAATAAAGATTATTTCAAGGCCCTGTGCCTAGGAAGTAATTTGTCTCATGAGACCTATCTATGCATTGGGGTAATATTGTTAGCTCCAATCATGAATTATTAAGTCCAATGAAATCTTAATATGAAAAGGGTGAAACAAAATCTATACATTCTTATTAAAACTTGCATACAAAGTGTCAATACATTAACCAGAAACCATGAATGGTATATAAATATCACATCCACAGTAAAAAAACTCCTTCAATACAATATGGAAGAATAAATACACCTCAATCAAGAATAAAACACACTGATGGATACTAACATAAATGAAAATAATCAATAAAACCCTTTGAGAGAAATAACCCCTTTCGTGAAAAAATTAAAAGTCACATTATTTATCAAGAAGTTGTTTAAAAGATATTTTTTAATCATAATGTCCCATACCTATTTGAATATTTTTAAAGGAATTTTAATTTTTAAAACATTCATGTCCATATATGTAAATTCTTAAAACCATTTTAAAAACATGGATATTAATGAGAAATATTTAGATGAATAAATCTTTAAAACATTTAAAATAACATTTTAGTTTGAGTTCCTAACCAAATGAGAGTCACATGAATAAAAATAATTGAGAAATATCATTAATAAAAACTTTATAATATCATGAGAATAAGCATATTCATGATATACAGTGTCAATAGAAAGTAGATACACTATATAAAAGTGAATTTACACATAACAACAAAGAAGTCTCAATGGAATTTAAATTGAGATGAAATCCCTTATAAAGACGGTACCCTTAGATTAAGGATAAATTAATGAAATAATTATGTGTGAAAAATATAAATACACTCAATATAATTGGATATTCAGTGTAAATAAATTAGAGTACATTCACACATATTCTTGTAAAAACAAAACCAATGACTTGGATGTTTAACTCAATGAATGGAAATTGAGTAAAGATAACCCTTATCAATTTCATATCAATGACTTGAGAATTTATAAAGGGCGTGATTATGTGTGTTAAAATTATATCCACACAAAGGGGAGTGGGAATTATGCATAAATAAATAAATAGTGATTCCATAAATCATCATGGAGAAAAATAATCAATGAGGTATGTGTAAAACCCAATGAGTGGAAATTGAAATTCGAAATGCCCTTACCGTTTTGGTAACTTATGAAACATACACCACATAAAATAAAGATAATAAAATTATTATGTAAATAACGATAAATTAAATTACATTACACAATTAATAAAATCATGGATAGTACATACACCACATAAAAGTAAATGGTGGTAAATATAGCATAAATCTCACTGGAACAAAAAGTGCGATGAAAACCTCGTACCTTGTGTCCGACATGACTTGTTCATTATTTAATTTCTTAAATAATTAACATAGGTTAATTTATAATTTATTAAGAACCCTTTTCAGGTTTATTATTAATTTTGTATCACTTATTACCTTTCTATAACAATTAGATATTTATTTGAGTTCATATGAGACAATTTGTCGATATTCAGATCTTGAGTTAAAAAATAAATTGGTTATAAATACATTTTTTACATGTGGTCAATACCATATTATCTATAGAATTATATTCATGATTTATATATCATATATATCATATATACCCAGTATATATGTATTTATAACATTCCATAACATTTGGACATAAGAAATGAAATGCACCGTTCAGGGAGACGGTAACCTGTACGTACGCATGATACATTCATTTATTTTTTTATTTTTTTAAAGAAATGAAAACATAATGATACATAGGTATATTATAATTAAATTATAATATCATATTTTATATATTTTAAATAATTTAATTGACACCATAATTTATACGTTCCATGTATGATATAAATGAGTCATATCACTTTGAGGGGGCGGTAATCCATACTTCCTCAAATAAACTTTTCATATTTATACAACATGAAAAGCATATAGGTATGTTTTAAATTATAATTACAGAAAAATATTTAAAAAATATTATAAAATATATATCATATATAATTACGATGCCATCATAATGGCCACCATGATCGGTGGATAGAGATATTTGAACAATCATCGTTTCATGAGGCAGTAGTTCGCCGTCCACAGTAACAGTATGTTCATATACATTAAATGGACGTTTGTAGAAGTGTAGTTAGAATAATTATCATAAAAACAACCTAGTATATTGGGATACTTGTTTTTTTATAAAATAAAGGAATAAAAATAGTTTTAGGGGTTGGAGAAGTAAAATAAAATAAAAGAACATAAGAGAAGACATTGCCTTTAAATCAGGTACCTCCCTTTGGTTTGAACCAAAAGGATTTCATGAAGTGCCTTATAGATAAGGTATGGAAGTTAAGTGTAAGAGAGAGATATTCAGAGCTTATTTGTTCAGGTTTTGGACGATCCAAGGGGTTTGAGAGGTGTAACTAAGGGGTTAGAGGTGAGGGCTTTTTATAAGGGGGAGGAGGGGATCTTTAGGAAAGATTAAAAATATTATTTTATTATATAATATTTTTCGGTTTATAAAGGTCCAAACCTTATTAATGTATAATATAATATGACCTCTGATAAAATAATATCATAAAATTATAATTGGACAGGTTTTATATATTGTTTTAATCTTTATAATCTTATTTATTTAAACCATTCATTAATGAGGTAAACACTGCATCATCAATCTGTCACAAATAAATATATTTATTTAATATCTAAAAATTATAAATTAAATACAATGATGTATTAAATATTTTTATATTTCATGTGACTATTTATTGTCGAATATATCACTTATATAACCCCTTAAAAATTGTTTTACTAAATGATGTATTTTATGTTACATTTTCCTTTACATTAAATTAAATAATATAAAGTGTCATTATCACTCCCATGTGGCTCCATGGGGTCCCAAATTCCACCCAAGGATGACCAGGGTGATACATGTATCCAAAAATAGGATTAGGAAAAATATTAGGTTAATTTAATATAATAATTATGATATTTTTTTATCCTTATTTACCAGATTTACCCTTTAACTGTGGTAAATAAAATACTTACTGAGGTAAATATTCATAATGTCTAAAAAAAATGTACCTATTTACAAATTTGAACATCATGATTCCAAATATGTAATCCATTTTTCCAAATTTAAAAAACATATGTGGAAGAAATTAATGTAAAATTAATTCTCGTTATAAAAACAAAAAGCATGTTTTCATGAAATAATAACATCCCAATGATTGACACGTGTTTATATTTAATTTCAATTTAAAATAACATAAAATAACTAAAAATATATTAAATATTAAAAATATAATCTAATTACACTTTAAAACAAATTAAAAATATAATCTAACCATATAAATAAATTATATTAATATGTAGTTTTGAATTAAAATACAGTATTTCCCACTATTCATTAAAAAAATGAACAGTATCAAAAAAATACCAAAATTTCATCCAAATGAAATTTTGATGTTTTGATTATGAAGAATAATTTTATTTTGTCAAATTCAATATATAAAAGTGTCATATTTTGGATTTAAAAAGGTTTCACCATTAAAAGGCCATAAAATTGCATTTTTTTAAAAATACTTCTTTTATTTTAAAAATTGAATTTGTACTTATAATATCTCTAAGAACACATAATACAGAAGTTGAAATTATATGGAGTATATAAAATTCAAAATTTAGTTAACACTATTCATAACCACTTTTTGAACGGCTAGATTGGAATGTCATCATGTGCTCGAACTCAGTGTTGTGTATGACTCAAGCTATTTAATTACTCTAAAGAGATAACATACTACGAAATCTTGTGGTGTTACATTATAGGACCATGATTATCTATGTTTTCATTTATTTTATAAATTTTATTGTTTTCTTATTCTCTATTAATGTTTTTTGAAACTCATACACTTTAGTATGGGTTTATATATATGTTATAATGGTTTCAATAATGAGATTATTTTATATTATTAAGAAAAATAACATTAGTTTAGAATTTTATAAAAAACTATATAAGTTATAAAAAATTCTTCCAAAGTGACTATTTAATTAAATGAAAATATAATTTTGAAAGTTTTTTTTCTAAAAATGACATATATATGTTATATTTTTACACACATAAATAATAAATAATTTATTTAAATGTATTTCAGATATTCATATGACTGTTTAAATTTTAAAGGAACTATGGAATCACTTCCATGAGATCCTAATGGGTATGCTTTTTTATACGTCTTGGATATTCCATTTGGTGGGTAATGTTATTTTTTATTTTGATTTTAGTTAAAAATATATTTACTCTATTTCTTAGGTATTTGGTACGTGATTTAGTAAAATATTTGGAGAGGAATGGGCAAGGGATCGTAACGAATATATATTATTGCTTTTTATTTTTCAAATTTTCTATGTAATGTTTATGTATTTTCTTCTTTTGATGTATTATATTTTTGATTTAATTATAATTGATATTATTTATATTCTTTTTAATATATCTTCTAGGATGTTTGTTGTCATTTATTAGTTTTAATTTTTTCTCTAATTACTTTGATTGGATTTTTTTTATTATCATAAAGGGAGAAGTCATTATCATTTTTCCTATATTAAAGACCAGGTGCATGGCACAACCACTGTTGATATGGATTTTCCATACGACTTTGCCAAAAGTAAAATCTAATGTCTGGTTCAAGGATTTCCCAAATTGGATCAAGAATACTAAGGGTTGTTAGATAATATGGTGACACAATTAATCCTAAATAATTTATACAAGTAAATTTTTACAATCAAATACATAGTCCAAAAAACTAAAAATATACCATTTCATTTCCTAGAAAATTAATATAATTATAACTTTTAAAATATTTCTAAACATAAAATAATTCAAATTAAACTATTTGTAGTATATACTCTCTAACGAGAATATAAAAATATAAAATCATTTCACATAATAATATCTTTAGTGAATATCCATTTTTATTTTGGTATATATTTAGGTAATGTTATTAATCCCTTTAATTCTCTCATTTTCTTCATTATCATCAAATATTTTTTCCTAATCTGTCTCTATAATCATATTGTTTCAATTATGATACATTTTTTTGGTGTTTTTAATACCACAGAATATATATCTCATACAAGGTTCTATATATTTGTTTCAAAATGTAATTATATCTAGGTTTTGGATTCCAGTTGGATGTTATATCCTTCATCCACTATATTCCAGAATATAATTTTCATTCTATTTAATGCCTCCCTATAAAATTATATAGTATCTATTTATTTTGACTATTCTATTTTGAAATATATTCCATGTTTTGTTTAATATATAAGTGTTTTACATGAAAATTAATATATATAATTTTAATATAAAACGTTTAAGGGAATTTCATGGTTAAAATTGGATGAGAAAAGGATGTTAGTTTCTTATTCCATTTTTTAGATTTCCATTAATACTTATTTTATTTTATTTTTTGATATTAAATTGGTTTTAAGTTGAATTTCATGATATTTAGTTGTTCAAATCCTTATTTATAGGTTTAATTATCATTATTTTTTTTGTAAAAAAAGAGCACTCTCTGAAAAAAATTCAAATATTTTTCATATCTATAATTATTTTTTATGTAATCAAATAATATTATTTGTTATTAAATATATTTTTATAATGGGAATTCAGATTCAACTATGATAGATCTAAAAACAGTTATTAAAATGTATTAATTATATATTAATTCATTCCAAGGCTGGGATTAAAAGGAACCATAAATAAAAGTTAGTTTTATTAAAATAAAAAATCATAAACATAGGGTGGGTTAACCCAATCATGCATATATATTATTATTTCTCAACTAAGTAGGATCTTGTCATTGGTAAAAGGGTAAATTACTAATATTGAATTAAATTATAGGTTCATTTATCTATTTATCTGAGGGATTTTATTGTTTATTCTATTTTCTATTCTAAAAATAATATATTGTGAATTATATACCTCCACAAAATATTATGAAAATTTTATTAAATGAAAATTATATAAAAATATTTTTTTGAAATAATTATCATTCAATAATTTAAATGGTTGAAAATAATAAATAAAAATGTTATTTCATTATTTATTTTTATAACTTCTATTTTTATTTATTATTTTTGTTGGAGTTTATAAATTTAGTGGAGTTATAATAATTATTATATTCATTGTACATAAAAACATTCATTCTTAATTATCTATACATTATTTCTAATGATATAGTTAGAGAAAAATATTAACATTATATATGTCATGGTCCTTATATGTTATGTTTGAACATATTAGGTTACTTATGACGGAGTATATCAAGTCATATAATGATAAATTAATATTTTTTTAATTTTAGGTTTATATATTGGTATAATACACAACCAATTATTAGTCATCAATCACTTCAATTTATCTTTTATTTCAAATTTACATTTATTTTATATATAAAAAATTCTATGGATTTAAATATATGGGTTTTAAATGCAATGTGTGATTTTATATGTATAATTTTTATGATTTTTTAATAAATTTATATTTTTATTAGACATTATAGTTTGTTTATATCCCTTCATTTCAAAAATTCCTCTTTATAGATATGGTAATTGAAATATGTAGATGTGAGGGAGGTGGTTTATATATATATATATATATATATCCACAATTAAAATTCATATTTTAAATTATATGATATAATTAAAAATATAATGGTTTAAGTAACATTAAACGTGTTCTAGACTATTTGGGGTCTAGAATGATCTTTCATCCATTTATTGACCTTAATTTATTTGTTGATATAGGATGAATTGAGCCAGATTGGTACAAATTGGAATTAGTTCATCTAGTTACAATATTCAATTAAATAAATTGAAGTTTTATAGGTGATAGATTCATCAAAAATATGGACGGAAATTTTAAGAATCATTCTAGAAATCGCATTTTTCATTGATCATTATTTTCTTTATTGGCAATGGTGAAAAGCTTAATTTCTTAAATATTTATATATTGTGTAATAGTCATTATATATTGAACATATTTAGTATCATTATGATTTATATACAAGATATATATAATATTTTAGGTCATTTATGAATAAAATTTAAAAATGGAAGAATATATATATCACATGATTATGGAAATCTTGAAAATGACAATTCATATAGAACATATACTTCACATAAAGGAATATAGAGTCTAGTACCCCCAGTTTAATGGATGTGACCCTTTCATTATGATTTTTAATAATCTAATGTATATGTGTTATGTTTAGGTTTGTTGGGAGTACTTTTGCAGTTACATTGGGGCCTTTCTATAGGTTCTCTGTTGGATCATGATTTGGGAAAATGATGCAACACCTATCGGAAACCATGCACAATGATGATGGGGAAAAGAGAAGGCCCAATGGTGGCACACAATTTTATTAAACCATGCACTTTCCTAGGAAAAACTATTATATGTTGTAAAATGATATTTTTCATGGTTTTGACACAGATTCTAACCATCTGATCCAACCATGAATGGTTCAACCTTATGGAAGTGGCTGGAGCATGGTTAGCGTACAATTTGACTAACCTTGAGACTAACCATGCATGGATTAAATGTGAGATAATAAAATTGTGTATCACATAACTTTTAACCTATCACTATCTATTTTTACTCCTTTGCAGCCCTAACATGATATTCCCTCTTCACATAGGCTATGAAATCTTCTCCAATCGATTAGAGGAAATCCGTAGGATTTTATTTGTGTTTTGAAGTTATATTCTTATGGTATGACATCATTATTGGGTTGTTGTTTGTTTTATAAGATATAATTCTCAGTCTCTCTCAGTTTGTTAGATATATGTCCGTTGTGGATAGAGATAAGATATTTAATTCCAAATATTATTATATGTTTTTTTTAATGACATGGGAAGAGATATAAGGTGGATTTTTTGATATTCAATGTGGGTTTATTAGAATCTTGGTGTCTTTATTCTTTATAGTCATAACAAAGAAGGTATGTGGATTCACTCTCGACAATAATATTCATAAAATTATTTATTGGTTTCATATTGATTAAATATTTTGACTTTGAGTGTGAAATTGGTGTTAAAATCCTGGTATAGTCCTTCTATAGTGATGCTTTGTGGAATTTTGTGAAGTGGTGAAATTGTAGTGTATTGTTCTTTGAAAATTGGTCTTAAAATGGTGATTTTAAAATAGTTTCATTGTTGGATTTTTGGAAAAAAGGTTTTCAATAAAAAATGGTTTTCATTGAATTTGTTTTGGCATGATTTTTTTTGGAATTGTTGATGGGAATTCTTGGTGGATATTGTTCATATAGCACTATTATGCTTGTTTTAAATATGACCTTGTTCTTGGTGTGAATGTTGTAATGGAACTTCGGATTTTCAAACATGTGAAGACTTGGTTTATGTGAGAGATACTGCTAAGGAGTATGGAACTATCATAATTAAGGATTCATGGGTCGTTACATGGCGTTGTGAATTTCAATTGGTTATACCAAAAGTGGAAATTATGAAATTGTTTTATAACATTATTTGGTTGTATTCCATAGAACTTTTTTTAGAAATCATTTTTAATATAGAACATTATTATATTTGGATATAAACTGTTTTAAAAAAATTATTAAATTAAAATTTATAGATAAATGTGATAAATTGTTCTATCCTAGTAACATGTGTGGGGAAGTAATTGGGTGGATATCTACGGAGATTCATTACTCACACATTATTTTGAAAATTGGTTCTTTTTAGATGTTGTACACTAAGATATGGGAAAATGTAAGGATTTACGCAACTTTATTATTACATTGTGAATCTTGGGGTGTTTCATGGTGTTTGAGAATGGAGAATGTATGGATTATTTGTGTTTTGTCTTCCGCTGTGTACTTCATCATTTTTTAGTATCCCTCTTTGGTTCTCATTATAGTTTGTCTTGATATAAATGACATGTTGAGTTTTATTTCATTTATATCATGGATCATGTAACCGTTTTTTTGTTATGGATTGTTTGGTTTGTTTTTTCATATTCAAATGGAAAATTATCCTCCATGTGTTAATAAATCCCGTGGAATATATTTCCAACCTTTTTCATCTTGGGGATGTCCCCTAAGGCCAAGTAAAATCCTCCAGCATTATCCAGACTGTGAGGAGGGAAATGGTGTTACAAATTGTATTAGTTTGGTCCTTCTGAATATCATGTGGAACAGGTGGTATAAAAAATTTGCTTGGTTGGTCTTTGAATTGGTTTTTGTTGTTGGTCTTTTATTTTAAATTCATTCTAATCTATTCCTTTATTTCAGATCATAGAAAAGAGCAGTATTTTGGGTATATGAAATGTATAGAATAAAATTCACATCTACCCTCTTTATACATAACATCAAGTAGCCAGGGAATTGGTTTCACAAGTTTTTTGGATACACTTATATGAATAGCAATATCATTATCATGGGTTTATACAATGAGATGAGAATGACATGCATTGAGATATTTACTTCACACAAGGGCTGGATAACTCATTTTGAGTAATGATTTATGATTTGGTAAAATGTGTTGATTTTTTAAAAATCGTGAAATTTATTTCAAATATAATATTTTAAAAAGGATTATGGTTTCGGTATTTTTAAAATGGTTCTACTTTCAATAGAAATTTTAATTTATCTTTCAAAATTTCATGAAAATGAAAAAGGGTGATTTTAGAAGGAATTATGATGATATTACAATGTGGTAAGCACTGAAATATTTTTAAGCCTTCATTTTCTGGAGAGTGATACTTATGGGATGTTGTGTTACTAGAAAATGGAACCCAGTAGGCATCCTAGAAACCAACTGAAAGATTCCATCAAGAATGTGTTTTCACCTGAGCCATAGGTGAACCAACAAACGGCTCACAGTATCATCTAAGAATTTCCAGCCATGGAAAGTAAGAATAGGAGGGACGTACCAAGGAATGTAAATCATTTTTCCCAATTCCAAAATTAGAATCCACCAATCATTCAGGGTGATTCTGAACTAGAAGAGGAAGATGTGTGGTAGAATAGGATGAATCATATATTTGATTTCATTGGCACACATTTATAGATGAAATTCAATATGGAATCATACATGATGTAAGATCAAAAACACTAGTGGTGGGATTTATCTATTAATGATAAGTTAGTCCATGATCTTGAATGGATGCATTTTTATGAGTTGTTCAATAAAAAAAATTGTATCCTCCCATGTTTATAATTAAATGCACAATGGATTTATTCTACCTAAAGAAGGAAAATATTGTTTTCATGTAGTATGTGAAAAAATTCACGAATTTAGTGTTCATTTCACCTGAGGTTGATGCTTGTGCATCCTAGATGGAATGCATTATCGAATTGGGGATGAGACATGAGATTCACTCAATTATTTCTTTCCTCTATATAACTTATTATAAAGTGAAAATCAATTGAGAAATGGTAGATTAAAGGGAAATCTCAAGATCTATGGGACATGGAATTTTGTATATAACAATGCGGAATGGAGGGAACTATACTGTTGGGATGATACATTAGAGGGACACATATTTCCAAGGTGGGAGCATGAATTAAAATTAGAAATATGGATTAGTGAACCTTCCTCAATGACATGAGATCCTATCTAGATGTTTCTAATGTGGTTTTTTCAAACACGTTATCAGAGAGTGTACATCACCACCAAGTGCATGCTGAAATTACAACAAGATAGGGAATCATTAGTGCTATTGTCTTAGTGCTATGAGTTCAGATGTTGGAGACACTTCTCAGGTGTCATAAGCATCATATGCTTCAATGGGATGAGGGAACCAGAATCAATATTTTCAGAAAAATAGTGTTATCCATGGTGTTTAAAGGAATACCAAGACCCTTTAGGAAGTGAAATCTAAATAGGTCAACAACATGTAACGTTTTGGGGGAAAGAAATTATATGGAGCCGAAAAGATAATTGTGGTTGATCATTCTAGACTATATAAGTTGAGAGGTATTATTCATTTGAATTATTCATTATGTATGAATATATTGATGTGAGAATTTACAATTCTTTTACTACTTCTTATCTTGTTTATTTGTTGGTTTTAAAAGTTGATATGATGCATTCGGTGGTAAAATTTCTATCTCATCTTTGTTAAAGAGAGTGTTGAGCCTTTGTGTGTGGAGAATGTTCTATAACTGTTGATTCAGATGATTAGATATGGGTTTTATATATGATGGATATGGATGCCTATAATATAATACTGGGTATGGATTGGTTGACCACATACATTGATCACATCGACTGTTACACTAAAATATTTAGTTTTACATATATTTATGGAATTGAGAATCTATTTCAAAAAGATGATAATGTAAATATAATTGAA
This sequence comes from Viscum album, assembly GCA_963277665.1. NCBI lineage: Eukaryota > Viridiplantae > Streptophyta > Magnoliopsida > Santalales > Viscaceae > Viscum > Viscum album. The sequence continues at coordinate 962,904,061 of OY728127.1, forward strand.
ATAGTATTATTGGTAGTATTATTTGTAATGATATCATAATATTTGGAATCATTTTCATTGAAATCAACAGACATGTTTTAGATGGACAATTTTCCAACATTGGTTGGTCAATTTGCATATGTGTTTCCTAAAATTTTCTCAAGGTTTCCGCCATTATGGGATGTGGAGTTTATTATTGATATTATACTAGGGGATAGTCCCATATCACTTTTATGATATATAATGGTAAAAATTTAGTTATGAGAACATAACATAATATTTTTTGGATTCATAATTGCAAAGGGTTCATTCAATCAAGAACCTCCCCATGGGAACTACCAGTTTTATTTTTAAAAAGAGCGGAAGGAAATCTATGGTTGTGTGTGGATTATCATAAGAATAAAATTTTTACAATACAGAATCTGTATCTTCTTCGACACAATAATTAATTTTGTGATCAATTTATTAGATCTCATTGGTTCTATGTGATTTACTTGCGATTAGGGTATCACCAATTGTGGGTTCAGAAAGAGGATAATCTGAAAATAGCCTTCAAAATAAGATATGGCCATTATTAATTTATGGTAATAATTTTTGTCCTTATGAATGAAACATCAGTCTTATTTACATTGATGACTCAGAAATTTCAGACGTATCTAGGTTCATTTATGGTGATGTTTTTTTGAAGAGATATTGGGGTATTCAATGACAAGGGGTGATCATGATCAACACTTGGTAACAGTGTGGGGAATATTTAGGGATCATAAATATTATGGAAAAAATTTAATGTGTAATTTTTTGATAAAATAAGTAAACTTCCATGGCCATGAAATTTAAAAAATTGGTGTTTATGTTTATCAAGAAAATAAAGTGGATGTTTTCTCATGGTAACCACCAAAGAATGACTTTGAGAAAAGACTATTTATTATCATAGGTAGTTATTTCTGACACATTTTTCAGGACTTCATTCTACTATATGTTTGAATGAATAAATTTAAAAAGAAAAACATTCCTTTCCAGGGTAATAAATAATGAGAAAATTATATTGAATAGAAAAAGCTTCGCCTGACATCAACACCAATCTTGATTTTTCTGGAATCAGGACAATGGTTAGTGGTGTATTGTGGTGTATCAGGATCCTGGATGGGTTTGTTCTCATGGAAGAAGATCATATTGAATATTATGGATCAACGAAGTTACTAGTTTATTAGAATAAATAACCAGTACATGACTTGGAGTTATCTATTATAGTACATTCTTTGGAGACGTAGATTTTTTATCTTTTTAGTGAGATATTCATTGAGTTCATGGATATAAATAGCATGAAGCCTTTTTTATCACAATGGGATTTCAACCTAATAAAAATAATATGGATTGAGTATCTATAAGTATTTGAAATTTTCATGATTTATACACTGGGTAAAGGTAATAATGTGTTAGAATCATTATGTCGAATTTCTTATGCTCAGTTGGAAAAAGAGTCTTCATATTAGTGGTAGTTGGTGTTAGTGATATCATACATGGACATAGAATTTTAAGACTAAGGTGATGTTGTAGTTTTCATTATGGTTCCCTAGGATCCTTATTTAGTGAATATGTTTAGAGAGACATTGACTTTTGATTCATAATGTAATGTATTGATTTCAAAACTCAGTGGTTGGTATACCATTGATGAATGGAAGATGGATAAGAGTTAAGTTTTATGGTTAAAAAATAATATGGTGCTACCTACATATTTTTATGAAGAAAATTCTCCATTGTTACTAGCATTCGAAATCAGATGTTAAATCTGGAATACAAAAAAATTATAAGGAATTGAAATTATTGTTTTGGTTGTTCAGTATGAAAAGAATAGTGGCTAGTTTTGTATTGATATTCATATCTTTTTAGCAGGTTATGATAATGAATCAGTGGCCAAAAGTTATGTTGCAGTATTTAACTATCCATATGTGGAAATGGGAGATGATAAGCATGGATTCTGAAACCAGTCTCCCAATAATGGTTTGGAAGCACGATTCTATATGGGTGATAGTAGATAGGCTAACAATGCTGGATCATTTTATCATATTCATGAATCTCATATGGTGGAGGAATTAAAAAAATATCTGAGTAGTAGTAAAGAGGATCTAAATACCAGGTTTGATTGATTTATATAGAGATCTAACATTTACATCTAATTTCGGATGATCCTTATAGAAAACCCTTGGTAATCAGTTGACTATGAGTACAGCATATCATCTTCAAATAGATATAAAATCTGATTGGATGATATAAAAGTTGGATGACATGTTTTGGGCTTGTGAATTGGATTTCTGTGCCTCATGGGAAGAGCATGTACCATTAGTAGAGTTCAAAAATAACAGAAGTTATCGGGTCTCGATATAGAACTCTCCATTGAAATCACTTTATGGGAATCCATATTGTTATCCACTTTTATGGACTGAAATATGTGAGAATTTTCTAGTTGTGATGATCCTTTTTCAAGAGAAAATAGATATTATATAGTTGATCTTGAAATGGATGTAGATGACCATAAGTAATCAGAAATCCTATGTTGATCATCATTGACTTGCAATGTCATTTTGAGGGAGTGATCATGTGTTCCTGAAGCTCTCTCCAAGTCCTTTACATCATCATTTTGGGAAATAGGGAATGTTATCTCCCTGATACATAAGACCATTTGATATACTAGAATAGGATATATATATGGAATATCGATTAGAATTTCCACCATGGTTTAGTGTAGTTCATAATGTGTTCCATGTATCTTTATTGAAAAAGTGTGAGACTGATCCTAACTATGTGATTCGATGAAATCATGTTGAACTAGAGATGGATTATTTATTGATAAATATCTTGGTGTAGACTGTGGATTGGAAATATAATGTCTTTCATGGAGAACCATCGGTCCAATGTGGGTTTTTTGGAAACATAGTCAAATTAAAGAAGTGGATTGGGAATAAAATAAGGGAATTATTGATTTGTGTCTATAAATCATTCGATACTATAAAGTTTTTTTACTTTCCAAGGATATAAAAGTCAATATTGGGGAGAAATTAGTTCCCCCTAATTTATGTTAGTATCCCTTTAATTGTGATTTTTATGTATTTAACTTTTATGGGTGATGTTTTGGAGTGTATGGATAACTTTTGTATTGTTTTGGGGCCTTTCTGAATGTGCACAGTTTGTTTATGGTTTGGGAAAACCATACAGATCCTATATGGAAAAGAGCATAGTGAGTCATGGGAAAAATTGTAGGTTCACTCGTGGCACATGTTTTGTATAAATCATGAATAAGCCTTGAAGAAACCATGTTATGTTAGGCAGTGAGATTTAGAATGGTTGGTGAAATTTATTTTAAGAGTGTGATCAAATTGTGTGAGGTTTTTACTTGAGGTAGTGGTTTTTTCACAGTTAGTTCATGGCTCTCCTAACAGTGTAACTAACCATTCCCAACTTAAAATTGAGATCCCAAAATTTTGGATCTCACATATTTTGATCTTTAACTCCTTTATTTTCCTTTCTATGTAGACCTAACTCAATATTACCTCTTCTCAATGGCTAATGAAACTTATCACATCGATCCAAAGGCTATCTCAAGGATTCTATTTCTGTTTTCAAGAAGAATTCTTGAGATAAGTAATAATTTTGGTTGTTCTTGGTTGTTTTTCTTTGTTCTACAACCCTATGTCTTTTAGTTTCATAGATATATGTTCATTTTGGATAAATCTAAAATAGGTAAATCCCAATATAATTATATTTGACCATGTTAATTATAGGGGAAGATATCTAAGCTATGTTTTTGGATATTAAACACGATTTCATTTGGGAAACAATGTCTCATTGGTGTTTATGTGTCATTATTTATTATCATAACAAAACCAAAGGGATTCACTCATGACTCCTATATTTAGAACATGATTTCATGGTTTAAAATTTATTAAATTCATAGAATTTGAAAGTAAAATTAGTGTGAAAATAATGGTGGAAACCATCAATAGTGATGGTTTGAGGATTTTTGTGACATTGTGGAATTGTAGTAGAATGTTATTTAATATATTATTTTAAAATTACTATTATATAAATTTTGTTTGGTTATATTTATGAAAAATATTTCTTAATAAAAAGGTTGTTTTGTTCAAATGGGTTTGAAATGATTTTATTGTCATGGTTGTTGGGTATTCGTTGTGGTGTGTTCCCATATTCCATTACAAGGCTTGGTTGAAATATAAACTTGTTCACAATGAAAAATATATCATGGAACATTGTATTTAATGAACTATTGAAGGCATGGTATGTTGACAAGATACTTTTCATGAGTATAGAACTATCATAATAGGGAATGCATGGGTAGATACATGGGTTTGTAGATTGGATAGGGATATTACCAAAATGTAATTACGGAAATGGTGTTAGAACATTGTTTGGTAACATTACATGGAAGATATTTTTTTTGAGAAAACTATTTTATATAGAACTTGAGTATATTTCTATATAAACTGTTTTATAAATATTTTTATATAAATATTTTTATATAAATTTCCTAACATATTATATCTGAGTGGTGTAAGTTGGTAAGACATTGGGGATAATCTATTGAGTCTCATTACCCACACCTATTTTTAAATTTAGTTCATTTTAAGATCATGTATATTTGGACACGAAAAAATGTAAAGTATCAAATATAAAAATAGTACTTCTTGATAAATGAGTTATTTCATGGTGTAGGGGCATGGAGCATGTTTGGATTATCTAGGTTTTTCTTCCTTAGTTAACTTGTTTATTATGTTGTATTCCACTATGATACATGTTATAGTTGGTTTTGATGTAAATTAAAGTTTTAGTTTTCTTTCATTAGTTTCTTGCATAATGTAATGGTTACTTTTTATGAATTGATTGGTGTATTATTTTATTTTCAACGGGAAAATCATACCCAATATATTAATAAAGCCTTTGGGATTTATTTCGAGCATTGGGCATCTTACGGATGTCGCTTAAGACCAATTAGAATCCTCTAATATTCTAAAGAAAATGAGGAGGGGTGGGTAAGATATAGAGGGTTTCACATATCCTTATGCATTAGTTAGAAATCATGAATTTATAAACTTACATTTTAAAAAACATCATATAATTCAATGATTTCACTTCATAGTATCTTGTATAACGTTTTCAGATATTTATATCTTTATAGAAGACATTTAATGAGTATTATATTATAATATGAGTTTATTTTATGAATAATAACATTATTCGTGTGATATAGTACGAAATATGGTTAATCCATTGTTACTTTTTGATTGAGGATTGAATTTTATGAAATTTAAAGGTTCATACACCCAAGAAGATCACCCACAAACCCTTAGGAGGGTATTGTGAATTTTTATACATGTGATACCATTTTTTTTATCATTATATGGTTGTTATGTTTGTTTCATATATATGAATTAAGAAGTTAAATATAGAATGACCTATATTGAGCATGACAATGGGCACAAAAATATATGTGAAGTATCCTATTATCTTATAATATGATTAATATCCACATGATGTTAATGAATTACATGATGAAATTGATCGGATCATCAATTTTTATACACCACAGAAGGCCTCTAATGTTATTCCCATAATCATCATGGCCATTGATCCAATTAAAAATTGGTAGTTATCTATTTTTTCAGACAAACTATATAGGGACATATCTCGAAAGCGAATTAGTAACAAGTTCACCCAATAGTATTATCCACACACCGTGAATTTAGAGAATCCCATAAATATATTTCATCTCATGAAGTATAATTATATATTTATGGAATATAAAACCAAATTTTCTATTATTATTGAATTTTTAATATATCTTATCATGAAGGACACAATTAATGATTGATTTTTTCGAAATGGGTATATACACTAGTATTCAGTTGATGGTCCTTGTGCTCTCTTAGAAATATTATATTTATATTATTAATAAGTAAAACATAGTGGATATAGATATAACAATAATTTTTTGGTATGGGAGGTGTTTCCTTTTAAACACATAGGTGTGATTGTATATTCTTTGGAAATAAATGGAATCTACAAATATTTTATATGGGATGTGATTATCAAACTAAGATACCTTCTCATTTTTCTTCTTTAAATCATTTTGGGTATTGAACAATAATATAATTTATGTGTTGTATGATATATAAATCTAATATTTTATTCATCCAAGATATAAATTTTATCTCAAGTCTATGTATGGTCCATCATTATGAATTCTTAAAAATAAACTCACCATCATATGTCGGTCTTATGTTATAGTTCATAAAGGATACATGTTATAGATGGAATAATTGAAAAATGTTTTTTATCATACATGGGTCATAGAAGACTGATTAAAACAATATATGGGAAGTGTGTGGTGTGATATTTTAATTTTTCTGTAGTAATACTCTAATAAATTAAAATCATGAGGATTATTTATAACATATCATCCGCCTATTGAGTCTAGATCTTGAATTTCCAAAGACAAAGTTATAATTAATTTTGTTTACGATATTTTAAATTTATTATATGATATAGGTTCCATAAAATAATTACATATATCGTAGAGATATCTTATACATATATAATGAAGATGGGGATGGGATTTGGATGTCAGTTATATGAGATAACCATTTATGTTTCAAAATTTATTAGGATTTAATTCTCATTGAAACAAGTATCTTTCTATTCATTTCATAAATTAAAATGATAATCATGTTAAAATACAATATTTATATTTTCTACCAGAGTATAAATTTTATTTTATCTAAAGGAATCAGTTATATATTTTATGGTGAAATGGATCATATGTTAGGTCAGATTAAACAATTATATAACAACACCCATTTTCTAATGTCGTTAGCGGAATTAATTGGATAAAATTTAGTTAAATAGGGTTCCATAATATTATATATTGTGTTTATATTTGGGAGGAGAGTTTCTAGTAATATTTTTTATGATTAAAAAGTTTTTTATGGGTGGTGGAAATAATATTAAAATAATCCACCAATGTGATTTTGTGTAATGTTTTAAATAAATAATAAATGATAGACTAGAATACAAGCCTCCATGACCCTATCAGGGGACATCAGATTTATAATATACAACTAGTGGATATATAAAAACCAATTTATGCATTACTAATAGGTATCATGAAATAGTTATCACACCAATACTTCAATTAGTACCATCAGAGTCCTCATGTACTGCCACAACACAGACATTATGTCAAAGAATTTTTGGTATAATTGGGTGAGTATTACCTTCCCAATATTAAATTCTTCATTGATTAAATCATGAAAAATAAAGGTGAATGATCCTCTCCCTTATCCTCCACCTCCTCCCTTTGGGTTTTTAATGATAAATTTTGATCTAGAAGGAGTTCGGTGTAAGGATATAAGGTGATATATCCTTCATTTTTTTAAAATTTATTCTTACATACACTATAATAATTATTTATGGTTACCTCATTCGATTTGAGTGTGATTTAGTCAAATCATAAATATATTACACAATAATAATAGTTCATTTTACTATGAAATATATAGGACTTCAATAGGGGACAATTACAAGCATTTTAATTCATATTTTGATGGTGTTTCATACGATAGGTTCCCTAAGTGATTTAATAAATTATTCTTTAAATTGAATAATTATTTATTTTATAATTTTCATTATTTTTTTAGTATTGATAGTGTCATGTCCTGGTTAATTGGAATTTTTCATTAATTTATTCAATTAGGTTTTTTTTCCAATTTTTGATGATTATTGATTAATTAATTCTTCTTCATAAAAATATTTAAATTTTTTATGAGAGGTGAAATATCTGTATTTTATAATGATGGAAAATTATTGAGTGGGGTTCAATGGAATTGTTAGAAACTACTTATTATATATACCTTTATGTGATGTGTTATATGGGATTCATTATTTTATACATTTATTTATAACTATGTTTTTTATGTGTATGTAGAGTTAAGTCTATCTATGAATCTAGTGAGAGGGATGATGAGGAATGATGATACATATGAATTCAAAAATACATATTTGTGTCAGAATAGAGATTTAAAACATGGTCTGTTGGTGGTTGATTCCCTTTATAAATATTACTAGGTGACATTGTTATGATCAATTTAGTGAAGGACCCAATTAATGGTGGTAAAAATTCATTAGTGAATTTATTGAACATGTGTGGTCTTGGGTGATTATGTGTGGTGAACAATGAAGAATACTAATAAACATTTTTATTTTGAATTTATTTTGTAGAGGAACATGTATTTTATGGGTTCCAATTGAGTAGTGATCTATGATAATGGATAAGGATTATGATTAGAGTCTATGGGATTCGTATTAATATTAAAATTACTTCTATCAAGGAATTAGTTATGTGATAAATACCTAGAGATCATATTTACATGGGGATTTGTTTATTGAATTATTTTCCTGTATGATTTTATGGATATGTAACCCCATGAAGTGGATGATGTGTGATGAACAGATGAGTTATAAAGAAAAATTGTGGTCATTTATTATCATGAATAATGTCATTACATAGTTAAAGTACCATTTTGGATATAATATGATTCATATATTTAAATTCTATAATCATTGGATGATGAGTGGTAGCCATAGATGTTCTAGTTAAGATCTTGGGATAAGGTTCTAATTGTCGAGAAAAATGTTATGTGTTTCAAAAGTATTGATGTATAAGACAAGGGAGTAGATATTTGAAGACATATTATTATGGAGTAATTTTAGATATATATTTTTCGATTTGTTGTGTGTTATTAACCTAAGTCTATGATTGAGTAGTGTATAAACCATGATTATTATTTTCTATCCTAATAAATATATATTGATGTTATATATTAATAATTTTGATGAAATTAATATGTGTATTATTATTCAATAATGATGATAAGAGTGAATTTTATTTAGCTATTTTTTATATTTATATAAGACTAGGTGACCCAATTCCTCAATGATATGTGGGATTTTGAACTGATTGACTTTTGACAACCCATTTGTGGGAATCTTTTGACCATTAACATATGAAATAATATGATGCACACTAAAAATAAAATCTATATTTACCCATGATAAAGATATGTAAATATTACATTGATACAAGGAAATCATTAATACAACTCAAAATAAGTCCCATAACCTAGGGATATAAAGGATTATTTTCATAGATACCAACAACATAAAAATATTATATTACAACACCTGTGAGTATTTCACTATAACCATTTTCTTATATGACCTCATTAAGTCATATCATATATAATATTAATTTTCATAACATGGGAAATGGAAAAATAAAAAATGCGGAGATATCAAACATTATTTACGGGAGATATATCAAAAGATATAACTGTTAGATCATCAACATTAGGGAAAATATGTGAAATGGAGAAATATGAGATAAAATATCATGGGAACATTAATTATAATCACAAAAAATGATTGAAAACTAATATGAAGGGGATATAAAATTAAGAAAAAATAAAGGTCATCAAAAAATAGTTCATAAGATTATTACAAAAATAAAACAAAACATTATATCATGACATTGGGAATGTTGATATCATTATATCATAGAATGTACAAAATATTTTTCATAACCTGAAAATAAATCCCCAAATTGGAAAAGAAAGATAAAAAATTGGAGTAAAAAATTATTTTTATCTCAACATAACCAATATCTGGTGAATGCAAAATCATGTGAGATTCAATTAATCATGATTAGACCCCTAAAATACATTATGGTCTTATAATAATAAAATTATACCAACATTGTAATATCTACACCCTTTTTGGATGATATATCAAGATCTTTTAGAGGTATTCATTTTCCATATTATGATTATATCTTGTTTGAGTATTTATTTTGGTTCATTTTGGAGAAAATTGGAGAATTTCGGATGACGAATAGGCTTTGAATAGTTTTATTGTGGTTAAACAAATTGTACAACCTATGAGTGCAATGGTTTCACTGTTAACGTAAGGGTCAAAGATGGTTAAACTAAGTGTGAAGCCTCGTTGCAAGGTCTGCACTTAGTTAAAATATGTGTGTAGCCTAAGTGTGCAACTTGTTGCATAGTTTGTGCATGGTTAGTACTAACCATGTGTTTTTTCACTAAAAACTATGAATGTAGAAAATAATGTTACAAAAATTTATTTTAGATTCTCTTAAACCCCCATATTAACCCCAAATCGACCATAGACAGATGAAAATAATGTTCTCCCAAATTTTCATACTCCTAAAGGATTTCCTATGGATCCCAACATCGATTTTCGGCGATTCAAAGCCTAGTTTTTAGATCTTTATATCCCAAATTTTGTGTATTATTCAAAATTAGTTTTATATATCTCTTTTGTTCTTCCCCATTTTTTGGTTCATTTTTATCCTATGTCTTTTCTGTATCTAGATCTTGATTTTTTGAATATATATCAATTTATTTTGTAATAAGGTCAATTTTTAAGAGATATTGTTTTTTAAATAATGGATCATCTAATTTAATAATTATCTTTATCTTCATCGTGTTCTTTATCATTCTGTTTGAAATTTGGTATTTCTATTGGGAGGTTTTTATGGTCAAATTACTGAAGTAAATCATGATCTCATACTATGTGGTTAATACACTCAAATTGAGGATATCTTTTGGTGATTTTTATTCCTCCCAATTCATGAGGTAGGTGGTCTAAAATTCAAATCCCACAGTCTTGATTACCATCATGTGTATGTAATTGTAGAATTTCTATTAGTTGATAGAAACTATGTTCATGATTAAATTAGTTAACATGGTGAATTAATTAATTAAAGGATATGTTAAAGTGGGATATTGGGATTTTAGATCATGAATAATTAATTGTTAAATTAATTGTGATACATCGATATTTTTTTGTTTAGATAATTAATTATTTAATTAATTATGGGATTTTGATGTTAGTAATGGAATAATTAAATGGTGAATTAATTATGAGACTATGAAATTTTTATTTAGATAATTAACTATTGAAAATATTTATGGAGATATTGAGATTGTTGAACAAGATTAATTAATTGTATAACTAGTTATTGGTAGTGGAATGGATTATGAAATTGTGATTTGGTATTATTAATTTTGAATTAATTATGGAGAGTTATAATCTTCCGAAATTTAATAATTATTTTTAAAAATAATAATTGTTTTATTGAAGTTTTTGAATGGTGATAATTAATTGTAGAGTTAATTAATGGAGAAAATTATGATTATTAAATTGATTTACATGGAAATATTGATTGAGGATTTAATGGGTGGTTGAATTAGTGAATATAAATAAATTAATTGAGGAATTAATTGGTGATATATAATTGTTTGAGATGAAATTAATTAATAGATGAATTAATTAATTGGTGTATTTTGATTACTAATTATTGAATTAAATAATGGAATTAATTAATGGATAGAATAGAATCCAACTACAAAATAAACTGAGAGGAATTCATTCATACAATGGATAGAATGGAAACCCACCTTGAAGAGCTTGTGAGCAAGGATCTAGACATCCAGGTTAGTTCTCTGCACTCGGAATTATATAGAGTGTATGATTTTAATAATCTTAGTCTTCTGTTTAATCAATTTGTGAGTTATTTCAGTATGTAGTGTTATCAATGTTTTGTGAACTATGGTTCCCCACTTCTCCTTAAAGTGGATTAATAAAAATTTATATTTGGTGGTAATTAATGTGATTTTTGGGATTATTTAATTTTTGAATTGAATAAAATAATTAAATAATTTTGAAATAATTAATGGGATGTGACCTAGAAAAGTAATTGGATAATTAGTCTAAGGGACAGAATAAGATTAATTATGGAAATTGACATGGGAATATAAATAGTGAATTAATTGAAGGGATTAAATGAGATTAATTAATTGTGAATTAATTTATGGAATTGACTAGGAAAATTAATTGGATAATTAATTGAAGTGTTGAATGTGTAAATTAATTATATAATTAATAATGTGATATTGATTTGTTAATTTGAGATGATTAATAGTGTGATTAATCTTCTGATATTGAGTAATTGATTTGAGATGATTAATTTTAAAATTAAACAAGTGATATTGAGTTGTTAAATTAATATAATTACTTTTAGAAATAATTATCTTATGTTCAATTATTTATTTGAGATAATTAATTATAGAATTAATTATGACACATTGGGATCATGAGTGAGATAATTAGTTGTGGGATCAGTTATAAGATTTTGAGTCTCTGGATATTGATTAATTAGGTGATGAATTGATTAAAGGGATAGATATTATTAATTAATTGTGGAAACTAATTAAGGGGATTTATGTGATAAAATAATAGTTGAATTAATGTTGTAAATGATGTGTTTAGTTAATAGTTTAATTAATTAGGGTAATTAATGTGATTAGTTAATTGATGAATTAAAAGGATTGAGTAAGTGATTAATTAATGAGATGGTTTATTAAAGAGATTTATGTGGTTAATTAATTTGGTAATTAATTAAGGGGATTAATATAAAGACTATTTACTGAATTAGAAATGGGGATGAGCTGGTTAATTAATTGATAAATTAATTACTGTGATGTTTTGGTAATCGGTTTAATGATTATTAATCTTACTTGATGTGATGATGTGATATATGTGATAATGTGGTTAATGTTGATTAACCATGTTAAATGAGATATATGTGATATGTATGAAATGGTGAATGGTGACATGCTCATTCAGCTAACTATTATGAATGGTAACATGCTCATTCAATTATGCATTATGAAATGGATAATGGTAACATTATCATTAGTACAATTGTTATCTATGTTAACATGGTCATTCAATTATTTATTATTAAATGGTGAATGGTAAGATAGTGATTCATCATGAATTAAAGGATGGTAACATTATCATACAAATTGTGGGATTAAATGAATAGTCACATGGTTATTCGTTTATGAAATAAGGATGGTAACATGGTCAATAAAATTGTATGATTTAATGAATGGTAAGATGGAAATTCATTATCAAACAAGGATAGTAACATGGTTATAAAAAAATTTCTAATTTAATGAATCATGACATGGTCATTCATTGTGAAATAATAATGGTAGTAATTATACTCTTAGATATGGACTCACATGAGAATAATTTTTACTCTTACATGAGTCGAATCAAGTGTTGATATATCATATCACCTTTGAACACTTTGAGCTCTAGATTGAGTCAAAGGAGGTATTAAGATATGATATTACCTTGGGGATACTTCGGGCTCTGGTACGAGATGAAACTAGTATTGAGGTATGGGTATCCATGGGAACCCAAGTGTTAATGTAGTTAAAAACATAAGAAATGATAATTTGAAAACTCTTAATTTATCCATTACAATTATATATTTATACAAGTACAAAAACAAATTGACTAGATTTTTTTTATATGTTGTTGGTGGTGGAATATTATGTTGTAAACACACCCTACTCAGCCTACTTGATCGGTACCTGAAAAGACTTTATTGTTCTCTAGACAAGTTAAGGGAAAAGGCCCTATGATAGATGGAAGAGTTGGGATGGATCATAGTGAGGGAACAATACATGGTGTCAGAAACCTCTTGGGAGTTTTTAGTTTATTTACATATGTGGTTCATTTGACACATGGGATGTACATAGCTTGTAATATCTACTATTGAGTTTTGATTCTGAATTTCTATTTTTGGTTATCTTGTCAAATTGGTTTTGTTTATGGTTATATATATGATTATTCTATTGTCTATTTATTCCTGCTGGTGTATTACCCTAATAAAAGAAAAATGGGTATATTCTCCCCATGATCAACTTAACAAACCCTCTCTACAAATCGAAATCTTCTAGTGTATTGGGGGACTTTCTTGACGTATTGTGAATGACTAGTTTAGGGAACCGTTGGGTTGAACCTGGACCGGGATGTTACAAGTTCTATTATAGGTCCAGTTTTCTTTACTTTTTATTTTTTCTTACTATTTGGGGATGTTAAAATGGAGACTTGCAAGAGTCGGGGCTTGGTTATGATCATTTTCATGGGAGTAGCTACCCCATTTATGGGCGAGAAGCCATGTTACTATGACACGATTATTTTTATTGCTGTTTTCTGTTATAATTTAATGTTATTTCACCTTTGGTGATGCACTGGTTGTGTGATGTGATTATTGGTTCTTATATTTGATGATATGGACTCATGTCCCTTATTGGAATGAGAGTTGAGTCTACATGCATAATTATTGGCACTCATGTTTTTTTTGAGAAACATCATTGTAGGAATGCACAAGAAAATGGGTTTTGGGTAAGTTGTTGAACTCGAACTATTTTTCCTTGCTTGTGAAATTGAAATGAAAATAGTTCCTTTCTTGAAATTGATATATATTATAAGATGATGTGAGATGTGAATAAATGGGTGTCCTAATGAGAATCATGAATAATGAAAATGTGTTTACCCTTTTTAACCAAGAACTAGGTCTAGTGTGGTTATGGGTAGTGATAGTGCCTAAGTTTTTACCATATGGTGGGAAAAAGGGTGAAATACTGGATAAGGTTTTTTGTAAACACCTCTTGATAATTGCGTTAACAAAGTGAAATATGAATCATTTGATTTTTATAGTTAGACCCTGATGTGGGTAGCTTTATTAGTGAAAAATCCTATGTTTGAGAACTTAGTTGTGGGTTTTGTGAGAGATCTATGGGTATAGGTATAGTGCATTAAGATGTTGGTGGGTAGGGGAGCCCAAGTCTTTCTTGGGGTTAATGTGTTCCCATAGTGGGAAGAAACATCAGTAATGAATGATTCATGGTGGTAATCTTTGATGAATTCTTAGTGTACTTTTAATTAGTGATGATCATTTCCCCTACCTTGGCATCATCCTGGGTACCCCAAGAAATCTCTGACATTATACCTAGCTATCAAAATATGTTTTGGCTGGATATGGGTCCCCTCAAAAGTTGTTTATATAAAGAGGTATATGTTTGGAGATGTATGGTTTCATTTACTCAATAACTGGGTTGTTAGTGAGGTTATTATGAGGGAACATATATCGATGAATATTTAGGGACATGGGTCATGGTGGTAAACTTATTTTATAATGCAATGTTAACAAAGCAATGAAAGTGGAGAGAGATGTGTCAGAAGTAGGTGCATAGAGAAATACCATGGATTGTTAGTTGTTGAATTGGAACACCTAAGTGGAACTTATAAGGTGAATGTTTAAATTTTTTATAGAATGGATGGGTGAGCCTTAGAGTTGGTGGATGTATATATTTTTTTGAAGGACTTTAGTGGAAAGTCATAATGCCAATCTTTGTTGGTGTTATTTTGGTTAGATTTCATGTTAAATTGGGAAATGAATTGGTTGTGTCTATGATGTTGATCTTGACACAATGCTTCATCTGAGGAGAATCTTGTACAAGTGAAGGATCACTGTGATAAGATATTGTAGGGAATGTCAGTGTTGTTAGTTTATTTTTTATAGAAAACTCAATATGTGTTGTAAGAAATGACGGAGAGTGAAGTTGAAAAGAGTAAATAGTGGCCCAAACATTCGTTGATTCAGAATCATTGAAAATAATGGGTTTCTAGCTTGAGGATGAGATATTATTAGGTGGGTTGATTGTAATAACCCATATTTTTTTAAAGGTTATTAGGAGTACAACTCAATGACGAGCTGTTATAAGGAATAAATATTGTTCGATACAAATACTTTTTAGGAAATATCTCATTCCAATTTAGAGTTATTCATTTTATATATTTTTATTATATCATTTTTGAGTGTTCATTTGGATTAGTTTTGGTGAATAGTAGATAATTTTGTAAGAATGAGAGGCTTCTTAAGGTTTGAGCATTGTTAAAAAATGTGTTCATCCTCAATGTGAAAGGGTTGCATAGTTTTCACATGGTTTGAACATGGTTAAACTATGTGTGTATACTGGTCGCAGGATCTCTTCATGGTAAACTAAGTGTACATCCTAAGGGTGAAACATGTTACATGGTTAAACTAAGTGTATAGCCTAAGGGTGAAACATGATACATGGTTTTAACATGGTTAGAACTACTTGTGCGAATTTTCCCAGCTAAACATGAACACAAAAAATAATGTTACAAAATTGATTTTAAATTATTCCAAAATCCAATATTAAACCCAAATTGACCCTACATTGACCCAAAAAACTCTCATTTTTTGAGGCTCATGGAGGGTTTTATAATCCTCCCAACCTTCATTCTTGGTGATTTGAATCCTTGTTTTCAGATCTATATCTCTCTGAGTATGTGGTTTATTCTGGAATAATTTCTCATCTCTCTTTTGTTCTACACCCTTTATATTGGTGGGTTTTTATACTATGTCTTTTGGGATCTATATCTTGATTTATTGAATCTAGATATATTTATTTTGGGTCAATATCTACTTTTAACAGATCTTGTTTTGATTAAATCATGGATCTAGGAATTGAATCAAGATCTTGTTCTGGATTGTGTTCTTGATCATTCCTTCAGAAAATGGGGATTTTCATTTGGTGACTTTGGATGGTCAAATTGATGAATTGAATCATGATCTCTAGTTATGTGGTTGTCAAACTAAAATTAAGGATATGGTTTGATGATATTTCTTCATCACAGTTCTAGAAGAAGGTGGTATAAACTTTAAATCCCAAATTCCTGATTACAATCAAGTGTATGTAATTGTAGAATTGATATTAGATGTTAGTAACTACATTATTTATTAAATTAATTAATTTGGTGAATTAATTCATTAAAATTTATGTGAAAGTGGGATATTGGTATTTTAGATCATGAATAATTTGTTACTAAATTAATAATGAGATAAAAATATTATTGAGTTTAGATAATTTATTATATAATTTTTATGGGATATTGATGTTATAAATTGAATAATTAATTAGTGAATTAATTAAGAGACTATGAAATTTTTATTTGGATAATTATTTGTCCAAATTAATTAAGAAGATATTTAGATTTTTTATCATGATTAATAAATTTTAGAATTAATAAATTGGAATGTCTTGGATTATGAAATTGTGATTTGGAATAATTAATAGTGAATTAACTATAGAGATTTTGATATAGTTGAAAATGAACAATTATATGACAAAATAATTATTTTTATATTGAAGTTTTTGAAAGGGATTGTTAATTACAGAATGAAATATTGGACATATTTATGAATATTAAATTGATTCAGATAGAATAATTAATTTTAAAATTAATTGTTGACTGACTTACTAGATATAGAAGAATTAATTGATTAATTATTTGGTGAAATAAAATTTATTGAGATGGAATTATTTAATTAGTGAATTAATTAATTAGTGTACTGTGATTATATAAATTTTTAATTAAAATATGGTATTAATTAAATAGACAATTAAGTAATATGAATAATGATATTATTTAGTTACTAAACTAAATAAAGGGGTTATTTAATTAGCGAATTAATTAATATGAGTAATGAGATTTTTTAATTGATGAATTAAATAATGGAATTAATTAATTTATTAATTAATTAGTGGGATTTGACACAAACAAATAAATAGTTAATTAGTTGATGATACTGAATTGGATCAATTAATTATGAATAAATTATTGTAAAGTGGCATGGGAAATTAATTAGAGAATTTTATAAAGGGATTGAATGAGATTATTTAATTTTCAATTATTTAATGGGATTTATGCAGGAAATTAATTGGATAATTAATTGAATTCTTTTATTGGATAATTAATTGATGAATTATTCATGTGATGTTTTGTTGATAATTTCATTTGATGAATTGTAGAATTAATCATGTGATATTGAGTTGTTGATATGAGGTGATTAATTGTAAAAATAACCATGTGATATTAAGTTGTTAATTTAGAATCATTAATTGTATAATTAGTTATGTGATATGGAGTTACTGATTTGAGATAATTAATTGTAGAATTAATTATGAATCATTCAGATTGTGAGTGAGATAATTAATTTTGGTATTAATTAGAGGATTGTTAGTTTGTTAATATCGATTAATTAATTGATGAATAAATTAATGGTATTAACATGCCAAATTAATTAGGGAAATTCAGTAATGGGATTTATGTGATAAACTAATTGTTTAATTAGTGATGAAAATGATGTGTTTATTTAATTGTTGAATTAACTATAGTAATTAATGAAAATAGTTAATTGATTTATAAACTAGTGTTTGTATGTGATTAATTGATGGTTGAGTAAATTAAATAGATTGATAGGATTAATTATTTGTGGAATTAACTAAGGGGTATCATTTAAGGAAAAATTGTTGAATTACCAATGAGGATACACTGATTAATCAATTGAGAAATTTATTAATGTGATATTGGGGTAAAAGGATTAATGTTGATTAATCCTTCTTGATGTGATGATGTGATATAAGAAAAAATGGTTAATGTTGATTAACCTTGATAAATGATATATATGTGATATTTGTGAAATGGTGAATGGTAACATGCTGATTCGACCAACTATTATGAATGGTAAAATCCTCATTATATTATGTATTCTAAAATGGTGGATCGTAATGTGTCCGTTCAGATAAATATTAAAAATTATAAAATGGTCATTTGTGAAATAAGGATGGTAACATCATCATCCAATTTTCCTAATTTAATGAATGGTAACACGATCATTCATTATAAAACAACTATGGTTACATTCACTTCCATATTTTATGATTTAATAAATGGTAACATGGTCATAAATTGTGAAATAACAATGGTAATAATGGTACTAGGAGATATGGCCTCACATGAGAATTATTCAAACTCTATCATGAGTCTAATCAGGTGATGAGATATGATATCACATTTTAATAGCTCAAAATTTAGCATGAGTTGAAGTAGATATTATGATATGATATTACCTAGGGAACACTTTGGGCTCCAGCATGAGATTATTCTAGCATTTAGGTATGGGTATCCTCAGGAACCCTAGAGTTAATGTAGTTAAATAAAGAATAGATAAGAATGTGATAAATATTTATTTATGAAATATAGATATTTCTATATATAACTACATACATTGTATCAGTGGATTTGTTTTAGACATCGTTGGTGGTGTCCTACTGAGTTGTACTCACACCATAATAAAGCCTCTTGATCGGCACACAAATAAACATAATTCTTTTCTGGACAGGTTAAGGGAAAGTCTATGTGTTAGATGGAAGAGTTGGGATGGATCATCGTGAGAGAACTAGACTTGGTGTTGGGACCATCTTGCGAGTTGTTATATTATTTAAATTTGGGTCGCATTTAACACATAGCATTTACATATCATGGAATAGCTAATATTTTATTTTGATTTGGTATTCCTAGTTTTTGTTATCTTGGGACATTGATTTTTCTTAAGATTATATATATTATTTCACTATAGTATATTTATTTTTTCGACTCTATTAATCTGATAAAATAAAAAAATTAATAGTATCCCCATGATCTACTCACTAGACCCTCACTGCTTGTCGATATCCTCTAGATTTTGGGTAGAAGTGCCTAGGGTTATGTGACTGACCGGTTTTGGCACCATTGGATGGAACTCGAGACAGGACTTTACAAATACACATATTTGTGAGAATTTCTAAATTTCAATTATACCCACACACAAAAAATTGATAAAAAATACAATATAATTATATATAAAAAATTGACTAAATTTTTATTCCACAATTATTCCAACATGAATCATTTTTATTATAGCTAAACATAAATCATACCCAGTAAAAATATTGTGAAATACGGTAAAAACTAAATTATACCCAAGGTAAATATCATTAAATCAAGAGAAATAAAACCATAACCAATGAATTTTAGGGAGATATTGGACAACAGACATCATTTTACAGACATTTCTATTGCACATAAAATCAAATCAATTTTGTTATCATAATAAAATGTTAAAATAAAATCATTTTTAAAACTTTTCCTTATAGAATAACATAAAATAACAAGATAATTTTATTCCAAAAACATGATATCCCAAAAATAATATTTATTAATACAAACTAAAATGTGATTTATATTCCATTACTTATTCGGAATCAAATCCTTTGAACATGAAATAGAAATCAAAAATTGGATTATTCCTTAAATGTGTTTCTTAGTGTCATGTAATAGAATTATATTTTCATGTCACATCCCAAAAAAAACATTTTGAATTTTGAGGTCAAAACATAATAAATTAATATTTCAAATAATGTTACAATGATGGGAAATAAAACATAACACAAAATGTTATATTTAATGGAATAGTATAAATTCATTATAACTTAAAACAATTTATGTATTTTAAAAGATATTTTTTTTGAATACCACAAAAATTAAAATGATAAAAGAAACATTATTTTAAAATAATTATACTGGAATAAATTAATAATTATAGAGAAAACTATTTATTTTCCACTTGATAATGGAATTAATTTTTTGGAAGTAACAACATGAATATTGTGGATAAATTTATTAACTAAAATACTAATTATTCTTCGCAAAATTTAATTTTCACAAAACAATATATTCATCACATATTAATATCATGGTGTGAAAATATATTTAACTAGAAATGAAGGAATAAAAAATTAAATTCTGATTGTTTTTAAGGGATAAGTATTTAAATATAATATTTAAAGTAAAGGGACTCTGACCCAAGTAACAGATTTGAGTAACATAAAACATATTTATTTATTTTTTATTGTTATAATTTTCTCTAACACCCTCTTTAAGAAAACATAACTTACTTAAATCCTTATTTCATGAAAATATCCAAAAGCGTTTACATTTTAGATACTTCATTTATAATCAATTATCATTTATATATTATTTATTTATCATTAATATTAACTATCAGGTGTTGGTAACAATAAATATTTTTTTCAATATCTATGATTTCGATTTCAATACCAATTGTTGATACCATTTGTATCCTAAACAAGTGATATAAGATAAATAAAATTGATACATTTAATTGAAAAACATTCATATAAACCCATTATATTAATTTTTTATGTATTATGTTCATGATATATGTGATGATGAATTGGATTAGTGTTATTTAATGATATTGATGGATTACCAAATAATAATATTTAATCTCTATGTTATCCGCATTAAATTAAAAATGATATTTATTTCTCATATATATATATATATATTATATACTTATAAATTAAAATATATAGAAATCCATGAAGTTCATGGTAAAAAAATTTATGTATCATTCAACGATGGCAATTTTCATCAAAAACACAAAAATGATGACATTATTTATAATAGAATGGGAGAGAAGCGTAATATGGTTTTTTATTTATTGAACACAAATATTGTAATAAATGTAATACTAAAATATTAAATTCCAGTTTAGTTATATATTTTTATATCATTGAAGCATTTTAATCCATGTTATGTTATTTAGGGGTTTGCCCACACATATGCATGATTGATGTTTTTAATTTTGTTAACAAGAAAATGAATTATGGTGAATTTTTGAAACATAATTATTATAACATATCTATATATATATGGATACATATGTTATTATTTATATTTTATGTCATAGAATTGGGGGATAAATAATTCCAAATAAAAAAAATAGCATAAAATGTTAGGAACTAATACATCATTTTTTGATTATATCCATTGGAAATGGGATTAATAACATGGTGGATGGTTATCTAAGATAAAAATATCTTATTCATGAATTATTATAGTGTTAATGATATGTTTGAGATGTTTTTTGGTAAAAGATAGTGGTTGTTGTATGAGGTTGTATTAGAAGATAAGGTCATATTTTATAAGCGAAACTAGAATGACATTTTTGTAAATACCCAAAACACTTCAATGAATGTGATGTCATGTTCAAGGAAATTGGCGAGGATATTTGAAAAATAATGTGTTGGAAAAGGGATATATTTGAAAAAACCATATCCATCTCATCCAACTCATTTTTTAAATGTTATTCAATCTCTTAACCCATTGAATTATTACTTTTAACATTTAAACATTTTCTACAGTATTTATTTTATAACTGTGGTGTCTAAAGATTTGTGCCTAAAAATGATGTTTAACATATTAGGTAAATTCAAATTACTAATTATAAATTTTAAAAACACTTTTTTTTGTCAATTTCATATTATGATAACAATTATTTTTAATATAATAAACGAATTATATATTAAAAAAATTATATAAAAATATTACTTTAGTTTTGAATTATCATGTATTGGTTTATAAATAATAAAGAATACATTACATGAAAATAAATTTTAATGATTAATATCAAAAAATCAAGCTAATATTTGTTTAAATAAAAATAATTTAATTATTGATAAACCAGTTTTTTAAAAAATATCTTTAAACATTAAGTTCATGTAATATTATATAATATCAATGTATAATTAATGGAATTCTATATATAAATCAACATTAAATAATATTATAAATTTTTTAAATTTCAATAGTTAAGATAATATAGTTAATACTTTAAAATGGTTCTTTATAGAAAAAAAATATATTAAATTCAAACTCAATGGGAATTACAAATTCCATTAGGTTTTATTATATACTTTCTAAAATATATATTTTCTTCTCAATTGATATTAAAATAATTGTTTTAATTATACATTTATTTCATATTGTATTTTAATAATGATATTAATATTTATACATATCATATATATATATATAATATTTAAATATCAAATATTTATCAAATTTTGAGTTATATTATTTTAAATATTACTACATAAGAGTAGATAAATTATGTATTAATATTAGATATATGACCATTGAAAATTCATGCAATGAATATATTTTTAATATTAATTTTTAAATATCCATATATTCAATGACTATATTTAAAAAGGAAATATTTTTTTCCAATATATATATAAGTAAAAAAATTATTCAATTCATACATCCCATTTCAATTGTTTTAATATCCGGTCCCACAACATGCTTCCTCTGTTGTTTCTATTTTTTATCATTGTATATTTTTGATAAAAAAAATTCTTTTTCTAGTACTAGAATAAAATTATATCAATTCTCTCATTTTATCATTTGAAGAACTAATATATGCACTCATCTAGGAAGAATTATTATCCATTGTATTTGATCCATGTTTTCAAAAAACATAATTTTAATGTTCCATTATAATTTATCAATGGTATAATAACATGAATCATATATTGTATAACTAAATCCATATTGAACTATTAATTATATTGAAATAATAATGAATCTTTATTTCTAATTATATTGTACAAATTTATTTTCTCTTTAAATGGTTGGAATTAAATTATCATTTCCCATATAAATAAATTTCATCCACTGAATTTTAATAGTCACATGAGAATGAAAATAGGCAAGTTAATATAAAATTTGGTCATGACTCATCCTATAATTTCTAGAGAAATGTAATCCTAACAATATTATGGAACACATCTCTTTTCCTCAGAATAGGCTTATGAAAATATTGATTTTTCCATAACTATTTTATTCTAGATTATATCATTATTCAATATCAAGATGGAATTATATAATATCAATCAAAAGGGTGTGAATAATATTTTGTTTATGGACTAATATATGTTGATATGATCACCTTATTCCAATTATTTTTTCATGTAAGTAGAGTGAATGACTCAAATTAAATAATATCATTAAAATAACATAATGGAGAAGTAATCTTAATTAGATGAATCATAATCCCAAAATTCATGAAGAGTATTAAAACCCCAAGATTGTAATAATTATTCCACTATGTTTTTCTATTTCTGTTGAAACTTATTAGTGAAAAAATAAACAATATCCAAAAATATACTATATCATATTTGTGTAAAAATCACCACTTAATATCACTACTATATCTAATAAGAGTCGTTTAGAATCATATTTTCCAGAAATTTATTTTACAGAGTTTTTTTGGGTTAATTTTTATATCAATTCCAAGGATTACTGTACTATATTTTGTAGTTCCTGAATTGTTCATTTCTAAAACACCAAAATGCTAGTGAATCCTCTGGAATAATGTTAATTTTCTCCATCATATAAAATAAAATCATTTTTTTCCTTTGAAATTTGTTTTCCATTTTTCTCATTTACCATATATAAAATTCTATCTAATTCCATATGGGAATTCTTATAGGTGTCCCTTTCCATGTTTATGAAATATATGATATTTTATATTCTTCCATTTATCTTCTTCATCACTTCATCGTTCTGGAGTTTCCATCACTCTATTATTCTGTTTTTTTTGGGTCATAAAATATCTTTACATAATTAATATTATTTTTTTTGAAACTATTTTTATATGATAACAATGTTTTTTTCGTCAACTATCATTCTAATGGTCTATATATTAGGGAAATCATCTCATTATCCCTTATACTAGTTGTACCTTCTAGTTTAATCCATTATAGAAACCACAAGTTTTCAGATGAGTGATGGAAAATTAATATTATGGGGGAATTATCATATTCATAAATGAATTCAACATTAAGATATCTTTTACCCTTAGATACACATATTTCCTATAAAACATTTAGTTTTAACGATATCAATCTTAGTATGACAGTTTTCACTTTAAGTTGGATTATCTTATGCTTCTCATCCAAATCCCTTAATGTATCATGTAAATACATTATTCATAGTTATTCCTAAAGATAATATGATCAATCAAAAATATACAAATGGATTTTCTATTCAGGTGTGTAGTCATAGTACCACTCATTATGAGTTTCGATGATGCTTTTATCAGTTGAAATCCAACCCTTTTAGGGATAATAGAGTAAGGTTCATTTTTTCCATAATTATATGAAATTTATAGTATCTATATTGTTATGTATTTATAATAAATTCAATTGATTACGAAATTAAAAAAAAGTTGTGATATAATCTTATAAATGGACTCATCTTTAGGATTATTTTTATAGTTATGTAAACATAATACCAAATATAAGTATACTATTCCAAAAAAAATTAACAAAACCTTACCCAAATAATAACTGTGAAATCAATATATATATATATATATAAGTAATACGTTGATACCATGTTATAATCAGTACACACATCAACTAGTCACACAACCCATTAAAAGAAATGCTTATTGTATTAAAGACTAAAAACAGAAGAATACTTTTTATATCACTTTATTATATTTCCTCACAACTATGTTCCTCTAGACCAAATTCTAAAAATATAACATAATGTAATCATATTTATATAATATTCACTAGAAACATAGGAAAGGGGTGAGTTCTAATACTTATTAAGGTACATTTATCATCTATTAGATTCTATTAGATCATAAAAATGAGGATAAATATTATAATATGATAAATATTTGAAGAATGGGTCATGGGATCATAATTTATAATAATAAAACATGATTCAGAATTATATATATTGAAATAGAAACATTTGACCAAATAATTTTCATCAAAAAATAGACATAGAAGCATTTTTTTTAAAATAAATACAATGAAACATTATTCTATTAAATAAGAATAACCATAGAACCTATATTATCATAAAAATATGTAATATCAATCAAATTGATCAATATATTGGAAAAAAGAGTGTCATAAACATTTGAATATGAAAATATATCATTTTACTTGCACCTTAAATACAATTATATTATCACAAAGGCTTATAATCATAAAATAGCCACATTATTCTTATATACCATTATGTTTTCATATCTTAATAAAAATTATACACACACAAAGAATTGTGAGTATAACAAATTAAGAAATATACCCACACAAATCCTAGGGAGCATAGATAAACCATAATAATACCCACACATATCCTTGATGTCATAGATAAATAGAAAGTATACCCAAGAACAATATATTTATCATATATTAACGACAAATATAACCATTTATAACCTTTTGATCAATATTGGAAAAGAATTATGACCATGTAAACCCTTTGTGATTATGTATTTCATATATATATACAGACACAAACTTGTGACCATTATTAAAACCATAATTACAACCATGAATAAATTAATTATATGAAGATATATAAAACCTTGAAAAATGAATTTCTTTGTGTTATATGAACCTTCCAATAATTATTTTTATGTATTAGATATAAAAAAAATAAAATAATTAAACTTATCTGAAATAATTGATGATAAAAAAATATGCATAATGACTTTTCAAAATAGTATCGGATAAAAATTGATCATTCGATACAAAAAATATGATCGTCCAAATTGAATTTTTAAAATGAGAATGTATAAATTTATTAAAAATAGTTTCTTTCTTGGAGGACAATGAATTAATAATGGAATATAAATTAGGAACACTATATTTCATAAAAATCATCTCATATTATCTGCTTCAAAAGATAAGTATTCTATGTCTCAATCCAGGAATAATTTTCTTTGAAGATGGGGAAAAAAATTAGTAAAATAATAATTTAAAAAAGTGCACTAAAGGGAAGCTAATATAAAAAAATATATTTTAAAATGAAATTTATAACAGAATGATATATGATCGTCAAAATACAAATCCTTTTATTATTTACAAAATTCATATATTGAAAACAAAAATAATTAAATGGATAAAAGTACAATTGTTTAAAAATAAAATAAATAAGAATTAAAGGATAACTACAGATAAAAAAATCTTTTATATCAAATATGGAAAGGAGTACCTTGGTTGGAAGTAAAATATTGATATGGAGGAGATATCTATTAAAATAAATGGGAATTATTCTTCAAAAAAATTATTTTCACAAAATAATATATTCATCAAGGATAAAGACTATGATGTTATATGTAATATCCATAGAATATCATGTGGATGTAAAGAATAATTTAACTATTCATTTGAACATATTTTTATGGATAATTTTTAGTGAACAGTTATTATGAACAAGGGTAAAAATTTGACTCAAGAATCCCATGTTACCCTTATTCCATCTTAGTAGAATATTCTCTATAAACCATAATTTTTTAAATTAAATATTTCAAAAACATATTAATTTGAAATAAACTATTAAATAATTGATTTATTATCAATAAACATGAATCTATTGGACTGTTATTTCTTACTTTCACAATTAGGTTATATTAATATTATTTTATTTTCATAATATTTATAATGTCGATTTTGGTACCTATTCATTGATACCATGATTATCATTAAATTTTTTCAAAAAATACAATAATTGATATTTTACATTAACATTTAATGTCATAATCCCATTATATGATATTCTTTTCATGTTTTATGATGGAAAAAAGTGTTCTCATTTATTTTTGTGTCATTTTTCGATATTGATGGATTACCTAATACCAATAATTCATATTTTTTGTTTTCATTAAATATTATCATTCTAGATATTTATTACCCATACATATCATATATAGACATAAATATTAATTTATAACCAGGCCATAAGTTTGTAGTGAAATGTTGAATATATTTATCCATGGAAGTAGCTGTCATCCCATACACATGGATGATTATTTCATTTCCCATAGAACTGGATAAATAAGTATTAAATTTTATTATTTTAAGAAAAATGAACATGATTTAAATATCATACATATATATTGAATTCCTCATTATGATCTAAATTTTATGGATTTTCTGTAAAATGAAATAATTTATGTAGTTGAGGTGGTACTCTACACATAAACCTGTTTGACTTTTTTACATTTCATAAGGGGAATGAGAAGGGTAATTAATACATGTAAAATCACTATAAAACATATAATTTAAAGTGTGATGTTGGTTTCATAATTTTATGATGGTTTATTATAATTTTTTGAGAAATATTTCAACATGATGAAATATAAACGAGAAACTATAGTTAAGGTCATATACCTAAATATTTTAATTATCTATAATGAAAAGTGTATAAATATGTAATGGGAAAGTATTTTGAGGAGAAGAATACATATTTAAGGTCGATAGATAATTTGAGAAGTGGTTTGGGTCTATTTACTAATGATTATAAGAGTTTTTATTCAAGGGTATGTGAGTAGAGGACATCCCCTTTTATATGTGAAAAGGGATGAAATTTTTGAAAATACACAAAATATATCAATAATGAGAAGTGTTAGGACCAAGATTAAGGAAGAAATGGTTTGCATGGATTGTTTTTTGTTGATCATGAGGAAGTTTTCATATAGGAAAGACACCTTGAATATCTATGAATTCAGATGCTGGAAGCTTAAAGATTCGGAACCAGGTATATTGAACATTCGGAATCTGGTGTTTGAAGAATTCGGAGTCTGGAATTCGGAGTCTGGAAATTGAGAAGTTCAGAACCGGGAAATTGAAAATTCTTGAAAGCTGGCTGATTGGATATGTGAAGGCATTAATTGTGACGATGCTTTTCTATTTTGTAACACTAAAATTGTGAGTATATGCAAGTACACACGATTCACAGAAAAGTTGTATCGAGAACCAAAATTCATTCTGAGAATCAGGAAGAGCCGTTCCAAGAACGAAAAGTCGTTCCAAGAACCTGAAGTCGTACTAAGAATCGAAGAAGTCATATCGAGAACCAAAAGCCATTCCGAGAATTATGAAGAGTCATACCGAGAACCAGAATGACATACCGAGAACTGGTGAAGTCGTATCGAGATCCAGAGGAGTCATACCGAGAGTTCAAAATCTTCGTTATCAATGAATAAAGAACGTTCATACTGAGAATTGAAATGTTTTCATGCTGAGGAAGCAAAGAATAGTGGATCTGAGAATGTCATGCCGAGAAATCAGAGGAGTGGATCCAAGAATGTGATACTGAGAAATTAGAAGAGTGGATCCAATAATGTGACTTTAAGAAACCTGCATAACAAAGTCGGATCCGAAAAAGGCCAAAGCTCTAAATCCAGAGAAGGGTAAGAAGATTCAAGAAGATTCTAGAAGTGTTTAAAAGGTCTTAATTACTCCGAGATTTCAGGAGAAATTAAGATTTGGGTGAAATTTATGTCAGTAGGAAAATTATTTTGGTTTCCCTCCTAAGAACACTTTGGAGCACCTGTAAAAGGAGATCAGAATACTATGTAAATTGATTTGATGATGCTATAGTGAGAGAAGATCTGATAATTTAGAGAGATAAAGAAGTGTGTGGATGACTGAGTTTTCATTTTAGTTTCAATTGAAACAAGAATTTGATACTGGTTGACAACATATTGAGTTTCTAAGATTAAAGAAAACTCAGATTGAAGAATCGAAATGAAAGTGATGAATTCAGTGTAGAAATTCTAAGTAGAAATTCGGAGTGGAGATTCAGATTGTGAAAATTCAGAGTAAAGAAGAAAAATTTGGAGTGAAGAATTCAGAGTGGAGATTTGGAATGGGGAATCATTACTGGCTGTCACTGTATTGAGATTCTCAGATTGAGGAAGACTCAAATTGATGAATCGGAGTGAAGGAGAAAATTTGGAGTGAAGAAAAAAATTCATAGTGAAGAATTTGGAGTGGAGATTAGGAATGGGAAGTTCTGGCTGTAATTGATCTATCTCTAGTCTAAGAAGTCCATACCTTTCTTCTCAGTAAGGAAGTGAAGATTTGTGCTGAACTTTCTTACACTTGTGTATTCGAATGGAAGTGCAGGTAACACAAGTTGTTATAAGAAAAGAGACTTTCCCTATTGTGCTAAGAGGTTGCACGTGCACTGGAGTGATTGTTTCACAGTTCCTCACAAGTGTAAGGGTATATCCTACCCATTGTAATCCAAGGATTGTTTTCTTAGTGGATTTTATGGTTCTGGATTGTTTCCAACTATACCGAGGACGTAGTTATTCTTATTGAATAGTGATCCTTGTAAATTGTTATGTTCCTTTGGATGTGTTCTTGTTTGTTTCTTAGAAGGGAAGTATATCTTTAACAGGATACAGAGGTTGTTCTCATTTTAAGGTAACTAAAAATAAGGAAAAGGGGTACCACTGATTCACCCCCCCTCTCAGTAGTCCATTACTCCAACTGGGTCCTTGCAAATGGTATCAGAGAAAAGTTTCCTTTGTTTTCCTTGCTGATGGAGAATCTGAATTATGTGAACAACAAAGGCATTCTGGTATTCGATGGGAAGAACTATCACATCTGGAAGGATAGAATGCTACCGTATCTCATGTCTATTAGTTATGAGGTTCTTGAAGATGCAACAGTTGGGTTTACCCCATTGAAGACAATGTTCCACTTACACCTGTTGACAAGAAGTTTCTTGAGAATGATAGAAGAGCCAAGAATGCTATATTATCTTCACATTATGAAATTTAATTCTTAAGAGTAAAAGGAATGGACACATCCAAAGGTATATGGGACAAAATGAAAAACATATATGAAGTCAATAGAAAAGTCATGAAGGGAAAACTTCAAATATAGAGATTTAAGTATGAATACTTGAAGATGGGAGAGCATGAATCTGTTGGGTATTTCTTCACCAGGGTAAATGATATTGTTAGTACCATCAGATTTCTTGGTGAAGAGATGAAAGACTCTATTGTGGTGGAAACAATATTGAGGATTCTTCCTGATAAATTTATTCCGAAGGTATCTTCATTAGAAGACAGAGACTCAGAGACTCTATCTCTTGATGATTTTTATAGCACACTCATTACTTATGAGATGATAAGGGGAAAGGATATGAAGACCAAGACAAAGGTTGATAGATAATTATCTTTCCAATCCATGATGAAGGAGAAGTCTAAAAAGATCCTGATTAAAGAAGATGGTGGTGACTCTGACTCTGAAAGTGAGGTATGTAAAAATCTTAACGATATTTTATCCTTGTTTTCAAAAAATGTTAAAAGAGGAACATGTAAATTTAAGGGAAAACTTCCCTTGAAGTTTTTTAAATGTAGAGGAATTGTCCACATTACGGCTAACTGTCTTCGAAGGGAGAATGAAGAAGACAGTGATGATGAAGAAAGAAAGCCATGAAATTTATGGAAGAAGCAAGGTGGTAAAGGAAAGTCGGGGAAAGAAAAAATGTTCTTCAAATCCAAGAGAAAAGGAATTTTATCCATAAATGAATAAGATGAAGAAATTGATTTTGAATATGAAAAATAAGTTGATCATGGTGTTGAGAATACTTTCATTGCAACAGTAAATGACGAGGATTTCGGAAGCAGTAGCTCGAAAGAAGAAGAAACTCAGATAGAGATTCATCTGAAAGAAGAATTGAAGGAATGTTTAAGGAATATCAGAAGGCTGGAGAAGCTTAACAAATATTGGAAGATTAATGCCTCTCAGCATCCAATCAAGTCAATGATAATGAAGAACATGAGAAAGATCTTGAAGAAATGAAAAAGTTTCTTGAAGATGAGAAAAATAAAAATGAGCACATGAGAGTTAAGCTGAAGGTAGAAGTGGAATAATTATAACTCGTTCAAAAGAAGCTCTCAAAAGTTGAATAAAAAACATTTTTTTTTCAAAACTCAACTACGGATGTTGGTTAAGGCTCTCAACATGCACATTCTGAGAAAATTCAAGAGAAGAATAATGTGGTTGGTGTGAAGAAGAAATCTGAGATAGTTACTTATGTGACCAAGACCAGCATTACTAGAAACTCTGATGTTTCAAGGAAACCTACATCTAAAACTGGTGAAAACAAACAAAATCAAAGAAGGCATAATTCCAGCAGAGCAATTTGCTAACAAACGAATGGTTGGTAGGGCTGAAGAAATAGAAACAAAGAAGTATCATAAAAAAAACTTTAGAGGAAAATACTCCTTCTATGGGTACTGTTGGTATTGTGGTGGATTCGGGCATACAACGAATATGTGTGGGTTAAATCAACATTATTACCATCACCCCACAAGTTATGAAAGGTACAGATTGAGGGGGATTTAATCTCTTAAATGGATGAAGAGTGAGAAGTTTTTCTTGAAAAAATTTGAGAAGAATGAAGTCAAGGCATAAAATAGGTTCCAGCCTCTGGAGACCATTTGTGAAAGGTGTGAACAACCTGTACACCTTGATAAAGGATGTCTTGTGCTTTTACCGGCTCAACAAAAAGTTCTTAATTTTCATAAGCTGAAGGTGAAGAAAGAAGTGAAAGAATAAAAAGCACATTTTGTTGAAACTTCTCTAAAAGTTACAATGGAAGAACAACCTTGGATACTTAATAGTTGGTGTTCTTCACATATGATAGGAGACTTGAAGTTGCTAAAGAATATGAAGAAGTTTAAAGAAGGCACTGTGACATTTGGAAATAATGAATCATTAAAAATCAAAGGTTTTGGATCAGCCATCATTGGAAAGGAAAAATTAATTTCCAAGAAAACTCTGTATGTTGATGGGCTGAAGCACAACTTGCTAAGTGTATCACAATTGTGTGATGAGGATAACAAAGTTATCTTCAACAAATATGGATTTATTGTGAAAAGTGAAGAAGATGGGTAGATTGTTACAAGAGTCCAACGAATCAAAGGAAATCAGTTTCAAGTTGGAAATTCACAAAACTCTTGTTACATGAGCATAGTGGAAGAAAATTAGTTGTGGAACATAAGACATGGACACATGTGTCAGCGATATATGAGCAAGTTATCTCAAAGGGAGAGTGTTCGAGATATTCCATATTTTTCAAGAAGAAGAGATTGATGTTTCACTTCCTGTCAGAAAGGAAATATTACAAGCGTTGTGTATAAGAAGGTTGACATTTGATTAAAACAACCCCTTGAACTCATACATTCTGATATATGTGGGACAATGAGAAAACAATCAACATACGAATACAAGTAATTCATCACCTTCATTTCTGATTTTACTCGCATTACATGTGCTATGTTTATGAAGCACATGTCAGATGCCCTGAAAATGTTTAAAAGCTTCAGAAGGAAAGCTGAGAAATAATGTGAGTACTCTGTGAAGAAGTTTAGAACATATAATTGTGGTGAGTATAGAAGTGAATAATTTGAAGACTATCTTGAGAAGCATGGGATTCAGCATGAATATAGTGCTCTATATACACCTCAATAAATTGGGGTCGCTGAAAGGAAGAACAGAAGCTTGGTGGAAATGGTAAGAACCATGTTGCTTGAACATCGCCTTACTCATTACTTTTGGAGGAAAGCTGCAAGTACAACTGTTTATATTCAAAATCGATGTTTCTAATGGCCGCAATCAATCAAGACTCTATATGAACTTTTCTATGGAATTAATCCAAGTATGAAGCATGCTAATGTTTTTGGGCACCCACACATTATAAAGAATAAAGGTGGAAGCAATGGAAAATTCGAGCAGAAAGGAGAAGATGGATTTTTTCTTGGTTATGCACCAGAAGGAAGAGGTTATAGATGCTTTAATAAAGAAACAGTAAGAATGGTGGATGCAGTTGATGTAAAAGTCCTTGAAACTCTGGGGAAAGATAAGCATGTCCAGATAGACAAGGAAGATGTGGAAGATGAAGTTAACGATTCTGATAAGGATAAAATGAATTGTAATCCTAATCAAGATGAAGAATCAGATTCAGCCATATCAAGTGATGAGGATGGCACACGAAAAACTTATCCAAGGATAATGAAACATGTGCAAGCTCAGAATATTGTTGGTTATCAACGTCAAATGATTCAAACAATAAGAACAAGTAATTCTATATCACATACTTCCTTGTATTCCAAAGTGGAACCAAATGATGTTAAAGAAGCCTTTGAGCATCCAGAATGGGTTCAAGCCATTAATGAAGAATTGGATCAGATTGAAAAGAATGACACATGGGAACTCATACCCAAGCCGGGAAATAAGAACGTTATTGGCAACAAATGGGTCTTCTAGAACAAGTTGAATGAATAAGGTGAATTTATTATAAATAAAGAAATATTGGTTTGGAAATGGTACTCTAAGATTGAAGGAATTTACATTGAAGAAACATTTTCTCTGGTAGCCAGATTAGAAACTATCTGAATCTTTATTTCTATTGCTACACAATGAGTCTACAAAATCTTTCAAATGGATGTTAAATCCACATTTCTTAATGTTTATCTCAAAGAAGATGTTTATATTGAGCAACCATGTGGATTTGTTATTGGAGAGAATAAAAGTTATGTGTGCAGGTTGAAGAAATCCTTGTATGGGCTAAAGAAATATCCAAGAGCATGGTATTCCAAACTTGATATTTTCTTTAAGGAGATGAACTTCAAGAAAGGGAGAGTTGATAGCAATCTGTACATCAAGGAAAGACAATATCTTTCTCTTATTGTGATTGTCTATGTTGACGACATTATTTTTTCTGGGAATGATGAAAGAAGATGTGAATGGTTTTCTGAAGAAATGAATAATGTCTTTGAGATGTCCATGTTGGGTGGAATGAGATACTTTCTTGGGTTACAAATTTTGCAACAGAAATAATTCATTTTTCTCTCACAAGAAAAGTATTCTAAGGAACTTCTTAAGAAGTTTGGGATGGAAAACTCAAAACCTGTATCAACTCTTATCTCAGTGGGAACGAAGATAGGAAATGATGATAAAGGAAAAGAAGTTGATTGGAATGAATATCGAAAGATGATTGGATGTTTTTTATACCTGACTACATCAAGACTGGATATTTTTTTTACTGGTACATTATGTGCAAGATTCCAAAGTACTACTAAATACTCACATCTGTCTTCTAGAAAAAGAATTCTCAGATACATAAAAGGCATATCAGAATTAAGAATCAAGTATAGTGTCTCAAATAACATCAATTTGTTTTGATATTCGGATATATATTGGGCCGGAAATGTTGATGATTGAAGATCCACTTCTGGTAGAGTTTTCATTATAGAAAAAAGTTGTGTTTTCTGTCACTCGATGAAGAAAAATTTTGTGACACTTAGTACAGATAAAGATTAATATTTTTCTACCACAATAGACACTACTCAACTTATCTAGATGAAAACACAGTTGGAAGATTTGTTAGTTGAAGTGAAGTTTCCCTTGCTCTTGGGCTATGATAATCAAAGCACAATTAATCTTACCAAAAATCCAGTCCAACATTCTTGATCGAAGCATATTGACATCAAATATCATTTCATCAAAGAGCATGTGGAAAAGAATGAACTTAAACTTGAATATGTTTCATCTACCGAACAAGTTACTGATATTTTCACGAAACATATGCCAAAAGAATCATTCTCAAGATTGAGGTTGAAAATGGTTGTCCAACCTTTTTCTCTTCAAGGCTAAGGTATGTGATATCTTCCCCTCTCTCTTCTTACCATTGGATTTTTTTTTGTCCAGAGGAGAAGTTTTTTGTATCATAAATGTATTGTTTAAAGAGAGAGTTGTGGGTAAGCTGTGAACTCGGAACTGCTTGTGTATGTGAACTATTCTAACTGTTTGTTGGATTGGTTGTATGAAAGAACTTGAAGATGTTTAGAGGATATATAAAGCTGAAGATATATGAAGCTGAAGATGTATGAAGTTGAAGATTTCATTTTCACTACCTATGGAAAACATGGTTTTTCTGTCAATGATTCTTGTTTCCTACAATGAGTTAGCTCATGTAGGAATATATTTATTGATAAGTAATCCATAGCTTAATATTAAAAAGTTTGGTGATTTAAGAAAACTTGGTTGAAAACGAAATCCAAAGGGAGAGATTGTTAGGACCAAGATGAAGGAAGATATGGTTTGCATGGATTGACTTTTGTTGATCTTGAGGAAGTTTTCATAAGGAAAAACACCTTGAATTTCTAAGAATTTGGAATCTAGAAGCTTGAAGATTTGGAACCAAGTATATTGAACAATCAAGACCTGGTGTTCGAAGAACTAGGAGTCTGGAATTCGGAGTCTAGAAATTGTGAAGTTTGGAATCAGGAAATTGCAAATTCTCGAAAGATGGATAATAGAAGATGTGAAGGAATTAATTGTGACGATGATTTTCTATTTTATAACTGTAAAATTGTGACTATATGCAAGTACTCACGATTCAAGAAAAAGTTTCATCGAGAACAAAAAGCCGTTCCGAGAATCAGGAAGAGCCTTTCCGAGAACCAGAAGTTATTCCGAGAACCTGAAGTCGTACTAAGAATCGAAGAAGCCATATCGAGAACCAAAAGTCATTCCGAGAATCAGGAAGATCCATACTGAGAACTAGAATGTCGTACTGAGAACTGGTGAAGTCGTATCGAGATCCAGAGGAGTCATATCGGGAGTACATAATCTTCTCTATCGATGAATAAAGAAGGGTAATCCTGAGAATTGAAATGGTTTCTTTCTGAGGAAGCAAAGGAGAGTGGATCTGAGAATGTCATGCCAAGAAATCAGAAGAGTGGATCCAAGAATGTGATGCTGAGAAATCATAAGAGTGGATCCATGAATGTGACTCCAAGAATCCTACGTAACAAGGTCAGATCTGAAAAAGGCCAAAGCTCTAAATCAAGAGAAGGGGAAGAAGATTCAAGAAGATTCTAGAAGCATTGAAAAAGTCTTAATTACTCTGAGATTTTAGGATAAATTAAGATTTTGGTGAATTTAAGTGAGCGGGAAAATTATTTTGGTTTCCCGCCTAACCATACTTTGGAGCACCTATAAATGGATATCAGATTACTAAGTAAATTGATTTGATGATGTTGTAGTGAGAGATGCTCTGATAATCTAGAGAGAGAAAGAAGTGTGTGGCCGACTGAGTTTTAATTGCAGTTTCAATTGAAACGGGAATTTGATACTGTTGGACCCCGTGTGGAGTTTGTCTAATTAAAGAAAAGTCATATTGAAGAATCGAAGTGAAAGTGAAGAATTCGGAGTGGAGATTCAAAGTGGAGATTCAGAGTAGAGATTCGGATTGAGAAAATTCGGAGTGAAGAAGAAAAATTCGGAGTAAAGAATTCGAAGTGGGGATTTGGAATGAGGAATTAGTACTGGTTGTCACTATATTGAGTTACTCAGACTGAGGAAGACCCATATTTAAGAATCAGAGTGAAAGAGAAAATTCGGAGTGAAGAATAAAATTCGGAGTTAAGAATTCAGAGTGAAGATTTGGAATGGGAAGTTCTGGCTGTAATTGATCTATCTCTAGTCAAATAAGTCCTTACCTTTCTTCTGGATAAGGAAGTGAAGATTTGTGCTGAACTTGCTTACACTTGGGTATTTTAGTGGAAGTGAAGGTAACATAAGTTGATACAAGAAAAGAGACTTCTCCATGTTGTGCTAAAAGGGTGCAGCCGCACTGGAGTGATTGTTTCATAGTGCTTCACAAGTGTAAGGGTATATCCTACTCGTTATAATCCAAGGATTGTTTCCTTAGTGGATTGTATGGTGTTGGATTGTTTCCAACCATACCAAATACGTAACTATTCTTATTGAATAGTGAACCTTGTAAATTTTTGTGTTCCTCTGGATGTGTGCTTGTTTGTTTCTCAGCAGGGAAGTATATCTTTAATAGGATAAAATGGTTGTTCTCATTTTAAGGGAACTTAATAGAAGGAAAATGGGTACCACTGATTCACCCCCCTCTCAGTGGTTCATTAATCCAACTAGGTCCTTACAAGAAGTCACTTGGAATGTGACTCCAGAAATGGTCAAATATTGGGGGGTGAGATAAGTTCCAGAAATATATATCCTTGATTTATGAGACATGTTTTGTACATGTATTAATCTCTTAAAACATTAAATTATTACATTCACCATTTTATTATTTACCACAGTAACTATTTTTTACCAAAGGTAACATAAATATTATAACTAAAAAATTTTAATTTCATAGATAACTTGGAACTAATGAATATTAATTTTTACCAATATATTCTGAGTAAATTATTTAAAGTGTTAAAAATAATCTTTAACATAATTAATCTATAATTTATAAAAATTATTTTTGAGAAAAATACTATACAATAAAATTGATATGAATTAAATATTATTAAATAATAATAAATATTTTAAAATGTATAATGTCAATTATTAAACATATAATTTTTAAATAAAATGGTTTAAAAAAATTATATCATTATTATATATTAATAATGGCCTAAATCTATATAATGGGTATATTACACAATTCAAAAAAAATATTTTTTTGAAATATTAAAAAAAATAGTTCTAAGAAAATTTTGAAATTCATAATCAAAGAAATAATTACATTTTATAAAATTCATATTCTAAATTTCTAAATTTATTTGTTAAAATAAAATAAAAAATATATAATGAAGAGAACCATTTTTTAAAAAATGATGTTTTTAACATTATGTGTTGATAGAAATATTTCATGTCATATTCTAATTTAATGAATAATAATATATAATTTA
Source organism: Viscum album (assembly GCA_963277665.1). NCBI lineage: Eukaryota > Viridiplantae > Streptophyta > Magnoliopsida > Santalales > Viscaceae > Viscum > Viscum album. The sequence continues at coordinate 962,942,321 of OY728127.1, forward strand.
ATTTAAAAGAATGTATTAAAAATATTAAACATATTATATTAATATAAAATAAAAATTACGTAACAATATGGTATTTTGAAATCAAAAAAAATTATTACTTTTTTACATAATACACCTTAAAAAATATTGTTAAATGTAATTACATATATTATAAAATTTAAATATATTAATCCCTTGATATTTTCATATGTTGTAAAAATATCATATTTTGATAATAAAAGTAATAATATTTATTATATATATAATACTTAAATATCATGTTATTATATCATTTTTAGTTATATTATTTTAAACATACAACATTACAATACACAAATTTGGTGTACCGGTTGGATATATGTCAAATTACCATATCTAAAATGTCCATTTTTAATAACCCCACTTATAATGACATAATATTAATTGGTTTTATTTTGATATAATATATATTACCTTACAAAAAATTTTCTATTCCCACTTCCCATTTCCATTGTTTTATTTTAGATCTAAAACAATAATCTCTACTTTTGTGGTATTATTTTAAATTTTATGGATTATAAAAGTAATGGTTATTCATAATGTCCATTGTTGTATATGGGATATTTTTTTTCAAAATATATTCTTCTTCTAAATTTATTATACGCATTTAATTTTTTCTCTTTTTTTGATGTAATTGTCCACAATGTGTAATAATGTATTGTAAATGATAAATGGTTCAATGTAGATTTGATCTAATCTTCTATAATAATTTATTAATTTTTCATTATATTCGTTTATATCTTGTATCTCCCAATTTCTATTCAATTATTAATTCTTCTGAAATAATAGACACACATTCATTATAATTATCTGAATAAAATAAATAGATCGTAAAATCAATTGGGATATAAAATAATTATAATTAAAATAAAGATTACTATGTTCAAAATAATTATTTTTTATTTAGAACAATATATATCATCCACTGAATCCATTAAACATTTCTTTTCATTTGTTAATATATTGACCCAATCATAAATAATCCATAAAAATTGAATTTTTAAAGATGAATTTATTTCAATTTGTAATTTAATATTATTATGTTTTAGAGTTCAAGTGAATTATTCATCACCCAGAAAAACAATACATCCTAAAATGGTCTCTTCTATTGAGAATATATTTTTCCACATTAGTCAAGTATAGTATACAACATGTTTTGTTTCATGAAATATATTCAATATTTTTATTTTGACAACATATTTTTCCATAATAAACATTAAATCCCACTAAAATATCATTTAAAAACATGGTATGAGGGAAGAAAACTTAATAAGAGAAATATATAGAAGAATAAAGAAAATCATTTTTCCATGAATAATCAAAAAAATTAAATTTTCAATATTAACATTTATCTAAAAATAATCATTTTTTACCCAATAAATAAACTTATCTACCCAATGATTTTAAAAAATTAAATCTTAAGAAAAAATAAATTTCAATGTAAAACTTATTAATATCTATTTTAAATTATAAAAAACTCATATTTTTGAAAAATATAATAAGGCTATGAATTTTACCCTTAGTAAATTAGAATAAACTCTTATTTATACATTTTCTCATTATCATACCTTCATATATAAAATTATTTCCTTAAAACTCATAAAATAATACATAAATAATATGGGTAACTTGGAACATCATGTTCATACAACTTTCATAATTTTAATAAACTACCATTAAAATTAAAAAATTATTTTACGTGATACCAAAATGGTTTACTCTATTCATGTACACAATGAAATGAAATGATATATCTGGATGACCAATTCATGGTTTATAATAGAACCACCATGTCTTGACCTGACCCAAGTTGGGGATCAACCCAAAATTAAACCAAGAATTCCTCTATAGGATAGGGGTTGAAAACAAGTGCTCAAAAGAATATGATAAATGGGAAGACATTTACTTATTATTAATACGCACACACCATACCATATCAATGTATATGAGAAAAGGAATAAAAATAAAATAATTCAAAATAGTGAAACTAAACCATGAATTAATAATCTCTATGGTGAACACATGTACGATAGTGGAATCTAAAATGTACAGGGAAAAAAATAAATGACCAACCATAAATATTGCCCAAACTGAAAAAACTAAAAAGTAAACTACTAAGAGATCCTAGATCCTAATCCCCAAGATACAACCACAATACGTGGACCACATCACTGAGTATATTTAAGCACCTCTGAAGTTATCACCATCCTCTTTGTATTCTGTAGAATATATGACTTGTGTTTCTAAAGCCCATATATGGTTGAGTATATACATACCTCATAAGACACACTGATAAGGGGTTAAGTACGAGATATAAATGTATATAAAAATAATATATAATAAATAGGCTGAAAGATACCATGAAATCAAAAATCTCAACCAAAAAATATAGAGTGTAACCTTATCACGGAATAGGGGTCTTGAAAAGGTGATTAAATGGACTCCATGTCAACTCTTTTCCACCCATATAAGGAGAGAAGAATCATCCAACCATGAGAATATAATCACACAACGTGTGTGAAATAACCCATGCATTTTCACATCTCATGGAATGAGGGTAACCAAATACAAAGGTATGGATGTCGATAAATATAGATATATATATGCTCAGTCAAAAGAATAAGAAATAAGAGTGTATGGGGATCTCTCTCTCATAACTCAAACTAAGAATAAGATTCATTAATAGATCAAAAATCCCACCAATTATTCCCAACCCCACACATGTATTCCTAGAAGTAATAGTCTACATCGAGCCACACATTATCAAATTTCTACACATTTGAGGGGTGATACTCCCTAGATATAGGAATCGTGACCTACTGTAATAGATTGGTTTTTATCTAGTAGTCTATAGAGCACCCATTCCTTGTACAACAGAAGGGTTCCACACTAAAATTAGTAGAGGACCCATGACCATGTTGACTGGATCATTCCACTGTACGATTCATCAAGGACCCACTACCAAGATATACTGGAGGGTTCCACATTCAATTTTTCAAGGACCCAATAACCATATCTACTAGAGGGAACCACTCATAATTCATGGAGGAAAAAATACCCAGGTCTACAAGAGGTTTCAACTTTGATGTCGTCGATGACCCCCTGCCCAGCACTACTAGAGTGTACCAATTAGAATTTCATGAGGACCCACTACTCGACTCTACTAGCTATACCAAAAGAAATACTTTATGGATCCCCTTCACAAATCTACCTTAGGGTTCAACATGGACTTCATCAAGGACCCAAACCCCGTATATACTAGAGGGTATCATCAGAAGCCATCAAGGACCACTTCCCATCTCTATTAGAGGGTACATCTTGGGATTCTTCTAATGATCCCACGTGATCACTACCATTTTCAAGCATTATCTAAATGTGTGTTGTTTCCATAAAATTTTAAATTATATCCAAAAAGATAAAACTAATCCACCCATAATTGTATGTGTGAAAAAACACTCATGATACTCTACTCAGAATCCAAAATCCAAATCCAAAATATGGTGGTACGAAACCTTGATGTGTCCTCAAAGGGAACCATGTAGTACATTTTTTGTGGGGTATCAAAAGAATGTGTGGTCTCATTCCACTCTCGGTCATGTCCTTTAAAACACGTGGCTTCCTAGACATGTACTACGACATGTTGTTTAAGGTTTCTATATAACGTGTATCATCCAAAACCATGAAAAACGTAAGACTCTAGTCATTAGATTGAGGTAAAAATACAATTCCTCTAATATGCCTTTGTAAATTTCCATAGATGGCTAAAAAGATCACACTATTTAGATCCTCATGGAAAACTCTAGGTTTAGGCTATTTATTATCCAAATTTGGACACTTGGTGAAAAATATACATTTCAACACATAATGCACAAATGGTTCTTTATGGTCCAAATCTAGGAGACCAAATTAAATATTATATATTTGTATTGAAAAGTTCACCTCAATATCAGTGTTGTAATTCAACTAAAAGTTTTTCATTCTAACATCATATGAAAAAGATATGTTAAATATAAATTTCTACAAACTAATAATAATAATAATAATATTGTGCTTTTTGTGGAAAAGCACCATGATTTTGAAAAAGGTGTTCAACATTGGTCTTAAAATGACTACATAAATTAGAGGGTCATAATTTCAAAAATGCTTCATCAATTAGATGATGTATTAAAAATTTATGGTCGAGTTGATGTTTTTTCAAAAAAATAATTAATAATAAATTATATTATTATTATTATACATTTTAAAAAAATCAAACCCTTCACACTATACATTTGATTCTCCCCTCATCCATGATCCTAAACTCATTTATCATAATAATTATATTATAAAAAAATTATTATTATAACTTTTATAATATTATAAGCCAAATGATGTGGGGTCACCATGGAAAAGGCATTCACCTCCTATAGCTCTGATTTTAAAAACACGTTTTAATAATTTATTTTCCCTTTTTATTATATTTATTAATAAAACTCAAACTGTTAATAATAATAGTAATAATAACAAGTACCCCAATAGTATTGACCACATCCATCCACCTCATCATAGATCTATGTCTAGACACTATCACGTCTACACCGAGTAGCCTCTATCATGAGACCCAACACATGGCCTCCACTCTGAGCATATCCTGTCATAATGAATATCATCACTAAGTCTCAATTAGGATATTAAGAATCACTTATCTAATCAAAACCCACCTCTACTCATAATACATCAACTACAATAATGATCTAATCTATTCAAAAAATATCAAACCACACATTTATCATTCCTTGCAAAACATTTCGATCCACAAGATGTTTATGACTCTGTAATGAATCCAAGGGTTCAATTATAGTCGATCCCTCCCAGAAAATTTTGATTCATGACCCTATGGTCGAATGATGATTAATAATATGATTGATGGGGGATCATAAACAATAACAATATTTATAAACATCATTTTCCATGCATTCATTTACAACAATTTAATAATAGTGAAACCGAGATGACAAAAATATTTCATTGAAAATAAGTAAATTACAAGAATAATTTATTTTGGTACATGGTCTTAGGTGAAGGTACCTTTAAATCAGAAATAATGAAAATAGATTTTATTATTCTAAATATTCTATATCTAAGGGTGATGACCACAAATGTTGAGTCCTCCCTCAATTATGGATCAGTAATTTGTGAAGAACACATCCACTAGTGATTAAGATGATCCTTTACATCTACAGTTAGTGGATTCACCTTGATCAAATCACTGGTAGTCATGTGATCTCCATCTTCCAACAAAGAAAGTTGGAGGCACTTCTCAATAATCCTAGGTTTATGCAGATATCCCAATATATTGTCAATAGCACCATACAGATAGAGTAAAATGGCTTATAGAGTTTAATTAAAAATAAATAATTAAATTACATATTTTAATTAAACACAACCGCCAATGACTACCTTTGACATACTTCACATGCTAACCAACATGGATCATGCTTAGGAATCAATCTGTGTTGTGAACTCAAATGTGGTCTCATATTTCCTATATGATTCACCATTTTTGAGTTATTTCAGATAGGGTTATTAAATAAATTAAATAAATTATCCTATGAACCTTCATATGGATTCCCAATAAAAACATCACGCTGATACCAATAATAGGTTGCTCCTAGCGTAAATATCATCCTACATATTCAAATGTGGTCTCAGATTCCTGATCATGGACCATGTTCATGAGATATTACACTTATTTAGGAAATACCCAAATGAATAATGTAAAATATATTTAGAATTTTCATAAAATTTATTCCAGCCTCATTGGGTCATTGTATCACATGTCTTCTTAGTGCATGGATCTGAAAACATTCATACGATTGTTATAAAGGGTTACACAGTGGAACCAGAGTCTTTATATTATTACCTTCTTCAAATCCTTTTGTCTCCAAAGTTCAAAAAACAATGAAAATTGTGGGGACACTAATCTCACATCCATCTCCCCCACTCCCACAATCTCCCATGATGGTTTCTTTTGCCTCTAACAAACACAAAATATAGTAAAGCATTTAGTCTCAAAGAGTCCTTCTCTATCGCTTCTCAATGCCACCATATTCATGAAAAAATGAAACTCCACTCTTGCTTCAGATATTACCATGGTAAGTATCATTAAATGAGTCATGAAAAATAAACTCATATGTGGAACATGGAGATCACCAATCACCTGGGATAACAGTGAATAGGTTGGCTACTCTATCACCTTCGTTGATAACCATAGATCGAAAACCTTGTGTTGACCATATTCTGCCATTTACACACCCTAGGTGGCCCTCATGCTCATGTTATTTCAACTTTTATAGGGATCAATATCACTCCCATGTATGATAAGGAACCTCTTTATATATGAACCCTCAAATATATAACTATCTCCAAGAGGGATATCATACGACTAACACTCCAAGTGCATGTCAACCACCATCATTATGTGTCACAGTTTCTCCAACTCTCACACCAAGGACATGGCGGTCCCATCTCATATGACTACCATCAAACAATCTAAGATAAGTTATTTATATGGATCATAAATATTGAAAACTCTTCCTAGGAATTCAACATGCCAATCTGTAATACTAATAGCTCAACCAACCACATAGCCACTATGTAGCTAATCTTGGTACATCAACCTCATGAACAAGAAGCTTCTAACAACCCATCATGGGTTAATCATTTAAGATACACTTTTAAAAAACAATCGACGAAAAAAAATCATTTGGGTGGATAACCATCTTCAAATCATCTTGTTTGAGAAACTTCTTTCAACAATAGTCCAAAATCATGGATTCTCCTCCCAAGAGAATAATACAAAAATTCCTAAGTGAACACACTAGGACATTCAATTCCCAAGATATTCAGACTCTTTAAACAACACTAATTGCTCTCGATACCCCATGAGTTCATCTGATGTGTTATTTTAGGCATCAGGCTATCCTTGGTGTAAGTATATAAAGATGTACTTCTCATGGGGGGAGGTAAACCCAACACATTCTTAAGAAATATGTCATCATCACCCACTATATTTGAAGGAAAATGATGTCTCACAACATACACTACTCCAAGGGTAATAATAGCTATCTCATAAAGAAGAGGATGTAATATCCTATTAATGATATCATCCTTCCCTAATAAAGCATTAATAATTAACAAATGGTCTAAAAATTATCCCATCAAACATGAAGCACTACTACAGTCACTAGTAGAAGAAATTTGTGCATAATTGGATGACGACTATTCTATTCTATTGAAAAAATAATAGGGTCCCACTATCAATAAGAAATTATTTCATGTGAGGATCTCTATTTTCATAGATTACCATTAGTAAAAAGATGTGATCATTGATCCACTCTGTAAAAGACTCAATCTTAGGGTTCGAGCAAAAAGAGAATCCAAAAGTATTTCTAGGACTCAAACATGGGATATATACATAGAAATGTTGTTATGAATATGTGTTATAACTATATCTGATGTAGTGGAGAAATAAGTCATACCAAGAACCACACTCAAAAAAACATAGCCACATTCTTATACAGTATGAATCTATCCATTCCCTTTTAAACCTTCTTAGCACAACTAGGGGTCTCTCTAACACATTATCGCATTTGAATGAACCCAAAAACACAAGTCATAATAAATCTTAAAGAAATCCTAAATATTGTACTCTTTGGGAAGAAACTGACTAGCCAATGTAGTTATAAATCATATCAAACAAAATTTCTCTATGGAGGCTTTGTCCCTCTTACTTACATTTCCAGAGAAATATTGAACATCTCCAACAAATGGCTTTACTGACGCCCCATGTCACACTGGAAAAGTCTCACAGTGAAGACCACCGTCGAATGGGGTATTAAACCACATGATCAGGGATTCCATAAAACACTTGATAAGGGAATATGGCTCAAAAAAACATTGGAAATCACATTATTTGGAATGTTCAATGCACACTCATCACAAGTTATTCATATATTGTACAATAGAAACCAACATATACAATATAAAGGGAGTTGTTTTCAATTAAAACCATTCTATTGGTTAGTATTTTATTATAAAAGGTCCTCTAAGACATTTGGATAGATGTAAGTATGGGATTTGGGACGTTTTTTTGGTGATATATAGTGATAAAAATGTGTATGTAAGATAAATTGGGATTTGAATCATTATAATTGATGGGTGAGGCACTATTGGAATTGTATAGTGCATTAAAATATATAAATTTATTTTGATATAAATCTATAAAAAATTATATTATAAAATGGAGGGATTATGAAGGGTATAAATAATCTTAGGAAATGAAATTTGGATAATTATATGTTATTTTTTAACCTTTATCTATTTATTTTATCCTCTAGTTAACTCTTTTACAAACTAATTAATTATAAATGTTGTGTACACATTACGAGAAAAATAAAGATACTATAAAAGTATAAAATGATCAATTGATAGACTATATAATATTTTATAAACAATATAACATTTTCATTACCTTAATAGGATATCTATGAATTCTAAAATATTTAATAAATTTTTATTTATATAAAATATCATTATACTTATTTATGGAACTATTCATTTACATTTAATTTAATGGACCTAAGGTAATAATTTATATTGGATATAAACCATTCATAAGAAAATTACATGTTATATTTATCTATAAAATTATTGGAGAAATATAAATCACCAAAAAGAATTAACTTCATGATTTCTAAAACTAATTTACCTGATTCCTCTAATACTTCTATATGGACTATCCCAACCTAGCTCTATAATATACCATAATTATCGCATAAATAAAATTTAAAAATTAATTAACATGAAAAAAATAATTATTATTTAACATAAACATTTATAATTGAACATAACCTCTTTTTAACCAAACAAAAAGGCATAGATATATTATGAAAAGATTAAAATTTTCGTTTTTCTTAATTATTTAAAATTATATTATTGTCATAACCCTCTAAATGAACAATTTATTCAATAAAATACTGAAATGAACATCATGGAGGAATGTTTAAGAGAAGATTGAGGGTATCCCCAATTACCACATTCAATCATTGGTATTATGGTCATATAGATACTTTGGTGAAAATATTACCATGTATGTGTTTATTTATAGTATTTGGATATTCACAATGTATGAAAAATTATATTAATATTCACTCAAGATTATTACCCAAAGGGTTTGTATATTAATTAGGTTAGGGGTGACCAAGATGAAAATGACATAAAATTCATGGTGGTTGTTTTCAAGATCATGATTTTTTATGGTAATGTTCATTTCATATTTCAGTTTATGATATATCATAATATATCGTTTTGTTTTAAAACAATCATATAATAGTTTATTATTTTTAACACTATATAGGTTTAACAATGTAATGTGTATTCCTTAAGATAATAAATGGGTAGCTACTTTTTACTATGAAAAAACAAATGAGTAATGTGGGGTTGTGTAAACTACCCATGTATGTGGATTTCCATTGGCACTCTTATTTGCAGACGAACATATAGTCCATCCGTAGAAATAATATTTCAATAAATGATATTTAAAATCAATAAAATAGGTATATGAGCCTATAAAGAATGGTATGTGATATATGGAAGCATGATTTATGTGGTATAGTGGGGTAATATAATTGTACATTCCTTCTCCTAAATATAACACAAGAGATGTGGATGATCAGTGAGAAATATTATAATATTTGATCTTTGGATTATATCATCTCATAGAGTATAATTGATTATATATTACTGAATAATTCATGATATATTAAATTTTATGACCTATTTTTGACTCTCAAATGGTTTTATTAGTGAATAGTATGCGGTAGGACTATCCTTTTTTCTATAAAATGACATGCCCAATAGAGAACCTGAAAATAATATTTTGGTAATGAAAATTTTTAGATCATTGCACACATTAACATAATATATTAATATAAATATTTCATGGTATTCGTGTTATGTTATGGTGGGTGATTGCATGGGTATTGTGAAAGGGTTATAAGAAAACTTCGGATAGTATCACATGAACTTATTCTGGACCATAACATTAATGTGGGATTCCCCCAATTATTTTTAAATTTGTATTATATCTATGATAGTGAATATCTTGATCTCTTTTTTCCTAAATTAGTTATCATTTCACTAGTTTATAGTACTTTTATAATGGGACATCGTGAGATATGGGTTCGATTACTCTCTGTGTTATTCATTTATTGCTAGACACTAAGGATAGTGGTCAAATGATTTCATCTTCATTACCAAGATCTAGTAAAAGTTATGATGGGTATTGTATTCATTATAATATATTATAATGATAATATTTGACAGATTTATATAGTTAATGTGCTTATCTAGTTAGAGATACATCTATATTTTCCAAAAAGATTTAGATGATAGAAGTATGACTACTGAGAATGTTGAATTTGTTAGGTTATTCTATATGGATTTCAGGGTTATAAGGGAACAAGTTATGATGAGTTTGAGGGATCTTATGGATTTTGAGATGTTACATAATGGAAATAGTGAAGTCTAGTGAGGTGAATAATATAACACATACTTTTGTAATGTTCTGGAATAATTATAATGAAGACCCACTAGTAGAATAGTGTAATTTCTGAAATGTTTGGGAATGAAAGAATTATATAAAAATGAAAAAACACCATAATTTTCATGTATATATACCTAGGATTGGTAAATATGTTTCCAGAAAAATTATAGTGTCTATAAGATTAAGTTTATAGTATCAAGACTTCCATAAAACTTATATCATGGATCATGTATTGAGATCATTGGGTTTTAAGAATAATGGAACATAAGTGATCATACACGGGTGATAATCTATTCAAGGATGGTTGGAACAAACCATAATGAATATAAAGTAAGTAAAATTATAGGGAGTACACCATTTGATTAAATATGGTGTCACCCATGTCTGGGTTCACTAATGTGTCAAATGTTGGTTCTGATTTATAAGAGAATCCAATAATGGAAGTGGTTGGGGTTTCATAATAGTTCTTGGATACAAGAAAAGAGGTTTTGTTAGAATAGTACTAAACAACATTATTAGGAATATATCTATAATATTTTAATAAATTTTATTATATTATTTATTAAAGTTAATGGAAATATGGAACCCTCCATTTTCATTATCAATGATAGATTATTTCTGTATTTGCGATAGAGTATAACTCATTCCATAGTAAAGTGAGTGTTTTTGTAGGGGGAATGTGTAAATTAAGAGATTAAAAATTACTGGTGATGAAGAAAAATAGGTGTTAAAATGTTGGTACATATAGGATATTTCCTATAATTGTAACACCCCAATCTTCCATGGTACGCTTCTCTTGGAATAATACAATTGCGTGTGTTGTACGCAACTTTGAGTTCTAACACAATACAACCAATCAAACCAGCCATTATGAATAGTAATACCTACTTTTTGAAATTTTATAAATTTTACCATTCAAAATGGACTTAAATTTTTGGATTTGGAATATCTAAATTAGCTTAGGGTGAATTTTTTGTATTATTCTGAAAACATTCAATTTTTGATGAATAGTGAAAAAACAATGAGTTATAGTTTAAACCCGAATTTTATTAATTATTTATTTTTTTAAAATTTATTTTAGGTAAAAATAGATACATAATATCTATATAAGATCAAATTAATTCATTGAAGTCAGTTTAAAATAATTTTAGATATATAAAAATTTTATTGAACTTTTTTTCGTCTTTTACCTACCTCCTAGGAGCATTTAAAAATTTACATAAAAATTAATTTTCAGCTTTTGTGAGTTGAATTTCAAAAATAAGTGAAATACAGTTGATATCAGTAAGTAAAATTTGGTTCAATAAGCTGAAAATAATTTTTGCTGAATAGTAACTTTTTACTTTTATTTACCAGGGTTAAAAGTAAATAGGGTAATTAAGGGGAAATGATATTATTATTACACTAAAACATGTCCTAAATATATTGGATAAGTTTAATTAGACCATAAAAAACATTAGGAATAAAATATGATCCTTTAGGTCCACATGGATTAGATTAGGACATTTATTATTATTTAATTCAAAGAAGAGTTAAAAGAGTTAAAATCAAATTTTAATTACTAAAACATTTTTAATATAGGGTTACACATAAGATAAATTCGACTATAAACATTCATTAGAAAGATAAAAATATTTCCTACTTATTGGTATTTTATTTATATTTTTTGGACATTAAATAATTTAATTTATTTATGACACAATGATGATGCAGTAATTACCTAATTAATGAAATATTAAAATAATTGATATTATAAATATCCAGATAAATGTAATATGAGTCTTTTTATGATTTAAACTAATTTTCATGGATAATATTACATATTAGGTCTGGTTAGATGAATTTGTTTCGAGGTAATAATGCTGTTATAAATTTAGCTAAAAGAAAATACCAAATAGTGTCAAAATTGACATAAAATAGTTTTTAAAACTAATATCATATTATTAATTGATATTCTATTACTAAATGTCTTAGGTTAGGAAAAAACACTTATATAATGATATGTTTATCATTAATGAACCACATGGGATTCCCTTGTAATTATATAGTATGTTTATTAACCATATAATATAAAAATACAAAGAGACATGGTAAATGTCAAACTATTTAACTAAGAATTAAATCTAAAATATAAGTTTAATATAGTGACCCAAACCTGTCTAAGACCTATTTATTGAGTTTTTTTCGACCCATCCCCACCTTATACTTTAAATAATCTATTTTTTAGCTATTAGAAATCGAAAATTATCTTATTATAAAATAATAGTTCTAGATTTTCTTAAGGTGCCCCACGCCCCTCTTATAAAAGGGAACACCCATTTCTCTCTAATTCACACCTTCAAAGCCATTTGGCTTGCCCATGCTCTACCCAAATACCATCGAAACTATCATACCTTCATCCTAGAGGCCTTAATTTAGTCATAAATCCTACTTAAGGAGCCCTTTTGATCAAATGAAAAGGAAGAACCTCAAGGCTAGGTGAATATTTCATCACCTCTTTCAAGTTCTTTTCTTCTTCCACTTCCTTTTTTTTTGTTTTTTGCATTATAAAATAATAACTCCAGTATATTATATATACTATAATGCTATTATAAATTTAGTACAACCATACTTATTATTCTATCCATCCTTTTAATGACATGTCACCATACGTGTGTATGTACGGCTTACCGTCTCCACGTCGTGGTGTAATCGTTATTCAATACATTATTATTTGGATCGGTATAATAATGATGTGTAATTGATGTAAATAGTAAATATAACATTATAATTATTCTGTATATATGATACAACATCCAATTATATATTATTTTAATATCAAAATAATGATATTGTCCCTCATGCGTACTTACAGATTACCATCTCCACGAATGCGATGTGATTCATTCCCCATCTATCCATTCAATACTAATTTTTATTAGATGATTAAAAATAATGTTTAAAGACTTAATATCATTATAAAAATGAATAATATACATCCTATCCATAACAAACATTACTTATGAAATAGATCATATAAAAGTAAGCAAATCAGTTAACACCCAAAATGATGTTAATACTAAGATATTATTAACAAAGCAATGTTAAAAGATCATATATGATTTCATATTAATATATATGATTCTGGTATAATTTAATAACAATTATTTAACCATTATAAAAGTGGTTAAACTACCCTTGTTCAAGGAAATGTACAAGGTAAGGCTTAATTTCACAATCTCATTATTATCCGTGGTTGTTTTTACGTAAGTATCTATTGGGACCTCTTTATCATCCACATCCATGTTTCATAAAAATGTATTTCAAAACATTCTTAATATTTTATAGACTATGGGTTAAAGTCATGTATGCCCTTTTTTGACTTTTATATGATTTTTATAAAGGAATCTTTCCTTTTTTTTCCAAACAAGTTCCTTTATAACCTTTTCAACAAAGATAAGGTAAGAATGTATTTTTTTTAACTTATATAGCGGGTGAGGCTATTTTCCACCGTTATGACATCATAAAAGCTTCCCTTACAAGGTTATAAGAAAATTTAAAAAAATAAATGTTATCTTTTATAATTACATGACTTTTAAATGATTTCAAAAATAGAAAGATATATTTCTCTAAAAAGGTTTTGAATTCATTTATGTCAACATCCTTTGATGGATTTTAAGTTTATTTGATGTTGATTTATTATGATACAAAACTTCCATATTGTATTGAATGTTTTGTGATATGTTTGGATGTGGATGTGTTATTTATATACCATTCATGGTTTATGGATAAAGTATTGACATTTCATATGCTATTTTTAATACGAATGTTTATGTTATGTTTAATCCTTTCCATGTGAGGAATACATTAGACATAGTAAGTGATTGGTTGAGCCCGCTATATCTCCTCGATGCATTGGTAGGTCTCGTTGGACAAACTAGTTTTTTTTCACAATGCCTTGAAAAAATCTTATTTTTTTTCTTGGCACAAGGCCTTGACTATGTGATTATGAAGTCTGACATTATGCATTCCATTTTTATAAAAGTGGCTACTTATATTTCATGTGATTATTTGACTAGTATAATATTCATGCGAGTAAGTAAATGGAATTATTTTGATTTATATTTTCCATATTATGATGTTGTTTTTGTTGAAAAGGCTTTTGTTTTAGTTTTATGCATTGCCTTAATGTTTATGTTTATTTACAAAAGTTTACACTATATTATTATCCTTACAGATCATCTGAGCTCACCCATTTCTATATATTATTTCTCCCAGGATACGATTAAGTGTGTTATAACTGACCTGCAGGGATAGTATATGGGATATCAGTGTTGTCTTTGGAAACAATTTTGTTCTATTTTTCCATTTTATGATGTAATATAAACCTTATGAATGTATCTAGTATTTACAATACTATACTGATCGTTCTTTTGGTACATGACTTCCTTGCATCAATCCAATGTTATGTAATAATTCACTAACTCTGGGTAACTGGGGTCAGGGAATTACATTTGATATCAGAGAAAATTTATTACAAACCTTTTAAACTATATTTAGATAAACTCTTATTAGAGCACATAGCCCTAAGATAGAATTTGAGGATTAGTATATAAGAACTTCTTAAAATTTTGGAATTGTAGAGATTTTGTGAGTTTTAGCAGTAATACATCCCTATCTGGATATTAGCAGGTAGAGGCATATCTGGCATAGATGTACCTTGGGGTAATGCCCAAAAACTCCTCTTTGAGCAAGACTCGAATAAGAACTGGTGCACAACAACGGGCCTCACTGCACTATTGGTTACGACACTCCCAGGAGATATGCTTAGGATAATTCTCATTATCTTTATAAACCATTATGAAGGGTTTATAAGTATATACATCCTAAAAGAAAACATTTTTTATGATTATGGATTATATCCATAAACTCTCAATTTTAGTTAAGTGTTTTACAAGTTTGGATTTATGTATTGTGATTCATAAACTAATCTAGTTTATGCCATTGTTTAGAAATGGCGCCTAGTTGAAGGATTGGAAACCGTATAAATGCACGCACTCCATGTAGGGATTTCTCTCATGCTCAATATAATTATAGTGGAGTTAGTGAAGTAACTGGTGTTGATCGGCTTATCACCATACAGGGACAACTCACTCAGGTTATGAATAATAACCATACCCATATGGAGCACCCTGATCCGTAACATGGAGGATCAATGGTAGATCGCTTCATGAGGAAACAACCACCAATATTCAATGGGATTACAAAACCATTCGTAGTTGAGAAATGGATAAATTCCTTAGAGAATAAATATTCCACGCCTTGGGGAGTAGTGAAAGGGAAAAAGTTATCATGGTAGTTTACCACCTCACTGAAGATGTTCATCAATGGTGGTCAATGATTCAAAACACAAAGTAAGATGATGAAGTATCAAATATGGAATGGAGGTAGTTTAATGATATTTTCATAGAAAAATACCTTCCTCATGACCATGGAGTAGATATGGAAAGCAAATTTCTGAATCTGAGCAAAAAGGTGGATGAGAATGTCGCAAAGTATGAATATTACTTTACAAGGTTAGTGAGTCATACAACATATTATATACATAACCCAAGAAGTAAGATTGATCATTTCTTTTATTGGTTAAAACCATTTCTCTATCGAGCATTAATATCACAATCCTTATCGTCGTACGAAGATATCGTCTCATGTGCTATCAAGACAACAAAAAAAACTCTCTAAGTCTTACGAATTTAAATCAAAGAAAGAGAAGAAGAGATCTATTGACACTCTGGAAATGGAAATAAGGGGAAGAAGGGAAATTCTGAATATCCATCTGACAATCAATGTGGCAAGAAACACCCTAGTACTTGCCTGAGGGGAATGGGAGTCTATTACATGTGTGGTGAAAATGTCTACCAGGATCATGACTGAAAGGGGAAGAAATAGGATGTCGATGTTGAATGCCACAATTATAGAGAGGGGTAATTATTCAAATGAATGTTATAAGCGTCAGGAGAACATACCTCAGAAAAGTACAAGGGATCAAGGACAAGCTTATGCTATCACTACTACTGAGGTTGAAGCTCTAAAAGACATAGTGGCAGGTAATTTAATGGTTTCCTCATGTTTAGAAAACTCATTATTTGATTCTGGATCATTACATTGTTTCATATCTTCCCAGTTGGCTATGAAAATTAGAAATTTCTAATTTGATTTAACAGGGGTTTCGTCAGTCAAAAAACCTACGGGAAGTATAATTGCAACAATGTTTTGTGAATGATCTCATAGTCATACCCCTGATTGAATTTGATATATTCCTCAGTATGGATTGGCTTTCAAAACGTGATGAAAAAATATATTGTAAGAAGAAATAGGTTACTATTTTTGATGATGATGATAAATAACACCTTATCTTTAGAGCAGAATCATCAGTACCTAATTCTTATCTAGATCCACCCCCAATAGCTTAACTAAATTCAATTATTGTAGATAATAGAATGAAACAACTATGGGTGAGTAAAATAATGTTCAAATAGAGGATGTACTTATTGTTCAAGGGTATATTGATGTATTTCCAGAAGATTTACCTAGAAATCCACTAGAACGAGAAATTGAGTTTTCCATTGATTTAATTCCGGGTTCAAGGCCCATATCGAAGACCCCTAATAGAATGGTCACTGTGGAATTAGTGGAACTAATGAAACAACTAGAGGAATTGTGTAATAAGGGATTTATTCACCCTAGTGTTTCTCCGTGGGGAGCCCTTGTCCTTTTTGTCAATAAGAAAGACGGATCTATGAGGTTATGCATTTACTACAGGGAGATCAATGCTATAACAATAAAGAACAAGTATCCCCTGCCTCGCATTGATGATTTATTTGAAACTTTCATGGAGATAAATACTTTTCAAAAATTGACCTACGATCTGGATACCATAAGTTGTGCATGAACAAGGAATACATTCTGAACCAAGCATTTTGAACCAGATACGAGCATTATGAGTTTAAAGTATTGCCTTTTGGATTGACTAATGAACCCTCTGTCTTCATGGATCTAATGAATAGAGTTTTCAAGGAATATCTGGATGAATTTGTATTGGTATTTATTGGTGATATCTTGGAATACTCCAAAAGCTACTAAGATCATGAAAATCACTTGCACATTATCCTGAAGAATCTTAAAAGGCTTGAATTATATGGGAAGTTTAGCAACTGTGAATTCTGGCTTTAAGAGATTTCTTTTCATGGCCATATTGTCTTTACGGATTGAATCTCTATTGATCCTTCTAAGTACAAGGAAATCTATGAATGGACAACAAAAATGAGTATAACTGAGGTACACAGTTTTATTGTGGTAGTCGGTTATTATCGACGTTTCATCAAGAATTTTTCCCAGTTTGCTAACCCATTAACAAAGATCACACGAAAATGGGTTAAATTTGTTTGGACAAAAGAGTGTGAAGAATGTTTTGATTAACTGAAGAGAAGATTAGTCAATGCTCATATATTGACTCTACCATCGGGGAATTATGGGTTTTTTATTTATAGTGATGCTTCAAAGAAATGACTTGGGTGATATGAATATGGAATTTTGAAATTTGGGAAGAGACTTTGTGTTCCCGATATACCTGATCTAAAAAGAGAATTATTGGATGATGCTCATAGATCCAATTACTCTATACACCCTGGTGGAACCAAAATGTATTGAGATTTGAAGGAACATTTTTGGTGGGACAACATGAAGAGAGAGATTGCTGATTTTATGTCAAGATGTATCATTTTTTAACACGTGAAAGCTGGAAGGCAATATCCTAGATGAGACTTGCAACCTCTTCCCATACCAGAGTGGAAATGGGATAATATTATTATGGAATTTGTCATATGACAACCAAATACTCCTAGATGGAATGATGCAATATGGGTCATTGTTGATCGTCTTACCAATTCAGCACATTTTCTTGCTATAAGAGAAGATTTAGCACTTGAACTCTTAAAAAGACTATATATTAATGAAGTTTTAAGACATCATGGAGTACCACAATCGATTTTTTATGATCGTGATCCCAATTTTACATCAAGATTTTGGAAAAGTCTTCAGAAATCCCTGGATACTGAACTTCGTTTGAGCACTGACTACCACCACTAAACTAATGGACAATCAGAACTGACTATTCAAACCTTAGAAAACATGTTTATATTTTGATCACTTGACTTTCAAGGTATGTGGGATCAATATTTAACTCCGGTATAATTTTACTATAACAAGAGCTTCCATTAAGGTATTTATATGGCACCATATGAAGCCTTATACAGAAAGAGATGTCACACACCAACCTATTGGGATGATTTTGGTAAAATGAAACTCATAGGCCCAGAACTTGTGGAGGAAATGATGGAAAAGGTGAAGGTAATCCCAAACCACATCAAGGCATCTCAAAGTAGGCAGAAGAGCTATGCTGACAACTGAAGGAAGGATTTGGAATTTCAGGTAGGAGATCATGTTTTCTTGAAGGTATATCCATGTAAGGGTGTTATACGTTTTGGTAAGAAGGGACAATTAAGTCCCAGGTACATCGGACCTTTCTAAATTCAAGAACAAATTGGGGCTATAGCTTACCATTTGGAAATTCCTCCATGTCTATCCAAAGTTTATGATGTATTCCACATATCACTGTTGAGAAAATACATGCCTGACCCAACGCATGTACTCACCAATGAGGAATTAGAACAAGAACCTGATTTGTCTTATTGCAAAGAGCCTATCAAGGTTCTTGATACAAGACAAAAAGTGTTAAGAAACCAGATGACTCGTCTGGTAAAACTTATATGGAGAAACAATAACATGGAAGAGATAATGTGGGAACCCAAGGAACATAGGATAAAGAACCACCCGAGTCTTTTTACGCAGTACAACATTATAAATTTCGAGGATGAAATTATTTGAAGGAGGGGAGAATGAAACACCCCGAGCTTCCAGGGTATGCTTCTCTTTTAATAATACAATAACATGTGTTGTATGCAACTTCGTGTTCTAACAAACCACAACCAATCAAACTAGCCATTATGAATAGTAATACCCACTTTTTTAAATTTTATAAATTTTATATTTCAAAATGGACTTCATTTTTAGATTCATAAAATCGATATTATCTTAGGGTGAATTTTTGGTATTTTTCTGAAAACTTTCAATTTTTGATGAATAGTGAAAAACACTGAGTTATAGTTTAAAACTGAATTTTTGTAACTATTTATTTTATTTTATTTTATGTAAAAATAGACATAATACCTATAAAAGTTCAATTTAATTCATTAATGTCAGTTTAAAATAATTTTAGATATGCAAAAATTTTATTGAACTTTTTACCGTCTTTAACCCACCTCCTATGACCATCTACAAATTTACATAAAATTTAATTTTACCTTTTCTGTGATTTGAATTTGAAATGTCCGAGAGACATGGTTGAAATGAGTAAGTAAAATTTGGTTCAATAATATGAAAATAATTTTTCATATATAGTAACGTTTTACTTTTCTTTACCACGGTTAAAAGTAAATAGGGTAATTAAGGGTAAAAATGATATTATTATTACCCTAACACATTTCCTAATTCTATTTTATAAGTGTAATTCGACCAAAAACAACCTTAGGAATAAAATATGATCCTTTAGGTCTACTTCCATTAGATTACGACATTTATTATTATTTAAGTCAAAGAAGAGTTAAAAGAGTTAAAATCAAAGTTTAGTAACTAAAACATTTTTAATATAGGGTTACAAATAAGATAAATTTGACTAAAAATATTCATTAGAATTATAAAAATATTTCCTATGTCATGGTTTTTTATTTATATTTTTTATAAATTAAATGATTTAATTTCATTATAACACAATGATGATGCATTAATTAACTTATTAAGGAAATATTAAAATAATTGATATTATAAATATCAAAATATATGTAATTTGAGACTTTTTTTGGAATTCCAATAACTTTTATAGATTAATATGACATATTAGGGTTGGTTAGATGAATGTTTTCAGAGTTAATAATGTTTTTATGAATTTATCAAAAACAAAATACCAAATAGTGTCTAAATTGACATAAAAGAGTTTTTAAAACAAATATTATATTATTAATTGATATTTTATTCCTAAAAATATAAGTATCGGACAAAAGACTTATATAATGATAGTTTTATTTTTAAATAATCACATTGGGTTATCTTGGAAGTATATAGCATGTTTATTAACCATGTAATATAAAAATACAAAGAGACATGGAAAATGTGAAACTATTTAACTAAGAATTAAATCAAAATTATAAGGTTAATACAGTGACCCAAACCTGTCAAAAACTTATTTTTTTAGTGTTTTTAGACCATCCTAACCTTAACCTTTAAATAATACATTTTTATCCATTAGAAACCTAATATTATTTTGTTATAAAATAATATTTCTAGCTTTTTCTAAGGCGCCCCTCACCACTCTTATAAAAAGCCACTCACCCTTCTCTATAATTCACACCTTCAAATCCATTTTTCTCAGACAAAATCTACCCAAATACCCTCCAAAAAGTCATACATTAATCATAGAGGCATTTATTTAGTCATAAATCAAACCTATGGATCCCTTTTGATCAAATCAAAAGGAAGAACCCGTAGAAGTGGTAAATATTTTATCACCACTTTCATGTTCTTTTCTTATTCCACTTCCTTTTTTTGTTGTTTCCATTATAAAATAATAACTCCAATATCTTCTATATATTGTGATGTTGTTATAAATATGGTACAACCATATTCATTATTCTATCAATCCTTTAAGTCACATTTCACCATACATGCGTACGTACAGCTTACCATATCCATGTCATGTTGTAATCGTTATTCAATACATTATTATTTGGATGGGTATAATAATGATGTGTAATTGTGTTAATAATAAATATAACATGATAATTATTATATATATATGATATACCATCCAAATATATATTATTTAAATATCAAAATAATGATATTGTTGCTCGTGCGTACGTACGGAATACCGTCTCCATGGACGCGATGAGATTTATTCCCCATCGTATCCATTCAAGACTAATTTTCATTAGATGATAAAAAATAATTTTTAATGACATAATATCATTGTGAATATTAATAAGATACATCCCATCCATAACAAACATTACATAAAAAACAAATCATATAAAGGAAAACGAATCATTTAACACCCGAAATGACAATAATACTAAGATATTATAAACCAATATTTTTTTAAAGAACATATATGATATCATATTAATGAATATGATTTATTTATAATTTAATTAAAATTATTTCACCATTATACATGTGGTTAACCTACCATTGAACAAGGAAAATTACAAGGTAATGGTTAATTTCACAATCTCTTTATTATCTAGGTTTGTTTTTACATAAGTATCTATTGGGACCTCTTTATCATCAACATCCATCTTTCCTAAAAATGTATTTCCAAAGATTCTTATTAATTTAGAGACTATGGGTTAAATTAATTTATACCATTGATTGAATTTTATATGTTTTTTATAAAGGAATCTTTCCATCATTTTCCAAACAAGGTCCTTTATAACCTTTTCGACAAAGTTAAGGTAAGAATGACTTTTTTTAACTTATACGGCGGGTGCCGCTATTTTTCACCATTATGAAATCATCAAAGATTACCTTAAAATATTATAAAAATATTTTAAAAAATAAATTTTTTCTTTAATTATTACATGACTTTAAAATGACTTCAAAATAGAAATAGATATTTCTCTAAAAAGGTTTTGAATTCATTTATGTCAGAATCCTTTGATGGATTTTATGTTTATTTGAAGTTAATTTATTATGATACAAAACATCCATATTGTAATGAAGGTTTTGTGATATGTTTTATTTTGGATGTGTTATTTTTATACCATTCATTGTTTATGGATAATGTATTGACATTTTTTATGCTAGTTTTAATACGAATGATTATGTTTTGTTTAAACCTTTTCATATGAGAAATGCTTTGGACATAGTAATTGACGGGTGGAGCCCACTATAGCTCCTTGATTAATTGGTAGTTCTAATGAGACAAACTAGTGTCTTGGTATAATTCCTTGACAAAATCATATTTTTTGTCTTGGCACAAGGCCTTGACTATGTGGTTATGAATTCTGGCATTATGAATTCCATCTTTTTAAAAGTGGCTACTGATATTGCTTGTGATTATTCAACTATTATAATATCCATGTATGTAAATAGATTTATTTTTATTTATATTTTACATATTATGGTGAAGCTTATGTTGAAAAGGCTTTTTTTAGTCTTGTACGTTGCCTTAAATGTTTATGTTTATTTATGAAAGATTCTGGTATATTGTTATCCTTTCTAAGCATCTGAGCTCACCCCTTTCTATGTTTTATTTTTCCCAGGATGCAAAAAAGTGTATTAGGAATATCCTTCAGGGATAGTATATGGGATGTCAATGTTGTTTATGGAAAAAATGTTGTTGTAGTTTTACATTTTATGATGTAAAGTAAACCGTATGAAAGTATCTAGTATTTACAAGGCTACTAAACGGGTCGGTCTTTCGGGACATGATTTCCTTGTATCATGACAATGTTAAGTAATAATGCACCAACTCTGGGAAACTGGGGTCGGGGCATTACAATAATGATATAATAAAAGTGGTCATTGATGTATGAAATTACTAATTGTGAATTATACAAATTACAATATTTTGGAAAATTAATATATGTAGAATGTATTTCATTAATGCTTCAATTCGAGATTAAATGGAGTTTTCATGTAAATTTAGTGGAATTAATAATTTATTTATTTATTTAACACATAATATATTATAGATTATATCATTAAAACCATTATATATCCATCCAACTGACCCATAAATAATTGATATCCATGGCAGGAGGATGGATGAAATTATTCAACTAGATTGATTTCCTCATAAACTCCATTACATTTTTATGGTTTTGGATATAAAAATCTAGTTGTTAGAAAAATCATTAACAATTTAAATTGAATTCATCAAAAAACTGATAAAATGACATAAAGTATCTTAAGGATAATATTTAATGCCACATAACACTGTCACACTACTAGGAACCCAATCATCTTTCTTCTAGTACTCAATGGTTTCTATAAGAATTTCATCATCAACAGAAAGTCATCGGGTAACCAATCGACCACCACCCATCACATTGTGGAGTCTAAAACATGTAGAAATTTCAACACCCTATGTAAATTCTATTCTAACTGACTGATACACCTATTGGTCACATAAATAAATCATAGAACACCACTAAATAAAATGTAACGCCCCGGCCCCAGCCACCCAGAGCCGGTGCATTACTTCGTAACATTGGCATGATCACAAAAGATCAAGTCTCGAAAGACCGATTAGTTTAGTAGACTTGGAAACACTAGATACATTCATAAATGTTACATTACATCACAAAGTGAAAAACTATAATAACATAGTCTCCATAGTCCACACCTCTATCCTCTTAGGACTATCCCTGCAGGTCATTCATAAAATACTTCTTCACATCCTGGAAAATATTAAAACATTGAAAGGGGTGAGCTTGTATTCTCAGTAAGGTTAACAATATAGCGGAAGCTTTCATAAATAAACATTAACATTTAAGGCAATGTATAACTAAAACAAAAGCCTTTTAAACTTGAACTTCAACATAATATGGAAAAAGTAAAATGAGATAATTCCATTCACTTCTTCACATGGATATTCTTCTGGTTGAATAATCACATGCAATATCAATAACCACTTTCATAATGATGGAATGCATAATGCCAGACTATCATAACCACGTAGCCAAGGCCTCGTGCCAAGACCACAAATAAGATTTTATCAAGGCCTCGTGCCAAGAAACTATTTTGTCTCATGAGACCTGCCGATGCATCGAGGAGCTATAGCGGGCTCCACCCGTCACTTATTAAGTCCAATGCATTCCTCATATGAATAGCTTTAAACATATCATAAATCATAACATAATCGTATCACATAAAACATGCATAAAGGAAACATAACATTTCCACATTTCAATCACAAGATATCAATACAACACATTGATATAATAAAAATGCTTTCAAAACCATTTTCAATACCAAAATAAAAGAAAGTTAAAACTTTGTATTTATTTTTCATTAAAAAAATGATGGCTTGTAGAGGAAGCCGAAACTCGAATAATGGTCACGGCGGCGGAGAAGTCATTGTCGCCGCATAAGTACGGAAAGAAAAACATTCCCTTTCTTCGTTTAGCAAATCGCTTCGTATAAAAAATATTCCTTTTGAATAAACGTAAAAGTCAAAGGGGTTTATACACCGTATAAAATATAGTTTTGTATAAAACCAAATATGCCTCAATGAAAGGGGATTGAGACGAAGTCCTTAAAAAGATCATTTTTTTTAATAAAGTACATCTATAATGTGTATTCACTATAAGTAAACATAAATAATATACAAATACAATATAGGACATAATAATATCATGACATAATTTGAAAGTAGGAGATTAACCCAAAGAATGAAAATTGGGTTAAGAAATTCCCTTACCTTGCGTCCTGTCCTGACTCGACCGTTCTTTAACCTCCTGAATAATAAAATAGAGTTAATTCCAATTTACTTAAGAACCTTTTTCATGTTCATTATTCATTTTATATCCCTTATTACCATGTTATGAACATTATGTAATTATTTAAGTTAATAACGGTTGTTTTGTCGATCTTTGGTACTTGAGTCAAAAATAAACTTCTTATAATTACAAGTTGTTCATGTGGTGAAATATCCATTATATCCAGAATTATATTCATGATGTAGATATCATATATGTCATATATACAGTATATACATTCATTCATAATGTCATGTAACATTTAGAGGTAAGAAATGAAATGCACCGTTCATGGAGACGGTAAGCCGTACGTACGCATGAACGCTACTTTCATTTCTATTTCGTATTTAATGGAATGAAATCATAATGATATAAATTTATAATATAATTACAGTATAATATAGTGTATAATACCATTTAATCCATCCTTTATACATCCCACATATGGCAATAACGATTCAAATCACTTTGAGGGGGCGGTAGTCCGCACTTCCTAAAATGAAATTATCGCGTTTTACCCATAATGGAAATCATAAAGTATGCCATAAATGAGAAATACAGAAGCATAAGGAAAACATAAACATAATATATATATCATATATGAAAATAGTGTCATCAAAATGGCCACCATTATAGGTGTTAAAAGAATCTGAACAATCATCGTTTCGTGAGGCAGTATTTCGCCACCCACAGAAACAGTATGTTCTTTAACCATTAGACGAAGGTGTGTGTAAGTGTACACCAATTCCTTATCATAAAAACATACTAGTGTATTTTAGATACTGGTGTTGTTACAAAATAAAGCAATAAAAAGAGTTTAGATGGTTGGAGAAGAAAAATAAAACAAAACAACATTAGAGAACACATTACCTCAAAATCGGGTAACTCTTTTTGATTTGAGCCAAAGGATTCCTTGAGAAGAGTTCTGCCCAAAGTGAGGCTTCTAGGAGTAAGAGGGGTAAGTTGGGAGAGTATTTGGGCAGAGGTTGTCCGAGCCAAATGGCTTGAAAGTGTAAATGAGATGGGAGAGGTGGGGGCCTTTTATAAGTGGAGAGGAGGGGCTCTTTTGGAAAGATTGAAATGTTACATTATTTTACAATGATTTTCGGATTCTAAAGGTCCCACACTTATATAATTCGTGGATAATGTGATAAGGGTTCGAAATCTACCCATCCAATAGTCTTTGGACAAGTTTAAGCCTTGGATTTTACATTATCTTTTCATTTTATTAAAATCGTTAAATAATGAGGTCATCGCTGCATCATAATTATGTCATAAATAATTTACTTTATTTAATGTCTAAAAATTATAAAAAAAATACTATGATGTATTAAATATTTTTAGAATTCTAATTAATATTTATAGTCAAAATTTGGACTTGTGTAACCCCACTTAAAAACTGTTTTAGTAAAATAACTCATGTTTGTGTCAATTTAATTTTAACATTAAATAAATATATATTAATGTCATTTTCCAACTAAAGTGGCTCCATGGGGTCCCCAAGTTGACCCATGGGTTTTCTAGGTCGTCCATGACTCATCCAACAGGAGTATGACAAGTTTCATGCTCATCTCATATTATTAAAACATTATTTGTACCTTAAACTACACAAATAACCTCTAATCGCGATTAAGAACTTAAAAGTTACTATTCACCAAAAATTTGTTTTAATCTCATTGAACCACATTTTACTTATTAATGACAACCAAGTATGTCTTATTTTTAAAAATCAAATCACAGAAGTGGTAATATTTCATTTAAATGAAAAATCTGTTATTTAACTACCACTTAGTGGTTTCACTATTCATCAAAAATTGAAGTTTTTCAGAACAATGCCAAAATTTCACCCTAAGCTATAATTGATATTCCGAATTCAAAAATGATGTCTATTTTAAAAAATTCCAAACATATAAGTTGCTTAAATTAATTTTATAATTAATTCCCGTTGTTACAAAAAATGGCGTGTTTCTAAGAAACAATTTATATCAAAAGATTGGCAATTATTTATGTCCGATTTCAATGTTAAATTAATTCTAATGACCACCATTGGATATAATGGTAAAAATATATTCTAATTATACTTTAAAACCACTAAATAGTATAATTTTTCACTATAAATTATTTTGATTTAAAAAGTTGTTTTTAAGTATTTTTCACTATTCATAAAAAATTAGAAGTTCTCATAAAAATACCAAAAATTCAACATAGGCTAATTTCGATATTCCGAATCCAAAAATGAAGTCCATTTTGATGAATAAAATTTATAAAATTTCAAAAAGTAGGTATTACTATTCACAACGGCTTGTTTAATTAGTTGTGGTGTTTTAGAACTCGAAGTTGCGTACAATGCAAGCTATTGCATTATTGAATGAGAAGCGTATCATGGAAGATCAGGGTGTTACATTCTCCCCTACTTCAATAAATTCCGTCCTCGCAATTTGAAATTTTTCTTTGAAAATAAAAGGTTGAAAAGAGAAAATACCTTTGAGGAAAACCCACATCGAAAATAAGGTTAATAAATATATAACATTAAAATAATGCAAGATAAGTACAAAGGTCACCCGATATAGCCCATTCTAGGATTCTATGAAAATATGGATATGGAGGAGAAACAAACCATCAAGGTCTAATGGAGAGTTATAGAAAACAGGATTAGGAGAAAGTTTAACCACAAGAAAATCACAAACTTGTGATTGGTTAAACGGTCATTGAATCCCCAGTTGGAAAAGTTAACCGACAACATTTTTGTTTTAAGTTACCTTTTATAATGTTGAGGAATTTATTTAGGAGATTTACTAAGAACGTAAGGGAATATACATACTTGTTATGTATACTTTCATTCGTTAATAAATTTTTACCACAAACCCAACTTTTACTCCAAATGGTAACGGAACTCAAAAATATTCTATTTATCCTAATTGTATAAGGTTCCAAATGTTAACACATACCATTTAGATTAGTAAAACTATTTTTTAATAACCAGGGACTTCCTGTAGGCTAGTGGTAGGAAATAAAGTCTTGTCGCACCATGATTGTGGGTTCGATTCCTGTAGCTTTATCCGACGCGACGGGTTATTCCCCACCCTGCAGGTTGTCCTTTTCCTAAAACTATAGTATCATAATATTTCAAATATAATCTTCATAAATTTTTTAACCTTAAACAATACTATCCAAATATCAACTTAATCCACTCCAACCATTATAGTTATCCAAAATACCTCTGTCCAGACTTTCTTTAAAAGGTCTCTTAATTCCAAAATCAATTTATCAGATTCCCCAAATAAAGTAAAGTTTATCTTATTGTCACATACTAAAAATATAATTACCTTCATCATATTAAAACCTTACTGAAATCAACAAGTACGGCAGTACAATCCTTATATATATATATATCACATTATTCTAATAACCAAAATATAATCCATGAGTCCAAAAGCACCAATACATTAGTTATTCTGCTTCAACTGTAGTAACAGCATAAGATTGTCCTTGATCCCTTGCCCTTTTCTGAGGTAAGATTCCTTGACTCTTAGGACACTCATTTGTATAATGACCCATTTCACTACAATTATAGCATTCAACTTTGATAGCCTCTTTCTTTCCCTTGCAATCACGAGCCTGGTGACCCTTTTCTCCACATTTATAACAAACTCCCATTCCTTTTAGACAAGTACTAGGGTGATTCTTCCCACAATTATCACATAATGGAAAATCCTTCTTTCCCTTTTTCCCTTTATCTGTCTCTTGTTCCACCGTTCTCTTCTTCTCTTGATTTACTTTGTTGTCATAAGACATAGAGAATTCATTTTCTGTCTTGATAGCACACGAGACAATATCTTCGTATGATGAGAAGGATTGTGATACTAAAGATCGACGGAGAAATGGATTTAACCCATCAAAGAAATGATCAATATTACTCCTTGGGTTACATATATAATCGGCAGCATGCCTCGCTAACCTTGTAAAGTTAGCCTCATACTTTGCGACATTCTCATCCTCCTTCTGCCTCAGACTCAGAAATTGTCTTTCCATATCTGCTCGATGGTCGCGAGGAAAGTATTATTCTAAAAACAGATCTTTGAACTCCCTCCATTCCATATTTGATACTTCATCATCTTCCTTCATGTTTTGAATCTATGACCACCATTGATCAGCATCTCCAGTGAGGCGGTAAACTGCCATGATAACTTTTTCCCTTTCACTGCTCCCCAAAGCCTGAAATATTTTATCTAGGGAATTTATCCATTGCTCGGCTACTAAGGGATTTGTACTCCCATTGAAAATTGGTGGTTGTTACCTCATGAATCGATCTAACATTGATCCTCCATGTTGTGGATCAGGGTGCTCCATACGGGTAAGGTTATTATTCATAACCTGAGTAAGTTGTCCCAGTATGGTGATTAGCTGATCGGCACCAGTTGCATCACCAGCCCCACTATAATTATCTTGAGCAGGAGGGAAATCCCTACATGGAGTGTGTGTATTGATACGGTTTCCATTTCTTCCACTGGGCGCCATTTCTAAACAATGGCATAAACTAGATTAGTTTATGAATCAAAATACATAATTCCATACTTGTAAAATACTTAACATAAATTAAACTATTTGTGGATATAATCCATAAAAATGTTTTCTTTGAGAAAGTATATACTCATAACCCTTCATAGTGGTTTATAAAGAAAATGAGAATTATCCAAAGTATATCCCCCGGGAGTGTCGTAACCAAGAGTGCAGCAAGGCCCGTTGTCGTGCACCAGTTCCCGTTCGAGTCTAGCTCAAAGCGGTGATTTCGGGTTTTACCCCTAGGTACATCTGTGCCAAAGCCGCCTCTACTTGCTCGTATCCATACAGGGAGGTATTGCTCGGAAAACTCACAAAATCTCTACAATAACAAAATTCATGGAAGTTCTTCTATACTAATCCTCAAAGTTCATCTTAGGTCTACGTGCTCTAATCAGAGTTTATCTAAATCTAGCTTCCAAGGTTAGTACTAAACTGCCTCTGATACCAACTGTAACGCCCCGACCCGAGCTACCCAGAGCTGGTGCATTACTTCGTAACATTGGCATGATCACAAAAGATCAAGTCTCGAAAGACCGATTAGTTTAGTAGCCTTGGAAACACTAGATACATTCAAAAATTTACATTACATCACAAAGTGAAAAACAATAATAACATAGTCTCCATAGTCCACACCTCTATCCTCTTAGGACTATCCCTGCAGGTCATTCATAAAATACTTCTTCACATCCTGGAAAATATTAACACATTGAAAGGGGTGATCTTGTATTCTCAGTAAGGTTAACAATATAGAGGAAGCTTTCATAAATAAACATTAACATTTAAGGCAACGTATAACTAAAACAAAAGCCTTTTAAACTTGAACTTCAACATAATATGGAAAAAGTAAAATGAGATAATGTCATTCACTTCTTCACATGGATATTCTACTGGTCGAATAATCACATGCAATATCAATAACCAATTTCACAATGATGGAATACATAATGCCAGACTATCATAACCACGTAGCCAAGGCCTCGTGCCAAGATCACAAATAAGATTTTCTCAAGGCCTCGTGCCAATACACTATTTTTTCTCATGAGACCTGCTGATGCATCGAGGGGCTATAGCGGGCTCCACCGGTCACTTATTAAGTCCAATGCATTCCTCATATGAATAGGTTTAAACATATCATAAACCATAACATAATCGTATCACATAAAACATGCATAAAGGAAACATAACATTTCCACATTTCAATCACAAGATATCAATACAACACATTGATATAATAAAAATGCTTTCGAAACCATTTTCAATACCAAAATAAAAGAAAGTTAAAACTTTGTATTTATTTTTCATTAAAAAAATGATGGCTTGTAGAGGAAGCCGAAACTCAAATAATGGTCACGGTGGCGGAGAAGTCGTTGTCGCCGCATAAGTACGGAAAGAAAAACATTCCCTTTTGTCGTTTATCAAATCGCTTCGTATAAAAAAGATTCCTTTTGAATAAACATAAAATTCAAAGGGGTTTATACACCGTATAAAAGAAAGTTTTGTATAAAACCAAATATGTCTCAATGAAAGGGGATTGAGACGAAGTCCTTAAAAAGATCATTTTTTTAAATAAAGTACATCTATAATGTGTATTCACTATAAGTAAACATAAATAATGAACAAATACAATATATGACATAATAATATCATGACATAATTTGAAAGTAGGAGATTAACCCAAAGAATGAAAATTGGGTTAAGAAATTCCCTTACCTTGCGTCCTGTCCTGACTCGACCGTTCTTTAACCTCCTGAATAATAAAATAGATTTAATTCCTATTTACTTAAGAACATTTTTCATGTTCATTATTCCTTTTATATCCCTTATTACCATGTTATGAACATTATGTAATTATTTAAGTTAATAACGGTCGTTTTGTCGATCTTTGGTACTTGAGTCAAAAATAAACTTCTTATAATTACAAGTTGTTCATGTGGTGAAATATACATTATATCCAGAATTATATTCATGATGTAGATATCATATATATCATATATACAGTATATACATTCATTCATAATGTCACGTAACATTTAGAGGTAAGAAATGAAATGCACCGTTCATGGAGACGGTAAGCCGTACGTACGCATGAACGCTACATTCATTTCTATTTCGTATTTAATGGAATGAAATCATAATTATATAAATTTATAATATAATTACAGTATAATATAGTGTATAATACCATTTAATCCATCCTTTATACATCCCACATATGGCATTAACGATTCAAATCACTTTGAGGGGGCGGTAGTCCGCACTTCCTAAAATGAAATTATCGCGTTTTACCCATAATGGAAATCATAAATTATGCCATAAATGAAAAATACAGAATCATAAGGAAAACATAAACATAATATATAAATCATATATGAAAATAGTGTCATCAAAATGTCCACCATTATAGGTGTTAAAAGAATTTGAACAATCATCGTTTCGGGAGGCAGTATTTCGCCACCCACAGAAACAGTATGTTATTTAACCATTAGACAAAGGTGTGTGTAATTGTAAACCAAATCCTTATCATAACAACATCCTAGTATATTGTAGATACTGGTGTTGTTACAAAAGAAAGGAATAAAAAGAGTTTAGGGGGTTGGAGAAGAAAAATAAAACAAAACAACATTAGAGAAGACATTACCTCAAAATCGGGTAACTCTTTTTGATTTGAGCCAAAGGCTTCCTTGAGAAGAGTTCTGCCCAAAGTGAGGCTTCTAGGAGTAAGAGGGGTAACTTGGGAGAGTATTTTGGCAGAGTTTGGCCGAGACAAATTGCTTGAAAGTTTAAATGAGGTGGGAGAGGTGGGGGCCTTTTATAAGGGGAGAGGAGGGGATCTTTTGGAAAGATTGAAATGTTACATTATTTTACAATGCTTTTCGAATTTTAAAGGTCCCAAACATATATAATTCGTGGATAAGGTGATAATGGTTCGAAATATACCCATCCAATAGTCTTTGGACAAGTGTAAGCCTTGGATGTTACATTATCTTTTCATTTTATTAAAATCGTTAAATAATGAGGTCATCACTGCATCATAATGATGTCATACATAATTTAATTTATTTAATGTCTAAAAATTATAAAAAAATTACTATGATGTATTAAATCTTTATAGATTTCTAATGAATATTTATAGTTAAAATTTGGACTTGTGTAACCCCACTTAAAAACTGTTTTAGTAAAATAACTCATGGTTGTGTCAATTTAATTTTAACATTAAATAAATATATATTAATGTCATTTTCCAACTAAAGTGGATCCATGGGGTCCCCAAGTTGACCCATGGGTTTTCATGGTCGGCCATGTCTCATCCAATAGTAGTAGTACAAGTTTCATTCTCATCTCATATTATTAAAACATTATTTGTACATTAAACTACACTAATTACCTCTAATCGCGATTAAAACTTAAAAGTTACTATTCACCAAAAATTTATTTTAATCTCATTGAACCACATTTTACTTCTTAATGACAACCATGTATGTTGGATTTTTTAAAATAAAATCATAGAAGTGGTAATATTTCATTTAAATGAAAAATCCGTTATTTAACTACCACTTAGTGGTTTCACTATTCATCAAAAATTGAAGTTTTTCAGAACAAAGCCAAAATTTCACCCTAAGCTATAATTGATATTCCGAATTCAAAAATGATGTCTATTTTACAAAATTACAAACATATAATTTGCTTAAATTAATTTTATAATTAATTCCCGCTGTTACAAAAAATGGCGTGTTTCTAAGAAACAATTTATATCAAAAGATTGGCAATTGTTTATGTCCGATTTCAATGTTAAATTAATTCTAATGACCACCATTGGATAAAATGGTAAAAATATATTCTAATTATACTTTAAAACCACTAAATAGTATAATTTTTCACTATAAATTATTTTGATTTAAAAAGTTGTTTTTAAGTATTTTTCACTATTCATAAAAAATTAGAAGTTCTCATAAAAATACCAAAAATTCAACATAGCCTAATTTCGATATTCCGAATCCAAAAATGAAGTCCATTTTGATAAATAAAATTTATAAAATTTCAAAAAGTAGGTATTACTATTCACAACGGCTAGTTTAATTAGTTGTGGTGTTTTAGAACTCGAAGTTGCGTACAATGCAAGCTATTGCATTATTGAATGAGAAGCGTATCGTGGAAGCTCGGGGTGTTACATAAAAAATAAATGGTTAATGATCTATCCCAATATAAACATTAAATCTCAATCTCTATATAGATAATATTTTTTAGAAGATAATATAACATTCAAAAATCCATAATTAAGGGGGTAATTTCAGAAAAACCACTATATGGATTCTCATATGTGATAATAAGTGGATATTTTCTGGATACTATAATGTTTTTATTGGATATAATATTACAATTTATTTCTAAATGTTAAAATATTTATATACTTAATAATATCATATATACATTCTATAGACACCATTGGTCGGATCATTAAAGAAAATTTTCTTATTTAAATGAAAAACCTGATTTAGTTTTTATATAAACATATCAAATCATATATGTATTTAGTTTTAGGTAATCCATTACTTGGTCACTAAAAACCAACTATCAAGTGAAAATGAGGAAATTATCTCAGCTAAATAAACATTTCATAACTCTTTGAGGAATTAACTACATAATGAAAAACCAATACTAGATTCCAAAATTGACATGTGATCTTATTCTATATTTGAATCTCATATCCAATTATTATTATTATATAGTACATTTTGAACTAATTTTATACCAATATTTTGACTCTCTCATGGTTTAAATAATCAAATTACACCTTGAGTGGGTTACCAATTTATAAAATCTACTGAAAAGAAACTATTAAATTTAAATTTTGGTGTTTGTTATGAATAGAGATTAAATTTTCCTACATGCACATTGATACTTTAGTAGTATATGAACCACCCACCTCCCAATATCCATTAACCTACAACCATTCTTCTGTTATAGTCATAAAATAGTCACAAATTAAATACTCAACCACCATTAGATGGTTCCTATAATCATCTGGTTGAACATATATATGTGATCCACAAATACAATCAAAATTCCATGTGATGAAAGTAATGAATAGAAATGATTGTTCGAACCTTACTTAAGAACCTAATAGAACCCCCATAACTTTTATCATCATCACTACATGACATTCATTATTTATATTACTCAAAAATAAATACTAAAGAGAGTAACACCCTATATTCATCAATGGTACATTTCCTTCCATATGAAATTTCTAATATTTGTATACACCATAAGTTAACGAGAAATCATCAACACTCGATCATCATTACAAACTCACAATGCCTTCGCAATCACATTATCAATGATAAAAAACCATCCATTAATGTCTATATGATTCGGTATAATCTACTCACCTCCACCGAACACAATTCATGGTTCTATCACCAATTTCATGATGAGGTACATATATCTCACACCCAACACTATTTTGTGTGATGAATCGCTACATGAAATCATGTCCATGTTCCCACAAAATTGATGAATAAAAATCTATGACTAAAGACACGTTGTTAGAGGAAAAATTCATGTTGATATTCCTATAACCATTGATCACATATTGATTCATAATATATAATATACCACATATTCATTCATTTCACACTATAATTATGATGATTTACTATAATCCATTGAGGGTTCATAAGAAATCTTTAATAAACCATGTTTTTTGGGGTACATAACAATATCTCAATAACCTTTCTTTTTTAGGTCCTAGAAACAATTAAATTCTTAAAGGACCCTCACATAGGGAACTCCGTACTTCCATCACCAAAGATTGTCCACAAAAACCCAATATCATTCAACCAATACCAATACCCTACAGGGGATATCACAATGATTTTACCACTTCCTAAAATTTCATGAGTAATGTCTTAATATAATACTCTCACTAGTTTATTATCACTTATAATATTGATATAATCCAACCAAACGAGTATAAGATCCCTTATTACATGATAATATTATAATAACCATTCAACCCTGAGTCTCACATCAATAATCATAGACCCAATTTCATGAAAAAATATCATGATTCCCTTGGAATCAATAGACTATCCACAATGTATCATGGGATTTATCATTCCTATAAATAGGGATTATGTTCTATTAAAATACTTATTACATGATAAACAAACATTAGATAATTGTTTTCAATCCATAAACACATTAGTAACACAGTATATATCATAAACCAATCAATTTATGATCACATTCTCCAGACACATCAATAAACATACTAATAACAAATAAGTCTTGGAATACCACTTCTATCACAATAAGAACATGATAATTAAATGGAAATAATTACAAGTACTTTTGACAATAAAATATAGGAAGTCTAAGAAAACATTTTTAAATTAATATGGGTATATATTTTTTAATTAAAAATTTCCCTCTTTTTAACAATATGTCAAACATACATAAAATATATGGATTCATTACCAAGGAATCCAATTCATTTCCTTCTAAAAATATGCTACTATACATTAAAAACACATAAAAAATACATAATTTTTATTTGATGGGAATTCTTAAACTAGTACTAGATTCCATAATTAATCTATATTTCAATAATTATTAGTCTAAGGATGTATCCCTGAGAAATATTTTTAATTTTAATTAATTATATACAATAAAAAATAATCTATAATTAATTTCTGACAATTTATAATAGTATTTATCAACATTATTTCTCTTTTGAAACGATGTTACAATAGTTTGAACTAACAAAAATATCCCAAATAATCATTTTTATACAATGGTGCATGTAAAAACACCACAATCCACCTCAAGCCAAGATTTAATCCTAAAATAATATCCTCAAAAATTAACAACATACTTGGAAACAAATATAAATAGTAAATATGTTATCAAAATTGCATACCCATTACCATGTTAACATAGACATATAACCAAAAAGGTGATCATACTGTACTGGTACATTCTCAATCTTAATATCTTTTTCATTCCTTCCGCTAAATAATAATATCCTAATTATTAAAATAGAATAAATAAGACTCTAGAAAAGTGTTTTATTTCTTTACATAAATTTAATAAAAAAATCATGCTATTGGGAAAACATGACCTATGGAATTACCTGTAATAAACTAGTGGTTTCCAACAATTGGTAAGATTTTATGATCAATTTGGGGGAGACTATACTCTCAATATCAAAACACTCCATAATAATAATTAACTGAATAGAAAAAATAAACACATATCATAGTGTGAACCTATGTATTAATTGACATATAAAAACCTAAATTAATAAAGAGACACATACATTGTAATAAATAAATATATAGGAAATACAGTCACAAATCTAAAATGATGATCGACTAAGTTTAGAATAAATGAAAAATAATTAAAAAATAGAAATATAATTAGATATTACCAATAACCTGAATCCTCACATCAACCCCATATCTATTATTTATCGATCTACTCAAGATATACCCAATATTTGACCAACGTTAATCCATTTATTATTTACATAAGTTGTACACATGAATCAATTCACACATACTAGATTTGAAAAATATGTCATAATAACTTATTATCATCTTCCTTTAAAACTATATATCAAAAAAATCTGT
This sequence comes from Viscum album, assembly GCA_963277665.1. Classification (NCBI taxonomy): domain Eukaryota; kingdom Viridiplantae; phylum Streptophyta; class Magnoliopsida; order Santalales; family Viscaceae; genus Viscum; species Viscum album. Next base: position 962,979,757 of record OY728127.1, read on the forward strand.
ATTCAAAAATAAAAAATAAAATATTATCATATTAAAAAAAGTAATCTTGTGGAGTCTTCATGTGTTAGTCAACCCATAATGATACTTGATGCCAACTTCTTTATAAAATACAAATAGTATTTCTACAATATTCATAGTTACTCACAATTATATCATTCAATAGTTACTACTCAACCTAACATCATATATAGAGAATCCCAAGATCCATTGATGGTGATATTTGAGCATCGAACATCGTGTGAACCTCAATCACTGGTCTAAGACTAATATCAACTAGGTATCCACTCTTAATTATCTCCATGAATATCTCATCACAGAAAACACTATAAATTCTAATCATGAATATATAATTTTGAGACCCTATCATGGTGGTGTCATGTAATATATCAGTTAATCATCATATTATATTGTATCCCAAGAGTATATTTTATATCATCCAATCACCAGGGTATGGTCAATACCATTTACATATACCAAAACAACATCACATATGTTAATGTGTCTTTTAACCAAATTTATATATCAAACCCCATTTCTTATCCCTCCCCTCAAAGAATCTATATGTGGCCTGCCCTATTTACAACATTATCTATGTTAACATAGGAATTAGCTATGTAACACAAATCATAGTACCATTAAATAAGTATTTAATGATATTATCACTCCAACAGGGCATAACATACTTTAAAAAAAATTAAACCCATTATTATTCCCATAAAAATAAATAAAGGAAACTAATATTACCCCTGCATGTAACATGATAAACACTCAATGATGCTGACCCATTTTGAAAAAACCTATAACGAATGATATCATATATGACCAAGTAACATATATCCATAATCAGCAAAGGAAACTCCTATTTAAATTTCTAAATAAGCTTGCTAGTCTCAATAGCATAATATCATCCCTATCTAGGTACATCTCACCCCTAGGTATAATCATCACTAAATGGATAATTTATTCCAAAAAAACCCATGTTAGGTCTTCTATCATACACTAATAATAAAGTGGTCGTAATATTTTAATATAGAATAATCAATTCTCAGTTGAACATTTCATGCATTAATTGATTTATCTTTTACACATGGTAACCAATACACTGAAAAACCACAACTAGGATTCACTAAATATAATTGATTTGAATAAAAATAAAACATACCATTTGTGGTACTAAGACGACTTTATCTTCCATATTATCGATAAAAGAACAATCATAGTATATCTTAACTCTTCATGATCAACAATAACTACTCATATATCTCAAACACCAATATAAATCTTTATCCTCTAATAATAAAACACTCCAAAAGATTATAAATAATTAATTATAAATTTATTATTCATTTCAATCACATTGATCCAATAATACAAAAAAATTCAAACAGTAGAGAGTCATGATATCATTCAAAATTACATAAACCTAAACCCTCATGAAAGAATAATTATTATAGTAAAATAATTATTCTCTTCTATGTCATATGAACCACCTACAACAACAATAATGTTAATCACATTATCGAATGCCTTCTGATACTTAACTAAGATCGCATAAATCCACACCATGCTCATTATCCTCTATCACAATTCCCAACAAGTGAACAATTTTTTTATGATTATTTAATTTATTTAAAAATTAAAACCAACATGTGATAATTATAAGAATATATTTATCTATCCAAAAAACCAAAATCACATTAAATATATATAATTAATCCCATTTAATACTGTAGAAAAAAACTGAAAGATGAAATCAAAATAAGTAACCATGAAACATCAAAAAATATAATAAATTTTATATAAAACATGAAATAAATATGGTTAATGAAATAAAATAATTGAAATAGGGAATAAAATAATTTTTATTTCACCCCTCAATTTTATCTATCCACCTATTGGAAATTATTGTTTGCTTAGTAATTTTATGTGTTTCTATTTTAGGGTCAACACTATATAGATAACCCATGATCACCCTAAAATAGAGTGAAACTATAGTTACCCTAATCCTACTAACCCAAAGCCAGTGTATAAATTATTAAGTTGGTATAAGATACAAAAAATCACATCCCAGATGAAAAATAATCATAGATTCGGTAAACTAGATACATACATGAAATTCACATTACATTTCAAAACATCAAATAAAAAATGTATTTTCAATGACAAATCCATTATTCCTCTTAAAATATCATTGCTTATCAATCAAAAAACGATACCAGGGAAAATAAAACATAATAAAGGGGTGATATAAGATATTTATTAAGCGTAAGAATATTATATAAGATATTAATTAATAAGTCATGATCAATATTAATAGTAAAATAAATTAGAGAAATTTCATTTTATTAAAACCATCAGCATAATATACCATGAATAAGTTATTATCGTGTAATTCCATATTGATAATAACCATATCTAAATAGCATAACCATTGATATTATTATTAAGAGAACAACGACATGGAATATAAATAACAAAATTCATGATCATATAGTGCATAATGTTCGACATCTAGATAATAAAATTGAGGAATTGTACCAATACAACTATATAAATTGGTATAACCTTAACAAAAACCCATTCTAGTTTTTCTCATTAGACCAACTAATGCATTTAGTGGATATATTGGGCCCCATGAATCAAATACTATGTTAGACTCATTACTCATATGAAAGGGTTGAATCGATATAAACATAAAAATACATATTAAAAAACTATGATACAAAATGTTTAATCTTCTTACCAAAATCAATAAACATATTAATAAACTATCTTGAGTAAAATGGTAAAGTGATGTAAAATTGAATAATCCGAGTCAAAATAATCATAAATCATCTAGAGAAATAATAATGATGGGATCATTACAACATATTCCCACTGGATAACATGTAAAATAGAGTGCTCATATCTTTGATGAAAATAATTACCAAGAAAATATCATTAAGGTTTTTTTTTGAGAAAAACAAACATTGAATTATGAAAATAAGAATTTCAAAATAAATGTTCAAAAACAATTTTGAAAAAATATTAATTATTAAATATTATTGAAATATATTTTAAATAATAATTAAAACATATATTTTTCATTATGTTTGGAAATTATATTCATGCGATAAACATTTAAATATATTTTTCTCACAGAATATCAGTAAAATCCAACTATAAATTGTTTTCAAAATGACATGAATATTCAAATAAAAAATTAAAAATTAAAAATGGAAAAAAATTCTTTAATAAATCATTATAAAAAGGTTAAAAATATTTTTTAAAACATTTTATAAAATTTGTTTTGATGAAAATTGACTTCTAATCGAAGAGAGGTAAAATTTAGAGTTTTTATAAAAAATTAAAAATAATTTCAAGGAAATAAGAGTAGAAAAATGGTAATATTTCTTGAAAAATTGATATAATTACTATAATTAAAAATATTCATTTTAACATGTTTATAATAAAAAATTCACCAAAGGTAAACATAAATTAAAAAATTCTAGAATAATGATGAGATTGTGAAATAAACCCATACCAATTTGGTTACTTTTGATTCATAAGAGGAGTGGTAGAAATAATATCAAATGAATAATTATATAATTTTCTGATAAATATATATTTTTTTAACATATAAAAGGGGATTTATATATATCAAATAATTAAAATAAGTGGTTAATATGGAATATGTATCACCAGAATAAAAGTGAGATGAGAAAGCATTACCTTGAGTCTAATTTCCATAGTATGTGTCAATAACTATTTTGTAATGTATTTAAAAATGCTATTAATTTATAATCAAACATATAAATATATTTAATATCATATATTTTACACTTATTAATTTTTAACACACATTTGTTAAAAGTATATCATTATTTTTATTTTTGCAGGTGTTAATTGTTGTGTTTTCATATGTTCGTTTTGTAATGAATGTTCCAGTTCCTGTGCATAGGATATATATATATATATATATATATATATATATGTATATACTCAAAAATTATACAAATTTTATAAATATCATATTTACCTAAAATATATATTTTTATATCCATTTATGATTCTTTAACATGGAAAATTCTTCGCATCACTTCGAGTAGACCATAGACACTATGTACGCACGGGCAATGATATCATTACCATAACAAGTGAAATGTTAAGGAAGAGAGAGGTATATTAATATTAAATAATAAATATAATATCATATATGTAATTAATTGTATTACTATTACATTAAATGTAAATTCTATGTGGAAAATGAATCACATCACTGCGTGAGGTGGTAGTGTATCGTATACACAAGCAACAATATAATATTTTAAGAGAAAAAGAATGTAAATAGGTAAATATGATATTAATATTAAAAAGGTATTATAATGTCCAAAATATAATATACATGTTTTTTAATTAATCGTTATATATATCCTTGATTGCTTTTGATTGAACACAAACTACATTGGCTCACAAGGTAGTAGTCTGCCATACACATGATCTATGATTTTGTTTCCTATTTAGAAGTAGTGTGGATGAATAAATATAATTTAATTAACATAACAATATATAATTATATGGTATATACCATTCTAATTAAATTTTAAGCATTATATAATAATATAAAATAGGAAAATAATGATGGAAATGAATTATGTTCATTATGATAATTATCTTCTTTAAGGGAAACGTTCAATGAATCTCCACTTATGGACCCTAGGGGGTCCTATTTGGGGTAAAAATAATATAAAATTTCCATATATCTATTTTTAGAAAAAATAAATTTTTTAGGGATTGGTTGGGATAAATGCAATGGAGGTGTGAGTAAGTTAGGGTAGAGTGACCACTTTTATAAGTGGAGAACGAGAACCATCCTGGAAATTACATGGAAATTTCCCATATGATTCCCAAATGCTGAAGGAATTTAACTTATAATAGATTAAAAATATCTTTATTATTCAATATTGGAAACCATATGGTGGAAATATGTCCATAATATAATATTTTGAATAAAATTTAGTATATTTTGACCTTTATATTCTTATTTCAACCCCATGGTAAACCCATTTTTACATTAACTGGGAAAATTAATTTTATCACTATTTCCATAATTAATTAGGGTAAAAAAATTAAAATTACATTATTATATAATATTAACTATTATAATTCCTAATATAGAATAAATGTTTACAAATTAAGTTAAATAAGTGGAATAATTAAATTTAAAATTATACTATCAGCTCCGATAAAAAAGTTTGTTTTCAAAGAGAAAATTATTATAAGTATAGAAGGTATTAATAGAAAAAATAAATATGAACTATATTAAAATCACAAAAATTATATAAATAATAATATTTTCTAATTATTTTTACATTAAAATAATTTTATTATATAAATTAACATTCTTATTATTTTAAATGAAAATTTAGTTTTCATTAAATGTCATTATTTTTTCCTATTCATCAAAAATGGAAACATTTTCGAAAAATATATAAAACTCACTAGAAGATAATTTTTATATAATGATTTCAATGGTAAATATTACTTTTTACATAAATTTATGAAAATTGGTCAAAATTAATTATAAATTATGTTCAAAAACAACTATAAAACTACATTTTAAAAAAATACAGTTGTCCAAAATAATCCATTTCCTTTCAAATTTTTATGATTTTATCTCTATTAAATATACATCACTGTTATTTAGTTTATTGATTTGTAAACCATATAATTATAAAAATATAGTTAGTAGTATTCATACCCAAAAATTTAATGTCTAGTTTAAAATGGTCATGTTTACATAATCTATTATTAAAATAGGATGATGTTTTGATTAAAACTCGTGTTTCCAACATTACACTTTACCAAATATATTTATGTTATTTTAAAATAATAATATCTTCATGTATTTCGGTGTTAAATTCACCTTTAATATTTTTGTTTTGTTTCAAATATGATATTGATCTTGATGTTCATATTTTAAATTCTTAAGGGTTGACATTATACCCCCTTAACTAAATTGTGCATCCAAAATTTAATCATAATCACTTAAATCAAGGGTTTGAAATTTGAAAATAATTTTCTTTAAATCCAACATCATAATAGAGGTTAATAAATCTATATCCTAACAAATATAATGGGAATTATGAAATTCATCTTGACTAATCACATAACTGTGATTTCAAGTATGCGAACATGGGTGGGAAGTTAAGATGTAAACATTGAAGAAAATATAATGCCCAAACAATGATAGATGGTGATAGTGGTCATTAATCAGAAGAAGTTACATGATCAGTATAAATTCAAAAACCAAAATACCAAAAATATTCTATATATAATGGTAATATTTGATTATTGGATATAATTTTAATCGGATAACTTATTTATTTCAAGAACCTTTTCTTAATGTTTTGGGATTACATCAAAATCTAAACTAAGAACATAAATAAATTTACTTAATTGATATAATCTCATTTTACAAGAATAATTTTATATTTCTTATATGATTTAATCATTTTCACTTCATTTCATACTACATGAAATGAATATCCAAGATGACATTTTTTCTAATGAACTAAAATTACATTTTCATGGATTATATGATCCATAAAAGAGTAAAAATCTATTCCTAATTTATTTTCTAGAAATAAAAATGCTTATTACATGTTGAAAAATAACATTAAAATTTAAACATATTCCATTACATGTATATTTTACCTTAAGACTCATCAAAAACAATTCTATCCAAATTCAATGTCCAAATATTGTTTACAGAATGTAAGTAAATCAGCATTATATTACCCATAGAATATAAATTCTCTCATAGTTTCATAGTCCAAATATTTGAATATATTTATCACCATATAAGCATAATTAAAACATGAATTATTATAAATTTAATATATCATGTCATTTAATATATTCAATATATCAATACTTATAGTAAAATCCGATAAAGATAACATATTCCATCAACTCACAATCAAATTTCTTAGTCAAAACACTATATCAGAATATATAAATATAATCTCAACATTAGTAACATATTAAGGGATATCCTCCCTTAATCATGTGTTTTAAATGAGGTTTATCCTTCCACTGAATCAATTTTCATGGAAAATGAAACCATTCAACATATTATCTCAAATACTCTATGAAATACAACTATAGTAAAATCCTTTTACATTTCCTAATTCGTATTAATAGAGTATAATTAATTAAAATTATCTTGTAACATAATTCATGAATCCATAAATAAAGAAATTAAATCTTACATATCATTTTTTTAATATCATATTCGTGTCCTTGACCACATAGATTATTTTGATGTATATACACTTGATGTAAAGGGAATTTATTTATTTTTTCCTCATCTCCATACTGTGGAAGAATTTTACATTATACTATTAAATCATTCCATTAGAATCATGATCCTTGTGGCCTTTTTATCAAATCATGATGAAAAATAATTTTCCTTTCATGCATGTGCAACATTGTTTCATTCCAAAAGTATCACATGTTGGAAAACCCATATTTTCCTTATTCCCCTCATCCATTTTTTCTCTACCATACTATTATTCACTTATTACCCTTAAAATACATATGACTTGGATAAATCATTCTATATCATTATATAACATGTTACAATGTCCTTATTTGATGATAATTTTTTGGGAGACTACATTCCAACGAAATATTGGCTTAATATCCTCAAAAAATTATCACTATCTCTTTTTGGATTACATTCATTTATACAATTCCCATTATATCTCATATTCTCCATTTATAAATGATGGATTATAGAGAATCAGGTTATTAAATAATGAATAATAATGTATAATCCAAAATTAGTGAAACACATATCAAAAATTGAAATACTTATATTGATTGAATCTCATATTTATAAACATTCTTTCTTTTGAGAAATTAAGTTTCAAAAATTTCACAGTGGTTAGTAAATAAAATGTGATTTATCCTAAGAACATATTATAATATTGGAGAACAAGGTGCACAATAATACTTTATATCATGCACTAGGTGATTATATTTTCAAGACCAATGTTCCCTTTTTAGAGTAATTATCCCTAGGTACATTTGTTCAAGAACACCTTCTAGATGTAATATGTATATAGAGATTCATTTTATCAAAAAACCTTTTAATCCATTCCATTAAGAAATTCTATTTTATTCTGTACATCTGATCAATTTTTTATAAGATTATGATCCCTAATCTCTAATTTTCTAAATCTTGTTCGCACGGATTCTAATATACTTTATCTAATACAAATGTTTTCATACCGGACCCCAGGAACCTAGATCTAGTCTCTAAATTATAAAATTGGAATGAGATATATGAAATCACATCCGAAATCACAGAATAGGTTAGTGTTATTTGTAAAATATATCCTTACATGAATTATATATATATATATATATTAAAACATAAAATTCCAAATTTATTTTATTTTTAGGAAACAATTAATCACCATACTGTATCCTGATTTGTCAATCCCAAAACACTTACAACTATCTAGGGGAAATAAAACAGAAGAAAGTTTTCTGGTAATATTCTATATAAGGGTAAGAAGACAACATACATTATGAATGAATAACTCTTAATCAATACACAAATGTAAATAAACGAAACACATTCCATTTAATAAATTACATTTTCATAACATGAACGGAATAAATGATCATCAAATAACACCATATAAATAATCACATGATCAAGAAAACATAACCATTGATATTATAACTAATAACATAATCAGATATAATATTAATAAATATATTAATAATAATTTAATGCATAATTTCAAGAATTAAAAATATATTATCTAATCATTGTTCCAATTAATATTATTTAATTCGTAAGGGTATGGCCAAAACGAAATCTAGATTTTCTAACGAGATGTACCAATGAATAGAGTGGATATATCCGGCGCTACCCATAACTTACTAATTATAATGTATTTACATACTTATAGTGGTGAAGCAAAATCAATAAAACCTTTCATATTGAATAACTAACATATGAAATGTTTATACACACCCCAATAAATAAACACAATCATATACCATTCCAAGTAAAATGGTGATTGCTAAGGAAATAGTACAATACTATTAAAACTAATAATAAACCACTGATAAAAATAATAAAGATGGTATAAACACATCATTGTATCATTGTATCATATTTAATATAAAATACTTGTATTATTTATAAATATAAATAACATTAAAATTTGTTTAAAACAATTTTGAGAAAAATAACTATGACATTTTCAAAATAATGTTGGAAATTAAAAAATTTAAAAATAATTTTACAAAAAAATATTTAATATATCATTTTAATACATAAAAAATAATTATTAAAAAATTTATGACTCGTGATGGTGTAAAACTACATTGATTCCAAAGATAATAAAACAAATATTCCTTTCACATTTTTTAGAAATGGTAAACATGAATTGTTTTCAAAAAGAAAATAATATTCCATTCAATTGTTTTTGGAAAAAGTATAAATGGGTAAAAATTTCATCCATATGTCATTTTTATGTTTTTTAAAAAATAAAAAAAAAATAGGAATCAATGGTTTTGATGAATAATGATTTCTAAATGAAGAGTGATATAAGGTTGGATACTCCTAAAAACCATTTCTCAAAAATTTAATGTACCTATGAGTGGAAAATGGTATTATTACATAACTAAGATCATTAATAACCATAAAGGAAGAAAAAATATTTATTTTATGAAATAAATATCAAATAATTACCTCAATGGAGTCTCAAAAAAATCCCGAGTAATAATGAAATTGTGAAATAATCCCTTACCACTTTGGTAACTTCTGAATCATAATCCCCATAAATGAAATTACATAAAATGAAACATTACTTATAATAAAGACAAATATATTGATTATATAAAATATAATTGGGTTTTTATATATAATTATTAATGTAAATATGTGGTGAATATGAAATATGTATCATGAAAGTAAATGTGGGTTGAGAAACTCTTTCCTTTTGTCGGATTTCCATCATTCATCCCCATGCCTCTTATAATGGTTTTATGTATTTTATTAATTTATAAATGAACCATAATAATTATTATAATTTCCTATATGATATTTATATATTATTATACTACACGTTTATTAATAATATTTCATTATTTTAATTATTTATAGTGTTAATTTTCTTGTTTTCTCATGCGTGTTTTATCATGAATGTTGCACTTCATTGGAAAATGATATAAATATATATATATTCTATATGAATATAAAAATATTTTAAATATCTTATTTACTCCATATATATGTTTTTTAACCATTTGTGGAAAATTTATATGGAAAATGAATTGCATTGCATTATGATGACGGTGGGTCATACATATAAATAAGTGGCGATATAATTGAACTAACATGTGATTGGGAAAAGAAGTGGATGAAAAATTAAATTTAAATAATTAATATTATCTCATATTTATATACTATATTCAAAAAATCCTTATAACATTACATGTTATGTGTTATTTAAAAATTAATCACATCGGTTCACGATGCGGTTGTCTTCCATACACACAAGAGACATTATCAAATTTGAAATGGAATGTGATATAAAATTTTATAAATTTTATTAGAATTAGAAAATATTTATAATATAATAAACATATTATAAATTTTTTAAATACATCCTTATATCATCCATTAAATGTAGGTGATAGGTGGTGCACTATATTAGTTTGTGAGTGGGTTGTCCTCCATACAAAGGACCAATTATATCCTTTCTCATTTGATGGAAGTGAATATGGATAAATATTATTTAATTATAATAATAACATAAAACAATTTGGTATATAAGTTTTTTATTATATTGTAAGTGTTAAGACATAATTTATGGTTAAATGTAGAATAATTAAATTGGTATAAATTTTTTGGATAGCAACCATTTCTAAGATAAATGTCCCTTGGATGTTCTCTTAATAAAACTAGGGATCATCATTTTAGAGTATTGGAATAAATATAATATTAATAAGGATGTTGGGGATATGTTTTTATATTTTTGTTGAGATAAATATCTTGGTGGTGTGTTTATGTGAAGGGAGGTTGATCCAATAATATGTGGGGATAGAAAACCATCTTGAAAATTACATGGGAATGTTTCTTAAGAATCCAAATTGATAAAGTCATGCACATAATAAAATATTCGGAATATCCATATGATAGTTTTTGGGATAGTATAAGTTGCATTTATGGCTATAAAACAATATTTTAAAAACATTTTAGGACATTTTATACCATATCTTTTAAGATTAAACCCAAAGTAAACCATTTTTCCCTAACTGTAATAATTAATTTATAGTAATTTCCAATATTTATTTTATTGAATAATTAAGTCCACCGTATTATATGATATTAATTAATATTATTACTAATATTTTTATCTATTTTTCAATTAAATTCATATAATATGTATAATTGTTTCTAAAAATATATCTTCAGATGCAACAAAAATTCAGGTTTTCAAATAGAAAATTATCATAATTATAAAAGGTTCTAAAATCAAAATATTATATGGTAGTTTTAAAAATGAACTAAATTAATTAAATTTCAATATAATGGAACTAATTGAACAATAAAACAAAATTTAAATATGATTTATAATTTTATGTAATTTAAATGAGAAGGAAGTTTTTAAAAAAAACAATATTTTTCAGTAATCATAAAAAATGAGACATATCTGAAAATCATGAAAATTCACCCTATGATTTTTTAAATATTATTATTTTAAAAATAAATTAATTTTGTGATATATAAATTTATATTAAAAAATTATACATGTGTTGTAAATAGGATATTATTAATTTATTTAATATTATTCATTCCCATCAATTTAATGGAAATTTTATAATTTACATTTTTAAATAATAACTTCATAATATATCATCATATTCTATTAAAACTCATTGTTTCGGGCATCGAAATCTATCAATGATACTGAATTTACCTAAATATATTATATCATAAATTCATGGGATATTATATTTTAATCTATGATTTTGTTTCGTGTCATACATCGTATCAATCATTATATACCTATTTTAGAATATATGGGTGTTACAAAAACTGAAACATCCCAAGTAAATAAAGGAACATATTATTCAATGTAATGATAATATTTCTAGGGTTCAAAGGGCATTAAATTTTGTTTAGGTATATTCTACATAACTGGGAAAATTCACTATTTTATAGGTACATTCATGGTGTGAACTAGGTATATTTCAAGAATCCATTTCTGGATTTTTCCAAGAGTCTGGATCAGGGCATGAAAAACATATTGTCCATCAAAATTTTTGAAATTTTTAAAAATTGAACCTGGAAAATTTTAGACAAGGAACACATTTTTAATCATATAATAAAATCATTAGAGTCAGGCAGTTAACTAGTTATTCAAAAAATAAATCCTTCGAGTCCAGTAGTTTTTATTATGCTCCATGAACTATTCTTTCTCTAATAAAATAGTCTTATCCCCCTCGACCCATTGGCTCTCCCTGGGTATTTGGGATGATATCTATAATTTTGGGCTACTCAATTTGGAATTTTATCTACAGAATTGTCATTCTACATCTCCCATATAAGATTCCTTTATGATTCTTCTTTTCTATTTATTGTGGAATTATATTTGGATTAATTTTTCTATCAAAATTTTAATAGTTTGTGTTTTCTATCAATCCTTTTTTAGTTTCTAGTCACACCATGTCATTTAGCTGTTAATATTATTATTTCAATATAAATTTTTTATGTTAATTAAGTTTCATTCATTCATGATATAGGTGTATCTATAAAATGCTTATATCTCATGATTTCCTATATTTTATTTTTAAATACTTTATGTAATTAAATTAAAAATTCATTATTTTATTTTGGAATGATATTTTTAGAAGTTAAAAAGGTTTTTAAGATGGATTTCTTTATAAATGGATTGGTGCACACTAGTTTTTTGACTAAATGATTTATTTGTTTTTTTAAATCAAATGGGTTTTCATTCCCCAAAGTCGAAAGGAATTGATGTCAAATTGGTTTTTAATATTTGATCATCGTTTCTATAATTTTTCTTATAAAACCTAGAATTTTGGATAATCATGGATCTAAAGAGAATAGAATTTTCACTCCTTGTGTGGGTAACTCCACAATATGTTATATGCAACATTAATGTGTGTAATTACACAAGATATTATACTGGTTTCATATACCTCAGGTCAGGAATGGGGTTTTTTCTTTCATGAATAGTATGTATTCAAGTAGGAGAGTGACAAATGGTGTTCTTTTTCATTTATTATTGGTTTATAAAATGATGTTTCTTTCATGGTTATTTTCCCGCATGATTTTATTATTGTGTATCCATGGGTTTTTACATATGATTAATTTATTTCTATCACACATGTCATATTCATATATTTTTTCTATATAGTATGTTTATATGGAAATAATATGATTTATTTGAAAACAAATATATTTCATGAAAATTATTTATAGAATTTATTTACATTATATCAATAATTTATACTTTATATTTTAATGTGTATATATTCTTTGGTGAAATCCTACAGGGATTTCATCTCAAACCATACTTTTTATTTTTTATGGAATTAGATGTTGTTTTTTATCACTCATTTACAAAGAGTAAATCACTAAATCATATCGGGTTCTCTTATTATCATTATCTTCGTAGATGGATGGTTTTATGGAGATCAATGTTCCCAAAGGGTATCATTTAGTAATTCCATATTATTGAATTTTCAAGTTTAGCTGGTTTGGCATGTTTTTTTCTTATTTATAGTATCCCTTTCTTATGATATATTTCATATTTTAAACCCATTTTCTTATTTTACATGAAATTTTTTTCTTCCTTTTATCATCTTACATCACTATGTTGCAGACTACCTTGGGTGACATACTTAGTTGAATTTATTTTGTTCTTTAATAATTTATATCAATAATAATATCTAGCCAAATGTAGTATGACAATAATAGGGATATATTCATTTTCATTTTTATACTATACATAGGAATTTATGAATTAATATATTAATTGTGGGGGGCCCTGGTCATATATATTTTTTTCTGAATGTTAGTTAGTTTTTGTGGTAATGGATTTTTTCTAAGATTATAAATTGGTCAATGAGTTTTAATAATAAAATAGGATTTTGGGTATTAAATAAATAAAATTATTCATTATTATATAGATTTATTTAATTCATGTAATTCATAATTAATTTAAATTATTGTTTTTCTAATGAATAAAGAAATATTTTTTATGTTAGTCTGCTGATTTTTTGGGTATCTCGTAAAATGATTATTCATTATCCAATGCTCAATATAAAATGTCCTTGAGAAGTTCCCATATAAATTTTATAGGGGATTATATTATAAAGGTTCACATTAAAATCTACTATTGGACCCCTATTTGGTGGATGAACTAGTATAAACTATTCAAACTCTTGGAAATTCATGTGTTGAAAGCTGATGATGAGTGGTGGAACATGGAACCAAATTTATGAATCATATTCCATCCATCTGTCATGGTCAAAAATGATCATGGGAATCATCAGAATAGAATGGTTAGATTGAGAGTGTATTTAAATTTTAGAAGAATCATGAGGACTCTATGGTGGGGTTTTCCACATATAGGAATGAGGGAGTGGGAAGAGATTATGGGATTTAATTCACCTAGAAATGTTTCCGGATTATCTTAACATGGACTTATTTAAAAAATATTCATTCATCAATTTTGTCTGGAGATGTTATGTGTCTAAATGATAAGGGATTTTCAGAAATTATAGAATTCATTGAATATGATTATATATTATTCAATCATCCTTTCCAAGATATTGAACTTGATTCTGTAAATTCTCACAAGTGATTATCTCAATCCTGGGTGGTTTTAAGGGAGGATGATTAAAAATATTCAATAAATAATGGTTCACACATTCCTCTAGATTTTTTTCAAGGTGGTCAATAATGTGGATATATAAATTGAATAAATATCATGGATGATAGGTTTGGGTGGAGCGTTTGAAGATGTGTTTATTGGTCACATTGTGTCGGCTTGCTAGAAAACGAATCAGAAAGGTAGAATGTTTTCTTTTGGAACAGTTTCATTCAATTTTTAGGATATCCATAAGTGGTCATATCTCATTGTTGGAGTCATCTTTTTACCAAACCTATTTATACATAGTATCCCAAGACTTTTTATCATTATGGAATATATTTTCCATCAGAGGAACTACATGGGGAAAAATATATATACCTTTTTAGACAAGATTTGGGAGAATGGTAATTTGTCTAAGAATGTATAGTTCATAAAATAATGGATATTTTATTGTTTACTAAGAGGATATTGGTCATAGTAGAGATTTATCAGAAATCTTATCTGGGCCATCACTTATGTATACCGGAGATTTAGCTTGGTGATTGGGATCTTTTAATAGTTCCAACTTTATTCAGATAATATTTCTTAGGTATGCTTGTTTTGTTTTTGCCATGGTTTTTTTATTCCCTTAGTGATAATTGGAAGAATTTTAATGGAATACTAATGGTTAGGATTTTCATATTATTTTACTTTCATTAAAAAAAATTATTGATATTTCTCATCTATGAATAATCAACCATATCCTTCCCATTTTATTTAACGGGATTATGTTGATATTGAACCATAAACTACTATGTTTGAGAAACCAAATTAGATTATGGATCACTGAGAAAAGGTACAACAGTGTAAAAAAATTCACCTAGTTAGTGTACTAGAGCAGTGAGGACAATATATCCATGAGTTTTGGAAGTGGGAATTGTTGATGAGACTATTATTGACTTATCCTTATTCAAGTATAGGGTGTTATGGTCTGTCTATGGATATAATCCATGTAAAGTTTGTAGAATTTTAACATCTAGAGTAAAAAGGTGTGATAATGATAATTTTAGGATATTTTTTCATGTGTTATGAGGGATTCAGATTTCTTTTTGGGTATTTTATTCTTAATGTCGATTGTGAACCTAATTATGGACACATTAACTTCATGAAGTGGGTATACTATGTACAACCTTTCCTAGGAAACTTCTATTATTCTTGTTCAGTTTGTGATAAAATTATTATATTCGAATCATTATCATGTAGCTAAAGCATCGATATAGATACATTATGATGATGAAATTCAGTTTTCAAAAAAACATGAAACTCGTGGAATTCACATCATGAATCGGTGATTCATGAGGTGTATCATTTTATTCTACATGTTTTTATACACTTAATTCCTTATTCATTCTATATTCAATGTAATGGACTCCCCCTCTATCCCTAGTACATCTTGAGGAAATTTAGGGTGACATATCTCTATTTTTATCACTCTATTAAGTTTTCAATCTCTTACATGGTTGTGAATCTTCTCTCAGGTTAGTGGACATACTATTTTTTCATTGATATTAGTTTGAGGTGGTTCTAATGGATACATTTATAGATATTATTTATATTAATTTCTATTTTCAATAAATAAATTTCAATTATACCTCATTCTATATATTTTGGAGGATGATCTTCTTTTTAATCTCAATTTTCGAAGGTGATTAAGTTTACTCTGTTTTCAGATTATATTCTACATATAAGAGTTAATAATAATGTATTTATATTTTTTTTATAAATTAAATTGGTTTATTAAATGAAAAAATATCATATATTGTAAATTATTTTTTTGGAAGAGATATTTGATTTTAATGGGGTTTTATTGAAAATGAATCTTTTACAGCATGGTTTCTAATAAACACCTGAATAGTTTTTTTCAAATTTTTTCCATGGCCAAAATATTTATGGACATGATGTATTATTTTTATTAAATTTAATTATTCTTTTTAAATGGATTTGTAAAAAATTAACACATTGTTCATCCATGGTTATGTCAAGAATTGAATTCTCACTCCAAGTGTGTGTAATGGCACCAATGGTTTTATGTCACATTAATATGTGTAATGATGTAAGATTCTATGTTGGTTGGATGCACCTTAAGCAATTATAAGGTTGTTAAATTCATATCTAGTACATATCCCCATAGCTTAGATCTCAAATGGTGTGCTCTGTCGTTTATGTTCTATTTATCACATGACGGTGTTTTTATTGATAACTTCTCAAAGGATAATCTTATAGTGTATCCATGGTTGGTTTTTTAATATTATAGATATTTTTATTCACACTATATGTATTCATAGATTCAGTTAACATACTATGAATTTATGAAACTTAAATTATTTTATTAAAAAATTAAACTACATTTTTTTAATGTTAGAGATAATAAAATCATGAATTTAAAACATGTATACATTATTTGGGGGAATCATATTGGGATTTTTCTTCACACTCTATTATTTATATGGGGGGATGTAGACGTAGTTTTTAGGACTCATGAAATGGTAATGGAATTTTTTGGTCATGCATTTTCTCTTATTATCATTATATTCATATAGGGATGGTTTGGTGGTGACATATGTCCACACAAGGCCTCATTTCATATTTCCATGTGTTTTATTTTCGAGTTTATCAATTTTTCATGGTTTTTTTCACATGGATATATTCCCTATATTCATATATATTTATTATAGGTTTACTTATTATGTTTTATCGTGATACATGTTTTATCCTTTTTTATTTAACTTCACCAAGTGGTAGACCACCTGGGGTGAATGGTTTTTTGACCTACATTGGTTCATTATAGTAAATGAAATGAATATTAAAGGAGGTATTTATAATAGATAAAAAATATATAATATATAAAACTCACACAAATAAATCCATAATAGGTTTAATACATGGGAGAAATAAGGATGGGAATATCTTGTCAAATGAATCTTCTTGAGTCCCATTCCCATCTATTTCCATGATAGGATAAAATTTAAATTTTGATCATTCCCTTCATTTTCAAAAATGATCCCAGATAAAAATTGAAATCATACACTATCTCTAGGTACTCCGTGGAATCATTTGGAGGCCACATAATGAGGTCACACCACCATATTCTCATTACCCTTCCATCATGTACTCAATGGTTACATATATAATCTTTACACTACATAGGATTCCCAGTTCTTTCAATCAATTACAACTATTGAACCATTGGTATCTATTGAATATATTCATCACATCACCAATATCAAACCATGTATATAACTTTCGATGTACATCTCAAAACTCCATAAAAACAACTAAATAATTTTTGAAAAAAACCATGGTTCTTATATAATTCCAAAATTCAAACTATCCCAGTCACTAAATCTTAACAAATTAAACATCATAAATAAACACTAACCATTAATAATATTTTCATTAAAATAAAATATATGTAATATTATGCAGAACCCATTAAATGGATATGGGTAATAAAATTAATTACACTTTAGACATTACCTTGGTTTATATTTAATGTCGCCCTACTATCTAGAAGATTTTTTATCTAAACAATAAATTCATAGCATTTCTTATATTAGAGAATTTCGATATGACGATTTAATTATATTTAGAAAAATTTATTATGATCTCTAATTGAGGTCATACCTATTGTAATTATTATATAATGTGAAAATAATAATTTTGACAAATAAATCCCAAAATATATCACTAGATATGAATACATGAGTAAAAATTCACAATTAATTAGAGAAATTATTTATGGTTTGGATCATCTAGGGGGTTACACAAATTTATACAGGTTATGATATTCGTAAATTTCATCCTATAGTTTATAATATATTATGATTTCCCCAATACAATGATAATGGTCGAATTATGCAAGGTAGCTCATTATTGGGGCTTGTTGATCATTCTACGATATAAAATTATATCATATATTGATATTTATTACTCCCATAAAATGTAATAATAAATTGAAGATATGTATGATTATATTATGGTTCCTTATGTGAAGTCATATTTATTATTGTATTCACATCCTTCATATGCGCCTTATTGTATGTAATGGCTCATACCTCTCTAGTCTATTAATATTTTTTTAATCTGATCTTTAGGGTGTTTAGGGAGGTAATGATGACTCATTTTAGGAGTTTTCACAAATTCTAGTTTTTCCGGAAGTAGTTCATCTCAAAGGTGAGTCATAACGGTGAGTCACACTAGTAGGTTGTGATTGTATCTCACAATGATGATTATCAATAGTGAATCGCATTGGCAGGTCACCAGAGCTGAGTCACTAATGGAATTTCATGTTGGTGGATCGCTCGAGTTGACTCACAATAGTGACCTCCAATGGAAACTGGCACCAGTGACTCCTCCTATGGTGACTCGTACCAGTGTGTCAATAACAATAGGTCACCAATGGTAATTTTTCCTATGGTGATTTGTTTGATAGTAAGACTTGTAATGGTAACTCATCTACTCATACCTCACTAAATGGTGACTCATCCAATGGTGAATCATCCAATGGTGAGTCATTGCCGATAGTTTTTCAAAATTCAAAATTTCTCCAATTTTCTAGCTTACTACAGTTTCCCCCCTTTACCCTTTTGTTCGATGTAAAATGAGTTAATTATGATATTTAATGGTTTTTAGGGATGTTTCAAAGTGTATCTAACTTCTAAAAACCTGAATATTATTTTGAATACCAAATCATGTGGTCATGGTCATGATTCAGATTTAATGGAATTCAAAAACCATTTATCTCATTATTATTGGATATAACATTTCAAAAGCCAGGATCCTTTCATCCAAGTGTGTTTTCCTTTTCTCATGGTGTTCCATGTACCTTTATTACCCAAGGAGTTGTTTTTTATATTGTATACCTTTGATTTCATTTCCATATAGCCTTGTACACCCCCTGTTTTGTCTCAGCATGGAAGAGTTGATCATCTATTCTTTGAGGTATGGATTCCTTCATCTCTCTTTAATTTCTGTATCATGCAATGTGGGTGAACAGATGTCTTTTAGTGAATACATTTGAATCTAAATTCAACAAATATGATCAAATCTATTTCAAGAAAATAATTTGGGGATAGTAAAAAGTGACACATGCCTCGATTTTATTATTTTTTATTGATATAGAGTTCTATATGGGCTAATCACCCAGTGAAATCAAGGTTGTTAGTTCTATTTTGTTTGAAAAAATGATGACCTGCAGAATGAATTATGTTTTTTCATGAATGAATGTTTCAACATGAAGACTATTAACCATGTATACATGGATAATAAATGGATTCCCTTTGATCAAACTATTTCCATGTTAACCCCTAAATTTATAAGAGTAATTGAATGATGAATTCCTTTTTAAATTTCAGTAATATTTTTATTGGTCTATATGTTTTTGTGTTGTGTGTGGGTTTTTTATGACTTGTTTTTTATTAGGGTATTGGGATTGGATGTTCTATGTGTTGTGTCATGAGTGGTGTACTGAAATCTCAATTTGGTTGATTGATTGATTGTGGAAGGGATGGTAACTGTTGTTCAGTAGGGATACCGAGTATGGTTATTTTGAAATGTGTTGCTAGTTGTGGATGTAAGATGGGGGTTTTTTCTATTGAGATGATGGATTAGGCAGAATTAATTTAAATAATGGTGATATTGGTGGTTAGTATAGGCCATTTTCACATAGTTTCTCCATGAGTAGCATTCCCAAAGCTCCACTCCATGTCTCGAGATCAATTCTATTATAACATGAATGGGTGTTAAACAAAGTGTAAATGTGAAGTGGTTTATTATTACAATGGTTATTATTCCTTGGTGAGACATTATTTGTGTTTCCTATTTTTTTTTGTTTAGTGCTTATCTGATTAGCGATGGAATGAATAAATGATTTTTTTAATAAAGAATGAGAATTAGTAAAATGAATTGTATCTTTGTATGATTTGAGTTTGTGGTTGTTTATGTGGTTATACATTTCGATTTAGTAGAAAAGATAGTTTCTTTGAGTTCGTCTTCTATTTGGGAACCCATAAATTGGTTAGAAGTGATTGGTATTATTTCTACACACCTATATTTTCCTTTAAGATTTTTATATCCACACAACCTTATTTTAGCATTATGTGTTGAACAAACCATTTTTCATGGGGGGTAGATTATTTCCCAAACATCGTAATGTGAGGATGGATTGTTGGCCACTCTATCTTCCCTTCTCCGTCTTCTAGATGCTAATAGATGAAAATTCTTCTGGTATGTTGTGGGTTGTGAGGCCAAGGTGTGTGCGGGTGAGTTCTGTTTCCCATGTGTCTTCAGGATGATGTGTGGTTGTGGTCCTATGTCTATGGGTGGGATGTGTTGTAGTAGTGGCCCAAGTGTATATGGGAAGGATTGTTTATGGCATGTGGCCTAGGTGTATGTGATAAATATGTAGTTGTGAGTCCCAAGTGATTTCATGTGGGTTGTGACATGGTTCTTTTGGAAGATTTGGGAGCACCATGATGTTTTTCATTAGGCTGTGAGAGTGGATAATTAGTGGGAATGTGGTGAGGGGTACCCTATAGCCGATGTGATTACTATATTACTTTACATGAAAAGTGTTACTTGGTGAGATTTCCTTGGTGAGGTTGGGATGGTTAGTATACCTTTTTTAGTTGATGTTGGTTCTGCTATTTTCACATAGGAACACCATTATGATTCTCATAGTTGTGCGTGAGAAACATTGGTTTTCCTACTGATTATACTTGTATTTTTTTCCTACATGATTAAACTACTTTTAGGTTTCCTTGAGGACTACATGGACCATGCATGGAATTACTATCAAGGACTATAAGATAGTTTTTTGTATCCGTTTAACATTACATTTTGTACTTACTTTGGATTTTATTTATATTTGTATAAATTTTGTTTTAAACATGAATGTGGGATGGTTTTGTCCTTCTTTTTTATAGATGTATTGGAGTTTTTTCGTTCATACATATTATCTCCATCATTTTTACTATATAAAGGGAAATTCCTACTATTTGGTTATATTTTTATACCATTAGAGAAGGTCTCCACCCTGGGGTCTACTAGAGGTGAGACTTAGGGGTATTATCTCTATGTTTCCATTAAAATCTCATGAGGGACATAATTGGAGGGATGGATTGTGATAGAATGGTATGATAGGTGGTGGTTAACATATAGGATGGTGTTTGGAGTTATGTATAGTGAGGATTACATGGGTTGGTAGGGAAATAGGGTTATGTGACCTTGGTGTGGAACATAGGCCTAGGATTACTGGCTTGAAAATGAGATATTAGGTCCCCTCATGATTTGAAGCAAGGAATCTGACCTTAACGAATGTACAAGTGAGGACACACCATTTATAGGTTAAATTCCTTAGTAATGGTACGTTCATCATAATGTCTTGTGTTCCTATTTTAAATGGTATTTTTCAGGAAATTGTAATAGATAATTAGTAAAAATGAATCTTAAATAAAATTACATAGTACTCGGGATTAGGAGTTCCTTGTTTACCATTACTAGTTATGGAACTTGGTCATCATCTACATGTGTCTTAGATATTCTAGGATTAATAGTTCGATATGGTTGATCATCAGAGGGTTGATCTAGTGGGGGAGGATTACCGATGGTAGAAAACGTTATGTTCTTTCTAGTGGTAGACCTTGGGAAACTATGAGAGAAGTGTTTCAAATATGTTGATGGAGAGATCGATTGATGAGCTTGATATCACCATAATATTTATCCAATATACAAAACATTACATGGTTCCCTTAGTAGTGAGTGAGATAAAGAGAGCTTCACATCAGTTTTGAGCGTTGTACCTAGGAGAGAGGAAGGAGGTCGACGTTTATTTTCTCAATTTAGAGAAGGATTACATAGTATAATTCAATTCATCGACCATGAAGGCTGAGAAGAGGTATGAGTTACTCTTCATTAAAGAGGGGAGTAAGTCATTATTATATATAGGGGTCATGTTCAAGGACCTCCTTAATTTTCCCAAGATCTCTTTCCAGATGAGGAGTCTCATGAAAGATCATAATAGGAGGCACTTTTTCCCTCTATCTACAATGGAGTTACCCCTTTCACATTTTAGACGTACTTGGAGGTCCATAAGAAGGTATAGGTTATTAAGAGGAAGTATTCTTGAGGATATATACCATGAGAGGTAAGATAGAAGGGTTATTCATGGGTCAAGGTCCTCAGTAGTAGGTCTTAGGAACCAGGGCCATCAAGGTTTTGACCAGTAGGGAGTTGTTCGAGGCTTCAGTTCCGACCGTTGGGTCCTCGTGCCTTTCCTGTCGGCTTTGGGAAGATGGGTTTCATCTATGGGGTCCATATACATAATGAAAATCAGTTTCTATCATTTTTCATGATCATTTTAGTTGAAGTGGGTAGGTTTAGTGCCTTCCTCCATAGTAGTTTCCTGCTAAGTCGTTTCAGCAGTAGAGACAGTAGAATCCATCTCCACCAAGGGGAGATAGAATCGATAGAGGTCGACCTCAGGGTGTTCCTTAGAGACGTAAACATATGCATGGTCAATGATGTGGTCATTGGGATAGGGGTGGACGATCTGGGTGTGGCCAGTTTTATGCGGCAGAGACAGTAGTCCCAGAAGAGTTGGAGATCATTCGAGGTATGATCAGATTGTTTAGTACTCTTGCTTCTACATTGTATGATTCATGAGCTTCACAATCCTTTATTTCACCCACTCTATCCCATTATTTGGGACTAAACATATAGAGAATTCACAAGACCATGGTGTAGAGTATGCCAATCGAAGGTCGAACCAGCCTGTTTGATGTATGCTAAGGATGTGGTCGGATGATGGGACTGCATCAGTCTCGTGGAAATGTCTTCATGCAAAAGGTGTAGCCTTATGCTGTTGTTCATGGAACATACTGGTTTTATTTGGTGAATTCCATTATCTACTGATTTTTTAGGAGAGTCTAGTTTTTAGAATTATATGTCTAGCGCATAGATTTTATTGGTGAATAGCATTATTAGGTGGGTGTTCTGTGTGTAGAGAATATTCTTTCCTTGTTAGAAGAATTGTCCGTATAATCAATGGATACAAATTTAGTGGCAGTTCTAAATTTTTTTGGAGAGTTCATGTATTTTTTCCCAATTTGGTTGTGAATATACCCCCTAAATATGACACTGAGTTTGGGATAGACTTACAGCCCAGTGCTTCTTTGATTTCTATGGTTCCTTATCAGAATAAACCTTCTATGTTGCAGGAGATGAGGATTCAGATTGATGACTTGATGATTAATTGTTGTTTCTAACCTAGTTTTTCATTGTTGGGTGCTCTATTTTTATTATTAAGAAGTCACATGGTGGTCTGATGTTTTTCATATACTACTAACGGTTGAATTAGGTGATGGACAAGAACCATTACCCTCTTCTAAGGATAGATGATCTTTTTGACTAGTTGATTGGAGACATAATGTTTTCTAAAATTGATCTACAGTCTCGATACCAACATTTTTTCATGAAGTAGGCTGATATCCTGAAGATTTATTTTAGGTGAAGGTATGGGCACTTTATGTTCCTGGTAATTCCTTTTAGTGTTACGAATGCACCAGCCATGTAATGGGGATTATGAACTCTATATTTCGTGATTTCATTGATCTGTTTTTCATTGTATTCAAAGATGAATTATTGATGTACTTGATGTCAGAGGATGATTATAATAAGTATATTTATACTGTATTGAAGGTACTCCATAGCCATAATCTCTACAACAGTTTTTCCATGTGCATGTTTTGGACATAAGAGAAACATTTCTTTGGGAATGTGTTGTTGCAGCAGGGTGTACCAGTGGATTGATTAATGGTTGAGGTAGTAGTTTCTTTGGTAGTACCCAAGATTTCTTTAGAGGTTCGTAGTTTTCTCAGTTTGGTAGGATATTTATGGTTATTTTTACCATATTTCTCTAAATTTGCATCTCCGTTTAAAGATCTAACCTAAAAGGGGTTAGATTTTGTGTGGACTGAGCAGTTCCTAGAAGAATTCAGCAATATGAATGGGGAATATTCTTAGTGATCTGATACTCTGGTTTCTAGATGAAGGGGTAATGTTTGAGGACTTTTGGGATTCATTCCATTTGTGATTGATATTTTTGTCCATGTGGTAGTGGGGAGTTATATCTTATGGGTCTAGAAATTTATGTCCACATGAAAAAAACTACGACACCCACAATATGGAGCTAGTAAAGGTAGTTTTCTCACTGAATTTTTGGTGAATTTACCTCATTGGGAAGAATATTATGGTATTCATGGATCAAAATATTATGAGTTACATCTTTTCCCAATGAGATATGATCTTTAGATAGTGGTGATGGAATGAGTTTTTCAAGTCTATGGTTTTCAGATCGCCCATACCTCAGGGAAGGGGAATGGCATGGTTGATTCCCTGAGTAAGAAGTTAGAGAAAGAGGTTTCATGGGAATATGTGGATTCTTGAAAGGATATGGATGAGTTTCCATCCATACACATAAATTTTGGAAGGGATGGTGGTCAAGGATGTTTATTTTAGATGACAGTGTAGTCGTCTCTGATGCAGTGGGTGGAGGTGTCTTGGTGGTGAAACTCAGAGTCCGGGGTGATGTGTGATTGTGCTGACCATGGGGACTCCCTATAGGGATTGTCGTAGGATGGTAAGAATGTTATGCTGTTCCTTGGAAGGCCCTATGTTCATGTGGTGATGCATGACGAAGTCCTCCATGAGTTTTATAGATCACCCTTAGCGTTACACCCTTGAATTTCTATGATGTACCATGTCTTGAGGATATAGTTTTGGTGGATCATGATGAAACAAATAGTGGATGGGTTTGTGGAGATGTTCTTAATCCTCTAAAAGGAGACTATTGAGTACTATGTTCTTGGTGGTTTGTTTCACCCCATATATGTACCTGATTGGAAGTGGGACGAAATACCAATGGATGTTGTCATTGGGTTACCTAAGGCTCAAGGAGGATAAGACCCCATCAATGTATTAGTGGATCAAATAAAGATATTGGATCACTTATTAATGATCAAGGAGTCAGTAATACTGTATTCCTTCACAAATAGGTATGTAGATGTGGTGGTGCGGCTACACAGAGTTTGGATATCCATTGCCTCAGATGAAGATATGTGTTGTACCTCGCTTGCTTGGAGGGAATTGCAGCATGATTTTCGAACTCAGTTACACCTCATCACTGCTTTCCACACTCATTAATATGGGTAGAAAAAACAAAAAATCCATATTCTAGATGATATGTTGTGGGCATGTGTCTTGGAATTCAACTGGTCTTGCATGAAACACACACCATTGGTAGAGATTTTTTATAATAACATATTCTACTCTCCCATTATCTAGGATATATTTGAATATTTGTATAGAAGACATTGTCATTTATCTTTTAATTGTATATGGTATAGAGAGATAGACATTCTTGGCCCTGAGGTAGTGCAGATCAGGACTGAGAAGGTGGATTTTGTTCATGAGATGATGAAGGTAGCACAAGAATGGAAGAAGTTGTTTATCGATCACAGTAGGAGGACCATGGATTTCGAGTTTGGGTACCATGTGTTCTTGAAGGTTTCTCATCAACAAGGGAATCGTATGTTTGGAAGATTTTTTTTCTTTACCATAGTTTCATCTAACCCGTCAATGTGTTTGGATGAGTTGTCGAGGTGGAATACTAGTTAGAACTGCCACCACAGTTGGAAAAGATCCTTGATGTATTCCATGTCTTTAAGCTCCATCAGTATTTTCATGATGACACCCATTTAATTGACGTGGAATACATAGATATCAAAGGTGACACGATAATTGTGGAGTGACTATTATATTTCTAGGACCGTAAGGAGAAGGATCTTCATTGACAGACCATTCCTTTGGATCACATGTTGTGGAGTCATGGTGTCTTGGAGTAGTGTACATGGGAGTGAGAAGCACAAATTCATGTCTAGTAACTATAGTTGTTTTATGTTATTTATTTTAATTTTTTTCCTGTAATTTGATGTTTAAAACTTTTTTTCTATGATAAGAGTTGTTTCATTATTCCATAATGTGGGATGATTTAATAACATGTGGAAAAGGGAGGACATGATTAAAAATTGAGATGCATTACTTAGGATGCGATTAAACCAATGTGGGCGAGTTAGTGCTATCTAGATAGGATAGTTTTTCCACATGGAGGGAGGAATAATCTGTTTAGCGTATTCATGAAAACGTGGTTTTTATGCTTTTATGGTGTGTCTTTTGGTCAGTTTAGTTATCAAATGTCGAAGGTTTTGTACTTGGATGTTGTGGTTTCACTCTAGCATTCTTATAACATATGGTGGTTTAAAATTTAATATTGGTGTGTTTAGTCTGTAGTTGTGCTACAAGTGTAGCATGATCCTTGAGAGGTATCTCATAGGGTGGTTGTTTAGACCACTATTTCTTCACAGTTTGGTTTAAATTCTCATGGGTGATAACAATTTGAGAGGTATATGATTTAATGTCCCGGACCTCATTGGTCTATTACTTTTTTGGAAACATGGTCTTTAGTTTGTTTTGGGAGGTAACAATGACTCATTTTAGGAGTTCTTCAAAATCCTAGTTTTTCAAGCGGTAGGTCATCCTAATGGTGAGTCGTAACAATTACTAACACCAGTTGGTTGCGATGGAGACTTGCGATGGTGAGTCACAATGGTGACTTGCACTAGTAGGCCACCAACAGTGATTCGTTTGTGGTAGGTTGCGATTATGGGTTACTAGAGGTGACTCATGATGGCACCTTCCAACAATTAATCACACTAGTGACTCATCCATTGGTGACTCAGACTAGTGATTCACTGATGGTAGGTCACCAATGGTGAGTCGTCTAATGGTGTGTCATCTAACTGTGAGTCTTCAAATGGTGAGTCTTCTTAAGGTGACTCATTCAATGGTGACTCATCCATCGATATCTCACCGAATATTGAATCATCCAATGGTGACTCAACCAATGGTGGGTCATTTCTGACAGTTTGTCAAAATTCAAAATTTCTCCAATTTTCTAGTTTACTACAGTTTCTCCCCTTTGACATTTTATTTGATTAAAAAATGATTTAAATATAATAATTAATGTTTTTTTGGATAGTGTGAAAGCATATGTATCTACTAATAACCTGATGATTCATTTGACTCTCAAACCATGTGGTCCTAGTCAAGATCCAGGTTTAATCATTTTTAAAAATCATTTCTCCCATTAATATTGGATCTGGACATTCTAAAGTCAAGATCCTTTGATCATAGTGTCTTTTCATTTTATCATGAAGCACCCCAAACCTTTCTTCTCTAAAAATCTGAGTGTTTTGTTGTATACCATGGATCCCATTTCCCTAGATCCCTACACACCCCCTGTTTTGGCTCATCTAAGAAGTGTTGATCATATGTTCTTTACGGTTGGGATTCCATCATATGTATTTAATATGAGTATCATGTAGGGTGGGTGTATGAATATATCATGTTGAATATAGTTGAATAAAAATTAAATAATGATGATCAAATCTATTTTGAAACAATAAAAGGGGATAGGAAAAGTGACACATGCTTATATTTTAATTTTATTTATTTTATATTGTGTTTTTATAGCCTAATAACCCACCTAAAATCAGGGTCATTGGTGGTTTTATTTTTGTGCACAGGATGACCTATTGAATGAATGATTTTTATCTTTGGATTAATGAATCAACATGAATCCCTTTAACCATGAATGCATGGAAAATAAATGGATTCCCCAAGATGAAACTATTTTCTATGATAACCCTTGAATTAACAATTAGAAAATGAGTGAAGAATGCATTATTAAATCTGAGCTTTATTTACATTGGAATGTATGGTGGAGTGTTCTGTGTGGGTTTGTTCTAACTTGTGCTATTGTTGGGTTGTGGGATTGGCTGTTTGATGTGGTGTGGCATGGATGGTGTAATGGAATATCAGGTTGAGATATTGATTAATTATGGAATGGATGTGATGTGTTGTGTACTAGTACTTCCATGTAAGGTTCTATTGAAAGGGTTTCCTATTTATGGTTGTATGTTAGGGGTTTATTCTATTGAGGGGATTGATTAGGAATAATTACATTGAATAATTATGATTTTTTTTGTTAGCATGGGTAATTTTCATAGAGTTTCACCATGAGTATCATGCCCAAGATTCACTCCATTTATATGGATCTTTTTTTATGACATGAATGGGTGTTAAATGGATCAAAAATATGATGTGGTTTAACATTACTATGGTTCTTCATTCCATGTGAGGATTTAGTTGTGTTTACTATTGTGTCTTTTGTACCGTGGTTTCTCGGGTAGGGATGGACTGAAATAATTATTTATTAAAAATGATTTAGAATTGGAATAATGAATTGGCTGGGGTTCGATTTGAGTTTGTGGCATTTTTTGTGGTTTTGAATTTATAGTTATTAGAAATGTCTATTTTTGTGTGTTGGTCTTTTCTTTGGGAACCTATTAGTTGGGAAAATGTGTTTGGTCTTAAATATATATACATGTATTTAACATTTTGGTTTCAATACACACCCCAACCTAGTTGAGAACAATGTTTTGAACACCCCTATTGTCATGGGGGAGGGTGTATTTCCCAAGCAGATCAATGGGAGGATGGATGGATAGAAACCCGATCAACCCTTCTCCCTCATCCAGGTGGTGATAGACAATGATTTTTTGGGCAGGTGGTGGTTTGTGAGGACCATGTGTTTATAGGTGAGTTCTTCTTCCCAGGTGTCTTCAAGATAAGGTGTGGTTGTGGACCATGTGTATGTCAGTGGGATGTGTTGTGGTAGCGGCCTATGTGTCGGCGGGAAGGATATGGTGTAGAATGTGGTTCATGTGTTTATGGGAGAGATGCTATTGTGAATAACAGGTGTGTGTGGGCGGGTTGTGATATGGTTCTTTCGGAAGAGGTGGGAGCACTAAGACATTTTCCACTAAGGTGTGAGAGTGACTAACCATTGGGATGTGGGATGGGGTGCCCTATCACCAATATACTTACTATATTACTTTAAATGTAATTATTTACATGGTGAGTGTTCCTTGGTGAGGTTGTTATTTTTAGTATACATTGTTAGGTGTTGTTGGTTATGTTGTTTTCTCACAGAATCACTAGTATTATTCTCTCACTTGTGCATTAGATATATTTTATTTTTTACTAAGTATAATTGTATGCTCACCCCACACAATAAAACTTCTTTCATGTTTCTAGGAGGACTACAGGGAATATGATGGGTATTAATAGCTTGAACTTTTGGATATTTGTAGTTTTGTTGTATATATTTACTTTTGGTACATACTTGGGAGTTTATTTATATATTTAGCAGATTTTTTAAATGCGCATGTGAGATGGTTTTGGATTTATTTTATTTATATATATTAGAGTGGCTTTGAGTTTTATATATGTTATCTCTCAGTCATGGTTACTATAAAAGGTCTAATACCTCCCATTTTTTAAAAGTTGTATACCCTTGGTACTGGTCACCACCCATTGGCCTATTGGAGGAAGGACTCAAGGGTCATTATCTCCCTTTATCTATTTCTAACATAGGAGGAGAATCTTTGGAGGGTGGGGGTCATGACAAAGCATTTGGGTTACATATCTAATTGATATAGGGGTTGGCATATAAAATGATCATTTTAGAAGTCTCTCTAATTTCTTTTGTAACATTTCATATACATGTAAATGATTTTTCCATTTGGTGATCCATTAGGATAAATCAATTTTCTTAGGTATTTTTTATATCATAGTGATATGATTTATTATTTTCAAATATCATATCTTAATTACTTATTTATCTTCTTTAAATATATTATTATTGTCATTATTGTTTTTATTTATAACTGTCATGTTGAGGGTATAATGTATTCATTATAATGAATCAACCCTAACTACTTGTTGGAAGAATCTAGAATGATGAACATAAGATAAAATATGATAAATTATTGGGATAAAAGATCAGGGTATAGGAAAATATAAAAACGTAACATCCTGGCCCAAGTTCCATGTACTGGTTCCCCATGCCAGAACACCACATAACCCCAAAGACGCCTCCCAATATGCAAGAGGTTGTTGACTAGAAACGTTGGTCTAATATCAATAATTGGGAGACTATACCATATTTTAGGTTTTAAAAGTAATACCCCGGAGGAAATAATAAAGAATAAATATAAATGATATCATAAAACTAGAATAATTTCAGCATTCCAAGATGACCCAAAACTCAAATCAAAATATCAAAACAGAATAATAGATATTTCATGCTAAATTAGGAACTGTGTCTAAATATGAATGACCCAAAAAAAATAATGACACTTAAAACTCCTATAAGAGGGTCCCGAAACAATTTCAAGTTCCCTCTTTACTATACACACCAATCAGTTCTCTAACAATAGTGGATTTTCCCATAACCTTTCCTACTATCAAAAAATATATTTTCGTACCAATCAAGAAGGCCAAGTTGGGTGTGATTAAAACATTATAGGCCACCACCAAGAGAATCTAAAACTATATCCTATAAAATAATAGTGTATTATTTTTTATAATGAAATAATTAAAACTTTTAAGAAAATAGTTATCACATTATCAAATATTTTCTATTTAACGACATAGACCCTGGGTTGCTAGGGAACTTGAACCTCAATACTTGCTTCTTCCCATGTCGAAGTCTAAAAAATTCTCAAGGGATATCACATTTGAATTTACATGTTACCAATTATAATATCACTCGTGAATGAAAATGTAACCATTGACTATTTTACAATTTAATGACCTTGTTACCATTTGTAATACTAGGCCGGATGTCCATGTTACCATTCACCATTTAATATTACATAATTGAATGAGAATGTTACCATTTACAATACATTCCCAAATGTCTATATTACCATTCCCTATTTTATATGAAATAATTTAATGAGAATGTTAAAATTCATAATACTTGTATGAATTTCCTTGTTACAATTCACCATTTAGTAATACATAATTGAATGAGAATGTAACTATTCCTAATACCTTGTTGAATGTCCATCTTCCCATTAAACAATTAATAACACAGAATTGAAAGAGCATGTTACCATTAATAATTCATCACCCAATGTTCATGTGACCATCCTCCATTTAATGTTACACATATCAGATTATCCCATTAATTAATTCATAAATTAATTAATCAATATCTTCAAGTGCATGTTTGCATAATTCCATAAATTTATTCAATATTTTATTTACCACATCAATTTCATACTAATTCAACAATTAGTTTATAATATCAATCCTATTAATTAATTAAACATTTAATTAGTCAAATAAATCCCATTAATTGATTTACTAATTAATTAATCACACCACATCCATTAATTAATTCAACAGTCATTTAATTCTATCCATCCCATTAATTAATTTACTAATTAATTAATCAGATCAGTTTTTTTATTAATTAAAAAATTTTGTCATCAAATCACATCACTAAATTAATTCAATAATTAATTAGTCAAATAAATTTCAGTGATTATTTAAATAATTAATTAATCACATCAATTTAATTAAAAAATTAAACAATTAATTAATCAAATCCCAAATCACAAAAATCCCCATAATTAATTCATCAACTAATTATTCCAATTCCACAGTCCCAATATCCCCATAATTAATTTATCAATTATTTATTCCAACTCAATCAATTCAATAATCTGATAATTAAATCTATAATTAATTATTCTGATTGAAAAATTCAATATCCTCGTAATTAATTAAAAAAATTATTATTCTAACACAAAATAAAAATCTAAACAATATTTAAACAATTAATTATTCAATTCACAATCATAATATCTCAATAATTAATTCTCTGTTAATTATCCCAAATTCAACATTTCTATAATCATTAAGATTAATTATTTAATTAAATAAAAAATTAATGTAAATCAATAGTTAAAAAATACAACTATAAATTAATTCACCAATTAATTGTCTATATCAATTATATTATTTAATTTAGCAAATAAGTAATCACATTATGTAATTTCAATAAATTAACCAATTAATTGTCCACAGAAAATACATTAATTGATCACACAATTAATTGATCACATTCATCCATTTCAATTAATTCAAATATTAATTATTTATTTCAACACAAATATTTAATTCAATAATTAAATAATCACATTAGTCTCATTAATTAATCAATCAATTAATTAATCCCATCAATCCATTTATTTAATTTTTCATTTAATTAATAGCACAACTTCCATTAATTAATTCATAAATTAATTAATCATATCTATCCAATTATTTAATTCGACTTTTAAATAATCACATTAATTATATTGATTAATTGATTAATTAAGTAATTCTCTCAATACTAATATTTAATTCAACCACTAAATAATCAGAGTACTTCCATTAATTAATTCATCAATTAATTATTCCAACTTAAACAATTTAATAATCCCTATTTATTTATAAATTAATTGTTCCAGGTCGATAAATTCAATATCCCCATTAAATTCCTCAATTAATTGATCTATCGTAATAAATTAATTTTTTCCAAATTGATTCCACATTTAATGTTTTTATCTCAATGAATTCAATATCCCCAAATAATTCCTCAATTAATTGTTATATCTCAATCAATTCAAAAATCATAATAAAATCCAATAATTATTCTACAATTATTTATCGCTATAAAATAACTTCAATATAGAAATACATAATTATTCAATTAAATATTGAATTTCAAAACCTCCATCAATCCATAATATAATGAATAATTAATTACCCAAAATCAAAATTTCTTAATCCCAGCCATTCCCATTAATTAATTCAATAATTAATTAATTAATTAAAATATTTACAATAACTCTATAATTAATTTAGCATGTAATTATCCAAGAAATCTACAATTCTAATATTTCCAATTGCAAAATTCCATAAATTATTTAATTCCCCAAATTAATTAATTTAATAAATAACTCAATCTCTAAACATATGGTAAATATTATAAAATTACATGCACATAATCAAAATCATGAAGTAGGTATTTGAATTATAGACCACCTACCTTATGAATGGTGATGAATGATCAGCAATAGATAAAACCAATTTTAGCGGAAAAAAATGATAATGAATAACATGATCTATGTCTGAAACCTTGAACTAAAATCAAAAAAATAAAAACCACAAATCATAGATATATATCCAACAATCCATGATATAAATCCCAAATTATGGATCTAAATCCAATAAAATAGAGGATAATAACCCTTAAGAAATGAGAGAAGAGCAGAATAGGAACAAGAAATTGATCAAGATTCGAATGTCTTACAAGGAGAAGTTTATATCTAAAACCTAGTCTTAAAATAGCCATTAACATAGGTTGAGAGACTTATAAAATCCTATGAGTGCGTCCAAAAATGAGAGAATTTTTTTTCGGTCAAGCTATAGTTGATTTAGGGATAATATGGGGATTGAGGAGATTTTAAAATCAATTTTTGTAACATAATTTTTCATGTGGAGGGTTTTCCAAGACAATTTCCTTGGTTAGTACAAAAATGCACCTTAACTGTGAAATATTTGACACTTTGGCTATAGACAAAGTTTAACCATGCTAAATCCTATAACCAAGCTACACAGTAAGTTGAACCATGTGAAAATTATGAAAAAATCATGGAATTGGTTGCACATATTATATAACCATGTACAATCCATGTTTAGACCATGCAACCAATGTCTCACATTTTGTCTAACCATGCACAAACCATAAAATCCACTCATCCATCAAAAATTCTCAAATGTTTACACAAAAACACCCATGTTAAGGCCCAAACAAGTTATACTCAAAATAAGGAAAATTAATACACATAAAAAACCATGAGAAATCTCTATAAATGGTTGGGATCTTACAATATTATCATTTATAATTGATCATCCCCAATATGTACTCCCAATAATTCTTATGATTCAGAGTTAAAAGGATCGGGCCACTATTCCCTCTTATCTGATTCTCTCTATAATGTTTCCTTCGGATCCAATCCATGTTTCCACAATACACAAACTATTTCCATTGTCTTTCCCCATAACACTTTCTCACTACAATAATACATATGTATCAAATACTCCTCAAAGGAAAAATATGTCTCAAGATCATCTTCATCAACATAATGGACATGTTTCCCAAATCACCATCCAAAACAACTAATAGGGAACCATCCAATATTGGCACTTACCCTTTCCATCAACAACTATCTGAAAAGGACATTCATCTACAACCTCTATGTCACCCTAGCCTCTTTTTGAGAAATTTATACCTGATCCTTATATTTTCTTCATTCAAATTATGAATCCACAACTTCAAACCCTTTGTATTTCTCCACATAGCGGTCCCCACTATTGGGGATTTGTTAACACAGCATTATGAAGCAACTCAACCACCATAGCCCACGTCCCATGGCCTACGGTATTTATTGTCCTCCGTTCCCTCCTAAGAACCTCATCCATTAGATTTTGATCATGTGCCTCACACTATCTATCTCTACATATATACTACTTAATAATCACAACTTGTATGGGGCCCCATATCCCCCAAAAAACATCCAGGTAGCTAAGCATAAATATAGATCTATTTTAGTATATGTGGGATAATGTTAAGGTAGGGCACAATATCAACACAAAATAAATGCATTCTAAGTAGTTATTGGTTAACCCCACCAAAATTACTCCATCACTGATGTTACCTTCCACTGTGGAAACATATTAATATATCAAACGTGTTGGGCTTCCCTGCCTTCCAAAATATCACTATACGATCCAATACCAGATGGTCCCTCGGACTAACTAACATCATGCCATCAAACCAGGGAATTCTCTCAACCCAAAACACCAAAATCAAGGGTCAAATAAACAATAAAAAGGATTCTCATTTACCAACATTAAAGAATTTAACATGAGGTCTTTACAATAAAAACATAATTGGTAATTCCCACATTTTTCCTCCACATGGTAAAAACCAAGGCAATGTCACTATCCTTAACCATCATACCTTTGGTTAAAAAAGGGTTAACTCAATCTCATTATTCACATTTATTTTTTAGACACCCATTTATTCTAATATTTCATCATTTTTTAATCTTTATAAATTACACATTATGCATAATTTAATTTCAATTTCACAAGTTAGTAAGAAAAGGTCTTATTTAATAATACACCCCTAACTCATTTTTAGTGCACATAAAAAATGATCCATGCCACAAATGGTCCCATGTTCTAGGAATGATGAATTCATACACAAATTTTGTGGCTTAAAAACACAAGAGACAGATATCAACAAATATTTGAAAAAACAATCACATCAATAAACAAGTGTGTCATCCATAGTGAAATTATATTCAACTATAATTGAAAACATAAATACCCAGAATCCCACCTTTAGTACTTATGTTCTCCTCCTATATCAGTTAGATACTCCAATTCATGAGATCATAACCAAGCCCAACTCTTCCAAGTTCCCGATATACCTTTCCCAAATAGAAAGAATAAATAATAATAAAAGAAAACTAGGCTTTGATACCACTTTTTAACATCATGGACTGGGTGCCACATACTGATTCCACAAGCCGGATGGCTACATGAGCTCAACTGCGCCTCTGTATATGCCAGAGGTTGTTGACTATTAATAAGGTACTAATATTGATCATTGGGAGAATGTACCAAATTTTTTTAATTTTTTACATAATACTCTGGTAGAAGTAATAATGTAACAACTGTAATTATATAAAATGACAAGAATAATATCATAATCACAAGATAGACCAAAAATAGAATGAAAATAACAAAACTGAATAGTATATATGTCATGCCAAAGTATGTTCCAAGTGCCAATATGAAAACAGAATTCACTAAAAACTCTTCTATGAGGGTCATGAAACTATGTTTAGTTCCCTCATAATGCAATATTCCAATCAGTCCTATAACATTTGGAAATTTTCCCTGAACCTATCCTACAATCATATATTCTATTCAGGTCCAGATCAAATATCCCGAGTAGGTCATGAGTAAAACTCAATGGGTCACCACCAACCTCATATAAATCAATATCCTATCAAATAATAGTTTATGCAGTTGTATAAAGAAATAATTACAATGCATAAGTAAACAATTGTCAACTTATCAAATATTCTATATATAAACACATAAAACCCTAGGTTCCCTAGGACACCCAAACCTCAACACCTACTTCGTCCCATATAAGAGTCTAAACTATCCCCAAGGGAAATCACATTTGAATTTCCATTTGACCTTTCACAATCTCATATTGAATGGCTATGTTAATATTCCCTATTTCTTAATTGAATTAACATGTTACCATTATTAAGACTTTGTAGAATATCCATGTCACCATTCACTATTTAATATTACATAATTGAATGAGCATGATACCATTCATAATACATGGATGATGGTCTAGGTTATCATTCACCATTTAATAAAATATAATTGAATGACCATGTTAACATTCATAAAACTTGGCCGAATTTTTATCCTACCATCCACCATTTAATATTACTTATTTGAATAATCATGCTACCTATCATAATACATAGCTGAATGTCCATGTTATCATTATAAATTTAATAATACATAATTGAATGGACATGTTTCTATTCATAATACTTGGTCGAATGTCCATGTTACCATTCCCCATTTAATGTCACATATATTATAACATCACATTTCTTAATTCATTAATTTATTAATCAAAATCTACAAATTCATGTTCCCATCCTTTAATAAATTAATTCAACAATTAATTCACCCCATCAATTTCATACTAATTGATCGATTATATTAGTATTTAAATACAAATATTTAAATAAGAAATACATTATTCAGATAAAACCAATTAATTATTTTACCAAATAATAAATAAAATCACGTCTATCAATTAAATAATTATTTAGTTGATCAGATCCATTAAATTAATTAATTTAACAATTAATTAATCCCATCAAATTAATTAATTTATTCAATAATTTATTCATCAAATCACCTACGTTAATTTCTTCATCAAATAAATAATTAAAGTAATTCAATTAATAAATTCAAAAATATATAATCATGTCAATTCAATTACTTAATTGATAAATTAATTAATCAAACACACAATAAAAAAATGCCCACAATTAATTCATTAATTAATTATTCCAATTTAACAATCCCAATATCCCCATAATTAATTTATTAATTAATTATTGCAATACAATTAATTCAACATCCCCATAATTAATTAAAAATTAATTATTACAATCCAACAATTCAATATCCCCATAATTAATTCAAAATTTAATTATTCAAACCTAAACTCAAAATATAATTATTAATTTAACTATTACTTATTCAATTAATTATCATAATATCTTAATAATTAATTCACAATTAATTATCCCAAATTCACCATTTACACAATAACAAATATTTTCTAATTAATCCAATAATTAATTCATCAAAATAATAAATGAAAACATTACATCCATAAATTAATTCATTGATTAATTGTTCACATCAATCCATTTAATTAATTCTACAATTAATTAATCACATTCAATACATTCAATTAATTCACAAATTAATTGTTCACACTAACTCAATTAAGTATTTCAATAGTTAATTAATCACATTAAACTCGTTCATTTTATTCACTAATTAATTATTCACATAAACCCCATTATTTAATTCAATAATTAAATAATAAATTCACTACAATTATTCAACTCATAAATTAATTAATCCCATAAACGAAATATTTAATTATCAATTAAATAATCACACTGCTTCCATTAATTAGTATATCAATTAATTAATTATATTAATACCATTATTTATGTCGACCTCTAAATAACCCCATAAATTAAATTAATTAAATAATGAATTAATTAATCATATCAATCTCATCATTTAATTCAACCATAAAATTATAAAATAATATCTATTAATTTATTTATCAATTAATTATTCCAACATAAACAATTCAGTAAATCCAATTATTATATCAATTAATTTTTCTATCTCAATAAATTTAATATCCACAACTAATTCCACATTTAATTGTTCTATCTCAATCAATTCAATCTTTCCTAATTAATTCCTCTGTTAATTGTTCTATCTCAATCAATTAAATATCCCCAATTAATTAAAAAATTAATTAATCTATATTAATCAATTTTGTAATCATAACAAACTCCAATAATTAATTCTACAATTAATTCTCCCTATTCAACAACTTTAATATAACAACAATTAATTTGATAATTAATTATTAAATTTTAAAAACCTCTATAATTAATAATTTATTTTAGAAATTAGTTATCCAAAATAGAAATTTCAAAATCCCAAACATTTCCATTAATTAGTTATAAAATTAATTAACAAAGTTCATATTTCCAAATAACTTAAAAATTATTCAAAAATTAATTATCAATAAAATCTATAATTCTAATATTTCTCATTTATCATTTCCCTAAATGAATTAATTCACCAAATTAATTAATTTAATCAAGAAAACAATTGATAATAATATAACATCATTATACAATTTCTTTCTTGTAATCAAAATCAAGAATTTTGGATTTTAATTATAGACCACCTACCTCAAGAAATCTGATGAACGATCACCAACGGATGACCACAATTTCAGTAGTACAACTGAAATTAGGATGAAGAGAATGATCTAGATCTGAAACATAGTTACAAAATAAAATGAATCAAAATCCAACCATCCTAGATGATGATCCAACAATACAAGATATAGATCCATCAAATATGGATCTATATCCAATAAAACAAATTATAACATCCCTTAAGGATTTAGATAAGAGAGGAATTAGAATTAGAAAAAAAAAATTAGGATTATTATCTCTTACTAAGAGAGG
Source organism: Viscum album (assembly GCA_963277665.1). Taxonomy (NCBI): domain Eukaryota; kingdom Viridiplantae; phylum Streptophyta; class Magnoliopsida; order Santalales; family Viscaceae; genus Viscum; species Viscum album. The sequence goes on from OY728127.1 coordinate 963,019,640, forward strand.
TTCAGATCTACAACCTAGGCTTCAAATCATCTGAAACAGAGGTCAAGTTCCATAGGAAATCCTCTGACAACCCAGAAAACGATATATATTGATTTGGGTTGAGTTACGATCGATTTGGGGATATTATAAGGGTTTGTTGGATTTTAAAACCAAATTTTTTATCATTAATTTTAGTGTGCATGTTTGGAGGTCCAAGACATATGGTTAGTACAAACCGTTCTCCTTAACCATGATAAATGGCACGTTTAGTAGGCACACATAGTTTAATCATGTTCAAACCATGTGACTAGGATGCACAATTAATTTATCCATTTGAATACTGTGCAAAAATCAGGCAACATGTCACACACTTTGTTTAACCATTCCCGAACCAGGTGACCAATGATGCACGCTTTGACTAAACATGCAGAAACCATGCACAAACAATAAAAAGAAACTACTCCATCAAAAATAATCCAATTTTAACCCATACAATCCCATGTTAAGACCCAAATAAGTTACACTAAAAACAAAAAAAAAATTTGTATAGGATCGCAAGAAATCTACCTAAAAGGTCGAGATCATAAAATAATAAAATTTTCTCTACCCCCTATTTTTATGTATTAGAACATGGTAGATGAATACTAGTTGGTCAAAACATGTTATGGAATCCAATCATATGCACAAAAAAACATGTATATAGGATGTCCAAGATACAAGTATTTTTGGATAAAAATTATTTTCATTGAGTATTATGATTTTCTATTTTACTGTAGTATGATATTATTATTATTTTTTATTAGATCAATTAATAAAAAATAAATAGTGAATACTAACTAGATTCATACATGGAATATAATTTCACAAAATATTTGAGTTAATATATATAAATGAGAAAATTATTTTGAATGGGGGTTAGTTAATATAGAAGTCAATAATAATTTTATTATATGTTTTACTCAATGAATTAATAGTTTTTAATTAATTTACTAATATTAGTGGTGGTTATTTCCACTGTATTATTATTATTCCAATCTTGATGATATAAAATGTATATTCACTATACCCTTTTTTCCCTGAGAGTAGATAATATGCATATTTGTACACTGTGAGGTGAAAGAAGACTATTATACGTGTTGTGAATAAATTCCAATGATGATTAAATATTCTAAATATAGAATAGTTTATGTGAAATTGTATAAAATTGAGAGATTTTTATTTATATATATTTTATATAAATATTTAAATCAATTACATCCATAAAATTTTTATATGTTTTGTATTTATAATTTCCATGATATGTCACCATGATAGAGTTCAATAGGGAACTGGGTGTCTGGACCCAATTATTCAGAAAAATGAGATATTAATGAGCCTATTATTTATTTTTTTCTTATAAAAAAAATTCTATATATAATCAATACTATGTAGTTCTTGATTTCCAAGAGTCTGGAATACATATAGTACCTTAATAGAGAGTTTCTAGTGTATAATCCACACCTTTTCCAATGTTATAGATGAACTCAAGGAATGAACATGTTGAATGAGGGGATCTATAGTATATTATATCAAATTGAAACAAAACATTTGGATATGGTAAAAAATACATACTTATATGTTACGTGCTCCATCTATGCATTGGTGTAATGTTCAGTTTTTGAGGAATCTCTACGAATTTTTACCCAAAAATCACATTACAATAATTTTAATTAAGTATGTTTACCTTGAGATGCTGAGGGTGGATAGGAAAATAATTTCATGATGCTCTATTAGGGTTTCCAGAACATAATGTAGTAAACTATGTGATTTATTGATTCACTCCAACTTTCTTCGAACTTATGGTGACATAATTCTATGTGGTACCACTATTTCATGATGGGATATATGGGTACAGTTTGTGTTTTGGATATATATATATATTTACATCAACATACATTTTCATAGGTGATGAATTATCCAAAAATTAATATTAGAAGTCCTGATGATAAAGCAGTACTATGAAAATTGACACATATTCATGGTTTTGGGAGTGAATCCTCTTGTAGAGTGAATCATAAGATTGATAGAATACATTAGTGAGAAAGTATATGGGCATGTAGTATAGATTTTCATATCCCCCTCTCAAAAGAAGGTCCCCATTGGAGGTCAATAGTGGGTGTTGTCTTGGAAACATTCAATTATATTATAACTGTTCGACAAATGAGTTCTAAAAATGAGAACATATTGAATAATGTCCATGATTTTTCTATAGTGAACCTCAGTCAAATAGAAATCATTGATAGGTATTTTTATCAGAATGTGATTCTTAGTATATTTGATATCTATTGAGTGGTAGTTGTGTATCCTTAATATAATCAAGATTCTTTAGAGGATTTCTATTTATAATTATGGTGGAATTAACAATTTCAGATGAAACATGTTCTGTTGTTAATCATAGGTCAACGCCATGCTATATGGTGAGGATAATATTTCTCTACATAACATATTCAATATTATGATAGAGTGGTGATTTATAAAATATTAGGAATAATACATGTGAAAAAAAACATAGTTTCCATTTATCTCAACATGGATGGGACATACCACATTATTTTAATATGTCTTGTGAGTGATTTAGGATTAGACATAATGTTTCTAAAAGGAATTATCATCATTGTGACAACATTGTGGATTTGAATATAAAAAATTAATTAATGTTAATGTTTTACTAATATGGTAAGTGTATATGAGCATGAATTTTATTTCCATATGTTAGATATATGTGTAGCCAATGTGTTATCTAACATGTTTTATTTGACTAAATTAAATAAATGATTCAACTATTTTGTTAGGTAACACTATATTGAAGTGTTAGTTAGAGATATTATTAATTTTATTATGGAATAATATATAAAGTAAGGCCAGGTCAAGCCATCTCATTTTTATATAGGTATGAATACATTCAAGATTGAATTTATTATTTTAGCGAGTAATGTTGTGAATGAAAAGGTTTTCATCCTAATTTTTTTTTCAATTCCATTTATTTTAGATTATGGTATTATTATGATTTTAATCTATCTGGGAGTATAAATTAATTATTTTCAAGGTCCACATATTATGTTTATGTTGATACAACCATATCAAATGGGACATGAGATTTTGGGGGAGTATATTTTTTAGTTTAAGGACATATAAGTAACTAAAATTATTTACCCAATATCTTATCCATGGATTATTTTTATTTTTTCATAAATTAAATTTGATGGTTGTTTGTGATTATATCAATATATATATTTGTAATGGTTTAATAAGTTTTCTATAAATAAAAAATTCTTACTTCTACGATTTGATTATTTATTTAATTATCTAAGTAGATCCTAGAAGTTCTCTAATATTAATATGTGATCATGCTATAATAATCCTTGAGGGAATATTATGTTCTATGGTTTTAATATAGGAGAATATATGGTTTCAATGAGTCCTCTATGACAACATTTAGTTATATTAATGGACCAATACTTGTATATAATGCATGAGTAAGATTTTAGAGTAGTACGTATATAACACCCTACAATTTTATGATTTTCTACAATTTAAATTTCTATGGTGTCATTCATTGTATTCTATATGAAGTTAAACTTTCATTATACACTACAATAATATAATCATGTACTACATGTATCATTGAATTAGTTGGTGTTATATGCAACACTGGGTTTTTATGAAAGATATTTTTATTATTTTGAAAAATAACGTTATAAAATAGCTTTCAAACTATTTAATATAAATAGTAATAAGTAATTTTTAAATATTATTATTAAATATTTCATATTGATAAATCATATTCATAATAAAAAATATAATATTGATATTTTCTATACGTATTGCAAAAAATTGTATTTTCTCCAAAGAACATATTTTTATGTTCTTCTATGAACAAAAATAAAATAAATTTTTGAAAGTTTTAGAAATTGAATTAAATAAAATAAGCATAATTTTTGGATTCAAAATTTCAAAAAAAAAGTGTGAATTATTGTAATTTTCCAGAAATATTCCATGTTTTCTATGAATAGTGTAATATATGTATTTTAATTAAAAACGGGTTTTCACCTAATTAATTTTATAGTTAAATAATATTTTTACTTGATTTTAAAGTTTAATTTGGTCAATTATTAATAAATTAATCCAATTTATTTCATTGGAACAAATTTCACTTTTAAATTGGATATTAAAATATTTCAATATTCTGAAGAGTTCTACTTAAAATCATGCTATCTCATAGTGATTGCGATATTAATATTAAATTAATTATAATAATTTATATCAATTTAATATTCAAAAATATATATTACTACGTTCAATCAGAATAATTTTCTTGTTCAAATAATAAAAAATTATTTTTTCCTGAAATAATTAGTTAAAATAGTTAATATTAATTACAATGATTATGGTATGAAAAAGATTACTTAATGATTACAAATAGTTTATATGGTCTATAAATGAAACAACACATTAAAAAAATCCATTATCTAGTAATATTTATAACCTCACAACCATTGGCTCATTTCATATGTTTAATTGGGATATTATTCTATAAATGTGATTTATATAATAAGTTATGTAACAGAAAAGGAAAAAAGAATCCCTCATTACCTTTAATATTAGTTAAGCCTTGAGATATGAACTAAAACTACATTATTTCAGTGGTAAAAAATATATTGTTACATGAATGATTTTTATTTTCATTTTAATGTAAATTGAATTTCTATAGTGGAATTGGTTAGATTAACCGCTTAAGAAATACCAAATGTGTTAACAAGTTAATTAAAAATTAACTAAAATAAATGTTAATACAAATATTAAAATTGATGTAAATTGAGTAAATTATTATCTATAATTTTTATTAGATAAATATTTCATGTTATACAGGTTATAACTTAATAGATTTATATTCAATCTTTGTCTTCAAATTTTTACATTTAAATTATGTAAATAATGTCAAAATTTACATTAATGTTATTTTAAAATAAATGATATTTTATTATAATATTAAAAATAAATTTCAAATCCAATATTCTTCAAACAATTTTTTAATTATTAATAAGATTCAAATATGGTTTACTCATAGACCAATTGAACATTCATAATGATCATATTTACCATTAAATAGTAAAAAAATTGATAGCATTGTAGGGGTTCATGTAGTGTTTTTTTCTCGTTACATTATCTCTTTTTAAAAGGAATTTCCAACACAGTTGGAATATTTTTTTAATTTTTATGTAATATTAAGAACTATATTATTCTATATTTTCTAATAAATCTAAAATTAATTTACACTTAATGGTTAAATTACTTTTGTTAGAAAACTAGTTACCCTAATAAAAACAAAAAAGATAAAAGTAGAGGAATATAGAAGTTAATAAACCAAATTATAAAAATGTAATTTGTTTGTGTGGTGGTGGATTTTAATGAAAATAATTACCCATTAATCTATTATCATTCCATTTTGGAATCACATGATATATGTGAGATCTCCCAATACTATTTACAATTTTTTATTTACAAGAATGTCACTTCTCTTCCTCAATAAAAAGGGATTCACTCTTCCCTTTGCTCACACAACTCGAGCCAAATTGGACCATCAAAAATCTAAAAAAAATTCTATGAAAATCCCACATGTAATCCTAAAATATTTATATTGTGAATAAATCCATCCAAGGAAGGCCATAAGTGAAAATAAAAAGGAGTTTCCCGAAAAAGAGGTATCGTTCATTAATTTGTGTTTTTGTTTTATTTCTTTCTCCACACATTCAGTTATTATTATGCCATGGTTTTATAATATCATAAGTATCCAAAATATACTGAGCTATTTTTCTTCTATGGGTTTTACATAAACCAACACACACCTCCATGAAATGTGTAATGAACTTTCAGTTTATGTGTACAACGATATATTGTGTCACAAAACGATGTCATTCATTATTCCATTACCACTCTCCTGGATGGTAATTATGAGAGATATATTGTTTTTATTTAAAATATTTTATATTTATGATTTATTTTTATTATTTAAATATTATAAAAAACATAACTTCATTCTTTCTATTTTTTTGTAAATTCGATATCATCATTTGTGGACGTGTAGACTATCACCACCTCCAAGTGATGTGATTCATTCACACACTGATGGAATTTATTATGGATGGGGATAGAAATGGTTTATGATATATATTAAATAATAATTCTACTAAAATTATATTAAATAAATATGTATATATATGTGTTTAATTTACTTTCTTTCCTTCAATATGACAAAAAACAGAATCAACTTTCCAGGGTACATATGGCCTAACGAATCCACGCCAAATATTTTCCATTTAATATTTCCATATTTTATATATTATTATAAATATATATATAAGTAATATATGTTATATTTATAACTTTTTTTTAAATTCCTTAAATATTGAAATTGTGATATAGGTTAGAGGATGAAGTATAACATGTCAAAACATATATGAATAACAAAGTGAATATTAACCAAAATGTATGTTTAATATGATATTGTTAATAAATTGGTAATATAAAGTCATTATAAAATCACATATGGTATGATATATAGGAATATGTTTATTTTGTGTATTTATAATAAACTTATACTTATTATATGATAATTTTATTTTGAATGACGAATTATAAGATTTAAGGTAAGGGTTTTCTCTCCACTCTTTTGTTTCTATGTGATATATGCTATATTCAAAACATATTCTTATTTTATGATGTATTAATTCTATATTAAATGTTATATCATGGAATTTATTTTTTTCATGATATTAAAATATTCACTTTATTTTATTATTTTTGGAGATTTATTGTTCAACAGTTTTCAAATAGGTAATGTAATTTGGTATAAATTTTTGTTCTTTGAGAAACATGTTATGTTATGAACATATACAATTTAATGTGGTTTATATACATAACTATGACATTTTATATCATTAATATCATTTAATTAATGATATTAAATGTTTCAATTGATGTTCTTCATTAATGTGGTTTTCAATACAAATTTTAACAAATAGGTAACATAATTTTTCCTTACTTTTCCTTCTTTGAGACACATGTTTTTATATGAACCTATAATATATTATGAGGGGTATATATATCCCTGTGACATTTTATATTATGAATTTACTTTATATCAAGATATTTAGGGTTCCAATTTATGTTATTATTTCCGGAGGTGTACGGGTCAAATGTTACAAAAATGATATTGTAATTTTGTATCAATTTTCCTTGTTTGAGTAAAATGTAAATTTTTGACACTATTATATTTTATGTTATTTTTATTATACCATTTAAAATGATATATAATTAATATAATTCTTTTAATAGTATTTTATGCCTCATGTAATGGTGTTATTTCATGGGGATTATGATTCAAATTTTTCAAATTGTTATGGGATACTTCAAAATCATTAATGATTTTCCCCTCAAAAATAATTATAAATGATCATTCAAATTAAATATCCATATATGTTGAAATAATTTTAATTATTTTATGATTGACTAGGGTTTTTATCCAAGAGTTCCATTCTTATCATTTCTATTATTGGTTTGTACATTTGATGACTGGTTGTTTATAAGACCTGTTTCTCTTCCCTGGGTTATACCTTGATAAAATGATTATGAAAACCCATTTCATTGCATGGGTTATTCTATTATGAAATTATTATGATCCTTTTGTCTTATCTATAGATTATGATAGGATTATTTTTTATAATATAAATTTTTTTTCATGGGTTATGATAGGATATTTATGAAACCCACAACTTTTTTTGGGTCATGATATTATGAGTGTCTTATTATTTGGTGTCACATAAATGTTTTATATTATCATGTTATGGGTGATACATATATATAAATCCAATGGATTGGTAAATTATTTATATATTAAGAGTTGGTAGGACTGTAATGAAGACTTAACTTGTTTCAAGTTGATAGGGTTGGAATGAGGAGAAAACTCGACTCAGTGTGATAGAGATGGAATGAGGAATGAACTAGGTTCAGTATGAGAGGGTTGGAATGATGAATGAACTATGTTTAGTAATACAGGGCTTGAATGAGATATGATCTTGGTTTAGTATTAGAAGGATGGTAGGGTAAGCGAATCTGGTTCAGTAATATGAGGATGGAATGGGATGTGAACCCAGTTTAGTAATAGCAGTCTAGAATGAGATGTAAACCCAGTTCAATAATATAAGGCTAGAAAAGGGACTGAAACCAATTCAGTAAAGGTATTTCTCCACTAATATGTTCTTGGATTTAATCTTAGACTACTATTGAAATATTTTTATATGTCTACCATATTACCATGAAAATTTCCCTTTTTTATTCTTTCGTGGATTATTCTCTTGATTTCCATATGATTCATGTCATAAGAACTTCCAATCATTAGGAAATGATTTATATATGTGATCTTTAATATGCATGATATGACATTCAAATGTCACTTTCGTTTTCACATAACATTATTCCCAAGTTATGGATACATATCTCCTTTAATTACACTTTCCACAAATCTAATCTCATAATTTCTTCTATTTTTTTCTTTAGGTTATGATTAAATGTTTTAATAAGAAGTAATAAATGGGAAGATATTTGTTCGAAACATTGAATATATTTCACTAAGTTAAAGGATTTTGTTCCATGATTCCAAAGACACTAAACTATTACAGTCCTCGATAATGTTCTTTTTTAATGTGTGTAATATTCATCTAATTAGATCTAATATCTTTTTATGGTAATCCTTTGTCATTATAGTTGGTATCAATGGAAATGATTATTCAGACATTAGAAACTAGGTTGAGAAAAAATTAGTGAGATCCATTGAGATATTTCTACAGATATTTCTAGGGATGTCTAGAAGTAATATCTAAGGGTGTCATAGATTTAAATGTAGGAATATTTATTTAGTTATCTTATATGTGATATATCATGATTTTGTGGGTTTTCACTATGATAAGTTTTGCTCACACAACGCTTTCTAATCATAGTCAATATTGGGAACTAGAAGTAACTAGATAAAAATTTATTGATTCCGATGTAGAAATTATGAGAATTATAAAAATTGATTCCCTATGTAGAAATATTATTATGATAATCAAGAAGGTGCTATAATTATTTATTATAAAATTATTTATAATTTGACTGAATGTGACATGTGAAATATATGGGATGTTTTAATCATACTATATATATTAAGTGTATGAAACATGATTAAATTTTGGTTAATGAACATAAAGAAACTAATAATATATCATATTTTAGGAAAGAGTTATTAAGGAATAAGATGAGGAATCCTGAGTAATGGTATAAGAATAATCATGGATGAGTGAAGTATTTTTTTTTTGTAATTCAGTTATTATATTATATGAATTATGAAATATATAAGTATCTCTATTATAATTTTTTCATTTTTTTGAAAGGTTATCTTAAATGGTGAAAATAACTGAGAAAAGTGAATTAATTGAATGGTGATATTTTTATTAAAGGAAGGTAACCCTTAATATGTTATTGATATATAGAAAATTATGTTTATCTTGGATAATGAGATGATTTATTTGGAAAATTTATATTGTATAGTGTCGATGAACTTAGAAACGAATATGGATTTTTTGAAAAAATGCATTCTGTTGTCATGGATTAAGTTTACAACATCATGTATTTATGGAAAATACATATTAATCATTTTAATAAGTAATAATGCATATTTTTAAAAAGTATTTATGATAATTATTGTTATTACCATGTTTCAAAAGAATATACGATAAAGGTATTCACATGTTTGAAATGTAACAACCAATAAAAACATTATGATATATGAGGGATCAATGTAAAAATGATTTAGTAACCATATTTATAAATATTTTCATTTTCATCATTTGGAAGGGTTACAAGGTATAAAATTTATAGGATTATTTATGTTAAACAATTGATGATGTTTGAGACATTATGGTATTATATAACTATACTAGGATTTATACATATTGGATTTTCGATTTGAACCATTTTGTTGTGATGATAAAATAAGAGAGATGAAATGGATTATTATACTATTAATGGATATCATGATCTGTTATGTCATTGGGAAATAAAAATTCATCATCATTCCTTCTATTATTGGATGCATTTGGAATTGATAAAGCACAACTGATGGGTGATATATTGATTATAAAGGGGATTTAAATCAGGTATGTATATATTCTTGTAAAAAATATTCATTATTAGGATAATGGTGTTATAATAAAATGTTTTCCTAGTATCATAAATTTTATGATATTAATGAATATTTTCATGTTTTTTCAATATATTTTTTTTTGTGATTGTAAAATTTTTTTGGATCACCCTCTTCTTGTGATCATTTATATTTATTAATATCCTTGATTCTTTATTCTTTTCATCCATGTAAATATTTTCACTTACCACCTATTCTCTACTATATTGGAACCTAGTTATGAGTTACACTGGGTTACCATTATAGTTCCAACATTAAATTTTAAATGGGTATTTTAGTATTCATTACTATTATTTTTTTATATGAATGTAACTTTCATGTATTAATCCTTTCATAGCATGGAGGAATTTTGATGGAGAAATTAGTTTGAAGGGTGGTAGAATGTATCACTATAGGTTTTTATGAAATATTTTATTTGAATAAATTAAATTTATATTATTTCATTCATTTACCTCTACAAAAATAAAATATCTTTTTATACTTTATGAAAATATAATATTTCACTACACGCAACATCAAATAATCTGGTGTTACACACAACACTAACATTCTATGAATGTGAATTTTATAAATTTAAATAACATGTTTGTGACATAGTCTTAAAGCATAAAAATATGATTAGTTATAAATAAATTCCAAATACTATTCTTAATGTTTTCATATAGATAAATCATATTGATAAATAATTATAGTATTTTTGTTATAGTCTCTATGTTTTAAAAAAAAATATTTTCACAAAAGAACTAATTTTTATGTCTTTTGTAAACAATAATAAATTTAATTTCTGACACTTAGAAATTGTATTAGATAATATAATAAAAATGAACTCATAATGTCAAATTTATCATAGGGTTAATTTTTTAGATTATTTTCGAAATATTTCACTTTTTAGATGAATGGTGAAAAATTATGAATTTTAATTGAAAAATGATTTTTCTTCTAATTTATTTTTATATTAATGTCATATTTTATTTTTATATTAATTTGTAGTTGTATAAATTTTTCAACAATTAATCCAATTTAGATCATTTCAATCATTTTCACATGGAAATTGGATATAAAAACAATTCATTCTTTTGAACGTTTTTCCTTAAAAACTAGTTTTCTCAGACTGCCAACATGATTAATTTTAAATTATTTCTAAAAAACTTATTTGAATTTAATTTTGAAAAACTAATATAAATATTTAGAATAAAATGAAATTTTTTTTCTAATATTATAAAATTAATTTTTTTCCTAAATAATGAGTGAAAACATTTATAATTAATTATAATGATTAAGGTAAGAAAAAGCTTGTTTAATGATTAAATATAGATTAAAAGGTGTATAAATGCCCCAAAACTTGTCCAAAACCCTTTGGGTGTACATATTTAGATCCTAAAAACAATATTATCGATTATTATGTGTTATTGGGTTGTTATAACATTAATGTGTCCTATATAATATCTTAAGTAAGGAAAAAGACAGAAAATGAACATTCCTTACCTTTAACAATTATTAATCCATGATATATGGAAAAAAATGAAATTATTTCTCTTTTAATTTTTTTTTTGGATTATTAAATCATTTTTACATAATATTAATATATATATATTTTTAGGGATTAATTAGTTAGAATAACTGTTTATGGGATACAAAAGTCTGCAATTATTTAATTAATAGTGAACTTAAATAAATTATGTGTGAAATTATAAAATTAAAATAAATTCATTGATTTATTGTATTTAATTTTTTAGAATAATATATCATATTAACCATGTGTGAAATTAATATATCCAAATTCCATATAATTCTGGATATTTTTTAATTTAAATTATGTAAATAATGTCAAAATCTACCTTAATGTTATTTTATAATAAATGATATTTTATTTTGAGATTTAAAAATTACTAAAAAACTAATATTCTAGATAAAAAATATTTTAAATGTTAATAAATATTAAATAATATCTACTCATTGACCAAATTATAATTAATAATAATCAGATTGAAATATAAATATAAAAAAACATTGTTAGAATAGTTTGTGTTAAAATAATGTTTTTCATGTTACAATCACTCATATTAAAATTAATTCCTATAACATCAACAACTTTTTTAGTAGATATAATATTAATAATCCGGTGGTTCTATATTTTCAAATAAATATAAATTTAATTTAGTATTAATGGTTAAATAACATAGGTTATAAAGATGGTTGTCGTAATGAAAACCAAAATGAAAACATAAAGAAACATTGAAGTTTAGGAAAATTTTATTAAAATGAATTTATTTTTAATGGTGGAGGTTTTTATGTACCATAATTTCCATTTACTTCATTATTTTTCCATTTTGGTATCACAAAAGTAATTTATATTTCCCAATACGTTTTGCAACTTGTTATTTAAATAAATTCCACTACTCCTCCAACATAAAATAAAATTCACTCTTCCCATTCGTCTCATATCAAAATCCATAATGGATCATAAAACCTAAAACAATGTAATCTACTAACATCCTTCCACTAATTATATGTCATGACCCGTCCCCTGGGGCCCGTATCGTGACTAACCGAAGCCCACCTTCCATAGGCCAGGGGCTAGAGACTAGAACCAAAGGCGTAAATCCCTAATCTGGGAAGGCATTGCCTTTATAACTATAAACAAACAAATCATAGTACACAACTAGAAGCAAAACACTAAGTAAAAAGTGTATACAAAAGAAGTGATGGAATGTAAAGGGGGCCAGAAATACAACCCCAACAGGAAAGTACAAGTACAACTGAAAAGCAAGTACAACTGAAGAAATGTAAAGTAGATACTGGGTCATCCTCCGGGGTTCCTACCAGAAGGGTAAGTATAGATGGCCTCCTCAGCACTCCACGTTCGTTTGTCTGCTCCGTGTATCATCACACTGAGTGGTCCACCTCAGGGTATTGTCCAGTCCTTCTACTCTCTGCCTCAGTCAACGTTGATCGTCCTCTACAACCAACACAACAAGATGCGGGTATAGCCTGTGTAGGGGGGGGGTATAATGATACTCAGTAGGGACCCTGAGACCCTCAAGGTCTCAAAAAATCCTACACGGATAAACCATAATGTATGAAATCAACAGATAACCATTACTTATGTATATTCCCATACATATACCTATGTTATCTAGTAACCCATCTCAATCATGAGGAAAACACAAAGGCCATTGACTCCGCCCAAACCATGATATTCATTATCGAAACCACGACTACTGGAGAACTCCTCCTTTGTCAAGTAAATTGGGCTTGTCACGACACCAAGGCGCTTCTCACTAACCTTGTACTACTGAGGTACTCCTCCTGTTGAGTACTACAGGTCTACTGCCAACTACCAGGCGCTCCTCCGATGTCGGTCTGCCGCCAACTACCAGGCGCTCCCCCTAATAGCCTGTAGAGGTACTCCTCCTATCGAGTACTGCAGGTCTGCCTCCTACTACTAGGTGCTCCTCCGTCGTGGGTGTGCCTCCAACTACCAGGCTCTCTCCACTGGGCTAGTCGAATAACTCTGAGTCAAATCGGTCAAGCAGTCGTCAGGTCTGCCAGCTACTAGGTCTTCGCACTCTGTCTACTCGTCGGTGGAAGGATTCGCTCCATGAGCTACTGGTAAACACTCCAACTATCATGAAGTTCCATGAAGAAGTATCTTAAAGGTCAGCCACGTCATAGGGGTCTCAACGCAACAGACGACGTGTCAATCAGACACCCAGTCTGTTAGTTATTATCCTTTTAGTCCCGGGGGCCCGGTTGGATTCTTGTATGATCCAACCTGACCATAACTCAACTATACCCCGAACTCCGTGGGATATACTCAAAGGTACTTCTACTCTCTAATAATACTGTTGTCGCTGATGGTTCGTCAAATGGACACCTGGTGGCAATGATATGGCCCAAGAATATAATGGGTCAATAATGGGCCCAGGTTCGGTCTGACCCTGTCGGACTAACTTGGCCCAACCCAGTCTAGGCCGACCAGGTCTGGGACAACCCGGTCATCCTGCTATGCTTTCACCGAGTCTGTTGGGCCCAGCCCAGCGGACCGCGAGGGTGGTCCAGCCCGGACTCGGGGCCAGTTCGTCCTAGAGCGTTACGAGGGTGCGGCCCAGCACGACTCACCCGGAGGGCGCAGCTGGCCGGTTTGGCTAGGGTACCATGAGGGGGATTGGAAACCGGCTCGGCCAGGTGGTCGCGACGAAGCCGGGATGCTGCAGTGGTGCTGGGAAGGGTGTGGGGGCGTCGGCCAGGGCGCAGGGGTGTCGTGCAAGCCACAACAGCGCACTGGGGGCACCGGGCAGCGCGCGGGGTAGCGCGTTGGGGCGCGGGTAGCGCGCGGGGGCGCTAGGCAGGGCGCTGGCGGAGCCGGGAAGGCCATAGGGTCGGCCACGGGTTCGGCCAGGGCGGGTGTCGGTCAGGGCATTGGGAGGCCGTGTGTAGGTGGGTCGGGCACCGCCCTGCCGGTGGTGTCCAACCGGGAGCACCGGTGCGCTGCAGGGGCGACACTATTCACAGAGGCCACTGGTATTGTGACCTTCTGTCATTCCTCCCTTCTGTGCCTCTTGCTTCATCGCCAAGCTAAAGTATAATCAAAACAAGATCGACGGAATGGTCGATCCATGTTGGTTTGGCCCGCACCCTCCGCGTTTAGGGTGGTAACAATTAGTTCTCAAGAATGAAGCACAATATTCCACTTGTAAAAGATAATCAACATCGTTCTTCATTTTTTTTTAAAAAAAGAAAGAACATGACACCTAAAATAAACTAAACCCCTACCATTGATTCGTCGGTCTTCATTCGTTGACGTTGTGGAAAGAGAACGAAGTAATTCACCATTCTTCACATTCTTCATGCATTCCCAATCCCGGGTTGTGTTGGCTATGGAAGATGCTCCACGTTAGTAGGATCTGAGGAAGGAACTATGAGGTAGAAATCATTGTCGGTGTTCTATTCGTTCTTCGTTGGGGGGAGCGTTCTTCGTTGGAGGGGATAAGTTTCTCCCAAGCTCTTCTCCAATGCCTCCACCGAAAATAAATCATGGAAACAAAAATAATAGTTTGTCTATTATTTTAACCGTTGGCACAAAATTGAAATGGTAAAATTTAATTACCCAGATCCCCTTAAATAAGGTAGATGATTGGCATAATTTAATTATACGTTGGCCCAATTTAATTAAAGGGAAAGGTGGAGAGGCTATCCCTCATTAATGAGGGAGAGTATAGAGGTTATACTCTCCTTTGATAAATGTGGGTGGAGTGGTCCCTACCCCTATTATTTAAATGAGAGGTTATGGTCTCGGGTGGCCCCCATGTCGTAACCTCTCATGGGATGTTATGTTTGTGTGGGCCCCACCACCATAACCTTACATGGGAGGTTAGGGTGTGGTGGTACCACCTCCAACTCCCAGGTGGAGATTTTAACCAACAGCCACTGACACTCATGGAGGACCAAAAATAATGTGTTGTACACATTATTTTATTATTGTTTTATAAAAATCAAAAAACTAACTTTTATTCTTGACCATCCACCATCGAGGTGAAAGTCTTATTAAGTGGATAATGGTGATGCATGTTCAAATTTTCCCTTGGATTTCAGTTCTAAGTACCGGTTCAAATGTTATAAAAACCCGCTCGTACGTTTACTGAACATACCTGAACAAAATTTCAGAAATTGATTATGGACACACCGGGCCTCAGAATCACGTGTCGTAAATTTTTGTGGACTCCTAAAAATCCCATGTATTTAAGAAAAAAAGATTCCACAGAATTTCTGGGTTTTTACATTCTCCCCACCTCATGGCTTTATGTCCCAATAAGGAACAACTTGAACTATGGAAACAAATGGGGCTACTGAGCACACATTTGAGCCTCCTGCTCCCATCTTCTCTCCTGAAGGTTGTCATACTACCAGCGAATGCGCACCAGAGGTATCTACTATACACGTAGGAACTACTCCTATCGATCCTCAATCTCTAAAGTAACCTCCATAAAATTCACCCCATCGTCGACTTTTAACTCTCCATGGTCGATGATGTGGGAAGGATCGTGCACGTATCTCTTTAGCTGAAATACGTTGAAGTCTTCGTGCACCCGGTTCAACTGAGGAGGAAGAGCTAAGAGGTAAGCCACCTTTCCTACTCTGCTGAGGACCTAGAATGGTCTGATGAGTTTGGGAGATAACTTTCCTCCTTATCCAAATCTCCATAGACCTCATCATGGTGAGACCCATAGTAAGATGTGGTCGCCATCCTTGAACTTTAGAGGCCTCTGTCTCCTATCAGTATACGACTTCTGCCTGCTCTGCGCAGTCTTCATCTGCTCCTGGATGATCTGTACCTTCTTGGTGGTAGCTCATAACATCTCTAGTCCCACTAGTGCAGACTTCCCAGGGTCTGTCCAGCACAAGGGTGATCTGCAAGGTCGCTCGTACAAGGCCTCAAAATGTTCCATCCCTATGGTGGAGTGATAGCTATTGTTGTATGAAAACTCCACCCAAGGTAAGTGATCCTCCCAACTGCGACCAAAGTCTAAGAACATGGACGTATCATGTGCTCGAGGGTCTGTATGGTCCTCACTGTCTGGCCATCTTTCTGAGGATGGATGGCAGTGCTCAAGTGAAGCCATGTCTCGAAAGCCTCCTACAACCCCTTACATAGCTGAGAAGTAAACCATGCATCACAGTTTGTGATAATAGAGGAAGGTACTCTATGTAGTCGTATAATCTTCTACACATAGAGGTTCCCCATGCTCTCTGCCGGACCCTACTCTCTGATCAGTAGGAAGTGGGCTGACATGGTGAGTCGGTCAACGATCACCCAAATCGAGTCGTGACCCCTAGATATACGTGGAAGTCCTGTCACAAAGTCCATGGATATCTCATACCACTTCCACTCTGAGACCTCTAAAGGATGATCCAAGCTTACAGGTACCTATTTCTCTGCCTTCACTTTCTGGAAAGTGAGGCACCATGAGAAAAACTCCACTACCGCCTTCTTCATACCTGGCCACCAGTGTTGTCGTCATAGATCCTGGTACATCTTCACCATTCCTGAATGTACTTCTAGAGGGGATGTGTGGAACTCCCTAAACAATTCATTTTGTAGTTCCACTCGTACCAAGGTACGTCCTCTGAAGAGGAGGGCATGATCCCCACCTTTAGAAAATCTATCAGGTGTTGCCCTATGGATATATGAGCAAGTCATTTCTCGTAGTCAGTGACCCCATGTTGTGCCTCCCTAACTCGCTGAAGAAGTGGGGGAGTGACTGTAACAGACTATAGATATGTTTCTCAATCTCTATCCACAAAGGATATTTGTAAGGCATCCAATGGCTCTATTGCCTCTCCTAGAAGCTGTATACCAGATCTTTTGCTGAGAGCATCTGCTACAACATTCCCCTTCCCAGGAGTATAGACAATCTTGAAGTCATAGTCCCGGAGGAACTTGAACCATCGCCACTATCTCAGGTTCAGTTCCTTTTGAGAGAAGATATACCTGAGACTCTTATGATCAGAGTACATGATAAAATGATGGCCCATCAGATAGTGTCGCCACATATTCAATGAGAAGACCACTGCTGCTAACTCCAGGTCATGGGTAGTTTAGTTCAGCTCGTATTGTCTCAGCTGCCGAGAACCATAAGAGATCACTTCTCGATCCTACATCAGGACACACACATGTCCATTCCATGATGCGTCACATTAAACTGCATACCCTAGGCCCTTCTCTAGAGGCCTCAAGATGGGGGAACTAGACAACCTCTACCTCATCTCTTGAAAGCTCTGCTGGTATCTCACTAACCACACAGAGGGTTTCCCCTTCTTCAGCAAATATAATAGTGGTGATGCAACTCTGGAGAAGTTTGGTACGAACCTCTGGTAGTAACCAGCCAAACCCATGAAACTCCACACCTCCGTCATGCTCCTAGGTGGATCCCAAGAAAGAACCGTTTCAATATTTGCTGGATCCACTGCAACTCAAGCCTCCGAGATGTCGTGTCCCACGAAGTGAACCTATAGAATAAATAACTAGAACTTAGAGGGCTTACTATAAAGCTGGTTCTCTCAGAGTGTGTCTAGTACAACCTAAAAATGGTAGGCATTCTCTTCCTCAGTAGTCGATTAAAGTAGTATCTCATCGACGAAGACTATGACAAACCAATCGAGGTATGGCTGGGAGATCCTGTTCTAGAGTCCCATGAACACTTTTGGAGTGTTGGTTACGCCGAAGGGCATAACCAAGAACTCGTTGTGGCCATAACGACATCTGAAGGCCGTCTTCTACACATCCTCATCTCGAACTCTGAGCTGGTGATAGCCAGATCCGAGGTCTATGATCGAGAACCACCATGCTCCCATCAGCTGGTCAAAGAGGTCATCAATCCTCTGGAGTGGGTACTTGTTCTACAAGGTCACCTGGTTCAGGAGACGGTAGTCGACACAAAGCCTCAAGATCCAATCCTCCTTAGCGAACAGAATCGGGGCTTCCAAGGGACAAACACTGGTCCGAATGAATTTCTTTCCCTGAAAGTCCTCTAGCTGTACCTGCATCTTGCAAAGATCAATGGGATCCATCTGATATGGTGGGGTAGATATCGGTGTCTTCCAGTGGTATAGGTCAAAATAGAAGTCCACCTCACTGTGAGGAGGTAGTCATGGAACATCTTCAGGGAAAACATCCACGTACTGGTCCACCACTATAGGATAAGTAGGACTCTCCACATCAATTACTCTTAGGGTAAGGCAAGCGAACTGGTGTGTGATCAGCTGCACCCTCCTCCGAGTAAGTCTATCTTGTGCTTTAATGGTTCCCTTCTTGTCGGTGAAGCTAAACCTGGTCCCATCCATGTAGACACACCACAATTTTTTCCTAATACAGTCTATCTGAGCATGGGTTGTAGATAACCAGTCCATACCCAAGATGACATCATAAGGCATCGACGCCATGACTAGGAGATCCCAGCCGAAACTCTCGACTCCTTGAGTAAGTTCGCACTATCGGCACCAATGCGTAATCGTCGAATCTTCTCCCGTAGGAGTCTCTAGCTATAAAGATCGAACTAACAACTCCTTTGGAATCCTCGAGCTCTGAACGAGGGATGTGGAAATAAAAGAGTGACTAGAACCTGTGTCTATTAGAACTGCATCTAAGGTGGAATAGATATAGATAGTTCCTCGTATCATCTCCGGAGCGTCGTGATCATAACCCTCAGTATCCTGGAGCTGAGCTCTCCCATGTCCACCTGTTCCCAGTAGTCGGGGTGGACCTCATGGTGGTGGTGGTTGTGGTAACACCTCATAACGTTTCAACTATCAGTTTCACGTCCAACTCCTCTGCCACACCCGCCTCCTCCATGTGGGCCATCTCATTCAAACCTATGCCTCTTCCAGGTAGGTCCCTCAACTATCTGCTAATCATCAGAATGGCGGGTCGGACAGTCAAGATCCATGTGACGAAGCATGCCACATGAGTATCATTGTCTGCTCCTGGCATTTCTGGATCTGTCTCCACTATGGGTGCCTCGTACAACCGATCCTGAGTTGTGCGGTCATCCACCTGTAGGTCTAGTGTTCTTGGACCTCTCCAACATTTGTCTACTACCAGCTGCATAAGACTCCACTGCGTGTCAGCTAGTGGTGGGTCTCACTTCTAGAGACTACTTATCAAGGAAACTCTCTACAGAGAGGACTCTCTCTAGCACCCCCTCCTGCGTTGGGATACTGAGTGAGATCATCAGAGCTCTGATCTATCACCTGATCCCTTCCTCAAAGGTATGTTCCCTAAAGAATGGGTCCCGTACCATATCAATGGAGTATCATGAGAGGTCGTTGAACCTTGCTGAGTACTGAGCTATAATCATGTTGCCCTGTTGTAGATGATGTAGCTCCTGTATCTGCACATTGCGGAGAGTGGTTGTGACAAACGCTGCCCGGAACAGGATCCCGAAGTCTGTCCAGAGTAGCGTCACCTTGTCATGCACTAGGATCTTCAGGCTCCACCATCTGCCTGATGCTACCTGAAGGAGGCTGGTAGTAAGGATCACCATGAAGTCAGCTGGTGTCCCTACCAATCTGAACACTCTCACCACAGCATCCAGCCAATCCTCACCCTCCTGTGGGTCAGTCTCTCCCCTGTACCTGGGTGGCCTCTGAAGCTGGAACTCGTGCAGCACGCTCAAGCGGCGGGCATCATCTAGTGTTGGGGCTGGGGGAATCGGTGGCCCAACAGGGAGTAGTACCCTGCACCGAGGCCTCATCGCTCGGTGGGCTATCAGTACTTACGACTCTTAGGGCTCTAACTGATCGTCCATGGGGAGGAGTTATAAAAGAAACAGATGTGACACGGCCAAAAGACTATACCTGGTGAGCTGACCTGGTTGAGCTGACATAAAGAAAACTTTTTAAAACACACACGCAATCAGTGTTTTCGTGCACTGAGTTGGAAATAAAAATTCAGGGTCTTGGTGTATGGATACGTCGGCTGCCCGCCCGAAAACTGAACTCCCTAAACTAAAAACCACACTTAGTACCCTTAACACTATTGCTTCACAGAAAAGAAATATCAGATTCCCAAGTTCTATGATAGAACTGACTCCTCTGATACCAATTTACCATGACCCGTCCCCCGGGGCCTGTATCGTGACTACCCCAAGCCCACCTTCCATTGGAAAGAGGCTAGCGACGAGCACCAAACGCGTAAATCCTTAAACTAGGAAGGAATTTCTGTATAATTGTAAACAGACACATCAGAGTACAAAAATGTATGTAAAACACTAAGTAAACACTGTTTACAAAAGAAGTGCTGGAGTGTAAAAGGGGACGGAAATACAAGCCCAATAAGAAAGTACAAGTACAACTGAAAAGCAAGTACAACTGAAGAAAAGTAAAGCAGCTACTGGGTCATCCTCTAGGGTTCCTACCTGAAGGGTAGGTACAGATGACCTCCACAGCACTCCACATCCATCTGTCTACTCTATGTGCCATCACACTGAGGGGTCCACCTCTGAGTACCGTCCAGTCCTGCTACTCTCTACCTCAGTCAGCGATGTCCATCGTCTGTAACCAACATAATGAGGTGCGTGCATAGCTCGTGCAGGTGTGAGAATAACGATACTTAGTAGGGACCTCGAGACCCTCAAGGTCTCACAAAATCCAACAAGGATAGACCACAAGGTATGAAATCAACGGATAACCATTACATATGAATATGTCCAAACATATACCTAAGTTATCTAGTAACCCATCTCAATCATAAAGAAAACACAAAGGTCATTGACTCAGCTCAAACCAGGATTTTTATTATCGAAACCATGGCTGCTGGAGAACTCCTCCTCTGTCATGTATAGTGGGTATGTCGTGACACCAAGGCACTTCTCACTAACCTTGGATTGATGAGGTACTTCTCTGGTTACGTACCACGGGTCTGCTGCCAAATACCAGGCGCACCTCCACTGTGGGTCTGCTGCCAACTACCAGGCACTCCCCATAATAGCCTGCAGAGGTACTCCTCCTGTTGGGTACCACGATTCTACTGCCAACTACTAAGAGATCCTATGCTATGGGTCTTCCGCCAACTACCAGGGGCTCCCCACTGGGCTAGTCGAATCACTCCAAGTCAAATCAGTCAAGAAGTTGTCAGGTCTTCCAACTACTAAGTCTCCGCCCTCTGTCTGCTCGTCGGTGGATGGATCTGCTCCACGAGCTACTGGGAAATACTCCAACTATCTCTAAGTGACATAAAGAAGTATCTCAAAGGTTTTCCACGTCATAGGGGTCTCAATGCAATAGACGGCGTGTCAATCCGATGCTCGGTCCATTAGTTATTAGCATTTTAGTCCTGGGGGCCCAGTTGGATTCGTGTACAATCCAACCTAAATGTTACTCAACTATACCCCAAAATCCAGTGAGATATAGTCAATGGGATAGTTATGCTCCAAGAATATTGGTGCCACTAATGGTTCATCAAACAGACGTCTGGTACCAAAGATATGGCGCATGAAGGTAATGGGACAGTAATGGGCCCGGGTCCGGTCGACCCGGTTGGACTAACTCGGCCCAACCCAGTCTGGGCCGACTCGGTCTGGGTCAACATGGTCAGACTCACTGCGTCTGAACCGGCCCGTTGCGAGGGTCAGCCTGCTATTTTTGGGCCCGTCCCGCTGCGCCCGGCCCAGCGGACCGTGAGGGCTGTCCAGACCGGGCTTGGGGCTAGTTCGGCCCGGAGCGTTGTGAGGGTGCGACCCGGATGGCATGACTGGCTGGTTTGGCCATGGCACCGTGAGGGGTCCGGGACACTGGCTCGGCCGGGTGGCCGCGAGGGATTTGGAATGCCACGGGCTGCCGGGTGGGGCGCGGGGGCGCTGGGAAGGGCGCGGGGGCGCTAGGCAGGCCACGAAAGGGCACGGGCGGTGGCGTGGAGGGAACTACATGGCGTCGTGGGAGCCGAGCAGTGTGCTGCAGGGCACCGGGGGTGCCAGGAAACATGCAGGGCAGTGCGCGAAGGTGCGGGATGCCCGTGGGGTAGTGCGCGGGAACGCGATCAGCACGCGGGGGCACGAGCAGCGTGCGGGGGCACCGGGCAGGGCGCTGGAGGGGCCATCCAGGTTGTGGGGCAGGTCACGGTTTCAGCCGGGGTGCCCGCCAGGTAGGGCATCGGGAGGCCATGGTTAGGGGGTTTGAGAACCGCTCGGCCGGTAGCACCGGTGGGCCGCGGGGGTGATGCGATTCGCGGAGGCCACGGGTAGCGTGACCTTCATCATTGCCACCTTCTCTGCCTCTTGCTTCATCAACAAGCCGAAGTTCAATCAAAACAAGATCGTTTGAGGGGTCGGGCAATGTTGGTTTGGCCCGCACCCTCCGCCTTTTGGGTGGTAA
Organism: Viscum album; assembly: GCA_963277665.1. NCBI lineage: Eukaryota > Viridiplantae > Streptophyta > Magnoliopsida > Santalales > Viscaceae > Viscum > Viscum album. The sequence goes on from OY728127.1 coordinate 963,042,765, forward strand.
CAGTTGGTTCTCAAGAATAAATCACAATATTCCACCTGTAAAAGATAGTCAACATTATTCTTTGTTTTTAAAAGAAGTAAGAACATGACTCTTAAAAGAAACTAAACCCCTACCTTTGATTCTCTAGTCGTCATTCATTGACATCATGGAAAGGGAACGAAGGAGTTCGCCGTTCTTCGTGTTCGTCACGCACTCCCAATCCCAGGCTGTGTCGGCTGTGGAAGATGCTCCACATCAGTAGGATCTGGGGAAGGAACTCTGAGGAAGAAATTATCACTAGTGTTCTTCGCGTTCTTCATTGGGAGGAGTGTTCTTCATTGGAGAGGATAAGTTTCTCCCAATCTCTTCTCTAAAGCCTCCACCAAAAATGAATCATGCCAACAAAAATAATAGTTTGTCTATTATTTTAACCGTTGTCACAAAATTCAAATGGTAAAAATTAATTACCTGGCTCCCCTTAATTAATGTGGAGGATTGGCATAATTTAATTATGAATTGGCCCAATTTAATTAAAGGGAAAGGTGGAGAGGCTCTCCCTCATTAATGAGGGAGAGATTAAAGGTTATACTCTCCTCCCATTAATAGGGGTCGGGTCTTCCCCACCCCTATTATTTAAATGAGAGGTTATCGTCTCATGTGGCCCCCACATCGTAACCTCTCCCAAAAGGTTATGTTCAGGTGGGCCCCACCACTATAACCTCTCATGGGAGATTAGGGTTTGGTGGTCCCACCTCCAACACCCAAGTAGTGGTTTTAACCAACAACCACTCATACTCATGGTGGATCAAAAATAAAATGTTGTACACTTTATTTTATTATTTTTTTATAAAAATCCAAAAACTAACTTTTATTCTCGACCGTCCGCGGTCGAGGTGAAAGTCTTCTTCAAAGAATACTGGCGATGCGAGTTCAACGGTTCCCTCGTATTTCAGTTCCAAGCATCGGTTCAAATGTTATAAAAACCCGCTTAAATGTTTTCTGAACGTACCCGAACAAAATTTCAGAAATTGATTCTAGGAAAACTGGGCCTCGGAATCATGCGCCGTAAATTTTCACAGACTCGTAAAAATCCCATGTATTTAGGAAAAGAAATTACACAGAAGTTCTGGGTCTTTACCTTATATAATCCTCACTTTTTGAATAAATAATAAAAATTATTCCCTTAATTGAAAACAAAACAGTGTTACATGAAATGGAGTTAACATTCTTCAACAAGTTTTTCTGTTTTATTTCATTCTCCACCCATTCAGTTATTATTATTCCATGTTTATATGATAATATAATTATCATAAAAATACTGAAATTTTTTTATTATAATTTTTATATCTACACCTAAAAACATCGCTATCAAATTGTTAATGATCATATCATTTGTATGTACGATGGACTACTACCTCCTCATAGCGATGTGAATTGTTCACACATTACATAGAATGTATTAAAGATGGAATTTGAAAAAATATATTACATATATGATATAATAATTATATATTATTTATAATTTACTCATATATATATATTTCATTTACTTCCTTTCATTCAACAGTATATGAAAATTGAAACATTGTCCTTGCGTACATACAGCCAACTATGTTCATGAACATTTTTTCCATTTAATATTTATATATTTTATATATTATTGTAAATAATTACATATTAAATATTTATGATATTTATATTGTGTTTTAAATTCATTAATTAACAAAATCATGATACATGTAAGAGGATCTAGTATAACATGTCATAACATATATGAAAAACAATGGATTATTACCTTAAACGTAACTTCAACATGAATTTTTTAATAAATAGATTATATAAAGTGATAATAAAATAATATATGATATGATATATAATAACATGGTTCTATGATATATTTATAATAAATTAATACTCATTATAAAACTGTTTTTTAGATGCTTGTAGAAAGTAATGTCTTAAGGTAAGGGTTTTCTCATCTCACTTTTATTAATGTGAGATATATGTTATATTCACCACTTATTATTTTTTTGTGGTGTTATATTTACCTATGAAATTTTATTTAATTAATTAAATTTATTTCATAATATTCAAATATTTAAATGATGTTATAATTTCATGGGTTTTACAGTTCAAATGTAACCAAATAGGTAATGTAATTTAGTCAAAATTTGTCTTCCTTAAGACACTTGTTATGTTATGGACCTAGAGCATTTTATGAGGATTGTATAAAACCATAAAAGATATCATATAATGAATTTAAATTACTTTATTATATAAGGTTATTAAATTTATTAATTTATTTTATGGGGTTTATGGATCAAATGTCACCAAATATGTAAAGTAATCTCCTCTCTATTTTCTATTTTCAGATAAATTGCATGTTATGAAACTATTGTATTTTATGTTGTTTATATACATGTCAACGAAATTATATATCATAAATGAAATTTATTTCATTATATAAATAGTTAAAATTGATATTAATCATATATAGGGTTTATAGTGCAAAATTTACAAAATAGGTGAAGTAATTTTGTCTCAATTTTCATTCTTTAAGACACATTTTTTGGTTTGAACCTATAGTCTTTTATTAGGTGTATATACTTCCCTTTTACATGTTAGTTAATTTATATACTTATTTTATGGAAATATTATTCTTTATTTAATGTAGTTATCTAATGGTGATTATGATTCAATTATTTCAAAGTGGTATGGGACACTTTGAAACTTTGAAATATTATTTTCCACAAAAATTATTTTAAATGATCAATAAAAATTATTTTAAATATAACGTGAAATCCTTTCATTTTTTATCACTTACTTGGGTTTTGATCCATGGGTACCATTATTATTTTTTCTAATAAATTTTTATACATTTGATGACATGTTTTATTATAATACTCTCTCACTTCGTTGGGTTATACCAGGATAAAACAATTAGGAAACCCACTTTATTCATGGGTCATTCCATGATAAAATTATTTTGAATCATGTATCATTTTCATTAGTTATGATATGTTCAAGTGCTTATTATATTCATGTATTTTCATGGGTTTTTATTTGATATTTATGTAACCCATATCATTATATGGATCGTGATATGGTTAATGATATATTATTTTGTGGCACATTGATGTGTGATTTTATAATTGGAAAGGAGGGACTAATATCTCCCTCCAATACATTGTGTAAATATTTCTATATAACGATTATTATAGGGATGGGATGATAAGTGAACTAAATTCAGTATGGAAGTTCTTGAATGAAGAGTGAACTCAGTTTTGTATGATAGTGCTAGAACATGGAGTGAACACATTTCATTATAATAGGAGTGGAATGAGGAGTGAACTCGGTTTTGTAATAAACAACAAGCAATGTTAGTAAACCTAGTATCATAATATAGGGTTCGAAAATGATGTGATACCAGTTCAGTAATAGAGGGGTTGAACCGGAAGTGAACCCCATATATTAGTACATCATCATAATGGGATGTGAGCTCATTTCAGTAATACATGGTCGGAAAGGGGGATTGAAACCAGTTTAGTGATGGACATTTTCCACTATGACGGTCTTGGGAATAAGCCTTGACTACTTTGCAAATCATTATATATATATTATTTAGTTCCTAGTATTATTACTATGTTATTATTTTATGTCTAATTCACTTGATTACCTTGTGATTTCTTTCATATAGACTGTCAATATATTTTCATGACTAGTGTATGTGATCTTCGATATGCAGTGTATAATCTTCTAGACTTTTTCTCATGTTTTCATACCATTATTTTTTCATACCGTTATTCCCATGTTTTTCATACCTATCTCATTTATTTATCATTACTGATCATCTCATCTCCCCTTTTCATAGGATTCTATTTCCCATGTTTGGAAGAAAGGTTTAAAAATATAAGTACTTAAGGGTAAAATCTTTTTTTAAAAAAAATATTAGATATTTCATCATGTTTTATTAATTTATTCAATGTTTCCCAAGAGAAAAACTATTATGAACCATGGGCATGTAAATTTTTTATTGTGTGGATTATTCAACTTAATTGATGTCCTATCCATGTCTGTTAAACCTGGGTCTCTATAGCTGTCATTAAAGGAAGGGTTTAGTCAAACTTTGGAAACTGGGATGTGAAAAATTTATTCATATCCCTATGGTTATTTCTAAAGATATTTGCAGGCATTATAATAATTATAATCAAATGTTTTGAAAAAATAATTGTACGTATCATTATTTAGGAATTCAAAAGGTTTTTTTCATGATTATGTGGTTTTATGCTATGATAAGTGTTTCTTACACTATTATTTCTAATCTTACTCAATTGCATGAACTATAAAAAAACTGGGTTAACATTGAATGTTTCAGATATGGAAAGTGTTTTCATTATAAAAATGAATCACCCAAGTGGAGATATCAAGAAGTGAAGCTAGAATGTGGTATGAGTTTTTTTATACTACAGATGATAAAGTGATCAGAAATAACATGTTAATGTTGTGGGATTTTTTAACTATATTTTTTTCAATAAACATAAGAAAAATGAATAAATTTAGGTTAAATAACTTTATGAGACTATTAATATTTCATATTATATGAATGGTTTATTAAGTAATAATATGATAAATCCTGAGTAATGGTTTAAGAATAACATTGGATAAATGAAGTGTTTATTTTTTAGAATTCAATGATTATGTTATATGAATAATGAAATATATACGTATTTTCATTATATGTTTTTCATTAAGGATTCTAAAAATATTTAAAATTGTGATGATAACATGTTAAGGTGATTTAATGAAATTGTGATATTCTCATTTGAGATAGTTAACCGTAAATGTTTTCATTATATAAGAATATTTTGATTATGTTGGATAATGAGATGATTGATTCAGAAAAATTAAATTGGATAGTATTGATTACCATATAACCAATCATGTTATTAATGAAAATGTGACTTATGTTATCATGGATAATGTTTACAACTTCTTGGATTTAGGGAATATGTCATGTAATCATTGTAAAAAAGTCTCAAGCATGTTTTTTAAAGGGATTTATGCTTATTCATGTTATTAAAATGATTCAAAAGAATATATGATGAAGGTATTCCCATTTTTAAAATGTGAAAACAAATATATGTTTCATGATATATGGGGGGTCAATTATTAGTTGACTTATTAACTATCATTCAAATGATTTGGATTATCATCATTTGGAAAGGTTTTAAAGGTTACAATTTATGGGATTATTTATGTTAAAATTCTAATGAGTTATTAGATATTATTTTATTATATCACCATATAAGAATTTATGCATATTCTATTCTATGTGTTTACCATTTTTGTGTAATGATAAAAAAAATATGTAATGAATTATCACTCTATTTATAAACCTCATGATCCGTTAGTTCTTTTGGAATGACAATTTCACCTTCATTCCTGAGATAAAGAGTTGAAGTGGGAATTATTCATGGAATGACCAAAGGGTCATATTTTTCTTATGAATGGGAGTGAAATCAAATGATTATATCATCAAGTGAGAAATTATTCAAAATTAGGAAACGGGTCTTGAAATATATTTTTTCCCTATTATCATAATATTTGATGATATGAATTTCCTCTTTCACACTTTATTGGTTTGTAGATTTGTGATTTTTAACATTATATGGATCATCAACTCTCTTGTGATCAGTCATATTTGCCAATATTTATGATAATTTACTATATTAATCTATGTCCATGTTTTCACTTCCCACATATGTTATTTGATGTGGAAACCTATTTATGGGTTACTTGGGTAACCATAATGTCCATAAATTCACTTTTTAATGGATGTTTTAGTATTCATTTTTATGATGTGTATTTCTATCAAAGGAATTTTGAAGTATTAATCTATTGATAACCCAGATGAATTTTGAGGTGGAAACTCATTTTAAAGGGGTTAGAATGAAATAACTTGAATGTTTACTCATTATTATTTTTTGGATAAAGTAAATTCTTATGTTGTCTTCCATTACACACTACACCAAGTTAATCGTTTATTATAGGCTACAACATGTTTAGCTTCCTCAACACAAACTATTTATTTTTTCTTCTCTTACGCACAAAACTATGCTTCCATGAAAGAGAATTTTATTATTTTAAACATGATTGTTGTAACATATCTATCAACTATAGTAATATGAATAGTAACATATAATTTTTAAATATTATTCATAATGGTTTTATAAAAATCATATTGAAAATGAAATTTATAATATTCTGAAATATCTTTACGTTGTGAAAGAATACAATTTTATCAAAATAACATCTTTTTATGTACTTCTATTGAAAATAGTAAAAATAATTTTAGACGGTTTTATAATTTTAATTACATTAAATTAAAAAAATTGAACTCATAATTTCAAAGTTAACTTAGGGTTAATATTTAGCTTTATATTAAATATTACTTTTTTGGTGAATAGTTAAAAATACCAAATTTTAATTGAAAAATACAATTTCATATAATTTATTTATTTAGAAATATAATAATTTAATATTATTTTAAGGATTAAATAGCTCAATTTTATATCAATTCATCTAAATTAGGCCATTAGAACCATTTTAAAATTAAAATCAGATATAAAAGCAGTTCAACCATTAGATCTTTTGTAATTAAAAACCCACTATCTCAAAGTACATGCAAAAACAATTTTAATTTATTTCTAGAATCATCATTGAATTGAATTTATAAAATTGATATACATATAAGAAATCTTTATGAAAATTTTTGTAAAAAAATAAAAACTAATTTTTTTGACAGAAATGATTAGTTATAATAGTTTAAATTAATTACATTTATTAACATAAGAACAAGATTACTTAATGATTAAATGTATAAAATAAGGTGTATAAATTGACAAACAATTTTGAAACACCCATTGGATGGAAATATCTCAATCATCGTCACCTTAGTATATATTCTTATGTGTTAGTGTGATATTATTCCACGAAATTGACCTATAAAATAAGTTACTTTATGGAAAACAAAAAAAATTAATTTCCCTTACCTTTAACAAATTTAATGGATTGAGTAATGGAGAAAAATCCAAAAAATGTCAATTCTAAACATTATTTTTAATGTCAAATAATTTTTAATCATATTTCTTTATATTTAATTTTTTTATATTAATTAGTATTAAAAACATATTGTGGAATTCCAAATGCAGTAATTATTTAATTAATAATTATCTTAAATAAATTATACTAAAAGCATTAAAAATGATGTAAATTTATTGAATTATTGTATTTAAATTTATTTATATGAATATTTCCTATAACAAAGGTGTTAAATTAATATATTCGAATTCTATATTTTTCTTGATCTTTTAAATTTAAATAATGTAAATAATGTCAAAATATAAATTATGTAATTTTATAACAAATGATATTTTATTAAAGTATTTAAAATGTAAAAAAATATAATATTCTACAAAAAATATTTGTAAATATTAATATATATAAAAACATCATCATATCATGGATAAATTGATCATTTATAATGAACATATTTACCATTAAATACTAAAAACAATGTTAGGATGGTCAAGGTTAAATTAGTGTTTTTTCTCATGACATGCTTTCATTTTGAAAATAATTTTCAACAGAACAGTAACTTTTTATAAATTATATATAATATATATAATTTTTTTGGGTCTGTATTTTCTAATAAATTTTATTTTAATTTATTATTCAATTTTAATTTACATTAGGTGGAAAACTAGTTAAATTAATAAACATTAAAATGATAAAATTAGAGAAAAATATAGATTAAGGGATATTTTATGATAATGAAATTAATTTTGTGTGGTGGGGGTTCTGATGTATCATGATTCCCCTTAAATCAATTACTTTCCTTTATTTTAATCATACAGGGTAAGGGAGACATCCTATTTGTGTTCTCCTTTTCTTATTTATAGGAATTCTACTACTCATCCACTATAAAAAAGGCATTCACTCATCCCCTTCTTCCCACCTCTAATTCCACTTTGTCTTGTACATCATCTTTCTATATAATCACTCAACATCCATCCTCTAATCCTGTAAACCTCACTTTGGTAATAAATCAAACAATGGATTCCAATTTGTGCCAATAAAAGAGGAGTTACCGGAAAAGGAGGTAATGTTCATCAATGTGAGTTTCTATTTTATTTGAGTATCCACCATTTCCATTATTATTATTCCATGATTATATGATAACATGATTATACATAAAAAATGAGATTTTTATATTTTAATTTTACTACCTACACCTAAAACACCTCCATCAAATGGGTATTGAACATACCATTCGAGTGTATGGTAGACTACCGGCTCGTGAAATGATGTCGTTTTATTTTCTATTACCATATCTTAGGGTTGACAAATATTACTATAATACTATTTTTATTTTTTATATATGATATTTATTCTATTTTTATTCTTCTTTAATTACTATATAAAACATTGTTGTGTGGGATGGATCTATCCAAGCCCACAATGTATGGTCTCCCCTCCTTGTATAGTTTTCCAACCACACACCATCCCTCTCTAGGGTACGTTGTTCAAGATCATAATTAGTTTTTTCTAAGATCCAACCATCAAAACATAAATTGATGGAATCTTTTTGTACTATTTCATGTCCATACCCCTCAATCATTCCTAATGCCTATCATATCTTTTGGAAACATTCCATTAACCATTTTAATGTAGTTAGAAAAAAAATTATAAAAGGATGTACCTCTATGAAAGATCGAGATAATATATCATTAGTCTCTGTTGATGTAATACCTTATAAATGTTTCATTTGGAAACATAACCAATTCGAAAAAATTTAGTATAACAATGTTTCAGAATTTTCATGGATCCAAGTGAGTAATAAAGAAACTCACATTCTATTATCAACCTTGTGCCTCTGTTCTCACGACCCCCACCATTTATTGAATATCATAAACTTATTTTCTAGTAATTAAATGTTACCATAGGTACTATTGAATCTTCATATATGGGTTTGATAATCATTGATTTATGGAGTCAAGGGAACCAGATTGATGGTATTGTCTATGCTCGGACCGTATGTTCCCCCTTCCATGCATAGTTTTCCAACCGTGAATCATCCCTCTATAGGGTACATGGTTCTAGATCATTTTTAGTAATAACCATGATCCAAACATGAAACCTATAAGGGATAAATGTTTTCCTCCTATTTTTTCCATATCCCTCAGGATCCCCCATGGCCACTCATATACTTGGGAAACAATCAATTAACCATTTTAGGCGACTTAAACCAAAATTTATAAAAGGACATACCTCCATGAAATATCAGGATCCTACATCATCAATCTCTACAGATTCAAAATCCTATATATAATACATATGGATACATGCGTAGTTTGATTAAATTTGGGATAGATGTTTTTGTCACCATTGGTTCTCTATTATCACAGCCCACGCCATTTATCCTATATTTTCCCCATTATTATTGTAATTAAATATTATAATAGATACTATTAAAAATTCATATATGGGGTTTATAATCATAGGGTTAAGGAATAAAGTGAACAAGAGGGTTACCTACTTTTTACGAAAATTATTTTTTAATACCCAAGTTAAAATCCATGTTTACTCCAAAATAATTTCATGTAAATAACCAAATCACAATCTTTATTTTGAATTAAATGATAATAAAACATTATGTATCAATAAAAATATTGAATTTAATTGAATAAATCAATTATTAATACCCTTTCCTAGACCAACAACCCATAATACATTATATATATAACTCAAGGAATGGATATCCTTCTCATTAAATACACTGATAGAAACTGACATATACCAATTGATGGGATGGTGTCTATGATTCTATTCCTTCATTGGAATTATTTCACTAAAATCATTCATACCATATTACCTCCACATTTATTTGGTTTAGAAAAGATGAAACTCTTTCATTTTTACCATAAACATCAAGCTCCAAATTATTAAAAAAATAAATCATTATATATTCATTTCATGCATCTAATTAAAAATTTATTTTTAAAAATAGTCCATGTATGAAAAACCCCATTTATTTAATAAGACAAATAAAAAATTGATATAGAGGGGGATAATTTTATTTTAATTATTGAAAATATTTCAAGATACTCTACACATGGTACCTCACCATTGATATATTATCATAGAAAAAAGTCAAATAAATTATGAAGGGATGGGTATGTAGACAAAAAAATTAAATGATATGATTTTCAATGGTATATTTATAAGTAATGTTCCTACTAATTCATATGATCATCTATAATGTCATATAGAACAAATTCAGACTTGTGGAACCTCTCCCCATTATGAAAATACTTAGATTTCATGTGGGATTCAAACTCAAAATGATAATGAATTTCTTAAGGTTAAACATACATCTATAATTAAGAAGTTTATAGTTATTGGTCTGAAAAAATTCCATGAGGTTAAAACTGTTTTCTTAGATTGAGAGATTTTTAAAAATGATTACCATAATAATGAAAATTTTCCAACCATTGTATAAATAAGTGGGTCATTCTAATTGGATCATTTGATGAGATAAATTCTAAAAATTATCAATATGCACATGAACCAAAAAAATTAAACCATTTATTTTATTACAATCTATGAATTTTTTAGTGGAATAATCAATAAAACATTCAATCCCATGGATTTATTATATTCTCTAAATATAAATTAAAGACCATAATAAGGTTAGTTCAGATCCAACCAAATTTAAACATCATGTAATGTAATTCAAGGAACACATTTGGAAACCTAAATACCCTCCTTGGAAAAAAAACTATCTTATCCCCTAATATAATCTAATAAAAAAACCATTACTTTATAAACTATATAATAATTTGAAAATTATTTCTTGTATTTCATCACTGGTATTTGAATTTATTTTTTTTAGAACTAGTAAGGAAAAATTACTAGCTTAGTTAATCCCATCCTAAAACTTATGTGGATATCCATGTTTCCCAAAAACCACTAATCAATAAATCAAATATGTTGACATCAAGAGGAGTATGAAAACCGAATAAAAATTTGATCATAAAATTCATAGATCATTTGAGTCTTAAAAATATCATTATAAAGCTTAATAATCTCTATTTAAATTTGATAAATATTTTTTGATCCTAGTGGAACCACTAATTTCACAAATAATATTGAAAGATACTCCATTCCATCAAAGGATAAGAATGAAATTCTATCCCAAGATTAAATAAATACTTAGGTAAATATTCTCTTAGGTAATGATGATCATTCCACTTCCCAATAAAATACAAAACATACTTCAATTATAGAAGTCCCTACATTATTTATCTAATTTCAAATTGAAATACATAAATTAATTCAAATTCTTATTTTTTTTAAAAAAAATTAAGGACATCCATTTCTCGGACCATTCCTCTAACAATAAATGACCTTGGTTGTCCATACATCAATATTTAACTATGATTGAAACATATCATGATGGAATTATTTTATCTTGGGTTGAGTTTTAATCACTTAACATATATAATGTACATAATGATACGGATTTAGGAGATTCAACTAGTATCATTCAATATATATCGCACCAACCATAGTGTTCATGTCTTTAGGAACATATTAAAGGGTTTTATCATTAATTTTTAAAAATAACTTTTACCCTATTAATTTAATTTTAAGTGATATTAATTAAATCATCAATAATACATAGAAAACCAAAATCATTCTTGAGCGTGATTTATAGTAATAAATAAACATAGTATTTTGATATCATATTCAGAATATAATAATAACCATCAAATCAATTATCCTTAATATCCATTCCTATAATCATATCTCTCAAATTGGTGTTGATTAAAATGATCTCAATGTGTTTTAAATAGTAATTTATGAGAGAGGATCTAAGTAACATAAATGAATTATTAAAAAAAATTAATTCATTAGGAGTTATATTTCATTTATCCACTTGTAGTTAGTTATTTTTTATTATATTGAGTATCTAAAATATAACTCATTTGATAATTCATCTAGATAAAAATTTATAGAATCATTTTGAGAAATCATGAAATGTTAATCTTAGACATTTTCTTTTAATAAACATAACAATTTGATGGTTGAAACAATAGTTATAAAATAATTAATTGATCTTCATTCCCATGACAAATAAACCACCAATAATTATGGGGAACATGATGTTTATATCAATTTACTTCTTTTCACCCTTTTATTTTCTTATTTATTAATTGCTTATTTTCCTAATTTTTCTATGAAAAAGAAAAAAGGGCCCTTTTTTAATCCTTCATTGGGTAATTCTTTATTTTTTAGTTAACCAATTATGTTTTTTATGGGTACCTATTGTCATTTGGTTATGATATTGAAAATATGAATAATTGATTATTATTAATTAAAACACATGACTTAGATTTTGAAACCCAAACATCAATCAACAATAATTATTTTTCATGTAACATGGATGTAGAATGATGAATTCCACATTATTAGGTATTTATATTCCAAAAATGTGAATTATATATATGATTATTCCCTTTTAATTATCATTTATAATTGATTATAATTTCTAAATTCACTTTTTTATTCTATTTTTATAACCATGGGTAGCAACGTTCCACATTATATGCAGTGAACACCTCAGTTTTTCATGGAAAAAATCTAAATTAATTAAAATATTAAATTTATCTTGTATGTTATCATAAATTTTTGTAATAAAAGAAATATTTCAAATTATTTTCAATATATTAATTCTTATTAATAAAAATTTTATATTAATGAGCATAAATTTTAATTAAAATGGATGTGAATTTTGATTTTCCAACACCTGCATTTTCAGCCAATTCATTTACATTTTATAACACATGCCCTTTATTTTTGGGGTATGAGATTTAGTTGTTGTGGTCTATTCATTATATAATAGAATTTGATGTCACATTAAGTGAAATTTGATGATCCAATAAGAAAAAAAATTTAAAAAATATCTATATAGAGAATGAGATTTACCTATTGTTTGGTTTTGGGAAAATTAGGATAGTGGTTCAATATATTAATTTCAAAAATATTGTCTTCCCATTATTATTATTCATAGAAGAATTTAAAAAATTTGTTTATTTTGCCACCTAAGGGAAATGTATCATTAGTTATTATGACTAAAGATTGTTAATTTATGTATATTTTTTAAAAAATTTAAAAATTTAAAAATTTATACTCATATTATATTTTAAAATTGATTTCCTCCTACAGCATTTTTCATTTCAGCTTAAAAAATGAAACAACATGTATTTTCTAATACCCAACATAGTATTATGTCTAATTTAAATTGTATGAAGGATTTTTATGAAATTTAATAATATAATTACATTTGGATTTGTATATTCTTTTTCAAATTGATTTTTTAAAATTATTATATAGGGATTAATCATTTTATTATTGGAATTGATTATTTCAGACATCTAATTTGAAAACTTTTCTCTATAGGGGACTCAAATTCTGATCTATTTGTGCATTTAATTTTTTTTACCATAGAATGAATTGATTTTTTGTGTGTTTTTACAATGAATGTGGGAAATTTTATTTTCCTCATCCATATTTTTCAAATGATACATTATTCATAAAATACATGGGTAAATCATTTTAAAATTTAAAAATCAATTTTCATCTTATTTCAATTCATGTTTCAAATTTAATACACAAATGCAATTCAAAAATCACTCCTTGAAATTCTCTGAACATTTGATTTGGATTTAAAACATTAGTATCAATATAATAAATACTTTTTAAGTGTATGTTTTATTTTTGGGGTGTGTTCAATTTAAAAATTAAGTTTCTTACTTGATACCTTAAATGAATTAATTTTTGGGAAAACATTATAGTATACCTAATGAGTAAAATAAATACGGGCCTTCCAATTAACATCAAATTATGATTATGTTTAAATAAATATCAATAAATCTGTGCGTAAAATTTCAGAAAATATATTGAATGGGAAATTTAAATATTTAGGAGGGAAATCTTGGTCCCCCAAGTAGTTGTTATAATTTGAGGCATTATTTCAATACCAAAAAAATTCAACTCATGATAAAAATATTAATATCTAAAGAAATGTTCTAATTTTAATAAAATTTAACTATATTAGAGAACAAATAAGGAGAAAACCGTTATTTTTATATAAACAATTATGAATCTCTGAACATAAATTCTTCTCTGGAACGTTAATGATGAGGGAGAGAGGGAAACATGCATCCTTGTGTAGTATTCAAAATTAAATCTCCACAACACTCCACCACTTTTCATATTACCCATTTTAATGGGATGAATTATATTACTATATTATCATAAGTGTTAATCTAAATAACGTTTTAATTAATATTTAAGGATGTAAATAGGAGATTTTGGTTCCTATTTAATCTTTTTAATGTTATATACGAATTATATTTTAATAATATTATTCTTCACATGAATGTTTCTAAAAACATCTCAATTATTTCACATATTATATCCCCTATTTTTAATTATTATTTTTATCACATTATCTTTATGATACCATATTTGGTGTGATTTAAAATCACTTCATACATTTTTGGGATTCCAATTAATTTTTTTCAATATTTGAATCTCCTTTCTATATGGAAATGTTAATCTTCCATTGAGATAATTTCATCAATAGATGGAGAACCCTCCCATGGATTGATATTTTGGAGTTTCATGGGATGTATTAGATATTATTTTATATGATTAAAATCATAAATTATTTCACACATTTCATAGTTTTTTTAGTTATTTATTATATTAATTATCTTATATAAATTTAAAAACTAAAAATTTGGAGTAGAAAAATAATCCTACACATTTAAGTTTCCATTTATATTATTAGGTGTTAATTTATTGATTTTTTGTATGATAAGATTGATAAATTAAGTGGGTTTTTTATCTCATCATCTAGATACATCTTGAATTAATGATCTTTCACTTTCAATGGAAAAACAATACATCCAATATAGCCTTAACTACAACATAGTATAAAAAACTAATTAATCATTTTAAATTAAATAATTTTATGTTACTTTTTTTAAATAATCATATCCATAAATAATTTTTATGAAATAATAGGGAAAAAATAAAACAAATGTGTATATATATTTGTTTAATTATTTTGTATGTATATATATATATCTAACTACAAACCCTTGCTGCAACCAGCCGCTTCTACCCACACGATCAGATTCAGAAACCCAACCATATCAAGCTTCCTGTGATGTTTATGACCTCACTAGAGGATTTAACATGTAATTTCCCTTAGTGTATATAAAGGTTGGTATTTATTTCAATTAATATAGGAAAACCCAATAATCCTAGAATGAGGTATGTGGATATCTATTTAATTTATTTTTTTATATGAAATATTATCTCCCATGTGATGTATGGTTGATTTATTTCATTAATATTATTAATATTTCATGTATATATTATATTTTTATTGGACATGTTTTACATATTCCATGTTATCATTTTTATTAATTATTTTTCAATACAAAAGTAAATGAATAATAAAATAGACTTCACAATTCCATCATTAGGATCTAATAAATAATTTTAAAAAAATGGTGGTTTATAAATAATATTTTTAATATATATCAAATTGTAATCATGCAGAATTATATATTTAAATATCATGGTTGTATCCATTTTCATACTTACAAAGTCACTAGAGGCATTTAATTGGTTAATATTGACATTATTATGTGTGATTTTGGTAACGGAAAATGAGACTCGCAATTTAGTGGTCTTTGTTAATTACACATCATCATTTATTTTTTGTGAGATTTAGTGACCATGTTTTAAGAGTTTTTGGATAGTGTGGAGTTTTTTTGGATATCATCCCATGGATGACTATTTTTATATTTTTTATATATCAAACACTCAAAATTTTTATTTATTTCAAATTCTTGTATATATGATTACCAAATTTCATTTCTAAATTAGTATTGTTAAGTGATCATATTACTTTTTGGTATTTAGGATATGATACACATTATTTGGTTTGGTCATTATTATTTGAATCAACTTATTTTTTATTCATGGATAATCAATATGTTTATAAATAACATTAGACTTCATTTTGGACTCCTTAATGTGGTTTACTGAGTATTTTAGGTTGATTCTATTTCCATGTGTTGTATATGATACCCTAAATGCTTGTCTCAAGATTTTGGATATCATAGATAAACTAAAGACATTTTAGTGGTCATTTTTGAGTGACATGTGAAGTTAACCAGGGTCTATTCTTTGAAAATATATGTATATATATTATTCTTAATATAACTCTATGTTTATTTAATACAACTACAAAAAATCATTTAATTAAATAATTATAGTATAATTTAATGTCATGCATAATTAACATTTATTAATTTCATCCTCATAATTCTTCATATTCATCATTTCATGAAAAAATTTCTATAATTATTTATCATTTAATCCTCACTTTAGGTTTATTCGTATTCCATATAATGATTCCTCAAATATTTCATCACTATTTATCATTTAAATCAATAAACCATTCTCCTTTATTTTTAGATTATGGGATTTAACTTTATTATAAGATAATTCCTGATCTCTATCTATATCTTTAGTGGTGAGTATCTACACTTGAAGTATAATTTTTATTCATAAAAAAACATTATATAAGAGGTTTATCAATTTTCCATCTTCTATATATTTATTTTTATTTTACATACCCAAAAATATTTTCTAAAAGAGTATTTATCATCTAAAATATTGATCGGAAGGAATTTATTTTGAAAATGAATGGTATTTTTGGATCTATAATAACTTTTAAATAGAACATTACTAAATAAATTAATACTACATATTTTTCATCCTATTTAGGGATAATATTATTTTACCTTTCCATATCTATGGATATTTTCCTGTGTTTTCCATCTAATGGTGTTTTTGTATCATATAGTTAAATTCCATAATTTTTTATACATACCCTCTCTTCACATGAAGAAATTATTTAGGTAATATATTAAATCCAATACATTTCTAGTTTATGTGTCAATTCATTATAAAAATATATTGTGTCTCCATAATATGATTGTAATAATTTCTATCAGCAATAATAAATCATTATATAGAAATTTAATGTTATTGGTCTCGGTATTCCATGATTTATAATAGAAAAATATTTAATTTTTCATTTGTATACTCCCATGTCACTTCATTTACACATAATAAAAATTAAAAAATATGTACTCAACAACTAATAGAGTTAGTATTACCATAATGATTAGTCTCTTATTATGTCATTTAAAATATTTTTCAAATTACTTCAATCATTATATTTTTAACACCATTATATGAGATAATTGTTAATGTTTAAGATAATCATTCAAAATTTTAAATATTCCTCTAATTGTAATAAGATAGTCCATCAGAACAATTTATTTCATTAACTCATCATGATTTTATAAATATATTAATTATTATTGTCATTGTGGGGTAAAAAGATATACCATTCATGGAGACAACATTAAAAATAAAATAATCTACGTGATACTAAGATACACAGAAAATAAATATCAAATATCAGTCCTCCTATATTAGATTTTATAGATAATACAATAATATATATTAGTAAATTACTTGTTTTTAGTGTTGAAAAAAAATATCATTAATAATTAAATATAAAAATTATCAATATAACCTTTTAGTACTCTATTAATTAGAAAAAAGAAAATCGAGGTTTAATTTGTTAATATATATGGATATACTATGAATTAATAATCTATATACCTTAAAAAAATTATATTTCATATATCAAACATCATAGAATTTAATTTATGACAAACTAAACAAGAATTATTTGTAGTGAATTTTCGATCATCACATATTTGATCAAATAAATAACCATATCATATGACTAGATACATGTTTTTGGTTGTAATTGTTTCAGTTTTCTATAGTTTATGAGAATGGATGTATCATTATATTTCATCATTTTAAACAAAATTGGTTCTCTCCATGGTTCGAAACTATGGAAAAGGAATCCCATATCACAAAACATTAAATGTTTCTTCATCAATTCCTATAATTCCACCATATATATTATCTATGGTGTCTTGGATGTTATCGTCACATTATGTTTGATATAAAATAAGTTTACATCATGATAAGTTGTATATCCTTATAATTAAATTGGTTAGAATATAATTAAATATTATAAAATAATTACATATTTTATACATATGATATCTTCCTCTTTTATATCATTAATTTTAACTTCCACTTCATTAATTATCCCATTTTTATAGTCCATTAGACGTTTTTTTGGCAATAGATAGGAAATTATATATAATATAAAGAAACTATCGACTCTATTTATAATTAATAAACTTTAATATGTTCCATTTTAGGATTATTATTCCATTATTTTTTAATTGTTGATCCATCACATGAATTATATCAAATAACACAATTCATATAACAATATGTATTGAAACTATATTATGTTAAAATAATTTTATAAAATAACAATGTATTTTTTTCAATAATATTTATATGCATTTCCTAACTTTGTGAATAAATCCTAAATGCATATGGGTATAATAAAATATTTATATAAAATAATAGGATATGTAAGAGATCATATATCTCACACAAAATAAAATATTAGTTAAAATATATATTTTATAACCATGCTCCTAATATAAAATCATTTCTATCTTCAACATCAACAAATTTAATTTTATAATATCCTATTTTCTCCATAATGTTTTTTGTATAATCCATTACTAATTAATAAATTTATAATAAATTTTTCTCATATCATTACAATTGATTAATATGAGATATTTGGGCTCTCACATTCCTTTTCACACATGATCGTAATAGAATTTTTCCATTAACATGAAAAAATATATAATCATAAAGAACCAGTATTTTATTTTTTAAAATTATTGTTATATTTGGGAAATAAAAATGTTACATTGTTTTTTATGAAACTTTTTGACATGGATTATATAAATGAACTTCTTCACAATCATTAATTTAAAATCATAATACATTGTGAACTCATTCTCATAAAATATGGCATAATTAACAATATAATCATATAATGAAATGGTTTCAGTGAAAAATACCTTTCGATCACATGGATTTAGTTAAAAAAAAGAATTCATTAATATTTTTTATTATTTATATAATACATATCATACATTATTTTTCTTATTTATTTTTAATCATACACAATAACAGTTTCCCAATTCAGATTTCATCAATTAGGGAATTTCATTTCCACATCATATCATTGATCTAAAGGAATATTTTTCTCAATGAGTAATACCATATTGTAAATTCATATTATTATTTAAATCTCTTAAAAAATCATATTATATTGAATTTTTTTCAACTGAATATTAGTATCTCAGATTAGATTATACAAAACAATGATAAAATCTCCATTTTCACTACATTGAAAAGAATTGAATATGTTTTCTTATGAAATAATTCATTTCACAATCAATAATGGATTAGTTATTCAATTTAGAGATGAAGTTTTATGACTCATTAAATTATATTAAATTACTACATAAAAATGAAGGTAAATAGGTTATTCAATAAAATAATGAATATTTTTCTCAACATGTGTTACATGATCAAAAATTGTGATACTTTTATAATATACAAAACTAAAATCATTTTTTGGAATGATAATGTAATCCAAACACTAATTATTGGATTTTTATATGTTTTATTATCCTTAAATTATTTTAATTTTATAAATAATTATATATATTAATTAGTTTATTAGTAATACTATGAATTATAAAATAGCTAATAAAATTTATTTTAATTAAATATAATTTCATACCAAATATTAAATAATTTCTAGATAGAATTTATAAAATATAAAAATGTTTTTTTAATATTAGTATTCAATATAGGTTCATTTAAATTTAGTTTTCATTCATTCAAAGAAAATTTCTCTAATATAATCTATAACAAATCTCATATAATGATTCCCAGAACTGGAAGTTCTTTTTTATTAAAAAATATAAAAATAAATATATTAGTAGTATAAATAAATTATACTTATTCTCTAATAAAAATATTCTAGTTTATCATATTATTACAATTTATTCATTAAGATTAACAAATTTCTGCCACTATTTGTCTCTTAATATGTCAAATGCATTCAATATATTAATTAAATAGATATAAAAATCATATTGTTCCCTAATTATATATGGATATAAAAATGGTATATATTAAATATTTATCTATATTAAATTAATATTAATAGGAATTTTTAACATATCTCTATTGGAAAAAATAGAAATCATTTTATTAAATCAAAATTAAATTATTATTATGAAATATAGGGTGTTCTAATTGTAGAGTGTAAATGATATATGGATAAACCAATAAAAGATCATGTAAGGAAAATTAATTTCCAATCCCTTTGTGTTGTTATTGGAATTGGATAGGAAAATATAATGTTTGGATGTTTCTTAAAGGTACATATTTGAGTTGTTTATATATGTGGTATATACTTCTGCTGGAGAATGTAGTGGTGGAAGCTGTTTTTGTAATATTTAAATATAGAATTTCTATTTTTTGTGAATTCCTTTTCTAATATTAATAATTTCAGGGTGGAGCTCTATGTAATTTTCTATCACATTTATTGAATAATTATTATTGATCAAATATATATAATAATTTGTGTAATATTTGGTGTGAAGAAATTAACATTTCATAGTCATATGTCATAGAAATTTTCCCAGATTTAAATGTGCATTTGAAAACGGTTATGGTTATATTTATTTTGGTTTTTTTTAGGAATTACTCATATTTACATGTGAGGGTAGAAAAAATTGAGGGATGATCCGTCATGTCATCAACTGATCCATTGTGAGTTGGAAACTATCTTATCCTGAACCTAGTTCACCCACAGAGTAACCAAACCCATTTATCGACTTGGCCTCAAGAATTCCTCCCTATACTCTTGAGGATGATGACTATTCCATGTGGCCTATGGTGTGTCTGTAGTGAGACTATTTCCTCATGTTTGAGTTCATTACAATAGTAAAAAAGGTAAATAAAGAAACAAAACAAGTATAATAATAATAATAATGAGGCAGTGAAACCAATCATAATCATCCGATAAATGGATTATCATGAAAACCTATAAACATTATCATATAAAAAAGATGGTATAATTTCATGTCTCTACAAAAGGAAAATCATACAAACCTGGTTGAAGGAAGAAAATGAAATACACTATATACAAAAGATTAAAAATGGACGAAACTATCCAAGTGTCTCGATCATTGGCCACGTCATCTGCTACCATTGTCCCATCCTAAAGCAATACGCCATGTGTCTACAGTGGGATGCTTACCCTTTTACACACCTCCAATCATATTATATTCCTAAGTACCAACGGTGACCTGGATAGTGTGTGAGATAAACATTAGTAGGCCACCACCAACGATGTCTACACAAATGCAATATTTTAATAAAAACATTATCAACATTTAATTGTAAAAAAGTAAAGTAGTGATACTATAAAAAATAATTTATTATTCATTCTCATCTTAAAATATATCAAAATACATGATCATTTAATTAAATATTATTCAATTTATAATATGGAGTTCACATGTAATAGGTATGACCATTACTAAAAAAAAGAAATAATAACAGGGGATCCAATGGGTAATCGAGGTAAAAATAACATCAAGGGTCAACCCAAGAAAAAATTTTAGCTCATTAAACCTATATATAATTGGTCTTACCCTATTCCAATGGGTACAAAAAGGAATATAAATTTAAAATATTCTAATTGAGTCCATTTATCTCATCCATAGTAATATTGGGCTAAGAATGACATGGTCCAATGTGGTGAATCCATGCCATCACATGTTCAATGACATCAAGAGGAAACCATGGAGTATATAAAATTCATTATAATATCTATTAAATATTTTTTTGATTCATTAGTACAATTTATAGGTATTCACATAAAAATATAAAGACAATATTTTGTGGCTCGTATGTTCCACAATAATCAACTCAATGAATCATAATGACATCCTCTAGGTGGTCAAAGAATTTCATTAGGAATGCAAGGATATATCAAGTATATCCATTCCTATAATGATTATAAAATTTAAATATGAAAGAGGAAAAATATTATAATTTCATTCATATATATATATATATATTTCATCATGGGTCATGTACTACTAATTCCAAATACATAATTATTAGGTTATTTCCCTTATCATTTGTCATACATGACAAGGTAATGTTTGGACATATAAAAATAATAAATTTCAATAAATTCCATAGATCCAACTGATATATATAGACAGAAAAACACACCTTCTATAAAAATCATTTAATGATATTTTAATTATGAACACATAGTTACCATATCATTGGAAAATTCAATCACACCTGAACATTGTCATAGATAAAACCAACATGGTTCACCATTGCAACAAGGAAAACTCCCTAGTTGTGGTGTTTATCATTGGGGTATCAGACTATAATGAATCTAGTTAATTACATTAGGGTCTGAAATACAATTCATATAATTAATATTAAATGAAATGATTTTTTAAAAGTTGAAATTAGTAAAACCACCATCAACACAACAACAACTATAAACAAATAGTGATACATTGAGGGATAATTCCTATAACACCTAGAATATGCATAAAAAAGATCAATATTATAGTATATTTACATAATTTTTCTTGGATGAGATGAAAATTGAAAAATTTACAAACAAACTGAAAATAAGGAATATTTCAGCACACTAAAATAGTGATTTTTATATGAAGAAGAAAAATGAATGGAGCCAGGGAATTCGAGAGATTATGGGTAGGAATCTTATTAAATGAATCGATATTATTTTGATTGTCAGATGGAAAATATATTCTCGAACATTTTCTTATTCTATGATAGTTTCTTGAAATGATATGAGAGGAGAAGAGATCCTCATGTTCACTATAAAGAAGATGAAAAGGGGTGGGGTGTGGGTGTGTCATAAATTATCAAGGTAAATGTTATAATTTTTACAAGTATTTTAAAGGGTGCATCACTTGGCAGTATGGTTATCCAAACCATATGCCAACCATGCAAGGATTAATGTCCATGGAATTGTCCTGTATAGTTTAAGCACACTACTTTAGAAAACCTGCACAAAATTTTCCATTATCCTCTTCTAAAGTTTGAATTTTTTATCACAAGGTTGGGAAACCTTGGATGAATATTTAAGGAAAATCATGTGTCTCTCTACAATTCACTAAACCACCCATCACAGATTCTTCAAAAAATGTGGACTAGGCGGCATGGTTTCTTCCAACAATGTGGCCCATATGTTTCTTCCACTGGTCAGGGTTCTGCAATCTGATGAAGCACTAAACTCCCTTGTTTCATCCAAGATATCAGTAGGCATTCATATAAGGATAACACAAAGTAAAAAATAAAAAATAAAAAGGATTCATACCTTAATGAAAAAGTATGTTCTTATTGTATTCACCCATTCAAGGAACATCACCCTACATTTTTTACAAGTGAGATAAGAAACTAAATGAGAACAATTTCATCCACTGAGAACATACATAAACCTCCTATTACCAGGTCGTATATTGTACTTGATCGTTGTTATATAGAATCCTCATCAAAGGGACAAATAGGTCTCAAATATCCTTCATTATATGATAAATGATATGTATTGGATTCTACTCAAAAGAAGAATCACCATAAAATTCAACATCCTCAAGATCAAATGGTTGAGAGGGGATGTAATTGTAATTATGAAGCTAAGAAAAAATGGAAGACGACATGCTAGTAATGGGACCTTTTTGGAAATAGAAACAAAAATGATACCAACTTGACTCTATGAAAGATCTGTAAAGTCCCATCATAATGAGGCAATAGCTTCCCTTTCCCATGTATATGTCTATATTAATGTATGGGTGATATGCCTAATAAATCATGATCCTTGACCATGAAATCTAGAGGTCCTTGATGGAGATTATCATAAAATATATCAATAGACTAATAAATAAAAATATTATTCCGGATTAACTATGCCTAATATAATGTCTCATTCATATGATAAGGACATCATATCACTTACTCCCATTCCTCTATTCAGCATAGTGGTAAACAGTATTCCATACCGTATAAGATCTCATACTAACCCATATGAATTATTTAATTAAAACTATTAATTTATGAAAAATCTACTATCAGTATTTTCTTCTCCCAATAACCCACATAATTATAAACTAATGCTCGAAGAATTCCCTCTAACACCTATATCATCTTTTCTGACTGGCAGTCATTCTAGGGATGAAAATCTGTGCATAGAAGCAGCTATGTACCAAAACATTCTTTAACCATATTAAGAGCCACTATGTGATATCAGAATAAAAATCTGAAATGATAGAATTAGGGAACCATTTTTTCATTAAATCAAACCAGCATATATTATCTGAAGATCATGAATTAAGAAAGTCTCTTGAATATGAAGGAATTGAGATACCTCATTTAGTCGATCCAGGACCACACAATCTATGCCAATCCCTCAAAGTGACCTCTCTAAAACAATCAAACAATTCATATTTACATCATCCATGAACCATTATATGACCGGTAATGGCTAAATTATATAAGGTTTTTGGTTTTCTGTGTTCACCTTCTAATAGGTGGAAAATATCATAAAACCCACAGTCTTTAATTTCATCCAAGGACACATATACTGACGGTGCATATCATAACACATCTTCAAGATACCTAGGTACACTAACCACAATGAAAAATGGGATACATGCATGATAACCTATCTTATATTTTTAGGAACCTAGATACACACAAATATACACATGATTTCATCTATATTGATAGACAGATCAAACTTTTCTTTCACACAAAAAATATTTTCCCATAGGACCAAAACATCAGTGTCTAAAATCTACCTTCACATCACCCAATTTATGAGTGATTCGGTAAAATCTAATTCCACAATAAAATAATTCTCATTTCTCTCAAGAAACATTGTGTGTATTTTTCAAAATAGGGACATCAGCTTTAATTCATCATTGGATTCCTAAACAACACATGGATGACTATTCCAACATAGTAAATAAGCTTCTACATCTCCCTTTCTAGGCATATAAAAAAGAACATTGTCAAAATACCGAAGTTATATTACCCACATAAACTATATAATATTCAAATGATGTATCATACATATTTATTTGGGATCTCCTGTTTCATAACCTACACAAAAATCTCTCCCATAAGATAATGCTTCCAACAACATAAGGTGTGGAAACTGCTGAAATATGGGGGTATTGCACCAGGTAATTTTGCTCTTGTAGTCTAAACTATAAATGTTCATATTTATTTAATATATTCCAATGCTTTATCACTACACCAATATTGAGATTTTATGTACCACAAATTAAAGAATATCAACTATAAGGATCTAGAAGATTCAGAATCAATGCTAAAGTAAGGCTTCCTTTAATCTCTTGAAATGTCTTCTCATACAATTTAGAACATGTGAACATCAGACACTTCTTATTCAGATCTATAATTGGCGCCATATGGAATGATATTTCATATAAATAAAATATATAATATCCACATATCCCAAAGAAACTCAATAAATCAATCATATTATTTTTTTTCTCTAGAAAAAAACATCACTAACAGTATCTAGGTAGTCCAACAATCAAATTTCTAAGATTATGTGACACATGATGTTTTCCATGGGTTACTATGAGTATGAGAATACATGAAGACATATTATATGAGAACCATTATGAAAGAATATAATTAGTGGAAGAAAATATATTCATTAAGGACATAAAAACAATAGGTTCATTGGAAAGTCCAAACGACATAACCAATTATTCATATAAACCATACCGAATTTGGAAATGTGTATGTGGTATACCAGATAGTTTAAATTGCACCTGGTGAGAGAATAATATAAATATGATATTTTATAATGCACTATATCCTTGGATATTGTGGAAGATATCTTCTTTATGAGGTAATGGATACTAGTTCATAACCATAATCTAGTTCAAGAGTTTCAAATCCAAAAAAAGATAGATATTTCCATCCTAATTCTTAGTGAAAAGGATAGTATATCAAAAATAATAATTATTGGTTCAGGGAAATCCCTTAGTATATAAATGTTCTAGATATCTCTTTGGATTATTAACCTTAGTAGGTTCCCTATTGTGTTGGGGAATATATAATGGGGATTCACCATAATTGAGATAGTTTTAATCTCTACCTATTTATTGGGAGATAGTCTAGAGGTACCATTTTGGAAAAGGATCACTAAATAAATCCACAACATGAATAAATTCTATCGGAAACATCATATAATTATCTGAAAAGATGATGGAAATATGGCATATCAATCCTTCCACCCCACGATTCTATAGTCTTTCCCGACTGGCCTAGACATCCTAATCAAACTTATGTACATAACTACTTCTCTATAGAAATTTTAAGGTCACCCTTTAGTGAATAAAATTAAATATGGGTATGATAAGGAATACATCAATCTATCCCGAGTATGAAATAAAAACCTATCATCTCATGTATAATAAAATTTTAGAAAATAGATAACTAGATATTTGTAGAGGGAAGTATATCCATTGGTATATAAGCTCTTATCGTGCACCCAACTATGTGTATAGGTTCATCACCCAACCAAAGAAAAAAACTTCAATACCAATATATTCCAAAATATATATAGAGATAAAGGACTATGAAACACTTATATCAGATAAATAATATATTATAGCTGAGGATACGACAATAGTTATATAGTAGATGATGATGGACTCTTCTCCTCAGGTATATACTATAATGTGTGAAACTGGATTGGTCCAAATCCTTTTTCTATAATGGTACTACCCTATGGAGTTCCACTATTATAGAGTAAATAATCATAATTATTGATACATCAGTGATGACCACCTCCTCAGCATGTTCATCTATGTATTCTCCAGCTTCTTTCTTGATGTGGAGTCACTGATCCTTTTCCTAATGGTGGAACAATAACAAGTAATATTCTGCTTGAAATATGAAGAATGTTTTATAATATCCTATATAGATATCCCATGAACCTTAAAGAATGACACTCTTGTGGTTATATATCACATTATTCTTTAATAATTCCCTATCATCCATAGTGATGTCCTAAACTACAGATACTAATGAATATTCTCTGTCCACCTTTTCTCTTATGAGAAACCTCAATTAAATACTTCCTACCACTGGAAGATCTACTTACCTATATCAACACTAACCATTGGTTCCCTAAACTATAATATTCCATCATGTTACACTCATTGATAATATCTTGATTAAAGTTATAAAAATTTGTAGAATAGAATAACATATTTATCTCAGTGTGACTTAAATAACTAAGACCATTCCTGAATCATCTCAGTAGTGATATCAATTCACCCATAACATGTGGTGTAAATCATCTCAACTTAGTGAAACATGATGAATAGTCCATAAAAGAAATAACACCCAGTTATAGGTTCATGAAATCTATAGCTCAATGAACTCTAAGCGTATCAGGGGAAAAGTAATCATTGAATGTAGTCATAATTTCTTCCTAGACCATTCCCTGATAATGACCAACACTGGTATTCACATCCCACCAGGGTTTAGTGGAATCATGCAACATTTAGGTGCATAGATTGACCCTCCTATTTAGAATAATATCTATATTATTGAATATAGGTAGAATTTATTTTATCCATGAACTGGTATCGGTATGACTTCCATACTCTGAGAATAAATGTGGATGCTGCTACTAAAACTCACGTGTAAGATCATACATCGTATAAACTGTTCATGGATCACCCTTTATTGACATTATCAACCAAAATAAACTCATAATAAGATGATAATAATTTTCTAGTTCAAGAAAAACTTGTGGGTTAATAGGTGGAACTTCTACAGGTAAAACTAGTTTCTCATAGACCACAATCTCTTGAAATGGTCATCATCACACTCTCAGCACAAGGCTCAATGATGTTGGTGTGGAATAGAACTAAAAATTCAAATTTCATGCCGAAAAACAAGAATCAAATAAATATAGGTTCACAAAAAGTGGTTGAATAAAAGAAAAGGGCCCACTAAGAAAAATACTACCTTAAGTACCAACATATATGGTTAGGGAATTCGTTGGGATTCTTGTTAATGTGAATGGTAAGTTAAATTTTATAGAGAGAACTCCTTATTAAATATTACATGTCATTCACATTTTCAAGAAAACATTAATTTTATAAATCAATGTTTTTGTTTTAAATTTATATTTATATGTATATATTATACAAACACAAATTAAATGGATTATCATTCCAATATTATAAAGTCTCGTACTCTTTTTAAATTGGAACTAAACCCCATTTAATTACCAACAAGTCCTTGTCCATTCTATCATAGAATGTAACAGGGAAAATATTATATATCAAATTGATGAATTACCCATTCTAATATGTGAAGTCCCATACACATTATATATTTAAATTTTTATTCACATTCTTTTATCCAAATCCTAGATCATGTAACCTAGGTTACACAGATTATGTTGGTAGAAATTGGAAATTTAAGATGCCACTGTCAAAATGAACCAGAAAACAAAATTTAGGATAATGATAATATAATAATTAACCAATTTACCTATACTATTTTAAATTTTAATGGAATAGGTATATATCACAACCATTTAACACTCAATAATCACAATCATAATAGGAAATGCAAGTAAAAAAATCACTTATATGGTGTGGTATATACATGGAATGTGAATCCTAATCACTATAATGAAGAATGTAGCTATTATTCATTCCATTCCATAAAAGGTGGAATATTCATGAAGCATAAAAAAAGAATAATTTATCTTCATATTTTAATTGTGAATGTATATAAGCTATTATTGGAAGAATATTTACACAACAATTTTCCATTATCAAAAAACACTCTGTTTACCTCCAATATTGGGTAACTACACATGGGAAAGACATATAAAAATGTTTCATAATGTTCTTAAAATAATTTATACAATCAAAAATATATAATAGAATGAAATAAAACCCCTCTAA
Source organism: Viscum album (assembly GCA_963277665.1). Classification (NCBI taxonomy): domain Eukaryota; kingdom Viridiplantae; phylum Streptophyta; class Magnoliopsida; order Santalales; family Viscaceae; genus Viscum; species Viscum album. The sequence continues at coordinate 963,071,963 of OY728127.1, forward strand.
ATCCACTTTTAGATATTCTGGAACCAGTTCGATCCTTAGTAACCAAAGTAATCCAGCCACATGTCCTCAAGTGTGCATCACAATATGCCATAAGTTACCGTCTACGATCAATGGACTATGGTGTTTCTAGGTAGTACTAGGTCAAAATGACATAATATATAATAATGATGATAAAGGTAGAACAACAAACCATGGAAGCATAATAAAAATAATGAGTTATCAGAATCAATCGTAAGAATCAATAAATAGATAATCATAAAAATATGTAAAATATATCATAATTACATGATGATGTAATTTCCTGTATCTACAAAACGGTAAAACTTGGGTACATTGTAGAAGGCTGATAGTGAAATATATGGTGTACAGAAGAATCCAAATTCTAATAAAAAAGAAATGCATCTTGAGAACTGGCCTAGTCATCTGCTACAATGCACACATCCTAATATAAGAAGTCAGGTGTCTATATAAGAATATTTCACCCTATTTACACATTCAGTCATATAATCTCCCTTATTAACAATACAGGTAAAGATGGGGTGTAAGATAAATCTCAACAAGCCTCCACCTATGGTTTTTATAAAAATTATATCTTTGAATATAAACTATAACAGAGTACAATTATATAAAAGTAAAGATGTTATAATGTAAACAACTATTATATTCTTTATAGTTATCTAGAAATGACTATTAACATGTGATCATTTAATTAATTATGATTCAGTTTATAATAAGTAGTTTATATATTAAATTATCAACAACATAATAAAATTAAATAATAACATCTTATCCAATGTGTAATCAATGAATCCTTGGCCTTGGGGTTCAAGCCAACCCAAATTCGTAACTCGTAATATCAGCCGAAAATGGTTTATAGTTATATCAAAGGTGTATAACCATGTAATTATTCTATAAAATATTTAAACTGAGTATATGGAGTTCATCCACTGAAATATTAGGCTAATAATGACTTCTCCTAGTAGGGATAATCCATGGATCCACAATTCCAAATAAACCCTCTAAATCCATGGAATGTTTCCAATAAATTTTAATATCTTTATAAAATTTAGGTGAATCCTTGGAACAATTATAAGTCATTAAATTAATAGGAAAATTAAAATATTATATGGATGTTATCTCCCAATAAAATCACCAATATTAATCATATTGGTGTTCTCTAAATGAAAAATGAATTCCATTATTAATCCATGGCTATCTCATGTTTTCACATTCAAATAAAGTGAAAAAATATACATATGCAATAGGAACCCTATATTCATTTCATTTATCTACATATGTCATCATAATCCATGTAATAATCATGAAAAATAAATTTTCATTATGTTCATTCCATTACATCTAATAATATGTGACAAGGTATAAGAAGGACATGAAACCAATTATAAATTTAAATACATTTCCACGAGAAAAGTGATATATATATATAATTTCCATAATATTCATGTAATGATTTATTAATTGTGATCACACACATACCTTATCAATTTCCAATTCAAATAAACCGAAAATTTGTTGCATATTAACCCAATATGGGTGACCATGGTCATAGCAAAGAACATACCCTACTTTTGTGTGGTTAGAATTCAGATCTCTAACTCCATTGATGTCGGGTAATTTCATTAGGGTCTACAATACCATGTTGGGAATTAAAATTAATGTACATAAATTTTTAAGAGAAATTCCCAATGAAACTAGTGTTAAAAAAATGGAAACAATTTATAAACGGAAAGACTATTATAGATAATAATAGAATACATAACTTATTCATTTATATTATGCCTCTTCCTTTATGGACCCTTAGTTTTAATTAGATCAATAGAAAATGGAAGAACAAAAATATTCCCTAAAAAATGGGATATGATATTTCAATGAAATGGCATCATCTAAATGAATGAAAAAATAAATGATCCAAAATATTGGATATAATACATTTATAAGTCAAAAAAATGTGAATTTATATCGTTTCTAGGGATATGTGTAAGTGATATCAATTATTATATGTGTCTAGAATGGGGGGAGGTTCAAGTGAGATGAGTGTAGATCCTCCATTTCACTTGAAATAAGAAGGAAAGAAGGGTTTATGTTAAGAAGACTCAAGTGAAAAATTGTAATATTTAAACTTATTTTAAAAGGTGCATGGAAGGATAACATGTTTTTCCAAACTGTGCACCAACTGTTCAAAGATTACTATCCAGAGAATGAGCTCACATGGTTCATGCACATGGTTTGAGAAACGTTATAGAAAAAATGCATATTCCTCTATTAAATTATACAATTCTACCACGAATTCATCCATCACAAGTCAGATGATTAGGGTAAATCATTCATCCCTATTATATACATTAAAAAACCACCCATGGTCTCATCAAACCATGTGGACTGGGATGAATTTTTTCTAACAACCATGTAGACCAACTATTTCATCCAATATTTCTGGTTTTGGGATCCAAAAAATCCATGGAAACTCTTATTTCCCTAGAGACATCACTAGGAATTCATATTGGTGTAAAACCAAGGTAAACACTGAAAAATGATCTATATGCTAAAAAAATCATTTTCTTAGATAAATAATAACATTAATCTATACATGTTATGGTGGGATTTTAAGCGGAGAAATGGTGAATGGAATCATTACTCTGATTGGATAAAAAATTTCATGTAGGTGGTTATACTCCATTATATCATTTAGATTAGGGGCCTTCATTTAAATTAATCTACTAATTTTTTCTATAATCATTTATTTCCTTTCCAAATATAAATCCAACCATGATTCATGGATTATTAAAATAATTAATTATCTCCCTTTATTGATTCACATTATGTGAGGAACGGTGAACTTCTCATCTATTAATATTTTTTATATTAGTGGTGTCACCCCTTGGATATATTTCTTCATTACATTTAATGGTTTATAATTAGGGATGACTTGGGGGAATATTTATGTCCTTTATATAAAAAATTCCAATGATTTACTAATCCCCTATAATTTTTTTCAAAAAAATCCTACTTTATCTCATAATGTGTGTTTCAACTCACAATAATCCTTTTTCCCTTCATGAACATATCCTTTTAGAACTATTATAGATAGGAATTTATTTAGGGGTTCCATGACTGTCACAATTTTATAGGTATGTGTGTGATTAACAGGCTTTACCATATAATAATAAATTGATAAGATGAATATTTATAATGATAATATAGATTATTGTGATAATTGGATGAATTAGGTTAATAATTTTAAAATTTCAAGAAAATATTCATTAAATTAAAATTCTTTCCTGAAGTTATTTTTTATATATTTTTTTCGATTCTAATGTTGTAATTTTTTATTACTTTATAGAACAATTGTATTGATAAAAATGATAAAATTGCATAAATAATGTAAAATAAAGGAAATGATGAATGATTAATTCAGTGATTTTTATTCATTATTTATTTTAATTGATTAGTAAGATAAATATTATTTTAACTTGTAAAAATAAATTTTATAAATATTATTTATAACTATTTATTTGGGATTACTGTATAATAAAACTTTAATATAAATGATATGATATTTCATGTTTTTAATGGAAAACATTGGTTACTAAAAAGAATTATTATTCTATTTTAACAGAAACTATGATATATTAATCATGAATGGATCAATTGTTGTTTTACTCGTCTCCCCTTGAATGTTGTGTAAATAAAAAATGATTTTATAACATTTATTTATATTATAGTGTTAAATACATTGCATTTAATTTTTATTAATCATGGTATGTTTGATATATTTAAAAACCGATAGGTTGATTTCCCTAGAATTTTAAATTATTGAGCTCGTTGTTGTACAAATGATCATCATGTTTGGTGAGTTGGGATTTCATGTTTTCATTTTTTCCATTAATTTGGTTCTTAGAATTCACTTACTCTAGAACATTCTTATCCATTTCATATATCTCTTCATTGGAAATTATTGGTATTGGTTTAGTCTTAGAATACTATGGAATTATGTAATGTTAATGAAATAATAAATGAATTTGATGGAATGTTCCTTGATTATGGTAGAGATATTCTAAATAGAATCCATTAATATGTTTGGGTAAATGATTATATAGTATGGTTACAAAATCTAAAATTTAATTGTTGAATATAGGATATCAATGGTTCTTGATGATTAAATAATGAATTAACTAGAATTATTGACTTCATTTAATGGAATGATTGATAATTAAACTAATATGGGTGGATGATAATTGTATTTTTTTTACTTAATGATGATGTAATGGTTTTCTTATATTCACAGTTGAGATTATCTTTAATTTCTTGAGTTTTCAGTTTGATTACCATTGGGTGAATTATCCTTAGATAATGTATATTTTATAATTATACCACATAGATTGTTGTGTGTTATAGAATAATTATATTTTTTATTATGCTAAACAACTCAAATCTATAGAGCTATTTAATTATTTATTAGTCTCTCAATTTTGGTAAATTTTGGATATCATGATTTCTTTTCATATTTATGCTAAACAACTTACCACTCTACCATCTTCTCCAAACATAGCATGATTTATAGGAGTACTCTGGAAATTTTGGCATATCATTGTGCTAGATGTGCACATATAGGTTACCATTTCTTGCAGTTTTGGTGTACAATTATTTGTGGGTTGTGGTGGGGTAATTTTATATCATATCCAAATTTTTTATGTATGTTTATTCACGATCTATAACAATTTTGGTATAATGTATATTTATGAAACATTACGATGGATCTCAATTTTACTAGGAGGTTATGTGTATGTGATGGGGATATGACATTGATATGTTGTATAGGGTGTAGTATGGTATGATGGTTAGTAACATGGAGAAATGCTTGAGAATATGATGTGTTTGTGAAATTTTCTAATATATGTGAAGGATAACATGTGGAAGGGATTGAAGCACCATTACATGACTATTGGGGTTTTGGGTGAATAGTGTAGTTGGAAAATGGTAAAGTGGTACCATCTATATATATGTGATTTTACTATTATGTTACCTATTTCTATTTATAAATTTTGAATAACCATTACTGTGGTTGGGATATAGTTCCCTTAATTTAGGTAACAAGTTAATTTCCCTATTTGGATGAAGTGTTTTTTGAGATATATTACTATGTATACTTTTTTGATTTTACATATATATATATATATATATATATATATATATATATTTGTTGTAGGTGGGAGTTTTTTGATGATGGTAAATACTTGGCCATGTTGAGTTTTTGTGCATTTTTATAGATTATAATAACTACCATAGAGGTGGTTCATGGAAATTTATAGTTTCAATTAGATTAAATATTATATTTTTTTCATTTCATGGGATTGATTATTTTATTATAATATGAATTTAGTTTTTTTAAATTCATTAATATTTTCGAATAATGAGTGTAATGCATCCCATTTTTTATTGTTTATTCCATTGATGGTAGTTTCCAGTCAATGTCCCATTGGTTCTATGCATATTAAGACACCCCGGATGTTATTAATGCATGATGTGGGGTACTAATGGGGTAATATCCTGGAATAATCTTATCAATGTTTTTGAATGAGAGATAGGATAGAGATTAAGAACTATAACATGAAATATTAAATATTTTTTTAGGGAATAGTATATGTTTAACATAAAATGTGTTGTATATAAAAGGGATATTTGTTAAGAGATTATAATTTAAACAACATTTTGATCATATATAGGGAACTTGTGTTTAAAAAAAATCTATAAATATGTATGCTACTATAAAGGTAGAAAAATATATAATCATAATTTACATTTTTTACTGCAAATTTAATTGAAATGGGTAGGAGATGAGAATTTATATTGATTTTTATTAATAAAGTTTAGGTTTTCCATAAATCAGGTTTTTTAATTTGCAATGGTTACAAATTTTGTAGGTTTTGATCCAAGATAACGTCTCTGTGAGATTTTTACTGATAATGTTAAATTGGATACACTAACATATTAATACCGAGTTTATGAAAATGAGTAAGATTTATTGATTATAGTACATGATAATTTTAATTACATATCCTACAAGTGTATGTGAGATATGTTTTAGTTTAGGTGAAATAGACATGGATTTATTAAATAGAGATTTATTCTATTATATTAAATTTTTGGAATGATATATTATTCTATCGGATATTAGTATGTGGTTTGGGGAATCTCAGAAATCATGGTTTTGGTTTCTAGGTGACTATGAGGACATAGTTTTTTTGTGGGTGATGTTATGTGATCAATTTATGGCTGAGAATATTACATCCACTGTAGATTGGACATATCACTTGGATATGTCTACTCTCCATCATTTCAAATATAATTCATGATATTCTTGTAGAATAGTATAACAATCTAATTTATAATTCATTAAACCTTTTATTAAATATGGATGCTATTGTGAGGAAATTTTAGGTGGTGTATCAACCATAGATCCAATACTAAAAATCCTCATTCAAACTTCTGAAATATCATGGTTTTTTATTGATGTTAATGGTTATTTATAAGATTAAATCATGAAATATACTTATATAATAGGGGAGTCTACAGTAATATCCAAAGAGATTAGTTATGACCAAATTTTCTCAGTCACTGAGTTAGATGTTGTTTAAGATATGATGGATTCTATTTTAGTCTACTATATCTTATTCCATAGGAACTGGAAATTCATATACCCATATTGGGATATTGTATATATAATTATTTTGGTATAGAGGTAATGAATGTCAGGTTCTTGGGTTCTCAAACCTCCCCAATATTAATCATGGAGATGGAAGAATACTTCGAGTATAGTCATTATAGTAGTATTATTTGATGGTTTTATAAAAAACATGGTTTTATAGGATATGATTAGTAGATATGGTATTAGGAAGGAATAAAATAGCCATGATATGTCTATGAATGATAGAGAGTACAATGTGTCTATAGGGGTGGTCACTATTAGGTCTATAGAGGTCATGGCGTAGTGTATGCTCATATTAATTTTTTATAGATTCCTATTCAATATGATATTTGCATCATTCAGTGTATAATCTGATTATATTATATTTTTTTATGAATTTTTTGATTCTATATCAATAAATTACATTATTCTTCAATCCCTATTCCAATATATATAACATGTATTGTAGAAGATTTTATTTACTGATGTTTTTCATATTAATAGTTGAAGGAAAATATATCCTATATAATATTTTTAGATAATTTGAGCTGATTCTACAGTAGAATTATTCCCCTTAAAATTTTATATATTTATAGATATGGTCATATCAAATCATCCTTAATTAGTAATAAATATGTTAAATTTTGGATATAATGGATTTTCGTTGAATAGATGTTGATTATTATTATGATAAAATGGAGTATACCTCATTCTTGGGTGAGAAGAAGAATCGATTTTTTTGAAGTCATGTTGAGACTTTGACTTCTATAGTGGGTGTGATACAGTTGAGTTTAGTGGATCGTTAGTTATGGGATTCACTTACAATATAGGAATATTACATTGATTTATTTTACGATGAGTTTTTGAGATATGATCAAGATGTGACAACTATTAAATGATAATATTTTAGTTAAGAATTTGTACTTATCAATGTATCCATATATGAATGAAATTTCTATGTTGTGGGAGCTACAAGTTTTTATTGATGATATTCTATCAAGTGGGTTTATTTATGCCATTTAGTTTCTTTAGGGTGTTGTAATATTCAACACGAATAAGGGGTATTTATTTATATTTATATCTATTTATTATGATCACATGAATTACATGACTCTTAACAATCAAAATCTTACCTAAAAAATTTATTATTTGTTCAATTAGCTAAAGGGAGAATTCTAGTTCAATATAATAAATTAATATATTGGGTATCATAACCTATGATTGACGTGATTCTGAATTATTATAACAATATTCTGATGTACTTATGGAAACATTGTGTTTCATTTAATTCATTTCAAGTAACTAAATATTCCATCCATGTTCACGAAACTCAAAACTCATTTTTTCCGAGTTCATGGACTATTTTGGGGTTGTTTACATAAATGGAAACATTTTATTTTTTAAAACTATGTACGAGAATATAAATCATTTTTGTGATATATTTTAGGTCTTTTAACATAATTGGACATATTTAATGTTGTCAATGTGTAACTGTTTTCTAGTGAGTTCTATTTTTGGTGATATTTCATGTCTCAGTGATAACTATTTTTGGATACTATGAAGATGATGATAATTATACTATGCGTATCCCTATGAATTTTACTATGTTTAGGATTTTATATTTTTATAAAATATATTATATGAAAATAATTCCTAATTTATACCACATTTTTACTCTTCTAAGAGTTTTAACATGATTGATATGGTATTTGTTTGGATTAACCTAGTGTCAGTCAAAAATTTATTATAGAATGGAGTATGTTTAAAGGGTTCCTTTTCTCCATCATAGAGAGTATGGGGTTATGATTTATGCTTTTATATATGCTTTATTTAATATATTTGTCTATTTTATAATGAATCATGGAGAAATATTCTTATATTTTTCTTAGTTATAATTACATCATTAATTTAAATATAATAACTATGATTTAATGCTTTTTTCTATTTTTCACTCGATGTTGTGGGGAAACTATCTCATCCACGGAAAAATTTTGGTCTTCATGGGTCCCATTAGTCTAATATGATTCCTTAAGAAATGTGAATCTAATTTTCAATACTATTGATGATTTAAATTCATTAGGACTATAACATCATGATTTATTAAACTTAAGGGAAATTTGATAATTTTGATGTTGTTTTAAATAAGATTCCATATATAAATGTTGTTTTAGAATATGGAGATTATCATAAGAAAATGTAGGAACTTTTAACATGAACTATGATGTGGTATGGGTGGGTGGTAGGGGTTGTTTCTATCAGAATTCATTCCATTCATCCATGGTGTATTAGGTCAATAAATCTCATCTAGGGGACTTCTGGGGGAGGATTCATTAGATCGTGTTGTTTTCTTGATTCACATAAGGGATGGTATTGAGGATGATAGCCACTAGTTGTTGTATTATGTGAGGATCTATTTTTATTCAGTTATTTACAAGGATTTTTCTTTTGAATTTTTTCGCTCACCCATTAAATTACTTACCAACATAACAAATATGTTCCGTTAATTTTATATTTGGATCAAGAGGTATGATATTAAAATTTTCATATTAATTCTTATAATTTTTTTGGTTTTCTTGAAAGTAAAGGGTTTGAATCAAGTTTGTGGTGGGTTTATTCTCCCATTAGATGTTACCTACTTAAATTTGGAGGAAATGTTTATGGATTTAATAATATATTTACCTCAATATTAGGGTTTATATGATTCTATAAATGTGATTTGTTTCCACATGATGTTGTTGAGTAACATTATTGTGATTAATGTTTCAATATCAGTGTAAATACTAGAAATCTAGTATCTTGTGGAGATTTTTCAGAACTAGGGATTTGTAAAGCATATCATCTATAATCATTATCTCTATTTCACCTCCAATATAATTAGAGGTATCCATTTTAAATTTCATTCATTGTTTTTCAATAAAAATATTTTCAACCGTAGATGGATAGTTATTAAATATGGACAATCTAGAAATTAGATGAAATTTGTCATGATTATTTTATATATTTTAGAGGTTCTTAAGTGAATCAACATATTGGTTGATTATTAAAATAAAATTTGATATCACATAAATATTGGCATTACACCATTTAATTAATATTATTTTCTATTGTAACAATATTTTTTCATTAGTTTAAGGATTGAGATTCATTTATTATTAGAGTAAATTTTTTATAGATCATGATAGAGAAGGTGTCAATTATTTTTCAATAGATTAAGGTATCACTGAAAAACTTGTGATCATATGCTAATCTTGGGAGGTGACCTTTAGACGCTGATATTAGATATCATGTATTCATTAAGGAAACTCCTCAACATTATATTTCTTGGTTTGATCATGGGAATAAACTTTCTCCCCAATTTGTTAAACCATTTGATCCATTAGTTTATATTGTGGTTGTTTCATATATGATAAAAATAAAAACCAAAATTACTGTGATATATATATTGAAAATAAGTGATTTTAGAAATAAGTGAGTTTAAAAGGTTTTCTCAAAAAATTCATAAGATTAGAATGAAGAGACTCTCGGAGTATTTTTATGGGATCATTAATCAAAAATATTTGGAGAGAATTAATATAAGAATTTACTATAGAGAAATTCATTCGGAAGATATATTATGTTTCATGGTACATGATTTTATGTCATAGGTTTTGGAAGGGGAAGTATATACCATATCGTAAAGAAGAGATCAATGCCATATATCAAGATTAATTATTCGAGAATGGATATATCCAATTGGGATATTTGTTGTACTCTCTATAGTATAGGAAATCTTGATGTAGGGAGTTATTAGTTTTTCTTTAGTGTCAATAGTGTTTTGGGTTTACGTACATGGAATATTTTAGGCTATATTGTAGTTATACGGAAGAAATTATATCCATGACATAGAACCTAATTTATTTTTAGTCGTCTAAGATAGGTTTCGTGAGATATTTAATGGTTTCTAAGACAACAAGAGATTAAATCTTAGTGGTATGGGTTAGTAAAACACTATGATTGGGAAGAGAAAATAGCATTCGGTAACTATTGTTATGTCATATAGTGTTTGAATTTGGTAGAGGGATAGAAGTGGGTTGGAAAATACTATATAAAAAATTGAAATATGTTTTTCTACATTATAGTAGGATCGATGAAGAAGATGACTTGTTGGTTACATTACATCATCTATGGAAAAATAATGTAGGAGTTAAGGATGATAAAATTGGATCTATTTATTGACTATACATTGTTCCATAGAAGGTTGTATAATGATACAATGACATGTTCTCTATTATGGTTAAACTTAGAATGACTAAAAATATAAAAATTAATGTACATAAAGTTATGGAGGTACTATGCATTCCACAAAGATTCTATTTCTTATAGTTATTTCAAATATAGAATGTGATATTTATATCAAGATAATTCAATTATTTTACTTTGTTTATAATTCCATATATAGTCAGAATAATTTTTTTGAACAACTTGAAAATTTTCATCAATAGGAAATGGGGGAAAATTGATCCATAAAATATGATTAGTTACTAAGGAGTAATAAAACCACCAGTAGAAGTTCATGAAAAGCATGTATAATATATTGTGCCATTTTATGATTCTATGATTGGAGATAAACATTAAGAATTTTTCTTTGTATATATGGAATAAGAATAACACTTGGAATTAAATGAATATTCTTCAAAATGCGAGGAAGAAGAATTTTCTATTATTTCATAATCAATATAATATTTATAGTTCAAGTAAGTATCCATAGTAGATCATTAATATAAATTAGTGTAGGTAAACATCACATATAAAAAAATAATGAAATCTAATATGAATTTTTTGTTGAAAGAGGGACCTATATGTATATAAATTGTGTAAAACTAATCCTTTCTAGAGTATTCATTGAAGGGAATAATGTTTACGAGACTCACAATTGGGAGGTAATGAGTTGTAAATAAATTTTATGGGATGTGAATGTGGATGGGATTAACCATTCCTAAAAAATTGAAGTAAAATGAGCTTTAATATTTTGGTGAATGGACACACTATCTATCACATGCTCCATATAATATCATGTGTTAATGAACTAAGGAAAAAAACCAACTATGTCTTATTTACATTAATAATTCAAACATAAATTATAACAAAAACCCAAGAGAATATATTTTAAAACTTTTTTGAATTAGTATTTCAATGATATTGATATAATATGTGAGTATTATATCAAATAACCCTCAAGGATCAAAGGAAAATATATATTAAGGCTATTAGATGTAAAGATACATGTGTTTGTATTTTTTCACACATCCATAATCACATTCACCACTATCCAGTTAAGTATAAATATCACACAACCATTTTTTTACTAACAACTAGTATTAGAGAATGTTTTGTTTTTCATTGGATTTTTTTCTACCTATATTGATCGAATGTGATGTTAAATGAGAAGGAATCCATGATAAAAGAATCATTTTTTTGAAAATCATTCCAAATCATTGAAAATTTTTTATTTTTTCATTAATATAAGATTAAATTATAGTAACTCAAAATTTGTTGTTTTATAGAATTTTTTAGTTTTGTGGAAATAGATTAAACATTAAGACAGGTCTAATGAATATTGAAATTGAGGCATCGATCAAAATCAATAAAATTATTCTACAAATTAATATGGCATATAATGATTTTTAATTACTAGTTATTAATGTCTTTGGGGATAAATCTTAATGAAATTTATGTTATAAAATCTAGAATATATGTGAGAAATTTATAGGAAGATTGAGTAATATATAAAGGAAGGAAGAAAAAATAATAGCATTCCTCCACATATATTGTAATTTCTATTCAATGTAAAACAATCTGAAACAATTTTAATATATAATTCTAACTCATTATTAATTAATTCTATGTTCTTTTAATATTAGAATCAATCAGGGAGAGAAAAAGAAGGTGTGATTATGGTGATGTTTCTGCAAAAACGTCCAATTTACAATCCATGGATCATTCATTAACCAACATTGGTGAGATAAAATTTATATATAATAAGCTGCAAAAATAGGAGATCATGAATATGGGCGACCATTAATTAATGGAATAACTATCATTAAAATTAATGTGTCTAAATATATAATAATTATCCTTGGGATTAAATATGAATATAAAGGGAACAAATATGAAATAGACAAGTGATATGATTGATGAGACATCTAAATAAATTCTTAATAAAATTATCCTGGAGATGGTATTGAATGAATGAGTCGTCCCACACAAAATATAGAGTGAGGAAAAAATAAAATTTGTAATTTACACTACTTCATGATTGATAGAAATAGTTAAAAAAATTGATGGAAAATAATGTTAAATGTGGGTAACATGATGGGAAGAAAAATAAATGAAATGAAAAGATAATGAACCTAAATTATATTGAGTGTTCCACAATGTGGAATCTTGATCTGTAATTAATAAAAATTATATCTTCAGACAAAATTTTGAATATAGGATGTATAATATATAGTCTGTCCAAAAATGTATGAATGTTGAAGACTTTGAAGCATAATGAGCAGATAATTCAATATAGAAAAGACTAAATAAAAAATACGAACTAAAAATATGCCTATATTATATTCAAGAATAGAGATCATGAGGTATGATGATAATAGGAGATGCTTAATTTTTATAACCATGGCCATGTAGACATGAATTTATTTTTTAGGAAATAATAGTATTGAAAATATTCCATAAGGAGATATTCAATATCAGTGACATGCAAGGAGAATGTAGATTCAAGGTCAAGGCCTATTAAGAAAAAAAATAATTATAATGTTTTTTAGTTCATCAATCAGTTATACGGAAGTTTTCTTTTGACACAAAAAAAGAGTTTAAAAGCTATCTCATTCATACAGGAAAAATTATAATATTTTTAAACATAATAATGGGTCTTATCTAGATGTAAAATAGATAGATGTAAATAGCAACTAAAATGAAATTTTGGAGTATGAGATAAAACTAATTACAAAAAAGGAAATGGTATAACAATATGTTCATGTAGAAACCACTAAATTAAAAGAGTTCAGTATTGTGGGAATAAGCAATACAAAATTGGTTATATGAGGAATCACACATTGAGGATCCATTGGAAAATTCTTCGTGAATCAATCATCAATAGATGATGAATTTGATGAGGATATTTATTAGAATATTATGTAACTTACCCTAAATTTGTCAAATGTAAAAGGATAGTGTAAATTATGTGGGTTGATTAAACATGACTAGACAAATAATTATTTTATAGGAATATGAGGTACATCTCCTCCACCTTGAATTTATTTTTAAAAAAATTTCTGAATAACTCTTTTAGGGTAAATGGAAAACTTACATCATCTGAAACACACAAAATACAACGACAATATGAAATTAAAAAACCATCACCCACAAAATATAGTGGGTAATGAAAAATTCAAAATCCATTAGAAAAATTCAAATATAATGGCACAAAAACATCAGGCCAAATCTTATGAGATACCTGAAGAACCTATCTCATGGAAAGTCACATCACGTTCACATGCCATAACCATCATTGCATCATCAACACCATCATCACATCACCATTGAAAACCACCAAAGAATCCCACTTTAACATCCATCACTAAAAACACCATCACCATCATTTATTCACACTCATCATCACAGCTAACACTGATGTCAATAATCATACCAGAAATGAAAATCATTGAAATCAAATGGAGATTACCAGACAAACACTAAACGAACAACACTGATAGGTTCCATAGAAAACAAGATCCATTATCATAGTATAAATTTGAGAGTATATAGTAACTATATAAAGTCACCACATTTCATTCCTCAAAGGAACTCTTGATGCTCCTCGTATATATATATCCCAAAACTCCCATGGTATCTAATTCACCCTACCAACTTTGAATGGAGAAGAAGATATATGATCATATGAGTAAGTGTTCCTGAAAAATAAAATGCACATAAAAAATGTGATTTTTGTAAAATATATGGTGTGTAATATTCATGTTGAAACCTATAAGAAAAATGTAATAAATTGGGAAAGAAATATTTTATAATATAGGATAATTAAAACCATAGAAATCGTGATGTATCTAGTTTCTTTCAATTCATACCAATCTTCATTAAAAGTGGGAAAATGACACTATTTAAGAGTATATATTATTAAATGGTCATCAAAGTTTACATTACATTCATTTACAATTTATAGAATTTTTTATCAATTGTTTATGTTTAGTAGAAACCACATGTAGCTGAACATGATGTATATCTTTTCCCTAATATCTATCATTCCAAGTGATAAAATTCATAGAATATACTATTATGTAATTGTGAGGGATTAATATTCAAAAAGTGTTATCCCTATATTGATATACTCTAATAAATTTAAATATATATATAGTCAAATAGAGCATGTAGTGATCCTTATAGGATGTTGATCCACATTTCTAGTTAAATAAAATGTTTTTCAATAAAATGGATCAACATGTGTTTCAATTTTTGTCAAAATGTTGTTAAAAATGTATCATTTTAAAAAACATTACAATGATCAAGGAATTATTTGATGTGAAAAATCTAATTATATATCTATAAGGATATTATATAAGATAATTATACAATAATTATTTTTTGAGTTGTTTGGATGTATCATGTTTTGGGTTGAGAAGAAAAATACCACTGATGTTCTATATATTTCTTGAAATAATTAGTGACATAGACACCCATATATGTGTAAAGAGAGAATAATGTTTCTTAAATTGATAATTTGATGTGAAATAATAGGGGATATGTTTACATTTCATCTTATATGTCATAAATTCACTAATTTAATCTCTTGAGAACACACAACATAGGTGGAGAAAATATTCTCAGTGCAAGATTGGATATTCTGGAGCTATTTATGTACTACAAGTTGTTTTATATGTCTCATGTGTTTTATATTATTGATAGATAAATGATTTTTTAGAGTTCTACTATCCAAAAAAAGATTTTTAACAATTGTATATAATGACTCCATCTAATAAATAGGCAATTAATTCTAATAGATAAAGAAGGGTTGGTATGGGAGACATAAAATGTTTGAATTTCCATCCAAAATTTTGAATGATCATAATATAAGGTAATGATGTATTTTTCACAAATAAATAAGGGGAAAATTGTAAAAAGAATAAATATCTAATGGTGTCTATATTCAAAAGGGGGTATTGTTGAAAAAGGATAATCTCTTTTAGATGAATGGGGAGAGAAAACCAATTAGTAGGAAAATAAATATTTATTTTTGTTTAAATGAACTATATTTCATTTACATTTAGGTGGTAAATGATAATGAATACAATATGTGTATTTATTTTAAATTTTCAGTAAAATTTCATGGTGGGTGTTTTTAGAACCCTTAAGGACTATGTTAGATTTTTAAAAACTATTTCATGTTATGATAACCGGAGCTCGAGGTGATGGAGATAGTGAGGTGATGCCCTAGAAGATGACTGATAATTGATCCCCCCATTTCTAGTGGTGGGAGGGGGGAGGATGGTTTGGCTTCACCGCATTCGGGGTCGCGGGGGCCCTTTGAACCTTTTTCGAACCCTAGTTTTCTTCCTGACTTCCCGTCGATTTCTCTAAGCCCAAAAGTTCCAGATCTTCACCTTGTGGAACCTCAGCTCTCGATCACATTATCAGAATTATCTGAGGCCTAGAGCTTCTTGGATCTGACCCTGGTTGCCCGGTTTTTTCATTGATGGCCTTCGATTGATGATTTCGACCGTTTTGTGTTCAGAAAATAGGATCTACAGGACCGCGCAGTAATAGCATTGATTGATAGTCGTCACAAGATGATATGATTTTGTTCGGAGGATGACTTAATTTTTTCTTGGTCTAGAGCTCCACGCCGATGAAACAGATGCAAATTTTTCCTTCTTCGATGGTCATTTGACCATTGCACGAACTGGGATCCTCCTGTGGTTGCGACATGGGTAAGTCTGTCTCATCTCCCTTTTCCCTTTCGAATCCCTAAATAATCCATATGATAGGTAACCAATTTGGTCTATTTTTATGTTCTGATACTCGCACATCCTATATGAGCCATCCGGTGAATCCATGTCTTTATGTTGAGGTGGACGCTTCGAGACCACCGGTCGATTAGATATGGATTACTGTTGGTGAGTAGTTCTGATAGAGGCAAGATATTTTTTTTGGGGAGTGGCTTGACTAATGCTCGATTTTTTTCCGCCTGGGTCATTTGGCCATTCGTTGTCTTGGTGGAGCAAGGAGCAGAAGGTCGGCTTCTTTGTTGAAGAAGCCTAGTAGGTCATCTGGTCAGGGGTTGATACGCACAGATGCTGGCAGGCCTGGAAATGTTGTTGAGATGGGTGGTTCAGCGTTGGGAAAATAGGTGGGGTAACACAATAACCCATCTGTGGCTGAGTTATTTGATGGATTGAAGAAATTTCTTCAATTGAGTAATGGTGTGAATGGTCCTGGTTCTGGTAATGGATTTGGAGGCACCTCGGGAGTGATGGATTCCTCAGGGGCTGCATTTCGGCTTAGTCAGGATGCTGCAGGCGAGGTCAGTGGGCTGTTTATTTCTAGTGATGATTAATAGAAAGAAGGGAGATTTTCCATTGAGTCCAGCCTTTGATGGGCCAGTACATGATGGAATTACTCTTGGTCGAGCTATTCAGAAGAATGTAGAACCAAAATATGATGGTGTTTTGCATATCACAGTTGACACTTGTAATCAATTCCAGTAATTGTCTCAACATGAAGTGGAGGGGATCTCTTAAATGAGGAACAAAAGCTTGTAGATTTCCTTCGAGGGTGGATTGAGGAAGGAGGTTGGTGCTGGTCATGCTTTTGTGGATCCCCCACAGTGTTTGGCTATGATTGACAGTAAAGGACGCTGTGAGCAGCTCCAAGCTGGTTTTCAAGCTGTCCCTACCACTGGACAATGGGGGGACGTGTCAGAGAGTGAAAAAGAAAATCAGAATTGTTTGGTCAAGACCTCTTATAGTGAAACTATAAAGGATGGGAAGCAGAAATCTGGAATGGAAGAACCTCCTCTGGTTAAAAGAAGGTCGAGGAAGGATTATTGTGATTTTCCAAAGCTGGTGACAACTTGGTCCACTATCAAGAAATCCTATCAGGAATTGATATCTTTGGAGAAACTGAATCTCAGAAGGAAGTACGCGAAGATCCTCAAGCACTATGATAGCTCAGAATGAGAATTAGTCTTTGTGGAGGACTTTCATGGGTACGGAGATGGGTATGACTTTTATGACATGTAATTGGTACCTCTTGTTTTTTTTCATGTTCACCAGACTTTTCCTTTCTTAATAAATAGTCTGAGGCTTTGCCTCAGACAGAGCTTTCCTAGAATGTGTTGTAAAACATTCTATAAGGTTATAGAGATGTGAAACGTGGAGAATTATAGTATTTTTATTGATAAAATATAGATTAAATATGAATATGGAGATTTTTTTTAATGTGAAACCTATTTAGTAGTTAGACACTATTTTTTAGTGAATGAGGTTACTTCAATGGATGTGGTAGTGGAAGAATATACTATACCCTGAGGAGGTGATATGAGTCATTGAATTTGATTTCATTCTAATGAATGAATAAATTCAATTGGAATGTTTTTTATACTCATTATTTCACATAAAACCATGCTATTGGTATTGATCATTAGTAATTAATTGTCCCTACTATTTCATGTGATCCCATACTTGTGAGGATAGTATATTCCACATGCACAGTAAATAGAGGGAACCCACACCATAGAGTCTCATTGTAAGGTGGATGGTGGGATTTAGGTAGTGTGAATATTTTAATTGTATCAAATCCTAAAGAATATCACGCCGTAGTGGATATGGAAATATTGTAATCTTGGTAAAGAAGAGAAAACACACTATTATATTATGGTTCCACTATATTGGGTGTTAATTTGAATGTTTGATTGATGTAATTTGGTAAATCCTATAGTAAATCAATACAAATTACAAATTTCTATGTCACATTTTGGTTGAAAGAGATGGATACATGGTAGTTTCCTAACATTTTACAAGGTATGTTAGTGTAAGAGCCATGAAAATGAAAATTTAATTTTTTTATCTAAACACTATTTCATGTAAGGAAGTACCACACTATAAAGATACATTATACAAAAATGGGAAGTTAAAATGTAATAGAAATATAATAATTGAATGAGTTCATTCCAGAGTGGTTTTACGTACTATGTGAAGATACAACTTCTATTTGTTATGACATACACAGAATTTTGTAGTTATAGATAAAACTTTTACACAATTCAATCATTAATTAATGACTATAAATAGGTATATCGACATCAAATTTATCGTGAACAGATATTGGAGGAGAACATTATATTAATTTTTGTGAATTTATAAAACTCCGTATATTATTTTTTTTAAAAATATATATATAATCATTATATATTATGAAGATATAATGATTGATGAGTGAGAATATTGATTTTTTATTTTATTGAAATGGAAGAATAATAGGAAATAGAAATAGTTTAGGATCATTGAAATGGAAAAGGAGAAGTATATTCCATAACATCTCATGTAATGTAGTAGTCTTTTTCATGGAAATATTCAATGGAGTTCGTTTATGTAAAAAAATTGATTTTAATATTTCATCTATATAAATTTAAATATACAATCTAAATTTGATTGGATAGTTTTGAAGGTACCTACATGTTTATGAAAATTTTAATTTTAATCATTTAAATGTATTTAGATTAGGGGAGCAAGCATAATGGAGTTTCATTTAGGATGTAGTGAGTTGTCCCAAAACATGTAAGAGGATTTTTCCTAGGTAGGTGTAACATGGCCTAAACAACAATGATGAAATGTGAGTTTTAGTTTTTTGGTGTAGGAAAATATTTTGTATAAAATTCTCTATATACTACCGTATATCTTTGAAACAAGTAAAATAATAATATACGATATGTTTACATTGCACACTCAAAAAAACTGTGGTTTTGGATAAAAAAATATTTATTATTAATGTAGTTCAAGGTAATTTCCATTAGATTACTGTATTATTTCAAGATCATAATTAGTTAATCTAAAGTATGTGAGGTCATGTATTTTATTATAGTGTGAGGTAATTGAATGTGTTTTTATTTTTGATAACACATGTATAACCTGATTCACCCCACCACCTCAGTGTATATATCTCTTAAGCCACTTTTGGGACTAACATTAGTACTGAACCTACAGATGAACAAAAATAATGATATATTACACATATAAAAATTCTATGTTGTCTTCTTATTGATTTTCAATTAATTGACTGTGGAAAACTATCTAATTTAAATAATTTATAATTTGGAAAATAATGTTTTGTGATTCATGAACAAAAAAATGTGTTTATTCAGGGTGTTATAATGTTTTATCATTTGTATATACACATATTGGTTTGAAGAAAATCACAAGTGAATGGGAGTCTCAGATTAATTCCGGGTCACTTAAATTTGTTTGATATATGATTTGAATGTGATGATATATAGGACATTTCTACTATATAAGGGATTAATATTATTTTTTATTATATTTGACTCCAATAAAATGGTTTATCTATGATTTTAATATTGTGGGATCTCATTTTCAGTGGTAACTTGTAGGGTATATATTTTATTAATTATTGTATTCTTTCATTCATCAGATGTATTTTTATTCTAATGGAAAATATCATTTTATTTTTATCAGATATAAGGGAATCATCTAAATGGTCCCTCCCTTTGTGTTTTATATGATTTAGTGGGGAGAATAGATTTTTGAGGTGTTTCATAAGTGTATAGATGAAAATTTTCCATATACGACACAAACTTTCCATTGAAAAAGATGAAGTGGAGGATGTTAGGGTAATTAAATATTTATAATTGATTATTTAGGGTAATGGTTTGTATATGGTGTTATATTCACATTTTAGTGATTGATCAATAAATGGGGATATTTTTTCCATCTTCCATCTTTTTTACATGGCACAAGATATAGGTTAGATTGGAGATCACCAAATGTAACATGGGGAGGGTAGAAATTAATGTTTCAATAGTATGGTTCATTAAATAATTTTATGTGGTATATTGGGAGGTTTAAATGGATGTGGTGACATTAAAAGTCGTGTTATTATAGTATATGTTAGACGACATAATAGGGAATGGAAATGAATATTAAGGATTAACCACAATGTGGTATGATTGATGGTGGAATAGATAATGTGATAGAAATCTATATACACTATTATAAGACCCTGATAATTTTCATGGTTAGGGGTTCCTTGGTTATTATTATTATAAAAAAACTATGGTGGTGATATGACTCATACCTCTCTTCTATATTAATTTATATTCTAGTTTAATAATTTTCTTCAATTTCTTATACTCATTTAATGACTTACCCACTAAAAACCCATTTCACTTAAGTGGATTATAAAAAACATAAATACGTATACAATGATTGTATCAATTAATGGGGGAGGATGAGCTTCTCCATTTTATATATTTTATTATTAGGTTTACCACTCCTCGATAATATTTCCAATTTACATTGAATGTTGGATGATAGGAGATGACTATCATATAATCTAAAGATAATATAACAAGGACTAGTCCTCAACATTAGTAGTCACCTATGTGTTCTTGACAATTTGAAATAAACCTCTCCTTATTTAATTTGTTTCAATAAAATAAATAGGTTTCTTTTCAAGGCATTTATAGAACATACCATTCAATAAATGTGGAAAAATAAAATTTTTGCAGGTGCCTCAGGACATCTCCTTATGTTATCTGAATGTGTCATATTAAAAATCCATTTAAATGATGGTAATATTTATATAATTTCCCATAATAATGATAATGACCAAGAATAATATAATTCTATGAATTTGTAGAATGTTGTAATGATTTTAAAAAAAATGATTTTAATTATTACATTAGTGTCATGTGGTAATATATTTATATTGGATAACCTTGATACTATTTTCATTTTTTCTTTCCATACACATGTGAGATATTTTATTTAAATAACATTAATTTAGGGGTATAAGGATAATAATTATTGATTAATTAATTGATAATTATTAATATTTAACAAATATGTTTAATATAAAAAATAATTGATTTTATATAGTCTAATTAATGTGTATAGAAATTAATTAATGATATTTAGATTTTTTCAATCTCATATAATTCAATTTTTTAAATAATCTGATCTTTAAATAAATTAAAGTAAAATTTTGGTTTTTAGAAAAAAAAATACTTGGTGTATTTATAATAATATATTTTGTTTTTATAAATATATATGTTCTCATGATTATGTCTCCAGTTTCTCATTTGAGGTTTTTATTCTTGATATATTATTTCCAACCACATATTTAACTTATAATGATAATTAATTTACTCTGAATTGATAGAAAACTATTACACTATTACACTTAGTACATTTGATGATTGGTGTGATTATGACCCTAGTTGTAGTAATTATTGATGTGGTTCTTTTGAAAACATTCAGTATGGATGGATAAAAAGGGATAACTATTTTAATTTAATCATTGTTTTGATGATTAAATTAAAAATATTTCGGAATGTTTAGATCCTAATATATCATCTTTTAAAATTAATAGGTTAGATTGAGCATTAGAATACCAATGATTGTAGAAATATAATGAATTAAAAAATGAATTGATTAGATTTTTTATTGGAGATTCAATTTCTATTTCAAATAAATGTCATGGATTAGATTAATTAAATGCCTAAAATTCATCATGGTAAAATCAATAATTTATATGTTTAATATAAAACTATTATTTTAATGGTTATAAAACGATTCAACTAGAATTTATTTTTGGATTATATATATTTATGAATAATAAAACTATATTAAATGAATATAAAAAATCAATTTATGTTTACATAGTTATGATGAATCCTATTTATTATATTCCTAGTTTTGTCTCACACCCCTTCAATTTAAGGAAATTTGACTTCTAATATTTGTCTTCAGAATTATTTATACTATAAGGTATAATAAAATCACATATGTTAGTACTTTTCTATACTATCTTTATATTATATGGTTTATTTTCATCCCCTGCCAGATTGGGTAGGGTAATTCACCATTAATATTTTCATTGGGTTCCATATCTCTTCTATAAATCAAGGATATTGTAGATACATGTGACTAATTACTCGTTCTAGCCCACTCTCCCCCAAAAATATAGTATGATATTAAAATTTATCTCTAATATGGTGGCTTATGTTTATGGGATATATTCTCTTATAGTTTATGAGGGATTATGAATAGAATGTACATATATATATATGTATGATATAGTGACATATGTAAATAAAATATAGTAGAATCATATGTGTATTTATGCACATGTTTTAATGGATTAACTAATATTTTCTATTTACACTAGGAATTTATGGATATATACTTCACTATTGGATTATTAATATGTTATGATAACGTTATTGTGATGTGTTTCACAGGTTGTAGTGTGATATAGTGATGTGATTGTGAACTTTTGTTACAGATGTGTTGGATGACTTATTGGGGAGATGTGAATATAGGGAAAGAGATGTTGGGGTTTAGGGAATATAGTATAATGCGAAAGAGGTAGTGTGGTACCATGCTTTTAATTGTTAAATTGTTTTGTCTTTACCTATTTTGGTGTATTACATAGTGGGAAATCCTTGGTGAGGCTTAGAAAAAGTTAGTCCAATTAAAATAATTTGGTAACTTCTCTTCTAGTTTTCTTGGGGAATAGTATATCCTATAACATATTAATAATAGGTTTTAGGGGAGATACTATTGAATATGATTGTATTCTCAACCTAAATATATATACCTATTTATAATGTTGGTGTGAGGTATTTTGGAATCGAGTTTCTTATTATGGGTTCATGTAGGTTGTTTTTGTGTTTCTTACTACTGTGGCCACTTCAATTTGATTGATAAATGATTTATTTTATTGTTAAATTTGATTAATATATGAAATATCTTGTATTGGGATTGGATCTTTATTTATATTAAGGATTTTAATTTTGTCTCAATATTATTCTTGGGATGTATTAAGGGTGATACCTCCTAATTGATTATTTATATTTACCATCCATTCTAGTAACAAACATGGGGCCCATTTGAAGTGGTATTTAGGCAGGAAAAAGCCGTTATCTTTGATAGTTTATGAGGGTATCCTATCGACAATGGTAATGATTGAGAAACCATTTATTAGTGAGTAAATCTATAGAATATATCCATGATATACAGAATATGGAAATGCATGAAAAATAAAACTAATATTTAACTAGATTAAAAAATAATGGATTTATATCATCTTTCTATATTAAATATTATATAGAATTGATTAAGCATAATTATTTTAGATTACTAATATAAATCACCATCATAGTGATATATAGAAAATAATATTTTATACTTTTTTGAAATTAATTTAATTAATTTGAATAATTAGTAAATAATGAAAGGTGAATTTAATGAAATTGTTGAGAGAAACCCTCAAAAAAGTAAATAGTCCAATAAAATTCAATTTCAAAATAAATAATTTGATATGGAGATACTGTTATAGTGGGGAGACTATAACCTATGTTAAATTATAAATAAAATCACAAATGAAAAAAATACACAAGTTTAGAAATCATAGTATGATAAAAAATTATACTGAAACTATAGGATGCTATAATAAATGAAATCCCACATACAGTGACACATACCCAATGAATTTGAAAATCAACAACATTAGGTTGAACATTATTCCAACAACATATTAGAAAAAATTCAAAGTATGCCTTATTAAAATCTTCAGGATGAAACACATACCTAGTCTCTTTAACAACTGAGTTTCACCATCATGATTCTCAGACTCCACATGAGTGTCCACACATGATCATGAGATAATGGAACTCTTTACAGTATTATTTAAAAAATATACACCATATGAATGAATACATAAGTTTTTTACACACACCAAGGTTCAAATACAATGGGTGAGAAATAAATCCTACTAAATTATTTTAAAAAATCAATATAAAAACTACATCACATATATGTTCATGCATATGTGATCTTTCCACCTTTGTCGAAAACAAATTACAACTGAAAAAAAATTAATAAATACTAAAAAATAAAGTTCCATACACAATATAATGAAAACAGAAAACTGCATAAAAATAGAGTAGCATAAAAAACATATAATATACTAAACCATGAGTTCTATTGTAAAAATTGAGCTGAATTTTCCACCTCCTTGGCCCACTCTATTGAAATTAATGAAGGTGAATCACCATGACACATGATATCTGGTGTGTTTTCAGGTTCTATAGATGATATCCAACATAAATAAATTTAATGTAAGGAATCCTACACCTTGAAGCATATCTATTGGTGTGTCCACAAGATAACACAAATAAACCTAGATCTTGTAATGAAATGGAACAATATCAACGAGTGACATGACTCTTGACCACATCCTAGAGAATTTTTTCTGTCCCAAAATTTATATGTAACAAAATGAAGAAAAAAAATGTCCAACAATATACATCTCCCCAACTTTCATCCATCCATGGGACTGATAGATATATTATCCTAGGGTTCTGATCATTCCCTGTATTTGACATATGTGAATCCCATGGGTCCCATATATGTTTCTATGGGTTCTCAAAAACCAAAAAAGGTAGATTCTAGAAATTTAATAATACAAATCTGGTGGGGTGAACTCAACTAGATTGACTATTACCTCCCTAGACCTGTTAAACCATGGAATGAAACTATCTGAGTATACATGTTCAAATATCAGGGCCATTGGTCAGGCAATGATATCCCAATAGTGTAAATACCCCGACCCCAATAGCTTGGATCTAGTGCCTTAATTTATTACATTTGAATATATACAATATTAGAGACTGAAAGGACCACTTATTTTATAATTTTTTTAAGATATACTATACACATGAACATTTAATTAAAAATTGAATTGAAAAAAATAGAAACATTGTACGAAACACTGATAACCCATATATTATCCCTGAAATTCATTCATAATGTACAACTTCATATACTGGGGGAAAATAAAAAAACAAAGGGGGTGAACTTGGGTGCCCAGTAAGGGTATGAAATAAAACATAAGTTATCATAAAAAATATACAATAAATAATGTTCATAACTAAAAACACATTCCATGAGAACATATACATGAGAACCATATGTCTGGAATAAAATATTATTAAATAGTTCCATAGATAATCACATGAGAATTAAAATTAACCATGAATATTCAACTAGTCAAATAATGAAATGGAATATCAATTATTAGCATCATAATGAGGGCATGAATAAATATGTACATCATGAACATACCATCAATTCCATGTCCAATAATTCTATATAAATGGGTAAGGCCTTGGCCAAAACCTATTCTAGTTTTTCTTAATAGACGTACCGATTAATCGAGGGGCTATAGTGGGCCATGCCCATCACTTACTAAGTCTAATGCATTCCACATATCTCAAATACAAAGATATATTTAAATCATAGTGTCACATAACACATTGAAATATTTTAATCATAATCATATATTAAATTACTATAACAAAATCATAGAGAAATTCATGATAGAATTAACATTTTTCATTGAAAAAAAGAGTTCTTTTTGGATAATCATATGTATTTGTAATAAAAATCATATTGTAAAAATGTATATACCAAATAATAAAATAAAAGAACAATGAAATTATGTTTTAGGAATAAATTATTTATAAATCAAGTTAAAACATGTAAAAATAGAATTTAAGAACATTTATAAATGAGCGGCTTTAGTGCGGTTTAAGGGAAAATACACAAGTATCGTAAAAATAGACAAATGAATATTTTTTGTAAAAAACAAGAAATTAACAGAGATAAATTTCCATGATAAAATGATTTATTTTTTAGAAATAATGTAAGATTAAAACATATTATAGAGTGCACTTGGAAATTTGTAAGAAACTGGAATGTTCCCTTTAATCGGGCTTTCTTATCGAGAGGATTTAACAATAAGATCATGTATTTCCCATCAAATAAGGAAGAAATTACCTTGAAACCTAATTTTGGGACATATTAATAGAATATATAATATTTTAATAAAAATAACACTTAACTAAATTAATGTAGAGAGAGACAAAGCATATATTGAACGAAAAATAGAGGTTCGAGTAGAATCTCATACCACATTGCAAACAATCGAACCATAAGCCCCATAAAATTAATGATCATCATTTAATACATTGAATACAATGAAAATAATGATATTAATGACATGAAAAATCAATTACAAGTATACACACCAAACACATGAAATAGTGGTGAATAATATCTATCTCACTGAAATACAAGTGAGATGAGAAAACCCTTATAACTTGTCCGAAAGTGTTCTGCACATTCACATATTGTCCTAGATAATGATATTATATTAATTAATTAATTGATTAATAACCTATTATACATATATTTTTTAATTATAATTTTATTGTTTAAATTTATATCCTTTTTAAAGAGATAAAAGATTCAATTTCGTAGTTCGGGAGTGTTCTTTTCCATGGTTTTAATGATGGGTTCACCTGTATATATGTATGAAAGATCATGTAAAATGGGAATACTTTCCTAGAATTTAAATTATATGTTATTAATAAACATACATGATATTTAATGGTCTTATATATCATTTTTATTCCAGATATAAGGATGATTCATTAGATAAAGAGATAATGATAACACATTAGATTATTGTGGTGTTTTTTCGATCATCATGAACTATTTTTGTCTTATAAATTATTTTTAGGAAAATATAAGAGTTAAAAACATTAAAAGGTTTTATTAAATATATAAATTTATTATTTATCAATATAAATTTATAATGACTATCCTTGAAGGCTAAATTGAAAAACAAAAACACATCATCCACAAGAGTGGTAATTTGGGGCATCATAGATGATGTCATCATTTTTAGATTAACTAGGGGAGGAGATGGGAATTTTAGGTTGATATACCAGTTACATAATAAAATTAATGTATATAAATTCTACTGGAGTTATCAATAATTTTTTGATATAATAATTATGTAATGGATAATAAAAGAATTTAAATTGAAAGAAAATTAAAATAACGAAAGGGTATTTTACCTCTTGGGTGTTGCCTCTATAAGAACCTCCCTAAGGTAAATGGAAATGGTCTTTTGGTGAGACCATAAAGAAAATAATACGAGGAAGTTATTAGAGAGAGTAAATTAGAAAAATATAATAATTATTCACGGAATTGTTTGTGTCAGAAGAAAGGGTGGCGATGGTAGTAATTATAGTGGTGGAGAGGGACGTTTTTTGATAATTTAATTCATTTGTTTAATATTTTGGTTCAAGACTATGAATATTAATGATTCCTATGACTAAATAAAGTAACTAATTCATGTGAGTTCAACTAAATGGGTTCTTACCCCTTCGATACATCATCTATAATTCAATATTTCATTTATTTACTTAAATGTTAAACACTGTAAAATATTGTATTTCATTATTCACCAAAAATTCATCAATTACAGAAAAAACTAAAAAATTTAACCTAGCCATTTTTTGATATGTATAATTTTGAAATTGACTCTATTTTATGAAAATAATTTTATAAATATTAAATGATAAATTTTTAATTAAAATCACTATTAATTTTAAAAATTCCGATTTTAAAATAGTAAATGACCCTATAACACTTTGTAAATATAATTAAGGTCTCATAAAATTATCTAATAATAAAAATAAAACAATATATTAATTTATAAATATATTTTATAAAAATAAATATTCTTTTAAATCATTATTTTAACTTTAACTTTTATGTAAACATTTCTTTTAAAAAAATACCATTAATTAATTTATCATTTTAACACATTTGTTTACTTATTTCATGATATAAATTTTTATATATATATTTATAATATATAAAATTATAATTTCATAGGTGAATCAGCTAATCCATTTTTCATATTACTATAACTAATGGTCTCATTAGCATTCTGATGGTCAGATTACAATTCATCAAAATTGTTACTTGTCAAAAAAATACTAGAAATTTAACAAAGTACAATTT
The DNA here is from genome assembly GCA_963277665.1 of Viscum album. NCBI lineage: Eukaryota > Viridiplantae > Streptophyta > Magnoliopsida > Santalales > Viscaceae > Viscum > Viscum album. Next base: position 963,100,841 of record OY728127.1, read on the forward strand.
GATATTAATATTTCAAAAATTCTTATAATTTTATGAAATGTAATTTCATTATGTGTATAATTTTATATTAAAAAAATTCACCATTAAAAGGAGGAAAAATTTTCTTTTATAAAATATAATTTTGTATGCTACAAATTCGGTTGATTATTATCTTAAGAAAATAAAAACTATTGATTGAATTTATAAATATATGATTTAATATTTAATATATAAATTTAAATAATATTTTTCAATAATAGTGATTGATTTATGATAAAATTATCATGTGGTCATAAAAATAGTTTTAATAAAAATACATCCTTTATGTTCATTTGTTTTTAGTTTCTAATTAATTTGTAACCAAGAATTATTATATAAACATGTTTAATCTATATTTTAATAATTTAGAAAATCTCACTCAATACCACTATTCCCAACATCTATGATATAAATGTAATATGTAAATAAAAAAATTTAATAACTTTTCAATCTCATAATCAATTGAATAAGTTAAATTTAAAAGAAGAATAACGTAAAATAGTGGGTTGCTACAAAGCGTCTTCTCATAAATCTGTGTTACTAGTATAAAAACATAAAATTGAATACAAAGGCCAGTAAAACAAGGTTCAATAAAAATATCAAACACAAAATCCAAAATGTTGAACTAGCATCATTGATCAACTCTCAAAAAATGGATATACAAGCTGTTTATCAATACAATATTTAAACCCATAATCAAGAAATTTTGAACTATCTATGTTGATCAACTCATATAATTCAAAACTAGGGGCACCCATTCTCCCCAGGGACATAGAATGATTTGACATCCTACTTGGAACTCCCCTTCTATAGACGATCTTGTGATCCACCCCCATAAAATGATCACCAAATGGGTAGAAGTTCACATAATGAACAAGAAACCCTATGAGGGATTCCTCTAACTCATCCAAAACTCTAAAAAATCCCTTTAAATGAAAAATCCTCAAGAATCATTAAAAATACTCCAACTAATCCTCTATTAATAAAAAACCAAAAAAATATATCCAAAAGAATTGGAAAAATAGATATAGAATTATCATTGGTCCATATGACTGCCTAAAACGTCGTAAAACCTACAAGGTAACCTCAACGAAAGAAATACATTAAGGAAAAAGACATATAAAAAACTAAATGGTTAGAAAAGAAATCCTCTATTACTATTTCTCCTATAATAGAATCAAAATAGGTCTATCATACCCATCTAAACATCACAACAACACCACTCATAATCAATATCCCATAGTGTCAAGCCACCCCAAGACCTCTGGTGGCATTTATCCTCAAAAAGACGCTCTAATACTCTACTTCTCTACACGTGAGAAATTGGTACTGATATCAAGGAAAAAATAATCATCCCCTTAAATATATTACATTATATTACACTAAAAGATTGATAAAAATGAATTTCAAATAGAACAAACCATTCATCAAAATTCTTTGCCAACTGGTAATCTCACGGCCCTCAATGAGGTCTTTCATCTAATATCGAAATCCACTAGTGGATTCAAAATCAAAACATCAATGAAATCCACATGAATATCATTCCCAAACCAAAACACCATGTATAAATCCAATCAATACCAAAATATTACATCCATTATTATCTATGTGGAAAATCATTCAAAATGAACTATTCCAAAGACCAATATTAACACAAGGTTGTGTATAAGATAAATTCTACATGGAAGGAACTGTATTTGTTATCTACTTTACATACACACAATGTTCCCACAATAGACCTCTCTGGCCATGTTTTACAGTCCCCTCAATTGGTATATATCCTATGTACATGGTGATATAACATAGTAATTTTTTTAAAACCCACCCAATGTGTCCATCTATGTTCTTAGATATGTACCCCCACATAGTGTGTGAAAAAATATATCATGTCACCACTTTCCATGTACCTCACATGATCTTTTTACATGTTCCATATGAGTCCATGTTCCCCGACACAATTTTTCTGGCCATTCCCCAGACCACACATTGAGTCACTCAGATATAGAGTGTTTGAAATACAGACAACATGATTCCTTCTCTTAGCCACCTAACCCAAACATAATGAAAACATGAAATGTTTTATCTAAACTAAAATCTATATAAATGTATTTACTAAATATGGATTCCCAAATATCTCAATAAAACCCTATTGTTTTATGAAAGGGCTCTAGATTAACATTGAATGGGTCTCTAAACAAAACATAAAAAAATTCAATAGAAATTAAAATAATATTTGGGGTTTCTAAAAAAATTCTTGAATTGTTGATTAATATACCATATATTTTCATGATAACATCTATATCCTCCCACCTATGTTAAATATACCATTGTACTAGCTCACTAATTGGCACCCCCCCCCCTTCACCCTCTCGATATTCTCTCGCACTTTATCTCTTTCAGTCACATGAAAATGGAGAACCATGGGGATTACTTGTGAAAAAAATGGGGGAAGATAAAATAAATCTATAAAAAAGGAAAAATATGAGGAATGACTTTGACACATGTACCCTTGGTAGGTTTATGCATCTCCTAGGGAAAACCCACCCTGAAAAAATCAACGATAGATATAGAATATAAATTTTATTCTATATTTAAATGATTTCATTGATTGAACTATCTAAAAAATTTATCAAATTTATTATTAAATATTTAATGAAATTTTAACATCTTAGATTTCCACTGAACACATATCCATTTGTGTTGAACCTACTATAGTACCTTTGAATTGGTGAGGGAAATTATATGAGATCAAATTAGTAGAGAAATAAAAACATTTCACTGAAAAAATTATTGAAATAAATTCAAATTTCTCTTTATTTCCTACAAATAGTGTTGATTAGTGTTGTTGTAATAACTATCCATATGTGGTGGTGATGAAAATTAAAACACTTTACTTCATCGATACAGTAGTCTGAATCTACTCATGAGAAATATTTTTATATCCCAAATGATGAAATTAAATTTGAAAATGGAATGTAAACTATAAATATAAAACTTCATCATAGTGAATAATATTATGATTTTAATACAGATGAATTTTTGCAAGTAAAATAAGAGACAAACAGTAAAACACTATGTTTAGAGTTATACCTTTTCCTTGAACAGACATCATTGGCTTACGAACTACGCCTTAAAGGGATATAATTTTCATGATAGCACACCCTCTTAGATATTGGGAATGGAGTTGTGGATATATTTTTGGTAGAATTTATTTTATCAAGATGCATCATTTTCTTTGAGGATGTTAGGAGAGGAAGTTCTCTTATACAAGTGAAGGGATAAGAACTCTTAAAATTATTCAAGGATTTAAAATAAAATTTATTCAATGTCATGGTTAGGGTATAGTAAAAAGTTTATGCCATCAGATAAGGTGACATGGGATGGAAACCACACATCTAATACGATTATAGTTGTGATTTTATGACGTTATCACTTTATTTTATACTTAATTAACTCATTTACAATATATCATAGTGATTTTTTTACCATCGTTGTTATTAATTATGATTAAAATGAATTTATTCTCATAAAGATTAATTTATATATTATAAATATGAAATACATTTTTTTGTTTTCAAATGCTATTATTTGAAAAAAATTTAAATTAATAATTCAAAACAAAATAGAGAATATATTTTTGAAATAACCTATTTTACAAATACAAATGTGTCTAAACAAAAATAATTCTTATTGTTAATTACTATGAAAATATTTAGAATATAAATTATAAAATAACATATAATTTCATTTAAAATCAACATAATTATGGATGGGGATTTGAAATTACATAGTAAAATGAAAATTTAAAAAATTATATGATAAATTTTATTTTTTATTACTCTCTCAAAAATAAATATATTTAGAAAAATATGGAAAAAATCACTCTATTTAACTTTTAAATTAATGATAGAAAATTTTATATCCATTTTTTAAAATTTAAATTCATTAATTTATAATTTATAATTTTAAATTTTAAATTTATATATATAATAAATTAAAAAGAACTTAGTTAGAATAAAAAAATTTCCCAATTCATAAAAAAATTAAATAAAATTTTTATAATAAACCTGAGTCTATAAAATATAAAAAAATTTCTAACAAAAAATGAAATTTTATTATCATTAACATTACCTATGTTCTCAAAATATTCCACCACTAAGAAATTAATTATATGGAAATTTATTCCTTGATTAAAATATTTTGATGGTTTACTATCATATATTTTTTAAATTCCAATGTTGAATACTCAATCATATGGTTTTCCAATAAAAATTTATCCTTTTAAATGTCCATATTTTTCAAAATCTTAACTCTATGGTCAAAAATTGAAAATGAATATTCCTCATAAGAATTATTTTCCTCTTTCCTTACTACATTATGGATCCAAACATGGGATGCATAAGGTATATATTTTAATAATAATGAAATATGAAAAACATCATTCACTAGTGATAAACATGTAGGTAAGAAAATAATTGTGAAATATTCCCCTCGTTTTCTAGAATTTCAAATGGTCCTATAAACTACATACACAATGATATTTTTTTATGAAAACACACAAAATAATTAGATAGATATATTTTAGTAAATTAAAAATATTCAGCCTATATAATGACCCATATATTTCATACATGACTAAAATATTATTTATATGATAAATATCATAATAGTAATACATTATAAAATATAATGGTTTAGTATTTTAGGAAAATATGGTTCATAAATCACTTATTTTTAATAAAATACAAATATTGATTAATTACTTCTTCATTTTCAATATGAAGATTTCATACTCTTTATATTACATGTGATCAATTGAGAAGATATATAAAAGAAATGGTAGGGAAAAATTCATAGTACGAAGAGTAATGACATTGTTGTAATAAGAGACATGATTCATTATTAAATGGGGTAGGATAATAATAATATTCATATCATAAGATTAGGATCTTCATTATAATCATGTGGGAAGAATTTTAAATTTCATGGAATGTGGAGTATGAATAAGAATGAAGAATCATAACACATTGTTCCAATACCACACAAAGTTGTGAACAATGATAACATCATGTTCACATATAATTTTTGGGTATAAATCATAACCTCAAAAATCTATAAATAATTAACCTCATGCTCACACATAATATTCCTAATCTCATGATATATATCAAATTACCCAATTCATATAGTGATATGTAATACATGTACTATTAATCAAATCACTAAATATTGATAATTTCATGACCCTCCATCTTCATGATGAGGGATGGGATAGAAAGATGTCAAGACCTTCCTTACTTATGATGAAGGAGAGATAATGACCCCTAATTCCCATATCCAACAGGTCCCAGGGTGGTGACCAGCACCAAGGGTAGGTAATCATTCACAAAAATGGATGGCATTACCCTTTTTTTTTGAAAACAGAATCGGGGATAAGATGCAACAACCTCAAAAAAACCATGAACCATATATAAAATAAAACCAAAAAACCATCCTGGAAGAAGTTTTGTGTTAAAGATTCCATAAATACATGGAAACTCTAAAAGAGTTACAAAAATAAAACTAAACGGTGACAGAAATCATCCCAAATGTCTGAGCTAGTATGGTCCAGCACTATCCTAGTAATCTCGATGGAAACCTGAAAATAGTTTTATATTCATAGGGTGATCTTAAAAGTATAATCAGTAAGGAAAAACCAAATTCACCCATAAGAAAGTTTTATAAGAATAATAATTCACTCATGGGAAAACAACATAAACTCAAAAGAACCAACATGGTATATTATCCACCCCAATCTCACCAAGGCCCACTCAACAAATAACGAAAGTAAAGTAATTTAAATTAAAGTACTAAGCACATCGATATTTGGGTAAACCATACCAATTGACAATGGTTAACTGCTCATCCCTATTAGAAAATGTCCTGATGATACCATGCTCTTCCACAAGCCCCAATGTCTCAACCCACCCACACACAGCTGGGCTAGAACCACACACACATCCTTCCCGTAGACACATGGTCCACAACCACCACAAGTCTCACCCGAAAATATCTGGGCCTCATCACAAAGACACCCGGGAAATAAACCACCTCTCACACAACCAATACCATAAATCTAGTAATAATCCTCAATCAATTATAAGATTTCTGAAAAAATCATGGGTGATATATGCCTAGAAGAGGGAGAAGATAAGAGCCGATAACTAGTAATCCATCCCCCCATCGAGATGTTGGGAATGGAAACCCTCCCCCATAACGATGGGGCTATTTGGAATGTATTCCTCAACATGGTTGGGGTGCATGTAGAAAACATAATGAATTACATGTTTATACATATAGATAACAAACACTCATCCCATTATATGGGATTCCAAACATACAACTTTCCCACTCAAAAACAACTCTACTTCTACTCATACATGTATAGCCAAGAAATTCCCACAACCAAAATATCAACCCACCCCATTCATTTAACCAAATTTCATTCTGCATTATAATCCCATTCATTTATTTATTTTGTCCCTAACCAGGTAACTAATAAGACAACATCTGTAACCATTTATAGAAGGCTAAAAGGAACTAAACACATAGCAACCAACCCACATCGTTTTTCGGTACTGCCAAAATCAAACAATGGAATGGGGTCAAGGTAAAGAATTTCCATCTTAACACCCATTCACAAAAACAAACATAAAACAACTCACTTATAGTAACATCGTGCACCAAAACCACACCCATCACACCCATAAACCAGAAATCATGATAGCCCAGTCATGCATCCCTGCTGTCCAAACACTACCCAACTATAGTCCCACTGCATAGCAAGTTCATCTATTCCAAAATCAATCAATCTATCAACCTGAGATCTCATCACACCTCCTGAACCACCCCATACACCAATCTCATAACAACCACCACTAATCCATTGCCATGTTTTACACACACACCACACCCTTATCAGAAAACCAACTCCTCTTCCCACCCTTGTGTCCACAACCATGCTACCAATAGTACAACCACATAATCCTCCTAAAGTACAAAACCCAAAAAATCTCACATAGCACAGATCCACACCTATCAAACATAGTTTATTCAGATTTGGAAAACAATGTCCCTTAACATTCACTTCAATAAGCAGGTGTGATCACATAAGGGTTTTCATTATTGGGAAGTAATTGATTTAACCATGTGTAGGTGATTTATTAGATTAATATTTAAAACAAATATTCATGGGAAAGAAAATAGTTATAAGGAATCATTCATGAGAAATAAAAGAAAACAAATTACCCTAATTTTCAGAAGCCACACGACTATAATATATCACATAATCATCAAGGATAACAAAAAAAATTGGTGATCAACATCAAACCACTACTATCCTATTATCAAATATATATTATAATTTTCTTTGTTAAAAGTTGTATTCTCTAGTTTTCCCAAAATAACATTACTATGCCCACCCATCATGATAAACAATTTAAAGGAGAGACGAAGGAAATCCCTACATAGAATAGAAGACGATCAAAAATTCTTCCTTGCATAAAAAATAGAGACACATTTAAAAACACCCAAATAAGGATTTAAGCTCTATTTATGTCAAATAAAACCTGAGAGGGGAAAACTAGAAAAAATGGTAGAATCTGGTAGAAACTAGAAATTTGAAAAATAGTTGGAAGTGACTCACCATTAGGTGAGTCATTGGTGTCACCGTTTGGTGAGGCACCGCTTGGTGATCCACTGTTCTGTGAGCCATCGTTCCGTGAGCCATCATTCAGTGTCATCATTATGTGTCACCATTCATTGAGCCACTGTTTACTGTCACTGTTCACTAATACACCGATTGGTGAGCCACTATTTCATGAGCCACCTTTTTGTGTAATCATTCAATGACCCACCATTTGGTGTGACTGTTCAGTGAGACACTATTCGGTGAGCAACGTTTCAGTGTCACCTTTGCAAAAAAAATGGAAACCTCCAAACTGAAGATATTGTTACCTCTACAAACACCTCAAGCACAAGATTTTGTACAAAGGAATCACCCGAAAGGTTCTAGGTCATTACATCATATACCTCTTAAACTATTCTTGTCCTAGAGAATTTAGAACTAAACCCAGGAGGAGGAGGGGTACGAACAACCACCCATAAGATAATTCTCAAGGATAAACTACCTTGTGTTTCTTGAAAGATGATGTGAAACCTACACATCAAAGAACTCCTCCTCCAACATCTCCTCACCCAGTAATCCAAAGGATTCCCCACACACCAACTATCTGGACACTTTATTTAGATAATTCCTTCCTCCATATCAATATATTATCAACTTTAGGCAGCACTAAATTTCTTACAAAAGTTTTTATCTTTTCCAAATTAATGCATCTTGATTTGGAATCTGGTTTCCCCTTCCAAAATGTTAGGACATTATCCCAAATAAGATAACAAGAAATAATTTTATCTCATATAAATCAATGTCAAGCACTACATTACATATCAAAACACACAAGTAAAACTCAAAACAAATCTAGGTACTGGGAACACATCTATTCCTATCACTCCAAAGTACTCTCCTCCAAACCACCATGACTTAAAAACACAAAAACCAAGGGAATAGAATGCCTACATAGATCCTTCTCCCGATGATCCTAGATCGCCACTGGCCACTCTGTGATTGTTGTGTCATCCTTGATATCCAACTCTGCCAGATCAATGACATAGGATCCATCATGAATATATAAATAAAGATGGGAGACCTGAAATAAGTCATGGATCCTCAAAAAATATGGTGGAATCTCTAGATGATATTCCTTCTTGTAAACCCATTCCCACACCTCGAATGGTTCAATGAACATGGGAGAATACTTTCCCCCTCTGCTAAACCTCTGCTGCTACATTGGGGGAAAACATCAAGAATACATGGTCCCCAACCTCAATCTCCAAGGGTATTCTCCTATGATTGGAATTTGACTTCTTCTAGTCTTATACTACCTTAATCCTATCATAGACAAGCAATAACTATTCTTTCATACTCTACACCACTTCTGGTTAAGGAATAGAAACATTAACAACTTCGATCTAGCATAAGGGTGAAGGACATAGTCTCCCATATAATGCCTCAAATGGATATGTATCGATGGAAGAGTGATAAATTTTATTGTAATCATCTCCACCAAGGGAAAATATCTCACCCAATACCAAATGAAGTCCTGAACACATGCCCGCAACATGTTCTCCAACGTCTGGTTTGTCCTATCCATCTGTCCCTCTGTTTGAGGGTGGAAAGCAGTGTTGAGGCATCACTGAGTTCCAAAAGCATGATTCAATAACCTCTAGAATCACGATGTCAAATGTGTATCCCATACTAAGACAATGGATCCTGGAACTCCATGAATCCACAACACCTCATCCATATACCTTGTGCTAAGGAATCTACTATGCTCGACTCCATGATTGCTAAGAAGTGAGCTGACTTCATCAGTCGATCCACAACTACCCAGATTGCATCACATGCTCCATGAAACCTAGGTAATCCTATGACTAAATCCACTGATATTTCATCCCATTTCCAATCATGTACATTTAAATGATGAAACGGACAACCTAGAACACAGTGCTCATCCTTCACTTACTAGAACAGTAGGCAGTTTTCCATAAACTCTGCCACATCGTACGTCATCCCGGTCCACCAAAATTATTCCCTCAAGCCCCAGTATATCTTGGAAACTCTTGTATTTACTTCTATGGGATAGATATCAATGTTAAGTAAACCCACCTCATGTATATCAGTTAATATGAATAACTTCCCACTGAACAACATCTAATCCTGACCATCCTCTGACCATCCCTTCGTAGCATTTTTCTATTCAATGCAATCACACGTCACATTCGCCTCTAAGTCTCCCCACTGATAATCATCCTTTTGTCGCATTAGATAAGAATTCACTTTCATTCTAAATAGGCATCCTCTACTTCCATTTATTAATGCATCTATGTGTAGGCCAACCAACTCTCCCATCACCCTCTAAGTGTCCTCAAATTCCCTAACTACCTCCTTCTGTGACTTTATACTCAATGCATCAGCCATGAAATTTTCTATACCTAAGGTGTAAGAGATCTCAAAATCATAATCATGTAGAATCTCCAACCAACTTCCCTATTACATGTTCAGATATTTCTTGGAAAAGATAAACATCATGCTCTTGTGATCTGTGAAGACCTTAAAGCCCTTCCCGATGAGATAATACTTCCACAACGTCATCACAAACATAACTGATAAACTTTCAAGATCCTATTTTTCATAGTTAAGTTCATGGGGATATAACTACCTATAACTATTAGAGATCACTACCTATTGTTGTATTAGCACAAAACCCTAGCCTATATGGGAATCATCATAAAAACCACGAACATCACCCCTTCCTTTGGAAACATGAGAACTTGAGCACTGACTGACAACCCCATCAAATAGTTATGAGATTCCTAACATAGCTCACTCCACACAAAGGCTTGGCCTTTTCTAGTTAAGTTCATAAATGGAGCTTCTACTCAAGAGAAATCATGTATGAATCTCCAGATGTATCCTTCTAGACTGAGAAACGACAATCTTCTTCCACATTTTTAGATGTTCCCCAAGAATAAGCTACCTAGACCTTTAATGGGTGCACCACTACACCCTACTGAGACACCACAATCTCAAGGTAGTGGACATACCATGTCTAAAACATGCACTTGGACAACTATCTGTAGATATGGTGGTGTCAAAGGATCTCTAGGATAGTCCTAAGATGCTCAGTATGCTCCTCCTCTTACCATTAGTAGATAATAATGTCCTATAAGAATATGATAATGAATCAGTCTAGGAAATCACTAAAGAAATATTTCATGAGCCCCATGAACCCAGCTAGTGCGTTTGTAACACGAAATGGCATAATTATGAACTCTAAGATCCAAAAACCTTCACCTGAAAACACTCTTCATAATTTCACCATCCTTAAACCTAAACTAGTGATATCAAGACCGCAAATTGATCTTATAAAAACATCTTTCTCCACTAATTTTTTTAAAAATATCATCATTCCTCAAAAAATGGTAATAGTTCTTGACTGTTACCAGATTCAACCTATGGTAGTCAATATATATCCTTAGCCATCACCTTACTTATTTTCAAAAAAGACCGAAGAACCCCATGACAACACACTCGTTTAGATGAATCCCTCATCCATCATATCATCAATATGAATCTGCAACTCCCACAACTCAGAAGGCTACAACTAATATGGATCTATCAAAATAGGATTATCATTGGGTTGTAAGTCTATCCCAAACACAACATCACGTCAAGGGGGTAGAGTCACAAACTCCTTAGGGAAAACATCCAATAACCCCCACCCCTAATGACCCTTGGTTTCTCCACCATACATTTGTACAAAAATCCCACTATCAACATGGTTAACAAAGAAAGGAGAGGATTCATGCACTGGAAGCCCACTCGATAGCCCTGATCACCATCGAATGTTATGCACTAGCCTTTCACGTCTGAAAAAATGACTCTTCTCTAGAAGCAGTTGATAACATCATGCCCCAAAAAACAGTCGATGGCAATGATGGTATCATACTACTGCATCTGTAGTAGAAAGAGATCCTCACTAGACTTATGCGGCCCCAAAATCAGTCTATAACATTAACAAATATCAAACAAGTTATCCTGACCTTAAACTAGTGTACTCAACACCAGGGGCATGGAATGTTTCTCTATGTTCAATCCCATAGCATGTTCCAGACTGGGTGGAACAAAGGATTGAAAATATCCTAAATCAAACAAGGTGCAAGAAAGTGTACTAAACAAATTGATCGTACCTTGAACGATCTCGTATCCTATTAGAACTGTTGCCTCTATGGTGTGAAAATTCTAATGCTAAGATCCTCTATCCCTCAACTGTCGGAATCCTCCCTAACCACACCCTCGTCCAGATCCCTGAGGATCACCTTGAGGTCATCCTCCTCCTGCATTGTCCTCCCATGGTAGAGTAGGGGCCTGTTGTCCCTACTGCTATAAAGGTCGGGCATGAAACTATTGCTGATGTGGGTGATGAACCTTCCCACCTCTACCATACTGAGCTTAAGTTGAGAATTGACTCTAAATGTTAACATAGCCTCTAAAAGGGAAACACCATAGTCCCATGCTTCTGGAAGATGGGTGAGGACTAGAGGGTCAGAACTGAAACTACTAGGGTCGGGTCCCCACTGGTTGAATCCTCGAAGGTCCCGACGCTAGAGACTTTCTACTGACAGTCTTCCCATTTGAATAACTCAATTGAATTCTCTCTTAAGGTGGACCTCTTTGCGAGTGAATCCTCTCCACCACCTCAGTATTCTTCTAAACCTCTATGTATGTTGTTATGGTGAAGGGAGTAACCACATACTGAAGAGAATGATGGAGTTCCTCCTCTAAGTGCCTTACTCGAGACTCCACTTCCAGAAAGAGGACTGAATAAAAATATAGTAGATACCTGAACTTGATTCCCAACTCCCTCTCTGACATACTCTCTAACTAGATGGAGATTAGATCCTACCTCTTCTTGGACTTCATCGTGGAAGAAAGGAATTCCTCATGGAACTCCTTCTCAAATTCAACCCACAGAACATCAGTCTCCTTCTTATCCCTGAGGTAAATCATTCACCACTGAAGAACTTATCCCCTCATCTAGATAACCTCCATAGGAACCCTTTACTCTATCATATCCCTGATCAAGGTGGAATTGATCACTAGTTCCTCAATTCAACTCTCCACTTCCATATCTAAGACAATGCCCACTTACTTTTCCAGAGTCTGTTGTTCGAAATCAAGAAGTTTCTTTTTCAACTGATCATTCTCCTCCACTATATTGGCCTTCTGCATGTCATATGGTTCAACATGTTTACCATCCACAGCTCATAACATGTGCGGATGACATATGTCATGACCCGTCCACGGGAGCCCATTCTGTGACTACCCAAGGCCCTCCATCCATAGGACATGGGTTAGACACTAGCACCAAAGGAGTATTCCCTAAAACTGGGAAGGCATTGCCTTTATAACCTGTAACACACACAACCAAGCACACAGCAAGATACAAACTCTAGTAAACTGAATTTTAAACAGAGTGAGTAAAGTAAGTAAAAGGGGCCAGAATACAAGCCCAACTGGAAAGTACAAGGAAAACATGAATGTACAAGATAGATAATAGGTGAAAAAGCATCCCCTGGATCATCCATCACAATTCCTCCCTAAAGGGTAGGTACTTCTCATGAACGTATCTCTTTGTGGTTCTCCTCACCTAATGTACACCTCCAAGCTACCTCCAGTCCTGGTACCCTCATCCTCAGTAGTAGATCACCCACGTAGAATCTCTAGAAGCTGACCCACATAAGATCACTAGGATCTGACCCACATAGGATCTCTATTCATTCATCTCATCACAGCCAGCTACTGGGTTCCCCGCACTAGGCTTGCTCATCTCCAGGAGGTTTCGCTTACCAAGCCACTAGTTGATACTCCAACTGCTACAAAGTCCCACTAATATTTATCTCAACGGACCGCCACTTCATATGGGTTTTGACGTAACAAACGGCACATCAATCAGATTCTCGTTCTGTGAGTTATTAGCCTTTTGTCCCAAGGGCCCGGTTGGATTCATGCTTGATCCAACCTGACTGTTTTCCCAATATTATCCAAAACTACAGTGAGGTATACCAAAGGGACAATTTCACACCAATATTTCCAACACCACTGATGGTTCATCAAACTAACGTCTGGTACCAAATTTATGGTCTAAGTAAAGTATATGGTCGTATCTAGTCCGGGTTCGTCCCGACCTGCGAGGGCCGCGAGGGGGCCGTGGAGGCTGCATGGGGCACATCGGCCACAAGGGGGCCGCGAGCAAGGTGGAGGGCCATGGGCGGTGCGGTGAGGCCACCGGGAAGTGCGTCGAGGCTGTCAGGCAGCGCGACAGGCCATGGGGTAGTGCGCTGAGGCTGCTGGGTGGCGTGTCAGGCTACAGGGCGGCGTAGCGAGCCCACGGGTGTTGCGGTGTGGTGCGAGGCCGCGGGTGCCGCCGGCCAGTGTGGGGTCGCGAGTGCTGTAGGCGGCGGAGTTCGATGGTGTCACGGGGGTGGCGCAGAGGTCCGCGGCGTGTTGTCCACTGACAGCAAAGCCGCGGGCGGTGGTGGTCGCGGACGGTGGAGGCCGCGGGGCGGCGGTCCACTGTGGCTGGCTATGTGACATGGTTGTGCACCACGTATTTGCCGATGGCCAGCTTGACTGGACGCCCTCCAGTTTCACCTTTGTCGTGGTTCTCTAATTCCATCGTTTCCAACCACTGACACTGATCACTGACACCATATCAAAGAATACACACAAAATAATAACAGAAGAGGGGTCGGACCATGTTTTTTTGGACCACACCCTCCGCATTATAGCGGTACCAAGCGGTTCACAAAATTGAATCATGAATCTGTATGGAAGATATTTAAAAACATCAATCCCCACAACCCTCATAAATCTCTATCCCCAATCCCACAAAATAATTAGAAGGTGGAAACATGAGAAGTGATAATCATATATAAATAAACCCCTACCTTGTTCGTTTGATTTGTTAAAGATTGGCCGAGGGGTAGGAGACGATGTCATTGGGAATTGACGGACATCGATGAAGTTGGCATTTCCTCAATCATCAATTCATTAACATTGAAGATGTTCCTCATCAACGAATGTCCCGTGGAAGGAGTCTGAGGCAAAGTCGACATTCTTCGTTGGAGAGGATAATCCTTCAAGCTCTCTCCCAATGCTCTTTTTCCAATCCTTTCCCCCAATTCCACCGAGTAGAAAAGAAATATCCAAAACAAAAAATAAATAATAACTTAACATTTAATTTTATTTTGACACAAAAAATTAATTTGTAACTTAACATTTAATTTTATGTTGACACATAAAAAAATAATTAGGGGAGTTGAGAGGTTTCTCCTCCATTAAGAAGGGATGGGTGGTCCCCGCCCCTAAATTCAAAATTGAGAGGTTTTGAGGACTCGAGTGGTCCCCACCACCTTAACTTTTATAGAAGAGGTTTCAACAAATAAAATAAAGTAGAAGATTATTTTTATTTTATTATTTTTTTTATTTCCAGGAAAAAACCCAAAATCTATAATTCACCCTCGTCCTACTACAGTTGAGGTGAAGGTCCCCTTATGCGAATACTAGTGTTGCGAGTTCCATGATGCCCTCATATTTCAATTCCACGAACCAGATCAAAAGTTACAAAAACAATCTTACAAGTTTACTAAATGTACCCTAAATAATGTTCATAAAATCATTTCAGGCACTCCAGGACTTAGAATAAAGTTCAGTAAATTTTCGCGGACTCGTAAAATTCCCATTTATTTAAAAACAATAAATGGAAATCCTGAGTCTTTACATTCTCCCCACCTCAGGTCTTTGCATCCCCATTATCCAGAACTCAAACTAAAGGAACAAGAGGGGGTACTAAGCATGCATCTAAGCCTCCCACTCCCATGTGCTCTCCTGGAGGTCCCCATGCTGCCAACGAACACGCACCAGTGGTATCGACTGCCCATGAAGGACCCGCTCTTGTCGATCCTTAATCTCAACTGGAACCTCCGTAAAATTCGCCCCATCATCGATGTCAAGCTCTCCATGTTCCATGAAATCGTAAGGGTCATGCATGTATCTCTTTATCTGGGATATGTGGAAGACGTCGTGCACCTGTTGCAACTGAGGTGGAAGAACTAAGCGGTAAGCCACCTCGCCAACTCTGCTGAGGACCTGAAAAGGTCTGATTAATCTCGGAGATTACTTGTCACCTCGGCCAAATCTCTGAAAACCTCATCGGAGTGAGACCCGTAGAAAGACGTGGTCGCCATCCTCTAACTATAGAGGTATGCGTCTCCTTTCGGCATACGGCTTCTGCATACTCTTTGCAGTCTTCATCCGCTCCTAGATGATCTACACCTTCTCCGTGGTAGCTCATACCCTCTTTGGTCCCATGCATGCTAACTCCCCTGGGTCAGTCCAACACAAAGGTGATCTGCAAGGATGGCCATACAACGCCTCAAGAGGTTTCATCCCAATGGTGGAGTGATCTTTATTTTTGTATGGAACTCCACCAAAGTAAAGTGATCCTTCCTGCTACAACCGAAGTCGAGGACACAAGCATGCAGCATGTCTTTGAGGGTCTGAATGGTCTGCTCAGTCTATCCATCCGTCTGAGGATGGATGGCGGTGCTCAAATGAAGTTGTATCTCAAAATCCTCCTACAACCCCTTCCATATCTTGTAAATAAAAAATGCATCATGATCAAAGACAATCGTTTAGGGTAAGCCATGTAACAGCACAATCTTCTACACATATAGGCATCCCAGGCTCCTTACTGAACCATGCTCTCTGATCGGTAGGAAGTGGGCCGACATGGTGAGTCGGTCAACGATCACCCAAATTGATTCATGGCCTCTGGATGTACGTGGAAGTCCTATCATGATGACTATGGATATCCCATCCCACTTCCACTCTAGGACCTATAAAGGATGAACCAATCCTGCTGGTAGATGATGTGTCGCCTTCACTTATTGAAAAGTGAGGCACCGAGAGACAAACTCGGCTACTAACTTTTTCATTCCCAGCCACCAGTGTTGTCGTCGGAGATCCTAGTACATCTTCTCCACTCATGGATGTACCACTAGAGGGGATGTGTGGAATTCCCTCATCACTTCCTCCCAAAGTGACATTGGTACCATGGTACGTCCTCTAAAAAGAATGATGTGCTCCCCGTCGTCATAAAATTCATTAGGTGTCTGCCCTATGGATATCTGAGCTCGTCGAGCCATCTAGTCAGTGTCCCCACGTTGCACCTCTATGACTTTCCGAAGAAGTGTGGGAGTGACTGTAAGATATTGAAGAAAAAATGCATCATCCCGATCCACAAATGATATATACAAAGTGGCCAGCTACTCCGTCACCTATCCTAGCAATTGTATGCCATATCTTCTATTGAGTGAATTTGAGACAACATTACCCTTCCCAGGATTATTGACTATCTCGAAGTCATAGTCCTGGATGAACTCAAGCCAATGTCGTTGTCTTAGGTTTAGGTCCTTCTGAGAGAAGATATACCTGAGACTTTTGTGATCATAGTACATTGTAAAATTCTGTCCCGTCAAGTAATGTCTCCATATATTCAAGGAGAAGACCACTACTGCTAACTCCAGATCATTGGTAGTGTAGTTCTTCTCATTTTGTCACAACTATCAAGAACCATATATGATCACTGCTCGCTCCTCTATCAGTACAAATCCTATTCTGGTCCTTGATGTGTCGCAGTAGACTACGTACCCTATACCCTCCTCTGGTAGCCTCAAGATGGGGGGCACTAGTCACCCTCTGCCTCATCTCCTGAAAACTATACTGGTATCTCTCCGACCACATGAAGGGTTTCCCCTTCTTCATCAATACTGATAGTGGTGATTCAACTCTGGAGAAGTCTGGCCCAAATCTCCAGTAGTTTCCATCCAAACCCAGGAAACATCGTACCTCTGTCACACTCTTGGGTGGCTCCCAAGCATGTACCACCTCAATCTTCACTGGATCCATTGTAACTCCAGCCTCCCATATGAAATGTCCCAGAAAGTGAACCTCTCAGATCCAGAAATGGAACATCAAGAGCTTACCATAAAGCTGGTGCCCTCGGAGTGTGTCCAGTACTACTAGAAAATGAGTGGCATGCTCCTATTTAATAGTCTAGTAGATCATAATTTCATCGATGAAGACTACTACAAAGTGATAATGGTACGGCTGAAAGATCCTGTTCATGAGTCCCATGAACACCACTGGAGTCTCGGTCACCCCAAATGGCATAACCAAGAACTCGTAAAGGTCGTACCGACAACTGAAAGCCGTCTTCTTCACATCCTTGTCTCGCACTCTGAGATGGTGATAGCCTAATCTGATGTCTATCTTCGGGAGCCACCATGATCCCTTCAGCTGATCAAAGAGGTTATCAATCCTCGAGAGTCAGTACTTGTTCTTCACGGTCTCCTAGTTCAGGCACCAATAGTCAACACAAAGCCTCAAGATCCCATCCTTCTTCTTGGCGAACAAAATCGGAGCTTCCCAGGTAGAAACACTGGGCCGGATGAATCCCTTCCTCAAAAAGTCCTCTAGATGTACCCACAGCTCGCGAAGCTCTGTGGGATCCATCTGATATGCTGGTGTAGATATTAGTGTTGTACTGGGATAAAATTAAATATAAAAGTCCACCTCTCTGCGAGGAGGTAGACCCAAAACATCATCAGGGAAAACATCTGCGTACTGGTCCACCACTACAGGATATCTTGAACTCTCTACATTAACCACTCTGAGGGTAATGCTAGACTACTTATTAGGGATTGGTTGCACTCTCCTCTGGGTAAGTCCATCCTATGCTGCATAGGCTCCCTTCTCAGTAGTGAAGCTAAACCTGGTCCCATTAGTGTGGACACACCGCACTTTCCGCCTAATATAGTCAATCTGAGCATGGACTGTAAATAACCAGTCCATACCCAAGATCACATCGTTAGAACTCGACGCTGCTACTAGGAAATCCCAGCTGAATTTCTCTCCTCCTAGAGTAAGATCATACTGCTGACACCAGTGCGTAATCATCAAATCCTCTCCCATATGAGACTCTAAATGTAAGGATCGAACCAACAGCTCCGTCGGAATCTCCGTGATCCGAATGAGGGTAGTGGAAATAAAAGAATGATAGGACCCTATGTCTATAAGTATTGAATTTAAGGTGGAGTAGACAGAGATCATACCTCGTATCATCTCTCGAGAACCGTGATCGTAGGCCTCAACTGCCTGGAGATGAGCTTTCCCCTATCCACCTGCTCCCGGCGGTCAGGGTGGACCTCCAGGTGGTGGTCCCGGTAACATCTCGAATCGTTGCCCACTCCGAGCTGCACAACCCGCTCCTCTGCGATGTTCACGTGCTCCCTGCGGACCTCCTCGGTCGAACCTCTATCTCTGCCTAGGTGCTCCCTCGACCATCTATTGATCCTTCCATATGGTGGGTCGAACAATCACGAGCCATGTGACCCTGCCCACCGCAAGCATAACACTACCTTCTCCTAGTATGACTAGATCCACCTCGGGTTCCCCACACCACCGATCCTAAATCATGATGTCGTCCACCTGTAGTTTCGGTCCTCTTGGACCCCTATGACATCTGTCTGTTTCTAGTTGTAGAAGACTCAACTACATGATGACTGGTAGTCAGTATCACTGCTAGTAACTGCTCAGTAAGGAAACACTCCAGTAAGAGGGCTCTCTCTAACACGCATGCCTGAGTCAGGATGCAGAGTGATATCATCGAAGCCCTGATCTCCCACCTAAGTCCCTACACGAAGGTATGAGCCCTGAATAATGAGTCCTGCACCGTATCTATGGAGTAGCGTGAGAGGTCAGTGAACCTCACTGAGTACTGAGCTACATTTAGGCTGCCCTACTGCATATGAATAATCTCAAGCATATGCACAGTGCAAAGTGTTTTTGGGACAAACTCATCCCGAAATAGGCTCTCGAAGTCTGCCCAGAGAAGTGTCACCTCGTCGTGAACCTAGAGAATCAATCTCCACCATCTTCCTGATGCTTCCTATAGAAGGCTAGCGACAAGGATCACCATGAGATCGGATGGTGTCCCTACTAGTCGGAAGACTCTCACTATATCCTCCATCCAATCCTCAACTTCATGTGGGTCCGTCTCTCCCCTAAACCTAGGTGGCCTATTGCACTGGAACTCGTGAAACACTCTCAAGCGGTATGAATCGTTTACTACTGGGGCCGGTGGTATTGGTGGCCCAACAAGTAATGGTACCGTTGGTGCCTTCGCTGGTGCCTCTGCTGTGAAACGGCCCTGCACCAATGCCTTATCAGTCGGTGGGCTATCAGTGTATACTACACTCGGAACCCTCACTAGCTATCATTGTGGAGTCATCCTAAAAAGAAAGAATTGAACCACGGTCAATATGTTTTACCTGGGGATCTGACTCAATAGATAACAAAGAAAACTTCTGAAAAAAGAGACACATTCATTTTTTTCAGGCACTGAGTCAGAAATCAGAAGTCAGGGTCCTAGTGTATGGATACATCAGCCGCCGCACCAAAACTGGATTCCCTAAACTAATAACCCCACTCACTACACTTAACAATATTTCCGTTAAAAATAAAGATCATAGTCATATGTTATACGGTATAACCGACTCCTCTGATACCAATTTGTCACTACCCGTCCCCTGGGGCTCGTGCCATGACTTCCCCAAGCCCACATTCCATAGGCCAGGGGCCAACGACTAGCACTGAATAAGTATTCCCTAAAACTGGGAAGTCATTGCCTTTATAACTTGTAACACACACAACCAAGCACACATCAAGATACAAACTCAACTAAACTGAATAGTAAACAGAGTGAGTACAGTAAATAAGAGGGCCCAGAATAAATGCCCAACTAGAAAGTATGAGGAAAATTGGAATGTACAAGATGGATGATCGGTGAAAAGGCATCTCCTGGATCGTCCACCATGATTCCTACATGAAGGGTAGATACAACATATGAACCACCGTCTCTGCGGTTCACCTCGTCGAACGTCCACCTCCGAGCTACCTCCAGTCCTTGTACCCTCGTCCTCAGTCAGCGATGCTTGTCATTTGCATCCAACACATCATGGTTTGTGTATAGCCCATGTAGGGGTGAGTATAACGATACTCAGTAGGGACCTCAAGACCCTAAAGGTCTCACAAAAGCCTCCTTGGATAAAACACAATATAAGTAAACAATATATAACACTACATAGATATATTCCCATACATATAAATATGTTATCAAATGATCCATCTCAATTATTAGAAAACAAAGAGGTAAAAACCCCTCTCACACCAGGTATAACTTAAGTATAGTTGTAGATATGATTAAATGTAACTACTGAATCATCTTACTCTATTAAGAGGCTCTGCTGCTGACCTACACAGACGCTCTTGGAGCCGACCCACACAGGATCGCTAGGAGCTGACCCACACAATATTTCTAGGAGCTGACCCACACGGGATCTCTAGGAGCTTACCCACATAGGATCGCTATTCATTCTTCTCGTCACAGATTGCTAGTAGTTTCCCAGCACTATGCTAGCTTGTCTCTGGGAGGTTCCGCTTCCCAAGCCACTGGTAAATACTACAACTACCAAAAATTCCCATGAAGATGTATCTCCAAGTACCGACACATCATAGGGGCTTCGATGTAACAAACATCATATCAATCAGACGCCTGGTCTGTGAATTATTAGCCTTTTAGTCCCGAGGGCTCAGTTGGATTCGTTCTCGATCCAACCTGGCCCTTTTACCATCTTTATCCAAAACTGCAATGGGGTATACCAAAGGGATTGTTTAGCTCCAAGATTTCAAGCGCCACAGATGTTTCGTCAAACGGTCGTCTGGTGCAAATGTTATGGCCCAAGTAAAGTATAGTGTCGTATCTGGTCCGAACCCGGTCAGACTCGGTCGGACGGACCCGGTCGGGGTTGACCCGATTCGGGACATCCCAGCTTGGCCCGCGAGGGCCGCGAGGTGGCTGTGGAGGATAGGTGGGTAATGGAAGCCTTGAGGGGGCCTCATAGGGCCGCATGAGGTGCAGAGGGTCGTGGATGGCTTGGCGAGGCCGCTGGGTGGTGCAGCTGGCCGCGGGGCGGCGCGACGACGCCGATGGGCCGCACGGTAGGCCGTGGGGCAGCACGGTGAGCGTGTAGGTGCCTCAGGGCGGTGCGAGGCCGTGGGTGCTGCTGGACAGGGCGGGGCTATGGGTGCCGCTGGCGGCGGAGGCTGTGGGTGCTGTGGGGGCCGCGGACGGCTGAGCAGCTGGTGGCGGGGGCCGGGGACGGTAGAGCCAAGGGTGGCGGTGGCCACGGATGGAGAATCCGCGGGCATAGTTAGCCGTGGATGTTAGAGCCGCGGGTGGAAGTGGCTCCGGACGTTGGAGGTCGTGGGGTGGCGATCCGCCGTGGATGGCCATGCGGCATGGTTTCACGCCTTGTCTTCATCGGCGGCTGGCTTGACTAGACTCCCCCTGTTATCTCCTTCATCACAGTTCTCTAATTCCACCGGTGCCAACCACCATCACCAGTCTCCAACACCATCACAAAGAACACACACAAAAGAATAACGGCAGAGGGGTCGGGCCATATTTGTTGGGCTCGCACCCTCCGCGTTAGAGCAGTAGCAAGCGGTTCACAAAATTGAATCATGAACGTGTGTGGAAGATATTTAAAAACATTAATCACCACAACCCTCGTCAATCTCTATCACCAATCCGTCAAAATAATTAGAATGGGGAAACATGGGAAGTGATAATTATATAGAAATGAACCCCTACCTCATTCGTTTGATTAGTTGAACATTGACCGTGGGGAAGGAGACGATGTCGTTTGGAATTAACGGATGTCGGTGACGTCGACATTTCCTCGATCGGCAGTTCATTGACATTGAAGACGTTCCCCGTCAACGAATGTCCCATGGAAGGAGTCAAAGTTGAAGTCGGCGTTCTTCATTGGCATTCTTCATTGGAGATGATAATCCTTCAAGCTCTCTCCCAATTCTCTTTTTCCAACTGTAACGCCCCGACCCTAGTTACCCAGAGTCGGTGCATTATTACATAACATTGTCATGATCATGAGAAAGATCAAGTCTCGAAAGACCGATTAGTTTAGTAGCCTTGGAATAACTAGATACATACATAAATTTTTACATTATATCATAAAAAAAACATCTTGTCTTCATATCCCCTCATACTATCCCTGCAGGTCATTCATAAATTACTTCTTCATAATCCTGGAAAAAAAATAAAACATTGAAAGGGGTGAGCTCGGATGCTCAGTAAGGATAACATTATAGCAGAAGCTTTAATAAATAAGCATAAACACTTAAGGCAATTTATAACTAAAACAAAAGCCTTTGAAACTTGAACTTCAGCATAAAATGGCAAAGGTAAAATGAAATAATGCCATTTACTTACTCACATGGATATTCTACTAGTCAAATGATCACATGCAATATCAATAACCACTTTCATAATGATGGAATTCATAATGCCAGACTATCATAACCACATAGCCAAGGCCTCGTGCCAAGACTACAAATAAGATTTTGCCAAGGCCTTGTGCCAAGACACTAGTTTGTCTCATGAGACCTACCGATGCATCGAGGAGCTATAGCGGGCTCCACCCGTCACTTATTAAGTCCAATGCATTCCTCATATGAATAGGTTTAAGCATAAAATAAACATTCGTATTAAAACTAGCATACGAAATGTCAATACTTTAACCACAAACCATGAATGGTATAAAAATAGAACATCCACAGTCAAATATAACTCATTTGATACAATATGGAAGATTGTATTGTATCACATTAACCTCAATCATGAATAATGAAGGATGTTGACATAGATGAAAATAATCATCAAAACCATTTGAGAGAAATATCCCCCTTTTCTTGAAAACATTTAAAAGTCACACTATTTGTCAAGAAGCCATTTAAAAATAGATTTTTGAATCAAAGTGTCCCATACCACTTTGAAACTTTTTTAAAGGAGTTTTAATTTCTAAACTTTAATGTCCATATAAATAAATCCTTAAAACCATTTTTAAAACATGGACATTAATGAGAAAGATTTAGATGAATAAGTCTTTAAAACATTTAAAAATGGTATTTTAGTTAGAGATTCTAACCAAAAGAGAGACACTTGAATGAAAATAATTGAGGTAATCAAAACTTTGTAATATCATGAGAATAAAGGGAATTCATGATATACTATGTCAAAGTACAATATATACACCACATAAAAGTGATTTGGTGTATATCAACAAAGAAGTCTCAATGGAATGTAAGTTGAGATGAAATCTCTCATAAAGGCCTTATCCTTAGGTTAAGGATAAATCAATAACATAATTATGTGTGAAAAATATAAATACACTAAATATGATTGGATATTCAGTGTAAAACAATCAAAGTATATTCACACATATTCCTGTAAAAACAACACCAACGAATTGGATGTTTAACTCAACAAATGGTGAAAGAGTTAAAATTACTCTTATCAAATTCATATCAATGACTTGAGAATTTTAAATGGAGTGATTATGTGTATCAAAAGTATATCCACAGGAAGGGGAGTGGAAATTATGACATAATAAAATGAATAGTGATTCCACACATAATCTTGGGGTAATATAATCAATGAAATATGCGTAAAGCCAAATGAGTGGAAATTGAAATCTCAAATTCCCATATTGATTAGGTAACTTAAGAAACAAACACCCATGAAAGAAAGATCATACCATGATGATGTAAATACCCATAAAATAAAGTATATTACACAATGAATACAATCATGGGTAGTACACATACACCACATGCAATAATTAAGTGGTGATCAATGGAATTCTCACGGAATTAAAAGTGAGACAAGAAACCCCTTACCACGTTAATCAACTGAGTCGCATGGCCAAAAGTTAATAACCACCAAATGATTTACAGAATAACATGAATATAAATTGAATCATGATAATATATATCAAATGGAAGTACACAATACACCACTTTCAATAATTTAGTAGCGAACAATGGAAATCTCACGGAATTGAAAGTGAGATAAGAGAATCCCTTACTTTGTACTTTTTCCTTGGTCAATGGTAGGTTTAACTCCTGTATAATGGTGAAATAATTGTTATTGAATAATACAAGAATCAGTTACTTTAATATGATATCATATATGATCTTTTAACATTGATTTGTTAATAATATCTTAGAATTATCGTCATTTCAGGTGTTAACGGGTTCATTTTACTTTACATTCTTTGTTATGTGATCCATATTCGTTATTAATGGGATGTATTTTATTCATATCCAGAATGGTATCAAGTCCTTAAACATCATTATTAAATCATAAAATGATAATTATACTTGAATGGATACGATGGAGAATGAATCTCATCGCGTTCGTGGAGACGGTAGTCCGTACGTACGCACGAATGCTACTTCCATTTAATTTTTATTTTAAAAGAATCGAATCCAAATGATACATAGGTATATTACTATTCCAGTAAAATATAATATTTTATATATGTTACTTAAGTTCATTAACACCATCCTTTATACTTTCCATGTGTGGTATGAACGAGTCATATCATTTTAAGGGGGCGGTAGTCCGCACTTCCTCAAATGAAATTATCGTATGTATATACAACATGAAACGAATAATTGTATGAAATAAAATGGAATTACAGAAGCTTATATATAAAATATATATCATTAATATCATATTTAATTACAGTGCCATCCTAATGGCCACCATGAGAGGTGGTAAGATGTATTTGAACAATCATCGTTTCGTGAGGCGTTAGTTTGCCATCCACAGAAACATTATGTTCATCATCCATTAGATGGAGTTGTGTGAATGTGTAGTTTGAATCCTTCTTATAACAACATCCTAGTATATTGTGGATACTGTTGTTGTTACAAAAGAAAGGAAATAAAAAGAGTTTGGGGTTGGAGAAGCAAAATAATTGAAAATAATTTAAGAGAAAATGTTACCTTTAATTTAGGTAACTCACTTTGGTTGGAACCAAAGGACTTCTTGAAATGCTTTCTGCCTAAGGGGAAGCTTCAAGGAGGAGGATAGGGATGTGGGGAGCTTAGTTGGGCAGAGTTTGGACGAGCCAAGTGGCTTGAGAGGTTTGAGGAATGAGTAGAAGTGGTCTCCTTTTATAAGGGAGAGGAGGGGCTCTTTAGGAAAGAGTGAAAGTATTACTTTATAATATAATTATATTCGGTTTATAATGGTCCAAAAATCATTTAGGTCGAAGCTAAGATGACTCATATTCTAAATAACATCAACGAATAAGAATTGGACAGGTTTTAGATAATATTTTAATCATTATAATCTTATTTATTTAAATGATTTATTAATGAGGTAAACATTGCATCATTATTGTGTCATTAATAATTTAAATTATTTGATGTCTAAAAATTATAAATAAAAAATCATTATGTAGGAAATCTTTTTAGATTTCTAATGAATATTTATAATCGAAAATCCAACATGTATAACCCTATGTAAAAATTGTTCTTTTAAAAGATGTAAGCTTATGCCATTTTTGTATTCATTTTAACTTAATTAAAATAAAGTGTCATTATCACTTACAAGTGGATCAATGGGGTCCCAAAATTGACCCAAAGATGCCCAGGGACGACCATGTATCAACCAATAGGGTTAAGACACGTTTTAGGGTAATTTAGTATTATTATAATATTATTTTTTAACCCTTATTTACCGGATTTACCCTTAACCATGGTAAATAAAATATTTACCGCAGTAATTATTCAAAATGTCTAAAAATAAAAGTTACCTATTTACACAATTTGAACATCCTGATTCCAAATATGGAATCCATTTTTCTAAATTCAAAACACAGAAGTGGCAGAAATTAATTTAAAATTAATTCCCGCTGTCAAAACAAAAAGCGTGTTTTTAAGAGATAATAACTATCAAAAGATTGACATTTGTTTATGTTCGGTTTAATTGTAAAATTATGTCCAATGACCAAAATTATATTAAATGGTAAAAATATATTCTAAATAAAATTTAAAACCACTCAAATGCATAATTTATCACTATTAATTATTTTGATTAAAAAAGTTGTTTTTAATTAAAATTTAGTAATTTTTACTATTCATCAAAATATGAAAGTTATCCGAAAAGTACCAAAATTTCACCTTAGGCTAAATTTGATATTCCGAATCCAAAAATGAAGTCCATTTTGAAATATAAAATATATATATAATTTCAAAAAATTAAGTATTACTATTCATAACAGCTAGTTTGATCGGTTGTGGTGTGTGTTAAAACTCGAAGTTGCATACAACACACGCTACTGTTTTATTCAAAGGAAAGCGTACCGTGGAAGCTTGGGATGTTTTATTTTAAATTTTTTGATGTCCCCATTTAGTCAAAAAGTTTAAAATATTTTATTTAAAAAGGCTTCACTATTAAAAGTTGGTAAAACTACAATACTGAAGATGAATTTGTTCTTACATTATGTCTAAGAAACTCATAATATGGATTCTAAAATTATAAGGATTATATAAAGTTTAAAATTTAGTTAATACTATTCATAACCTTTTTTGAACGGCTTGTTTGGTAAGTCATGGTGCGCTTGAACTCGGTGTTGCGTGTAGTGCAAGTTATTGAATTATTTTGAAGAAATAACACACTATGAAATCTTGGGGTGTTACATTCTCTCCTCCTTCAATAAATTGCGTCCTCGCAATTTGAAATTGTTCTTCGAAAATAAGAGGTTGAAAATAGAAAATATATTTGTGGGAAAACCCACATCGGAAATTGGTTTACTAAAATTTAGTCTTAATATGAGGAAAAGAGAAATGAAAGGGTCACCACCAAATTATGATCTCGATTAGGAGAACATTGGTGGCAATTAGAGACATATAATTGGAGGAAAAACGTAAATATTTATAGGTAGTGGTTGAGGTCATCAATCACAAACAAGTATAAAATTGAGGTCCTTAAACTCATCAATCTATGATGATTTGAAGTACCATCGGTTCAACAAAATATAGGGTATTGGGATCACACATTTTTGACATTTCAAAATATCTTAGTTGAAATCCCACATCGAAAAATGAATTAATGAGGCCTCTATTTAAAATAAAGAGTGGAAAGTATGAATATTACCGAAAATAACACATACTAGGGTTCCATGTAGGAAAATATGGATATGGAGGAGAAATCTAACCATCAATTATCTGATGGAGAGTGGTAGAGAACATGGCTATGAAAAGGCCAACAATCCCAAAGCCATAAATTAGTGATGATTAAAGGTACCATCTAGGACAACATTTTTTTTTAAAGTTACATTATATAAGGAAGAGGAATTCATTTATGATATTGATTAAGAACATTATGAGATATACTTAAATTTTAAGTAGATTTTCATTCTTTAATAAATTTCCACCACTAACTCAATTTTTTTTAAACGATGAGTATCCAAGAAGACTTGGTCACACTGGAAGAGTTAGAATAAACTTCTATAGAATCACATGATCCATGCAGGATAAACCATATATTTACATTGTCTTTGAAGATTAATCAAAACCAAAATGGTTAGTGAATGATCTAATGATCCCCCAAAAGGATATTCATTGAGATAAATATGCACTAATCTTAATTTCTAAAATTAAACCAACAATACCCCAAAGTTAAATAGATACCATTCAATAACCAATTGTCCTTAAAATCCTTTAATATAATCAAAACTAATATTGAAACCCAAAACATAGAAGAATTTGATTATGTAGTCTCCCATGTTACATTGTATCTCCAAATGACATCAAATACTCTTAAAGTCACATACTTAAAAGTAATTAACACCATCACATATTCTCTGTTATAGGTTAATCATTTCCATAAATAACCCAAATCACTATAAATCAACAATAAAAATGTAGATAAAAATCCACCATTACTCTACAAATGAAACCTCATTGTATTCTATTTTCCTTGGGTATATAGTGTTCCTAACAAAACGAACATCTTCCAAAATAACATTTATCACTTAATCACTAAATCATTTTCCTATACCAAGGGTATTCATTTGATAATACATAAGAACCCAAATCATCTTATTATTGATCAATAAAATCATTTAACAAAAAAAAATAGTCATATTAACCAGGGACTTCACGTAGTCCAGTGGTAGGCGATAAATCCCAATCGCACTTTGGTTGTGGGTTCGATTCCCACAGCTTTGTCCGACGCGACGGGTTGTCACACGGTCTACGTGTTGTCCTTTTTCAAAAACTATATTCTATAATATTACCAAAATGAGATAAATTTTTCATAATTTAACCACAAATGTTATATCATACTTTGCATTTTCATCACAAATTATAATAACTTATCATTTTCTCAAACCCCAATGATCATATAAAACCAAATGGTTATTTATACCTATATCCACAAGAGAAGAGACAATTATTCCTCAAAAATCATTCTCACATGGCAAACTGAGGGGTTACAAATACAAGAGAAAATTATTCCAAAGTAAACCCATCAACAAGGAGTGCTAATACTTTTTAAATTTTTCTCCAACCATTTATTTCCACATAGCTTCTTCTTTGAGCAAGAAAATATCCTATAAAATAGGACATTCACTCGGGTAATGGCCAGGTCCCCTACATTTACGGCAAATGACTGTAAATGGACTCTTGGGACCATTTTTATCTTCTTCCATAGTACTCTTCATTTTTCATCGGCAATTCTTCACTTTATGTCCTTCCTTCCCGCACGTAAAACATTTCGTTGTCCCATTGAGACACTTTCCTGGGTGTCTCTTTCCACAATTCCTGCATGATGAAAATTGAGGTTTCTTTTCTCCATGGTCTCCATTGCTGGAGATCTTATCATTTATTACCTTTCTCTTCCTTGTTGAGTCTGGGAGTTGGTTAATATATATGTTGTTGATCATATTTTTGGAAAACTGATTTGGCATAAAGACGATATCTTTTACGCCTATCAACATTCCATTTTGTTGCTCATTTCCACCACCGTTCCCACCTTGTACATCATTCTCAAAGTCACTATGA
The DNA here is from genome assembly GCA_963277665.1 of Viscum album. NCBI lineage: Eukaryota > Viridiplantae > Streptophyta > Magnoliopsida > Santalales > Viscaceae > Viscum > Viscum album. Next base: position 963,130,584 of record OY728127.1, read on the forward strand.
CTTCCTTGGAATCCATCCATTGACTAAAACCAGAAAGCATTTTGTGAGTAATAGTAGCCGTAAAATCATTTAGAGATTAAAATGTCACCATATTCTCAATTTGAAACATATTAGGATTAACCAAGGTCATTTACTCTCATCTTATGTATATATTACTTAAATCGGTTTGTAAAGAAAATGTAAATTATCCTAAGCATATCCCCCGGTAGTGTCGTAACCAAGAGTGCAGCAAGGCCCGTTGTCGTGCACCAGTTCCCGTTCGAGTCTAGCTCAAAGCGGTGTTTTCGGGTTTTACCCCTAGGTACATCTGTGCCAGAGCCGCCTCTACCTGCTCGTATCCAGACAGGGATGTATTGCTCGGAAAACTCACAAAATCTCTACAATACCAAAATTCTAGGAAGTTCTTTTATACTAATCCTCAAAGTTCATCTTAGGTCTACGTGCTCTAATCAGAGTTTATCTAAATCTAGCTACCAAGGTTTGTACTAAACTTCCTCTGATACCAACTGTAACGCCCCGACCCTAGTTACCCAGAGTCGATGCATTATTACATAACATTGGCATGATCATGAGAAAGATCAAGTCTCGAAAGACCGATTAGTTTAGTAGCCTTGGAATAACTAGATACATCCACAAATTTTTACATTACATCATAAAAAAACATCTTGTCTTCATATCCCCTCATATTATCCCTGCAGGTCATTCATAAATTACTTCTTCATAATCCTGGAAAAAAAATAAAACATTGAAAGGGGTGAGCTCGGATGCTCAGTAAGGATAACATTATAGCAGAAGCTTTCATAAATAAGCATAAACACTTAAGGCAATTTATAACTAAAACAAAAGCCTTTGAAACTTGAACTTCAGCATAAAATGGCGAAGGTAAAATGAAATAATGCCATTTACTTACTCACATTGATATTCTACTAGTCGAATGATCACATGCAATATCAATAACCACTTTCATAATGATGGAATGCATAATGCCATACTATCATAACCACATAGCCAAGGCCTCGTGCCAAGACTACAAATAAGATTTTGCCAAGGCCTTGTGCCAAGACACTAGTTTGTCTCATGAGACCTACCGATGCATCGAGGAGCTATAGCGGGCTCCACCCGTCACTTATTAAGTCCAATGCATTCCTCATATGAATAGTTTTAAGCATAAAATAAACATTCGTATTAAAACTAGCATACGAAATGTCAATACTTTAACCACAAACCATGAATGGTATAAAAATAGAACATCCACAGTCAAATATAACTCATTTGATACAATATGGAAGATTGTATTGTATCACATTAACCTCAATCATGAATAATGAAGGATGTTGACATAGATGAAAATAATCATCAAAACCATTTGAGAGAAATATCCCCCTTTTCTTGAAAACATTTAAAAGTCACACTATTTGTCAAGAAGCCATTTAAAAATAGATTTTTGAATCAAAGTGTCCCATACCACTTTGAAACTTTTTTAAAGGAGTTTTAATTTCTAAACTTTAATGTCCATATAAATAAATCCTTAAAACCATTTTTAAAACATGGACATTAATAAGAAAGATTTAGATGAATAAGTCTTTAAAACATTTAAAAATGGTATTTTAGTTAGAGATTCTAACCAAAAGAGAGACACTTGAATGAAAATAATTGAGGTAATCAAAACTTTGTAATATCATGAGAATAAAGGGAATTCATGATATACTATGTCAAAGTACATTATATACACCACATAAAAGTGATTTGGTGTATATCAACAAAGAAGTCTCAATGGAATGTAAGTTGAGATGAAATCTCTCATAAAGGCCATATCCTTAGGTTAAGGATAAATCAATAACATAATTATGTGTGAAAAATATAAATACACTAAATATGATTGGATATTGAGTGTAAAACAATCAAAGTATATTCACACATATTCCTGTAAAAACAACACCAACGAATTGGATGTTTAACTCAACAAATGGTGAGAGAGTTAAAATTACTCTTATCAAATTCATATCAATGACTTGAGAATTTTCAATGGAGTGATTATGTGTATCAAAAGTATATCCACAGGAAGGGGAGTGGAAATTATGACATAATCAAATGAATAGTGATTCCACACATAATCTTGGGGTAATAAAATCAATGAAATATGCGTAAAGCCAAATGAGTGGAAATTGAAATCTCAAATTCCCATATTGATTAGGTAACTTAAGAAACAAACACCCATGAAAGAAAGATCATACCATGATGATGTAAATACCCATAAAATAAAGTATATTACACAATGAATACAATCATGGGTAGTACACATACACCACATGCAATAATTAAGTGGTGATCAATGGAATTCTCACGGAATTAAAAGTGAGACAAGAAACCCCTTACCACGTTAATCAACTGAGTCGCATGGCCAAAAGTTAATAACCACCAAATGATTTACAGAATAACATGAATATAAAGTTAATCATGATAATATATATCAAATGGAAGTACACAATACACCACTTTCAATAATTTAGTAGCGAACAATGGAAATCTCACGGAATTGAAAGTGAGATAAGAGAATCCCTTACTTTGTACTTTTTCCTTGGTCAATGGTAGGTTTACCTCCTGTATAATGGTGAAATAATTGTTATTGAATAATACAATAATCAGTTACTTTAATATGATATCATATATGATCTTTTAACATTGATTTGTTAATAATATCTTATAATTATCGTCATTTCAGGTGTTAACGGGTTCATTTTACTTTACATTCTTTGTTATGTGAGCCATATTCGTTATTAATGGGATGTATATTATTCATATCCAGAATGGTATCAAGTACTTAAACATCATTATTAAATCATAAAATGATAATTATAGTTGAATGGATACGATGGAGAATGAATCTCATCGCGTTCGTGGAGACGGTAGTCCGTACGTACGCACGAATGCTACTTCCATTTAATTTTTATTTTAAAAGAATCGAATCCAAATGATACATAGGTATATTACTATTCCAGTAAAATATAATATTTTATATATGTTACTTAAGTTCATTAACACCATCCTTTATACGTTCCATGTGTGGTATGAACGAGTCATATCATTTTAAGGGGGCGGTAGTCCGCACTTCCTCAAATGAAATTATCGTATGTATATACAACATGAAACGAATAATTGTATGAAATAAAATGGAATTACAGAAGCTTATATATAAAATATATATCATTAATATCATATTTAATTACAGTGCCATCCTAATGGCCACCATGAGAGGCGGTAAGATGTATTTGAACAATCATCGTTTCGTGAGGCGTTAGTTGGCCATCCACAGAAACATTATGTTCATCATCCATTAGATGAAGTTGTGTGAATGTGTAGTTTGAATCCTTCTTATAACAACATCCTAGTATATTGTGGATACTGGTTTTGTTACAAAAGAAAGGAAATAAAAAGAGTTTGGGGGTTGGAGAAGAAAAATAATTGAAAATAATTTAAGAGAAAATGTTACCTTTAATTTAGGTAACTCACTTTGGTTGGAACCAAAGGACTTCTTGAAATGCTTTCTGCCTAAGGGGAAGCTTCAAGGAGGCGGAGAGGGATGTGGGGAGCTTATTTGGGCAGAGTTTTGACGAGCCAAGTGGCTTGAGAGGTGTGAGGAATGAGTAGAAGTGGTCTCCTTTTATAAGGGAGAGGAGGGGCTCTTTAGGAAAGAGTGAAAGTATTACTTTATAATATAATTATATTCGGTTTATAATGGTCCAAAAATCATTTAGGTCGAAGATAAGATGACTCATATTCTAAATAACATCAACGAATAAGAATTGGACAGGTTTTAGATAATATTTTAATCATTATAATCTTATTTATTTAAATGATTTATTAATGAGGTAAACATTCCATCATTATTGTGTCATTAATAATTTAAATTATTTGATGTCTAAAAATTATAAATAAAAAATCAATATGTAGGAAATCGTTTTATCTTTCTAATGAATAATTATAATCTAAAATCCAACATGTATAACCCTATGTAAAAATTGTTCTTTTAAAAGATGTAAGCTTATGCCATTTTTGTATTCATTTTAACTTAATTAAAATAAAGTGTCATTATCACTTACAAGTGGATCAATGGGGTCCCAAAATTGACCCAAAGATGCCCATGGTCGACCATGTATCAACCAATAGGGTTAAGACACGTTTTAGGGTAATTTAGTATTATTATAATATTATTTTTTAACCCTTATTTACCGGATTTACCCTTAACCATGGTAAATAAAATATTTACCGCAGTAATTATTCAAAATGTCTAAAAATAAAAGTTACCTATTTACACAATTTGAACATCCTGATTCCAAATATGGAATCCATTTTTCTAAATTCAAAACACAGAAGTGGCAGAAATTAATTTAAAATTAATTCCCGCTGTCAAAACAAAAAGCGTGTTTTTAAGAGATAATAACTATCAAAAGATTGACATTTGTTTATGTTCGGTTTAATTGTAAAATTATGTCCAATGACCAAAATTATATTAAATGGTAAAAATATATTCTAAATATACTTTAAAACCACTCAAATTCATAATTTATCACTATTAATTATTTTGATTAAAAAAGTTGTTTTTAATTAAAATTTAGTAATTTTTACTATTCATCAAAATATGAAAGTTATCCGAAAAGTACCAAAATTTCACCTTAGGCTAAATTTGATATTCCGAATCCAAAAATGAAGTCCATTTTGAAATATAAAATATATATATAATTTCAAAAAATTAAGTATTACTATTCATAACGGCTAGTTTGATCGGTTGTGGTGTGTGTTAAAACTCGAAGTTGCGTACAACACACGCTACTGTTTTATTCAAAGGAAAGCGTACCGTGGAAGCTTGGGATGTTTTATTTTAAATTTTTTGATGTACCCATTTAGTCAAAAAGTTTAAAATATTTTATTTAAAAAGGGTTCACTATTAAAAGTTGGTAAAACTACAATACTGAAGATGAATTTGTTCTTACATTATGTCTAAGAAACTCATAATATGGATTCTAAAATTATAAGGATTATATAATGTTTAAAATTTAGTTAATACTATTCATAAACTTTTTTGAACGGCTTGTTTGGTAAGTCATGGTGCGCTTGAACTCGGTGTTGCGTGTAGTGCAAGTTATTGAATTATTTTGAAGAAATAACACACTATGAAATCTTGGGGTGTTACACCAATCCTTTTCACCAATTCAACAGTGGAGAAAAGAAATAGCCATCAAAAAAATTAAATAATAACATAACATTTAATTTTATGTTGACACATAAAATTAATTGGTAACTTAACATTTAATTTTATGTTGGCACATAAAAAAATAATTGGGGGAGTTGAGAGGTTTCTCCCCCATTAATAGGGGTCGGGTGGTCCATGCCCCAAAATTCAAAATTGGGTAGTTTTGAAGACTTGGGTGGTCCCCGCCACCTTAAATCATGTAGAGGAGGTTTCAACAAATAAAATAAAATAAAATAGAATTTTATTTTATTTTATTATTTATTTCATTTCTACGAAAAATCCAAAATCTATAATTCACCCCCGACCTACTGCGGTCAAGTTGAAGGTCCCCTTAAGTGAATACCATTGCTGCGAGTTCAACAGTGCCCTATGATTTCAATTGTGGGAACTGGTTCAAAAGTTACAATGTCCTGCTCACCTGTTTACTGAGCATACCCTAAATAATGTTCAGAAATTCATTCTGGGCACTTCGGGCCTCGGAATCACGTACAGTCAATTTTTACAGAGTCGTAAAATTATCTTTTATTTAAAAAATTTACATGGAAATTCTGGGTATTTACAAATATTTGGGAGCCATATTTGAATGAAAAATGAAGAAATCCTATTCTTGGGTATTATGGAATTTCTTTTGGTTTCATTTTAACTATTTTTTAATTTTAATTTCCTGAAAATGCAAAAAAAAACAAAAATAGAAGTCATCCTGGTGCATGTACCATTCTTATGGTCTCTTCCCTATAAATGGTGTATCCAAACTTGGTCTCCTGGTAAGATCGAAGTCCTTGCATTGGATCACGGGGGCCATAAAATCATATGTCATAGTTTTTCTTCCCTAGCTTATATCATGCACCATGATTATCTAACTTGGTTTCCCTACCAACCCTTTCAATCAGCACTATGTCTAACTCCAAAATCCATCATTTCTCTCATCCTTTCTCTGATACCATTCTGTTATGAACCTCCTCTTCCAGATGAGGGAAGGGATATCAAGATGCTGAAATTGTCCTACCTCAAGATGAAGGAGAGATAATGACCCCTGAGTCCCGCCTCCAATATGCCTCAGGGTGGTGACCAGCACCATATGGAGGTAGACATTCAAACAAATGGGGGGCCTTAACATTTTTAATGAAAACACTATTAGGAGATAAGATATATTAAACTTAACAAACTCTAAGACATGTATGTATAAGGAAACCAAATACCATATCACTTAAATGTTTATGGTAAAGAATCCAGGAATACAAGAAAACTCTAAATAAGTACCAAAAATAAAACTACGCAGTGGCATAACAACAATCCCCAACGTCTGGTCTAGTAAGGTCCAACAGGGTCCCTGTAATCTCCCAAGAAACATAAAAAGCATTTTATATATGTAGGGTGAGCATAGAAGTGTACTCAGTGGGGAAAAACCAAAGAAACCCATGAACAAGTGGTAGAATAATACTAATACCCTAGTGGGAAAATAATAGAAAATCAAAATCACCTATAAGGTATACTATACACCCCAACCACACGAAGTCACACTCACAAAATAATGAAAGTAAACTAAAGTAACATAATGTAGTATGCACAACAATATCTGGGTACCCTACACCACTTCCCACTGGTTAACTACCCATCCCTAATAGTCAATGTCATAACGCCACCTTGGTCTTCCACAAGCCCAATTTTTAAAACCCATTCACACACACCTATTCCACAACCACAAACATATCCTTCCCATAGACACTTGGGCTGTAACAACAAAACATCTCACCTAAAAAAATCTTACCCTCATCCTGAAGACACCTAGGAAAGAAACCACCTCTTACACAACCAATATTGTTAATATGGTACTAAACTGCATGCCATTATAGGCTGCCTAAAAAAGTCTTGGGTGATAAATTTTAAAAGATGGAGTAGAGAAAATCCAATAACCTACCATCCATCCTCCCACTGTGATATTTGGAGAGGACACATTCCCCATAATAATGGGGGTGTTCGGCACGCAGATCTCAATAGAGGTGTGGTTAATATATATAACATAAGGAACTACTGTTTTATATATATATATATATAACCCTCATCCCATCCTTTGAGATTCCAAACGTACAACTTACCCATTAAAAACCACCTTTGTTGCTACCCATGCATGTACTGCCACACAAAAGACACAACTAAAACATTAACCCTCCCCTTTCATTTACCCAATTTTCATTCTAAATTATAATCCCATTAATTTATGTATTCTTTCCCAACCTTGGATACTAATAAGTACTACATTTGTAACCATTTTTAGAAGGTCAAAAGACACTAAACACACAGCAACCAACCCACTTCGTTCATCGATACTAACAACATCAAACAAGGGAAGGGGGGCCAAGGTAAATGATTTCCATTTTTATACCAATTCATAAAAACAAACAAAAAATAACTTACTTTTAGTCAGACCGCACACCAACACCACACCCAACACACCCATAAACATCAAATAATGACAGCCTAGTCCTAAAACCCCCTTCTCAAACACTACCCAGTTATAGTCCAACTACATAACAAGTTACTCAATTACACAATAAATCAATCCCTCAACTTGAGATCCCATCATACCTCCTGAACCACCCCATACATAAATCCCACAATAACCACCACTAAACCACATGCCTTCTAAACAAACATACCACACATGTCTCCCACAACCAACTCCTCTTCCCACACATGTGTCCATAACTGTGATACCAACAGTACCACCACATAATCCTCCTAAATCACAAAACCCAAAAAATCCTGCATAACACACATACACACCTATCAAACATGGTGTATTCAGATTTGGAAAACATTATTCATTAAATATCACTTTGATAAGTAGGTTTCATCACACTAGGGTATTCATCCTGGGTAATACATTGATTTGACCAAGTGTAGATTATTAATCACATTGATATTTATAAAAACTGTTCCTGAAAAGAATTGTTATATGGAATCATCCATGCATAGTATAAGGCCAAAAAAGGACATGATTTTTATAAGCAACATGACCACAAAAGATCACGTCATTAACATGGATAAAATAAAATAGGCTATCAATATCAAAATACCCCCATCCCATTATAAAGTTTGTGTTATCATTTGTTTTTGTTAGAAATTGGATTTGACATTTTTTGTAAATAAACATTACTATTACCACACCTAATGATACACACTTTAAAAGGGAGATGAAGGAAATCCTTTCCTAGAATAGCATATGATCAACAATTATTCATTGTGTCCAAAACAGAGGGTCGCAAGAGTAGTAGGAAGGACTCAAAGGGAGACTCGATCGATGGATATAACACAACACACAACTTCATGGGGTGGAATGTCTCTATGAATGCAAAGATAAAAGATAAGGGAGGACTTCATCTTTAGAAAAATCCCGATATAATATTAATGGATCGAGAAATCGTTTCAAGGCCATTAAAGTTGTATCATTTCCTCTACCACATGGTTGTATTATTTCAAATTCCCTATTTAATTAAGATATTAAGAAATAATAAATATCATTTTAAATTTATTTAAAAACACCCAAATAAGGATTTAAAATTGATTTCTGTAAAATAAAATGTAAGTGGGGAAAACTGGAAAAACTTGGAGATATTGGGAAAAACTAAAAAAAAATTCAAACTATCATAAGTGACTCACTGTTGGGTGAGTCATCAGTGTCACTGTTAGGTGAGGCACTACTCGGTGATCAAAATCATTGTGAGCCACCATTTGGTGATACATTGTTTGGTGAGCCACCATTCGGTGTCATCATTCAGTTATCCACTGTTCAGTGTTACTGTTCGGTGAGTCACCAATCAGTGAGCCACCATTCAGTGTCACCATTCTGTGAGACAACTTTCAATGTCACCATTGAAAAAGGTTTGGAAAATTCTCAAATTAAGACAAAATCACCTCCCAGAACACCCAAAACACAAAATTTGTTACAATGGAATGTCTTGGAGGGGTCCAGGTTCCTACAGATAAACATGCATGCCTCATGGACAGAGAATATGAAATTATGGTATTCAGGAATGAATGTCATGGAAAAGAATAGTATTAATAAGTATATAATTAATCATTCATTTAGGTAAACATAATTTTTATTCCAAATGAATAAATATTATCACATAAAACATCGTAGTTATTTGATGATTAAATATTTCATCAGGAGTAAAGATGATGATTTTGAAAAAAAATATTAATAAAAATAGTTTTCCTATAAATTATGTAAAAAACTAGAAACTTTTAGAATCACAAAAATAAATTGGAAAAATAGTGGTAATACATTTTATTCTCCTTATAGAAACACTCATAATGATAATAATTTGAAAGAGGAGATATCCATAAAATAAATAGTTGAAATTGAGAATCTTCTTACATTAGATAAGGTTATGTTTCTCACTATTCCCACATTCTATCTAATAAAATTATGTGTGTTATCACATAAATAAGTAATTTAACTATAATAATTTATTTATCTATTGATACATTACAATTTTCTTACTCAATTTAGTAATACTCCTTGTCAAATGTTAATTGTTTTGAATTCATGTATTAATTATGTTATCTAGTATTGTTTTAATTGAATAATTTTTGTTCTTGGACGTTTATACTCATGTAAAATATATTATATTATTTAAGAATTAAATTAAATACATTTTTAAATATAATTCATTGTTCCCTTACATGAAGTTTGTGATAAAAGAAGAGTTATAAATTTCGTCGTAGGTGGTTATCCCACCATTAGCATGAAATTGTAAAAGTTCTAGAAAGAAAAGTATATCATATAAATATTTCACTAATATAATCATTATAGTAGGTTAAACTCATAATTATAATGTTAAAACACTTTTTTATTAATTTTTTAGTGTTTGCGTTTGAATGGAATCGAGAAAAAATATTGAAGAGAAGAAAAAAATTTGGAAGAATGTTGATGAAACCTTTGCCTCTTCTCTATATTTCATCTTTTTGTATGAAATAAAATTAATTAATTATTCTAGATGAGTTAATATATAATATACCCATGTATTATAAAGGTTATTTAGAGATGGAATTTGGGTAAACATTTTTCATTCATTAGTGAGAGCGATGTGGTTTTCCAATTTGAGTGGGAGGGGGTGTTTAAACATAAGGAAAATGGTGTTTCTTGGATTAAATATTGGATAGAATATAATATCCAAGGAGAACCATAAATAGTGATAATTATAAAATTAAAAAACATATTTTAATAAATAAATAAATAAATTTTAATTCCTTCCCAAACAATAAGCATTATTTTTTAAAAATAGAATGTCAAAAAATGATTTTAATGAAATAAGTTAAAAAAATTACTTTAAAAAAAATTATTTTAAAACATTTTTTTTAATGAAACATTATTTATTGAATATAATTATTTAAGAATCTATAATTTATATAATTCAATTAATCATTATTAAATATTAAATGACATAGCTAAATAATTTTGTTTATACAGAAATGTTTTTTTAGAATTTTGACAAAAAAATGAAGTCTTTAAAAAAATTAAAATAAAAATCCATTTGACAATATCAAATAGATGATGTCAAAAAAGAATATAATATTATAAAATAAAATTTATTTTATTGTATTTTTTTATTATGATGATTTAATATTTATTAACTACCCTTTCCTATTTACATAGAAAAATAAAAATTCCATTCATGCGTACATGGGGATATAACCTCAATAAATGAGGTATTTTAATTTTTCATCACTACCATATGTGGTTAGTAAATGGTATATTTAATACAATCATATTATATTTATAAAATTATTATTATTAATAAATTATAATCAAATCCATACCTTTCAACCATTTAAAGAAAAATTAAAACATCATTTCATTATATGTAAGGACGACCACCTTAACAAAAGTGACATGTTCTGTTTTCTTCTAGTATTGTTTTATTTATAATAATAATTTATAATTTTATTAAAAGAAATAAATAAACCAAATAATATCTGTATAATTTGTTAATAATTATATTATGCCGAAATGATTACCTTCTTAACATATATAACCTAACAGTTATAGAATGTTTTTATTTGGGTCTATTTAACCACCTACGTGAATAAAGATATAAATTTATTTAAGGGAAGACTATGAAAACATAAAAACTGGTGTTACTAGTCAATAAATATAAATTAACTATTTATATTATAGTTCACAAAATTTTACATGAATAGTCAAATTATTTTTATGATACAAATATTTATGTGTTAAAAAGCACCAAAACAAGCTCAACTCTTATTTCATCATTATGCATAATAATAATAATAATCTAGAAGAAGAACTAAATAATAATAAAATATTATAATATAGATTTTAAAATACCTTTATCTATTTTATAATGACATATGTTGAATCAAAAATTTAGAATCGACACCACCTTTTAAAGACTATTACCAAAAAATAAATTGTATCTAATGAAAATAGATGATGAAAATAAAATATAAATTACTAATATAAATGGATGAAATTATAATAAATTATTTTTAAAAAAGGGTATATATATTAATATGGTTCATTAAAAATAAATTAAGTTATATATTTCTGTTCTTTGTGGTATCATAGTGCATTCCAATATGGAATAAGAATGGAAGGGTTATTTGTTTCCATTTTCAGTTCGATAAGACATGTTTATTATTGTGAACTATGTTCCTGTTATATGGTGTATTTAATACCATATTAAATTCCTGTATAATGAATATATTTCTTTGTATGATACATTAATTTCTATTTCATGATGTTCCTCTCATGTTCATCTAATAATTATTTTGGCATTAATGTAAGAATTATTACATCTAAAAATCATTCTTATGGCATTTTTACTTTTATCTAACTAATTTATTTTATATAGAGTTTATATTTATGATTTATTAAATAATATAATGAATTAAATTTTTTTCAATTTATTTTAATTAAAATTTCAATATCTCTTTATTTGGGTGGTTTAATTAAAATATTACCCTTCACTTATGGATTTATTCTACAATATCAATTTAAACGATGGATTCCACTGAATGATAATTGTTTTGGGGAATATGAATACTCATTTTTTCTAAAAGTAAACTATTCTAACAAACTGTTTATTTTTTCAACACATCTCTTCTCACTTTTCCAATTTCCCAATTTTCACATTATTTAATTTTTGTAAGAATACAAAACCCACCTCTCATTTTCAGTCAAGAATCACCCTCTTAAATAATTATATTAATTTTGTGATTTTATTAATTTCTATATAAATTCGCTAATAAATATTTATGTTTATTTTAATCGTCACTGAACTTCTTTAAATGTTTAGATAATTTTTTTATCATTTTTATTATTTAAAATTTTCATCAATGTGTGGGAAGAATATTTTCTATCATATTCCATCTAAAAATATATTTCCATTGTAATTTTATTTTTATAAAAATATTAATCTTTAATATTTCATTTTCATAAAATAAATTAATATTATTCTTGTCATATTAAAAAAAATTAATAAAATCTTTGTGGTCAAGGATGTTTCTTTTTTCAGAATTGTTTTTCACTAATTCTCATCAAAAATGATTGTCATACTTTTACAAATCCATGAAATATATTATGCTTTATCAAATATATTTTATATATGATACCATATATAATATATTATATAATGTACTATAAATTTTTTTATTACATAACTGATATACCAAAAAATTTGTGTTTCTTTCTACTTGATTGTATATAGAGATGATTTTTTACAATAACATTACATAAGTATTTCCCTTTACATAATTTATTTTACAAAATATTTTTCATCTAAATTCATATGCATTGATTGTGTAGTGGAAATTATTAATGAAACCATATAAATTCTAACTATATTGTGTTAATATCCTAAACTCCATAATCTTAATTGATAGTAATTTAACAAGTGAGTTTCATTTTTTATTTGGATAAACAATTATTTTATATTAGTTTATCACAATATGATTATTAATGGAATAATGATTTATTTACTAATGTGAATTATTTTTAGATTTATATGAAATCAATTTTATTTATATGTATTCATTATAATATACTAAATAATTAATTTCAATTGCTCGTAAAATAAATGGATGATGATGGGTGGGCTCATATTCCCCATCCAATGAATTATTTAATGATTTTTATATCATTGATTTTAATGAATGGACATAAATGGATTTTGTCACAACATAAATGTTGGAAATCCATGGATTATTTCCCATGGATTTATCATGAATTATTTTTCTCACAATGTATTCCAATGAATATGATTTTAAAAAAATTCAATGATATTCTACATGATTATGTTATTCTCCCAGGGATCATAGTTTTTTCCTCATATTTCTATAAACTTTTGATTTATTTATGATTAAATATAATCATTTTTTCCATGAATCATCATTTCACATCTATGTTTTGTTGGGAAATATTTTTTAATGTATCTTGATTATACTCATAATGGAATCTTATGATCATTTATGATCAATGATTTTTCATTTATGTTTACCCTCACTTTAATTTTTTTCTCAACTATTCTTATATTTCTATTTACTTAGGTTATGAAATAACTTATCAAGTATGATATATTAAAAAGTGTACTTTCGGGACATTTTATGGGAGGTTTTGAAGACTTATTTGGAAAAATTAGATTCTTATATAGTGTTAAAATATTCATTATATGAGGTTTTTATAATTAATTATATTTAATTAATCTGAGGAACACTAAACCTAAAAATGGAATTGACATGAAAATGTTAAAACATGTGTTATAGATCTATTATTTTTATATGTTAATAAAATAAATGTGCTATATATATTTTTGGCATTATATCAAGGAGTTTATAAGCTAGGTTGCTATAGTTGGTAACAGAGTAGGGATTAAATTAATTTATATGTTATTTTTTTATTGTTTATGAAAATTAAAAGTTTTAAATGTCATAGATGTTAGATAAGTTATGGATGATCATATTTTAAATGTTATAGAAAATCATTTGGGTTGTTTTATGATTTAATTTTAACGTATAATTAAATATTAAATTTTCATTTTGATTATGATTATAGAACAATAGATAAAACTCAAGGGATAATTATAATTATAATATAACATCTTAAAATTTTTGTAATGACCCTGAATCTATTAACAAGGATCTGGTGTCTTTATTTCCTTCATTATCATAGATACAAATTTTTAAAACCTATAGAACTAGCCAATTATTCCTTTTTGGAGAAATGGATACATACATGATAGCAATTTTAAATTGGGAAATGAAAATTAAAAAGAATACATTACAAAATAAAATGGAGTACATTATTGAATACTCATTCCCATAATTCGTCTTCATATCCTTAGAATGAAAAAGGGTAAGTTAAAATTCTCATTAAGGGTTATATAAAACAAAAGATATCATGAATTAATAATAATAATAAACATGGATGGTTAAACAACAAAACACACATGACATATAAATAACATGACCATCATGATAATATAATTCATAATCAATAACATAAGGTAAATAACTAAAAGCACAATCTATTTAATCACTATTGAGATAAAATTAATCTAGAGATAATATCATAGAAAAAATCTCATGTATAATAATAATAACATAAGTATCACTTAACTAAACAAATTATTATAGCACATCATGATCTCAGGCATCGTGATACCTCAACCATCATGATTTTTCTTTAATACTACTTAAACATCTATGTAAAAAACACTCTGATTTGGACAACTGATTTGTATTGTGAGACCTATTGGTGAATTAATAGTCTATCAATAACTACACCTCTCCTACTTATTTATTTCCAAATAATTCCTCATATATTTAATTACCAATTTAATTCATTAACAATACACCTTATCAAAAAATATCTACATTGAGTAAAGTATACCAAATTATCTTTTATTACCCTTGTTAATAAAAAAACTTTAATGCAAAAAAAAATATTTAAAAATAATATATGGTTTATAAATTTTCATATAAATCATAAATTATTATGTATATTTATGAGAAATGAATTTACTAAAGAAAAAATATCATAAAAATGATTGTTTCAACAAAATGTAATCAATTACAAATGAAAGTGTGATAGTATAATAACATTTACCACTTTTTTAATTTACATATCAATCTCTATAGATGAAATAATTAAAATGGATACATAAAATACCATGATATATGAATAAATAATTATATAAACTGATAAAGGGTAATTATATACCCAATATAAATTAGATTAAGTGGATAATATAACAATATGACTGAATAAAGGAAAATTGAGACAAATCCACATACCCCAATCTTCCTTTTGTTGAACATTATATATCCTCCTGTATAGTGGTTGTAAACACATCAATAAATTATACTATAAACATATTAACAATTATAATATCATCTATGATTCTTTCATTATATCTCATCACACATTCATTATAATCATTAATTATCATCACTGTTTTAGGTGTTAATTGCCTTGATTTCCCATTCAATCTTTGTCATGAAAGTTACAATACTTTTTCATATTATATAGTTTGATCATAATAATAAAAATAATAACTAGGAAATAATAATAATATTTGTACACAAATTATACATTCATGTAAATCATGAAATATTTTTTTGGGAAATGATATATATTACGATCATAGTGATGGTTGTCCATATGTACACATTAGTAACGTTTCAATTTTTCTACGATTATAATGAAAATCATTTAACTAATAGATTATCGTTATAAAATGATATTAATATCATTAATATCATATTTATTATTTAAATATAATTATATATATCATCCATGTTTTCGGGTAATGAAAAGAGACACACAACGATTTGTGAATGTAGTAGTGCACACATAAGCGAATGACGTTATAATATTTCAATGAGTCAAAAGTTAAGGCATAAAATAATATATTAATTATTATAAATGATAAAATTTTCATTAATATCTTAATTATGTAATTTTAATCACATAAATTCATTATTCGAATCCATATTATCTTCCATGTAAATCTTTATTGAGGAAAATTACATCACTTCGTGAGGCGGTAGTCTGTCGTACACAAGAGGGATGTTACTATTTTCCATATGAAGTTGAATGTAAAAAAGTTATATATGATGTAATAAATCTAGAGGTATAATTATACTATAAAAACCATATATAAGAATTAGATACATCATCATTCCCAACCATTAGAGGGGTAATGTAAAAATTAATGACATCAATTCATGAGGCCATAGTCCGTTGTACACATGATTGACGATTTTATAGAACATTTAATGAAATGGTTGATGTTTTATAGTCATTAAAATAACATAAAAACATCTATGTATATGTAAGATACTTAATTTACTATATAATACTTTTTTAACATGTAATTAATGAGGTGAATGAATAAATAAAATAAAAATACTCATTGAATAACATTACATCTTATTCGGGTAACAATCAAAGGTTTGCACAAAAATCCTTCCAAGGATGGAATTATACCCAAAATAATTATTATATGATGATTTTAGGTAATATATTATGTTATATGTGTATGTAATGTCCTATTCAATGGGAATTTAATAAATTAATAATATTGTAGATAAGTTTCTATTTTATAAGTAAGGTGAGTGGCACACTTTGATTTTTTGAAAGTAAAAAAGTGTATTGATGTTTTTCACATGCCAGAAGGTTCCAGAAAAAAGTATTATAGATTCATAGAAATTAAAAGGTATAAGAATGTTCAAAAAATATATTCCAAACATGTTTTCAGGAAATTTTAACCATTATCAATATACATTAATCCCTAGGTAAACCCATTCATACCATAACCGTGGTAAATAATATTTACAATTTTTTCTGTTTAATGTAGTAAAATATTATGTTTAACTTAATATATAATATAAATTGTGGTGATTAAAAATATGGAACCCAATTTTCTAAGATACATTCATATATTAGAAAATGTTTAATTTAAAATAAATATCGTAGACATGGTGAGAAAGATGATGTAACATCCAAGGTAAATAAAGAATATTAATTTTTCATATTTATTAATATTTGTGAAATAAAATATTAATATTACTTTAAAGGGAACTCTATGCTCGATGGCGTACCCAATACGCAACAACAAGTTTCTTTGAAATCATATGTTGCACTCTTATAATAAAATAATATTATTTTAAACGGTAGTTAACGCCTAGCCATTGTAATAGAGGAAATGAACAGAACTAACTAAAAAATTATTATATATGTTTTTCAAATATTTTTACGTTTATACAATAAATGTTAGAGGCTTGAAATGCGAATGAGTCGAATTTTAAGCGTAAATATTCTAATATCCTTTAAAAGGTCAATTAACCACCTTTTGATGGTGAACCCTTTTAAAATCCACTTTTTAACAATTTTATATGTTATATTGGACCAAATAAAATCCTTCTTTAGAATCTAGACATAAAAATTTACTTTGGGTAAATTTTTGTTATTTTTCCGATAAAGATCATTTTTAGTGAAAATGTTTTATTTTAATTCAAAACCTCCTTTTAATCTAATTTATTTATATGGATAGATTATCTATTTAATTTGGTTTAATGAGTAGTTAAAATATATTTTTACCATTTAATCTAATTATTGTCATTGGAATTAATTTCACTTTAAAATTGGACTTAAACTAGTGTCAATCTTTTGATATATTTTGTTTCTTAAAAACACGCTATTTCTTTTGACAATGGGAATTAATTATTAAATTGTTTAATGAAACTTATATGTTTTGAATTTTGTAAAATAGATATCATTTTTTAATTCAGAATATCAAATATATCTTAGGTGTAATTTTTTCTATTTTTCTAAAAAACATCAATTTTTTATTAATAGTGAAACCACTAAGTGGTAGTTAGAAAACTAATTTTTCATTAAATTGAAATTTTACCACCTCTGTGATTTGAATTTAAAAAATACAACATACATGGTTGTCATTAAGATGTAAAATGTTGTTCAATGGGATGAAAATAATTTTTGGTGAATAGAAAATTTTATGTTTTATTAATCACGATTAAAGATAATTAGTGTAATTTAAGGTAAAGATAATGTTATAATAATACACAATGACCTTTACACATTTTTTACCCTTATTGGATGAGTCATAGCCGACCATGAAAATCCATGGGTCAACTTGGGGACCCCATGGAGCCACTTGGGTAAAAAAAATGACATTAATAACTTTTTATTTAAAGTTAAAATAAAAATGTCACAAACATGTATTGTTTTATTAAAAAAAATTATATGGGGTTATACAAGTAATATTTATGACTATAAATATTAATTAGAAATATAAAATTATTTCCTATATCATAGTATTTTGTTTTATAATTTTTAGACATTCAATAAATTAATTTATTTATGACACCATGATGATGTAGCGATTACCTCATTAATGAACGATTTAAATAAAATGAAAAGATAATGTAAAATCTAAGAAATAAACTTTTCAAAAACCTATTTGATGGGTGGATTTATAACCATTATCAACTTATCCTATAAATATATAATTTTTGGACATTTTATATCCGAAAATCATTTTATAATAAAGAACATTTTCAAGACTTTCCAAGAGTTCCCCTCCTCCCTATTATAAAAGGCCCCCACCTCTACCTCCTTACCCACACCTCTCAAGCCCTTGGCTCGTACAAAATCTGCTCATATTTTCTCTCCACATCCCTCTATTACTCTTATAATCCTCAATCTGGGTAGAAGTATTTTCAAGGAAGCCTTTGAGCTCAAATCAAAAAGAGTTACTCGATTTGAAGGTAATGTCTTCCCTTATGTTCTTTTTTTTATTTTGCTTCTCCAACCCCATAAACTCTTTTTATTCCCTATATTTTGTAACAACACCAGTATCTTAAATATAATAGGATTATTTTATGAGGAGGATTCAAGGTAAACTCATAAACACCTCCATATAATGGTTAAAAAACATACTGTTTCTGTGGGTGGTGAATTACTGCCTCACGAAACGATGATTGTTAAATCTTCTTTTAACACCTCTCATAGTGGAAATTAAGATGTCACTATATTTAGATATGATATATACATTATTTTTATTTATTCCTTTTGCTTCTGTATTTTTCATTTATGCCAAACCATTATGGTTTCCAAAATGGGTAAACGCGATAATTTCATTTTAGGAAGTGCGGACGACCGCCCCCTCAAAGTGATTTGAATTGTTAATACCATATGTGGGATGTATAAAGGATGGATTTAATGATGTTATATATTATATTATACTTTAATTATAATATTCCTATGTATCATTATTTTTTTTATTCCATTAATGTATGAAATATAAATGAAAGTAGCGTTCATGCGTACGTATGGCTTACCGTCTCCATGAACGGTTCATTTCATTTCTTATCTCCAAATGTTATGTAATATTATAAGTACATATTTATAATGTATATTTATGTCATATATTATGTCTAAATGATGGATATCATTCTGGAATTATAATATATATTTCTCTCATTTAGTTTTAATTCCATTAATATGAAAAATAAATGAAAGTAGCGTTCATGCGTACGTACGGCCTACCGTCTCCATGAACGGTGCATTTCATTTTTTATCTCAAAATGTTATGGAATAGAATAAAATGAATATATAATCGATATATATGATATTTAAATCATTAATACTATTCTGTAGATGATGTTCTTATAACTGCATGGAAAATTCTTTTCCAACAAGTGCAATTTTGACTCATGTACCGAACACCGACAAAAACGTATGATATGAACTCACATTATTAACCAATTATTGTAACATTATAATATGTGATATTAACTAAATAATAATCTTTAAAGGAGGTACTTAAGCAATTATAAATTGGAAAATGTTTATTATTCAGGAATATAAAGAAACGAACAAGGCAAGTCCGACTTGAGATAAGGGATCCTATCACTCTCTTTCTTTTTAAGTACTCTCTTTTATGTCACTTCTTTTAATCTCCAATTTCTTATATTGGGGGATGTTATTTTATATTACTATTACTACAATTTTTATTTTAATATTATTAGAGAACCTATTTGATCTCATCAATCCATTTTTAGAAGTTTTAAGTGGCGTCGTTAGGCTGCCGAAATTTCGTAAGGGATTTTTTATCTCACTTTGTGTTCCCGTGAGATTCATGCTACATTTTCCACTATTTACTTTTGTGTGGTGTATTTACTGACCATGATTGTATTATTTGAGTAATATAATTTAATTTAGGGGTATTTACATCTTCATTGTATTACCCTTCTTGCATGGGGTGTACGTTTCGAAAGTTACCCAAATCAGTAAGGGAACCTTTCACCCTCCTCTTTTTAAAAGACTTATTTTTGTTAGGTCTTTTAATTTACATCTTCTTATGTTGGGATATGTTCTTATATATCCTTTTTGATGTAAATGTTATGTACAATTGATGATATACCCTTTTTATCTCTCATCAACTCATTCTCTTAATTTTAAAATGACGTTGTTAGGCTGTCGAATTTCTGTAAGGGAACTTATTAACCCAATTTCACTTTATTGGGTTAAATCTCTAATTATTTATTATGTTGGGATATGAATATGTTTGGATGAACTCTGATGGTTTTACAGTTAATATCTTCTTATATTGGGTGTATTTATATTTGTCACACATAATTATGTAATGGATATATCCTTAATCTAAGGATACTGACTTTGTATGGGACTTCGTCTCAATCTCCTTTCATTGAGACATATTTTTTTCTAATATAAGAATTTATTTTATAAACTATATAAAACACCTTTTAAATTTCATTTCATTCAAAGGGAATCTTTTTCTACAAAGTGTTCTTCTAAATGACAAAGAGGAATGTTTCTTTTAATGTACACAGTGACAATGACCTTTTCCACCGCCGTGAGTGTTATTTGGTCTTTGGATTCCTCAATAAGCTGTAATATTTTTAAATGAAATAAATACTGTATAATCATTTATGTATTTTTGTATTGGAAATGGTTTTTATAATGGATTTGTTATGTCAATATATTCATGTGATATATTTTGATTGAAATGTGGAAATGTTTTCTTTCCAGTACATTTGTTTTATGTCTTATGATTTTATAATGGTACATAGACATTTGATGGGTGGTTACGTGATAAACCATATGACTGGTGGTGCCGTGAATACCAGGACGGGTGGTTACATTATAACCTCCAATTTATTGGGTATGGAAGTCGGTCGTATGGCTATTCCATTTAGTGATATGTGTGGAAGTCAACTGTATGGTCATTCCATTTAAGTATGTATATGCCCCAAGTTACCATTATATGTTATGTGTTCTTTATATGGGTTTCATGGTAATATTTTGGTTAAATAGGATAAGTAGTGATCTTTCATCCAGTGAAGAGTATTTACTACTTTATAGAGGTAAAAAGTATTACATTGATAAAGTATTCATGGTTTACTTGTTGTTTTGAAAAACTAACAGTTTTCCTTCTTGTGTATCCTTTACTAGGCTTTTTATTCTCATCCCATGTTTTTGAAATATTCTCCACAGGACATAAAGATGAATAGGTTCAAGGATAGGATCAAGGAAAGACATGCTATCTAAAACATGGAACTAGACATGTTTCTTTTTAAGAGTTTTTATTTTATGGAAACTTAGTAGAAGTGTCTACTTTGTGATCTTTTGAGATGTAATAGTTATGTCCTAATTATCCAAAACACTAAACCTGAAAAGATCCTCTATGTGAATTATTCATTTAAGTCATGATTATGTAATATTTTAAGGTTGGGTCATTACAGTTGGTATCAAAGGTCGGTTTAGATAACTTTAGAGGTTAGAGTGTTGTTTAAGCATAAGTGACAAGTTTTGTATATCCACAATGGGTAGTATATTAGATGGAGTCATTGTTTTTTTGAAAGTTATAATTAGTTTGAGATAACTTGGATAAATATATCTTAGTGTTTATATTCCTCATTTTTATATATTGATTTTACTAATATGCTCACACTGACCTTTTTGGTTTTAGTAAATGGCTGAAACTAGTAGGCACCAAAGTAACAGTGGATGTGAAGGAAACTGTGACAGTTTTCTCAGCGAGAAACTAAATGATACGGGATCTGCAATGATAAATCTTGTGTTTAACCTCAACCAACTATCTGGAGTCATGATTTACCACCTAAACCTTGGTTATTTTTTTATAAGGCATCATATATGCGAGAAACAAATCCCTACGAATGTTCAGGTAATAATCATAATGGTATGTGTGTTCAAAAACCTATGTGTCAAAGATGTGGAATGAAACACCTAGGAAAATGTTTCAAAGGGACAGAAAGATGCTATAGATGTGGAAATGAAGTTCATAAATCAAGAACCTTCCACTGAAAAAGTAAGTATCCAGTTGACTCGAGGAAAGGTAAAGAAGTTCTTTCTGAGGGATCAATTCAATGTTTTAAATGTGGTGTGCATGGTCATTATGAAAACACATGTCCTATGAAGGATTTTCGGGAATAGGATCACCATGATCGTAAAAATATTCATTTACCAATACCTAATGCCATTCCAAGTGAGGACAAAGAAACAGACAATTACCAATCAAAGGTATGGATTATTTCTTAACATATGTTTTCCTATTTTGGAATCTTATGATATGATTCTTGATTTTGTTTGTAGGAAAGAAGTATTTCAGAATAAGTTGGAAAGGAATGGTTAATGGAACATGAAGAATGTTGAATGAGTAAGAAGTCAATATATATGGGATTTAAGAGTTATGGTGAAATTATTAAAATTATTAAGTCTCTTTTGATGATGGGGTTATATTAGAAGAGTTTTTATAGTTTGTGTAACCCTGATGTTTGATATATGAAAATTTTATTCAAGGAATAGTTATCTGTTATTTTTTGGACATAGTTATAAATAACCATTTGGGTTTATATGATTCTTATTTTGAGGTAATTATGGGTTACTATATGTTATGATGGAAAATGAAAGGCATGAGATAAAATTGAGGTTAAATTATGTTATGGTTATTTTTGATGATTTTATCACTTTTTGGGGAATTTTTTGAGAATAATATAGTTTTGGAAGAAGGACAACATGTAGACCGTGAGACAACCTGTCACGTCAGACAAAGGTGTGGGAATCGAACCCACAACTAAAGTTTGACTGGTATTTATCGCCTACCACTAGACTACATGAAGTCCCTGGTTAGTATGAAAAATTCTTTTTAGTTATATAATATTATGAATCAAGAATAAATTGATTTTGGTTTATCTAGGAAAATGATGACCTATCATGGAGGATATATGATTATGTTAGTTACTTTTCAATATGAGACTTTAAGAGAAAATGATGTTATTTGGAGATAAATGTTAATTTTTACCTTGTAAGTCTATGTGATTAAATCCTTCAATTATATGGGTTTCAGTATTAGTTTGGTTTACTTTAATGAATTTTATGGACAAATTGTTTATCGAATGGTCTTCTTTTAACTTTGGGTTTTGTTGGACAAATTTTGGAGATTAAGAAGAGATTTTCTTTTTATAAAGGATTATCCTTTTGTATATTATCTCATCTTGTTCTAACAATTTTGGTTTTGGTTAAGGTTTAAAGTCATGGGAAATATATAGTTCTCTTTTTTGGATTAGGTGATTCTCTAGAAGATGATTATAGCTCTCTTAATGTGAACAAGTCATCCTAAATACTCATCTTTTGGAGTAAAAAATCAGTTCGTGTAAGAAATCTAGTAAGAGATGAATGTCTAAATGACAAGAAAGTATGTTTCCTTGTGATTTAGTTAAGCTAAGAAATAAATTACCCAATGAAAATTAACTTAAAACTAAAATGTTGTCTATTAACTTTTCCTACTAGGGAATCAAATACTATTTAACCCATCATAAGTTTGTGATTTTCTGGTGGTTAACTTTCTCCTAAACATGTTTCTATCACTCTCCATCAGAACTTAACCCTTTGTTTTTTCTTCCGTATCCATGTTTTCATAGAATCCTAGTACCTGTTGTCTCAGGTGACCTTCATACCTTTCTTTCTTTCTTTTAAAGTGATAGTTTAATTTACTCATTTTCTGATGTGTGGCTTTCAATGAAGTTTCCAAGCCCAATTTTAAAATTGCGAGGATACAATTCCCAGAAGGGGGGAAGGATGTAACATCCCAGCTAAATAAAGAATATTAATTTTTAATATTTATTAATATTTTTGAAATAAAATAGTAATATTACTTTAAAGGGAACGCTATGCTCGATGGCGTACCCAATACACAACAACGAGTTTCTTTGAAATCTTACGTTGCACTCTAATAATAAAATAATATTATTTAAAATGTTAGTTAACGCCTAGCCGTTGTAATGGCAGGAATGACCAGAACTAACTAAAAAATGATTATATATGTTTGTCAAATATTTTTACTTTTAACCAATAAATGTTAGAGGCTTGAAATGCGAATGAATCCAATTTTAAGCATAAATATTCGAATATTCTTTAAAAGGTCGATTAAACACCTTTTGATGGTGAACCCTTTTTAAATCCACTTTTTGACAATTTTATATGTTATATTAGACCAAATAAAATACTTCTTTAGAATCTGGACATCAAAATTTACTTTTTGTAAATATTTGTTATTTTTCTGATAAATATCATTTTTAGTGAAAATGTTTTGTTTTAATTCAAAACCACTTTTTAATATGATTTATTTATATGGATATATTATCTTTTTAATTGGGTTTAAAGAGTAGTTAGAATATATTTTTACTATTTAATCCAATGGTGGTCTTTGAAATTAATTTCATTTTTAAATTGGACTTAAACTAGTGTTAATCTTTTGATATATTTTGTTTCTTAAAAACATGCTATTTGTTTTGACAACGGTAATTAATTATTAAATTGATTAATTCAGCTTATATGTTTTGAATTTTTTAAAATAGACATCATTTTTTAATTTGGAATATCAAATATTGATTAAGGGAATTTTTTGATATTTTTCTGAAAAACATCAATTTTTGATGAATACTGAAACCACTAAGTGTTAGTTAAAAAACTGATTTTTCGATTAAATGAAATTTTACCACCTCTGTGATTTGAATTTCAAAAATCCGACATACATGGTTGTAATTAAGATGTAAAATGTGGTTCAATGGAATGAAAATAATTTTTAGGGAATAGTAACTTTTATGTTTTATTAATCGTGATTAAAGATAATTAGTGTAATTTAAGGTAAAGATAATGTTATAATAATATGAAATGAACTTGACACATGTCCTACCCTTATTGGATGAGTCATGGACGACCATGAAAATCCATGGGTCAACTTGGGGACCATATGGAGCCACTTGGGTAAGAAAATGATATTAATAACTTTTTATTTAATGTTAAAATAAAAACGTCACAAACATGTATTGTTTTACTAAAAAACATTCATGGGGTTATAAAAGTCATATTTTTTACTATAAATATTAATTGGAAAATAAAATTATTTCCTACATAATAGTATTTTTTTATAACTTTTAGACATTAAATTAATTATTTTATTTGTGACACAGTGATAATGTAGCGATTACCTCATTAATGAATGATTTAAATAACAAAATATAATGTAAAATCTAAGACATACACTTTTCAAAAACCTATTGGATGGGTAGATTTTGAACCCTTATCACCTTATCCTCGAAATATATAATTGTGGGACCTTTTACATTAGAAAATCATTTTATAATAAAGTAACATTTAAAGACTTTCCAAGAGTGCCCCTCCTCCCTCTTATAAAAGGTCCCGACCTCTACCTCCTTACCCATATCTCTCAAGACCTTGGCTTGTCCAACCTCTACTCATATTTTCTCTCCACATCCCTATAATACTTCGAGAAGCCTCACTTTGGGATGAAGTCTTTCCAAGGAATCCTGTGAGCTCAAATCAAAAAGAGTTATCTGATTTGAAGGTAACGTCTTCTCTTATGTTCTTTTGTTTTATTTTGCTTCTCCAACCCCTTAAACTCTTTTTATTATTTTATTTTTAACAACACCAGTATCTTAAATATAGTAGGATTATGTTATGAGGAGGACATGGGATACACTCATACGCACCTCCATCTAATGGTTAAAGAACATACTATTTCTATGGGTGGCGAATTACTTCCTCACGAAACGATGATTGTTCAATCTTCTTTTAACACCTCTCATGGTGGCCATTAAGATGTCACTGTATTTATATAATATATATAAATTATTTTTATGTATTACTTATGCTTCTGTATTTTTCATCTATTCCAAACCATTATGGTTTACATAATGGGTAAACACGATAACTTCATTTTAGGAAGTGCGGACTACCGCCCACTCAAAATGATTTGAATCGTTAATAACATATGTGGGATGTATAAAAGATGGATTTAATGATGTTATATATTATATTATACTATAATTATAATATAACTATGTATCAGTATTTTTTTCATTCCATTAAAGTATGAAATAGATATGAAATTAGCGTTCATGTTTACGTACGACTTACTGACTCCATGAACGGTACATTTCATTTCTTATCTCCAAATGTTATGTACTATTATAAGTACATATATATAATGGATATATATGTCATATATTAAATCTAAATGATGGATATAATTCTGGAATTATAATATATATCTCTCCCATTTAGTTTTAATTCCATTAATATGAAAAAGAAATGAAAGTAGTGTCCATGCGTACGTACGGCCTACCGTCTCCATGAACGGTGCATTTCATTTTTTATCTCCAAATGGTATGGAATAGTATATAATGAATATATAATGGATATATATGATATTTAAATCATTAATACTATTCTGGAGATGAGGTACCTATAACTACATGGAAAATTCATTTCCAACAAGTTCAATTTTGACTCATCTACCGAACATCAACAAAAATATCTGATATGAACTCAAATTATTAACCAATTATTGTAACATTATTATATGTGATATGAACTGAATAATAATATTTAGTGGATTTCCTTAAGCAATTAAAAAATTACCAAAGTTTATTATTCATGAATATAATGAAACAAACAAGGCAAATCGGACTTGAGGTAAGGGATCCTATCACTCTCTTTCTTTTTAAGTACTCTCTTTTATGTCACTTATTTTAAGCTCGTATTTCTTATGTTGGGGGATGTTATTTTATATTTATATTACTATAATTTTTATTTTAATATTATGAGAGACCCTATTTTATCTCATCAATCCATTTTTTATGTTTTAGGTGGCGTCGTTAGGTAGTCGAAATTTCGTATGGGATTTTTTTTATCTTAAGTTGCGTTCCTGTGAGATTCATGCTACATTTTCCACTATTTTCTTTTTGTGGTGTATGTACTGACCATTATTGTATTATTTGAGTAATATAATTTAATTTATGGGTATTTACATCCTCATTTTATGACCCTTCTTTCATGGGTGGTACATTTCGAAAGTTACCCAAATCGGTAAGGGAACCTTTCACCCTCCTCTTTTTAAAAGACTTCTTTTTGTTAGGTCTTTTAATTTACATCTTCTTATATTGGGATATGTTATTGTATATCCTTATTGCAGTAAATGTTATTTACATTTGATTATATGCCATTTTTATCTCTCATCAACTCATTTTCTGAATTTTAAAGTGACATCATTAGGCTGTCAAATTTCTGTAAGGGAACTTATTAACCCAATTTCAATTCTTTGGGTTAAACCTCTACTTCTTGATTATGTCATGCTATGAATATGTGTGGATGACCTATAATTATTTTAAACATAATATCCTCTTATATTGGGTGTATTAATATTTTTCACACATAATTATGTAATGGATTTATCCTTAATCTAAGGATACCGACTTTGTATGGGACTTCGTCTCAATCTCCGTTCATTGAGGAATATTTTGTTCTAATAAAAGACTTTATTTTATATGTTGTATTAAACCCCATTTAATTTTCATTTCATTCAAAGGTAATCTTTTTCTATGAAGTGTTTTACTAAAAAAAAGAAATGTTTCTTTTAATGTACACGGTGACAATGATCTTTTCCGCCACCGTGAGTGTTATTTGGTCTTTGGAATCCTTAATAATCCGTAATTTTTTTAAAATAAAATAAATACCATATAATATTTTGTGTATTTTGGTATGGGAAATGGTTTTTATAATGGATTTTTATGTCAATATATTTAAGTGATATATTTTGATCAAAATGTGGAAATGTTTTTTTCCATTATATTTGTTTTATGTCTTATGATTTTATAATGGTACTTGGTCATTTGACAGGTGGTTATGTGATAAACCATATGATGGGTGGTTCCGTGAATACTAGGATCGGTGGTTACGTTATAACCTCCAATGCATTGGGTATGGAAGTCGGTCGTATGGATATTCCATTTAGTGATATGTGTGGAAGTCGACCGTATAGTCATTCCATTTAAGTATGTTTACATCCCAAGTTACCATTATATGTTATGTGTTCTTTATATGGGTTTTATGATAATATTTTGGTTACAAAGGATAAGTAGTGATATTTTATTCAGTGAATAGTATTTACTACTTCATAAAGGTCAAAAGTATTACTTTGATAAAGTATTCATGGTTTACTTGTTGTTTTGAAAAACTAATGGTTTTCTTTATTGTGTATTATTTACGGGGATTTTTATTCTCATACAATGTTTTTTAAATGTTCTCCATAGGACTTAAAGAAGAATAGGGTCAAGGATGGGATCTAGGAAATACATGCTATCTAAAACATGGAACTATACGTGTTTCTTTTTAAGTGTTTTTATTTTATGGAAACATAGTAGAAGTGTCTACTTTGTGATCTTTTAAGATGTAATAGTTATGTCCTAATTCTCTAAAAATCTAATCCTAAAAAGATCCTCTATGTGAATTATTCATTTAATTCATGATTATGTAATGTTTTAAGGCTGGGTCCTTACAGATGATTTTTAAAGAGAAAATTTTCAAATGTTTAGAATGTGTTAAAATCAAAATTCAATATGAAAATGAATAAAATGAATAGAAATTATATAAATAAATATATATTTTATCTAATTTACTGTTAAAAAATGAGAATATAATTTAGATTTATAAATGATTTCAATGAAACTAGAGTTTTTAATTAAATTTCAATATTTTTTATTATTCATCATAAAATGAAATTTTTTTAAATAATCTCAAATATTCATAAACAAATAATTTTGATATGTTTAATGAAAAAACGAATTTCATTTTATCAAATTAATTTTTGAATTTTGGTAATAATTAATTTCCAATTATTTTCATGAAGCGCAACTAAAAATTCTTTTAGAAAAAAATACAATTTATTTCAAAAAAAAATTCTTTTTATTTTAAATTAATCTTATATTACTTCTAATAAATAGATAACCATAATTTTCATTTTATATGTCATATTATTAATAACCAACATCATGATGTTTCTTTTATAATGTTCATGTTTTAATAATATTATCATATAGAATATTCAATTAAATCAGTTGTTCTGTGCATCACATGCAACTGAAGTGATTAAATTTACATATAGGAAATAAGACATAATGTGTCTAGGTGATAAAATTTCAATACGATTTCAAATATGTGGATAAACAGGAAATTATCACCCTGAAATCATAAAAAATATAGATATTTTCTCCAGTATAAATTCACCTAGGAGTAGCAACCCTGAATGTGGTCAATTCAGTATGACCTCAATTATCACTCAGTTAATGACCAAAATAGCTAATTATACACATGGAATGAGTATGTTAATTTATATTTTCTGGTAACTTTATATTACATTTACAAATTATTATCATGAATTTAATCATTTTTAATGGAATTTTCTTTTAGGGAGGGTGGATAATGAAATAAAAAATGACCATGGATAACATATATTGATATATAGAGATTAAGATGTTATGGTTTATATATCACTTACATGCTATTTAATTTAAGTTTATTTCCCATTAATTTACATTCTTTTTATTTTCATCCCTTAAAATTACTTTATTCATGATGTGGCTGAATCCTATTGAGTAGAGTAAAAAATTTGTGAAATCATTGATGATTAAAATGTTATAACAGTCTTCCAAACCATACTGGTGATGGATTAAGAAATATTATTTTTATAAAAAATTATTTAACTTGATTTATGAGTAATATCGTCTTTTATGTTAAATTTATATTCACACCAAATAAGATATGGTGGGATTTTTATAATAATTTACGTTATTAAGTCTATAGATGAAATAATATTAAAATTTTCACTTGTCACACTTTTAGGAATAATCACAATATGGAATAAATTAATAGAAATGTATGATGATTTATTTTTCGTAATGCTGATCATATTTTAGAAAACATCCAATAGAAATTTATTTTTTGTTTATCTATTTTGGGTAAATAAATTTCATCCTACTACAAAGATATTTGGTCAATGTTTTAAATGTGTAGAACATAGAAATTATCTATGACACTAACCTAAACAATGTGATATCTAGTAAGATAAATCAGTTTAACCTCCTAAAATAAGTCATCATGGACGGGAATATTCCTTGATAATAACTAATTTGGATCATCAAAATTAAGGAATAGATATCCACAATATTAACTATAAGGATACATTTTTGAATTCTAGTACTACTCACACTAAAATTTTGAGGATGTTGTATGGTAAGATACAATCACCACCAAAAATGATTTAGTAATTTGAGGAAAAAATTTAATTGTATATTTTTTAAACTTCATGTTTTTTTGGAAATGTAACTTGTTATTTTTTTAATATATTTTTGAAACCAATGATTCTATTTTGGAAATATATCAGAGAACTCCAAATAGAACTCTTATTAATTACAAAAATATGTATTTCACATTTAATTTATAAAATAAACCAATGAAAATCCTACCATTGAAAGGATAATTATGAACACTCTTTCATATGAACTAAATCCAATATACATTATACCTAGATAGGAGAGTTATTTACCTAATATACATAGGGTAATGATTGACTCCCCAGTCTTACGTGAGGCAGTAATGTAGATATACTATTTGGAGTCATGACATTAGTCATGTATATAACTAGGTTACCCTTATCAATTCTTATGACTATGTTAAAATTAAAATTTCAAGGACTCAATTTATTTAAGGGAGAAAGAATGTATGTAATGGTAAATTTCCTCCCAGTCTATTGAATTGTAGGTTTTGGTGGTTGGAAGTATTTAGAGGAGGCTCAGATGGAGTTTGGAGAGGTTCCGTTGCTAAAGGCTGGAAGTATGGCGATTTCACATCATGTAATCACATTACATGAAGTGAAACTATATTTTATGGATTTTCATGTATTTTTTATGATGTGAATATATTTTACATGGCATGAATAATAGATACATAGAATTTAATACTTCGGGGTTAGAAAAAAATTAAGAGGCGATGTGTTTTTTAGTGGAAACTAAACCCTAGGTATTAAACGATGTGTAAGGGTATTACATGTCATGTAATACCCAAATCATGTGTATTTTTAATAATTCTTTTCAACTGAACCATTATTCATTCGGCCATGGTTTTCTTTTACTCTAGTTCTAGATGAACCCTTGGAACCCCACGGAGACATTCAATCCCTACTCCCCCCTCATTGATCTACTAATCGTGGTGGTTGTTCGTTGGTGATGTGTGATCGATCTATGGTGTGTTTTCTCCACTTTATCATTTGTTTACTACTTTTATTTCCACAAGATTCACTATAATGATATGGGTTAGATTGATTTGTATTTTTGGGAATCATTTTGATAATATTCTCGTGAGGAATAGGATGAGTCGTATTCCAAGCGGTGTGGTTATCACTTTTGGGAACCCATCTTCGCCCTAAAGTGCACTGATCAGTTAAAAAGCTTCTTCAATGTAGGGATTTCCTTCATTTCTATTTAATTGTTCATCATGTGGGGGGGGTCTAATTTCTTTTCCTATAGATCAATGTTTTTTGACACTAATCAAATAAATGTATTGGGTAATTGAATTAAATGGGTAAGAGGGATCTGATGCACATGAGTTTTTGGATTTGATGGTATTGTGATGTTGTAAATTATACAGGCTAAATTTCCCACTGAAAATTGTGGTAGTTAGTGGTAATTGGTTGTGCACTAAACAAGTTTAATGTTTTTTGATTGACTTTGAACACTTTTATATGGAAAAGCTTTTAATAATGTACATTTGGATAATAAATGGATGCCCCCAGATTACCCAATTCCTTTGAAAACCCCTGAATTAACAAGTGGAATTAAATAAGTGATGCCTTGTTAAATCCGAAATTGTGTTATTATTTGGTATGTTGGGTGATGTGTTGTGTGGGATATTGTGGTTGTTTTTTCAGAACATATGGAATGTTAAGTGGCTATGTTGTGATGTTTATATGTGCTCTTGTTTGTGATGTGGTATGTTTTTTAAGAACATGTGTGTGTTGTGGGTTGGTTTGGGTGGAGTGGTGGATGAACTTAAATGTGATACATAAAACTAACCATGTAATGTAATCAATGGTTGATAGATAGATTTATTGTAGAACAGATGAGAATTGTTGTGCAGTGGGGTTGTAATTGGGTTGTGCAGTGATGTGGTGTTGGGTTCCTTTTTATGTCTTGTGCTTTGTAGATTCTCATATAATAGTGGAATACATGAATAAATAATTGATTAAAAAAGTTTCTAATTGGATTGGGTTTGTTTGGTTAATGAAATTAATAAATGAGTTGCGGATAAAGATTGGTAATGGTTAATTAAGTTGGATGAAAATTGAATGGATTTTGTGGATGGATATGTGGTGTTTTGCATTTAGGGGTAGCAGCAATGTTGGTAGTTTTGTGGGATGGTTGTTTATTGAGAACCCATATCCTTAGATTGAGTGTTTGGTATCATATATGTATATAATTGTATTTTTCTTTTTTAATTTTTATAAGCATCCACCCTATTTGAGCACTACGTACCATACACCCTCATCCTCATGGGGGTGGGTATCTTTCCTGAACATCCTAGAGAGAGGATGGATGAATGTCCACTTTATCTTCCCTACTCCCTCTTCTAGGTAGTGATAACCCATGATTATTCGGGAAGGTTGTGGTTTGTGAGGCCCAGGTGTGTCATGGTGATTATTAAATTACTAGGTGTCTTTGGGATGATATGGTTTGTGTTTTCCTAGATGTCTTCGGGATGAGAAGACTTGTTCATTTCTAGGTGTCTTTGGGATGGGATGTTACATGGCTTGTGGCCCAGGTGACAATAGAAGGTGTTATTATGGGGACCAGGTGTCTATGGGTGAGACGTGATTTGGTTTGTGGACCTAGTGTCTACATGTGGGATGTGATGTGTCTTGTTGCTTAGGTGACTTGACGAAGTGTGGTTATGTGGCCCAGGTGTGTGCGGGCAGGTTGTGATGTGGTTATTTTTTTTTGAGGTGGTATTCTATCAAACATTTTCCATTAGGAATGAGTGGATAAAATAGTGGGGAGTGGTGTGGGGTACAAAAATCATTACAGTTATTACTATATTACATTACTTTACTTTACTTATTTTGTGATAATTCATTGCTGAGGATTATGATGATTTTTATTCCTATTAGGTGTTGTTTCATTCTACTATTTTATCACAGGGGAATTAGTATGATTCCTTTCACTTTTGCATGATAGAATTAGGTTTTCCCTACTTAGTATATCTATATACTAAACCTAGATATATAAAAAAAATTCTGGTTTCTAGGAGGATTATGTTGACGGTGCTGGGTGCCACTAGCTAAGGATTTGGGAAAGTTGATGAGACACTGACGTATCTTGCTTTTTGTACAAACTTTTCAGTTTTATGTAAATTTTAATAGTTTTATTTTAAACATGCATGTGGAATGTATTTTAGTTTTATTATATATATAAATATTTATATATGTGTGTGTTTCTTGGAATTTATTTGGGATGAACTGTCTTATCTCATGATCTTGTTTTCCAAAAAATGGAAATGCCTCCCATTTTTGTGAGGTTGTATACCATAGGTGATAGTAGCCACCTCGGGACCTACTAGAGGCGGGACTCAGGGGGTCATTATCTCCCATTATTCTTTTCCATCCAAGGATGGGTATATTTTTAGGCAAGGGGTTGTGGTAGAATGGTATCAGATCCTGGTTAATAGATAAGATGGATTTTACTGTTAGGAACAATGATGATTGTATGGGTTTCTAGGCATAAAATGTAAGGTAATCTTGGTGACTGACATAGTCCAGGGAAGAATGGCTAGGATATTGGATTCTAGGTCCCCCCATGACCTGATTCATAGACTTTGAGCCTACAAAATGACCAAGTGAGGATACATAGATTGCATGGTAGAGACTCTAAGAAATCTATATGTATTATAATGAATTGTGTTCTGGTCTGAATTTTTTGTTTTGGTAAATTTCGAATGAATGCCAATAAATGGGTTAAAATTAGAAAAAATGTATCTTAAATAAAATTTAATAGTATTCAGTCTTAGTAATTTCTTTTTTACATTTTAGCTATAGAACTGAGTCATCATTCGCAAGTGGCTTGGGTTTTTTAGGCCCATTAGCCAGATATGGTTGATCAGGGGAGGGTTGGTTTAGTGTAGGAGGAAAACTAGTGGTATAGAACATTACGTGCTTGCTAGTGTTATGATTTAGGAATGTATGAGGGAAGTGTTTCAAACTTATAGATAGAGAGATGAATTGAGGAGGTTGAGATCACCTTCATCTTGATTCATGTCTTGAAGGAGTACTCTAATCCATTAGTGATTAGTCAGATGTGAGGACCTATGCACTAGTGGTGTATTTTTTACCTTGGGGAGAGGAAGGAGGCTAATGTTCTTATGGCTCGGTTTCAAGAAGGTGTTCATATATGAATTCCTTTCGTGAACCATGAAGTCTGAAAAGAGGCAGGTGTTACTCCCCCTCTAGTATGGGAGTAAGCCAGTACAAGATATGGGGATGATGTTTAAGGATATCCTCCATTTTCCCTATATCTCATTCCATATGAGGAGTCACATGCGAGATATCTAGAGAAGGTGCTCTGTCATTCGATCCAGTGCGATGTTACTCTCTTTCGATTTCTAACATATTTAGATATCCATAAAAATGAATAGGTGACAAATCATATGAACTTGAAAGGAGGTTTACCAAAAGAGGGAATCCAGTTTGGTTATTAAGGAGGAAATGATACCCTTGAGAGGTCTCAAGATCTAGGACCTTTGAGGTTTCGACCGGCTGGGATTCGACCCCAGCAGTTTCCTTTTCGACCAATTGGTCGTTGTTCATTTTATGCAGGATTGGGGCCGAGGAGTTTCTTTTATGAAGTTTGTGATAATATTCATAATCAGTTTCTAATAGCCGTTCGAGTTCAGTATGGTGGAGGTGGGCAGGTTCAGCGCCAGTCTCAACATAAGTTTCTAGTTATTTCCTTTCAGTAATAGGGACAACATTCTCATTCTCCACTGAGTGGATATGGAGTATATAGGGTCCGACCTCAGGATTTCCCTCAAGAACCTCGACTCGGGTATGGTCTTAGAGTCGGTCATCAATAGAGTTGTAGAGGAGTTGGGTGTGGTCAATTTCACATAGTATAGGTAGCATTTTTGGAAAGGTTTGTGATCATTAGAGGTACGACCAGTTTGTTTAGTACCTTTTCTATTTCTCTTTTTGATTCGGGAGAATCACACTCATTTGTTGAAACATCTCTAGTACATGCTCTAGAGATAGACATAGAGTGGCTTCCCATGCCCCTTGTGTTGAGTACACCAGTTAGAGGTTATTCCTTTTTTTTGATTTGTGGTGTGGATGCGGACTCATGAAGAGACCACATCAGTATCTTGTCGATTTTTCTTACAATATATTCATACATATTATTTCATTCTCATCATCAACTTGTTTTATTCCATGAATTTCATTATCGAATTATTCTGGATGAGAATCATTTTATCAGATATGGAAGGTCATCATGTGGTTTTCTTTGGCGAGTTGGGTTATTAGGTGAGAAGTCGGCATAGGGATCCCCTTATCTTTTTTTTGGCTCAGATGTCTATGAAATCAATATATTTTGGGATTTTGTAGGTTCACAGTTATGTTAAAGAGTTCCTGGATGTTTTTTCCTGAGGAGGTTATTACAATACCCTCGTTACGTGAGGTTGATTTTGATATAGACATATAGCCTGATGATTCTCATATTTCGATGGGTCCATATCTTATAGAACCTTCTATGTTGCAAGAGTTAAGTATTTAAATAGATTATCTGATGTATAAGGGCTTTATCTGACCCATTATTTCATCATGGGTGCTCAAATGTTGTTTTAAATGAAATAATATAGTGATTTGAGGTTGTGCATAGACAACTATAGGTAGAATGAGGTGACGGTCAAGAAC
Organism: Viscum album; assembly: GCA_963277665.1. Lineage (NCBI taxonomy): Eukaryota > Viridiplantae > Streptophyta > Magnoliopsida > Santalales > Viscaceae > Viscum > Viscum album. Next base: position 963,167,244 of record OY728127.1, read on the forward strand.
CATTACCCTTATCCAAGGAAATATTTCCTTTTCAACCAACAGAGAGGGGAAATATGGTTTTCTAACATAGATCTACAATATGGATACAATTATTGGAGGGTGAAGAAGGGTGATATCTTGAATACTACTTTTAGGAGGATGTAAGGGAATTTTGATTTTGTATTATTGTCATTCGGTGTTATGAATTCACCAGTCATGTTTAGGGGGATTATTAACTCCATTTTTTGACAGTACATGGACTGGTAATTCATCATGTCCATCGATGAAATCATGATCTACTCCAAATCAAAGGAGGAATATGTGGAGGATATCAGGACTGTCTTGTAGGTTCATTGATGCTTCAAGCTCTATGAAAATTTTTCCAAGTGTAAATTCAAGTCAAGATAGGTTCATTTCCTTGGTCATGTGGTGTAACAGTGAGGCGTGGAAGTGGACCCACCAAAGGTTGAAGAAGTTTTCTATTGGGTATCTTCCATGAATATGGAATATGTTCATAGTTTTCTTTGTCTTATAGAGTATTATCATAGGTTTTTACTTGAGTTATTTTGAGTTACATCTCTCTTTATAGTGCTAACTACGAAGGGACAATATTTTCTGGGGAGTGAGTACTGTCAAGAAGTGTTTGGATTTCTGAAGAGGAAGTTAGTTAGTGTGCCAATTCTCTTGTTGTCAAAGGAAGGTGTGATGTTTGAGTTGTTTTGTGATACTTATCATCTAGAATTTGGATTAATCGTGATGTAGAAATGAGAAGTAATATCTTATGTTTCCAGGAAGTTATTTCCCCACAAGAGTAATTATACCACCAATTATCTGGAGATTGCATCAGTCATGTTTGTTTTGATGGTGTGGTGACATTACTACATTGTCAAGAACGTTGTGGTCTTCACAGGTCACTGTATTTTTATGTATATCTTTTCCCAATAAGATCTAAACTTGTGGCAGCAAAGGTCGTTATAGTTTCTTCAGGACTATGATTTTGAGATCTTCTACACCTCATGAATGGTAAATGTTTTGGCTGATTCCTTGAGAAGAAAATCCCAAAAATAGGTTGTTTGGGAATCTATAGACACTTGGAGAGTTATGGGGGAGTTGGCAGCCTTTCACATGGTTGATGGAACAGATAATGGTAGAGGTTTTTTGTTTCAGATGAATGTGTAGTCTTCTCTAATGCAGTAGGTAGATTAGTCTATGTGGTGAGACTTAGTGGCATGGGAGTTATGTGATATTGTTTTATAGGGTGATGCTCTTGTGGGATGTTCATAGGATGGTTGGAAGAATATATTTTTTCATGGAATGTTGTTTGTTCTAGTATCAGTGCATGATGGGGTCCTTTGTGATTTTTATAGATCACCTTTACTGCTACACCCATGAGTTTATAAAATGTATCGGGGCTTGAGGATGCATTTTTTGAGGATAGAGATGAAATGATAAGTGTCATGGTTTGTGGAAAGGAGATTTTTTTCATGTTTTTGAAGACTAATCACCATGTACCCATTGGTTTGTTTCAGCCCTTGAATGTCCCCAAGTGAAAGTGGGATTATATCTCAATTGATTTAGACAGTGGGTTACCCAGATCATAGGGATGCTACAATGCTATCTGGTTGATAGTGGATCGGTTGAAGAAATGACCTCACTTCTTAATGATTAAGGAGTTGGGTATAGTGAATTATTTGACTAAGAGGTATGTGGATGATGTGGTGTGGGTGCATGAAGTTCTAAGATCCATTATTTTAGCTAAAGATTCACATTTTATGTCATGATTTAGGAGGTAATTGTAGCCTGGTTTTCTCACCTAGATAAACTTCAACACTGCCTTCCACCCTCAAATAGATCGGCAGATATAATGGAAAATCGAGACACTGGAAGATATGTTGGAGCATGCATCTTAGACTTTGGAGGATCTTGGGTGCGACACTTTCCCATGGTAGAGTTTTCTAAGCATTATAGCTATCAAAATTTCATTGGTGTGGCTCCATTTTATGTTTTATGGAAGATCGTGTTATTATACAATGTTCTAGATAGTGTTTGGGAAGACAGTTGTTCTTGGTCATGAGTTAATGTAGAGCATGACAGAGAAGGTTCAGCTCATTCATGGGAGGATGAAAGTAGCATAAGACCAGAATAATTCATATAACAATTGCAGAAGGTGGATCATGGAGTTTGGGGTTAGGGAACATGTGTTCTTGAATGTTTCCCATTGACGTTAGAAGTGGAGGTTTTTAAGAGGTATTAAACTCATTCCCAGGGTTTCTGGACCCTTTACGGTGTTGTGGAGAGTTGTTGAGGTGGCATACATGTTGGTATTTCCATCGAAATTAGATAGGATCCCTAAAATCTTCTACATATCTCTCCTTAATCGGTATCTTCATGACGACTCCCGTGTCCTTGATAGAGAGGGTTGGATACTGAGGATGACACTACAAATGTGGAGCGGCCAGTAGAAATACATGATCATCGGGATATGGTGTTGTGCGGATGGACCATTTGTTCAGTTATTTTTTTTGGAAGCAAGGTTTCCTGGAGGAGAGTACTTGGGAGTGGGAAATATAGATTTTTACCCAGTACCCAGAGTTTTCATTATTTTTTTCATGTTCAATTTTATTTTGTAATATAATGTTTGAAACTTTATTTATGAAATGAGTTTTTTTCCCTTGAGTTGATATGTGTGTGGTGAAATGTGTAATAAATTCGTGACATCAGATTCCTAATCGATACACATTAACTGTGATGCGATTAAACCCATGCAGGTATGTTAGTGTTTCCCAGATTTGATAGTATCTTGAATTATAGGATATAATTATTTTATTTCGATGTTCATATAGTGTAGTTTTTGTTGTTGTGTGATGTTCCCTATTTTAATTGGGTAGAAACATTCGGAGGATGTGTTATTGGATGTGGGGGTTTCTACTCCTTTTAAACAATACAGGGGGTATCATTGAATGTTGAGGTATTTGGTTGTTAGCTATGATTCAATTGTAACATGATCCTTGTGAGGTATCTTGTGGGTGGTTTTTTGGACCCCTCTTTCTTCTTGTCATGGTTTTTAATTATTGAGGTAGATAATCATTTGATAAGTATCTAATGTATCAGTTCATATCCTCATGGTACATTACATTCTATGTTTTGGTAGTTGAAAGTTTTTAGAGGAGTCTTGGAAGGATTTTGGAGAGGTTCAGTTGCTAACAGCATTAAGTAGGAAGATTAAATGTCACATAATCATGTTACAAGACATAAAACTCTACTTTACAGCTTTTCATAGAGTTTTCTTGATGTGTAGATATTTTATATAGTGTGAAGAAGAGTTTCATGGAATGTAAAATTTCATAGTTTGAAAATTAAAAATATAATCAAGAGGTGATGTGTTTTTCGCCAAGAACTGATGCCCAGTTATTACACATTCAGATAGGGAATTACACATCGTTTAATACCCAAATCATTATTTATTTTAATAATTATTTCTGGTCGAACCTATATTCATTCAATGGTTTATTTATTTTCATCTCTTTCTAGAAAAACCATAGGTTCCCTGAGGAGTCCTTTAATCCATACTCATCCATCATTGATATATAAATCCTAGTGGTTGGTCAATTGTGATCCCTGATCAATCTATGGTTAGTTTTCTCTTCATTCTCATCCATTTCCTCTTGAAATTTTTCCAAGACTCACTGTCGTTGTACTGGTTTGATTGAGTTGGATGTTTCAGTATAATATTGATATTCTTGATTCTCATTCTTAATAGTGTGGTTGTTGGTTCCATGAATTACTCTTTACCCTATAGTGCACAGATGAGTTGAAAATCTTCTCTAATGTTGGGTTTTCCATTATTTCACTTTGATTGTGCATCATGTGGGAGGGATATAGTTTATTACTACAGATAATATTTGTGCCACACTAATCAATTATATGGACCAGGTAAATGAATTTAAAGGGGTAGAGGAATTAGATGGTCATGTTTATTTTATACTTTAATGGAATTATGATGTTGTGAATTACACAGGCTAAGCACCTCGATGAAAGTTATGGTTGTTGGTCATCTTTGGTTTAATACTAGATAAGTTTCATGTTGGTTGATTCTTGATGAAAACATGTATATGGAAATTTTTAAATCACGTACACTTGGCTAATAAAATGACTCCTTGGGATTACCCAGTTTTTATGAAAACCCTTGAATTAACATGTGGAATTAAAAAAGGGATTCCTCAACAAATATATAATTTTTTATTCTTTGATAATTGGGGTGATGTTTTGTGTTTTATAGTATGGTTGTGTGTGTGGGAAAGATGAAATGTGAAGTCGGTATGTTGTGATGTGTGGATACCCTTCAGTTTGTGTTGTGTTATATTTGTGAAGCACATGTGTGTCTTGTGGGTTGGTTTGGGTGGTGTGGTGGATGAACTTGTAGATGATACATCAACATGAAAATGTAATCTAATATCATATCGATATATTTATTGATTCTTGAATTGATGTGTTGTGTTGTGCATCAGGTGTACAATCGGGTTGTATGGTGATGTGTTGATGGTTTGGTTGTTGTGTCTTTTTCCTGACTGTTTCCTAGATAAAAGTGGAATAAATGAATAAAAAATTGGTCAATAAATTTTGGAAATGTCTTGGGTTTTCTTCCTTGATATAATGAATGATTGGGATATGAGTAAATAATGGTAATGGTTAATTAAGTTAGATAGAAATTGAATGGAGGTTGTGGTTTTAAATTTATTTGTTGTGAATTTAGGGGTAGAAAAAATATTGGAAGTGTTGTGATCTGGTAATTTATTGAGAACCCATAGGTTGGGATTGAGATTTTGGTATTATATATGTACATACATGTATTTTTCCGTTATAGTTTTATTCTAAACATGCATGTGGGATGCATTTTTTTATTTTGTATATATATATATATATATATATATCTGTGTGTGTCTTGGAGTTGTTTTGAGATGAACCATCTTTCCTCCAAATATTATTTTCCTAAAAAGGGAAATAACTCCCATTTATTTGAGATTGTATACTCTTGGTTCTATTCACCACCCTGGGGCCAACAGAAGGAAGGACTCGAGGGTTATTATCTCCCTTTCTGCATTTCCAACCCTGGAAGGGTATCATTGGAGGGAGGTCATTACAATATAACACCTAAAAAATTTAGAATAAGTTTACCATTAACTAAACAATGGGACAATTGATTTTATTACACATATCCCCAAAATAATATCTTCCACATCATAAAAGATGAATATTTTTATAGAAAATATTATAAATTAATATTAATAGTAAATTAAAATATGTTAATGAATTAAAAGAGATCATGTTTATATGAAAAATATTTATTGTGTAGTAATATTAAAAAGGATTATTCTTTCTCAAACATGTGTTTTATTAAAGTGTCATCTATTTTATAAAAATAAATTTTATTTTCTACATTTGAGTTATTTTTATATATGAAATAATACATTAACATTCATTAATTTAGATATTGATAAGAAATAATACGTAGAGAAATGATTATTTTGAATAAAAGTAGTCTACTTAAATATTTCTTTAACCAATAAAGATATAAATTTAGGAATTTAGTTTTTATAAAATATGAATCATTTTTTAATTCTTCAATTCAATATTATCATTATAGTATTTCATGTTTTTTTGAAATGGTTATTTTTTGGTTGAATAGTAAAAATATACGATTATACAAAATACTATAACTTTTATGAAATTTTAATAATAATAAAATGACATCAATGTTTATGAAACCTTCTTTTATATAAATAAAATATTTATTTAAAGTTATTATAAATCATTTAAAAATAATATTTTTAATTTGTAAAACCAATTATTATCAATTTGTATGATTAATTAATATTTTAAACTATTAAGAAATATAGTTAGACTACATCTCATAATTATTTATTTGAAATGTGGTTTTAGTTCATGGAATTATTTCAAAACAACATAAATAATATTTCATTATTATTTTTAAAAATAATTAGAATTAGAATAATTTATAATTGTTTCCATGATATATTTTTATACTAAAAAACAATTTTTCCTAAATTGTGTTTTTACTCATTAATTATATTAATATTAATATTAATTTTCACCATCCACATAAATTTTATTTCATAAAATTTACATCCATAATTATGATAATAATTTTTAAATTTGGTTCTATGGATTTTTTTATTTTTACTAAAAAAAATAGATAACAAGGTTAAAAATTGTTTTACCATAGTAAACATGAAGAGGGTAAAAATTGTATAGCTAATGGTAAAGGAGAAAAAATGTTTAAAAAAATATTCAAATAAATGAATTAGAGGTGATAAAATCCCACAACATTTCAACTCCATTATATTACTATCTAGAGGGATATTGCATTAGTAGTAACATTACACTGTATGTTATTACCAAATGTTACTCCCATTACATAATAAAGGAACTATCACAACTCAAATTCTAATCACATACAAATCATTTGGGTTCAACCTAAAATTTCACTACATAACTTCCAAAAACATATACATACTTCTTAGAGTTTTTTAATTTTAAAAATATAAACCTTTGAAGGAATAATAAATTTGGAAAAGGATTCATTCCATGTAAACGGGTCAAAATTCCTAATTACGCTTATTCTCCTACAATTATATTCATTCTTATCTCGCCCCTTAATATATATATTATCCCTTATATTATAATGAAATATTTATTATAAAGATAATAAAATGATACTATTATGATGGAATAATTAGTAACCATAGTTTCATTATTAATTAGATAAATTAAAAAGTCCCCTTTGTGTATATCCATAATACTAACTCCAAGAATGATGTGATTAATTTTTAATCACTACTATATATGGTTGGTCAAATAATGTAAAGTTTTTGTATTAATATTATTTTTATAATATGATTAGGATTGTGAATTTATAAACCAATTCTGACATTCCTCAATGTCTTAAAAAACTAAATATGTCATTTATCAGTATGTGTGGAAAACTACATCCATGAAAGGAATGTATTTTTTCAAGTAGAAATTTATACATTATATACATATATATATATATATATGAAATTAAGATCCACATACTTATAAAAATCTATATAATTTCATTTTTATTCTTTATGTAGGATATTAGGACAATAAAATCCCCTAAACAACCATACTTATCCAATAATTTTAGAATGTTCTTTTATGGGTCGGTCTAACCACCTAAATGAAAAATTGTATAAATTTCCATCATGGATGAAAATATAAACATAAATAATGGAATTATTTTGCATTAATGAGAAAATAATGTTGTTAATGTTTTATTATGGTTATATTAATACTTAAATTATTGTTAATATAATACCTTTCATTCATTAAATGTTATTGAAATAAGAATCACATAATTTCAACCTCATTATTTGTAAATAATATACTAAGGTAATTAAATTAAAACATGATAAGCCATTAAAATTTAGCTATCATAGTACCTTTATTTAACATTTCATGTGGAACATTGATCCATAAATACGAACCGACACTACCCTTATGAAACTAGTAATCTATAGACAATCAAAATTAATAACAACCAATGAAAAAAAATTAAATTTAACAATCTATTATATTTTTATTAGTAAATTCCAAATATAGAATATTAGTGAAAATAAACATGAATATGGTTCCTATATAGACCTTTTAAAAATTTATATTTTTAATACTGGATGTTTATTTTCATACGACTAAGAGATAATAAATTTTAGGTTTATTAGTCTATATCTTGAATTCCATGAGTAATGTTCTATATTGAACACAATGCTTTCATATACATTTTTTATTCACTTATATATTAACAATTATTAAAATTAAATCTTTCATTTCATAAAATCTTAATTTCAATCTAATGATATTCCTATCAATTTAAAATGAACTTTATATAAAAGATAACATAAGGATATTACATCTCAAATTCCTTTATTTGAGGTCGATTTTGTATTATACACAAAATATAATTTAAATGGTTGTTATACTAATATTTGTTAAAATTATATGATGAATTATATTTCTCTCATAGCACTTGATGTTTAATTTTCTACTCTCACTCCCTTTGGGTGTGGGTGTTTATTGAAATAATACCCAAGAAAAAAGTAATTCTTCTCTAATCATAATATAAATCGAGGGTGATTTTGAATGATAATCCATTAAGAGAATTTTATTGATATTTATTTATAAATATTTCATAATTTTATTCTCCATTGTATATTTCTATTATTTCACATGAAATTATAATATTTCATTTCACCTATGGAATATTATTTTCACATTGTAAAGAATCTGAACCAACTCCTCCTTTTTGACTGGTGATATTTTGCTTCCATAAACCACATTCATTGGGTAATTTTTTTAATTTACATATTTATTATTAAATAATATATTAATATTAATTTATTCTAATGATACTTATTTCTCAATATTATTAAATTATTTTTAGAATTTTCTGTATTTATTTTTTCATCAACATATGAACAGAATATTTTTTACCATTTTCCATTTGGAAAATTATTTCAACCATCATTTCCATTTTCTAAAAAAACCCATACTACAATTTTATTATTTATAAAAGTAATTATTATTCTCCTCTAAAAATTTTAATTGAAATTACTTTTCTAAAAGGTAAACTAAATTTATTATTTCTTAATATATTTTTCATAATTCTAATAAAATGATATTTATCTACAACAATATCCTTGATTTATCATGTAATTTATTTAAGATTTTATCTAAGTATTACCATCCATCATATCTCTTCTAATGTATTGTGAAATTATCTTTACTATTAGCTAAATTATCCACCTAGGATTTTCTTCATTCATTTCCATTGAATGTTTATGAGAATTATTTTTCTTTCAAATTCATTCCTATATGTGTTACCTATACAAAATTTCATCAATAAAATAAAGTTTAACTAAATTCCAATACCTTTATTGATATAGGGAAATTATATACTAAACTATATAACTTTTGTAGAGTACATGACCTAGTCCAATTATAATTAACGGAATTGATTTTCTATATGGACTTAGGTGAATCGCCCCATGTGGAAGAGTATTCAAACTATTATCGAGGATACAATTGTTATCTTGTGAAGGATATAACCTATGGATATTATTAAAATAAAATAAAATAATCTTTAAATTTCATTCATCATGTTCCAAAATAAGTTAATGGTTACAAAAATTTAAAATCATATAGAGAACAAATCCACGATGAAATAAAAATTGTGTACTACACTAAAATAGAAAAAAAAATAATCCCAAACATATATAAGAATCCAAATTGGAATTCAATAACTTCTTTGTCCAACCAACCATATACCAATACCAAAAAAGATAAACCAAAAAACAATTTCCATAACCATATACTAACCTATAGCCATAAAATCTTCTTTGGTACCCATGGAAGACCGGGAATTATCATATTAAGAAATAGTATTCAACCAAAAAAATATATCCATTGGAAATAAAGTATGAAAGATGAATATATGGATATATTATTAATAATATAAAGTGTGACAAGAAAATTTAAATTAAGATAATATATAATATTTTTGGTCTAATTTGAAATATGTGGCAAACTATAGCTACATCGGCCAATGCTCGAAGACTCTGTCTGTAGAACCATAGCCATTTTTCTTAGTACACATTCATTCCACATCCATGGGGATAGGTCCAAGGTCCCTCAACCATAGTTTTCATAATCAAGGTATTATTGGATCCTTAAGATCCCATCAAGGTCCCAAAAAATTTAATCATAATGGGGAGTATATAAGATCCTTGGAATCACATAAACATATCCAATTATTAATAAAAATATTAATGGGCACACCAGATCCTTAGAATCCCATAGAGGTCCCCAAGAGTACTAAAAAATTATATGGGCATAATGGATCCTTGGAATCTTTTCATGGGTCCCTGACCATTATAATCCTAATTATGGTCACAATAAATCTATTGGATCACCTCTAGGTCCCCCAAAATTAATTATCATAATATCTACAAAAATATAAATATATAATCACATGTTTTGAATTTTTCAACAATAGATCACCAATTAATTAGCTTATTACCTATCAAAGTACGTTATCCAATAATTCATCCATTAAACATGATAAATGTGACAAAACAAATAATTTATTTGAATAATATTGTATCTATGGTAAACACAAAGAATCTTTTCAATATATTAAATCACCAGTCAATGCCACAATACACCATGAATAACTACCCTAGTTCGTATTTAGTTTTAAAATGTTGGTTCCCCGTACATAGTGTCCCAAATCCAACTCATTGAACACCAAAAAGCAGTTGGTATATTTGGGATAGCCTAACCCATTAAATATAGGTAGTAAGTTAAATTATTAATTAGATATCGATGGACATGAATTATAAAGGTATGAGAACCGATCATATATAAATGAAATTTTCATCCGAAAATCATGTTATAACTCTAGAACACCTACATAAAACACTAAAAATTTCTAAAAAACAAATAGTATCTAAAAGTTCATGGGAAAATTGAGCTTTTAGTATTAATTCATAAATAAAATATAATCGAATATATATGTAGGATACATGTGTTTTTAGTCATCCACTCAAACAAATACACGTTATATATAATTCACCTTTGATAATTTATGTATTTTTGATGTCATAATAGATGAATATAATGGATTTTTAGAGTGTAAAATTAGGTAAGGATGCATTAAAACCCATTTAATAAATACCACCGGCCATAATTATCAATAGGTGTGACTTCCCTGGAACACCATGCGGAAAATTCACCAATCTCTAAATTTTGATTCTATAGAAACCATAGTGTGGATGTTTCCACCATGTTCCTGGTGGATTTGATCACACCATTATCAGGAGAGTGTCCATGATATGTAGATAAAACTGAGGCTATTTCAGACATATGTTTCCCACACCACGAAATATTGAGTCCATCATCGAAATGTCCCATAGGTATAATCTTGAACTGTATTGTAATGATGATGTCTGTCCTACTAATTTGGATTTTTTAATTCTACAAAGGTGATCTCTAAGAAAATAATAGCTTCAATAAGGGTGTAAAATTTCTCATGTTTCAAAAAAAATCAAAATTTCAACCATAGCTACAATGCAAAATTTAACACATATTGAAACTAGACAAATAAAAAGTCACAAAAATAAATATAACAGAGTTTTTTTATTTGACAATATAAATAGTATATAACAATACCAACCCAAACTACCCAAAAGAGAATCACTGGGCATTAGAAATTATAAATTCCATTCACTAATCCAAAATATCTTTATGCCACTCCAATTTCTACTCCTAAATGTGTAAATTATACCATATCACTTGTACTTATGGAATAATAATTAAACATAAGGTCTAGTCACTCCTGTAGATAATAAAACTTTGACACCCTTCAAAAGATGCATTAAATTAATTATCAACATCATCAAAAGTAATGACGTCCAATAGATTAGAGTGACATCATAAAAGTCATGAAACATTAAATACACTGATAATGGAACAAAAAATGTTAAGGGATAATATATAATCCAATGCACTAATATTTAAACCAATCTCAATTGACCCACTGTACCTAGGTGTTATCTTTCCTTGCATGTGGATAATATAATTCTACAACCATGGTAACACCAGAATAAATAGTTTTTCTCTAACCTCAAACTATATATTTCCCCATAAATGCTCAGTATATTACATTAGTTATCTTTAGCTGGTGTCTAACCTATTTCTATTTATTTTATTGTGAGATGACTTCTCCTGAATGAAATATATCCCAACAATAACAGATTTACTAGCTTCCAACAAAAAAATGATGGATGACATGAACTATTATACATGGGATCTATAGGATGCTTTTAAATTGTATCAATGATGTTTTTTTTGAAATATATATATATATGTGTGTGTGTGTGTAATGTGGTTCACCATTGAACCTCAAATTTATAAAATTAAAGACCTTATCATGTCTTACATAATCTAAATAGTATTCCCAGATTATTGACCAGTGTATTAATTATAAGTAGTACTCAATTGTTCCAGCATAATAGGAGCCATATGTAATCAAAAAATGAATCATGATATGAATTTTTAATAATTATATTAAACTATAAATTTAGGTACTCTGTAAATATGTAATATCTCCTGGATAAAAATATATCTTACATTATCCACTATGAAGGCTTCCACAATAAGTAAGTAATTAGATACCTTATAAAATTGATCATTAATTCCCCATAAAAGCATCAATACTCAAGAATTTACTTTTTATTCCTTTAAAGAAGACTTTAGTTACCTAAAATAATTTCTACTTAGGTGTAGTCATTGGTTTTGGACTGCTGATAGGCCGATAAGCCTCAAATATCACCTCATGAATGTTGGAGCATTGTGTCACAAAACATGTTCCCTCATCACATGTCCATGTAAACTAGCACATCCTATAAGTGTTATGTTAAACCTTTTGGGAAGATGCGTGTATTTAACACTTAAAAAAATCTATTTCTGCAACAATTCCGCATGCATAACTTTCAAAACTAAGAGATTACCATAGACTTTAAAAATCTTATCATAATTGATGGCTCGGTATGGTAGTGAATCCCCATCATATAAAATGTCCCTAAGGAATAAACACTCCAGCTCTAATAATTCCCTTCTGTATGTTATTATGGGATGTGGGGAAGAGATATATATATATTCTAGAGTTATTTGTCCATGACAGTTGAACACATCCATATGAATCTCAATAAAATTGTTTTTTACCTTATAGTCACTTCCATTCTACTAAAATTCATGTGTTTAACATTTCATCCTAACGGAATTGTGAAATATACTTCCTTTTTCTAGTTGTATGTTCTATCTAAAATGATAATACTATTGGTAATCAATCCATATTTGGTGGAAATAATTTAAATCATTCGGTATGTAAATTTACTTCTAGATTTTGGGCTACAAATATACAACGAACCTATAACCCAATAAACAATGTAACCAATATTTCAAATCTAGAAACATAACATTCAACTCCATTTCATGTGTATTATATTTTACATAATTATTCCTCCATCTACCCTGATCTATAATAAACCTTGTGATTGTATTAAATTAATACTACTCCCAGCCTAACTCTATAGGAATCATGATACTAGTTATATTCCTTACCTCTCTCGTGCAACATCATAATTAATGTTGTTGTCAAACATCCATTAAACTCTTGGATGTCATTCTCAAAATAATTAATTAAAATTAAAATCATCTATTTATTTGTTAAATAAGTTATTAGTGATTCCAAGAATGATAATTCCCAAATAAATCACTAGTACTAACTATCCAAATCCTAGATAACTATGAATCTCAAACACATTCCTCGGACACTCCCAAGAAACTATTTCACTTAACTTCTTGGTGTCAATTGAACTTCCAACATTAGATATAAAATACTATAAATTGTGTGATAAAAAATATATAAGTGAGTAATTTATATATTATAAATTACATGTTAATCCATCAGGTTATCCTAAACCATTTCCAAATGTCATTGGTTCTACCCCCATGACACAGAATATATGATAATTTCAAAAAATGGAAAAAAAATCCAAGAAATTGGGTAAAAAATATGTTATAAAAAACATTCATGTAGTGGCTGCATTAATGAATCCTAATATAATTTATAAATTATCAAACATTCCATACCATATTATTGATGTAGTATGTGTTACATTTGAATCAATTACCCTCATTTGGTGTTAAAACAATCTTATCCTTATATATGATAATACATGGTATCTGCTTATTAAATTTATATGATATTATATATATAGAATAATGTATCAATTAATTATCATAAAATATATTAAAAATTAATAATATATGAAATATATCAAGTAATTATCAACCATTTTGGTGAATAAGACTATATAATACCATGGTGATGTACTTTTCTAGATAAATCCATTAGCTTCAATGTCTTCCAACTGGTCATTTTATTAATGAAACTCCTTGGAAGCCTTCCAAAACCAAGGAATATAAATTTTATCTACAATAATATTGATCTATATAGTGATATCATCCTCTATATCTGTAGGAAATATCATGAAACCATAAAGAAAAACATCTCACAACTAGTCAAAAATAGGAGGATAATAATACTATCAAACTATATCATCAAAAAATATGAGCATGTCCACCATGGTTGTAATTACACCAAACTATTGATGGTCTGATCCAAACATTCCTTCCTTTAAATCCAACTCAACCACTTGAAGATAATTAATACTAATGGTAGATGTGAATAATAAATGAAAGGTTTTAATAGTGGATAAAAGTTAAATATGAACTATCCAACCCATTTCTAAAGTAATAATATTTATTCCAATTTTTAGAAAATATAAATCCTAAATAATAAAGTAACTACCAAATTCAAACACATATTCCTTATAGTAATGAAATATATCTAACCACTTTCCATGTTTCATATATATGGTTATCACTATAGATTGGTACCGTACACTGATTCCTAAGAACTTAGTGGATTAAATGTCCCTAAAAGACTGGGATTATCCTTTGTAAAATAATACATATGCATTTGTTCAATCCTCCAGAATGATGCCATGAATTGATGAATGAATGAAATTGTAATTTGACAGTGTATAATATAAGAAATTAAGTTTGAATATTTTATGACCCTCGGTCTATGCCTATCACATTGGAATACACCACTCTACTAGATCTACTTATAGTACCAAATGGTACTACATCCTCCACCCCATCCTATATGACCCATAGATCTCCTTATTCATGTTTGTTGGAGTATATAGAATCACATTCATTAATTATGTTTCTACATGAGAACCCCAATATCAAACATATGTGAATGTTTCCTATAGAAACTCATTATGAAACCCACATTTTCATTGTCTCGTCACTCTACTAGTTGTTGATTACACCGCTTCAATGTTTTTCCTTTCTATCCCACATAGAAAAAATCCCAACGAAAAACTATCCTAGCTATTAAATCCACTACTTCCCAAACTAAATATTCCTAGAAGTGCTTCCTAGTGTAGGAAGATTCACTACCAGAACTCATAGATATAATTTCTGAACAACCACCCATAGACACATTACATATTATCTATGTGATAATAGAATTATTTCAACACGCATAAAAAAAATTTATCTATTGAAATAAACTCATTTTTAACCTACTCTATAATATAATTTTGTCTTATAATAGATTCACAATCGTTACCTAGTTAGCTGAAAACATTAGACTTAAATTTTGCTAGTCCATGAAACAAATTTCCTAATCCATCTCAATCATACTTCCATAATCAGGGACAAAAAAATCACTAACCCATTCTTCCATCAATGTCTATAAAATTAAATAATCAATAAACCATATTCATATAAAATTGCATGTCATGTCAACATGTTCTTATGCCATGATAAAAATTTCCAACCATGAGTATATCGATCCTTGTACTATATAGTATACTAAAATTTCTCTCTATTCTAGGGGAATCTCTAGCTATTATAATATATAACACACCAATTCTACCAAAAATATCGCTTCCTGGAAGACACCACCTAGTACAATAGTAAGTGGGTGTTGTAGCTAATAATCCTTGGGGAGGTTTGATATTGTTAGTTCAGTGTATAGATATCATTATTCCATCCACTGTATAACTCACAAAAATATCCCACAGTTTATTATATCTTTTTTATTTTATAGATATAAAAGTGAATATGATTAAATAATATGGTAATTTTCATTAACACTATATCATTATAGTATCAGAATCCTTCTTGGAGGCATTGAAAAACACGGTCCTCTAAAAAATCATAGAAAATTTATAACATCATTACTAAGGTATATGATAAATATAATCCCAGTAAACTATTTATTTTACAAATTTTACATGTTCTATTGAAATAAAATTAACTTAACTACATAAGAAAAATACGTACATAATAAATTGAAATCCCAATTAGCCTATCTTATTCCAAGAATAATTACCATCATGATGTACCTTCCAATGAGTATATTCTAAAAAAATAAAATTCCTACAAATCTAGTAAATCACCAAGGATGAAATAAGATAACCATAATTAAAATAACATAAATTAAAATCCCTTCCCTGTTAACTTGGGATTTCTTTTACGTTTGTTGGTAAATCATAGGGATGAGTTCTGGACTTTGTCCCCACAACATCTTATCTCATTATAATAATCACAATGAGTAATACAAAACAGTTGAAATCATATAATACAATTTTATAATTTCCATAACATGATCACTCATTATAAAATGAATTGAGTCACTATGTTTCCTTCATCATGTATCCCAATAAGCGAGAGGCTACCAACTAGAAGAGATCGTATAATTTAAATCATGGGAATATTATATAATTGGTATATAGTGGATATAATTTATTGTGTAATATTAATTTTATCCACCATATTCCATCATAAAAACATGACAATGAATGTTCCAAATAATTTGAATCACAAAAAAATTAGTGAAATAAAATGTGGATGATATTTTATAAAATTCACAAACCCCCAAAATATTAACATTCAAAAATGATGAATCTGAATTTTCTTATAGGTTAAACATGATCCCATAATAATTGAATAAATTTTAACATATCTAGTGCACCATTTAATATAGGGTCATTTCCTATATCCTTATATGGTATTATCAAGTTTTCAAAGGTACCCATGGAATCTTGATAAGTGTGTGCATAAAACAATATAAGAGACCACCATTAGGATATAATTCATATCAAGTTTGATTAACGTATATCCAGATACACAAGAAAAGAAATAATTTGAGATATAACTGTGTAAAAAAACATATACAACCAACCCTTGGGGTTAAACTCATAACATAGGGTCAACCAAACCTTCTTTAACCAATTCTTGATGACTATTTTGATAGTTCTAATGTTATTTTTATATGTACACGTAGATAAAAGATAACAGTATTTAATTTTAATCACAAGCACACTAGATCCTTTTAATCACATCCCAGTCCCCCAATAGTACTGTTTATAAACATAGGTACACCAAGTCCGTGAAATCCAACAAGGACCTGCAAATATTAATAATCATAATAACGACCACACTAGGTCCTTGTAATCACATCAAACTCCCAAAAAAATAGTAATATGGACATTCTATATATGTGGAACCATTTCAATATCCTCTAATTTCTGTCATCATATTAATGGTCTTATATGATATTGGAATTACTTCAAGAGACCTAAATAATAATTATTATAATAATTAAAAACACTATATTCAAAATCAGGTGTTTTCTATTTATCAAAATTAGTACATATATTAATTATCATATTATCTATCACTTTATATTTTTCAAGGATTCATATTTTAAAAAATATAACTTTGACCATTAATAAATCGTTTAATTAAAAACACTAACATCTAGGAAACACCCTCGGTATCATTAGAAACTATTCAATCATTAGTCTAGAAAAAAACACCTTGTGTCACCACTCTAGTTATATTTGTGTTTTCAAATGTTGTTGTACTATACTCAGTGGAAAAAATCATTTTCATTTCACACAAACTGACCACTCAATATATTGGGAAAATCCAAACACATGTTTTCATTTTTTTCAATTCTATTATTAATTATAATGGGACATGAAAACATCATGTCATATTATAAATCATATATAACTAAAAGTGAATCAATTCATCATTGGTTTTCTGGATACCGCCAACCTAAAACATAATTAATTTCCAACAAAAAAATTAGATTCATAAGAAGAAGTGAAGGAGGGATCGACTAGTCCAAATGGAAAACAAAAAATCAACAATAATGGATCTAGTTGTGAGATATCATCTAAGGTATTAATTGGAATGTTGTTAGGTCATTGAGATATTAAAATTGAATAATTTATTCATGAATTATCTAATGAAAGAGGAAATAATATTTTGTAGACAAAAAAAGTCATGTATGGATTAATAAACCTCTAATAAATACCACATGGAATATTTAACAAAATTCATAACTTCCATGGTGAAATAGGTATAATATTATTTTATTATAAAAATATGAATTGGATAAATCTATAGAACAATGGTTTCCACCATTTATGTGGTCAATTTGATCACATCATTCCTAGGAGACAGACAATAGTGATGGTCCATTATATATGTGTAAAACCAAGACAATTTTAGGACCCCACTCACTACACCATGATATGGTGAGACCTTATTGGTCATGGTCTAAAAAGATACCACCCATGCCACACCCTTACCACAATAATCTACATAGGTGTGTTGATCTTCACATTTTACGTAGGTTACCTATAGGGAAAATGTCACTCACACCAAAAAATGGTACATCTCTTATTTTACCTAAAAACCAATATTCACGCAAGGCCGCTATTATTTATAGAAAACATTCCAATCCAAATAATTTGTTACGTGGCTCAAAAAAGTTATAATCCTTAAAGGGGGAATGCCAGAAATTATATCAATATGATTTTAATATCTTATAATTCATCATAATAATTACATATAATTACTAAGAATAGTCCTCAATATCTTTTGATACCCATTTATTACCAATGATTTAATAACGTTAGAATTATCAACGAAATGATGAATTTTTTTCATAAGTTAATACATTTTAAATTATATAAAACACATTATGTTTCCAATGGGTTGTTATTATATCCTGATTGATTTATTTATATTATAACTCGTATTCATGTATAATGATGTGTTGGGTCTTATATAATCATTAAATACATTTGTTATGGATTTATATCTTAAGAGATATTTATGTGTTTATAAATAAGTATTTTTTAACAATATAATTGGGGGATCAGCTTATATTTTTTCAAATTGAATGATCATGGTGGAATTTTATCTCAATGATTATACATCTTCTGTTTTATTATAATTTCAATGGTATTAAATATTCTTACATTAAAACACATGTCTCATGATTTTGGAATCATGTTAAAACATCAGTTGATTGATGTCTGATATTTTTTCATTCATCATGTTATGACTCAAGAATTATGATCTATGTTTTTTGGTTATGATTTTATTATTCATCTTGAGTATACCTATATATTAATTTTATTTCCATCAATGATGTTTTTTAACACTTTTATTAAAGATTAATATGATTTTTTGATCCCCACTTATTATGTATTCATGTCCCGAGGTTATAAAAGAATGTATTACATGTGATATTATTTTAAGAGTAAATTAGGATGATATATTATAGTTGATGTTAAATAATCATTAATGAATTATTGGAATCTAATATAGTTAGAAAATTTCAATTTGATAACAAATATATTGGTTCTATTACTTTCATTTTTTTTCAAATTCTGTAAAAACATATACCTAAAATAGATTGTGATATATAAATGTATTTACAAATATTTATGACCTTACCGTTATTATTTTGTATGAAATCTAGTTTGAAATGTGTGTGTTTTTATCATTGGAACATGGATTGAGGGACTAGGATCTCTACACATATTGTAGTTCGGGATATGTAAACTTCTACTATACATAAATAGTATGGTCTTACTTTTATTGGATTTTATCTGTTCTCTTAAATCACTATATTACTCTTGTATTATCAGAACCCAATATTATCATCCAATGAGCGTGTAAAAATGTATTGGTAAATCAAAGTCTTGTGATTAATTTTTCTCTCTATTCTACTCTTCTCCAATACATACTAATTTTCATTCCATTTGGATGATTTGTTGTATGGATTCTCTACAATCTGGATTAATGTTACAAACATTCCTTGATCGTGGATTACTATTATAATGTTATATACAAGTTTAAATTAGGTAAAATTAATGCTGATAAATTATTTTTTCCATAATTTAGTGGTTCTTAGATGATTCATTCCGAGGTAGTGGAATTTTTATAATTCATCAATATTTTGAAATTAATTAATAATATGTGCCTTTTTGGATAGCTTGATATTATGATGTTGAAGTAAAAATAATTCAATTATTACCCCTATATCATATGATTGGGAATTTCATTTGTAACATCCCAAGTAAGTAATGAATAATAGATATTTTTATCTATGTATATTAATGAATTAGATAGTTTTTTAGAGGCTTAAAATGAAAATAAATTCAATCTTAAGCATGGAATACACTAATATTTTTAAAAGATTGTTTTACTGCCTTTTAATGGAAACCATTTATAAATCTATCTTTTTACAATTTTATAATCTATGTTTGTCAAAATAAACTTATTCTTTATGATTGGGAGATCAAAATTTAATTTTTGTGAATTTTTGGTATTTTTTCGATAAAGTTCATTTTTTAATGAATAGTGGAAAATGTTGTATTTTAATTCAAAACCCCTTTTTAATCTAATTTATTTATATGATTAGATTATCTTTTGAAGTGGTTTTAAAGTGAAATTATAATATATTTTTACCATTTAATCCATTGGTGGTCGTTGGAATTTATTTCACCTGAAAATTGGACTTAAACTAGTGTCAATCTTTTGATACTTATTGTTTCATAAAAACACGCTATTTGTCCTGACAACGGGAATTAATTATTAAATTAATTAAAGTAACTTATAGGATTTTAATTTTGTAAAATAGACATCATTTTTTAATTTGTAATATCAAATATATCTTATGGTGATGTTTTGGTATTTTTCTGAAAAACTTCAATTTTTGATGAATAGTGAAACCACTAAGTGGTAGTTAAAGAAACTGATTTTTCATTTAAATGAAACTTTTCCACTTTTGTGATTTGATTTTAAAAAATCCAACATACATGGTTGTCATTAAGAAGTAAAATGTGGTTTAATAAGATTAAAATAATTTTTTGGTGAATAGTAACTTTTATGTTCTTAATCGCGATTAGTGGTAATTAGTGTAGTTTAAGGTAAAAATAATGTTTTAATAATATGAGATGAGATTTACACATGTCCTACCCTTATTGGATGTGTCATGTCCGACCAAGACAATCCATGGGTCAACTTGGGGACCCCATGGATCCACTTTGGAAGGAAAATGACATTAATATCTTTTAATTCAATGTTAAAGTAAAAATGTCACAAACATGAGTTATTTTACTAAAACAATTTTTACATGGGGTTATACAAGTCAGATGTTTTTACTATAAATATTCATTGGAAATATAAAAATATTTCCTACATCATAGTATTTTGTTTATAATTTTTAGACATTAAATAAATTAAATTATTTATGACATCATGATGATGCATCGATTACCTCATTATTTAACGATTGAAATAAAATGAACAGATAATGTAAACTCTAAGACCTAAACTTGTCAAAAACCTATTGGTTGGGTATATTTAGAACCCTTATCACCTTATCCTGTAATTATATCAATTTGGGACCTTTTAAATCCGAAACTCATTTTAAAATAAAGTATCATTTATTTACTTTCCAAGAGTGCCCCTCCTCTCCTCTTATAAAAGGCCCCCACCTCTACCACCTTACCCACACTTCCAAAGCCTTTGGCTCGACCAACCCCTGCCCATTTTGTCTCTCCACATCCCTCTATAACTCTTAGAAGCCTCACATTGGGCATAAGTCTTCCCAAGGAATCCTTTGAGCTCAATCCAAAGGGAGTTACCCGATTTTAAGGTAATGTCTTCTCTTGAGTCCTTTTGTTTTATTTTGCTTCTCCAACCCCATAAACTCTTTTTATTCATTTCTTTTGTAACAACACCAGTATCTTACATATAATAAGATGTTGTTATAAGAAGTATTATAGCTACACTTACACACACCTACATCTAATGGTTAAAGAACATACTGTTTCCGTGGATGATGAATTTCTGCCTCACAAAACGATGATTCTTCAACACTCATATAACACCTTAAAAGGTGGCCATTAAGATGTCACTATATTTATATATGATATATAATATGTTTATGTTTTACTTAAGCTTCTGTGTTTTTCATTTATGGCATACCATTAAGGTTTCCATTATGGGTAAACGCGATATCTTCAATTTAGGAAGTGCGGACTACCGCCCCCTCAAACTGATTTGATTCGTTAATACCATATGTGGTACGTATAAAGGATATATTTAATGATATTATATATTATACCATAATGGAATTAAAATACTATTATGTATCATTATGTTTTAATTCCATTAAAAATGAAATATAAATGGAAGTAGCATTCATGCGTACGTACGGCTTACCGTCTCCATGAATGGTGCATTTCATTTCTTACCTCTAAATGTTATGTAATATTATAAATGCATGCATGTACTGGATATATATTATATATATGATATCTAAATCATGAATACAATTCTGGATATAATGGATACATGAACAACTTGTAATTATAGATGGTTTATTTTTGACTCAAGTACCAATGATCGTTAAAACGACCGTTATTAACTTAAATAATTACATAGTGTTCATGACATGGAAATAAGTGATATAAAAGGAATAATGAACTTGAAAAAGGTTCTTAAACAAGTAGAAATTAACTCATGTTTATTATTCAGGAGATTAAAGAACGATCAAGTCAAGTCGGACCCGAGGTATGGGACTTCGTCTCAATCTCCTTTCATTGAGGCATATTTTGTTTTATACACAACCTTCTTTTATACGGGGTATAAACCCCTTTGACTTTTACGTTTATCCAGAAGTAATCTATTTTTTATATGAAGCGTTTTACTAAATGACAAAAGGGAATGTTTGTGTCATACGTATGCGGCGACAACGACTTCTCCGCCATCGTGACCATTATTTGAGTTTCGGCTTCCTCTATAAGCCATACCTTTTTCTAAATGAAAAATAAATACCATGTTTTACTTTTCTTTTATTTTGGTATTGAAAATGGTTTTCATAATATTTTTATTAAATCAATGCATTGTATTGATATCTTGTGATTGAAATGTGGAAATGTTATGTTTCATTTATGCATGTTTTATATGATACGATTATGTTGTGGTTCTTGGGCATTGTTATGAAGACGGGTGGTTCCCGGATAAACGAAGGGCGGGTGAGCCCGATATAGCTCTCCAATGCATTAGGTAACGTGAAGGAGTTAAAAGTTAAGGTTTATCTGAAGATATTTAGGGAATATAATGTGATGGGTATTCCAAACATAACCAAGAGGGTTACTCCCTACGTAAGAATGTTATGAATGCCTCAAGTTACCTTTATGTCTTATGATTTCTATGATTTATTCATGATTTGATGAGGTATGTTAAAGCGCTTATGTTTTATGGGTAAATTATGATTTCATTCTTATGTATATATGTACCCATGCTTCCTTTCCATATTCTTTTATCCCTTACTGAGCTTTTTATGCTCATCCCAAGTTTCTGAAATGTTTTTCACAGGTCAAGGGAAAGGTACATGATATGATGATAGTGTCAAGGAAGTGTCAAGAAAGAACCCATGTTTTATTTTAAATATGTTTTCGTTGATGGAAAAAATGAATATTATCTTTTATGTATCCACTTTGTTTAAATGGGGAATGTAATGAATGTTTTATGATCTAATTCTCTAAAACTATAAACCTGAAAAGATCCTCAATGTGTAATCTTTTAATAACTCGAGATTAAGTAAGGTTTATGGCCAGGGCCTTATAGTTGGTATCAGAGGTCGGTATAGATATCTTTAAGAGTTATAATTCAATTAAATGATTATCCAAAAATATTTTTTATGGTCAAATTGTAATGATATAGCATTTGAAGATTACCATGTTGCTTCATCTAAGTCATGTTTGTTATGAATGGTTTTTCATAGAGAAAACAGAGTAGATTTTCTGGGAAGGTATACTGAGGGAAATGACCTTCCAAATTAGAAACCCGAGATGGTCAGAGTCGGAATTGAACAGTTTGTTGCAGTGATGGCTCAGTTGATTCAGGTGATAAATGTTGGTTGTGTTTATTGATGATATTTTGGTGTTTTCTAAAAGTAATGAGGATCATGAAAGTCATTTAAGGGTTATTTTGCAAACCTTAAAAGAAAAGAAATTGTATGGGAAATTCAAAAATTGTGAGTTTTGGTTACAACAAATTTCTTTCCTTGGTCACATTGTTTCTAAAGATGGGATAACTATTGATCCTGCAAAAACAAGGGTTGTTGAAGAATGGCCAAGACCAAAAAATGTTACTGAGATTCGTAGCTTCCTTGGTTTGGAAGGCTATTACTGATGGTTTGTTAGAAATTTTTCACGGTTATCTAGTCCAATAACCAAGCAAAATCGGAAGGGTGTTAAGTTTATCTGGAAAAAAGAATGTGAGGATTGTTTTCAGGAACTGAAAAGAAGATTGTTGAATGCTCCAGTTTTGGCACTACCTTCCAGGAATGGGAAGTTTGTTATCTACAGTGATGCTTCATTGAAAGGACTTGTTTGGGTCCTAATGCAGAATGATCAGGTAATTGATTATGCTTCACGACAGTTGAAAACTCATGAGGTAAATTACCCTACACATGATTTGGAATTAGCTGCTGTAGTTTTTGCTCTAAAAATTTAGAGGCATAATTTGTATGGAGTAAAGTGTGAAATATATACCGATCACAAAAGTTTAAAGTATATATTCACTCAGAAAGAATTGAATATGAGACAGAGTAGATGGATAGAATTAATCAAGGATTATGATTGTACAATTCATTACCATCCGGGAAAAGCAAATAAAGTGGATGATGCTTTGAGTCGAAAAAGTAATTCTTCATTAACAATGTTGCGTTTGAACGTGATCCTTTGGTTAAAGATTTGATGAACTTTCGCATAGAAGTTTTTCGTGCAGGATGTACTTTTGTTTTGTTTCAGGTATAAATGAAATCTTCTCTATCAGACAGAATAAAGCAAGCACAGAAGCAAGACAGTGAGTTGCAGAAGAAGGTAGAGCTGGTTCAGAAAGGTAAGTTTCCTGAATTCAACATTGATAATGATTGCGTTTTAAGATTTGGGAAGAGACTGTGTGTGCCTTGTGATTCACATTTAAAGAGAGAGTTGTTATGTAAAGCTCATAGTTCTCTGTTTTCAGTTCATCCTGGCAGTACTAAGATGTACAGAGATCTGTAGGAGTATTACTGGTGGGATAGAATGAAAAGAGATATTGCTGATTTTATAGTGATGTGTTTGACTTTTCAACAGGTTAAAGAAGAGTAACAGTTACCAAAAGGGATGCTTCATACTTTACCATTGACATAGTGTAAATGGGAGAATATATCCATGGACTTTGTTGTGGGATTGTCGAAGACACCTTGAGGTAATAATGCAATCTAGGTTATTGTTGATCGCTTGACTAAATCTGCTCATTTCCTTTCTATACAAGACACTTTTTCCCCAGATCAACTTTCCCTTTTGTATCTTAAAGAGATAGTCAGGTTACATGGAGTTCCTCTCTCCATTGTACTTGACCGTGATCCCAGGTTCACTTCTAAATTTTGGAAAGGCCTACAAAAGTCGTTGGGTACTGAATTAAACTTTAGTACATCTTTTCATCCTCAATCATATGGGTAGTCAGAACGAACGATCCATACTTTGGAAGATATGCTATGTGCTTGTTCGATAGATTATCAGGGAAGTTGGGACCAACATCTTTCTCTGGTTGAGTTTTCTTATAATAACAGTTTTTATTCCAGTATACAGATGGCACCATTTGAGGCATTATATGGGAAGCGATGTCGAACTCCAACTTTTTGGGATGAAGTGGGTGAAAGGAAGCTGATGGGACTAGAATTGGTAGAATAGTTGGCAGAAAAAGTTAAACTAATACAGAAACACATGAGAACAGCTCAGAGTAGGCAGAAGAGTTATGCGGACAACAGGAGGAAGGATCTCTCTTTTGAGGTAGGTGATCATGTTTTTCTCAAAGTCTCACCATGGAAAAGTGTGATGCGCTTTGGTAAGAAAGGAAAGATGAGCCCAACATTCATTGGACCATATGAAATTCTGAAGGAAGTTGGATCAGTTGCATACCGAGTGGCTTTACCTCCTATTTTATCTCAGGTACACAATGTTTTTCATGTTTCGATGCTGAGAAAGTACATGCCAGATCCATCTCATGATTTGAGTCCAGAGGTAGTTTAGCTGGAAGAGAACCTATCTTATGAGGAAAAACTGGTCCAGATTCTTGACCACATGGAGAAAGTGTTACAGAATAAGTTGATTCATCAAGTGAAGGTTTTGTGGAAAACCCACATGATTGAAGAGGCAACATGGGAATCTGAAAATGCAATGAGGGATAAATACCCCCACTTATTCGATAAGTAAATAAATTGCGGGGATGAAATTTTCTAAAGGGGGGAAGGATGTAACATCCCAAGTAAGTAATGAATAATAGATATTTTTATCTATGTATATTAATGAATTAGATAGTGTTTTATAGGCTTAAAATGAAAATAAATCCAATCTTAAGCATTGAATACACTAATATTTTTAAAAGATTGTTTTACTGCCTTTTAATGGAAAACCATTTTTAAATCAATATTTTGACAATTTTATAAGCTATGTTTGTCAAAATAAACTTATACTTTATGATTGGGACATCAAAGTTTACTTTGTGTGAATTTTTGGTATTTTTCCAATAAAGTTCATTTTTAATGAATAGTGAAAAATGTTGTATTTTAATTCAAAACCTTTTTTTAATCTGATTTATTTATATTATTATATTATCTTTTGAATTGTTTTTAAAGTGAAATTAGAATATATTTTTACCATTTAATCCAATGGTGGTTGTTGGAATTAATTTCACCTTGAAATTGGACTTAAACTACTGTCAATCTTTTGATACTTATTGTTTCATAAAAACACGCCATTTGTCCTGACAGTGGGAATTAATTATTAAATTAATTAATGTAACTTATAGGATTTTAATTTTTTAAAATAGACATCATTTTTTAATTTTGAATATCAAATATATCTTAGGGTGAAGTTTTGGTATTTTTCTGAAAAACTTCAATTTTTGATGAATAGTGAAACCACTAAGTGGTAGTTAAAGAAACTCATTTTCCATTTAAATGAAACTATTCCACTTCTGTGATTTGATTTTCAAAAATCATATGTAAATGGTTGTCATTAAGAAGTAAAATGTGGTTCAATGAGATTAAAATAATTTTTTGGTGAATAGTACCTTTTAAGTTCTTAATCGCGATTAGAGAAAATTAGTGTAGTTTAAGGTAAAAATAATGTTTTAATAATATGAGATGAGTTTGACACATGTCCTGACCTTATTTGATGTGTCATGGCCGACCAAGACAATCCACGGATCAACTTGGGGACCCCATGGAGCCACTTTGGAAGGAAAATGACATTAATATCTTTTAATTCAATGTTAAAGTAAAAATGTCAAAACCATGAGTTATTTTACTAAAACAATTTTTACATGGGGTTATACAAGTAATATTTTTAAATATAAATAGTCATTGGAAAGATAAAAATATTTCCTACATCATATTATTTTTTTATAATTTTTAGACATTAAATAAATTAAATTATTTATGACATCAGGATGATGCATCGATTACATCATTATTTAACTATTGAAATAAAATGAAAAGATTATGTAAAATCTAAGACCTAAAATTGTCAAAAACCTATTGGTTGGGTATATTTCGAACCCTTATAACCTTATCCTATAATTATATCAATGTGGGACCTTTTAAATCCGAAACTCATTATAAAATAAATTAACATTTCTTTACATTCCAAGAGTGCCCCTCCTATCCTCTTATAAAAGGTCCCCGCCTCTACCACCTTACCCACACATCCAAAGCCTTTGGCTCGGACAAACCCTGCCCATTTTGTCTCTCCACATCCCCTTATAACTCTTAGAATCCTCACTTTGGGCAGAAGTCTTCCCAAGGAATACTTTGAGCTCAAACCAATGGGAGTTACCCGATTTTAAGGTAATGTCTTCACTTGAGTCCTTTTGTTTTATTTTGATTCTCCAACCCCCTAAACTCTTTTTATTCATTTATTTTGTAACAACACCAGTATCTTACATATACTATGATGTTGTTATAATAATTATTCTATCTATACTTAAACACACCTACATCTAATGGTTAAAGAATATATTGTTTCCGTGGATGAAGAATTTCTGCCTCATGAAATGATGATTGTTCAACACTCATATAACACCTTAAAATGTGGCCATTAAGATGTCACTATATTTATATATGATATATAATATGTTTATGTTTTACTTAAGCTTCTGTATTTTTCATTTATGTCATACCTTTATGGTTTCCATTATGGGTAAACGTGATATCTTCATTTTAGGAAGTGCGGACTACCGCCCCCTCAAAGTGATTTGATTCGTTAATACCATATGGGGTACGTATAAAGGATATATTTAATGATATTATATATGATACCATAATGGAATTAAAATACTATTATGTATCATTATGTTTTAATTCCATTAAATATGAAATAGAAATGGATGTAGCGTTTATGTGTATGTACGGCTTACCATCTCCATGAACGATGCATTTCATTTCATACCTCTAAATGTTATGTAATATTATAAATGCATGCATGTATTGGATATATATGATATATATGATATCTACATCATGAATAAAATTCTGGATATAATGGATACATGAACAACTTGTAATTATAAAGGGTTTATTTTTTACTCAAATACCACTGATCGTTAAAACGACCGTTATTAACTTAAATAAATACACAGTGTTCGTGACATGGAAATAAGTGATATAAAAGGAATAATGAATTTGAAAAAGGTTCATAAACAAGTAGAAATTAACTCAAGTTTATTATTCAGGAGATTAATGAACGATCGTGTCATGTTGGACCCGAGGTATGGGACTTCGTCTCAATCTTCTTTCATTGGGGCATATTTTGTTTTATACACAACCTTCTTTTATACGGTGTATAAACCCCTTTGAATTTTACATTTATCCAAAAGTAATCTTTTTTTATACGAATCATTTTACTAAAAGACAAAAGATAATTTTTTTGTCGTACGTATGCGGCGACAACGACTTCTCCACCATCGTGACCATTATTTGAGTTTCGGCTTCCTCTACAAGCCATACCTTTTTTTAAATGAAAAATAAATACCATGTTTTACTTTTATTTTATTTTGGTATTGAAAATGGTTTTTATAATGTTTTTATTAAATCAATGTGTTGTATTGATATCTTGTGATAGAAATGTGGAAATGTTATGTTTCGTTTATGCATGTTTTATGTGATACGATTATGTTATGGTTCTTGGGCATTGTTATGAAGACGGGTGGTTCCGTGATAATATAAGGACGGGTGAGCCCGATATAGATCTCCAATGCATTGGGTAACGTGAAGGAGTTAAACGTTAAGGTTTCTCCAAAGAGATTTAGGGAATATACTGTGATGGTTATTCCAAATGTAACCAAGAGGGTTACTCCCTACGTAAGAATGTTATGAATGCCTCAAGTTACCTTTATGTCTTATGATTTCTATGATTTATTCATGATTTGATGAGGTATGTTAATGTGCTTATGTTTTATGGGTAAAGTATGATTTCATTCTTATGTATATATGTACCCATGTTTCCTTTCCATATTTTTATATCCCTTACTGAGCATTTTATGCTCATCCCGAGTTTTTGAAATGTTTTTCATAGGTCAAGGGAAAGGTACATGATATGATGATAGTGTCAAGGCAGTGTCAAGAAAGAATCCATGTTTTATTTTAAATATGTTTCCGTTGATGGGAAAAATGAATACTATCTTTTATGTATCCACTTTATTTAAATGGAGAATTTAATGCATGTTTTATGATCAAATTCTCTAAAACACTAAACCTGAAAAGATCCTCAATGTGTAATCTTGTAATAACTCAAGATTAAGTAAGGTTTATGGCTAGGGCCTCATATCAACATTCTTCCTTTATTTTTATCCACATATCTTGAATATTTTGAGTCTCTAATATTCCCTTTGATTGAGTCCCACACACCAAATCATGTGAGCCAATCATTTGTTCCACATCAACCATTAAAAATTCACTTTCACCCTAAATTATAATAGAACTATAATGTCTTTTTTCTCTCCTCTAGACTACTAAAGATGATTTTTTCTATGGGATGGGTTTTTGCTAACATATAAAAATACTCATACACTATTTTTTTCTTGAGTTTTTTTTTGGAATGGATGCACTCAATTTTCCATTATTCTAATATAGGATCCCATCCCTTAGTATCAATTTTAGGGATGTTAGTCTGGGTGATTGGGATGTTTCCTGAAATTATATTGTTTCATATTATTATGTATGCCATTTCCTTTTTTGGGTTCTTCCGTGGTTGGTTTAGTGTGATGTTCTAGGTTTCCTTTGATATAATCTATTATTATTTTTATTTGGTTCATCAATGGGTGTATAGATGACGTAGTTGATGAATGATGTGGAAAAATGATATGTTTATGGGAAAATGTGGTAGAAATATGATAAAAATGTATGGGTTGAAAGAATTTCAATATGACACTATTATGAAAGGATTTACATGATTTATGGTGATAAATTGATATAATATTTTCTCCCATTTATATTTTCATAGTAAATATACATATAATTTTTAGTTGATTATAGTCATGTATATTTTAACACAATAATTGAAATTTTATATTTTTATAAATTGAGTTATGATCCTATAGTGAAATGACCAATGACAAAAACTCTATAATTTCATTATTTATTTTTCATGATAGTTTGAGGTGGATTACTGGTTTCATCTACATGATTATTATTAGTGGAACATATATTTAAATTATCTTTTGTTTCATTATATTTATTTCATATTTTGTAGTTGGGAAGGAATAATTTAAATTTATATATTTATTTTATTGGAGGACCTTATAATTTTCCCTTGAAATAAGGGTAAAATATCTCCCATAATTAGAAAAACCCCTCTCTAATACTTTCCATCCCTTGTCCTATTGGACGTGGGGTTCAAGGGTCACTCTCAACTCTTTTTCAACCATGAAGGGGTCTCATGTGGGATATTTTATGCAATGAAAAAACATGAAAATAATCAATTCAATTCATGATAAAAATGGATTTTAAATTATCTATATTTAACACATAAATAAAAATACATATGTCAACCAATGGTATCATATGAATGAATTTTTAATCATATAATCCATTTTCAAATGACAATATTTTACTATGGGAGATGTCTTTTTGTATGTCCCGTGTAGAATACATATATTTTCAAAAATATCTAGGAATATACTAACCATGTTGATGAATGAATAAAATTTCATTAATTAAAGGAGATGAGTACAACATATGAACCTCATAAAAATATATAGTCTCATTACACACAATTTAACAAGGTTTAGGAATATAAATTTTTGTCCATAATCATCTAAATTATCTCTCAATTGAGTCCCTATATGCAATACTCCATACATGAATGAAAATAACCTTATTGGTTATTACTCAACAAACACCATAACTATGAACATACATAACCACTACCTATTACACTACCTCGTGGATTGCAATTAAATGGTTTCAGCATATAAAGGTTCTCACGAAAGGGATAGTGTAAACCTCATTTATTAGGAATAAAAATTAAACATACATACATGGTATTATAGTGATATATTCTATGAAAACTATTGTGTATTGTTCCTAGGACTATTAAAATCCATATAAGGCTGAACCACTTGTGTAGTTTTTTACCAACTCATTATTAAACAACACACATGTATCATTACATGTTTTGGACTCTAAATGAGAACCAAATCAGTATGTTGGGGTAATGATTCCCAACCTATGTTATCACTATAATTGAAGTGAACACATTAGAGGGTTATTTATCATCCCTAACTCTTGTAATTTTATCTAAACCAAGTAAGAGGTAATGGATTTTTATGTCCTTGATCATAACCCATGAGAATATTAATATAGGGTATTGTTTATCCTAGAATGTCCAACCCTCATGAAACTCCTTGTTCATTATTATGAATATAATATTATATTCTTTAATATATTCCTATAAACCAAATTATAGATCATATTATTAAATTAAATTTTCTACATTAATTTAATCAATAAAGTACAATGTATGTCAACCTCCCCTGATAATTTAGTATAAATATCTTATCATGAATCAGAACATGAATATATGAAATGATATTTTTCCTCCTCAATAGTTTATTCTGTGATGAATAAAGATAAGATCCGCCTATTTGGACATATATAATAATTATAGATTCATTAAATATTAATAAATATATTTTTCTCACTATATAATGTTACATTGTATCAGTATCTCCTCAATTATAAAAACTCTCATTTTTCATCATTTTCTATTTTTAAATATTTATAATACATGTAAATAATTTTTCCATGATGAATATGTGAAATACAATATAGTTACGATTCACTAAAGTTTCCGGAATAAATGATATTGAACTTGTAAATAATAATATAAAATAGTTGGTTTTATTATGAATAAATGATTTAAAATTTTCAATTAAAAATATTCATGGTTACATAATCAACTCAATTAATATCCATTTACAAACCATCATTTTTGGGCTTGAATATTTTTCTTCATTCAAAACTGATAATAATTATGAAAATTTTTATAATAATGGATCTTTTAATATAAATCCATGTTGGGTAATATTTATCCATGTTTAAAAATGAATATTAACACTACCTTCATCTACGCATTGATGGGATATAAACCTAAACTAAAAAGGGTAGCCTTCATACATATATAAATTTTATGAAAATCTCATCATAATGTAACCTATGTTGAGGTAGATGTATTATAAAATTATCAGACCCTTGTTAATTTAAATATACCAAAAATTGATGTTAATCATCCCAACTATTATTCAAATGAACCCTTCGTTCTCATTTGAAACCCAAACATGATTTCGAATCAACACCATAATCTCACTAGAAACTCAGTGTAGATTTGGAATGATCCTGACATCCATCAATGATGGATTGAAAATTTAGAAATTTCTTATCAACATTAACCTTATAGGGGTCATTTTCAACCAAAAATTCATTCAACTCAACTATATGATAAATCATAGAATATATTAATAAAATTATCACACATATAATTTTATGATTTAGATTGGTCTTAAAACCTCTTACATTTTGATTTTAATGAATTAAAATCATCAATATGAATTCTGAGTTAATATTTTCATGATTAAGATTTTTTTATAAATATATATAATTTTTCTCAAAATTATATTTATAAAGATTCCCAATCAACATAACATTGTTTATTGGGTTTATAGACTCTTGTATAATTTACCAAACCTTTAACATCCAAAATTAATTCGACTAATCCAATTTCACATTTAACTCATATATGAAACTTCAATCCAAATCATAATCATTATAAAAACACATACTAATAACATTATATAAATATTGAAACTAATGACTACATCATTGAATAGTTACAGTAGTAACTTGATTCTCCTCTATTGAATTTGTTGTCACCCCTAAAAAACTCTTTTTAAACTATAAACATCCCAAAATAATCCCAAAATCACAATCTATCATATGTAATGTGGTTATTTAAACCACACCACACCATAAGATAATATATTATTTTAATATATTCACATCTTTTGGTGATAATAAAATATTTCGTATGAAGTTAAAATGCTCTCCACCTTAATTGAATAACTCGCCTATTAATTTTATCTTCATCTCACAATAAAACCAATCCATGGATCTTTTATAAAATATATTTAATATATAAAATCATTCTTCCCCTTAGATAAAGAGATTTTCACTTTTTACTATCCCTATGAAAACACAATGCATGTTTAAGTGGGGGTTCATAACTATGAATTTATGAAATATGGAATGTATTATTATTCTTAGTCAACCTTAGAGTGTTAATAAAAATCTTATTCCTTAATTAGGTTAATATTTAAAAATATTTTCCTTGATTAGGTATAAATTGTAGTTGTATTTATCAATTAGAAAAGAATTATATATTAAATTGAAAATGGATACAAATTTTAATAGAAATTTTGGATTTTATTAGATTTTTATTAATGTAATTATAAATTTGGTTACCATATAAATTTATGACAACTATTTAAATATTAACTTCTTAATAATAATGATATTATTATATCTGTATCATATGACTGTAAGGACAATTAGTTTCTATGAATTTGGACTCTATGTTATTAAATATGAAAATTTTATGTTTCATTCAAGGATAACACACATAGTTATCTAACAATATAAATATCCCACATAATTTATATCTCCTATCATTATAATCAATATCCTCTATATCCTAAAAACTAGATAGATTCTTATTATTAACCATTTTTTATAATATTACATATATTCATTTTCATTTTATATATTTATGTATCATTTTATTTCCATGAGATGTGATTCATTCATATCGCTTTGAATGATATCACATAAACCCACATCTAATAAAATTTATAGTCTAGATTAAAATAAGTATAGATAGATACAAATAATCTGTTTTAACAATAATTGGTTTAATATTTTCATTAAATTTCATTTTATAGAGTCAAAAATATTAATATATGAATAGAAACTATTTTGAATCATTCTACTAAATCATTTTTTGAAATTCCTCTGTATATTTATCTTACAGAGAAAAATAATTGTTTCCCATCACATGTAGTCCAAATAAATATCACATATCACCAATCATGGACATAAAAAAACATTTTCATTATTTATATCATTAATTAACAATATGATATTTCATGATCATATATGAAAATTCTTTCATCAAAAACAATAATAATTACTTTACAATAAATTTTCTCTTTAATATAAAAGTTTCATTCAACTTTTAAAATTGATAATTGTTTGGCACCTAATCAAATGCTAGCCTTCAAAAAAAATTCATGCATATAATATAATTTGAAATAATTTGAAATAATTTTGAGAAATCATAATCTTGGAAAAATGTATCCGTCCACTCAATATAAACATATTCATTCATCTCACTATTTATGAATGAAGTCTTGACATGCATCAAAAAAATAATACTTCATATGTTTTATAATTTCTCAAAATGTTATGATTGCTTCCATACCTAAAAATAGAACAAGTGAATATTCTTGATATACTAATTAAATTAGCAAGCATACTTTTTAGAAAAATAGGACTTGTTCAGTGTGACATCTAATTTATTATTAAATTTTTTCTTGAATACCCGCCATGTTGAAATAAAATTCCATTCATGTGGTCCAAGAATAAGATCATATTTTCTTTCATTTTAAATTTCATCAAAATAGACATTCATATTTTAATTTCACTCCAAATATTTTTTAGAATAATCACCCAGATGTGTATTTATTCCTAAATTATAGTGATTTATTAGTTACAACAATTTTATTATCTAGTTTCCACATCCACAATATGATTTCTGTTGCTTTTTCAACATCCTAATGGTTTTTTATATTTTATTACATAATTGTTTCATTCTATGTTACATTATCATAAAATTGAGTATAAAATTTAGAATTATATTATTGGAACTATAATTTTAATCACTTATTTTTTTACAAACCTTCTCATTGTCTTTATTATTTTATAAAAAACACTTCATGAATAATTTTTTGTGTATACATTTAATTATTATTTAAAAAAATAATGATAAAACCCATTATGAAAAATTTTATTACAACCCCTATGACCTAATATAATTTTATAGGTATCCCAGAAATATAATATGAATAACATTTTAATTTACCATTACCAATATTGAATTTTCAGTCCTTCTAAGGCATGGATTACCGAACACCATATTGAAATCCATAATTATCCTAAACATATACAATATATCATATAAAGTCATTATGTTATTGGGATTTTTAATGAATTAATTTTTAATATGGATAGTTAATAAATCAATATCCATTCAACAAAATTATGAAATATTATGTTCTTTAGACGTTGTTCATCAAATCTGTTCAAAAGTCCAATTATTAAACATTTATACTCCATTTTGATGTCGTGTATAATAATATATATATATTTTTTAAAATAAAAAGTCTTTAATGACATTATTTTAAGTATATTATTATGAAGTCATTCATATTCTTATATTTGAATTTCCTATTAAACATATAAAATTATTTCTCAACTTTTCTCTTAGAAATACTAAAAAATCCCAGTAATTTTGATTTCAACTTTATAAACATCATATTATCCATTATGGTAAAATTTTTAGTAAATATAGTTAAATTAATATCAAAATGAGTGTAATTATGTCTAATAGGTTAAAAAAAATTATTTAGATCAAGTGTTTTGACAAACTGAATTTCTTCCCTTTGGGACAAACATGAGTGATTTTCCCCTTTTAGGATGTATCATAAATTTAAAAAAATTTGTTATTTAGATTATTAAATTTTCATAATACCTATATATTGGAAATTGTACTCCAAGATATATATAAATTATTTCTCAATATCATACTCTATAATCTGTTAACATCGTTTGAACTTGAAGAATAGTTTTCAGAGTAATTATTTATTGTAATAATAAGAAATATTTTTTTACATATATAACATCATTTTCAATATCACATAGCTATCTCTCACTCAGTTATATTTTCCTATGATTATGAATAAATAAAATATCATTTAAATTTACATTTTTATGTTTGAATCATAGATTTTATGAAACATTTGACATTCATAAAACAATCATTGAAAAAAATTGTACCATTTTCATGTTCTTCGATTTTATTAAATATTTTTTTCTATTGAGTCTTACATGACATGAAACCACATTAAAGGATCCATGAAATGGAAATTTTTCTTTCTTCGGATCCACTTCAATTTTGAGTGAATTCTAGAATTTTATTTTATTTTGAGCATTCATCCTTTAGGTAAGTTGATATTTTTTCAGTGAAATGACAACAAATATTCTTAAAGATAGTGAAACCTATAATAAAAAATTGCACATATGGCCCCCATTTATTATTTTTTTCATTATTGGTGTTCTTATTCTATTTCTTTATATCTCTACCCAAATTGAAGACATCATAGATTTAATGTGACACTTATAAACCCAATAATATTATTTTTAATTTCCAAATGATCTTTAATAAAAAAAATACCCGTCAAATATATGTTTTCTATGATACTATTGATAGTATTTATAAATTTTTTTACTACCATTTATAATTTTTTTTATTATTTTAATTAGATTAAAAATAATATTCATCCTTTTACTATTCTAAAATTCCATCTTAATATATGAAATATTATAAGTGTTATCCTAATCTTATGTTTTCCCATAATGGAATGTAGAACATGTAAAATTATCTAAAATAGGAAAATTTCATATATCACTTTGTTTATTTTATTTACATATTGGTAAAAATATTTTTCATATGGTAGACCTTACCTTTTCTCCACAACAAATTCTCTATAACAATTATTCTTCATCATTCCTAGTGTCATTTCAGTTATATCACACCATGACATAACCATTCTTAGATTTTCATCCTTTGTATAAATCATGAAACAAACTCTTTTATAATTATTTCATGCTTAGCCACATACAAATTTAAAATAATTATATCCTGAATATGAATTTTTTTTATCAAATTTGAACTCATAATCACATGTCTTTATCTTTTAATTACTTTTTAAATATATATAACCTTTTTATTAATTTGAGTTTTTCTCTAATAACATCATAAATATATTTCCTCAACATATGAATCATATAGGTTTCTTCTCTTTATTATACTTCATTACAAGAGTTATCCTCATTCCCTTAAACATTTTTTATTAATGTTAAAGTTTTTCTAGAATAAAATTATTTATTATAAAATCTTGATGTTAAATAATAATCTTTTCTATTAAATAAAATTCTCCTTTTCTTTCACCATTGAGGACTTCTTCTAGACTTATCAAAATTCATGTATTCTATATAGGGTTTAACATTTGAGTTCTTTTGTGGAATCACTCAATCATGTAATTCCACGACCCCCGAAGCCTAGAAATGGTGCATTAATTTATTAAATTAGCATGATTACATAGATTAAAATCCCAAAGGACTGACAAGTTTAGCCATTTTGGAAATCCAAATTAGATACATGTTACCCATAATACATTACGAATACAAAATACAAATGTGATACATAATTAAATGAAATAAATATCATCCTTGAATCTCATTAAAAGTATTAAAATTCATAACCAACTCATTGAAATCATAATAAGAGTGACCTAAAATTCTCAGTAAGTGTAAATATAGAGGAAAGGGAAATTAATTGATGATAGAAAATCAACATGGAAAGGTAAATACCTGATCACACATTCCACTAAAATAAAGAAATAAGGAATAATAAATATAAAATGGTAATAAATATAAAACTCATTCCATTAGTCCACAAATTGAGAATAAAATGCGTCCATGTATTTTATCATATGAAACCCTCATGGATAATAACAATTTTTGATGAAATTTCTATGAAGGAATTTCTTAATTTTTTAGATATTATGTATGAATGTAACGCCCCGACCCTAGTTACCCAGAGTCGGTGCATTATTACATAACATTGGCCTGATCATGAGAAAGATCAAGTCTCGAAAGACCGATTAGTTTAGTAGCCTTGGAATAACTAGATACATCCATAAATTTTTACATTACATCATAAAAAAAACATCTTGTCTTCATATCCCCTCATACTATCCCTGCAGGTCATTCATAAATTACTTCTTCATAATCCTGGAAAAAAAATAAAACATTGAAAGGGGTGAGCTCGGATGCTCAGTAAGGATAACATTATAGCAGAAGCTTTCATAAATAAGCATAAACACTTAAGGTAATTTATAACTAAAACAAAAGCCTTTGAAACTTGAACTTCAGCATAAAATGGCAAAGTTAAAATGAAATAATGCCATTTACTTACTCACATGGATATTCTACTAGTCGAATGACCACATGCAATATCAATAACCACTTTCATAATGATGGAATGCATAATGCCAGACTATCATAACCACATAGCCAAGGCCTCGTGCCAAGACTACAAATAAGATTTTGCCAAGGCCTTGTGCCAAGACACTAGTTTGTCTCATGAGACCTACCGATGCATCGAGGAGCTATAGCGGGCTCCACCCGTCACTTATTAAGTCCAATGCATTCCTCATATGAATAGGTTTTACGCATAAAATAAACATTCGTATTAAAACTAGCATACGAAATGTCAATACTTTAACCAAAAACCATGAATGGTATAAAAATAGAACATCCACAGTCAAATAAAACTCATTTGATACAATATGGAAGATTTTATTGTATCACATTAACCTCAATCATGAATAATGAAGGATGTTGACATAGATGAAAATAATCATCAAAACTATTTGAGAGAAATATCCCCCTTTTCTTGAAAACATTTAAAAGTCACACTATTTTCCAAGAAGCCATTTAAAAATAGATTTTTGAATCAAAGTGTCCCATACCACTTTGAAACTTTTTTAAAGGAGTTTTAATTTCTAAACTTTAATGTCCATATAAATAAATCCTTAAAACCATTTTTAAAACATGGACATTAATGAGAAATATTTAGATGAATAAGTCTTTAAAACATTTAAAAATGGTATTTTAGTTAGAGATTCTAACCAAAAGAGAGACACTTGAATGAAAATAATTGAGGTAATCAAAACTTTGTAATATCATGAGAATAAAGGGAATTCATGATATACTATGTCAAAGTACATTATATACACCACATAAAAGTGATTTGGTGTATATCAACAAAGAAGTCTCAATGGAATGTAAGTTGAGATGAAATCTCTCATAAAGGCCATATCCTTAGGTTAAGGATAAATCAATAACATAATTATGTGTGAAAAATATAAATACACTAAATATGATTGGATATTCAGTGTAAAACAATCAAAGTATATTCACACATATTCCTGTAAAAACAACACCAACTAATTGGATGTTTAACTCAACAAATGGTGAAAGAGTTAAAATTACTCTTATCAAATTCATATCAATGACTTGAAAATTTTCAATGGAGTGATTATGTGTATCAAAAGTATATCCACAGGAAGGGGAGTGGAAATTATGACATAATCAAATGAATAGTGATTCCACACATAATCTTGGGGTAATATAATCAATGAAATATGCGTAAAGCCAAATGAGTGGAAATTGAAATCTAAAATTCCCTTATTGATTAGGTAACTTAAGAAACAAACTCCCATGAAAGAAAGATCATACCATGATGATGTAAATACCCATAAAATAAAGTATATTACACAATGAATACAATCATGGGTAGTACACATACACCACATGCAATAATTAAGTGGTGATCAATGGAATTCTCACGGAATTAAAAGTGAGACAAGAAACCCCTTACCACGTTAATCAACTGAGTCGCATGGCCAAAAGTTAATAACCACCAAATGATTTACAGAATAACATGAATATAAGGTGAATCATGATAATATATATCAAATGGAAGTACATAATACACCACTTTTAATAATTTAGTAGCGAACAATGGAAATCTCACGGAATTGAAAGTGAGATAAGAGAATCCCTTACTTTGTACTTTTTCCTTGGTCGATGGTAGGTTTACCTCCTGTATAATGGTGAAATAATTGTTATTGAATAATACAAGAATTAGTTACTTTAATATGATATCATATATGATCTTTTAACATTGATTTGTTAATAATATCTTAGAATTATCGTCATTTCAGGTGTTAACGGGTTCATTTTACTTTACATTCTTTGTTATGTGAGCCATATTCGTTATTAATGGGATGTATATTATTCATATCCAGAATGGTATCAAGTCCTTAAACATCATTTTTAAATCATCAAATGATAATTATACTTGAATGGATACGATGGAGAATGAATCTCATCGCGTTCGTGGAGACGGTAGTCCGTACGTACGCACGAATGCTACTTCCATTTAATTTTTATTTTAAAAGAATCGAATCCAAATGATACATAGGTATATTACTATTCCAGTAAAATATAATATTTTATATATGTTACTTATGTTCATTAACACCATCCTTTATACGTTCCATGTGTGGTATGAACGAGTCATATCATTTTAAGGGGGCGGTAGTCCGCACTTCCTAAAATGAAATTATCGTATGTATATACAACATGAAACGAATAATTGTATGAAATATAATGGAATTACAGAAGATTATATATAAAATATATATCATTAATATCATATTTAATTACAGTTCCATCCTAATGGCCACCATGAGAGGCGGTAAGATGTATTTGAACAATCATCGTTTCGTGAGGCGTTAGTTTTCCATCCACAGAAACATTACGTTCATCATCCATTAGATGGAGTTGTGTGAATGTGTAGTTTGAATCCTTCTTATAACAACATCCTAGTATATTGTGGATACTGGTTTTGTTACAAAATAAAGGAAATAAAAAGAGTTTGGGGGTTGGAGAAGCAAAATAATTGAAAATAATTTAAGAGAAAATGTTACCTTTAATTTAGGTAACTCACTTTGGTTGGAACCAAAGGACTTCTTGAAATGCTTTCTGCCTAAGGGGAAGCTTCAAGGAGGAGGAGAGGGATGTGGGGAGCTTAGTTGGGTAGAGTTTGGACGAGCCAAGTGGCTTGAGAGGTGTGAGGAATGAGTAGAAGTGGTCTCCTTTTATAAGGGAGAGGAGGGGCTCTTTAGGAAAGAGTGAAAGTATTACTTTATAATATAATTATATTCGGTTTATAATGGTCCAAAAATCATTGAGGTCGAAGATAAGATGACTCATATTCTAAATAACATCAACCAATAAGAATTGGACAGGTTTTAGATAATATTTTAATCATTATAATCTTATTTATTTAAATGATTTATTAATGAGGTAAACATTGCATCATTATTGTGTCATTAATAATTTAAATTATTTGATGTCTAAAAATTATAAATAAAAAATCATTATGTATTAATTCTTTTTAGATTTCTAATGAATATTTATAATCGAAAATCCAACATGTATAACCCTATGTAAAAATTGTTCTTTTAAAAGATGTAAGCTTATGCCATTTTTGTATTCATTTTAACTTAATTAAAATAAAGTGTCATTATCACTTACAAGTGGATCAATGGGGTCCCAAAATTGACCCAAAGATGCCCATGGTCGACCATGTATCAACCAATAGGGTTAAGACACGTTTTAGGGTAATTTAGTATTATTATAATATTATTTTTTAACCCTTATTTACCGGATTTACCCTTAACCATGGTAAATAAAATATTTACCGCAGTAATTATTCAAAATGTCTAAAAATAAAAGTTACCTATTTACACAATTTGAACATCCTGATTCCAAATATGGAATCCATTTTTCTAAATTCAAAACACAGAAGTGGCAGAAATTAATTTAAAATTAATTCCCGCTGTCAAAAAAAAAGCGTGTTTTTAAGAGATAATAACTATCAAAAGATTGACATTTGTTTATGTTCGGTTTAATTGTAAAATTATGTCCAATGACCAAAATTATATTAAATGGTAAAAATATATTCTAAATATACTTTAAAACCACTCAAATTCATAATTTATCACTATTAATTATTTTGATTAAAAAAGTTGTTTTTAATTAAAATTTAGTAATTTTTACTATTCATCAAAATATGAAAGTTATCCGAAAAGTACCAAAATTTCACCTTAGGCTAAATTTGATATTCCGAATCCAAAAATGAAGTCCATTTTGAAATATAAAATATATATATAATTTCAAAAAATTAAGTATTACTATTCATAACGGCTAGTTCGATCGGTTGTGGTGTGTGTTAAAACTCGAAGTTGCGTACAACACACGCTACTGTTTTATTCAAAGGAAAGCGTACCGTGGAAGATTGGGATGTTTTATTTTAAATTTTTTGATGTCCCAATTTAGTCAAAAAGTTTAAAATATTTTATTTAAAAAGGGTTCACTATTAAAAGTTGGTAAAA
The DNA here is from genome assembly GCA_963277665.1 of Viscum album. Classification (NCBI taxonomy): domain Eukaryota; kingdom Viridiplantae; phylum Streptophyta; class Magnoliopsida; order Santalales; family Viscaceae; genus Viscum; species Viscum album. The sequence goes on from OY728127.1 coordinate 963,210,255, forward strand.
CTACAATACTGAAGATGAATTTGTTCTTACATTATGTCTAAGAAACTCATAATATGGATTCTAAAATTATAAGGATTATATAAAGTTTAAAATTTAGTTAATACTATTCATAACCTTTTTTGAACGGCTTGTTTGGTTAGTCATGGTGCGCTTGAACTCGGTGTTGCGTGTAGTGCAAGTTATTGAATTATTTTGAAGAAATAACACACTATGAAATCTTTGGGTGTTACATTCTCCCCTCCTTCAATAAATTGCGTCCTCGCAATTTGAAATTGTTCTTCGAAAATAAAAGGTTGAAAATAGAAAATATATTTGTGGGAAAACCCACATCGGAAATTGGTTTACTAAAATTTAGTCTTAATATGAGGAAAAGAGAAATGAAAGGGTCACCACCAAATTATGATCTCGATTAGGAGAACATTGGTGGCAATTAGAGACATATAATTGGAGGAAAAACGTAAATATTTATAGGTAGTGGTTGAGGTCATCAATCACAAACAAGTATAAAATTGAGGTCCTTAAACTCATCAATCTATGATGATTTGAAGTACCATCGGTTCAACAAAATATAGGGTATTGGGATCACACATTTTTGACATTTCAAAATATCTTAGTTGAAATCCCACATCGAAAAATGAATTAATGAGGCCTCTATTTAAAATAAAGAGTGGAAAGTATGAAGATTACCGAAAATAACACATACTAGGGTTCCATGTAGGAAAATATGGATATGGAGGAGAAATCTAACCATCAATTATCTGATGGAGAGTGGTAGAGAACATGGCTATGAAAAGGCCAACAATCCCAAAGCCATAAATTAGTGATGATGTAAGGTACCATCTAGGACAACATTTTTTTTTAAAAGTTACATTACATAAGGAAGAGGAATTAATTTATGATATTGACTAAGAACATTATGAGATATACTTAAATTTTAAGTAGATTTTCATTCTTTAATAAATTTCCACCACTAACTCAATTTTTTTTAAACGATGAGTATCCAAGAAGACTTGGTCACACTGGAAGAGTTAGAATAAACTTCTATAGAATCACATGATCCATGCAGGATAAACCATATATTTACATTGTCTTTGAAGATTAATCAAAACCAAAATGGTTAGTGAATGATCTAATGATCCCCCAAAAGGATATTCATTGAGATAAATATGCACTAATCTTAATTTATAAAATTAAACCAACAATACCCCAAAGTTAAATAGATACCATTCAATAACCAATTGTCCTTAAAATCCTTTAATATAATCCAAACTAATATTGAAACCCAAAACATAGAAGAATTTGATTATGTAGTCTCCCATGTTACATTGTATCTCCAAATGACATCAAATACTCTTAAAGTCACATACTTAAAAGTAATTAACACCATCACATATTCTCTGTTATAGGTTAATCATTTCCATAAATAACCCAAATCACTATAAATCAACAATAAAAATGTAGATAAAAATCCACCATTACTCTACAAATGAAACCTCATTGTATTCTATTTTCCTTGGGCATATAGTGTTCCTAACAAAACGAACATCTTCCAAAATAACATTTATCACTTAATCACCAAATCATTTTCCTATACCAAGGGTATTCATTTGATAAGACATAAGAACCCAAATCATCTTATTATTGATCAATAAAATCATTTAACAAAAAAAAATAGTCATATTAACCAGGGACTTCACATAGTCCAGTGGTAGGCGATAAATCCCAATCGCACTTTGGTTGTGAGTTCGATTCCCACAGCTTTGTCCGACGCGACGGGTTGTCACATGGTCTATGTGTTGTCCTTTTTCAAAAACTATATTCTATAATATTACCAAAATGAGATAAATTTTTCATAATTTAACCACAAATGTTATATCATACTTTGCATTTTCATCCCAAATTATAATAACTTATCATTTTCTCAAACCCCAATGATCATATAAAACCAAATGGTTATTTATACCTATATCCACAAGAGAAGAGACAATTATTCCTCAAATATCATTCTCACATGGCAAACTGAGGGGTTACAAATACAAGAGAAAATTATTCCAAAGTAAACCCATCAACAAGGAGTGCTAATACTTTTTAAATTTTTCTCCAACTATTTATTTCCACATAGCTTCTTCTTTGAGCAAGAAAATATCCTATAAAATAGGACATTCACTCGGGTAATGGCCAGGTCCCCTACATTTACGGAAAATGACTGTAAATGGACTCTTGGGACCATTTTTATCTTCTTCCATAGTACTCTTCATTTTTCATCGGCAATTCTTCACTTTATGTCCTTCCTTCCCGCACGTAAAACATTTCGTTGTCCCATTGAGACACTTTCCTGGGTGTCTCTTTCCACAATTCCTGCATGATGAAAATTGAGGTTTCTTTTCTCCATGGTCTCCATTGCTGGAGATCTTATCATTTATCACCTTTCTCTTCCTTGTTGAGTCTGGGAGTTGGTTAATATATATGTTGTTGATCATATTTTTGGAAAACTGATTTGGCATAAAGACGATATCTTTTACGCCTATCAACATTCCATTTTGTTGCTCATTTCCACCACCGTTCCCACCTTGTACATCATTCTCAAAGTCACTATGACTTCCTTGGAATCCAGCCATTGACTAAAACCAGAAAGCATTGTGTGAGTAATAGTAGTCGTAAAATCATTTATAGATTAAAATGTCACCATATTCTCAATTTGAAACATATTAGGATTAACCAAGGTCATTTACTCTCATCTTATGTATATATTACTTAAATCGGTTTGTAAAGAAAATGTAAATTATCCTAAGCATATCCCTCGGGAGTGTCGTAACCAAGAGTGCAGCAAGGCCCGTTGTCGTGCACCAGTTCCCGTTCGAGTCTAGCTCAAAGCGGTGTTTTCGGGTTTTACCCCTAGGTACATCTGTGCCAGAGCCGCCTCTACCTGCTCGTATCCAGACAGGGATGTATTGCTCAGAAAACTCACAAAATCTCTACAATACCAAAATTCTAGGAAGTTCTTTTATACTAATCCTCAAAGTTCATCTTAGGTCTATGTGCTCTAATCAGAGTTTATCTAAATCTATCTACCAAGGTTTGTACTAAACTTCCTCTGATACCAACTGTAACGCCCCGACCCTAGTTACCCAGAGTCGGTGCATTATTACATAACATTGGCATGATCATGAGAAAGATCAAGTCTCGAAAGACTGATTAGTTTAGTAGCCTTGGAATAACTAGATACATCCATAAATTTTTACATTACATCATAAAAAAAACATCTTGTCTTCATATCCCCTCATACTATCCCTGCAGGTCATTCATAAATTACTTCTTCATAATCCTGGAAAAAAAATAAAACATTGAAAGGGGTGAGCTCGGATGCTCAGTAAGGATAACATTATAGCAGAAGCATTCATAAATAAGCATAAACACTTAAGGCAATTTATAACTAAAACAAAAGCCTTTGAAACTTGAACTTCAGCATAAAATGGCAAAGGTAAAATGAAATAATGCCATTTACTTACTCACATGGATATTCTACTAGTCGAATGATCACATGCAATATCAATAACCACTTTCATAATGATGGAATGCATAATGCCAGACTATCATAACCACATAGCCAAGGCCTCGTGCCAAGACTACAAATAAGATTTTGCCAAGGCCTTGTGCCAAGACACTAGTTTGTCTCATGAGACCTACCGATGCATCGAGGAGCTATAGCGGGCTCCACCCGTCACTTATTAAGTCCAATGCATTCCTCATATGAATAGGTTTAAGCATAAAATAAACATTCGTATTAAAACTAGCATACGAAATGTCAATACTTTAACCACAAACCATGAATGGTATAAAAATAGAACATCCACAGTCAAATATAACTCATTTGATACAATATGGAAGATTTTATTGTATCACATTAACCTCAATCATGAATAATGAAGGATGTTGACATAGATGAAAATAATCATCAAAACTATTTGAGAGAAATATCCCCCTTTTCTTGAAAACATTTAAAAGTCACACTATTTGTCAAGAAGCCATTTAAAAATAGATTTTTGAATCAAAGTGTCCCATACCACTTTGAAACTTTTTTGAAGGAGTTTTAATTTCTAAACTTTAATGTCCATATAAATAAATCCTTAAAACCATTTTTAAAACATGGACATTAATGAGAAAGATTTAGATGAATAAGTCTTTAAAACATTTAAAAATGGTATTTTAGTTAGAGATTCTAACCAAAAGAGAGACACTTGAATGAAAATAATTGAGGTAATCAAAACTTTGTAATATCATGAGAATAAAGGTAATTCATGATATACTATGTCAAAGTACATTATATACACCACATAAAAGTGATTTGGTGTATATCAACAAAGAAGTCTCAATGGAATGTAAGTTGAGATGAAATCTCTCATAAAGTCCATATCCTTAGGTTAAGGATAAATCAATAACATAATTATGTGTGAAAAATATAAATACACTAAATATGATTGGATATTCAGTGTAAAACAATCAAAGTATATTCACACATATTCCTGTAAAAACAACACCAACGAATTGGATGTTTAACTCAACAAATGGTGAAAGAGTTAAAATTACTCTTATCAAATTCATATCAATGACTTGAGAATTTTCAATGGAGTGATTATGTGTATCAAAATTATATCCGCAGGAAGGGGAGTGGAAATTATGACATAATCAAATGAATAGTGATTCCACACATAATCTTGGGGTAATATAATCAATGAAATATGCGTAAAGCCAAATGAGTGGAAATTGAAATCTCAAATTCCCTTATTGATTAGGTAACTTAAGAAACAAACACCCATGAAAGAAATATCATACCATGATGATTTAAATACCCATAAAATAAAGTATATTACACAATGAATACAATCATGGGTAGTCACATACACCACATGCAGTAATTAAGTGGTGATCAATGGAATTCTCACGGAATTAAAAGTGAGACAAGAAACCCCTTACCACGTTAATCAACTGAGTCGCATGGCCAAAAGTTAATAACCACCAAATGATTTACAGAATAACATGAATATAAAGTGAATCATGATAATATTTATCAAATGGAAGTACACAATACACCACTTTCAATAATTTAGTAGCGAACAATGGAAATCTCACGGAATTGAAAGTGAGATAAGAGAATCCCTTACTTTGTACTTTTTCCTTGGTCGATGGTAGGTTTACCTCCTGTATAATGGTGAAATAATTTTTATTGAATAATACAAGAATCAGTTACTTTAATATGATATCATATATGATCTTTTAACATTGATTTGTTAATAATATCTTAGAATTATCGTCATTTCAGGTGTTAACGGGTTCATTTTACTTTACATTCTTTGTTATGTGAGCCATATTCGTTATTAATGAGATGTATATTATTCATATCCAGAATGGTATCAAGTCCTTAAACATCATTTTTAAATCATCAAATGATAATTAAACTTTAATGGATACGATGAAGAATGAATCTCATCGCGTTCGTGGAGACGGTAGTCCGTACGTACGCACGAATGCTACTTCCATTTAATTTTTATTTTAAAAGAATCGAATCCAAATGATACATAGGTATATTACTATTACAGTAAAATATAATATTTTATATATGTTACTTAAGTTCATTAACACCATCCTTTATACGTTCCATGTGTGGTATGAACGAGTCATATCATTTTAAGGGGGCGGTAGTCCGCACTTCATAAAATGAAATTATCGTATGTGTATACAACATGAAACGAATAATTGTATGAAATAAAATGGAATTACAGAAGCTTATATATAAAATATATATCATTAATATCATATTTAATTACAGTGTCATCCTAATGTCCACCATGAGAGGCGGTAAGATGTATTTGAACAATCATCGTTTCGTGAGGCGTTAGTTTTCCATCCACAGAAACATTATGTTCGTCATCCATTAGATGTAGTTGTGTGAATGTGTAGTTTGAATCCTTCTTATAACAACATCTTAGTATATTGTGGATACTGGTGTTGTTACAAAAGAAAGGAAATAAAAAGATTTTGGGGGTTGGAGATGCAAAATAATTGAAAATAATTTAAGAGAAAATGTTACCTTTAATTTAGGTAACTCACTTTGGTTGGAACCAAAGGACTTCTTGAAATGCTTTCTTCCTAAGGGGAAGCTTCAAGGAGGAGGAGAGGGATGTGGGGAGCTTATTTGGGCAGAGTTTGGACGAGCCAAGTGGCTTGAGAGGTGTGAGGAATGAGTAGAAGTGGTCTCCTTTTATAAGGGAGAGGAGGGGCTCTTTAGGAAAGAGTGAAAGTATTACTTTATAATATAATTATATTCGGTTTATAATGGTCCAAAAATCATTGAGGTCGAAGATAAGATGACTCATATTCTAAATAACATCAACCAATAATAATTGGACAGGTTTTAGATAATATTTTAATCATTATAATCTTATTTATTTAAATGATTTATTAATGAGGTGAACATTTCATCATTATTGTGTCATTAATAATTTAAATTATTTGATGTCTAAAAATTATAAATAAAAAATAATTATGTAGGAAATCTTTTTAGCTTTATAATGAATATTTATAATCGAAAATCCAACATGTATAACCCTATGTAAAAATTGTTCTTTTAAAAGATGTAAGCTTATGCCATTTTTGTATTCATTTTAACTTAATTAAAATAAAGTGTCATTATCACTTACAAGTGGATCAATGGGGTCCCAAAATTGACCCAGAGATGCCCATGGTCGACCATGTATCAACCAATAGGGTTAAGACACGTTTTAGGGTAATTTAGTATTATTATAATATTATTTTTTAACCCTTATTTACCGGATTTACCCTTAACCATGGTAAATAAAATATTTACCGCAGTAATTATTCAAAATGTCTAAAAATAAAAGTTACCTATTTACACAATTTGAACATCCTGATTCCAAATATGGAATCCATTTTTCAAAATTCAAAACACAGAAGTGGCAGAAATTAATTTAAAATTAATTCCCGCTGTCAAAACAAAAAGCGTGTTTTTAAGAGATAATAACTATCAAAAGATTGACATTTGTTTATGTTCGGTTTAATTGTAAAATTATGTCCAATGACCAAAATTATATTAAATGGTAAAAATATATTCTAAATATACTTTTAAACCACTCAAATTCATAATTTATCACTATTAATTATTTTGATTAAAAAAGTTGTTTTTAATTAAAATTTAGTAATTTTTACTATTCATCAAAATATGAAAGTTATCCGAAAAGTACCAAAATTTCACCTTAGGCTAAATTTGATATTACGAATCCAAAAATGAAGTCCATTTTGAAATATAAAATATATATATAATTTCAAAAAATTAAGTATTACTATTCATAACGGCTAGTTTGATCGGTTGTGGTGTGTGTTAAAACTCGAAGTTGCGTACAACACACGCTACTGTTTTATTCAAAGGAAAGCGTACCGTGGAAGCTTGGGATGTTTTATTTTAAATTTTTTGATGTCCCCATTTAGTCAAAAAGTTTAAAATATTTTATTTAAAAAGGGTTCACTATTAAAAGTTAGTAAAACTACAATACTGAAGATGAATTTGTTCTTACATTATGTCTAAGAAACTCATAATATGGATTCTAAAATTATAAGGATTATATAAAGTTTAAAATTTAGTTAATACTATTCATAACCTTTTTTGAACGGCTTGTTTGGTAAGTCATGGTGCGCTTGAACTCGGTGTTGCGTGTAGTGCAAGTTATTGAATTATTTTGAAGAAATAACACACTATGAAATCTTGGGGTGTTACAATGAAGCACAAAAAAACCTACACCATCACAAACTATATATATACGGTTTAAACCTACAAGTAAAAACCTATTTAATTTTTCCATCTTATTTATATAATTATAACCTATTGATGCTTTTAGGGTCTATGTAATGTATGGGACTTAGCCGTTATTTCCTGTCAAAAGAATTCCTCGTATCAAATAATAAAAATATTCTTTATCAAATATATGTATTTAATAGAAGATGCATATTTATCATTAATCCCACAGTCGATGATATGTTTCAACAAGGTTTTTTATGTTTATGAATGGAAATATTATTCTATTATCATTGAAAATATGCCAGAGGAAAATAATCTCTAAACATTCCACAGTGTCTCGTTCCACTTTAAATCGTTTAAATCATAATCCCCATGAAGGAATAAAATTGAATGAAACATAAAATATGAAGATAATATTTTGATTCATTATATAACATTTCAAACGTATGTATATATAGCATATAAATGAAACTAGGTGAAAACATTATGATATGTGTTAATAAAATGAAATTGAGACATAATCCCTTACCTTCAGTTAGACTTGTCTTGTGTGACATTACGTTCTTGAATAATATAAATGTGTTCATTATTTTCATTATTCATAACCATTTAATGTTTATAATTACTTTTATTTCACTTATTACTATTTTTTAGACAACTAAATAAATAATGATGTTTATATCAGGTGTTTTGGACATATTATATTTATGTGTCAAAAATTACATTGGTAGGTCAACTATGGAAAAAAGGGTCATTATATAAACATATCATGAATAATAATAATGATATAATTATCATATTTATTAATAATTTATACATTTAAACCCAATTTTTATTTATTTTTCTGAAAAATTAACCAAATTTACTATCATAGAGACGGTAGGTCATACGTACGCATTAGTAACGTTCCCATTTTTCAATTATCATTATTGAAATAAGTTAAGTAAAACTATATCATTTCATAATGATCATTATATCATTAGTACCATGTTATTTAATTATATATACAAGTATATATAAATATTGTTATGTCTACAAAATCACATCATGTCTAGGATGCGGTATTGCACACATCCACGACCGATGTTATCACTTTTATTAGTGTATGAAAAGGGTAATAATGAAAATGGTATATAATATTTATCAAAAGGTGATTTTTCCATTAATATCATATATATGTAATATATCTAACATTTTCTAAATTAAAACCTTCCTTTATACATTTCATATATCACATGAATAAATCACATCTCTTTTAGAAGGCAGTTGTCCACACATCCATAACTGATGATATCAAATTTAAATAAAATGGATAGAATAAATGTATTTGTTGTATAAGTATTCTATAATTATAAATAAATTAAAAATATCATACATATCACATATAAATATATTTTAAATCATAATTCTCAACCATGAATGGTGGTAATGGAAAAACAAACAATCTTTATTTTGTGAGGTGGTAGTTCTCCATAAACGATCACTAAGTTTTTTACCAATTAGATAGATGTGTGTTTTATTGTTGGTAAACCCCTTTGAGTAAAAACATATATGTATACTGAGTATATTTAAGATATTATATAATCAATTAATAAGATGATTATAGTGGGAGGAGAGTGAAAATAAAACCACAAGCTTGATGAATGATCTTACATCGTTTTAAGGTATCTCATTTTGGTTTACGCTAAAGGGAATCATTGGATGTATTTACTCCAAAAGGGAGAAATCTAGTTTTAGGGGGATGATAGGAGTTTATTTTATCATATTTTGGGTCAAAAAATGTCTTGAGATCAGTGAATAAGAGGGAGGGGTGAGTTCCTTTTCATAGTTGTGGAGGAGTGGCATTCTGGTAAAACTTTTGAAATAGAATTCCACCCACATTTTTCTAATAACTGGTGGAACTAATAATGGAAAAAAATCTATAAAAAATTTGATAGGGTCAATATATAGATATTACATTGCTTTCAGATAAGTTTCTAAGTAATTTTTTCCCTTAAGATTAATGTTTAGTCTATTTTTTAGATAATTTACCTCTTAACCATTGAAATTAATTTTTATTACCTTCACTAATAGTTTTGGTAAAAAACTAATATCAAAATGTTAAAAATTATAAATTCTTCTTATTTAAAATATGGAAACCATTTTTCAAAATTTCTATCATAGAAGTGGCAGAAATTAATTTAAATTTAATCCTATTTAGAGGATGAAAATGCATTTTTTTAAAGTAAAAATGTCCAAACGATTACTATGTTTTTATATACAATATTAAATTAAAATATTTTAAAATGAAATAAATTGGATTAGAAAACTAAAAAATTAACTAATTAAAAATTAAAACCAATTTATAAAAAAAATTACCCACCTAAATATGTTAGACGAAAAATCTATATTGAATTAAAATTCATTGTTTATCACAATTCATCAAAAAATTAAACATCATATAAAAATACCAAAAACTCACCCTAACTAAATTTTTCTCATTCAAAAAGGTTTTTCATTATAACATATGTTATTTATAAAAGTTACAAAATTTATAATTTAAAATATATTCATCAATAAAAGGGGTAAAACTTATTTTATAAGTATATTGGTTCTATGTGTAATATTGTGCTTTTTCCTACAATATGAATTAAAAATGTAGATTTTATATATAGAATATATATTTCATTAATATAATTAAATAATAATATTTTATTTATTTTCTTTGTTTAAATTTTTTTTAAGTGAATAAAAATAAAAATATATCATTTATATCCAATTGGTTTATATTTTACTTTCTTATTAATCAGAAACTAAATAATTAAACTTATATTTGTGTAAAAAAATATTTCCACTTGTTAATATTATTTATAACCACTAATTTAATATATTTTTTATATATTATTATATAAAATAATAATATTTTTAAAAATATATCATTGTTCGATAAAACTCAGTATTGCATGTTACACAAGCCATAGTGGGGAGTTAGTTTTTAGTTTAGTGAAATGTAAATTCATTGTTCCATGTAGAGAATGATAAAAATTATTTATCATGTAACATAACCTTAACTTAGTGTTTCATATAATAAAATCTACTAAAAAAATTAAATTTATTCTTAAAGGAAAATATTGTAATGTCATTGGGTGTTATATTCTCCCTACCTTAATTAAATTCTATCCTCTCAATTTAAACATGATATTTGTAATCAAGGGATTAATATTTGAAAATAAACTATTGTTAAAATTCTCATATCATAAATAGGTTTAGTAACACATATTCCAAGTAAGAGGGAAATCTAAATTTGAATGTCCGCACAAAACTAGGCTTTCAAATAGTAGAATGATAGTGAAAATATAGATAATGAAGAAAAATAAAACTATCATGTTCTAATGGAGCATGATAAGAAACATATTTATCTGAAAATTGATGACAACAAACCCCTAAACCATTGCTGTGAAAAAGGTCATTTATATCCTAAAAATTGAGGATCGTAGGAATTGTTTTTAGTTTAAAAACCTTTTTCCTAGAGTGGAGGAATTGTTTCATTATCTAAAAATATAATTAAACATATGTTTCTATAAACTCAATATTTTCCTTTGATTTAACCTTGAACTATTTCAAAATAATCTATTAGAAAATGTTGTATCATAGGGTTATGTAATACAAAAATCTCTAAAACCTCATTAAAAATACCCCCATAAACCATTTCATAAACGGTTAACTTTTCCAAATGATTATGATCCGACACTTTTGAAGGATGGTCCCTTAATATGAAAATTGAAATTATCATTAGCCTTCATACAAGATGAAGTAGCTCATTAATCATCACATAACAAATATGTGGACACCTTCATCATTTATTCTCATGAAATATGGTAAGAACATGAATTACCATTATAAAATATTGGGATCATTCATTCTTCTTTATTTATTATGTAAAACAAATGTTATTGAGAATCTTATATAAATGATTTTTTTTGAAAAAACCAATGATAAAAAAAACCAAATTGTTGTAAAATCATTAATATATTCCAAAGTATTTAGCACATATCCAAATAAATCATTTATTTATCCAAATAAAATTGTATCAACATTATCAACATGGTAAATCTTATATTTTCTTAAACCATGTATTTTACAAAAAAAATAACTTCCTCCTAAATAACATTTCTTGGTACCATTTTATATATGATCTCGTATCATTAGGGAAAATAAATGGAGTAAAATCCTTAAATATTTCATAATTCAAATACTGGGAACATAATTAATGAATTACATTGACAACATATTTCATAGATCCAAGAAGATAAGTTCAGTAATCATTCTACTTTGGTTGTATCAATAACAAATGCTTGACCTTGATATGTTATCATCTTTGGAGTTATATTCCCTTGATACTTGGGGAATTTATTTTCATATTTCCCATTCTCATTACATTATTAACACCAAATTGAAGAATTTTACTTCTTTATTTTGAATTATAGGTCCCAGTTACCCTTTTCTCTGCACTTATAACGAACTCCCAATCCTTTCAAGCATTTACAAATGTGATTCATTCCAGTGTAATCAGATATTGGAAAATACTTCTTCACTTTGTCCAGTTATCAATTATTTTATCTTTATTTCTCAACAAACCTTTCTTCCCATTTACACTATAAGACATTAATAAATTTTTTTCTTTTATGATATCACATAAAACTATTCATCATATTAATTTTTTTTCGAGAAACCAGGTCCCTTTGGATAAGTTATTTAAGTCCATCAACAAAATTATCAATATTTCATTCCATACTTGTGTATTAAATTTATATCATACCTTGATAAAATTGTAAAGGTATATTCATCCTCTACAAAACATTATTATTCTTTTTTATTTAAAACAAGGAAAATTCCCTTCATCTAGGTTTTTAAATTATTTGGGAATTATTTACCAAAGAATCTCTCATTAAAAGTTCTCAATTATTTGTTTTCTATTTCTTCATCCTCCCTAGTATTCTAGAAAAATGACCACCACTTAATTATATCTACATTGAGAAGATACACTACAAGTGTAACATTTTCGTTTTCACAACATCTTAATTCCATGAACACTATCTCGAATGATATAATCTATTTCTGTGGTGTTATTAGGTCAGCAGTACCACTAAATGATGGGGGACTCCATCTAATAATGAGATAAAAAATATATACTTTCATTATGGAATAGGTTACACTATCCTAGAAATGTTATGTTTCATAAGCTGATTAAGTTTCCATAATATTTCTATAACATTTTCATTTCCAATACTAGAAATATTGGTTCCCTCAGGTATGTAATCTCTACATTTTCCAGGAGTACCGATACCATTGTTAATTCCAACATCTATTTCTAAAATAAATTATATACTAGCTTAGATTATAATATTATGTAAAATAATTTGTAATACCAAGACTAGTGAAACATTAATAAAATTTCCCACAAATAATATCATAATTACAAATATTATTTATTTGGGGATATATTTACATTAAAATCCTTCATAATGGTTTGTAGAAAAATATGAATTACACTAAATGTATTCATATTGGAGTGTCATACCAGATGTACAGTAATGCCCACATTCATATACGATGTTACACTGAGTCCAGAACAACACACCCTGTCAGAGTTGTTACCCCTGGGCACATCTATGCCAGAGTGACATCTACTTTTAGAATCAGAACAATGAAATTGCTAGGAATACTCACATAATCTCTACCTTACCAAAATTATATATTGTTATTATATAATTATCCTTGAATTATATTTTAGGGTTATGTTCCCTAATAAATTTTCTCTAAATATAGTTTCTAATGTATCTTCTAAACATACTTTGATACAAACTGTAACACCTCGACCCTAGAATACAAGAGGTAATGCATTAATTTTTTACATTATCATGATTATATGGAATCAAATCCTAATATAACCATCTATTTATATGTTTTGGATAACCATATTACATACATGTTACCAATAATACATTGGGAAATAGAAAATATAAACATGATACATAATAAAATGAAATAAATAGAATCCTAGAAACTCATTAAATGGATTCATAATAATAAATTTGGGAACATAAACATAAAAATGATGATCTAGAATGATAAATATGGTAAAATAAAGTATAATAGGTAATTAATTGATGAGAACAAATCAATAATGAAATGTAAATAACTGACTATACATACACTTAAAATAACTAGACAAGGCATAATAAATATGGAAATGTAATAAACTAAAACACATTCCATTTAATCAATAAACTATGAATTTATTTCATCCATTTTATTTATCAAAATGAAACCATCATGTATAATAACCATTATAACTAAAATTCTTATAAATCATATGCATAATTATTGGGAATCCTGTCTAAGGGTCATAAAAACCTATAACACCAAGGCCTTTTAAAGGAATTATTAAAATATGTGTAGAAACCCATTTAATTAGTGTAACATATTTGTCTCATGAGAACCTTTCAGTTTATTGAGGGGATATATCAAGTTTTCAACACAGATGTTATTCCTGTGAAAATAATTCCTTATTTCAATTAATTAAAAAACATATTTCTTATAAAATATCAATATTTAATAGAAGATATGGATTTATCAATAATTACCCAATATAGGATAGTTAAAAATATGGTTTTTTGATGTTGATGAATAGAAACACCATTTAGATATCATAAAATATATTATTGAGGAAAATAATCATTAAACATTCTAAATCATCCCATACCATATTGAAACATTTAAATCATAATCCCTATGAATATAGAACATTAAATTAAAAATTGAATATCATGAGAATAATTATAATAAGAATATAACATGTAAAATATATGTATATACACCATATAAAAGAAACTAGGTTCATAACATTATGATATGTCTCAATGAAACGAAACTGAGATGAAATCTCTTACCTTGAGTCTGACATGTCACGTGTGTTTTTATGTTCCTAAATAATAAATATTTGTTAATTATTTATGTTATTCCGAAACATTTTATTTTTACTATTAACTTTACTTCACATATTACAATGTTGTAAACCATTACTTAAACACTTAATATTGTATCATGTGTTTTGACCATGTTCGGTTTATGTGTTAAAAATTACATTTTTTTGGTCAATAATGGTCAATGGGGTCATTATATAAACATATTATGAATAATAATACATAAATAATTATCATATATATAAATCAATTATAGTTTTTAAAGAATTCATGAATGATGGTTGTGAAAAATGAATCAAGGTTACAATCAAAGAGTTGGTAGGTCGTTACACATGAGTAACATTTACATTTTTCGATGATCATTTTGGAAAGAAGATATGTAACATTATATTATTATATAAGGATTGTTATATCATAAATAACATTTCATTTAATTTTATATACTTATACATTTATTTCTTTTGATGTAAAATTAATCACATCTTGTTGATGAGGTGGTATTACACACGCCTGTGACTGAATTTATCATTTTTTTAGTGTGTGAAAAGGGTAATAATGAAAATGATATTTTATATTTTATGAATTTAAATAATTTTTGGAATATAATATATATTTAATTTTTGTCGCATATTTTAAATTCAAACCACCCATTAAACATTCCATGTATAATGTGAACGAAGCACATCACTTTAAGGAGCTAGTAGTCCACACATCAAAAGATGATGCAATCATATTTCAAAAAAATAGAAAGCATAAATTTATAGTTTATATAAAAATTAAATAAGAATAAAGACTTTATAAATATCATATATATCATATATTAACATATTTACCATCATAATTCCAAGTCAATAATGATTTTGAAGGGAAAAAATTAACTTTCATCATTCTATGAGGCAACAGCTCACCGTAAATAAATAGTGAGTTCATTACCCATTAGATGGATGTGTGTGTTTTTGTAGGTTTAAAAATTATAATAAAACATAATAATTTATTTAATATTATTATTTTTATTATATAATCATATAATAAGAAGAGTTTAGTGGTGTTGAGTGAAAATAATACAAATAGCTTGTGGAAGGATGTTAACTCTTTTTCGGGTAACTCCTTTTGGTTTACACCAAAGGGATTCCACTGATGAATTATTATAAAATGGAGGCTTTTAGTACAAGTTTTTTTATGTTGATAAATTATTTTATAAGTTTTTTTATGTTAAAAAGGTCTTTAGTGGTGTGAGTAAGGAAAAGGTGAGTGGATTTCTATAGCAGAGGATCAGAGGCAGTGTTTTAAATTTTTCAAAATTGAATTCCTCCTAGGTTTTTCCTATGTAATGTTGAACCAATAAAATAAAAACTTATATAAAATTGAGTATATGATAAAAATATGTATTTTAAATTTAATTTGGACATGTTAATAGGTTGTTCTGGCCCTTATATTTAAGGTATGGTCCCTTATTAACCAAATTTTTCTCTAAATTAAAGTAATTAATTTTAATTATCTTCACTAATAGTTTGGGCCCAAACTAATTTGAAATTATTATAAATTATAAAATATTCTTATTAAAAATATTGTATCCATTTTTTAAAATTTAATTCAATGAAGTGTTAAAAATTAATTTAAAGTTAATCACATAGATATGATGACAATACAAGTTTATAAAGAAAAACATTGAAAAGATATTTATGCTTTTTTATAAAATTTAAAAGTTAAATTTATTCCAATAACCTATATTGGATTAAATAAAAAAATATAATTAAACATCAAAAACCATTTAAAGTATAATGTTTCCTTAGAAAAAAATTGGATGAAAAAAGTTGTTGGAATTAAAATTTGTTATTTTTTACTATTCATCAAAAAATGAATATTAAGAAAATGTTTAAAGACAAATCACCCTATCCTAACTGTTATTATTCTATTAAAAAATCAATATTTAACATATAATATTTATAAAAGTTAATAAATTTATATATAAAGTTGGTTCTCCATTAAAAGGTGTTAAAACATTTTTTATAAAAAAATATTTTTATGTGTAATATTAGGTTTGTTCATTTGTTATTCATGTCATATATATTTGATTGATGATAAAAATATTCTATTGAATATATAAAATATATACTTCATTAATTTCATTAAAAATGATAATTTAATTATTTTATTATGATAAAACACCATCATGAGCATAAAAATGAAAATATTTCCTTTATAGTCAATTGTTTTGTATTTTATTTTCAAATTAATTGGAAACTAATGAATTCATATTATATTTATGTAAAATGTATATTTTCAAAAGTTAGCCAATAATATACATAACCACTAATTAAATATATAGTTTATATCTTATTATATTAAATAATAACTTTTTTAATAATATATAATTGTTATGTAAAACTCATTATTGACTGTCAATGAAGACATCGAGGAGTGTGAGTGTAGTGTGTAACATAACATACCAAAAGTGTTCCATTTAGAGCAAGGTAAAATTTTTGTTTTAGATAACATAATATTAATTTTGTGTTTTGTAAAAAGTAATCTAGGAAGAAGAAATTAATTTAATTCTAAAATAAAAATATAGTAATGTCTCTAGGTGTTACATATTGTCTTCTAAAAAATACTTAGAACTCCTATATTTCATTAAAAATTATAAATACATCCCAATGTATGAATAATTGGTGAATTTTAGTGGAATTATAATATTATATTTTCGTTAACCTTTCTTAATATTTTTAACATATTTTTTGAATATTTTTTATTTTCAATAAATCATCTCATTTTTATCTAAGTCGCCAAATAATTCAACGTCCATTTACATGGTCAACACATTTTTATCACATTAAATTCAATCTAATTTTTTGTGTTTTTCATAAATAAAGTATCTTTTATCATTTCATAATTTAGAATTTTGTTGTGTAATTCATCAAGGTAAAGATCATAAATATCATTTATAGTTGAAAATTTTGATAGAATCTAGATAGAAATAGCCTCATTAATTTTTTTTAATAATTGTATAATATATAACATTCCTCCAAAATCAATGATAATACTTACTATCTCATTCACAATATTTAAATTGTACACAAGTTTTTCATCTACAACCATTCTAACATCCTTAAATTCGGGCCAATTGTTTTTTATATTAGATTACATGATCATAAAACTCCCAATATAGATATTTTGAAACATGTCATCAATCATAGTTTTTGTTTTAATCAAAATCTAATTTTCTAATATTTAGAAGTCAAGTAAGATATAATTTCTTTCCTAGTTCTCCCAAATTCTTATATGTTTTTAATATTTGGAATGGTCATTTATGAACACAAATAATGAGGTAATAATGTGAAAACTAAACAATCACTAATTTCAATACCTTTTGATAGTAGTTAATAAACAATTACATTTTCTCATACTTAAATATTATTCCCATAATAAAGGGTTAAATAAATCATATTCACTAAATAATGAATTTAGGTGAATAAATTGTTTTATTAAATAAGTATCTTAGAGTAAACAAGGTCAACAAGATTCCCTTTTAGTAAACAGTATAGTTAGAGTACATATTTTAGGGGATGGGATTGTAATATATTATATTGGTGTTCATAAAGTATTTTTTATATTAATACAATAGGGACTTTTTTACTATATATCCAATTATTATAAATTACCTCTCACATCATAGAAAACATAAATTAATGGATTCATAGCATACAAAAAAAATTAATGGTGTTCATCAATATATGAGCCTACCAATTTCGGTGTTCGAGTAAGGTTTTGATAAATGTATTATCACAATAGTAAATATGATTTCAAAAGTGTTGAAATATTCATACTAGTGTAACATATGGATTCATTTATGTTTTACTAAGTAAGGGAGATATATATCCTAGAACATCAATCACAGTATCAATCATGTAGTTCATTGTTTATGTAGGAAACACTATTGTAGAGACTTTGACCATGGTATCCTTTACCCAGTGGATAAATTACTACATTGGAATAACCTAAAAGTGACAACATCACAATGGAATATATATTTTTTTATTCTTGGTAGACAAGAAATATGCTGGATTACCACATTATAAATTAAACCCTAAAATAGAATATAGTGAGAGTAAATATTCATCTTCCATGAATTCATTCATATATTTCTTTTTCATATCATGGGGAATGGAATCAATGTAAGGGTAAGGATAAATTCATAGTAAGGGTTTTATATAGTAGAAGATATTATGATTATATATGGGATAATAAATATGGAACAATCAATCTAGAAGTTTATTTAACATAAAACACATTACATTTATAAAATAACCTGACAAAAAATGTTTGTGGATAACACCAAAACAAAATTATCAGTGATAAAAAATAATAAATTTTCAATGATGTAAATTCATACTATTGGACATCAGGATCATAAACTTCTTGATATCTATATTTTTAACACCATAAACCAATGTAGTTTAATCTATTGGTTGGTATACCCCCAAAAACCATTTAAGTTTTCCATACACCTAATTTATATCATAACACAATCGATTCATCATGTGGATGCTTATAACTGTTCCCCACCCATCACAACATATCCAATTCATTCCTTATATACCAAAGGATTGATTTAAAACATGAACCTTTTTACTTTTCAACAAATATCCTCATTGAGTAATGAATATGGATTTATAAAGAGTTTCCCTAGTCAATAAAACATTATTTATAATAAATACCATGTACTATAATGGTACACTTTTTAATGAATAATCATATCCATGATACAATTAATGAAGATATTCTTGATATTTTTAATGTATAGTTATCAAAAAAAATTGTTGGTTTCAAGGGAAATTCAATAACTTAAAAATTAATCAAGAAAGTGAATTTCAATACATTACCTAGTCAAAATGATCATAAACCATCTGAAGAAACAATAATTAAGTACAATTATAACATATCCCTAGTGGAGTATATGTAAAATAATGAGTTTTTTTATTGATGAACAAAAATACCTTATGTAATGACCCGCTCATTCTCATTGTCTTGAGAGTACAACGAGTCATTAATGGGCCTTATGTGATGTCCCCAAGGCACCAAAGGCTGGAAATAAATGATGAAGGGTTTCAAAGTAAGTGGGGGACGATTTCCCCTTAATTAATAAAACCAATAACCCAAAAACCAACTAAAAACATCTCACTATATGATTCATGAAATAAAATAAGTCATTTTAATCATTCTTAACAACCAACAAAAGTATGCTACAGTAGATGGAAAACAAACATCAAAGTAAACAATAGAAAGAGAAAATTAAACTCAAAGAATACAACCATAATCCAATATCCACAAGCTCCATGCTCCAAAATCACAAATTAGTCAAAGGCGTCACGATGTTGTGAAAAAGAATTGTAATACTTTACCTTTTTTCAAGCCTCAAAAGGTATCATCTGCAAAAGCACCAAAGTGCCAAGGTAGGGTGGGTATATAACTTAGAAGGTTTTACCAATGACTTTCCTTCTCATGACACAAGGATACAATGGTTAGAAACAATTATAAAAAACTGTTTATATAAAATAATTATACAAAATAGTTTATAAAGAAATATAAACATGTTCCAAAAATCATTTACAACTATGTGAAAACAAAACTAAATGAAACTAATTTCCACCAAGTTAAATTTCTTGAAAATAACATATAAATGTTTAAAAACTAATTCTTATTATCATTTATTCATACCAATTCCATATTTCACAACACACACACATGCAAGATTTGTTCAACATTTCTTTACTCATGCGCAGTCTCTTGTCCAATTACCTTGTTTCCCAATGACACATACCCCCGATACAGGGTCAAGAACTATTTACCTCAATGGTACATGTCCCTTATTCATGTGAATGTTGAACATGAATGTCACGACCCATCCTCAGGGCCCTTGTCATGACTACCCCAAGCCTGCCTTCCATAGGCCAGGGGCTGGTGACTAGAACCAAAGGTGTAAATCCCGATAATAAAAGGGAAGGCATTGCCTTTATATAAGTAAATAACACAACAGATTATGCAAGTGAAGTAAGCACTAGGTAAAAATGAGTACAAAAGTAAGTGCTTAAAATTAAATGGGCCAGTATACAAACCCAACTGAAAGTACAGTACAACTAAAAAGGGAAATTACAACAGTAGTAAACTATAGCGGAAACCACTGAGTCATCCTCTAGGAATCCCACCTGATGGATGGGTACAGATGGCCTCGACATCACCTCTGATGCAACCGTCTGCCCCGTGAATGTCTCGCCAAGTCATCCACCTCCGGGTACCGTCCAGATCTACAATCCTCTACCTCGATCAGTGTTGTCTGTCATCTGCATCTAATAAAACGTAGTGTGGGAAAGCCCGTGTAGGGGTGAGTATACGATACTCAGTAGGGACCCCAAGACCCCCGAAGGTCTCCCAGAATCCACAAAGGATAAAACAAAAAGAAAATATACAACCATGAAGTATCAACCAAATCTACTTATGTATATGCCCATACATATACCCAAGTCATCAATCACAGTTTGGCTCCAGATCCCGAGCCCAAGTACAACCAAGTCCACACAGGAAAGAAGTCAATCACATCAATGATAATGATTGAAAGTCAAGACTCATCTCACACAGTTATACATCCTTCGTATAGCAATAGATATGATCAGATATAGTCACTGATTCATCTAATCTGTCAGACCCACATAGGATACAATATCAGCTAGGTTGTCAGACCCATATAGGATACAAGACCAGCTACTCTTCCGAAACCACTCAGGATACAAGTACAGAGGTCAATACTGCATGACCCACGTAGGATACAAGAATATTAGTCATTGTTGTCGAACCCACAGAGGATACCAGTATAGTCGTCATCACTGTCGAACCCACAGAGGATCCAAGTATAGTTGTCCTCGCTACCGAACCCATAGAGGATCCAAGTACAGTCATCATCGTCGCAGTCACAGTCAGCTCTAGGGTTCCCGCACACAGCATGCTCGATTTCGGGAGGGTCCACTCTTCGAGTCAAGGGGTTCGATACATCAATTATCACGAAGTCCAGATTTGATGTATCCCGAAGTTCCTTCTCGTCAACAGAAACCCAACGCGACAGATGGTGCGTCAATCGGACGCCTAGTCTGAGAGTTATTGGCTTTTTTGTTCCAGGGGCCTGGTTGGTTTTTAAGCTAAAACTAACACGACTGTACTCCAGCTGCATCCAAACCTCAAGTGTAGTATTCCAAAATAACCGTCCCATCAAGATTATTCCAACATAGTTGACGACACATCAATCGTATGTCCGGTCCTTATGTTATAAGTGTTTCTTCTCCAAGGGACCGGTTGGTTTCGGGTTCGAACCAACCTGGTTGTACCCAAACATCACCAAATACTCGAGTGTAATATACCGAGACGACTTTTTTGATCCAAGGGTTCCTACATAATAGACAGTGTGTCAATCAGAGGTTTGTATCCCATGTTAGGGGAGAATGACCGAAAACGGTCCGATGTGGGGGGTCTAGGCCTGGCCCGACCCGGCCCAACCCCCCTGGGTCAGCCCGAACCGGGTCGACCCAAACCAGGTCTGGCCCAGTTAGGCACAGCCCGGCCTGGCGTGGTGCGGCCCGGTCCGTGTGACCTGCCCCGTCCCGACCGGGGGGGGGGGGGTGCGCTGGCTCGGCCAACGAGCCGAGCGGGGGGGGTCTCACGAACGCGACACCTGGTTGGTGCCGCATGTCACCCAGATCCCACACGGCCACGGGATCCTCCCCTCGCCACCGCAGTCGGTGTCTCGGTGGCCTTCTATCAGCGGTGTGCCGGGGAGCCGCCGCCTCCGGCTGCCGGCCCCGCCGGGGCCTTCCACGGGCCACCAGAGTCATTCTGGTGGTTCGTTTTTACTTCTGACGGCGCCTGTGGTCATCTCGGGATCCTTACTTCATGGAGAAGGCCCCCAATCGCCGTTGTTCTCCCACTCTGTCATCACCATACACCCCATGCATCAAGAACAAAATAGCGGTGGGTCCGGACTTGTTCGTTAGTCCGTACCCACCGCGTTAGAGGATCAAATCATCACCCAACAATTAAACGCCTTGTTCGAGGGTAGAAAACACATATATGAATTATACAAAATTCCCCATACCTCGAAGTTGTTTTCTACGTCGTTGATCCGCGGAAGAAGAGCGTTGCGGCAGAGGGGCGTCATGGAAGAACGGTGTCATTCCGTCAACGATGGCGTAAGGGTTGCTGTCATAGGCGATGTAGGCTCCTTGACATCGAGGTGCGTCCGAGGAAGAAGTACTTCGCGTTCTTCGTTGGGAGTGTTCTTCGTCAAAGAATGGTGTTCTTCGTCGATAAAGGATCTCTGCTTCTTAATTCTCTAGAGCCCTTTCCCAAATGTGATTTGCCAACGCAAGGAAAAAGGGGCTCTCCAATTAATAGAATTGTCATGCAATTCTTATTAATTCCAACACGGTGCCAAATAAATTAACTCTGACATTAATTATCATATTTGGCATAGTTAATGGGGAGAGTGAGGGGGGAAAGCTCCACAATAATAAATTTGTGGAGTTTTCAAAGTAAACAGCAGATAATTAATGGGGAGATAAAAACGTTGGTTCTCGTGTGGGCCCCACCTCACAAAATAAAATTTCTGCCCCACCAAATTTTATTTAATTTTAAGAATAAACCCGAAAAATTAACTTTTAACCCGCTCAAAACGCAATTGCAGTAAAGGTACCCTTATGAAAACACTGGTGCTGTGAGTTTATCGATGCCCTCGGATTTCAAATCCAAGCACCGCTTCAAAAGATAGAAAAACCAGCTCGTTCGTTCACTAAACGTACTTGAGATAATCTTTAGAAAAATTTTCTGGGCACATCGAACCTCGGAATCAGGTGCTGTCAGAAACTGTGTACTCATAAAATTCCAAAGAATATAACAAAAAAATTACTTGAAATTTACGGGTCTTTAAATTACTCCCACCTCAGGGCTTTACGTCCTTATAAAGCAACAACATATAATAGGGAAACAAAATGGGGTACCGAGCACACATTTGAGCCTCCCGCTCCCATGTGCTCTCCTAAAGGTTCCCATGCTGCCAGCAATCGCACACAAGAGAAATCGGTCGTCCATGAAGGACTGGATCCTATTGATCCTCAATCTCCACCGGAACCTCTGAGAAAGTCACCCCATCGTTGATGTCCGACTCTCCGTGATCAATGATGTGGGTCGGGTCGTGCACGTATCTCCTCATATGAGATACTCGGAAGACATCATGCACCCAGTGCAACTGAGGTGGAAGGGCCAGGCGTTAATCCACCTCGCCTACTCTCCTGAGGACCTGGAAAGGCCCGATGAAGCGCGGAGATAACTTTCCACCCTGGAAAAATCTCTGTAATCCACATCGAGGTGAGACCCATAAGAAAACGTGGTTTCCATCCTCGAACTCAAGTGGTCTCCGTATCCTATCAGAAAAGGACTTATATCTGCTATGTGCAGTCCTCATCCACTCCTCGATGGTCTGCACCTTCTTTGTCGTATCCTGGACCATCTCTGGTCCTATAAGTGCTGACTCCCCAGGGTCAGTCCAGCATAGAGGTCATCTGCATGGTCGGTCGTACAGTGCCTCATAAGGTGCCATCCTGATGGTGGAGTCATAGATGTTGTTGTACGCAAACTCCACCAATGGTAGGTGATCCTCCCAACTTCGACCAAAGTCAAGGACACATTCACAGAGCATGTCCTCGAGTGTCTGAATGGTCCTATCCATCTGGCCATCTGTTTGAGGTTGAAAGGTAGTGCTCAGACATAGCAGCATCCCAAACGCCTCCTGAAACCCATTCCATAGGAGGGAAGTAAAGCATGCGTCCCGATCGGAAACGATCGTCGATGGAACACCATGATGTTGTACGATATCCTGGACGTAGAGGCGTCCCATGCTCTCTATTGAGCCCTGCTCCCTGATCGGTAGGAAGTGGGCTGACTTGGTGATTCGGTTGACAATCACCTAGATAGAGTCATGACCCCTGGATGTACGTGGAAGCCCCGTCACGAAAGCCATGGATATCCCATTCCATTTCCATTCCAAGACCTCTAAGGGTTGTACCAAGCCTGCTGGTACCTGGTGATCCGCCTTTACTTGTTGACAAGTGAGGCATCGTGTAACGAACTCTACATAGCCTTCTTCATACATGGCCACCAGTGCTGTCATCTGAGGTCCTGATACATCTTTGCCACCCCTAGATGTACTACTAGAGGGGAAGTGTGGAACTCCCTTAGCACCTCCTCCTACAGTGAAACTGGTACCATGGTACGTCCCATGAAGAAGATGACGTGCTCCCTGCCTTCATAAAATCCATTGGGTGCCAGCCCTGAGGATATCTGAGCACGTCACGCCTTACAGTCAACATCCCCATGTTGTGCCTCTATGAACCACTGAAGTAGTAGATGAGTGACTGTGAGATACTATAGAAAGGCTGCTCCATCTCTATCCATGAAGGATATCTTCAAACCAGCTAACTTCTCTTCCGCCTCTCCAAGTAGCTGAATGCCCGATCTTCTGCTGAGATCATCAGTCACAACGTTCCCCTTCCCGGGAGTATAGACTATCTCAAAGTCATATTCCTAGAGGAACTCGAGCCATCCCTGTTGTCTCAAGTTCAGCTCCTTCTGGGAGAAGATATACCTGAGACTCTGGTGGTCAGAGTAGACTGTAAAGTGCTCGCCCATCATATAGTGCCACCACATCTTCAGGGTGAATACCACTACTGCTAACTCCAGGTCATGGGTGGCATTGTTCTACTCATGCTGCATCAACTTCCGTGAACCATAAGCGATCCCCGCTCTCTCCTACATCAGGACACACCCATTTTCGGTCCCTGATGCATCTCAGTAAACTACGTACACAACTCTCTCCTCTGGTAGCCTCAAGATGGGTGCACTGGTTAATCTCCACCTCAGCTCTTGAAAGCTCTGCTGACATATTTCTGACCACATGAGGGGTTTCCCCTTCTTTTTCAAAGCTGTAAGAAGTGCTACAACTCTGGAGAAGTCTAGAAAAAATCTTCGATAGTACCCGGCCAGACCTAGGAAACTTCACACCTCTGTCATTCTCATGGGTGGATCCCAAGCAAGCACTACCTCGATCTTCACAAGATCCACTGCAACTTCTTCCTTCGAGATGACGTGCCCCAACAAGTGTAACTCTTGAATCCAGAACTGGCGCTTCAACATCTTACCATAAAACGGGTGCTCTCGGAGTGTATCCAGTACAACCCGCAAGTGGTAGGTGTGCACCTCCTTAGTAGTTGAGTAAATCTGTAAGTCGTTAATGAAGACTATGACAAACCGATCGAGGTAAGGCTGGAAGATCCTGTTTATGAGACTCATGAACACTGCTAGGGCGTTGGTCACACCGAAGGGAATAACCAAGAACTCATAGTGGCCCTACCGACACATGAAGGTCGTCTTCTGCACATTCTCATCTTGAACACTGAGCTTGTGATAGCCTGACCTGAGGTCTATCTTCAAGAACCATCGTCCTCCCTTGATCTGATCAAAGAGATCGTCAATCCTCAGAAGTGGGTACTTGTTCCTTACGGTCACCTGATTTAAGTGACAGTAGTTGAAACACAGTCGCAAGCTCCCATCTGCCTTCTTGGTGAACAAAATTGGAGAAGCCCAGGGTGAAACACTGGGTTGGATGAATCACTTTCCATGTAAGCCTTCCAGTTGTACCCACAGCTCACGAAGCTCGGTGGTGTCCATCAGATATGCTAGAGTAGATATCGGTGTTGTCTTGGGGTACAAGTCAATGTAGAAGTCTACCTCTCTTCAAGGAGGTAGTCCTAGAATGTTGTCAGGTAAAACATCTGCATAATGATCCACCACAACCATAAAACTCGGACTCTGCACATCAACTGCTCTGAGGATGAGACTATCCAACTGATGTGTGATTGGCTTCCCTCTCCTCTGCGTATGTCCATCTTGCGCTGCAAAGGCATCCTTCTCGCCAGTGAAGGTGACCCTAGTCCCATCTGTGCAGACACACCGCACATTGTGCCCAATACAGTCGATCTGGGCATGGACTGTAGATAACAAGTCCATACCCAAGATGACATTGTAAGGCCTCGATGCCACTACAAGAAGATCTCAGCCGAAGCTCTCACCTCCTAGAGTAATATCACACTGCTAGAACCAGTGTGTAATCGTCGAGTCTACTCCCGTAGGATTCTATAGCCGTAATGATCGAGCCAATGGATTCGTCGTAATCTTCGAGCTCCGAACAAGGGTAGCGGCAACAAAATAATGACTCGCACAGGTGTCTATAAGAACTACAGAAATGGTGGAATATACATAGATAATACCTCAAATCATCTCAGGTGTGCTGTGGTCGTAAGCCTCTACTGCCTGGAGCTGAGCCTGCCTCTGCCCGCTAGATCCCTGTGGTCGGGGTGGACCTCCTGGGGTGGTGGTGGTAGAGCCTCGAACCTTCATCCACCACCCACTACTCGTCCAGCTCCTCTGCCTTGTCAACCTGCTCCCTGTGGACCACCATGGTCGAACCTCTGCATCTGCCTGGGAGGTCCCTCCACTGTCTGATGCTCGTCTGCATGGCGGTTCGGGCAGTCACGAGCCATGTGGCCCTACCCATCGCATGCATAGAATTTTCTTCTCCTTGTAAGGCAGGCTCTGTTTCATGTGCCCTGCACAACCTTACTTGAATCCTAATGTCACCCACCTAATAGCCTGGCCTGGTTGGACCCCTGCGACATCTGTCGATTATCGGCTGCAGAAGACTCCACTCTATGTCGTCCTGCGGTGAGTCTCGCTGCTGGTGGTTGCTCATCGAGAAAACTCTGCACAAAAAGGGCTCACTCAAGCACCCTTTCCTGTGTCGGGATGCTGAGGGGAATCGTCAAAGCTCTAATCTCATTCCTCAGCCCCTGCTCGTTGGTCTGGGCCCTAGAGAACGGATCTTGTACCATGTCTGTGGAGTAGCGTGAGAGGTTAGTAAACACTTCCACATACTGAGCTACTGATATACTGCCATGCCGCAGATGTAGTAACATATGGATGCACACCGCACAGAGGGTGGATGGAACAACCTCCGAGCGGAAGGGGCTCTCAAAGTCCGCCCAAAGTAGAGATGCCTCATAGTGCACCTGGAGAATCAAACTCCACAATCTACCTGCTACTGCATGCATGAGACTCACAGAAAGGATCACCATAAGGTCAGCTGGTGTCCCTACCAATCTAAAGACACTGACGATAGCCTCCATCCAATCCTCGGCTACCTGAGGGTCCCTCTCTCTATGGAACCTGGGCGGACACTCTTGCTAAAACTCGTGCAACGCACTCAGGCGGCGTGCACTCACTGCTGTTGCAGTTTGTGGTATCGGTGGCCCGGCGGGTAGTGGTACCCCTGGTGCCTCCGCTGTAATGGGGACCTTCACCGAGGCCTCGTTTCTTATTGGGATTACATCTCGCATGTAACTAGGAACCCTGGATAGCTGCCTTCATGGGGCCATCCTAAAAATCAACAGGTGTTCCACGGTTAAACAGTATACCTGGTGACCTGACACAAAGTAATCACAAAGAAAACTTTTGAAAGGAAACACACACGCAATCAGTGTTTTCGCGCACTGAGTCCGAAATTAGGGATCAGGGTCCTGGTGTATGGATACGTCGACCAACGCACCAATACTAGACTCCCTGGACTAAAAACCACACTCAATACTCTTAACACTATTATTCACAGAAAGGAAGGATCAGAGTCCTGAGTTCTGTGGTAGAACTGACTCCTTTGATACTAATTTTTCAGGACCCTTCCTCGGGGCCCGTGCCGTGACTACCCCAATACCGCCTTCTATAGGCCAGGGGCTGGCGACTAGCACCAAAGGCATAAATCCCGATAATAAAATGGATGGAAATTATTTTATATAATTAAAAAACACAATAGAGTACGCAAGTGAAGTAAGCATTAGCTAAACTGAGTACAAAAGTAAGTGCTGAAAAGTAAATGGGCTAGTATACAAACCCAACCGAAAGTACAGTACAACTGAAATGGGAAAGTAAAATAGCATTAAAGTAAAGAGTCAACCACTGATTCGTCCTCTGGGAATCCCACCTAATGGGTGGTTACAGATGGCCTCCATAGTACCTTCGGTCCAACCGTCTACTCCGTGAACGTCTCTCCAAATGGTCCACCTCCAGGTACTGTCTATCTCTACAAGCCTCTACCTTGATTAGTGATGTCCGTCATCTGCATCTAACACAACGTAGTGCGGGCAAGCCCATGCAAGGGTGAGTATACGATACTCAGTAGGGACCCCGAGACCACCGAAGGTCTCCTAGAATCCACAAAGGATAAACCACAATGAAAAGATACAACCACGAAGTATCAACCAAATCTACTTAGGTATATTCCCATACATATACCTAAGTCATCAATCACAGTTCGTCTCCAGCTCCTGAGCCCAAGTACAACCTAGTCCACATAAAAAGAAGTCCATCACATTGATGATAATGATTAAAAGTCAAGACTCAACTCACATAGGTATACATCATTCGTATAGCGATAGAGATGGTCAGATGCAGTCACTGATTCATCTAAGCTATCAGACTCACATAGGATACAAGACCAGCTAAGCTGTCAGACCCACATAGGATACAAAACCAACTACTCTATCGGGCCCACTCAGGATACAAGTAAAAGGGTTAATACTTCCAGACACACGTAGGATACAAGAACAGTAGTCATCGCTGTCAAACCCATAGAGGATCCCAGTACAGTCGTCATCGCTGCCAAACCCACGGAGGATCCAAGTACAGTCGTCCTCGCTGCTGAGCCCATGGAATATCCAAGTACAGTCGTCATCTCCGCAGTCGCAGCCAGCTCTAGGGTTCCCACACACAGCACGCTCGATTCCAGGAAGGTCTGCTCCTCGAGCCAAGGGGGTTGATACATCAACCATCACGAAGTCCAGAGTTGATGTATCCTAATGTTTCGTCTCTTCAAAATAAACCCAACGCGATAGACAGTGCGTCAATCGGACGCCCGGTCTAAGAGTTATTGGCTTTTCTGTTCCAGGGGCTCGGTTGGTTTTTAAGATAAAACCAACCCGACTGTACTCCAGCTACGTCCAAACCTCACGTGGAGTATGCCAAAAGAACCGTCTCATCAATAGGATTCCAACTTAGTTGGCAGCACATCAATCATACGTTCATCCCTTAAGTTATAAGTGTTTCCGCTCCAAGGGCCCGGTTGGTTTCGGGTTTGAACCAACCCGGTCATACAGAAACTTTGTCTAAACCTCTAGTGTAATATACCGAAAATACCCTCTCGATCCAAGGGTTCCTACACAACAAACGGTGCATCAATCAGAGGTTCATAGCTCATGTTACGAGGAAAATGACCGAAAATGGTCCAAAGTGGGGGATCTGGGCCCGACCCAACCCCCTAGGTCGGCCCGAATCGGGTCGACATGACCTGGGTTCGAGTCCGGCCTGGCCCGGACGGCACGACCCAGTCCACATGACCCAGCCCGGCCTAGCCAAGGGGGGTGCACTGTCTCGGACAGCGAGCCGAGCGAGGGGGCATGGCCCCTGGTCTCGCGAACGCGGTGCCAGGGTGGCGCCGCTTGTCAACCAGATATCGCATGGTCGTGGGATCCTCCCCTCGCCGTCATGGACGGTGACGTGGTGGGCCTCTGCCAGCGGCGCACCGGGGCATCACCACCTCTGGGCGGCCGGCTGGTGCCGGCCGCCGCCTCCGACCGCCGGGGCCTTCCGCGGGCCACCAGAGTCATTCTGGTGGTCCGTTTTTCCTTCCGACTGCACCTGCAGTCGTCTCAAGATCCTTACTTCACTGCGAAGGCCCCCAATCGCCATTACAATCCCTCTTCATCATCTCCAAACACCCCGCGCATCAAGAACAAAATTTTGGTGGGTCCGGACTTGTTCCTTAGTCCGTACACACCACATTAGAGGTTCAAATTATCACCAAACAATTAAACTCCATGTTCGAGCGTAGAAAACACATATATGAATTATATTAAATTCCCCCTACCTCGAATTATTTGTCATACGTCATCGATCCGTGGAAGACGAGCGTTGCGGTAGATGGGCGTCTCAGAAGAACAGTGTTGTTCCATCAATGATGGAGGAAGGGTCGCTGTTGTTGGTGACGTAGGCTCCTTGACATCGAGGTGCGTCCGAGGAAGAAGTTTTTTGCGTTCTTCACCGGGGGTGTTCTTCGTCGAAGAATGGTGTTCTTGGTCGAAGAATGGTGTTCTTCGTTGATGAAGGATCTCCTCTGCTTAATTCTCCAGTTCCATTTCCCAAATGTGATTTACCAATGTAAGGAAAAAGGGGCTCTCCAATTAATAGAATTGTCATGCAATTCTTATTAATTCCAACATGGTGCCAAATAAATTAACTCTGACATTAATTATCATATTTGGCACAATTAATGGGAAGAGGGAGGTGGGAAGGCTCCACCATAATAAATGCGTGGAGTTTTCAAAGTAAACAGCAGATAATTAATGGGGAGTTAAAATGGTTCGGGCTCATCTGGGCCCCACCTCACAACATAAAATTTTTGCACCACCAAATTTTATTTAATTTTAGGAATAAACCCCAAAAAGTAACTTTCAACCCGCTCAAAATGCAACTGCGGTAAAGGTCCCCTTAAGCAAACACTGGCACTGCGAGTTCATCAGTGTCCTCTGATTTCAAATCCAAGCACCACTTCAAAAGATATAAAAACACGCTCGTTCGTTCACTGAACGTACCCAAGATAAACTTTTGAAAATTATTCCGGGCACACCGGGCCTCGGAATCAGGTACCGTCAGAAACTGCGTATTCATAAAATTCCAAAGAATTTAAGAAAAAAAATCCTTAAAGTTTACGGGCCTTTACAATGAATGAAAAAAAACCCCAGTATATTCAAAATCCATTTCAAATAACCATTTCAAACT
This sequence comes from Viscum album, assembly GCA_963277665.1. Lineage (NCBI taxonomy): Eukaryota > Viridiplantae > Streptophyta > Magnoliopsida > Santalales > Viscaceae > Viscum > Viscum album. The sequence continues at coordinate 963,242,007 of OY728127.1, forward strand.
ATTTTAATAAAACAATACATTTATTGAAAACCAAAAAAACAAATTTCAAAACAACCATTTTGATTCAATAAAATATCCCCCTTTATTGAAAACATCTAATCAAATTACTATTACAAAATTCATGAAAATCGCTATTTTAAAATTCATATTTTAAAACCAAGAACAAAATAACTCTATTAAAAAAAACAGAATGTTTCAGATTTCAACAATTTACCAAACCATCAAATAATATGGTTTCCAACAATTCATAACCAGAAATTTCACAATAAATTTATCACAAGGAATTCAATTTAAAAGCATTCCAAATAGTTATATCAAAAAGAGTCGTGAGTGAAGCCAACTACCTCAATGTTTTTTATAAAACATGATAGACAACGAAGAATGCTTAAGAAAACAAGGTCAATTATTCACGGAACCTCCTTAGATATCTTCTCCTAGAAATATCAAGACCAAATATCAACTTATTTGGAATCTAAACTCATAGATATACCAATATGGAGTGTATATCTAAGAGACCAAAAAGAGAGGAAAAGTATATCTAAGTAGATCTAAGAAATCGATCAAGAACGATGAAGAACGATCACATAGCTCAAGAATCTGGGTTCGAAACACCAACAAAATCCTTAGTATTGACTCAAAATGACTTGGTAGAGGTTCTTCCACCTTCAGGGAAGGTAAATCCCAAGTTATGGTCACTTAGGAACAAAAAAAAGAAATATAGAGGAAAAAATGTGTGAGATTCACCTTTTTAAGGATCTAATTTAAACCATGTGCATGGTTAGTTCACATGGTTAGACAAACTGTGTGCTAATTTTTCATTATAAAATATCTAGGAAGCCACTCACATGGCCTCCTCACACAATCTCTCTAACCATGCACACACCTTGTCTAAGCTCTCTACCTAAAATCTTCTCTTGTATAAGCTTTCTACTAGGATTTCTACACAGTTTGTATAAGTCATGTGCAACCTGTGTGCCACTCCTTTTCTCCCCAAAACATAGTGAAATATCACCAAAATCTCCCAACTTTCCTTATTATAATTTATATCCATAAAAACACAAAGAAGGGTTTACATACTGAAAATTGTGGGTACTACACCATATATATATATTTATATCATTTAAAATATTCTTGTGGAAAATTCCACTTTCATGTTGAAAGTCACTTTTAAAAAAAATTAGAATATTTAGAAAACAATTTATTAAATAATGTCATTGGAAACAGATAAATGGGGATTGAAATTAATAATTTTTCATGTTTATGGGGAAATTATGTTCTTTTTGTGTTCATTAAATCAAATATTCCTTTCAAAATTATTGTTAAATGTGAAAACATATTGTATTCTGAAATTGAAAAGAATATTTCTTATAAAACATTTTTTATAATTCATAAAATTGTTAAAAAAATTATTTAAAATTTTAAAAATATTAAAAACTTTCAACAAAACAATTAGTTTTGTAAATTTGGGACATGGAAGAAAAAAATTCAACCAAACTGGAAGATAATGTAAATTTTCATTAAAAAATTTATTCTGATGTATTGAACATTTAAAAGTTGATAATTAAATGAAAAAAAATTATTTTTCATAATATCTAGTAGAGAATAATATTATAATTTTAGTGATGGAAATATAAAATAGTTATTCCTAAGAATACTTAAGCATACAAAATCCCAAATAATGACGAGATTGTGGAATAAACATTGAACAATTTAGTTTTTTTTTTGAATATTAATCCCCATGAAATAATAACATAAAATTAATAATTAAATATAATTAAAAATATGTAGTGAATATACCTCAAAAATAAAAATTACTTGCATATTTACAAATATGTCTCAATAGAGTGGAAATTGAGAAAAAAACTATTACAAATATTGCATCATTAAATTTGTAATTAATAAATTAATTGATTATGTGTATCAAATGAAAACCCATATTAAAAAAATTTAATTAATAAATTAAATAATAAAAATACATTACAAATTTGATCTTATATTTTCAAATAAAATAAAGGTTCAAGATTACCAAAAGAAAGGAAATCCTTTTTTGAAATGCATACCACATGGTAACATTCATTTAAAATCTCCTAAGTCAAAATAATTTAAATTTTACCATAAAAACCTATAATTTTGAATAGTTTAAGACATATCATGTTAATGGGATGTATATGCCCCATATTAAATAAATTAGGCACATAAAATTAAAATATGATTCAAATGAACTAAATAAATATGGAATCCATTATCTCGTGTTTCCCTCAAATTGAATGTTCTTTAACATTATTAATAATGTTTTTATCATGCTAGTAATTTATACTACAATCACGTTGGTATTTATTTTATAATATATGATCCTCTTTTAACATCTTGCTCATTTTCAATGAAACTATTTCATTATTACCATTTTTTAGGTTCTAATTTATTTATTTTCTCAAGCATGTTTTATCACATATTTACTTGTTCTTAGGAATATCATATAGTTACATCATATATTTAATTTTATTAATGTAATAAATATCATATTTATTCAATATATTCATATTTTTAATCATTCAAGAAATGTAAACATGAAAAATAAATCACATCACTTCCTAGAGATGGTAGGTCGTATGTATACACAAGAGACATTGTTACTTCCTTAATGGGAGAAGGGGCAAGGAAGTGGGTTAAAGAATAATTTAATAGAAACATATTATAAAATATATATTATATATATTCTTTATATCCATCATTATGAGTCATCATTTGAATCGGTGATGTAAATAAATTAAATCCTTTCTTGAGGCCGTATTTATCTATTCAAATGGTAAATTGTTTCGATTCATATTTAATGGATAAGGAGGAGGTTGAATATTATTCCATAAAAATAATAACATATTTGTATATATTATATTCCTTGGTTTTTATATTTTAATTTTTTATTCACAATTTATGGTGGAAAAAGAAGAAGTAAAATGAATGATATTAGTGTGGACGATTAACTTCTCCAAGAAAACCCCCTTTTGGATCTCTTATTAAGGACTATTTGGTTAGTCTAATGGGAAAAATATAATCTCTAGAATCTATATGAGGATTTTGGGGAGATATTTTCTCACGGTTTAGATGAGATAAAAGGATGGATGTATTTTACTATGTGAGGGGAAGGGTTCCCTTTTATAATGGAATTTTTGTAAATACACAAACCAAATGAATAATGGGAAGGCACACACAACAGATGTGACTACACAAATGAAATATAATGGGGTTAATTGAATATAAAATTTATCCACAGCCCCAAAACTAAATTGAAACATGTTTAAAACAAGTCATTAAAACTATCTCCACGGTTACTATATTTTACCATTTTAGTTTTCACCACAAAAACTAGTTTTTTATTCTAGTGAATTTATTCATTAATACTTATGTAAAATATACCATATTAGATAAATTGGAAAACATATTATTAAATAAAATAGAATTTATTAAACAAAAATTCTATGTGTGTGGTAAATTAATTTGTACACATGCATATGTAATTCGCAAAACCCTGTTTTGTCCTTAGTAATTGTAATAAATATTTACCCATTCTATATTCATTTTGACAAAAAATTAATTTCATTAAATAAACTACTATTATTTATTAAAATTCAACATATTGAATCAAATTAAATTCATTAATTTTGAAGAATATGATATAAAATGAAGCCACAATACTTGTACAAAAATTAGATTCCATTAAATGAATTTTTCAAGTGTAAGATAATCATACATTAACTCTATGACTAGTACTAATCATTATATAAAACCCAATTAATATATATTGATATAAAATAAATAGATTAAATTTAAATAATTTCACATTAGGGGTTATTTTAATTATTCAAAATGGAGAATCATTTTCCACTTAAAAAAACTATCCGAAAAACAAATTTTAAGATTTAAGGTAATATTATAAAAAATTCTGGTGGAAAGATTAATAAATTGTAATTAATTTGTTTAAATATATCTAAATAATAATTATGTTAAATTAAAACTAAACTCAATGAAAAATTATACTTTTAAATAATTTAACATATTTAAAAGAAATTATATTTTTTAAAAATGAGGTATTTTCACCATTCACTGAAATATAACTGTTTTTATAAAAATCAAAAATTTATTGCTGAATATAATTTTTACATGATGAACTAAAAAAATTACTTTATATAGTAAAATATAATATCGAAAATTATAACATATTTTTTTATTATTTTCTCACATAGTGTAATAAAAAAATTTGAATAAAAATCTATTTTTGAATCATGTAATGAAATTACTAAAAACTAGGTATTCTTTTACCAATATATTTTATTCAGATAAAATATTTTTACCTAATATTCAAAAATTGGATATTCATATTAAAACTAATTATTTTAAAAATCATCTCATAATAACCTCAATTAAATTATATATTGTGGCTCGTTTAGGATCAGGGTTGCTAGTGGTATACATTATCAAACATTATCTTCATTTTTGAAACTCGTGGAGTTATATTATCCCCAAATTAAATAATTCTTTCCCACTCTATTTTAACATGAACTAAGAAAAATAGGTATTTTACATTTGAATATTCCACTATTGATACCTAAATCGTAATAGGTTTAATTGAATAACCTATAAAAAATGTGTGAAATATAAATATAAAGGTTAGTAGAAAAATATGACTTCAAAATATTATTAAAATATTGTGAAGTGATAACATACATTGGTGGAAAAAATAGCACCAAATTACTAATAAAGAGTGATAGAAAATATTCTTTCGAGAAGGTCAATTACCACAAATCCCTAAATATATGGTCCATTAAAAGACCATAAAATCATTATGAATTATTGAAATCGGATAATATTTTATATTGAAGACCATTTTTCTAAATTTGGGAATTTAATTTATTTTTATTCCTATAAAAATAAGGAATTATATCATTCTATTTCATAATGAAAATTTCATCCATTTTGTGAATTTATCAATTTGAACATCATTTATAACAATATGTAATGAATATCGAATATGAATTTTTTCTATTACTGAAGAACAAAAAATAACACCCAACGTACCATAAAATCAATTCAATAATAATAATATATCCATTTTTACTTTATTTATTAAAAAATGGTTTGTACGAGGTAATATAATAACCAAAAATTGTAATCTATCCTTTAAATAAATAATCAATCATACTTCAAAATTTTCATTAAAGGATAAACATAAATTATTCCACAAATAAATAACCCTACATCCTAATTGACCACAATATTATCAAAACTAAATAATTTTATCACCTAAAATGTGATCTCATTAAATATAATATACATGTAATAACACCATCCCCATTATTCTGGATTCGTTATCTTACATAATTCCATTTTTATTAGATACAAGAAATAGCATCCTAAAGGACCAAAATTTTTAAAAGTTTTAGAAATGTCGATACATACATGATACCCATTTCACATTGGGAAAATAAATTAAATCATAACAAAAGAGAAAAAAATTGATTCTTCAAAACTAATTCCAAGAATTCATCATCATATCCAAGGGAAACTAAAAATAATAATTTTGAGTTAAAATGATTAATAAGGTTTATTTAAAGTGGATGATACCATGAATCAAATAGAATAATCAACATTTAATGGTAGGAAATTTAACACACATTCATTTTTAATAACATTAATTTCTTGTTGAGATATGATAGAATCAATAAAAGAAGTTAAAGAACATAAATCACATTCTTTTAAACAAAAAAAACATTATTATGAATTCATCCATAGATCATATCATAGCGAAAATCCAATAGATAAAAAATTAATTGTATTATAAATAGTTGAGTTTAATAATTATTGTTCTTCAATTTTCCTAGACACGTGATAGGTTTACCATCAAGATATATCATCATGACATTTTAAAAAATACTATATATAAACCCTTATGATGTGGTAAAATGATTAATCCCATGATACTACCAACATATCAAGGGGATCTCAATAAATGGTCACTAACTTGTTTCTTTACTTTCCAAAGTATTCATCATATATAAAATAATTGATTTAATTCTTTAAAAATATGTTGTATCATCAAACATCTATAATGATTAAAGAATAAATATTTTCTATTATATCCCTAGATAAATAAAATAACATTAAGTATAATCATCATATGTCAAAATGTTATAAATTTTATTGAATAATAAAATCCCTGATAAGTAAGGTGGATATTTTGGTGATATTTAAAGTCTAATGATCATAATAAAGTAAATATTTCAAAGGTAATTTACTAACTAAAAAAGGAATTATGGATATTAATTTCAATAAAATAATTGGTCAAAATAATCATAAAAGATCCATAGGATTAATAATTATGGTATCAAAATCTACCCCATAGAATAAAAATAAAAGAATTTTCCCATTAATTAATACAAATACCATAAAAATATCTTTCAAACCCTTATTGAGGAAACCATACTTTCCATTTTGGAAAAAAAAATTAAAAACATTTTGATCAAAAATTAATTTTAAAAAAAATTAGTTAAATAAATCCTCTAAAACATGAAAATGAATCTTCAAATAAATGATGATCCTAAAAATTGGTAATCTCAAACATGACTTCAATATTAAAAGGATATTTTTTTCCAAAAAAATAATTTTTTGCAGTTTTCATTGTACAGAATATAACAAGAATAATCTCTTCACTTTTTTGGAAAAATTCATATTGGAATTTTTTTGAAAAGATCATAAAATTCCTTTGAAAACATGTATTAAAGTTAAAAAAATGGGTAAAAAATTATTTAATGAATCATTTTGAAAAGGTTAAAAACTATTTAAAAAAAACAAGAAAACATGGTTTTGGATGAAAACAAAATTCTAACCAAATATAGAGGTGATGTCGGATATTAATAAAAACCATTTACTAATTATTTTGTGTAACATTGAGTGAAAATTTGGTACTATTAAATGAAAATATAATTAATAAACCTATTATAATTGAAAATTAATGGTTTTATTAAAAATATTATAAAATAATCTCCTTCCATTGTAATTCACTGACACACAATCTCGATTAAAATTAGATTGTGAACTAAACCCCATATTGAGATTATAATTTTTATGTGAGAAACACGAAATTTATAAATTATTCATATCAATTATAAATCCAAATAAATATTTTTTACATAAAACATAATGTAATAAAAATTCAATATCAACCTAATATTATAATTACATAATCTAATATGTTGAATTTTAACCCAATGAACTCGTGTTTATTTTATAATTACCTTAACAAATGATTCCTCTTGATTGAATTTTATTTAACATGATTATAGAATTTTTATACATGATATAAACATATAAATGAACCATATTAATATTTTTACTATCATATTTAACCCTTTTATAACATCTTATTACCTGTGCATTAATAATATTTCATTATTTTCATCATTTCATGTGTAATTGCCCTATTTTCTCATGTGTGTTTCTTCATGAAAGATCTAGTTGTTGAACATATTATATAGTTAAATATTATCTAAAATAATTATCATGAAATTATTACCATATTTATTCACCAACTATTCTTTTAAATCTAATCATGATAAATGTTTATGAAAAATTATGTATGTTCTAGTCAAGGGGATGGTAGTTTGTATGTATGCTTGAGTAAAATTACATTATCCCATGATCATTATGGAATGAAACTAAGTAATATGTAATGTTTTCTTAATTACCATAATATAATATTACCATATTATATAAATACATCATCCACGTGGTGTAGGGATGAATAGTTAGCTATATTGCTTCGTGGAGGTGATAGTCCACACGAACACGAACGATGCAATTATTATTATGTTAGTGGAACAGAATGAAATGAAATTATATACTATGTTTACAAAATGATTAATATGTAATTATTATCTATAGTACATAATTTATATATCATATATTCATTAACCCTATCCATATGACCATCCTTGTGATGCATTAGGGAAAGACGAATTGGGTCGCTTCTCTAGGAGGTAGTTCATTGAACACACAAAGGACATTATTATATCTCATTTATAATGTATGTGTTAAAGATAAATATTAAATAGTAACTAAAGAGGTTTTAATATTTTTAAAACATTATATATATATATATATATTAATCAACATCACACCCAACCTTGAGAGTTGTAAATTAAAAAATGAATGAAATAAATTCATGACCATGTAGTCTGCCATACACACAAAAGGGGATGTCGTATCCCAAATGATTGAAGTGGATATCATTTTTGGAAATTACCTTTTTTTAAAAATATCCCAACATATTTATAAAACCTAAGTTATTATATCATCATGTTTTAATAATAATTTAACAAATTTGATAAAGAAAAAAAATAAAGATGCTCATTGAAGAACATCACTCATTCTTCATGTATCCTCAAGAGGTTTGAAATAAAGCCTTCAAAGGTTGACTTTGTGCCCAAAAAGGAATCTAGGATTAGGAGCGTGGTTTTTGTAAGTGATTCTGGTAGGTATTTTTTGAACCAAAGAGTTGTGATTCATGAAGAAGAGTGGATAGGGGTGGCCTTTTATAAGTTGGGGGTAGGACACACATGGTATTTTTTAAAATAATTGAACACTCCCACAATTCACATATATCAAAAGGGTAAAAAATGTAAAATTATTGATCTTGAGAGGTGTAATTGTCGAAATATTTCATGAAAATATTTTTTAAAAAATTGTATAGTTCACCCTTACCATTTTTCAATATATATAATTAAAAAATGAACTCCATGTTATCAAAATATATTTATAAAAATGTTAAATTCAATTTTTAAATAAAATAAATTTATTTAAAAAATAACAATTTTTAAAATATAACTCATTTTATAACACCTTGAAAAATTAATCATGGCCCATAAAATTATCTTATAACCATAAAACAATAAAATAATAATTTATGATTTCATTATAAGAAAATAAAATTTCATTTAAATTATTTAGTTAATTATAAAATTGTAATTAAATAATTATGATATACAAAAATACTAACATTTATATAATGATCATATTCTCACTTATAAGATTCCTTTTTATTATACATTCATTGGTAATGTTACTATTAATTTTTCCATGTTACTATTGATAAAGGTCATATTGTTATTTATAATGGTAACATTACTATTCATAAGGGCTGGTTAGTATTCACGAAAAATTATTTTTTCCCTTTCAGATTCAAAATAACTTACTGATCGCAACCATGTATGTCTATTTTTTGAAATTCAAATCATATAAGTGACAAAATTATATTTAAAAACTATTTTATATCTTCTTAAAACAATGTGTTATTATATAGAGACTCAATGTTTCATGTATTTGAATTTAATTTTAAAATCTTGGGGTGTTACATATGAAATTTTATATAGAAAATCATCATCTAAATAAAATATAGTTACCCTCTCTTAACATACATTAACATTACATCACTTTTTGTATTACTTAATTAATCACATATACAAACACCCATAACAATATTAGTTTAGTTACTTTGAAAAAATGGAAACATTAACACTGGTATATATGTGAGCTAAATCTTCTCCCATTAGGATCATTATTACTAGAACCCTACCTCGAATCATCATACATAATAAATATCTTCATAACTTGGGGAAAGAAAACATGAAAATGGGTTAGCTAAGATGGTCAATATAGGTAAACAAGGGAGATATGTAAACATAATCATAAAAATGATGGCATGAAGACATGGTCAGAATATTAAATGATCATTCCCCATATATCAAGAATCATAAACATGAATCAACACATAAAGATTAGTAATTCAAAAGACATGAATCATAAGGTAATCAATAGAACAATCAATAAAATAATAAAATAGGAATAATAAATTTAATTGTGGTAGATACATAAGTATATATAATTATATATAATTATTACCATAGTATCCAGGGAATCTCTAAAAATTCCATATTAGTGGAATGGTTTCACTTCCCAAACTGTCATAGTAGTCACGGTTCACTCCCAAGACCATCTTCGTAGACATAGTCCATTACTGAACCGAGTTCACTCACTGTTCTATCCATATTTATATCAAGGGATATAAATCATTAACCAATGAATTATTTGGAGATATAGGTCCCACCCATGTCATAATTAAATCACAAATAAGTGTTCCACAATATCTTATACCCTCATATCATAACCCATGGAATTAAATGGGTATCACAATTATATCAACCTATCATGAACTATAGAAAATAGAAAGGTTTCATAATCACTTCATCAAATAATAACGCATGAAAATAAGTGGGTTTCATAAGAATATAACTAGTTAAAGAGAAAATTGATTCATAAAAATATAATCAATGAAAGATAAATTGTTTTCATTAACTTATTACTCATGATAGAGGCTCGTGTTTCATAAACATCATGACATCAACACATAAATAATTCAGAGATTTAATATGAATGGAACCATTGGATAATATTCAAATAAAGGAAGGGGTATTAGTGACCACTGACATCATAGATTGAAAATAATTTTGAATGTTCTTTTAAAATAATGTCTTGGGGAATATATCCTTTCATTTTTGAATAATTCATTTAGAAATAATAATTTTGAAAATAAATTTAATTTAAAATATTTTTTGAAACATATAATGAATTCTCTGAAAACCATTATACATTTATAAAATAATTTTTCCTTGAAAATTATCTTAATATATCATTTTAAAAACATTTTTTAATTGTTTATAAAACATGATTTTTTAGTAAAATATATTTCCCACCAAAGAAATGAATAATGTCATATTTTTGAAATAACAAATTCTTGATTATATTAATTAATAAAGAGTGGAAAAATATAAAAAACACATGAATTCATCATGAAAAACTAGAGTAGAAACAAATAGTAAAATTCATAATATATGGATATTAATAATTCTTCAATGGAATCATAATCATAAATAATCCTGATAGATGATGAGATTATTGCAATAAACTCTTACTATTTTGGTAACATTGAACCAAACACCCCATATAGAAAAATGAAATTACATGAAGCATAAATTTTAATAAAAATGTATAGATTCATGATATATCCTTTAAAATGGAATTATATAGACATCATAAAAGAGTATAGGTGTATAACAAAATATGTGTCATAATGAAGTCAAATTCAGATAAACTACCTTACTAATTTGGTAATAGTTTTACCACAAATCCCCACGAAATAGTGATCATAAAATGTGTATTAAAATGACCATAGATTTATGTATAATAATTATAGATTACATTTTGGTGAAAATAGACCCCATAGAAAAGAAATGATTTGTGAATGTGGCATAAGTCTCGTAAAAAGAAAAGTGAGACTAGAAATACACTTACCTTATGTCTTGATTCTCTTTATACTTGTTCACACATCTAGAATAATGAATATATTTTTATTATAAATCTATAAATGAATCATAAAAAATCATTTAATACCAAATATTATTATCTTATGATCTTTTATTACCCATTTTTAACATTTCTATGTAAATTTTAGTTTTTCGGTAATAACTGCTTTGTTTTTCACATGTGTTCTGATTTGTTATATTTTGGGTTCTTATACTTTTATCATAATTTAATCACCTATAAAGTGATAAAAATTATGTAAATATCATAAATACTATTTATATATATATATATTTTTAATAATATAAATAATAAATAATTAGAAAATTAAATACACCATTCATTGTGGTGATATATCGTACGTAAAAATGACCATTTTTCTCCTTTTCTAATCCTATTGAATGAAATTAAGTAAATTAAATATATGCATACATATATATTATCATTATAGTATACTTATTATGTTATTTATATTATTTAAATTTTAAAAACAAGTCTTTTTTACATTCCATGTAAAGTGTGAATGACTCACATTGCTTTATGGAGGTGGTAGTTCACACGTCTACAAATTATGTTATCATATTTTACAAAAAAAAATAAACAATGATTGAATGAGTAATATAATAATTATAGAGGAATAGATAAATAATAAATATATTATATATTATAAAATGAAATAAATTAAATTATTATTTCTAACCTCGAATGGAGGAAATGGATAAATGAGTAATATTAGTTCGCAAGGTGGTAATCTGTCATACACATGGATGATGATTGTGTATCCCATTTGATTGAAGTGTGTGTGAGTGTTGTTAAAACCATTGAAATAAAAAAATTAAATTTATTTATTATACTGAGTTTACTATATAATCGTGGAATAATATGAGTTTATAAAGATGGATAATGAAAATAAAACAAAAGAGTGTCTGGATGGAAGTTCCCTCTTCTTTGAGTAACTCTATATGGTTCTCACCAAAGGGATTCCTTGGATGGAATTCATACAAATGGGGGGATTTTAGGATTAAGCAAGGGAATTAAGGATTATATTTTTATATAGGTTTTCCTAGCCAATGGACTTCATATGTGTGAATAATTTACATGGTAAGTTCCCTTTTATAGTGCAGGAGAAGTGGCATTCTGGTAAATACAAAAATTTAAAAACTATTGAGAGGTATCCATTATATAATGGGACTCTAATAGTTTTATATTTTAGATAAAAACGATAAATGGTCTAAATATTTCCATAAAATGTCTTTTGAACATGTTTCTAGGTTACCTGTCACCTTAAATTAATGTTTCACCATTATTTAAACTTATTTTTACCTTATTTTCTTTAATTAATTTTAATTAGATTCACTAATATGGTTGGTCAAAAACTATGTTTAAATAATTGTAAATTATAAATTATAAATAATTATTATTTTAAATGTTTAATCCTATTTTAAAAATTAAAATAATATAATTAGTAGAAATTAATTTAACATTTATCCCCTAGATTTGACGCGACATTATATTTTTTATGTGAAAATGCTTAAAATCGTGAAATGTTTTTTTCTAATTAAAATGTGAAATGTGTTCCAATGATATAAATTAGATTAATTTAATTATAATTGATATAATTAAAATTTAAAACAAAATTAAAATATAATTTTACTAAATAAATAAATTAGATGCAAAATCAGTTTTGAATTAAAATTTAGTACTTTTAACTATTCATCCAAAAATGAAGTTTTTCATAAAATTCCCATAAATTCAAGATAAGATAATTATTACATTATAAATTAAGAAATTAATTTTATTTTATAAAATTAAATTTATAATAGTTTCAATGATTAATTTTATTATTTTTCACATAAGGACATTAAAGGAAGTTTATTTGGGTAAATAGTATTTTCAAACATTTAAAAACATTACCAAAAATTATATATTTTATTATCAATATGTTTTATTTATATAATAACATTATAAATAATATTTTAAAATTATTTATTACTATTCATATTTCTATGTTAAATGTCTGTGTTATAATTATAAAACGGTTTTTCATAGAAACACATTATTGCGTGTAATACAAGCCAATTCGTTGTTGAATGCAGTGGAAGATTATCATGGTGTGGATTATAACACAATATTAACATTAAATGTAATTCAATAATAGATATTAATGAAATTTATTTTATTAAAAATCTTCATGAAATATCGGCGTGTTAAATTCTACCCCCTTAAAATGAATTTCTACCTAGAAATTATTCATTCTGACACAATAAAATGAGGATACATCAGGCTCATCATATCCTCAAGTTCCCACACATCTTATAATAACTAGTTATTTCTCTAAAATTACATTACCAAGTGAGTGTTATTGTTTTGTTGAACATTCTCTATATGATTCATAATTTCAACATAATTTTCCTCATAAGAGTGATCCTGCTCTAGAGGTATGACCAATAAGATCAATACATGTTAATAGTAAAGTATGTACATCCTTAGGATAGATACGTGTAAGACATCATCAAATTGTTAGATATTTTGAGTAAGCTCCATGTGATATGTTTCAGTTCTGATATAAACAAGAATTTCAATTGGATCGAAATACCTAATGTTAATTATCCCTTTCCACCTGAACCTCATAACCTTCTTCCAGGGAGAGTTTTGTAGAAACACATTAATTCCAATTTCAAAAACTTTATCACACCAATAGTTATTAGAATAACTTTTATATAAGAATTTATATTCCTCGATATACTGCTAAATGTTTCTAACCTTCATGGTAATTTTCTCAACAATCATAGGTCCCAATTTCTTTCTTTATCTATCTTCATACTAGTGCGATGGAGCTCTGTATTTATTCCCATAGAGGGGTTAATGAGGAGATATATGAATTATTGATTAAAACATGTTATTGATATAAAACTAGACTAGTGGAGGTTTTTTATACCAACCACCTTTTTAAATCAATAGAAAAATATCTCAACATATCCATTATAGTTTGAATTGTTCTTTCAAACTAACCTTCCATCTAAATATTATAAGGAGTGATGAAACTCACTTATTTCATGAGGGATTTCTGGAGAATTTTCTGGAACATTTAGGTAAAACACATTTCCTAAGAAGATATAATAGAATATTGTACTCCATTAAACCTTAAAACATCTATAATGTATATCCTAGAAAGCTGGTCCAGAAAGAAGACTTATCTTATAGAAATAACATCAGATTAATTGGTAAGCTGATCAATTACTAGTAATATATCATTAAACAATTTAGCTGTTTTTAGGAGTTTAACATAAAATCCATTTTTATGTTCTCCCATTTCAAATATGGTATGAGTAATGGATATTATTGCCTTATACATTTTCCGTTCAGCCATATCTTTCTAGAATACCAAGCACTGAGATACAAACTATGTGGTATCAATCATCATTATATCCCACCAAAAGTGTTCATTAGGATTAATATACATTATAATACATCTAGGATGAATATTTAATGAATAAATATGAGATTCCTCTAATATATCCTTCTTCAAATATGGTATGGATAGAACACATTCATGGTTCCGGACCTTAACATTCCATCATGATCAAGGTTAAACTGAAGAACATATATGACCTTATTCAATAGTTATATATCATCAATATACATCTATTTAATATTATCATGGATTTATGGTTGAAAATTAAATTGAGAAAGTTATTATATTTACCCTTACTCTTTGATGTCCATATCAATCGATGGAAAATACAGAAATATTTTATCCTTTTTCATCCTCTTCATGGATAATCTAGCATAATCCTTTCAACTCAAAGCATCAGCAACCTTATTCTATTTCATATGGTGATAATGTATTATTTAGTGATAATCATTTATCCAAAAAATCATATTCTCTATTTCATGTTCAAATCATTCAGTGTGAATATATTTTTCAAAACTTTATGATCACTATACATCACACTTTTCACCATTGATATAATGTCTCCATATCTTTAATGATAAATTGCTACAATGAACTATAAATAATATGGTGGGTAATTTTTCTCATGAATAATAAATTTTCCTAATTTATAGGATATAATCATGTAACTGTGAATAAAAACACATCACAATCACTTTGTGGATTCATTATTATAGATTAAAAACATTATCCACTACAGGATAATGTAAAAACAGGTGTTGTAACTAACCTTCACCTCATTTAATTAAAATATTAATTACATTCTTTAATAGAGAATAATTTGGAACCCTTTTGATATTACATGGTTATATGGTTATGTATTCATGTAAAATTCTCCACAAACTATCTATAATATCCAGTTAAACCAAGAAAACTATGGATCTCAATCACCATGTTTTTTTAGGACAACATCTAATAGCCTATATCTTCGATGGATCTATTGCAAGACCCTATCTTGAGATTATATGTCATAAAAATGAAACCGTTTGCAACCAAAATTCAATATTTGTAAATTTTTCATACAACTTATCCATCTATAGGGTATTTAGAAAAATTATAAAGTGGTTTTAATTCTATTACTTTCTCATTAAATGGAAAATAATATCATCTATAAAGTCCTCCACACACTGATTGAGGTAATATATATTGACTCTACTCCTTAAATCTGAAATGATAGGATGGTGGTTAGGGAGTAAAAAAGACATCACTATATATTCATAGTGTCCATACATTTTACAGAATGTCATCATGGGTATATCTTCCTTCTTGACCGTAAATTGGGGATATCTAGCATAAAGATCATTCTTGGAAAAGTATTTAACCCTATGCAGTTGATCAAACCAGTCATCATTATGGGGAAGAGGATTTTTTTTCTTGATAATTACCTTTTTCAACTCCCTATAATCAATTAAAAGTTTCATTGATCAATATTTCTTTATCATAAAAGGAATAGGTGCACCTCAAGGTGCAACACTTAGCTGAATGAAACCCTTTTCAAGGTTTTCATGAAGTTGCTTTGTCAATTCCTTAACTCAATTCGGTTCATTCTATATGTACCCATTAATATTGTTGTGTAAATGGGTATGAGTTATCTAGATAAATCAACATCACTCTTTGGTGGAAGTCTAGGAACCTATTCTAGAATAACATCTAAAAATTTTCAAACTATATGAATATCATCAATGTTGATTTTCTCCCAAATACTTTGACAAAATTATCCCTTTTGAATGTTAATTAAGACCCACAAATAGGTTTTAATTTCCATATTATGTTCATACTTATCATCACATTGATTTATGATCATTGGATGGTTAAAATATCAAAACATACATCACTTAATTTAAAATTGATGTAGGATTTATGTAGATAAATCTAATACATTCATAAGATTATGTCAAATTCAATATGAGTAAGAATGAAAATATTAAAAGGAATAATATTACCAAAAACTTCAACTGGAGAGGAATCATCAACTTCAGATGAAATAATCATTCCATTAGGGGTTTTCACTCCTATTTCCACAGCATATCATTTTGTTGTAATCGTAATACCATTAGTAAATTCTTTAGATATGAAAGATTTAGTAGATCAAGAATCAAATAAGACATTAGTATTTCTAGATTGGATGATTTGTGTACTTAAATGTTTTTAATATAGTTCGTATTGTGGGTCATACATACATGTTTTTTAAGATGTAATGGGATATATATATATATATATTACATTTTGAAATTTATAAAAAAGTATATACTAGGGTATTTAACCTAGGTCACCACCTATTAATAAGTGACGACCGATGATGTGAAAAATATGTGTAATATTAAATGAATACCCATTCATGAGTGTAAACTAAGCTATGTCATTATTGATATTATTATTCTGTTGTCATAAAAATTGTATATTAGTAATGTAACAAAGCATTACATGGACCAATTTTCAATGATATCGCATTTTTAACTATTACAAGAAATTTTTTTAATTATGGTGTAGGGAATTATATATTAATGAGGAAGAGGGAATCTGAACATAGTGACTCAATGTATCATCTCAGATATCAATGATCACATCACTTCATAGTCATTCCAAGTGTTACAAAGGGTTATTAGTATAATATTTCATTTATACTCATCCCCATAAATATAATAGACATTCTAGAACAACTATTTTAATTTTATTGGAAATTAATAGCACATGAATCATGGATGTTGGAGATATGTGGGATAAAAAATTTATCTAAAAAAATTTTACCAATAATATTGGGTTCTATGAATTGATTTAGATGAATTGATTTAGGGATTTATATAAAAGTACTTATTGATAGTTATTATGTTGTGTTAAAGGTTGAAGAGTCTAATATTATTATGAAAAGTCTAATTAATTAGAAAATATAATAGATATAGATAATTAAAAAGAGTTTAGTGATGACATTGATTGGGAATATATAATAATTTCACTAGAGATGTTTCACTCAAGGGTTTAAGGTGCGTGATTGGTCATTCATAAATATTTCCCCAAGATTGTGACATAAATACATTAAGAGGAAATTAATGTTTTCCCTAGGTCCATGGAGATCCTTTAGATTATAAAAATAATTTATTTTATTTAATGTTGGTTATATCTTATAGAGAGATACAGTTTAATAGAGGTTGTATTTAATTTCAGATAGTATTGATGATATTACATGATCCCTTATCATGTGATTGATATTAGAAACATCATGCTCCAAGAGGATTCATCATTTTAGGACATTCAATTTCATATTATGGATATAGGTGAATAAATAATTTATGGAAATATGGTTCCACTGGAAAAGTGATGTGATGGCACATATATATTTATGTAAATATGTTAGATCTATAGACCTTTATGTGAGAAAACTTATTTTACTCATGTAACATGGAGGATTGATGATTATTGATAATGTATCTTAACAATGATCGATATTATAATGGGTAAGAGATAACATACTGAACCCCCCAAGGTGTTATTTTTTATATTTTTTTCAAAAACTCAAAATTGTGGTCATTTTGGAAAAATATAAATGTTTAATTTATGTCTATATTTTTTTATTTATTTTGGAAATTATATAAGGATTTATATTTGGAATGTACATAGGTCCAACCCTTAGTTAGTATATGTGTTATGGGTATTGGTTAAAGTACTGTAAGTTTGTTCATATGATAGAATATATGTTTTTTGATAGCTATATTATGGTATGGTTTCTCCAATTTTTACCAGTTATTGTGATTTGGGGATGGCTATATGGTTTGGGAGTGATTTAGAAATAATATAGGTTTTTTTCTATTTGATTAGTTCTTGAAAAAATGGGTAATTGTTGGATTAATATTGTGAAAATGTAATGTGAACCTTACTATGGACAAATTTAGTGTTTTAAAAATAATATAAGAACAACGTTTATTTACATTAATAATTTTTTAATATAGATTCTTCGGACATATTTTTCTTGGTGAAACTATTTTTAATTTTTATAACATTAGAATATGTATATTTAGATGATTATTTAATAAGGTTGGATGGATCTGAAAAATGTATGATCAGCTCGATATGAAGGGTTGAAATGGATAGATAAGGATAGGATGTTTGAGGGTGTGTTTCTATTTTGATTAGTAGTTCAATATAAAATACATCTCTAAAAGATAAGTTGTGGGTGAGAAGAGTATTTATATCAATATGTTATGAAGGATTGAGTCTAGGTGATGACATAGATTATTTGGACATGTCCTTTATCCTTATGGAATGAATGGATGAAGCCAAATATTTTTTCACTTCCAAAACGTTTCCAACTGAATGACGCTTATGTACCATATTTTATGGAAACATATAAGATTAGGATTCCCATAATATGTATATTTAAATATGAATAGTATGAATTTATGTCTCTTGATAGGTGTATACTTTGATGGTGACCTTGGGTAGCTTTTGGAGGTTTAAATGTTATATTATATATATTTCATAGGGATTCAAAAAATGATCATAATAGGTTCTATTATAATAATAATAAATATTGATAAACCTTTGAATTCCACCATTTAATCCTTATGAAAACATAGTATAATCCAAATAATAATACCTTATAAAACAAACTCAATCAAGGGGTGAACCTTATGATAATCCACTATTGAACCTTTTGATATTTAGGATAGTAACATATGAATTATTCCTGAGGAATATAATTTTATCTTTACTCTTATAGAGTTTCTTAATGAATATTTAAAAATATAAACTTTTTCAAAATTTGTAAATTCCTGTAACTCATGTTATAATGTATAATGACTCTTATAAATCATCCATAACCCTTTTATTTATCCTAAAAAGAGATTTATAAATATAATCATCACATTAAATTTATAATATAGTACCCTAGGTGGTGATTGTTTCTACGAGTTGGATTTCTATGAAGTCTAAATTTATATATCTATGAATGAAAGATGGGATATTTGGAAATTGGATTTCTTAGAAGAGTGAACAAATGAATAAGTCTAGTGATTTTATAGACAATACAATTAGGGAAAAATTAATTTAAAAAATACATATATATATATAATAAATAATATTATAGGGTGAAAGGAAATCTATAAATGATGACTTCTCACACACTGTAGAATTTTCTATTACTTTCTAAAAGCATTACCTTAAACCTCCTCCATTCTAATGTCATATCTTCATCATTTCCCAATACATTTGATTGTTTCTTAATCCTTGAGTTTTATAATTTCAAATATAACTTCATGGACATCTACATATATATTATCAATATATTTAATGTTAATATAATAATTTTTCATCTTTCCTTATTTTGAAGTTTTCTAAATGTCATTTCAATTTACTCAATTTATCATTTGATTATTATATGGTATTCATTGAGTAGTATCATTAAAATATATTATTGGTGGTACCTATGTTATATCCAAATTCACACTTCATTTCAATATTGATATAGTTTTTTGTTACTTCAATATAATGTTAACATGACCCAAATTTTGAATAATTAATTTATGGAATCACATCATATGAATAACTGACCTTCAACTCATGATAATCTTGTGTATGTGGGTACCTCTAGAATAATCGCAACCTATGTGGTATGAATAATTTTTTTGAGAAAATTATAAAAACAATAAGGTATATAATGGGTTCCACAAAAATATTAGCTTTCATTTGTAGAAAGAAAAAAATTTGTTAAGTCAGACTACAATTTGTTATAAATGAAAAAATATAATTTATTGATTTTATAATTGACTAACTGTCATAATTTCTGGTTCAAGAATGTAGATATAATTGGGTTTTGTAATTTTTTTATTTTTAAGGGTAACATTTTTTTATGTAAGACTTGGATACACCATTATGTGGTTCCCACATGGGTCATAGGTTATGCATATTTCACTCAATTGATCTTCTTGTAGTTATGGATTAGAGTTGGTTTCAAAGGGTGATGTTTTAATGGTTACAAGGTTTGATGTGGTTATCATTATTAATGAAATTATTGTTCAAGGTATGTTCATAGAACTCCCTTAGGGGAAATATCATGGTTCCAAGTCCATTTATGGTTACCCTTGGGTGGTAGTGTAAATGTTTTCAAGACATACTACATAGGTTGATGTGTTTATGGTCCTTTATGGGTGTCAAAATTTGATGTACGATTCAATAATAATTTATTATTTATTGTTTCAGTTATTATTAAAAATAATAATTGGGTTAGTATTTGTAAAATGATATATTTTAGGACACATTTTCTGTTGGGAAACCGAGTTTTACTTGCACTCTTTTTGGGCCACTAGGCGTACTAGAGTATAATTCATGGTTGCTTGATAATAAAATAAAAAAACAATATGATCAAGTGGTGAAATGATTGACTAGAGTGAAGCATGTTATATATGAATAGGTTAGTACCTAGGTCTATATTATTTTTACAGTTTGTTATATTGGTTTAATTCTTTTTTGATATATGAGATCTACACTTAAGGGATCATGAATGGATATGCAAGACTTGTATGATTTGTAGACTGTTAAATTTTATATATTTAGGGTTTAATGGTTTATTTATTAAATATTGATGTGATTTATTATGTATTAGATATTTTGATATATATTTTAAGATGTTTCACAATGATTGATTTATATAATATGATTGTATAGTCCCTCCATCACATCACCATAAACCCTTATATTTATTCAATGACCTCTTGAAAATTGGGTGGTGTTCCCGATCTCACATAACACTAACAAATGGATATCAAATAATGAATGGGTTTATATAATTTATACCGTAGAGTATTTGAATATCACATGGGATATGCTCAAAATCGGTGTGTTAATGTAATAGACTGTTATTTTAAAATAAGAACATTAATTTTAGAAGCATATATAACACACAACACCAAGCATAAATAACCCTTCAATAATATGACTATTAAAGCCTAGATATTAAAATTGTGGGTGTTAATAGGATTATATATTTCTCACTCAATAGTAATGTATTGAAAAAAATATTGTAAATAATCGATCAAATAGTAGTAATGACATTTTTTATCAGAAATAGGTCTCTGCTAAAAATGTTCTTTATTTATTTTTGTGAGAAAATAATATAATATAATTACTAAAAAAATAAGAAAATTGTTTGTTAAAATGAAATTATTTTATCAAATATGTATATCAAAGTAAACACACTTTGAAATTGTGGGATTTTTTGGAAATTGTTTATATTTTCATTGGATTGTCCAAGGTACAAATTTTTATAAAAATATCATTTCATTTAAATAAAATAAGTTATTTAAATCTATCATTATCAATTAAAATTTTATTTAATGTAAAATATTTAAACATTTTTTATATTAAATTCATATAATTTCACATTAATCATCTTTATAATGGAATTTAACATATGCTTATTTTTTGTTTTAAAAAAATCGAAAAACTATTTTAAATTTCATAATGATTCCACATTTTATTTTATTAATTTGAACTATTGAAAATGATATAAATTAATTTCATATATTATTTATCAATATATATGAATTTCAAATAACATAATGATGAATATTAGTTATAATGTTAATATAAGATCATTTCAATCTTGTGAAATACATTGCTTTAAAACTCTATTTTTCATCATGGATATGGGAATTATTTTATATTAAATTCAGAAACTTATGTGAATTAAATTTTGAAAAATGGAATACATATTTGGAATAATAATAATTTATATTATATAATATGTTAAACTTAGTTTTTTCATATTGAATATGGAAAAATGGTAAAATCAGTTACCATCATTATGGTTAAAATGAGTTTACCATGGGATAAACTCAAAAAATAAGATTAAAATCACTTAACACAAATCTATATTATATTTGATGGAAATATTTTGACATTATCTCAAATAATGATAAGGAATGGTTCTTCTTCACACTTGAGTAATTTGAGAAATGTGGTTATAAATTTTCCATTTAAATAATTTATATTGTCTCCACTACCCCACTATAAAAAGGCCACCCTCAGTCCAAACGTCTTAACAACATTAAATAGTTTTTTATTTAATACTTTTATAAAATAGATTAATCACATACATACCAATGTCCTAGAATCCATTTTATTATTATAAAATCTTCATATGAAGGGTTGTGGTTCAAACTAAAAAAAAATATTCCAAATATGTGGTATCATTCTTAACTGAGAATTCTATTTTATTTCTTCTTCCACCTACTTAAAATCATATTCAACAATGATAAAATATAATATAAATTTATTAAATATATTTTGATTTTAATATGTTAATTTAATAACCAAAATCAATCTCTTCTCTTTTTCAAATGGAAACAGAGCTATCGATCATGTGTTCTGGGGACTAACGCCTTACAAACTGATGAAATTCATTTTCCATCATATACCCTAATAGATATGTATAATGATGGATTGAATTATTTTATATGAAATTAATGACATATTAATCATTATTAAAGGATAAAATATCATGTATTTTACTTACCATTCACTTAATTTGAAAATGTTAACTTCTTTCATGCGTATGTGTGGACTAAAACATGCACGAAGCGATGTGAGTCATTTTTCATAACTAAACAAATAGGCTGATATAAAATAACTCATTTAATTAATTTATTTTAAATTAATTATTTCATTTTCATTACATAATGATAAAATAAAAAATTACTTCTTTCTATACTAAATGTTGAAATATGTAAATGTTACTTATTCATATGTATGACCTACCATCTCTATGATTGTATCATAGATCAATATTCATAACCATTATTCCTTTATGTTTTTTAATGTATAATTGATGTATAAAAATGGTAATTATTTGATGATTTTTATGATATAGATGATTTAATAATGACCACCTTTTCCAAATTCAACATAATGAATCCATTTTAAAAAAAAAGCCAAACATACACAAAATACATAATGTGGACTTCAATTATCTGTAATTATAATATCAAATTACAATAAATAAAATAAATTATTTAATAATAATTTAATAAACATATATAATGATATTATTAAAAAAAATAATTGATGAAATATTATTAGACATGAGTAATAGGATAACATTTAAATTATGAACTCGATGTAACAGCTTCTCATATCACATTTATTTCCATGAAACATATTCAGTATTCACCATATATTGTATTGTGTGGTGTATATAATGACCATTAATGTGTTTTATAATTCTTAAAATGAAAATTATTATGATTTAAAAACACATACAAGGATAAATATTTCAAAAAAAATTATCAATATATTACCAAATTATTGAGGTATTTTTTATCTAACTTTTATGTTTATGAGAAATATTCCATATTAAAAAATTATTTTTATTACTAGAATGGTTAAGGAAAATAAATTTTTATTATGAAATGAAAAATAAAAGGTAAAAGGGTAAATTTAGACTTGGTCATACATGAATTCAATCCCTCATTCAAAAATAAAAAAAAGGCAGATCAAAGATCATAGTCAATCCGAAAATAAGTATTATAATCACCATATGATTCAGTGTCAAATAACAAGGGACCATGGGACATAGTAACCATATTTATATTCAAATAAGTGTAATCCTTCCTTTGTGCAAATTTCTTGGGGGTAAAAATTGAAAACCTTCATCATCTACAACCACATTTTTTCCATTGGATAATGCATGTGAATACGATGATTTTATTGTGGAATCATCCCCTATATCATACCATATTCCATAGATACACTGGGTTTGACTTAATTTATTAATTTCCTCCTGAATCCTAAAAAGGATCCCACCATCATTATACTTTTTTCCCCTCAGTCATAGTTTTATGTTATCCCCATCCACTTTTACATGCTCTCCATGATCTGTAAGTCCATGATAATTACCCATAACCACTTGATTCTCTATCAAATGAGAGTCATCTTCCACAATTTGTGAAACAGAAAAACTAAAATTTTTGTTTCCCCTATTTATAGGGGACTACCTCTCACCAACATAAGCTGCTTTATTATGCATTGTCTGCCTCCTCAAATTCATCCTAAAAGAAGCCTCTAGATTCCCTTTTATTGAACAAAAAGAGAAGATGAAATTCTTACAGAAATTGTCAATGACATGTCCCACAACATGGAATTGTGGAAAAAATCATGTAATTTATCACGCACTACTTCATGGTAGATGTCATCATCCAGAGTATAAATGACTGCGTTATAAATAAATCAAGATATATGGTCCACCTCCAATAGGACCCTAGAATGTTATTGAAATCCATAACATCAATTTCCCTATATAATTTAATCATAATTCCCATAGTATAAGATATTTAAAAAATAATATGGGGATGCCAAGGGATCAATTTTAGACGAGTAATCTTTATCCATACTTATAACCTAGTGTATATACTTCATATTTTACATCTTATATCATTTATTATTCATTTATATAGTAATTTCATTTCTTAATTTGAATTATTTCGTCCATGTATATTTAGAAAGTATTTTACAATTTGGTAAAGGGTATATTAACTTAATTTCTTTAAATTTGGTTATAACAATTTTTCATTGAATTTATAATTAATGATTATGTGTGAACTGAACACTGAATTGTTTTACTATGTATTTAAACTTATATTGTGTGGATTAGAATTTTGGACACATAATCTCTCCATTAATTAACACTAAATTAATTTATATAATCTTTATAAGGGGTATTCATCAAAAATTAGATATCATTTGGATATACGTCTATAATATTCAACTATATTTTTTATTAGCTCTATATATTGTCTCATTTACATTTATATCATGAATATCCATATTTTCAGGATATTTAATTTTTTTTTTAATTTCATCTCTCTTATTATTGAAAACATATCAATCTGAAAAATGATTTTTGTTACAATATCAATTTATTTTTGTATATTTTATGTTAAATTTTTTTGGAGATAATTATATTATCCTATTTTCTTGAATCACATATCATTTATTCTATGTCGTTTATTAATTTGGATTACCTATTTAATATTTATTTCCAATATTAAGTATTGAAAATAAATGAATAAATTTTCTAGTAAGTGATAATGATCTTGTAATATTTATTTGGATCTAGAAAATTTCTCTTCCATATCAATGTTTTGTAAAAAATAAAAATAATAATTTATAAAAAATGATTTTCTAAAACTATTTTACATTATCTTTGACAAACTATTTAAAGGATTTCAAATGTAAATTTATTAATGTTTTCTAAATGAATCAATTTTTCCAATTTTATAAAAACAAATTGAAAAATGTCTATTTTCATTTATGATAGTCGTGAATATTTCTACCAGCATCAAAATTATTTTATCTGAATATTCCTTTAGAACATTAATATTAAATTATTAATGAAAATGATGTCCACTATATTTTTTGAATTTTTAGATATTTAAGATTATTTTCAATAAAAAATGTTATTTTAGGAATCAATTCATTAAATGGTTTTTTGATTCATCATCATCAACATCACAATATATTCCATATGCTAAATTCTAGATATTTTTGAATAATATCATCCTCATTTTTTATCTAGATGTATTATGATTATTTCAATAATATTTTTAGGGGAGACATTTTTTCCAAGATATAATCATCTTTTTAGTACCCCAAAATTCTAAATTGATAAAATTTTATTCAATAACATAGGCTACACATAACACCGCTCATAAAAATTAAAGAAAAATACATTTCTTTAAATTTAACCTCTTCAATATCTTGTGCAACACACAACCACGATTAAAAATAATAAATAATATAATATACACTTATAATATAACACTTAAATAATTTTATGATTGTTACTAACTAAATTTTGATAATTATTTCTATTTATTGAATATAAATAATATAATAATCATTTAATTTAAAAATAAATGTTTTATGAAATCTTTATTATTTCAATAAGTCACTTTCTTCACACATTGCGAACATAATTAAAAATTAATTTTTAACAATTTTATAAAATTTACTTTATAATATTATCTTTATTTTTTAAATAATAATATCATAATAATAATAGTATGTGTTTTTGTATTTCTGAAATGTTTCCTTTTTTGATGAATAATGTAAAACACTAAATTTTAATTAAAAATTTAATTTTCATTTAATTTTTTTATAATGTTAAATTTCATTTTAAATATTTTTCAAGTAAAATAATTTAAATAATATATCAATTAATATAATTTGGTTCATTGGAATCTTTTTAATATTTAATTTTGATATATATTCATTTTAAACATTTTAATATTGTGTCATTTAAACCCCTCTTTCCCATCAGGTCTATAAGTTTAAAATTAAATTACAATTTGAAACCTATGTTAATGTAATATTTAAAAATATATTAAATATTTATAAAAATAATATTTTATATTATATAATAATATAAAATTAATTTTTTCCCAAAAGAAAGAGTGAAAAAAGTAAAAATTATTCACTATGGTTAAGGTAAAAATGGATTTACAAAGTGGTGTCAAAATAAAAAGATAAAGATTAAAATGAACAAAATACTTCTCTAAAATATTTTTTTGGGTAATATATAGGACCTGTCTTGTTTAATAATTAATAATAATCCATTTTGGTCCCTTTTCACATCTTAAAAATATAGGTACACCTATTACTTTTTAAAAATTTATAGTGGACCACTCATCTCACTTTTAAAAGGTTGCCCCTCTCCTCTATTATTCACACAATAAAACAATTTTTGATAGGCTAAAACCTAAAAAATTAATTTAAAAATAAGCCAAATATTATTATATAAGCCTTATATTTGTCATAAATCCATCCATGGAAGGATTTTGTTTAAACCTATAAAGGTTACCATAGTGGGAGGTAATATTCTTCATCGAGTATTATTTATTTATTTATTCCCCCACCTGCTTATATACTTTTTAAACATGGATGATATAATATCCTAAGTATCTATTATATGGTGAGTTGTTTCATTTTATGTTTACAACATAAAAATGTCCCCACTTCAATCAAATGGGTTGAAACCATCATTCTTATGTATGATGGACTACTGCATCACGAACCAATGTTGTTAGTTTCTATAACCACATCTCATTGTTGGATATAATAATGAAAATATAGTATATATATGATATTTAAAATATTATTATACCAATTTATTATTTATATAAAATATACCTTTATAATTTCCATTCCATAAGGGATATGATAATGTCGCTTGTGTGTATGGAGTACTACCTCCTTGTGATGCGATGCAATTCATTTTTTTCTAACTCTATACATTGAAGAAAATAAGAATATTGTCAACAAACATATGTTATATAAAGGAAAAACGTTAGGATATTCATGACATATTTATCATTATTATTATTATATATTATTTTCTATCTTACCATTTCACTCACTTAATAATTATTGGATCTTTCATGTACGTGGGGACTACCACCTTCCCAAAGAAATGTCTCTCATTTTCATCAAAAACCCACAAGTATAATATATATAAGTTTCTTAAAATAATAAATATTTTATTTATGATATTATTATAGTTCTGAAATTATAAAATATTACTTACATCCATTATAAAATGTTCATTGAAAAATGTAGATGTTACATATGTATACACACGACCTACATTCTCTGTGACCATAACGTACTTCATTTCTCAACAAAATCTTAAAAATTGGTCATTTACAAATAGTTTTTTTTATAAATATGATATTTATTTCATGATTATTATTATAGAAAATATTAATCTATATAATATCAACATGAAATGGAACATTTATTACAAATAATGAATGAGAAAAAGATGTTAATTAACACTCAAAAACAATGAACGTAATGAAATATTGTAGAGGAATTGGTTATAAGATGTCAATAAAGAAATATAATTGATATTATAAATATTAATATGGTTCTTTGATCTGTTAATTACATGTTTGAAATAACTATATTTAATGTAATAAATTCTCAACCAAAAGAATTGTGAGTTAAAGGACTTCATCTTAATTTCCATTCATTAAGTTATATTTTAATATTATGAACCATATTTCATTTATATAGGGTATATAGTAAAATTTTTACACGTAATATCATGATTACTTAATAATTAATTTTATTTTGAGTTTCAATTTAAATTATTTCATCTAAAGTATTTTGGGCTGAAAATTTCCCAAGTAGTGATGAATTTCATAACTAAATTTCATTTTATTGTGTTATTTTACAATTTCATTATATTTGAAATTATAATATTATGTGTGTAAATAATTTTTAATATTTATTGATTTTTAAACTTCTTTTATATGTATTTTCATTTCATATTGATAATATATTCACTAATTAATCATCACTTAATAACTATGTTCTTTGTAAGGGTTTAATTCACAACCTCATATTATCAGAATTGCTTATACATGAGTTTCCATTAAAAGAAAATTATTTCATACTTTCATAATAAAAAACATTAATTATTATATCCAATGGTTATTCATTATTTCCCAATGTGATATAATGTTTTTCACACATTTTTTTGAAAATTATTGAGAAACTACTTCGAGGAAAATCCAACTTCATTTCTCTCTTCTCTCAGGAATCTATTTTCATCCAAAACAATATTTTATAAAAACCTTATCAACACCATTTTTATCCATAATAAATTTATTTATTAAATTCATTTTTATCCATTTTTAGTTTTTGAAGTAAATTTTAAATTAAATATTTATTTTTATTTTAAAATATGCCTCGTTTAACTTTTAATGAAATAGTGAAATTAATCTTCGTTATATAGTGTACATAATGTATAGAATTTATTGATTTCATGATCACTCATTGTTTTATTGATTCCTTTTTATGATTCAATGGTTATTGACAATGATAATTATTTACATTTTTTAAACTTTTTAGTTTTTAAATTTGACTTTCAAATAGAAAAGGATATTTTCCTCAATAATATCTTTATAGAGCATTTCATGATATTTATCTTTTCCAAAGAAAACAACCTATTTATTTATAAATACACTACTGGGGTAATTTTTATTAATATGATATTTATTAATACATTTAATGTTTTATGATCATTTTGAAAAAGGAATGTATGGACATTCCATTTCATGATTCATTTTTTAGTTATTAACATTCTATCAAAATATTCAATTCCATGTGATTATTGGACATTAAATTTGCAATAAATATATCAATTATTTATCATGGATATTATTGTTACTTAAATAATATGTCATTTCTACATAGGATGAATTTATATTATATTAATTTTATTAACTAGTTAAATATTGATAATTTGATTTCCTTTATGGATATAAATTTTTAATGGTAAAGGGTATTGTTTTGAAATTAAATAAATTATTAAATAAATGTAGAATTATATGAACATGCAGACATGGGTGGGATCTGGTTTTAGATAACCCATATATGCATTGGAAGTATTATTAGAAGAATTAGTTAGATAACCTTTGATAAATGTGTTTCTATTGTATACATACCCAGCATTTTTAAAAAATATTAACGAATGATCTTGATAGTAGATATATTATGATGCATAAGATCATGAATTCCAATAAATAAGAATTTCTATCATTGAAAACTAATTTGATATTATCCTTGATATTTTATCACTAATTTTTAATCTTTTTTCATATCATTCTATACTTTTTCTTTTAATGTAATTTTATTTTAGTTTTTACCTATTCATATTGATTATTACTTGTATAATAATAATAGTAAAATTATATAAAAGAAATTTTTTTATGTTATTAAAAATTTGGTGTCATTTATTTTTATTTATTTATCACCTATTCCGATGTATATACCCATTACTAAACATTAGAGCTCTCCCTTATTTTTATTCATTTCCTAACAGTCATTAAAGTGTAGTATGAATACTATGTATGGATATTCTAAAGTGAATAGTGATATTCATGAAAAAATTATATTGTAATATTTGTTTTCAAATGTAATATGGGAATTAAATATTTATGAAGTTTACTAAGAATAATAATATATTCAGTCCTTTGGTATTTTATTCTTGTATCATATGAAATTTTAGTAAAGAATATACCATCTTGGGGATACTGGCGTAAGGGTATAAAAAGTTTGTATTTGATGATTATTAGTATAATCCTTGGGATATATATTTATAAAAAAAATTGATTTGGGGTCATAACCCTATGATATAAAATGATAATAATTATACAAAGGTATCATAATTTTTTAAAGAATTAATTATGTAGTTTTACAATGTAATATATCTCTATCTGGATAATACAACTGGACATGCTTCCAACATAGATGTTCCTAGGGGTAATAACTATAAAAAGGTAGAATTGGTCTTGACTCAATAATCACTTGGGGTTGAAAATGGGCCTTACTACACACCATGTTTTACAATCTAGTAGATATACATATAATAAATCACATTTTCTTTACAAACCATGATTAAGGATTTGAATAGCTGATGATGATTAATGACTTGTGATAAACCAATTGATTGTTATATTGAAAATAATGTTTCAATATTTAAAAATAATATAAATTATTTTATTGTTTTTCCAATGCAATTAATGTTTCTCAAACTATGAATTATTGTTGTATTAAATTATTAGAACCAAAATGAATCATGTTAACCTTCATATGAAGGAAAAATTTTGTAACTATAGTAGATTAAATGGCATAATTATATGAGTGAACGATATCATCATTATGTCTAGTCAGTTTTCCTAACAAATGATCAAAAACCTATACCTTAACCTACTTTCTATCTCACCAATGAATAGAAGGATGATGTTATATAAGATAGAGAAAAATGGAGAACGTGGAGGATATAAGTCTCTATATCTATCATTTTAGGAATTTGGAAAGATACACCCATGAATGTGTCTCAATGAAATGGTAAAATTATTTATGTGTGAAAAATAACTACATAATCCAAAAAATTGATATAAAAAAATTTTGAGTATACTTTATAGAAATTTATATCATCTATGGTATCCAATTATATTTTATTGTATTAAATGTGAAGAAACTATGAATTTTCTATGTCAATTACCTCTAATATTGGTTATACTCTAAACTAAGGAAGGCCCTAAGATGAAAAAAATGAATGAATTATTTATGTATTTTGAATCAAATTGTATTTGAAATATACCAATTGTATTTTTGTCTTAAAAATCATGAAACATCAAAAATATTGTGTTAAAAGTTTGAAGCATATGTGTATTAATTAATATAAGAGTTATGGGTTATATAATTTGATAATTAGTTTATAATTTATCATAATATCCATCTCTTAAATAACCCTTTTATGGTTTTATTTGATGAGATTATTCCATGATTAAAGATATTTTGGGATGAATTTATAGTAATATAGTCCATTGGTTTAGGATAAGTTTTATTGAATATGTTATTTAAGGAATAATGCCTTTTGTTTTTAGATAAATTTCCATAGAGGTATTGATAACCTTTATGGATAATATGATCATTATTTACATTATAAAAATTTCTAAATAATATTATAAGACAATTTGGGAATAAATAATTTTCATTGAAAACCTTTACAATAAGTTTTTTTAATGATTAATTTTATTTCAAGGATGTATATAATATTTTTTGGGGATCATTATAGGAACAATATTAATATTGATTAAAAAAATAAATCACACATGTAGTTTAAAAAATTTCATGAAATTCAAGGTCATGGGGCATGAACCGATGATTGAAGTATGATAATTTCAAAGAACATAACACTGGTCTATGGAATATACTAGTAAATATTAAAATTATTTTTTTTAAAAAAAATAAATATTAATATTAATGATGAACCAGTGAAACCAATTTTGAGATATAGATATTAATGTAATATTTTGGATTACATTTTCTAACAATATTATTCTTATAAAATTTTAATAGCTAGATTGAATGAATTTTCATGATTGATGTATCTTAAGATATGTTAAAAGGAAATTTTAGTTCTCCATGAATAAGGAATTCAATTTTCTATATTCATTTCCTAGAGTAAGGGGTGAGTTTAAAATTGATCAAATCACAAACAAAGGATGAAATTTTTCTAATGAATTAGAAGTATATCAAGTAAGTGTATTTAATTATATTAATAAGAGGTAATATAATTCCAAACTTCACGAAAATTAATCTAAAACAATATGTTATGATAATATATTAATTTATATTTATCTAATGGCCTTTTATCATCATTGATTTGTGGTATTTAGGTCTTTGACTTTCTATTGACCATTCACATTCCTATAGTAAATTACTTTTACAAATATCTATAATAATATTTGTTTTTATTCAATATAATTATGTTAACATGCCACCAATGTTATCCTACATTCAAACCTAGTATTATATTACTCTATATGACCTTTTTATTTCGATTTCTTTCTTATTAATAAGATGTTTTATGAAAAAAATTTAATATGTGGGTTTTCAAAAAATAAAATTTCAAGTATCAAACCCTTGACTACAAACATCAATATAAAATTGCAAGGATGAAATTAATTTAAGGATGGGATAATGTATCACCCAAAAATTATAATATATAATATTGTAGGAAATATCATAGGTGATATTAAAATATGATCTTAAACAACCCATGTAAAACATATCTTTAAATTTATCTCTTCGATAGCATGCAAAACATCCATCTTCCACTCAAAAAAACTATAATATAATATAATTTTATAAAATAACCATTTAATTAGATTTTATTAATAGTAATAAATAAATTATGAAAATAATTTTTTTCTTTTTATTATATGTATAATAAGATTCCTTTTAATGAAATGGATAAGTCATCTTTAAAAAGGTATTTTTTTAAATAGTAGTTTAATCGCAGTTTAGACACATGATTGAAAGTTAATTTTTAAAAATGTTTGAAAATTTTATCATAAACGGAATATAGTTTTTTAAATAAGTATATAAAAATTATATTTGGATGATGTTTTTGGATTTGTGAAAAAAATATTCATTTTTTAATTAACTGTGAAAAATACTGAATATTTATTTAAATATTTATTTTACTTTAAATTATATATAATGATAAATTATATTTTAAATTTTTTTAGTGTATCATTATATCAATTAGATATAAATTAATCTAATTTAGGTCATTGTTACCATTTTCAAATTAAATATCATTATAAAAAATTGTAAATGATTTCACGTTTTCTCTTTGAAAACCTGTTTTCTCATCGTGTTTGTGGGATGAATTTATAAATAAATTTTCCCACATATATGAATGAAATTTTGAGAACATGTATTAAATATTTGGTATCATAAAAATATTTATTCTCTAATAATATCAAATTAATTTTTTACTTAAAACATGGTGATGAAAGTAATAATTATTTACTATGATAAAGGTAAAAATAGGTATACCCATTTGATAGGATAAAATGATATGGATTAAAATAATCTAAAATTTTGACTAAAATATATTATACGGTCATATATCGACCATATCATGACATTATCTCAATAATACCTGATTTTTTCACCATGTGCAATTTTTAAAACATGGGTACTCTTTTTTCTTTTATACATTACATTTGTATAACTCACCACACTTATTAATGGCCACACTCTATCTTATGTTCTTCATATCATAAAACACTTTTAGCTCAACCAATACAATCCATAATAGCATTAAAAAACTACCTACTTTCATCATATAAGCCTTAGTTTGGTTACAAATTCTTCCTTGAATATATTTTGGTTCAATCCTTAGGAGTTCACATGAGGAAGTGTTAATAGTCACATGAGGAAGTGTTAACATTCTTCATCAAGCATTTTTTTCCATCATGCAAGACCATCAATTAATATTAGACCATAATGATTTAACCTCAAAAATATCTAACATATACTATGATGTAGTTATATTTTGTTAGTAACTTATACCCATCCCCACCTCCATAAAATTTGTTTCAAAATCATCATTGGTGTTTATAGTGGACTATTACCTCACGAACCAATGTAATTCATTTTTCTTGTACTACCTCTCACAGTTGGGTATGGTGACAGATATGAAGTGTATATATATATGATATTAATTACATAAGTATACTAGTAGAGTCATAATATAATATAGTACTTTTTAAATTCAAATTTTTTGGCTTATTATAATGTCACTTGTGTGTACGGAAGCCTAAAACCATGCAAAGAAACTTGATTCGTCTTTTTCAATTTCATATTACATAAAAGGTAAAAATAATAATTTTAATATGTATATGTGATATACATGAAATTATTATGAAATTAATGACATAATTATCATTATTAAATGATAAAATATTATTTTCTTTCATACCATCTCACTCACTTAATGATGATAATATCATTTCTGTATGTGTGGACTACCGCCTTCATGAATCGATGTGACTCTGTTTTCATCACCACACCACATGAATGAAATATATATATATATATAATTATATTAAATTAAATAATATTTTATTTATTTTATTAAGATCATTATATAAATGTTATATAATTTTTAATTCATTTTAATAATAATCATAGAAGTATTTAAATGTTACCCATGCATACAAATATTCATCTCTCTCCATGATCATAACATACATCATTTATAAAAAATATTTCATTAAATGTTAAAAAATGATATTTTTTTGTAAATATTATAATCATTTCATGATTATTATTTAGTATATTATAATATATGTAATATTCACATGAACTGGAACATTCACAACAATGTATGAATGAGAGAACATGATAAAAGACACATGAAACAATAAAAATAATGAATGACTATTAAAGAACATGTAATAAAATATAAAAAAATGATCATATATGTTATTGTAAATATTAATATATTTGTGGTATAAGTTACTAATATGTCTAAAAATACAGTATTCTAATTCACTTTCCACCAAAGGTAAGCATAAGGTAATGGTCTTCGTATAAATTTATATTCATTGAGGAAGATAAAAAATTTATGAACCTAATTTCATTTATATAGAGTATATACTACCCCTTTAAAATATAATATAATTATTAATTAATATTTCATGGTATATTAATTTTAAGTTTTAATTATAAAATTCATACATCTTTTGAAATACAAGTTACCAAGTGATAATGAATTTCCAAACTAAATTTTTTTTATTAGGTTATATCACTTCATCTTTGTCATTTACACTCTCATATTATGTGTGTAAATAGTTTTTACCATCTTAATTCTTGTTTAAGTTTTTTTTATTTGTATTTACCTTTAATAAACATAATCAAATCATTTATTAATCCTTACTTAAACAGTATCATATTATTAAGGGTTTATTTCACAACCTAATTTAATTAATATTGTTTCAACTTGAGTTTCAATTAATGGGAATTATTTTATCATTGTCTAAAAACCCCATTCACTTCATTCCACTCTAGTTATGAATCATGTTTTCATATAATATTACCATTATTTCAAATCATTGGCAACAAAAATGATTTATAATTGTTTTTATGAAATATGATTTCATTTATCTCTTTATTTAAATATAAATTTTCTTCCAAAAACATATTTTATAAAAAAATAATTGATTTTTTTTACATTTTAAAAAGGATTTATTAAAGAAAATATTCACCAATTTTAACATTTTAAAAAATATTTTCAATTTAATATTCATTATTTTTACAAAATAAGGTTTGATTGGATTTAATCTAAAAAATATAAAAGAATAATTATTTTAACTTGTACAACATGTACATAATTTCCTCTCATCATGACCACTCATTATTATAAATTAGCATTTATATTTTTTAAAGGTAGCTTTAAATTATTTATTTGATTTTATTTTTATATTTTATATTTAATGTTGACTTTAAAAATGAAAATGAGATTTTCCTAAATAAATTTTAATAAAATTTTCTTGGTATTTATTTATATTAAAGACTAAAACCATATATTTAACTTGTCCTACATTAGGGACATGTTGTATTAATACAAACCTTATTATACTGTTGGACATTTTATGGACATTTTGAAAAAGTTTTAGAATTTCCTTTCTTGATTTGGTTTTTTATTCATTAACTTTCCCTTGAAACATATTAACTTCATTATGATCATAGGACATTATATATCTCGTAAATATGCATGTCAGTTATAATGGATATCTTTATTTCTCAAACTCCATATCATTTCAACATAAAGTTATTTGAATTTATTATTATATGACTTAATGGTGGAATATTTATAATATATATTCTTTCTTCAATATGTTTATTTAATGCCAAGGAATTCTGTTCATAAATTAAATCAATTATTCGATATATAATGAATTATTCAAACATACAGACATGGTTGGGGCCCAATTTTTGAAATCCCTCGATGCATTGGAAGTCTCTTGAGATGAATCAGATTGTTATAATTAGTTTAATGAGATTAAATTATATACCTACCATCAATTTTAAACTATCTAGAGGAAGTATCTTGACAGTAAAGGTATCTTGATGCATGAGATCCGAAAATTCAAAAATTAATAATTTGTTTCATTAATAATTTAGTAATTATTTTCATTGATATTTTCTCAATTATATTTTCTCTTGATGAATTTCATTTGGAATTTATTGATTTAATTGGATTTGTTTTAATCTATATACATTTATATGTAGATTTTCATTATGTAATCATTATACTCAAATTATTTAAATTTCATGTGTTTTCAGTTATTTAAAATTTTTATTTATTTAGGATAATTTATTCATGATTGTTTCCTTTAGAATTAACTGCTACATAGAATTTGAGATCACCCTTATTTTTCTCCATTATAAATAATAGAGGAAGTGTAC
This sequence comes from Viscum album, assembly GCA_963277665.1. NCBI lineage: Eukaryota > Viridiplantae > Streptophyta > Magnoliopsida > Santalales > Viscaceae > Viscum > Viscum album. Next base: position 963,279,697 of record OY728127.1, read on the forward strand.
AATGAATTGTATATATGGATATTGTTGATGGAAAAATGATATTCTTAAAAAAAATTCAATCATTTTTTCAAATTTAATGTGGGAATCATGTATCAATATTTTTTAAAAAGACATAAAAACTATTCATTCCATTGAAATTTTATTCCACGTACCATATACTAATGTAATAATGTAATCACTCACTCCAGACTATGAGGGTTATGGTCGCCACAATGTTACAGTGTGATTATCATGTAACTCGTTTCTCTTGCATGGGTTAATAATGCTATGAAATTATTAATGGTTGTTTAATTATTATAATGATGAAAAAAATATGTATATACGTTTCTCAGGTTATAGTTAATGGAAATAGCTTAAAGTGTTTTTGAATCCCTATTATATCTCACAGGACAGTGTGATATAGCTTATATAATGGGAGTTCCAAGATTGTCCTCAAATTAATTGGTTATAGAATTCAAACATAAAGGGTTTCCATTTCTAAGGGTCTTATAAGGGTTCTTCAAGGGCTATATGATGATACTATTACATTATACCAATATATTTTTATACAATATATAGGATATAAATTTTTCTTTCAAACAAAATTAACATCAAATTGATTGTGATTATTGATTCCTATGACTCTTCCCAATGTAGAATCATAATTCCATGTGTTATGATTAATAATCCTAGTATTGAGGGTATTATTTATCTTATGTTACACTTATGCACTATTACTATGTCATTATTCCCTTATGACCATCTTTTTATCATTGATGACATTTATTTGTCAATTATTTTTTTTTTCATTACTGAGAAATTGAGCTCCAAAATATTATGTTTCCTTTTCCCCAAGACGTAAATAATGATATTAAATGAATTATTCCTAGATGTAATTCATTAGGATGATAATTATTACCTAATTTTTAATATCAAAACCTAGGAATATTCGGAAAAAAAAACCTCTATTAAATTCATGGTTATTTTTTAAGAGTTTTCAAAAATTCTCTATAAATATCAAAATACAAATACCATGGGTATATCAGTGATTAAAATTTCAATTTTGATGTTTTATAGTTTGGATGGAAAAAATTGGGTCATGTTTACTAATATCAGATCCATAAAATTAATTATTTCTTCGACACTAGATCTGGCAGGGATATTATGGGGCTATTATAATTGAAATCAGATCATAGGATTTGATATTATTGGAGATTATGGTTTTTCTCATGTGTAGTCAATATAAGAGTTGTGGATTATATCATATGTTTCAAGTATAATATTAATCATATATTAAATATCTTAGACATGCCTTTTGAGGTTTTATAAAATGAATGTTTGAGGTGATCACTGATTTTTTGGGATTTTTTTTCTTTGAGGTATATAATGCCCTTACGTTTAATGATAAGTATAATTTGTGGATGAATACTATTTAATTTGTGGAAATAAATTTAATGGTATTTGTGTTATTAAGAATTTATCAAATCATTGATATTCACGTAATTTTGGGTTATTACAATTTTGAATCTTATGATATAGCTAACAAAGTGATTCAAAAAATATTTGATGACTATGGAACTAATAAAGAAGTTCATTATCTGGGGGAACATTATATGATTAAGGTAAATTAAAAATAATGTGATTTTATATGAGTAATAATGGTTAACATCAATTTTGGAATCATGTATTATTTTACTATAGCATTATGGAGGTTAATGTTATTTATGGAATTCAATATTATATCTTCGGTAATATATGATTATGTGATATAAATTTGTGGTATGAAATGTTAAAAGTGATCAGTGTTATTCTGAGATAAATGTTAAATCAATATTGAAAGAACATGTGATCAAAACATTTTAATGTTTAGGTTTCAACTGTAGTTAAGAATATTTTCAGGAATTAAAATGGTAATTATTTATGGAATCATTTATAATGGATATTGGGTATTAAAATTACATTTTTCATATTAATAATATGGTGGTTTATTCATTTTTAGAAACACAAAACATTCTGTTAACCATTTTCATTTTTTTAATGTAAAGATACATTGGGATATACTTTTATACATTTTGTACTTTCATGATCCATTTGAAATTTATTTTAGTGATTCGAGAATGAAAATTTCATATTTAATACTCATAGTTTTGAGAAAAATAAGTGATTACAATTGAAATGTGTTAGGGGATGAAATTATTCTCAATAAGTAATTATATTTCCTTGAATTCATCATCCAATTGGTAATGTAACTGCTCATATCTTATAAAAATAATATTGAATAAAAAACTTTCCTATTACAATCATTTTGAATGAAATTGATGGTCATTTTTTTAACTCTTTAACTTATGGTTTTGTGGTTATTAACTTTTTCAATATATTGTATATTTTTCTTATCAATAACCTCTATCACTCTCCATTATTATTTTTTAATTAATATTTTCTTCCATGTGTATACATTCCCTTCTAACCAATTTTCTCATATTTTATCCAACTTATGAGTTATTCCTGATTCCCTTCCTATTTTAGGTTCCCTATTTTCAATATTACATTTTATTAACCTTTTTATGATGGGGGAATTAAATAAATGAATTTTCAAATGTCAATACATTATTTATTGAAATAAAGTTAAAATTTAATGTATGAAATTTAATTATGGGGGGATAATGTTACACCCTGATATTTTTAAAGATGAATAATATGATCAATAGCATATACGACAGAAAATGTTGAGCAAAAACGACTTAAGAAATACTTGACCTTTATAAACTAGCCATTAAAATTCAGGGAATGAATATGATTAATTTTGTTATAATATATATATATATCCCACTAAATATAAATTTATTGATAAATATAGGGTAAATAAACAAATAATTATTATTTGAGATATTTGATTCATAAAAAATATATATTCATCAAAAATATTTTATTTTTTTGTTGTGGGAAAATATTATAAATAATTTTTATAAGGTTTGGAAAATTTAATCTCAAAAATGGTTTTATTTAATGAAATTATAATATATATATATAAAAATTAAGAGTTATATTGTAAATTTTCAAAAAATATTGATTTTTCAATAAATAGGAAAAATTAACCATTTTTTATAAAAATATATATTTTTTTTAAATAAATTAATTAAACTAAAAGTCGAATAATTGATTAATATTTAATTTCATTTAAAATATTAATTAATAATTTATTTTTTATACAAATTAATTACGTTTTAAACATATTTATATTGGATTTTAGTTTATATTTAATTTTGGTTCTAAAAATAAATTTCTATAAAACTCTATTAAAATGAAAAGTGGTTCTCCTTTTCTATTAATTGAAAAAGATAATGAAAATTAATTAAAATGAAATATATATAATATACATCTATAAATATTTTTTCATATTCATATAATTTTTATTATGAGTAAAAATGTTACTATAAGATCATTTTAAGTTAGAAAAATATATTTCTTTTTAAAAAGCATTAGCGTTTGTGGGTTTCACTTAAAACAAAATACTACCACATATGTGAATTAATTTTTCTGAAATATATTTAATTTATCTAATCATATTAATTTAATTTATATAATTTGGTTGATTTAATTTGTTTTCATATCGAATAGTGGAAAACGTAAAACTAATTTTCCTTGGTTATACTGAAAACAATGTTACCTGGTGTAAAAAATAAAAAGACAAAGGGCCAAATGACCTAAAAAATATATAAATTATTTTTTCATTCCATATTTAATTATTATATAATATTATTTTAAATAAATGAATTTATTTATACTTTATTTTTTAAAAAATATTTATATTACTTTTTTTTCAAAACTCCATGTGTATCCTCTGAACCACTAATAAAAGCTCAACCCATAATCTCTACACTTTTTACAGTCAAATAAATTTGGATCATAAAACACCAATATAGATCCATTCCTTAGTACCCTAACCATGTCCTATAGTATTTAATTTGATTATCAAACCATTAAAATATGTATTTTTTGTGAAATTAACGTGGTCATCCAGTAAAGAGGTGTCATTCTTAACATATCGTTATGCATTATTGATTTTTCCTCCTCCTTCAAATAATATCCAAAACTAAGGATATAAAAAATATATAATATATATGTATATTTTAATATGTTAATTGGATAACTAATATTCATCTCCTCTTGCAATATATGGGAAACTAATCAATTGTTTTTGTGTAGTGCAAACTACCATATTACAAAAAGATGTAATTCATTTTCCATTATGCATCTTGTGTCTATTCATGATGATAAATTTAATATTTATATATGAAATTTAGTACATGTTAACATTATTATAAGATAATATATTAGATATTTACAATCATTTATATTCATTGGAAGATGATAACGGTGTTAATGCACAAGTATAGAAAACTGCCTCAATGAAGCGATTTGATTTGTTTTTAATCACCACGTGACATGGAATATATATATAAATTATATTAATTAAATAATATTATATAAATTATAATATCATTATTTAGGAAATATAAAATAATATATAACTTCATTATAAAATGATCATTCAAAAAAATGTAAATGTTTCTTATGTATATATATGTCTTATTTTCTCCATGATTGTAAGATAATTAATGTATCATAAACATTAATCAATAGTTGTCTTAAAATTATAAATTATGTATAAAATTTTAAATTATTTAATTATTATTATTATAGAGTTCATGGAACAATGACCCATTTTAACATGGTCAACATAATGAAATAGTATTGAAAATATTAACAGAACATCCTCAAAACTCCTAATGTGGACATAACTGATTAAATATTTAAATTTTTCCTATAAAATAAAATAAATTCAGGTATTAAAAATATAAAATATAATTAATAAATCAAAAAAAACTATATAAACTTTTTATACATGATTTAATTTACATACATGGAATGTTAGGACTTGAGATAAGGGTTTCTCGTCTCACTTTTATTTCTATGTTACATATTCCATATTCACCAATTATTTTTATTGTGTGGTGTATATACTGAGAATTAATATATTTTCGAATTATATTCATTAAAATTATTGTGAATTATAAATCTATATGAGGATCTCTCATTCATTTTTTATGATCCATATATTACCAAAGTAGCAAGGGTTTTCTCTTCAAACATTTATTTCTATGAGACATTTTCTCTTCAAACATTTATATTGTGTGTTATATATAATGATAAATTTATTTTTTATATAATTAATCTTTAATAATTAATTATAATTTTAGTTGAAATTTGAATTATTTCATCTTACATGAATTTATTATAAATATACCAATTTTTAATGGGTTTCGAGAATAAACTTATTTTTATTGGGTATTAACAATTATTCATTGACTTTTATATTCCATTATTATATATGGATTGATCTATAAATTACTTTATTCCTAATTTACTCATTTTTTGTGGATTTAAATTTGTTACACAAAATATCTATATTTATCAACTCTTAATTCAACTATATAACCATTGTAAGGATTGTTCCTCTTAAATTCCCTTTCATTAGGACATATGTATATGATATAAACATACCTTCCATTATTAGGACTATATACTAGCGTTTTTTACATTTTTATCATGACTATACATATGTTAATGATTTTTAATGATTCACTTATTGTTACATTTACATTGGATTTAATATTGAAAAGTTACCAAAGTTCCGAAGCCTTTATGTTACAATCTCATTTCATTTATGGGTTTTTTATCGTGAAAATTAAATTTGAGGAAATAATATTCTATCATATTCCTTCTACACATATAATTGATTATCTTTTATTTATTAATCTATCTAAATTGTTAAATTTATATTTAAAACATTTTTTATTTAAGGAAACATAAATGAAACCACAATTATGTGATATCAACCTTGTATCTTATTTTATATTGGTAATCTTCCTCTTACATATCCATGTTTTCTAAAATATTTTCTAAAATGATATTGTCTAAAAATAAATGACTTCTTAAAACTACTAAACAAGATATTTTATCATTTTCTGATATTTTTTACAACATAAATTTGTTATCATTTCCCAACATAGTCAATTTCGACATTGTTTACAACATCTGTGAAAAATAGTGTTTATTTTTCACATTTATAATGTAAATGGATTTTCCCCGTATCATGAAAATTATTTTATTTTAAATTTAATTAATAATTATCCTAATATTTTTTCAATGGAATATATTCTCAGAATATTTTGTGATTTTATAGGTTTTTCAATATATTTTTAATGTAAAAAATGGTATTTTCCACAAGAATGTTTTTAATGGTATTTTAATTCATCAATTTCAACAACCCATGTTTATAAATGATCTAAATTGATTATATTTTGAAATAATACCATCCAAAATATTTTTATAGATGTACTATGATTGTTTCATTTTTATTTTCTAGGAACCTTTTTCTTTTCCATGGGTTAATCATGTTTCATAGATATTGTAATTAAACCTAATTATTATCAACAAGTAATTCATATTATAAATGGATTAACGGTTTCATTATGATATTTATGATGAAATTAAAGATCAATTTACTTCATTCCTATTGTGGTACTTTGAAATATTTTATAAAATGGTTTTATTCCCATTATAGTACACAAGTGATCCCAATACATGCTATATGATGGTGGTACCCAAACAAAACTCCAATACATTGGGTATGGAAGTAAATCATATTTTTATTTCATTTTTATAGTTTATTAAATATTTCTACATGGGTTATATGAATGTAATTATCTAGGATAGTATCACATATTTGTTATTCTATCATAGACTATTAATGATTTCTTTGATTAGTATTGACATCACATGGCTCATCATAATTGATTCTTTTGAATAATTACATTATTAATTATTTATGTTAATGTTTCACGATTGATGATCCATGTATTGATGGATATGATACCTATTATGTAATTCTTATTCAAATTGATTATTTAATCACATCATTATGCTCATCATTTAATCATAGATAACATTTAATCGGGAATGGTTATTTTTTCCCTTACGGAGCTTTAGAGCTCACCCTTCTTGTGTATAGTTTTTTATATGTTATAAACAATAATGATAAATCAATTATTCCTAGAAGTGTTTCATTTTTATTATTGTTATGAAATAGTATGTAATATGAGAAGGATGAAATAGTAGGAAATATACTCTATTTAAGTCATATGTATTTCTTATGTAACCTTTTGTCTTATTTATCAAAAATACTAAACCCAGAATGTTCTTGGGTAGGTATGTGAGAAAATATTTTCTTTTGATGTCGTATGGTATGGGTGAAAAAAATTGGATCACATTTATTATTATGGTTCTTTAATTTTAATGAATGGTTTTTAGTATTATATATTGTAGTGTGGGTATGCGGATATTATAGTGAATTAATACTCAAGCCATTTTAATCTAGCCATTATTTCTTATCGATTTACCACTTTATTATATTAAGATATTGGTTCTCCCATTAAATATTTTTTCCTATATTTCAATATTTTTTTAAATCGAAAATACATATGAAAGACATTAGATATACAAGGTTCTCCATTCCATAATAATTTTTAATCCTTTTTAATTTAGGGAAAAATATATGATCACACAAACCAATAGAATAAATGATGTGAAGTAAAACATTGGTAAACGATATACTTGAAACCAATATTTTTGGAAATGGTCTTCTAAATTTTAACCAGCATAAAACAATGATATTTACACAACCTTCCATAAATTTTTGTGTCAATTTAATTAATATAGAAAACACTTTCACTAATAGAGAACCAACATTGTTACCAGTGTGTTGTTGGGTATTTTTTCTACTTACCATACATGTACAGTAGTATGAAAGAAAATTATATTAATATATGGATGTGATGAATATAAAATATTCTTTTTAAGAGTTCAAATTACACAATACATTATTTTATTCTTCTATTATTCCCCTTCTCTAGTGCACAGATAAGATACAATTGTTTTCTTCTTCTTCACAGTGTACACATATTACACTATATTTATTCTTATTCTTCTTGTTATTCATTTAATATAATATGAAAATAGATATATTATATTTTCATTTAATCTCAAATTATTTAAGAATATAAATTCTTGTATTCTCATTTTATATAATATTATTCTTTATTGAATAATGGGGTTGAACAACTCTTATTTTACTTTTTTAAAAACATGAAATATATATATGTATAATAATAATACTAAAACATTGGTATCTTTCATAATAAATATTATTTATTTATTACCATGAAAAACTAATTTAATGTAAAATGTTTTATGGTATTAAAAGTCCTAATAGATCATTGTCCAAATATATTTTCCTTCGACATAATACTTATCTTCTTCTTCTATTTGATTAAAAATTATTCACAACTATATAATTACTCCTTGTGGATATCTATATTCATAATTTAAAATATATTTTAAATCATCACACATTTATAACAAAAGTAAATTTAATATCAAACTCTAGTAATTTATCAAAGTGAAATAATCAATGTAGTTGTGACACTCTTCTGTCACAACACAAAACCCGCTTTTCTTCTTACATTAATATTTTCATATCTCATGAATATGTCACTCTCCTCTACCAAAAATTTAATTAATATAATTATATTATTATATATTAATGTATTCATAATAGTGTATAATATTTAAACCATTTATTTATATCCATGTTTGTGATGGAAACCATAATTTATGTGTGATATATTCCATGTGAATTGTTATTTTTACATTGTTTATAAATACCCTAAATCAAGATACATTGATCCTGATATTTATCCAAATTTATGAGAAATTAAACTATCAATGTATGAATACCTCCATCATAAATTATATATATTAATAAAAATTATATAACATTCATCTATATATTTGAATAATTTTATAAATGGAAAATAGTCTTCTTAGAATGTCCTTATATAAATATCTATTTTCAGATTCATGTTACTTGATCACCATAATTATTTAGTTACATAAAAAATTATCATACATGTAAATTAACATAAATAATGAACTTAAAAGTATTTTATTATGTCTATCCATATGAATACATGGATAAATAACTTTGTAGATATTTTTAATTCCCCTATATTGCTCATTGAATGTACATACAAATTTTAAAAAATAGTTCATTCAAAAACATGTCCCAATAAGTATAAAAATTTAATGATGTAGACTATTCTATTTCATGGACACTTTACAAATGTAGTATAAAATTTTAGTTTGAGGATTTTTCAATATAAATAGTATTATAAAAAGATATTCCTATATAAGTATCAAATTTATAGATTCACATACATGGTCATTCACTTCTTCACACAACAACATGAACATCTCATTCATTGAAAACATAAATCCTAAAAAACAAATATAGTGATATATATTACACTAAGGTAAAATATATGATGAATAATTTAAATTTTCACCCATTAATTGAATATCTAATTAATAGAGGATTTTATTCCTACAAAATGGAGCTTAAATCATAGCCTAAAGGTATCGTGATATTTTACCAATGGGAAATACTTCACCAAACATTGACTAATATTCAAACATCATATGAGTTATAATCAATATAAAAATATTAGAATCACCATTATCACAAAATAATGTTGAGACTTATACTCTATTCATCTATAAAAAAGGAAAAAACACAAAAACTAAACCAACCATTTTCTGTTAATATAATTAATAGATTTTCAGTGATTTTATTAAAATACAATTTTCGTAATTGTAATATAAATAACAAGAACCATATAAAATAAAATCCAATATTAAATTTTTGTTTCATGAGTCTTCACATAATATCAAATCATACTCCACTTGGGAATCAACATTATCTTCAATAATAGGATAAGGTAAATGATAAATAATTCATACATCTCATTCAATATGCTAATACTCTTTGATAATAATTAAAAATAAAAATATGGTCTCAATAATATACCAATTCATATTTTTCAATATAGACATAAAATTATATGAAATTTTTTGATCCATTTTTTATCCCAATTTCTTATCAATAATTTATTTAATTTTTCACTCTAATTAAATTAAAAAAAATTAATGCACTAGTTTTGAGGATGGAATCAATTAATTAGTCATAAAATATACTTCAACCCATTAAAAAATAATTTTTCATGTGGAATTATCAGTGGAAAAAAAGGTAGTTTAATCTATAAAACAAATTCTTCTATTATAAAATGAAATTGATACCAAATTAAATGAAAAATATGTTTACCTTTCTTAGGGACTGTCCAAAAATAGAGGTCATGATAGGTGTGTATAGTACTAAAATATCAATTGTTATATTATATTATCAAGAAATAAACATCATGAATAACTTGAACTAAATTTAATAAATTGAATGATAACATTAACATAAAATTGAAATAAATTATTTTTAATTAAAAATTTGATAAAACGCATACTTTTATTTCATTGATTACAATTACTTTCTCTAGTTTTTATTAAGATAATATTTTAATTACATTTAATGATATAATGGAAACAAATACATCTTAAATTAAACTAGTCTTCAAGAACAATATATAATATTAAATTATATGATAATAATATTTCTAGAAGATTCATATTTATTTTATCAACATGTCTCCCATAATGGGGATACTTTAATCCAACACCATGAAGATTAATATATTCAATGGAAGGATTTTTAATATTATATATTAATAATTAACTAAAATAGAAATTTAATGTTCCTGTCATGTTTTTGGAATATCCACACCTTCATTTAAGATGATATGCTATAATAGATATTTAACTAAAAATGAAATATTATATTTGCAACTGTATAGAACCCTATATAAAAGAATTCATTATTTTACCTTATAATTAGAAATAACGTTTTAGTACTCTTTAATATGTTTTGATATTTGATTACATATTTATCCATATAGTATATAGACCACACCAAAAACACAATATTAATTTAAACTGAAATATTAGTCTGAAAGTATATGAAACCATGATTTATCAAAAAAAAATTTGGTTTTGTGATCTAAAATTAAAACAATAGAATAGATAAGTGTTTCTTGATAAATAAATAAATTATTTACATAAAACTATATATAAAAATGGAATATGTTTTTCCAAAAAATTCCACTGATGATGTGGTTGTTGAAAATATATTCATTGTAAATTTGGGCATTATAGAGTTGGTCATTGGATATACATGTGCAAATTAAGACTACCAGAGTTCTATATTGTGATTAATGAGTAAAAATAATATATTGTAAAAATATTTGTAACAAAACTGAAAAATAATATCTCATAGTTTTTTTTAATATTATATGCTTAAAAAATTATTAAATGAATTATTTCATAAAATAAGAAGAAATATTTTATTATCAACATAGAGGTAAAATTTGTAAATCATGATTTGAATAAATAATTAAAATTATATTAAGGTAATTTTTATTTTATATATAAATATATATTTTCAAAAAAATATTCTCATGGGTTATTTGTTTTAGAAGATAAAATATTTTCTCGTTAAATTGTGGTGAAATTTATTAAGGATATATATTACCCATAGTATAATTATTATTATATTTAAAATTTGATCATTAATAGAATATTCTATAACACATTTTTCTACTATCTCATTATTCATTAATTTTTTTTCTTGAATTTAAATGTAATATTTAAAAAATTTAAGAAGTCAATTTAAAAATTTTTAGAAATTGTTTTTATTTTTCCGGAAAATATTACCTTATAAATAATTTTTTTATTTTTTCTAATAATATTTATTTTATAAAGAATAGTTTAAAATATCATATTTAAAAATAAAATGTCCTTTATAACATTATTTGTTTTTTAAGTATGAATTAGAAACTAATAAAACATTTATATAATAGAAATTTATTAATTCCAAAATTAATATATTGGTTTTTTTAAAATAATAAATTTATAATACCATATTTTTAATTTTATAACATCAATTACATTTATAAAAAAATTATAAAAAAATTATTTTATAAAATTATTTTTTACCCCTTTTCAAAAGATAATATAATTATAAGGATTATAAATTTAGAATAATTGAGTATATATTATTTACTTATGTTTATTTAATATTAAATTATTATATATAAATTACATTATATGAAACCGTTTACCTCAATAAAAAAAGGGTTAAAATTGGTTTAACCAAGAGGGAAAGATGAAAAATATGTTTAAAATGTTTCTGACTATGTGCGGTGTCCTTGATTGAAAATATCATTTAACCTATCAGTTATGTCATTATTTTGGAGGAAAATTACTTATTATTTAATTCATATTACTAAAAAGTGTTTTTTATTTACTAAAATGCCATCCCTTTTCACTTATAAAGTTGTCTCCCTTCTCATCAATTACCCTCACATAAAAACAAACATAGGACACACCAAAATATACATTAAAATATTATACGCATTCATATACACCTTATAATGATTATAGTATTCTTAATATACTATCCTTATAGGGATTAAACAATTTTTCTTGGATATAATACATTAAATGATATATAAACTTCTACCCACATTTTCCACATTTCGAATACTTTATGTGAATTTATTCATAAAAAAATTATATTAAACCATATAAAAGTAATAATATATGTATAATTATTATACAATGATAAATCTATTATTATTTTATAATATTTTTACACCTTTCCCTTTTCCATTGGGAAAAATAAAAACATGAATTTCATCTCTATCTCAACTAAAGAATTCAAAAACTAACAAGTTCACTTTCATTCACCTACAACCATGGATAAAGAAAAAAGTGGATTTAATATAAAATTAATATAATTATTACTTCTTAAAGACTATGAACTGATAAACTATATTACTCCTCTCTTAGTTTCTCTAAAAAGTGAAAGCATCATTCATGAATATGGGTGGACTACTGCCTCTTTGGAATATTGTGTTTCATTCTATCATTATAGCCAAAAAATGAGTATATTAATGGGTTTATGAGATAAATATTATATTTATTTAATTATTTTGTTTAAAAAAATTAATATCTTATTAATTCTATGAACAATGAAAAATCATTATATTATTAAAAATTTAAAAACATTTTCACTAATATTAAAATGATGTTTTTTATTCGATATAATTTATTTATTTAAATTTTATTCTACGTTTAAAATTTTAAAATTTATATATATTAAACTAATATAAATTATGTGTGATAATTGAATAATTTTGTATACTAATATGGTAACTTATCCCCTTAATATCCATATATTAAATTATGCTATAGTGTGTTTTAGTCAGTTTTGACACCAACATAAACATTACAATAAAATATTTTCATGGATGACTATGAAAATAAGATTATTGATAATATATGATAATAATGAGTAAATAATTACTTAATTTCGTTTCTAGAATTGAATTTTTTTATTAAACTCATTAATTAATATTCCACTATTCTGTTTTTAAGAATCATTTAATTTAGCACGTAGTTGATTTCAAATTTAGTGATCGTTACAAAAAATCTGATAAAAATTAATTTTAATATAATAAATTATTATAAATAATTTATTATAGTAAATTTAATGGCCCATTAATAATTAAAATAGTTATAACAACAATAAATGAAACAACAATTATGAAACTAGTTTAGAATAATTAAGAATACACACATCTGATATTGAAAATTGGTTAAATATCACAAATATAAAAGTGAGGAACTTATATAAATGAGGGAATAAAATATATTTTTTATAAATAGAGTTATTCAATAACTAATTAATATAGTTATGTTTTTAAATAGGATGTTATAGCATGTTTACGGAAATCATGGTAAAAGGTTATTATTAATTGACTCAGTTTTCACCCATTCCTGAATATTGATTATTATACACCATGAATAATTATAAATGGTTTGTATACTATCCATTAATATTTTTAATTATTCACTACTAGAATTTGAGGTATTCGCAATGGGCTTTTTATAATGGGATCCCGTCGCAAATGATCTTTTTCAACGGGGTCCCATCCCAAATAGCCCATTGCAAAAAACAACGTTGCAAATAGTATTTTTTGCGACGGTCCAGTCGCAAAAAGATCTCTGATTATATACATTATATATAAAAACTAGTTGTGATGGGCCTGTCGCAAATATTTCTCCATTTTTATTTGGTATATATCTAAACCATTAGCGACGGGCTCGTCCCAAAAAAGTATTTGCAACGAGACATTTTACCCGTCGCAAATACTTTTTAAAAATATATATATAAACTATTTGTGACAGGATCCCATCACAAAAGGTCTCACCACAAATACAGTATAAAATAAAATAAAATATATATTTAATAAAATTATGATTAATAAAAAGATAATATTAATATTACTATAATAGTAAAAAAAATATAAAATGTTAAAATTCACAATATTCACAAAAAAATATAAAAAAATCATAATCTATTTTTATTATAATTAAAATAGAAAAAAATTAAAAAAAAATAATACTACTAAAAAATAATAAATTAATAAAATAAAAAGAATAAAAGAATATGCAATATTCAAACCAGTATGAAAGATAGATACTATAAATAGTTCATATTACAACAAATCTAGAATTCAAATTTTTTCAAATTATTAATAATTATTACTAATTATTACTAATTATTACTATTTATTACTATTTGTTACTATTTATTACTATTTATTACTAATTATTACTATTTATTACTATTTATTACTGTTTATTATAATTTATTACTATTTATTATGATTAATTACTATTTATTACTACTTGTTACTAATTATTACTAATTATTACTATTTATTACTAATTATTACTAATTATTAAATTACAATTTATTACTATTTATTACTAATTATTAGTATTTTTTACTATTTTTTACAAATTATTACTAATTATTACTAATTATTACTAATTATTAATAAGTATTACTAATTATTACTAATTATTACTAATTATTACTATTTAGTAAACTAATTATTACTAATAATTACTAATTATTGCTAATTATTACTATTTGTTACAATTTATTACTATTTAATTAACTAATTATTACTAATAATTACTATTTATTCCTATTTATTCCTATTTATTATGATTTATTCCTATTTATTCTTAATTATCCTAATTATTACTAATTATTACTAATTATTACTAATTATTATTATTTACCGCTGATTATTACTATTTACTGCTAATTATTACTAATTATTACAAATTATTACTAATTATTAGTAATTATTAGTAATTATTAGTAATTAATACTATTTATTACTATTTATTGATATCTATTACTATTTATTACTAATTATTAGAATTTATTACTACTTGTTAGTATTTATTACTATTTTTTCATAATTATTACTATTTATCACTAATTATTGCTAATTAGCCCTAATTATTACTTGTTAGCATTAATTACTATTAATTACTACAAATTACAACTACTAATTACTAATTACCGCTAATTATTTATATACATTACTAATTATCGTTAACAATATAAATCTGATTTAATTAAAACATAACAACAATAATTAAAATTAATATAAAAATGAAATAAATAATAAATTAAATAAAACATAAAAACCTTTAAACTTGATCTCTTATATGTGTAGACGGCTTCACAAATTTTCGTAAAAAAACTTACTCCGAGAAACTTTAACTCTAAAATTAGAGTTTAGAAAGAGATAAAAAGTGGGAATTGAGGGGAAGGATGAAGAAAATGGATGGGGGTATATATATGTCAATTTAGTTGCGACGGTACTATTTGTGATGGGTATCCCATCGCAAATACCTTTTCCGCATTAATTACAATCGGTAATTAAAAGGGTATTTGTGATGGGTCTCGTCGCAAATATTGGCATGTCGACACTCTATTTGCGATAGGGCAACATCCTGTCGCAAATATTCTTTACCACTACCGAGTATTTGCGACGAGACCTGTCGCAAATAGTATTTACCGCCTCAGGGTATTTGCGACGGGGGTGCCCCCTATTTCAAATACCCTTCCATTAGTTTGGCATGAAAATTTCACCAAACCACGCCCAACGTTTTGCGACAGGACCCCAATTCCCGTCGCAAATATCTAGTTATTTGGGACGGGTTGAGGCCCCCATCGCAAATAACCTCTTCGACAGACTATTTTCAATGGGAATAAATCCCATCGCAAATAACCTCTTCGACAGACTATTTTCAATGGGAATAAATCCAATCGCAAATAGCCATTTTTCCCTTAGTGATTGATTCAACAATATTAAATAATATTAATCTTTATACTCTGTGTTATTTCTATCATGGGGGTTTGACTTAAAAATTTCAAATGTTGGATTATATTTTATTTACTCAACTCCCACCTTCAGTCATAATGATTCCTTTCGATTTTTTTTTTGAATATGTATCTTTTTTATTATATGAATAAATTATCAATAAAATAAAACGGTAATGTGAAACTCATGATAAAAATAATTACATTGGTGATATAATTTTTCAAGTATATATTACTTATGATAATAAATTCCATCCTCTTTGAAGATGGATACCTCAATTATGAAGAATTTCCCCTCCGAAAAATGTTATCCTTTTTAATTGGAATTATAATTTTGTGTCATTTAAATTTAAACATCATATAACCCTTCTCCCAAAATTAAAACATTACATTAATATCACTTAAGTTATGTAGTTTTTTTATAAATGTTTTTTTAAACAAATAAAAGGTGAATTTTGATTTCTTATTTAATGTAAAATTCCACAACCATAAAAAAAATTCACTATGAATATATTTTTAAATCTATTATTATTTTTTAGAAAACAATCCATGTTCTATTTTCTTTAAATTGGAAACTATAAGCTATTTGTTTCATAAAATATCCTCTTCCTATTCTAAGTATTGACAATTATGTTGTTATCTTTTATTATGACTTTTATTTGATGTTCCTCATGAATTGTGTTATATTTGAACATAATGATTAAGAATTATTTCAATTTAATAAAATATATAAAACCTCTAAAATCATGATTATTTCATATTGATAATTATATACCTATTTTTAGATAATCTTCTTTTCACATCTTTTTTATGATTATTTTCGACTACTTTTGGGTGTTTTAGAGGATTATAGGACAATACATGGTCATTGAATGTTGAGGGAAAACCATATGGGTATAACTAAGAAACTAAAACTTATTTTGGTATTCTAATGGTTGTTTCATGATCGGGATCATGATTATGGAAAACTATGTGGCCTTCCCCCTCAAACTATGTGACTCTATAGTAAGGTGTTTTACACTATTATTGCATAGTTTTTCAAACAGTGAGACCATATCTTGTGTCTCTCATAATTACTGATAAAGGGGTCCATGGTTACCACATGGGCTGGAAAAACATACTTCAAGACCATGTAAAAAAATCATTCTTATTTTCTTATTTTTATACTTCAAAACCCTATTTAACACTATACTACACTCTTTTGAACATTATTAAATCCATTTGACTTTGGAAGATCTATTTAGGAAAATATGGCCCTACCAACCACGAATATTCATGTATGAAAGTACACATTGAGTAATTTCATCTATTTTTTTAATTGTAAACTAGATATAATTATGAATTCATATTTCTTAGTCTCTCCACTTATTCAAGAGTGGTGGGTCCAAATTTTATTGATATATTCTATTGTTTATTAATTAATTGTTTGATCAATCATTTTTCCTTGATTAGTTTTTTACTCTCACCTCTCCATATTTTTTTATCTATGTTGGGTGTTTGACAATCCTATGAATTACGGTAGGAACCTTCATAAGGTAATTCTAATTGATTGAAACAATTATTTATTTTTTAATTGAATGGGATTTCAAAAATATTTCCAAATAATAATTTTTTTTATTTTGTTAAATAATCTATAAATGGAATGGTGTGTGTGTTTGAGAAGAAATATTTTTGAAAGGTAATTTTAAATAACATATTGAGTTTTTGTAAAATTATCTTTAATTTAATTCACTTTTCTAAAGAGACATATTCATGATGACTCTTGAGAAGTGGGAGGATGATTTTTTGAAATTTTAAATAAGAAAGGTTTTTTTGAAAGGCATATTCATTGATAAAAACCATTTTATATTTGTTTTAAATGTGAAATTTCATGTTTGTAACATTGAACAATGGTTCATTTTAAATTTTTTTGCTGATATGATTTAATAATGTTATAATCAAATGATATCCCATTTTATATTTTATTACCATAAAGCACATAAGATCCTTGGTAGTTTCAGAGAAGGAGATGAATGATTGGAATGTTTTATCTCTGCCTATAAATTTATAAATGTTGGAGTGGTATATTGAAACTTGATGAGGGAAATGTATTCATTTATTTTTTCAATCCCTATTCCATAAAGGATTAGTATATAGGGATGTGTGTACACTATGAATCACATGTCCTTGAGATTATATTGAACAATGTGACCTAATCTAACTAACTTTGTGGATAATAACCATAGTGATGAAATAAAAAATTATATACACATTCCATTGTTTATGAAAAGTTTTATTCATTTATTTTTTATCGAAATGATTATTCCTTCCTATTTTTAGGGAAATGAACCTTTTTATCTATTTTTAAATTGCCATTATAATGATTTAATAATAATTTATTATTAATAAATTTTAAAATACCACCATGACTAGTATTATTTTAAATTTATTATATTTTGTTACAAGATATTAATATCTTATAGAATGACTGGTGTGATCCTATTGAGCTAGTTTATCTCATAGACTAGATTTTCCTTTTGGTGTTTATAGATTTTCTTATGCCAATTCATAGAAAAGGGACAAAATCGTTAGGTGGTAGTGGGTGTTCATGGTACTGAGACCCTATAAGTTTGTTGTGAAAATAAAATAGTGTGATCAAATTTTTACAAGAAGATATTATGATGATTTCATCATTCTATTTTGTACATTTCTTATTGTGGTTCTTTTCTTGTGTTTACTATTTTACCATAATTACTAATAATTGATTTATATTAGTTGTATTTGATTTTTCTATTATTCTTGGCGTAAATCAATATCCCAAGATTGGTTATAATTCCATGTATCTAGTCTTTAGCTCGTGGGGATTAGGAGCCTCCAATATGATATTTTTTCATTTAGTCAAGTGTGATTCTAATGGGTTATCCAAGTTTTTAAAGATAAACTGGTATTATAGTTTTTAATGTCACCTTTTTATTATCGGTATGTTGTTGGGATGTCATTGTAGAAAGAATATATTATTGTTGGGACATTATTTGTAGGTTAAAAGTGTGATTCTGGCTAGATCTCATTATGATTATAATTAATTTACATAGTTTTTTTGGATAATATATCATTATGTAAAATCATTGATATGATTCTTAACTTTTTGAAAACATTGATATGATATTCTCTACCCCAGTGTGAGTTTTTTTGAATAAGTCGATGTTTTGATGAATCATTATTGTTATTTTATTATTATATTATGAATTTTGGTAGTTTTATGCACCAATAAGTCATCAGATTAGTCTTCATGAGGGAGATGTTGATGATCCACATTGAGATAGACCTACGGTTGAATAGAACATTGTAAAAAATCTAGTGGGTACAACTTAATCGCATGGCTATATATTTTCACCTACCCCTTTTAGGAAGTATAGGTTGTACCATAGATGGACTATAGAATATGTCATCTCAAGAGTTTATTCATCATGGACCACAATATTTCTAGGGAATGAATCATCCTTTGGTGGGATAGGATTTGTTGGGAAGTGTTGAGACACTCTTAGAGTTCTTAGAAAATTCAAGTCCTATTACGGTGTATTGGGTCATATTTATGCTTGATCATCATTAAAGAAGATGGTGGGATTCTAACATACTATAAAAGAACAATCATGGATTGGAGTGGAAGGACTTATAAAATTTTCCATAGGGTAATTAGATCTATATTCGGTTGTATTTTCTATGTCCAGGGAGTTTATTGACCACCAACAAGGTGACTGGATAGTTCCATAGTATGACCATGAATTTTTTGATCATTCTTAGTTTTCACCTATGGTACATTATAGTGAGATGCTAAAGGCTTGGTGGTTTTATATGGTTCATTGATTATATAATTGGACTTAGTTCCTTCTGTTGATGATTAACACCTATGTTGATTTTATTTATAAGACCATGATCATTGAACATGAAATGGATAGTATGTCATGGTTGACTGGAGTACCTCAGACTCTAAGTGGAATATTTAGGGGTTCCAAAAAATTAATGTTAAATATTAATAATCCTCAAAGTTTAATCAATAAAAGTGTTCATTGAAATCATATATTCTCAAAATCATATATAAAATCTAAAAAAGGACCAAAAACTTATTTCAAATGTATCTAGGTTGGGCACCTAAATCGTTCTTGCATAGTGGAACAAAATATTTCTTTCTCATGAAGTCATTTAGTCTACTTGATTATGTATTTCAATTTTTTTAATACTTCTTAATGTTTTATAATACTAATAGTATTGGGATGATCTTTGGAACAGTCAATTGCATCTTAAATTACAGGGTTCTATAGGTATCAATAACTAAACATATTTATATAGGGGATGAATCTTAAATTGGAAATGATTTTTGGTACTATGAGAGTGAGAGGTTCATTTACTATTACATTATTTTCAATTATTAATTTTTAGGATTATAGTGCCTCTTATTTTTCACTATTAACCAACACTGTGGATTATTTTAAGCTTCTAACATAGAGAGTGCCTTATGTTATTGAAAATATAACACCTCATGTCCAGATGAGAGAGTGGGGTCTCTAATTCACTACTTGTACATCTTATTTATCTGAGACCAACCACATTTGGAGATTTTTAGTTTATGATATGAACCCTTTAGACTAGATCAATGAATTATTTTATGATATAGATTTATTTTCAAATAAAATTACATTGACAGATTGCAATGCACGCAACCCTAAATCATGAAGAACAGTATTATAGTATATTGTTATATATAAGAAATTAAATTTTTGAAGTGAATATAAACAATAAATTTTTGAAAAAATAATAAATAATTTATTTAGATAATCCAAACTTATTTTTTCAAAAGTGATCAATTTTTTATAACATGATTTTTTGACTTGAAGAAAAATTATTCTTTAAAATTGATTTTAATTATTTTTAAAAGAAAATAATTAAAAAATATACCAAATTGTTTTTTGAAAATTAAGTATTTTTTAAATTAAAATAATAAAATAAAATTATGGTGAATTTTTTTTATTTTTATAAAAGGATTTATTTTTTTCAAAAAATGTGAAAACTAATGATTTTAGAAATAATTTAGTTTATTTTATATAAATCATTAAATACATTAATGACATTAAATTTAGAATATGATCATTAATTTTAATGTGGTCAATTTTATTTAAAATGATAAAATTAATTCCATTTTAGTAATCAAAATTCATTATTTTGTAAAAATTTAGTTCTCTTCCTATAAACACATTTTTTTAGAAGACTTTTTTCTTTCGATTTTATGAATATATATATATATATATTTATTTATTTATTTATTTTAGAATCATCTATAGATTAAATCATCAAAAATGGATTCAATATTTTTAAATTGGTCGTTAAAATATTTTGAAATGATGCCTTTGATTTTTGGACATTAGAAATTGAAACTATGGTAAATTTTTATCCCCATGGTAAGGGAAAATGTGTAAAATTGGGTTAAATGTGAAACATAAAGTCTCAAAATAAACCAAAATCATTAACTTATTTCATTAAATAAAATAAATTCAGGAATTGAGATATAAAATTAAAATATATTTCATTTTGGTTATATTTTAAATTGATAAATCAATTTATATTATTTTATGTCATGGAAATTCCAAAATGTTGTTCTCTAGAGGAGAATATTTTAAAAAAAATTAAAACTGTATAAAAAATAGAAGAGTTTATTTTGAAATAATTATTTTAAATACTAATTATTGTTTCTTGGTAATTTAATTTTAATTATTAGAGATGAAGTAATTACCTTATATTTTTACACAATGCCAATATAGTACTTATTAAAGAATTAGAAAATCCGGAAAATGTTTTTAAACAAAATAAAGTGAATATTTTTGGATGATTTACAATGAAAAATTAATATAATCAATAAATATAACCAATTAGGGTTGGGTGAAAGAATTTTATTTGAAAAACATTACTATCATAATTTCATTAAGGTCTAATTAAATGAATAGTTTAATAACTAAATTAATTATATTTTATATCAAAGATATTTTATATTATAATTTTAAATTAAGAAAAAATATTTAATACAAAAATATGGATGATAAATTTTCTAAAATATCAACAAATTCCATTTATGATCTAATTTCTAAATTATAAGAATAATTATAAGTAATTAATATTGTACAATTGATTAATATAGTAAAAGATAAAACATGTTAATTAAGGTGTTAATCAAAATGATAAAGTTTTAAAAAACATAAAAACTATATAAATTTCATTTTATTATGATAATTTGGAAATTTCATATTTATATTCAATTCAATGTCTATTTGGATTAATTATTATTGAAAAAATAATTAATTATTTTTAAATATTTGTTATAATTGGAACTGTGTCTTTTCCCTACCTTATCAATAATAACCCTTATCACATTCACTTTAACTTCATTGATCCATATAACTCAAAAAACACATTCCCAATTATCTTAATAACATCATTATAATGATTTAGTAGAACTGCTTTTCTTGAAAGTCCATTCAAAGGATGTATAAAGGTGTATCTAAAGGGTGGCCTCTCAAAGAAGTGGTAACCATCTTACCAAATATTATTCAATATATTTATTCTTATTCATTCACTAAAATATTGTGATTATAATATACTAATAACTCATGTATTCTCAATATACTAAAATGTTATTAACAATATGTAAACACCAATATCCTATCTATATTCCAATAAATGGGAATTGAAACTATCACTCTAGTGTACCTACAGACTACAACTTTATGTTAGTGATACTATTAACATTACATCAAAAAATTTATTGAATAGTTATAATGATCAGTATAATGTTTATATATGATTATTTTTGTTTAATTTTATCCTTGAATTTTTATATCAAATCTATAATCTTACCAACCAATCCTTTTAAGAATGATAATGTCGCTCAAGCATATGTGTCGACTACAACCTTCATGAAATGATGGGATTTGTTTTTTATTTTGTATTTACATGTAAAGTAAAAATTATTTGTTTTGATGAATATATAATATAATATATATATATATATATATGATATTATAAGGAATTTTGATATATGACTTATTATTTTTCAGTATTTTATTCACCTCGTTAAAAAGTTAATGAAATGTCCATCTGTACGTCTGACTTATCATATACATGAATGATGTAATTAATATTCTTTGTACTAGATATATCAATTATTTGTATCTTAATTTATGTGTTTCCAATGTTATTTTCAAAATAAATTTTGATATTTGTAACTTTTTTATATCATTCTAGTCCATTTAAATGTTATAAGGGTAATTTTATAAACAACTATCTATAACGTCCCTAACCTATTACACTCATAATTAATTTAAAAATGTTGTTCAAATGTAATAAATCATTCCTCCCCATTAAATAGAGGATATAGACTTGTGGGAAGGGTGAAAAAGTGGTGTAGTGGGGAGAAAACACCTTCATGTTCTATATATAAAATCAGTGATAAAAATGAATAAATGTATAAAGGATAATAATGAAAAATTGAGCCATAGAATTAGATCATTGTGAAAATAATAATGCATTAGGTCACAATGAGAACCACATTAAAATTGGTGATAATTTCATACATCTTTATAAAATTTAGTTTTACTTACGTACATATCCAACAAAAAAAGGAAAACCCAAATAATATCTATAATATAATAATTAGTCATAGCTCATTCTTGTCTTCCCAAACTACCATGATATAATCAATCAAGAATTTTTTACTTCAGTCTTTGACTTATCCTTCCTTGTATACATGAAGTCAGTTTGAGTACCAAATATTATCATAAGTACTTTATGATATTTACTCAGTAGGGAACCACTAACAGTGTCTATAAAATCATGTATGTGAATATAAATGTAGCATTGTGAAGATATTGAGAAACATAGTATAATAGAATCTATGAAATAATTATCACATCATACTCAAACTCCTCATTGGATGTATGGATGAGAATACATACTCATGCTCATTACGGTAATGTCTGACTATATCGACTGTAAATTATCATGTTATAGTAGATATAACCCCAATATCAATTTTAAAGAAACATGTATAAATTGTTATCCATGGTTTAATCAAGGTGTCAAAGAATTGATGATATGATAAGAGGGCCCATAGTGAGATCATGGAGTTCATAACCATAAATGGTTTGGCTAGCTTGCAGAAATAATACATTAATCCGTGCTAGGGGTGAGTGTAATCCAAGGGGTATAGCTGATGAATTCCATTGGAATAATTTGTAACCAATCCCATGGAGAATCTCTACAATAAATTCAAGGATAATCATAACTATGTCCAAGGGGAAGATTCTAATACACCTTATATCTAAATACATCATCTAATTCTATGCAATGTATCTGAGGCATATATAATGTAATAAGAGGATTCAAGTAAATTTTCTATACTATTTTGAGGTATTATCATATAAATATTACATTGAACAGATTATAAGGTTGGTATCTCCCTTGGAAATTAGACCAATAAATCAGGGTAGTTTCCTATAATTTCTCAAGGCATTCTCAATGGATTCCAAGGTGTCCTCAAGACTAAACACTACAATAAAAATAAACAGAACTATAGTAGCAATATAAAGTATAAATTAAGTGAAATTACCAATTATATATAATAACTATAACATCTCATTCAATTTATAAAATTCAATTCTTTAATATTTGATTCTTCAATAAAAAATGGATATATAAGGATTCATAACATTAATAATTTTATTTCAATTCAATAAGATACATTATAAAACATATTTCGCATTTATTTTGTGTCAATTCATGTGTATAATTTATTCACCCACTAGTATAATTCAAAAAAAAACACACAAAAAATTAGTTGATATAATGTATGTGACACATATCGATATTGGTGGGACAGAAAAGAGGTGTTTCAAGTTGAGTTTATTTTACTCTGATAATAATAAGAGGTTTTAATAGGGTGTTAAAATTACAAATAATAAAAATAATTGAATAAAATTTCTTTCATGGGAAATATCATGTGAAACCTATGCACGAAATAATGATTCTAGTTATTAATAGATGATACTTGAGGGAAAAGTCATAAACCATCTATCTTATTGCATTTAATGAACATTCATCTAGTATTGGATTGTGATTATGACTGTCTCAAATGAAAATTGAAGAATAGATAAATACTGTAGAAACAAGGTATATTATCCAACAAAAAAATATTGATGATGATGGAATTATAAACATAGAAAATAAGTAGGTAGACCATATATCTTAATAATAGCTGACCAACATGATAAATGTAACAAAATTAAAACACTAGAATAAGAAGAGGGATCATAGCCCAGATTTAGGAATATGAGGAGATATTCACATGGGTTTACCTTTACGAGAATGAAGGAAAAAGGTTTTTATATTTAATATGAATGATGGAAAATTGGAATTTCAACTTCTTAAAAGGGGTAAGACATTGTTTCTAGAAAGTAGGACAAATTTTGCGATAACCATGTGATAGTAATTTTCTATGGTAACTATATGAATGAGTTTGGGGAATGTTTATACGATACATGAGAATACTATGAAAAAATAATTAATAGCATATATGATACATTTTTCATAGTCATTCGATCAAGGGTCTATGGCTTGAAAAAAAATGTGATACCCTCTAGGGTTAATATCATGGAAAACCATGTAACACACTCTAGGGATGCATAGTTTGAGTGGAATTCTTAGTAAAAACAATGTGATAATGGTCCTACTCATCTAATCAACCAACAAAAAAGGGATTTGGGATCTATAAAAGCCTCAGACTCTATCAAATCCATCTATAATCATTTACGCATTCATAATATAGAAAACCAAATAATTTAAAATTAGTTTAATGGTTCTATACAATAGTTAGTAACTATAGTGTTACAACCTCCCCAAAATAATAAATAGAATCTATGATTTTCCCTTCCAAGGGTAATAAAACACTATATGTTAAAATATTAGGCCATTATAAATATACATCAACCCCTCTCTCCTAGTTCTTATATTGTGCAATATTATGCTACTATCGCAAAAAAAATATTCTATCTAAACTTCCTCATAGATATTTAATGATCTGATCAACAGTACATATTAGATTCTCCTCAAAGGATTCATATACCACTAAATCAACCTCATCATGATGAAATATGTTAGATGGGTTTGAATAGTAGTGACATAATTGAGAAATAAGAAACATGTCATGAATAGTTATGTACCTGTTAGAGAGTGATAACAGATAATCTATAGATATGAGACTCTCCAAAACATCAATAGTTAAAACACTATAAGGAAACAACTTACCATTTAGTGTAAACTATTGATTCATCAGTCTAGTCGAGACATGCAAGGATACCCAACCCCTAAACTCAAACTATAGAGGCTTTCAATAATAATCATCATAAGAAATATATCAATAATGAGTTATAGATATTCATGCCGAGGCCATATGAAACTACACTAGAGTATCATAAATGAGATGAGGTCCAGGTATAATGGATTTCCCTATCTCTAACCATCACATAGATGATTTGAAAGGCCTACTATATAAGGCCTCATAAGGATCCATCTGAATCATCACCTGAATGTTATTAGTGTGTGAAGAGTCAGATCTGTTCATATGTTTCTCCCATAACCCACTAAAATCAATGACACATTCTATATGCAGATCCTCAAACTCTTGTATCATCAACTCAGACTTCTCTTTGGTCTATGTGTGGTAAGTTACACATATAATTACCTATATACCTAACTCCATTTATAACACCTTCTAGAACCATGAAGTCATATGTGAAACCGTTTTTTAAACAATGATCCTTATGACTCAATCATTTATTATATTCTATCAGATATAAAAATATATAAGATCATCCATTGAAAATGACTCCGTAATATGTAAAACATGAGGGTCCTTCATAATCATATTAATGATCACCAATACTACAACATTTTATGGAGAGGATCTCAGTAAACTAGTCACAAGGTCAATATTGACATCATCCCATTCCCACATAAGAATGTTCAAGGATATATAATCTCTACTAGTTATTAATGTTCTTCCTTTTTATGCTGATAGGTGGAACACCTAGTGAAAAATCTAGTTATCTCCATTTTCATATAAGGTCAGTAGTATAATAGACATATATCTGGATGTATATTTATTATAAAAGGGTGTAATACCAAAGTAGAATCATGATAACCTCACATAAATCCATCCCTCATGTCTATAGGAACCTATAGGTTTCCATGTATTCACTAGAACACATCCTCATCAATGATCCAACATGTTATTGGTTCCTCTCCTGAAACAATATCCGTTAGGGAAAGGCCATTTGGGATCCGGTGACTAACTCAACATCATTATCTCTAGGATTGATAATGTCATTTCCAAGTCTATATGTAAAACTATGTGTGATGCTCCTTTAACACTATGTGAATCTCAAAAAAAACATGTCCATTAACTACCACTCACTAATATACTCTTGAAAAGAAATATTTTTTAGTCATTTGTCTTGGAAAATCAACTATAGAATTAGCCAACCAAGGTATATATGAAGGATCAAAATCATTTTATTTTATGTATTCAACCAACCACCTAATTCTATGATATAAATCATTCTCTTTGAAGAGTAATATGAGTATTTTTGGTCCAAAAACAACAAAAACAGTCTTTAAGATATTAAAAACTTGAACAATGAAAATTGAAAACTATAACTACAAACTCGATATCATTTTTCTGGTAATTCTGCTCATCTGGCCTCAAATAATGTGAACCATATACCACGACACAATCATCCTGCATCTAAACCAATCATATTTCAATTTCTAGTGTATTAAAATAAACTATATTACTTATTCCTTTCTCTAGTACAATCCTTATCGCAACTAATTTCATTCTCAAATTCAACCCTTGAAGGGATATCATTCATGTGTTTGACGATAGATAAATAATATCTTTTTCTAATCTGGTGATATGTCATTCTTGTCATGAAAATGTCTAAGAAGAAACTATAATAATATACATCCAACACCATGAATATCTAAATTTCAAATTCATTATTGGGATTCTCCAAGGTAACTACATCTCTCACCTTCTCTAGGTTAATGAATATTCCTACATCATGAATTATGTGACTCAATAAGTGCACCTTATCAATTCAAAAGTAAAATTTGGTGATACTGTAAAAAGGTAGTTCTCTCTTATTTTATTCAGCATGATCATAAGATTTTTTGAATGGTTGTGTTGAGTATGTGAATACCCCCAAGATGTTTTACATGAAAAATATAATGAAATAATCGAGATATGGTTAAAAACCATGATTAATCAATGCCAAGAAATTGGTTCTGGTGTTCATCAAACTGAACATCTTAACTAGATACTCAAAATAAAAATAACAAATAACAAACTCTAAATAAGGTATGTATTAATGTTTTAATTTTTCATGATGGTATAAAGAAATCATATCGATCGTAGATAAAACAATCAATCATCATAGATGGGAGAATAAGTCATATAAACATGGAAGTTGACACCAGTTATTAACTATATTCTTGTCCATCCATTGGATATCCATGAAAATACTAAGGGTGCCATTTTATTTATTGTAGAAAGGATAGGTGTTCCTAAGATAATTATCTAGAAATATAATACCCCTAAATTCCAATTACACTTTCTGACTCTTAAGCACCAAAAAAATAGAATTAGACCTCCTTTAAGGTGTAATGGATATCAATTTCGTTACTGGTACAAGAATGATAGTAAAACTCTTCCTATTAATCCAAATTTAGTCCAAAAAATTCCTAAAAATAACCTAGAAATGATCTACAATATAATGGAATTCATCCTGATGTTTTCCTAGATCATCTATATGAAGTCTAGGGATCTTGGATGTCACTTTTCCCAACCCTTAAGGCTATTGTCTATATCTATTTTCATCAAAATCTCATTCAACTTCATGAATATAACTAACTAAATCTGGAGATATAATCAATACCCAATGGGGATATCAATACACATAATCAAGATAGGTAACTAGAAATGTTATCTAGATAATTACATTGAACAATGTGTTCTTGAGGATTAATAGGTTCTATATGATATGATAGTTCCCGACCACAAGTTGAAATCCTTACACTTTCAAATAAAATTCATAATAGAAAAAAAAGTCGCAAGGACATAGTAGTTATGAATCTCATGCTAATGGAATTCCATGATATACATAGTGATGACATAATTTGAAGCTATTATTTCAAAATGGGAAGATACTAATTTAGTGGCTACAATGATTATTCCTCTAATAGTAGATGGAATGATACCATACACCATTGGTAGAGCCTTCAATGAAAAAAAAATTTCTTGATCCATAACCCTGAGCTTCACCATAATTACTTCTACTAAGTTCTATCAGCTTCCACTATGTATCCTGAGTTTGACTCTATTGACCATAACATCTTACTCAACTAGTACCTCCAATGTTGGTCCATCTTATAACATGTAGTTATGATACTAAACCAATTATAAATAGAAGGGGTGGTGGGGATCATCACCCACAATGAATATATTGCAATGTTTTTGAAGTTTCTTTGAATATTACCCATTACTCCAAAATATTTACACTCAACCATGTCTTAATAAACTTAGGATTTACGTGACCATGACTCACACACTGATTGAATATAAAATAACTACTAGGGTGAATACTCTAGCTTCCAATCCTCCATCAATAATCTTCCAAATGACATATCCTATCACTATATAATGTATTAAAATTTCTAGGAACCTATCATTCATGATATTTACTATTATCATTCCTTAATATGTTCTTATGGATAAGGGAATACTTCAAAAATCCAATGACTGTAGTGAAATAGACATTTTTTACTTGAGACCAGATGGAATACCAGATACCATCCTCAAAGCATTTATCTCTATAAATCTCATCACTAGTTAAGGAAGGTGAAAAATGTTGAAGCTCAGTATTATGACATGTATAATCTATAACTAATAGGTATACTTTGTCAAGGATCATGAATTTTGTAGATGTTTCAGCTCTCAATGTCTATGAGAAAAACAAATCCTAGAAGGCTACCTGAAAATCACTCTAGACCATATCATGATACGGGTCATCCTGATGGATTATGCCCAAGAAATTATTGGTAGAAAAATGAAGAATTTAAGGTGTGATTATTAACCCCCTCTATAGAATAGAATATAATTGAAAAATGATAGATAAAATGTCATCTTGACATGTCTCAACAGCCTGTGGACCACCATTACTCAAAAACATGTGAATCTTGTGCTACTAATACTCACACATCAAAACTTCAATTGTAGATAAAGGTCATGGGGATCCATGAATAGTATGTATAAAACCTAAGAACCCCTCTCATAAATAGGTTTCACCAACCATGTTAGGATTAAGAATAGGTGTTGCAGGTGACACTAATGGAGGGTTTGGTCCCACCACTTTAGGAACATGGTTTTCACCACATTCTATGAACATGACATGAAGACCTCATGCTAGAATTTCTCAACAAAATCCAAGAAAACAAATTAGATAATATTTAATAATGATATATGTTTCCAATCTAAGAATTGGGAAGGTATAAGACTTCCAATAAAATAGTCGCACACCACTCCCTTCTCATTAAACCTGGTCTAGAAAACGTAGAAGAAAAAAATGAATAACTAGAGATACTTTCTACTCCCACTACTAGTTTGGGTCTCGGTTGGGTATTATGTTTTATTTTAGTAGATGTAGTATATAATGTTTTAATTTCATGTTATAGAGTAAAACACCCTTTATGTTATAATTGTCATCAATTTTTAACAGAAACTATTTCAATTTAAATTAAGAACTCGATAGTTATAAAATATTTCATTACATATATCCATATATATATATATATATATCATGGTCTAGTTATGTGTGTCTATCATTTATAGGTTATAATGAAACACACTATAAATTGAAAATGGTACTATATGTAACTATATCTGTCCATTTAAGATGGTTTAATGATGTAGATCACAATTCCAAATTTATAGAGACACAAACACTCATTAAATTGAAATGAAAATATATGTAATTTCAAGTAACTAATTTCAAAACTCATCTGACCAATGGTACTTGTATTGAACTGGGTATTATTGGCGAATTTAAGTACCAAAATCAAGGTATATAGGAAAACACCGATTAATTTGATGTAGAAAATTTAATTATTGCAATTATTTTATCCTAGCATGTAATATTAGTAAAATTTGAAATATAACTATAATGGAACATTGAATATACAAAAGAAAATGAATTAATTATATAAATTTGGTGTAGAATACTTCTTAAAATTTAAATATACAGATGACTGTAATGATGTATGTGATATGACCACCTTCACAAACCAGGATGTGGGAAAAAATAAATTCCATAATTTATGTGTGTCACCCAATGGATAAATTATTACATACATAATAGGTATAATCCATAATATAAATTATCATTCTGTTAAATTCATATTTTCACCCAAACATGGGTATGTTACTCATATACATTGGTTCATTTAACAATGTCAACTAATACCAATCTCCAGTCTATTAACCCAAATAATAAGTCAAAAGTAAAATAATCCCTTTCATTCAAATTTTTTATGTCACAAACTTGGTCTTATTATAATGAACAAAACCTAGTTGGTCACATGTCCCCAAGAATACTACACTATATGTCAGAGGATACTGAGTTGTAGTGAGGGTATAAGTTTGGTAAAAAATAGACACTATATCATCTTGATTAATGTATCATAGTAGTGATGATAATTGAATAAATATTGGTACTATAATAATGAAAAATAGACAAGAATATATATATCATCCAACCAATATTAATACATCAAGACATAAGTGTCACCATATAAACATTTATGAGTATATCATGGATCTATACACAATTAATGCATATTTATATACATATACATGCAAAATAAACAAAATACCAATAATTCTATCTCAAATAGAATCGCAATAAAAGTCTTGGTCTCATTCTCCCATGATCCCTTTCAATAACCAATCAGTAATCCATCAATTGACCATTTCCATTATTCCTACCAACATCAATTAAGACCTTCTAGGTACCAAATGGTGGCCCAAAAAAGGTATGAGGTACACTAAATAGTCCACCACCAATGCAATAAACAAAAATCTAGTCAATGAATATTAAATTTGAATGTGTGAAGATATATGGATAGGATGTGGAATGACATGTGTAAAATAATAACCACATATGGTTTAGACTCCTAATTGGAGTATTGGATGACCATACCCGCTTCTAAAAATGGTGGTAATTTATGAAAAATTTAAATATATGTTTTTAGGGACAAGATTATATAACTAGCATATCTAAGTTGAAGAAACATTTATAATTTGCAAACCAAGGTGTAAATAAAACATCTAATAAGTAATGATAGGTTAAGAGGATCCATGGTGTGATCAAGGCTCCTTCGACCATAAAATTCTGGGCTAGCTCATTATAGTCAACCATGTAGCCTATATAAGGGGTATGACTGTAATCCAAGGGGGAAATCGGTGTCATTCCCTAGGAGTAATTTATAAATGAGTCCATAGAGCTTCTCTATAGTAAATCCAAGGCTATTAATGAATATGTCCTAAGGTGATAATACATGTATCCTCTTTTTTGAAGATATCAACTGAGTCCATGGACTGTATTCATGTAATTTTAAATATCTAGATATGAGTCAAGTGAATCGTGGGTACTACGCTGAGTAATTCAAATATAAATAAGACATTGAAATAATTAAATGGTGGTAATATCCATTGGGATATAACCTTTTAAATCTAGGTGGAACCCCTTTAATGTTTAAGGAATTCCCTTGAGAATCTAATAAATGCTCAACTATGACCACTCCTACAATAAGAAAAATTCCATTGAAGTAAGTTCTATATAATTTTTTATGAAATTACCAATTTCATGCGATAAACATTCCAATCCATTATGTTTATTTAATTTATGTCCTTAACAACTCATTTTACAGTGAAAATGGGATATATAAAGTTTAATACCATTAATTATTGGATTCAAATTCTATATAGTCCAAGATAAATATTATTTCAAATTTATAAATCCTAAATTAGTATATTTAAATCAATTAATCAATTGAATAAGTCAATCCATACACACCCTTGGGTGTTTTGGTTGATAAAATTTATCTATAACATATTCATATACATACAGCGCCCATGTAGTGGCTCATGTAGAGGTAATTGAAAATAAATTATAATAAGATGGTATTATATGGTTTAAAATATCCAAATGAAAAAATTAAAGAAAAATTGATTATTTGGAAAAATCATGGGTGAAACAACTACATGGAATAGTGAGAACAATTATAAATCCACCATACTTGTGGTAAAATTCATAGAAAACAAACCATTATTCATTTGATAAAGACTCATCCCATATCGAACCATTATTTGTTATAAATTGGAATAAAACATAAGAATTGAAAAATAAATCGAAAATTGGGAATATTATCATGCAAAAAAATAACAATGAATTTGGTTAGATAAATATAGAAAAGAACCATGATGATCGAAGTACTTATTTTCTTCTAACTAATATTAGAGATAGAACATGATTCATATATTAGAGGATGAATATGGTTCAATGACTAGATTTAGTCATGGGTGGAGCTCTTCGCATAAGATGAATTGGTGGAAAATGAATAAAAATGAAGGGTTTTATAATTTATATGAAATTAAGGGGGAAATGGAATTCCAAAATATAAAAAGGGTCTCATGTTTGGTTACATGGTAGTCCAAACCATATGACACCCTTGTAATACTCATTGTCCATGGAAACCCTTAGCATGGGAAAGAAGTATGATTAGACTAACCATGTATTTCCCATGAAAAATACCTTTGTAACATGTCTGAATCGTTTTTTATTGTCATCCAGCCTAGAGAGCATGGTTCGACAGCCTATGTGACACCCTACTGGTCTACACAATTTTAGTGTCGTAGTATAAACTAACTATATTCCATCCATGGGGAACACCTTTTCTTCCATGAAACCAGATATATAGGGTCTAAAAACCTCTTTTTCTCATGAATATTACCTTAATCAATTAATCATTTATTTTAAGAAAAAACAACAATAATTAACCATGAATTAAAATGTTACATAAAGTAGGGAATAACCAGTTTCATAAAATACTACAATTATATTTTTAAATAATTTTTCATATATAAGAATATCCTTGGATGTTACTTAGGATTTTATGAGGATATGATCCAATGATACTATCTATATTTTTTATGGAAGGTTATTGGTTATGATAATGAACTATCAATGAAACCTATTTTATTTTTTATTAGATAAATTATGATGATACATTTTGGTTCAATCATAATCTAATGAAATAATGAATAATAGATAGATATGTAAATACCTATAATTTTCATAGTAATCATCATAAATGATATTATTTTATATTATATATAAAAAATAAATGAAATATGTGTGGAATATGGCATGTGTCTCATATAAATAAATGTCTGATGAAAATCACTTACCTTAGGTCTGACATTCTTTTAAACTATTTGAAAATAATATATAATAAATATATATTTATTATAATAATATTATAAAATTATACTCATACATATCATACAAAATATAATACACTTAAAACCTTTTTCACCCGTTTATTAATAATTCTTCACTTAAATCACTATTTCTTGTGAAAATTACTTCGTTATTCATATATGTTTTGGTTCATTAGTTTTGGTTATTTTATATTGATCATAGTCACATGATATTAAATATTTCAATAATGATATAAATATAATATAAATTCATTATATACCTATTTATTTTCATCTATAAATGTATTTATGTAAAAATGAATTACATCGTTCATGGATAATGTAGACTATAGGTACGCATGAACGATTTTTCTATTATTTTATGGAACAAAATAATGGTAAATAAAAATTCACCATTATAGAATAAATTTTATACCATAGAGACTATATAAATTAATTAAATATAAAATTTTTAACATCCTAGTTATATTAAAATGAAAAACATATTGTAACAGTTCGTGGATGAGGTAATCCACACATATGGACAAACGATATTATCATTTTCCAACATATTTGAAGTGAAGAATTTTTATATGATATTATAATTATATATCTATAATTATGTAATAATTATCATATTTACACATTAAATTTGTCATTATATCTATATGATATGGGTGGTGATGGAAAATGAATTACATCACTCCCAGAGGTAGCAATCCTCCAAAAAAACATTCGTTGTTTCTTTTACAATTTGATTAAAAATTAGATGGAAATAGCTTATTAAATTTTTATAATATCATATCACTATATATAAGATTATTATATAATTATTTAAAAAATGATGATCAGTCTTTGAATGAATTATGGGAAATAATAAACTAAATCACATTATTAATAACTACAAAACATCCATAGATATACTTCCTTGTTTTATTTATAATTTTTTAAGATGCTGGGTTTTTTATAAATACATTGACTCTAGGAAATGGGGAGGTATATAAGGAAATTTTATGGGAAATTATTCAATCATCTTATATAATCTTATAATGTGTATAGGAGAGGAGTATGGGTGAAGTTTTATAAATGAGGTTACTGGCACACAAGTAATTGTTAAATGACCTAAAATAATTTCATGTGACCTTCTCAGAATACAGGCTCCAAAATTTCTCATATTTGATGTTTATAATGGTAGTATCAAAATCAATCCAAAAAGTAGTGTTCCATCAGTTTTTAATGTCATTTAAACCTTGATTTTTTTGGTATATCCCTCAATAAACCTATTTTGACCTAACCTTGGTAATAGATATTTTGATGATTTTTTAACTCATTGAGACCAAATATTATGTTTAAAATATTAATTAATAATTATTATTATGATTAAAAATATTAATTATAGGTTATAAAATTAAAATCACAATGTTGGTACAATTTAAATTAAAATTAAACCCCTCACATATTGAAAATAATGTTTCAAAGGAAAAACAAATTCTTGTGTATAAAACAATTTTGCATCAAAATAAAATGTAAAATTATTTAAAATAAAATAAATTGGAGTAATAATATCATAATTTCTCAATTATTACTATTAATACTAATTTAAAAAATGGAACATTTTAAATGTTTTAAACAAAAAAGACAATTTTAATATAAATCATTATTTTTCAATATTTATAAAAAATAATATTTTTATAAAATTATCAAAAATTCACTATAATATAACTTTTAAATGTTAATTCAGATAATTATAAAAAAATTCAAATAAATTTCTTGAAATTGGAAAATAAATAAATTTATAATAACTGTGTGAAACTTGATGAATCCCATTTTTAGATAAAAATATATTTTATGCAAAAAAACATTATTTATTCTTATCCAACACTATAGAAATATATTACATGAAATATAAAATATTTTATTAAATATGTAATAGATAAAAATTATTAAAATAATTTACCAACATATTAAATTAAAATTTAGCATGATAAATACACCATACACACGTTAACAATTTTTTCAAGAAAAACAACACCATTTTGTTCAATTGGTTTTTCATTATAAATTAATTTATTACTGAGGAATTCATTTTATACATATATAAAATATAAATTTTTAATACATAATTTAGTCTAATTCATACCCTCTAATCAAACTACTAGTTGATAATTTTCACTATTAAAAACATTATTTCAATAATATATCCTATCTCATTTGAACTACATGATATGTGTAATAAAAGATATTGAAATATTTAAACTTATTTAAGAAAAATGTTTCAAAAAATTTATGGGTGATACATAATAACATATCATGATATTTTACTGAATTATTAAAATTCAATGAGATTTTTAATGCCTAAAATAAGTGGATAATGATATTTTGTGAGTTTTTAACTTGTGATTACCATAGAAGAAAGAAACTAAAATTTTATACATATCAAGAATGTTGGAAGGAGAACCGATGGGAATTTCTAAATTGAAGGGGATTATGATTTTTTTTGTGGAAAAAGGTCTTATAGCGTGTAATTATTATTCTAAAATGAAGTGTTTTATGGATGTATGTGATATTTATCCTAATTTAAAATTTGTAATTTAATGTCTTATGTCCGGGTGTAATGACTCGAACCCTCCAGGTCCATTACTTTCCAAAATTATGGTGTTTGGGGTATCTCGGGGTCCATCGGTGACACTTTAAAGAGTTTTCCAAAAACTCAGCTCCACTGAAATGGTGACACCGTCTACGGTGTCACAGGGACAGTGGCACCGGTCATAGAGGCACTATGACAGTGGCACCAGTCACTGCGGCAAAGTGATGGTGGAACCATAGTGGTGGTATCGTGACAGTGGAACCGTAGTGGTCGCACCATCATGGTCACACACCAAAACGGTGGCACCGCTGACGGTGGCACCATA
The DNA here is from genome assembly GCA_963277665.1 of Viscum album. Classification (NCBI taxonomy): domain Eukaryota; kingdom Viridiplantae; phylum Streptophyta; class Magnoliopsida; order Santalales; family Viscaceae; genus Viscum; species Viscum album. The sequence continues at coordinate 963,317,519 of OY728127.1, forward strand.
GCGGTCACACACTGAAATAGTGGCACCGTAGTGTTCGCACACCGTAATGGTGGAACCTCTTATAGTTTCTCACTGAACATGTGGCACCGTTACAGTGGCACCGTGAGAGTGGCACTGTTAGGGTGTCTCGCCAAACGATGTCCCACCCTTTTTTTCAATTTCAGACTTTTTCATGTTTGGATCTATGAATGTATATTTTGACATAGAGGTGTTTTATTACCCTTTTCAAATCAATTTAAATCCCATAAATTATGTCTAAATTCCTCCAAGAGTTGTTCAACACTTGACTTACCAAAACATGTAGCTTTTTCCTCAGTGTCACACCCTATCTCATGTTTTTATCTTCTCCCCTCATAGGTGGTTTTTTCTATTGAAAATAACCCCTTTAACTCATAGCCTTAACCACCTATCTAAAGATAATTATAAAATAACAATTAATTCCATCATGTGTAACTGCCCAACAACATGGTGAAACCACGATCCTCCTTTAAATCTGTTCATGATTTCATATCCTGTAACTCTAGGATCTAACCTTTTATCACATGGAGTTTCTTTCACCTTCTTGTCTAGTCTATTTTCCTTTCCTTAGTGCATTTGGAGTCCCTATACCCGAGGCTAGTTTTGTGCCTGTGCTGGAGCCTTTCCTACTCACTATTGGAGTACTTGGAGTTCCTCCACTACAATTCATGCATCCCCAGTTCTTGGTGTGTGGAATAAAACTTTGATCGTTGATCATCCAAGTAGGGTTTTCCTTCATCCCCCTTTATTGTGTATCATGAAGGGTGGGTATAATAATGTTCCTTCGGGTATGGATAAAACCAAACCTTAATGATGATAATAAATGGTTTTTAAGGATTGAAGGGGTTCTTTTGATGTTATTGTTGTACTCTTTTATCTTTTCATATATGTTTTGAATTATATGGGCTTATGTACACTGAAAATCATGGTTATTGGTGGTCCTTTCTTATGCACTAAAGAACCTCTATTTTCTGGATAATCCTATGATTGAATGGTTCTGAAACGGAAACTAGTTAATCATGTAAAATCGGTTGATTAAATGGATTCCAAATGAACAAAAATCCTTTTGTTATCACCCCATATAACCAACCAGAAGGAATATATTTAATGAATGGTGTGACTAAATCTAAGAACTCCATTGATCTGTCCTGGTGATGTGTATGGTTATTCTGTTTGATGCCTTATGGGTGATGTGGATGGTGATGAGATCCCATGTTGTTTAGTTGTTTCTTATGGACCTGAGGCCATATAGGGGCCTTGTGATCAGGATTTTTTTGGATCCAGTACTTCTAGGGATCTCACAGATCCCTTCTATTGTTGTGAATTTATAAGAGAACTAGGTGTGAATGCTTAAATTTATACTTGGTTTTATTTCTTTCATGGGCTTGTGGTTTTTCTTGTTAGTTGCCTAGTAGTGAATAATTATTGAAATGGGATCACTTGAATATGATAACAATAATTAGTTCAATGGGGAATAATTTTCTAGTACTGAGTTGTGCTCTGGTTGTAGCTATTGTGCTTTTGTATGAATGAATAGAAACGAGGGTGTTTGTGTATGGGATGGTTTTGAAACCCTTAGGTTGGGATGAGTACCTGTTCACTTATACGCATAAATTTAGTTTTTGTTTTCCTTATTCACACCCCACCCAAGTTGATCACTTCATTCCGAAGACCACCAGTTCATGGGGGAGGGTATTTTTTCCAACATCATATTGGGTGGCTAAGTATTATCTCCTTTATTCTCCCTCTACTGAATAGCCCAAGACTCATTAGGCAGGTTGTGATGTCCTGAGGTTCATTTTTAGCCCAGGACTCGTCTTGCAGGGTATGTTATGGTGGTTGGACCAGGTGTGTGTGGGAAGGTTTGTTTCATATGTGTCTTCGGGATGAGTCCTAGGTGTCTTCGGTCATGGCAGTAGTTATTCTGGCCCAGGTGTCTGCGGGCGTGGTTATGTATGGTTGTGGTGACCCAGGTGTCTGTGGATGGGATGCATGGTTGTAGTTTCCCAAGTGTCTATGGGTAGGATATGTGGTTGTGGTGGCCCATAAGGTTTTCGTTGGGGTGGAAATAGAACTGTAGTAAAAATGGTGGGGGAGCTTTGACATGTAGGATGTATTCATTAACCAGTGGGAAAGCGGTACGGGGTACCCAAATATCAAAGCGTTATTACTACTACATTACATGACTTGCATTATATGGGGAGTGTTCCTTGGTGAGGCTGGGTGGATAGTTTCATTTCTAGGTGTTTTGGTTACCTCTAATTTCTCATAGGTCACTATAATTCCTCCCCAATTGTGAATGATAACTTTTTGTTTTTTGCTACTGAAAATACCTTTATACTGACCCTATGTATATAAAAATATTTTTAGGGTTCTATGAGGACTTTGGGGATCATGCGGGGTCATACAAGGTCAATCGTCTGGACAGTTTCCATTGATGTTTCTTTTCTTTTGGTACTTTCCCTATAGAGTTTTCTTGTACCTTATTTTGGTTTATCTTTGAACATGAATATGGGAATGGGTTTTATCTTTACTTTTACCTTTAGTTTTTGGAGTTGTTTGGGTTTTTACCATCATATCTCTTGATCCTACTAAATAGAAAGGGTAATGAATTCGATATTACATGTGATTATATACCCTTGGTGATAGTCTCTACTCCGAGACCTATTGATGGCAGGACACAGGGGTTATTATCTCCCCTTCAACATGAGGAATAAAGGGTCTTGCTGTTTGTTGTCCCTTCCCTCATCTTGGTGAAGGTGGGTCATGACAAAATGGTATCAAAGGAAAATGTTTGAGAGATATGATGGAGTTCGGAGTTAGGAATAGTGAGGATTTCATGGGATGGTAGGGAAATAGTGTTAGGCAATCTTGGTGTGTGAAATAGGAAAGGGAATACTGGCTAGGACCTGGGATTTTAGGGGCCCCCTATGATCCGATTCAAGGAATCTGGACCTACCGAATGACTAGGTGAGGCTACATTGATTGTGGGGTAGAGACCCTAGGAAAGTTACATGCATTATAATGTCTTTTTTTCTTGTGTGTTCTTGGTGTTCTCGGAATTTAAATAAATAATAAATTTAAGAAAAAATTAAACGAAATATTCTACACTGCTCAGGATTATGCATTCCTTGTTTACATTGCAACTATGGCACTTGTGAGATGACCATGAGTAGTGTGGGTGATCAAGGCCCAGGAGACTGATTTGGCTGATCAACGAATGAATAATTTAGAGGATGATTAATAGTGGCATAAGATGCTTTGTGCCTTTCAGTGGAAGACCCTCAAGAAGTATGAGGATAGTGTCTCAGATATGGAGATCGAAAGATGACTTGAGGAGTTGGTGATAGCTTTCAGCTTGATCCAGGCTCCAAATGTGTATTGGGTTCTATTGGTAGTCAGTTAGATTAGGGTAGCAGTGTGTCAGTGGTGGATGATCTACCTCAGAGGGAGGATGGAGAGTGAGATTTTGTAAGCTGACTTCGAGAAGAAGTTCCGAGTAGAATTCCTTTCTTCTATGATGAAGGATGAGAAGAGGCAAGACCTACTCTCCCTTCAATAGGGGATTATGTTAGTGAGGGATATGGGGATCAAGTTCAAGTATCTCCTTCATTTTTATCCAAACCACTTTTTGGATGAGGAGTCTGGGGTGAGACATTTAGAGGAGGCACTCTCTTATCTTCAGTATGTTGTTACTCCCTTCACTCCACCAACGTACATAGAGGTTCAGAAGAAGGCTGAAGTGGTGGAGAGGACTCACACACTGGGAGGTGTCCCACAATAGGGGTGATAGTTGGGCTCATCAAATAGGAAGGTCTTTATAAGTAGGCCTCCATCGTCAGGGCCTTCCATATTTCAGAAAGTGTGGAGTATACCCCAGCAGTTCTAGTTTCGATCTCCCGATCCTCGCCCTTTATGTGCAGGCCCAGTACCAAGATGCTTCATCTGTGGAAGCCATGGGAACCTTAATAATTAGTACTCGGACCGAGTGTAATATAGTGGGGGTGGCCAGGTTCAGCACCCACCTCGGCAGCATCAGTTTCAAGCTATGCCCTTTTAGAAGCAGCAGCAGGGACAGTGAGATCACGCTACTTAGAGAGAAGACATTGCAGGAGGAGGATGACCTTAGGGTGCCTCTCAGGGACCCCTACTAGGGTGTGGTTGGGGAGGTGGATGAAAACCGAGGGGTAGAGGAGCTGGGCATGGGTAGTTTCACACCATAAAGGTAGCAATTCCAAAATGACCAGAAGTAATTTAAGGTACGATCATCTTTTTTAGAACTATTTAATTAACCTTGTTCGATTCAGTATATTCTCACTCCTTTGTTTCATCCATTATCTCCCATACTCTAGGATTAGATGCAGAAAGACTTCCCATACCCCTATTTTTGAGTACGCCAATCGGATGCTGGACCATCTAGTCTTATGTCTGCCAGGGATGTAGACTGATTTTGGGGCTACATCAGTCCACCGGGGACCTTATTTTTCTATAGATGCATCAGTATGTTGTCATTTTAGGCATTGACTAGCTGTTCTCTATGTGTTCCATTATCGACTTCTTCCGAATAAGGGTTTTGTTTTTAGATATGGGCCGACAACATGTGACTTTCATCAATGAGTGGGGTTTCTAGGAGATAAGTGGGCGAGTGGAGACCCTTATTTCCTTATTATATGATATGTTAGTGGAGTCAGCAGATATAGATATGGTGGAAGTATTGGGGATTATCAGTGAGTTCATGGACATCTTCTGTGGATGAGGTGGTGTGGTTTCAGAGAGTTATTAGGTCTATAGTCTTGGATCAGGATACACGGTTTACCTCATGGGTCTAGAAAGGATTGAAACATGCTTTTGGCACACAGTTTTGCCTTAGAAGAACTTTCCACCCCCAGAAAGATGGGCAGATGGAGCGGACCACCCAAATGTTTTAGGACATGTTGCAATCATGTGTTCTAGAATTCAAAGGATGGTGGCTGCGACACTTTCCACTAGTGGAGTTTTCCTACAACAATAGCTTTAACTCTACCATTAGAACTGATCTATTTAAAGCCTTGTAAGAAAAACTATGTCATTCACCTGTATGCTAGATTGAGGATGGGGAAGCAGGTATTCTTGGCCTAGAAGTGGTGCAGAGCATGACATAGAAGTTTCAGCTTGTATGGGAGAGGGTGAAGGTATCTTAGGACCGACAGAAGTCATATGTTGACCATAGGAAGATACCCTTGGAGTTCGACTTCCGGGACCACATATTCTTCAAGTTCTACCCTCGATGTGGGAAATAGAGATTTCGCGGGGGATGTAATATTTCTCCCAGTTTCGTCGGACCATTTGAGGTGTTACGTCGGGTTGGAAAAGTGGCCTATCAGCTGGTGCTACCACCACTGCTATGGAGGGTTCATGGCCTCTTAAATTTATCTCAACTTTTTCGGTATCTACACGATGATTCACATGTCTTAAATTGGCGAAATCTTTATATCACGGACGATTTGACATTATTAGAGTGACAAGTGAGGATCGAAGGTTGTGAGAAGAAGTTTCTTCTTGGATGAACCATTCCCTTGGTCCATGTGTTATGGAGGTATGGTGGCCTCGAGGAGGGTACCTAGGATTGGGAGGCACATATTCATGCCAAGTACCCATAGTTGTTTACAGTTTTTTTCTATGTTTTATTGTTCTTGAATGTGATGTAATGATTAACCTTATTAACTATGGGATGGGTTGTTTCCATTTTTCACTAAATGTGGGTGAAGAGTCCTGGTTGTGGGGAGGGGGGAACCTGATCCCTAATTGAGACGCATTAAGGTGGATGCAATTAAACCCTTCTGAAAGATTTAGTGCCACCCAAAGAGGATATTATCTTGACATGGAGGAAGGGACTCCCTGATCCATATGACTGGACAGTATGACCTTTACATGTTTGTATGGATGCTTAAGGGAGGGTAGTGGTAGTGCCTCTATAGTTGATCAGTATGAGGGAGAGGTGTTCCTATATATTAAATAGGATTACTCCTAAGAGGTATCTTGTGAGGTGTTCATTCTTTCCCCTTGTATTTTCTATAGGTTTTCACTTGGATTTTCAAGGATGAGAATAGTTTGAGAGGTATTTGATGTAATGGACCAGACCCTCCTGGTCCATTACTTTACCAAAATATGGCCTTTGGGGTATTCTGAGGACCGTCTACGACTCATTTATGAGTTTTCCAAAAACCCAGTTCCACTATAAATTTTCACCAAAACGGTGGCACCGGTCACGGTAGCACTGTGATGTTGTCACCAGTCACTGTGGAAACATGACAGTGGCACTGTGGCAGTGGTACCAAGAGGGCGGCACTGTAGCGGTCACACCGTCATGGTCCTACATCGAAATGGCAGAACTGCTTGCCAATTTCCACTAAACTGGTGGCATCGTTACGGTGTCTCACCAAATGGTGTCCCACCCTTTTTTCCATTATCCAGATATTCCACTTCCTCTCCTACAATGTATCTTTTGACGTAAAAGTGTTTTAATACCCCCCCATTCAAATCCATTTAAATCCCACAAATGATATATAAAATCCCCCAAGATCTGGGCAACCCTTGACTTACCAAAACTTGTGACTTTGTCCTTAGTGGCAAACCCTATCCCGTGTTTCCAATTTTGCCCATAATATGTGGTTTTTTATCGTTTAAAGGAAACCCTTTAACTCACAACCATCACCAGCTCTCCGAGGAGAATTATTAAATAAAAATTAATTCCATCGTCTGTAACTGCCCAACCATATGGAGAAACCACGATCTACTTTTAACGCTGATCAAGATTTCATATCACATAACTCTAGGATCTCACCTTTTATTGGATGGAGTTTCTTTCTCCTTCTTGGATGGTCTCTTTTCATTTCCTTGGTGTGTTTGGAGTCCTTATTCCCAAGGCTAGTTGTGCGCCCATGTTGGAGCCTTTTCTACTCACTCCTAGAGTCCTTGGAGTTCCTCCCCTGCAATTTACACATCACCAGTTCTTGGTACGAAGAAGAAAAATGCAATCTTTGATCATCCAAGTAGGGTTTTCTTTCATCTCTCTTTATTATGTATCATGCGGGGTGGGTACGATAATTTTTCTTCAAGGATATATGAAACCAAACCATAACGAAGATAATAAATGGTTTCTTAGGAATGATGGGGTGTGTTTTATTTTGCTTCTATACTATTTTATATTTTCTTATATGTTATGAATTATACGGGCTTATGTCCAATGAAAATTGTGGTCATTGGTGGGCCTTTCATGCGCACTAATGAACATCTGTTTTCTAAATAATCCTATGATTAAATAGAAGTAACATGGAAACTAGTTAATCACATAAACTCAATTGATTAAATGGATTCCCAATGAAAAATAATCCTTGTGTTATCACCTCGTATACCAAAAGGAAGGAAAAAATTTAATTAATGGTGTTATTAAATCAGTTAACTACTTTTCTCTGTTCTGGTGATGTATAGGGTTGTTCTGTTTGACACCTTGTGGGGTGACGTGGATAGGGAAGGGATACCATGTTGTTGAGTTGTTGGTTATGGACTTGAGGCCATGTAGGGGCAGTGCGATGGGGCTTGGTTTGGTTCTAATTCTTTGAGTAATCACATGGGTCCCTGTTGTCTTTGTGACATTACAAGAGAACTGGGTGTGAATGATTAAATTACTGCTTAGATGTCTTTCATTCCTTGCCTTGTGGTTATGCCTATTACTTGTATGGTGGTGAATAATTATTTAAATGGTATCACTTGAATATGATAAAAATAATGGGTTCAATGGGGAATTATTTTCCAAGGATGATTTGTGCTTTGGTTGTGGTGGTGGTGCTTTTGTATAAATGATTAGTAACGAGGGTGTTTGTCTATGGGCTGGTTTTGGAACCCTTAGGTTGGGATGAGTATATGTTCATATATATTCATAAATTTAGTTTTTGTGTTTATTATTCACACCCCAACCAAGTTGAGCACTACGTGTCGAACACCACCTTTCATGGGGGAGGGTGTTTTCCCAACAACCTATTGGGTGGCTTGTTTTTAGCTCCTTTCTATTCCATCTTCTGAGTAGACCATGACTCTTTAGGAAAGATGTGATGGAATGAGGTCCATTTTTATCCCAAAACACTTCAGGTAGGGTATGTTGTGGTGGTTGGACCAGGTGTGTGCAGGTGGGTCTGTTTTCTAAGTGTCTTTGGGATGAAGCCTGGGTGTCTTTAGTCGTGGCGATAGTTGTTCTGGCCCATGTATCTGTAGGTGTGGTTACATATGGTTGTGGTGGCCCAGGTTTATGGGGGCGGGATGCATGGTTGTGGTGGACCAAGATTCTGTGGGCATGATACGTGGTTGTGGTGGCCCATAAGGTTGTTGTTGGGGTGGCAGTGGGACTGTAGTGAAAATAGTGGGGGAGGATTGATGTGTAGGAGGTCTTCAATAACCTGTGAGAAAGCAGTGTGGGGTACCCAAATATAGATTTTTTATTAATACAACTATACATGACTTGATTTATTTGGGAAGTGTGCCTTGGTGAGGCTGGGTGGATAGTTTACATTCTAGGTGTTTTGGTTACCTCTACTTTCTCACGGGGAATTAGAATGCCTCTCCACTTTTGAATAAGATATTTGGGTTTTTCTCTATTGAGTATAACTGTATACTCACCCTACGTACATAAAATTGTTTTCAGGTTTCTAATAGGACTTCAGGGACCATTCGGGACCATACTGGCTCGTACATGGGGAAACTTTTCATTGATGTTTCTTTTCTTTTGGTACATTCCCTTTGGAGTTTTCTTATACCTTGTTTGGGATTATCTTTGAACATGAATATGGGAATGGGTTTTTTATTTACATTTACCTTCAGTTTTTTTGGAGTTTTATAGGTTTTTACCATTGTATCTCCCGATCCTACTAAATAAAAAAGGTAATTCCTTCCATATTACATGTGATTTTATACCGTTGGTGCTAGTCACCACTATGGGGCCTATTGAAGGAAAGACTTGGTGGTCATTATCTCCCCTTCAACTTGAAGAAGGAAGGGTTTGTTTGTTTTATATCCCTTCCCTTATCTTGATGATGGTGGTTCGTGACATCGGGGAACATGTGCATTATCATAATCAATACCCTAATCCAATGGTTAACACCAATACCATTAAAGGATGTATATAATTTAAATCATTAAAATGAATGGATTTTTTGTGGGTATGTATTAGGATTCATGAAGTAAATTTTATAAAATTTATATCAATAGTATTCCTGTTATCATAATTATAAAAATCTTAGTATGTTTCCATAGATTTTTTCCTTTTTGAATTTGAAAGCATACATTTAATGGAAATAATAACTAAGAAAAGTGATTTAGTGGTAGTATGGTATTTGGAGAGAGCATAATTAAATTAATGATAACACCAAACATTCTATTAATGTTGATTATATAGAGTTTAATTTAGACAAAGATTTTATTAATATTAACAAAGTAAATAGGATAGTATTTGTGACCCTAAAGTTGGATAGTGATTTCAAGAAAATGTAATTTAGGTCATCATTTATGAAGATTTTTTTATTTTTTATTGATGGAATATATTCTATAGTCAGTGATTTTATTTTCAGAATAAGGATATTTTGAATTTGTTGTATCATGTATATATTCATTAAGTTTTTATGGTGAATTGGGTTATTATAATTTTTTATTTGAATTATGTTATTAATTTGTTTTATATGTGAAATTATGAGAAGAATGATGTTTTCTTAGGAAAAATCACAATGTTGTCCTTGAAAAATAATATCTGGTTTACAATTTTATATTTTTAATTATTGAATTTTTTTCAAACAATTTATTGATGATTCATAAGGTTAAATATTTAGGAAATGTATTCTGTTTAACTATGGGTGTTATTATGATGTAATTGGTGATCAATGTATTGTATTTATGAAAATTTGATATCTTTTGAAAGACATTTTTGGGAAAATATTTTGAGATGTAATATAATTATGGATCTTACAGGACATTAAATGTTATTTTTTTCTTTGGGAATAAAAAATTTTAACATAAATTAATATCTGTTAGATTAAGAGATAAAAATGCATTGGGATTTATCGAATAAAAACAAATTGATGTAAATTTTTTTTATAAAGACGAAAAAAATAATTTAATTATATTTTCTCTTATACTATATCCAGCTAGTAACGGAATCCATCATCTTTAGTGAATGGTTATCCAAATAAAATTTTAATCTTTTTTTCATTCATTATTGATGAATTGATTGTCTTTTCACCCCCATAATGATTTATTGTTTTGTGGCCATTAAGTATATCATATCAATGTTCTCTATCACTGTCTATTAGCCCTTGTGTGTTCTTTTTCTGTTTCATATCTATATCTTAACACAACAATGTTATCCTTATCTGAGAAACTAATAATGTTTTATTTTGGAAAACCATTACATTTCCAACCACCCATTTTCAAGGGAAGTTAGATTATCCCTTTACAAGATGTGAGTTTTCAAAAAAATGTATTTTAAAATATTCAACACTTTTTTAAGTAGATTAAAATTATAAGGGTTTAATTTATTTATGGGGATGAATTTATCTTCATTGTATTAGATGATGTATTTCTCATAAAATATAATTTCACTAATAACATCCAATACATACAACCCCAAGTCTATACGAACCATTATATATAATATCATTATCATCTAGTAGTTAAATTGGATGAGTGGACAGGCATAACAAAATTTTGAAAAAAAATATGTGTAGAGGTTTAAGTAAAATAAAATATATTGATAAATTTGTATCAATTTTCAATAGTCATTATATGTTTTTAAAAATAAAATTTCAGAAAAAATGGATTTTATTACTTTTTATGAGACAAAAATAAATTTAATTTCATACCCATTTTGGAATATATAAGAATAAACGATATTTATTTTTTAAATTGTCATATTAACATAATTTTAGTGTAAAATTTGTTGATATTCTGAAATGAATTATTTTTCTAGTAAATTGTTTCAAATAAATAATTTCTAAATAGTATCATTTATTTTAACTAAATTAACTAATTTATATGTCCCATTGTAATTTATATTTAGTAATAAAGGTAAATATGGTCCATTTATTTTTCAATAAACTAATTAATTTCTTTTGAGTCAGTAATATTCATGATTTCGATATATGTTTATTTTTATGCTTAATAATTCCAATTTCAAAAAACATTTTTTCTATTTTTCAAATTTATTTTAAAATTTATTTAATAAAATTATAAATAATTAATCATTAGAATATGATAAAATATTTGTAATCATGGGGATCAAATTTCTTAAATATGTCCTTTTTCTATTACTCACTATGAATTGTAAACAAGTTAAATATTTATCACCACATCATGGGTAAAATGGGTAAAATATGGTTGAGAACTACTACTACATATATAGTCTTTATCAGCATTAGAAAATCGTATTAACAGTGCTAGAAAAGCACTGTTAATCGAGGTGAAGATAAAGGGGGGTCCCTTTTATCAGTGCTCAGAAAATTGCTGATAAAGGCCCCTTTTATCAGCGCTAAAAAAAGCGCTGATAAAAGGGTCTTGTATGAGTTCTTTTTTTAGTGCTGATAAAAGACCCCTTTTATCAGTGCTTTTTTTTATCACTGATAAATGTTAAAAAACACTATAAAATATATTTTTTCAATTTATTGAGGGGATTAAACAGTGCATGAAGCCCCCTTCAATAGCACCCCACCCGAGCCTGCACGCCCTATCCACCTCACCCCCCTTTAACAGCACCCCAACCCCCCCCCCCCCCCCTTAATAGTGCTAGGAATTATTCCCACCTGCATGTGTGACCTGCCTCTACTAGGTTTTGAACTGAGGACCTGTTGTATACACACCTAATCTTTTACCACTCCACCATATTTCTTTTCTCCTTATTTATTAATATATCTATTTATATATATATATATAAAGTTATATTTATTAGTATATTAATATATATATGTTTAGTTATATTAATATATATATATCCATATATTAATATGTGTATATATATATATATATTAATATATATGTGTGTATATTAATATATATATATATATAGATAAATTTATATACTAATATAGTTATTCGTATATTAATATATATTTATAAGATCAGTTTTAAATACATTTATAAAATATGATTTTTTGTGTGTGTTTATAAATAAATACATACTTATATACAACATACAAAAACACACATATTATATGTGTATTTGTATGTATAATTATACCAATTTATATATATTTACAAATATTGAATATTAAAATGTGTATACAAATGTTTCGAATATATAGATAATATATATCAGTTTTACAATATAGATACACACAAATATATATAGACACACACACAAACACATAATATAGCTATATAAATATTAATATATTTGTATTTTAAATAAAAAAGTTTATTAGTTTTTTATTTAGATAAGCCTTATATATTGATAAATATACTTTATTTGTAAATATGATTAATTATTTATTTAAAAAATTAAATTTTTATGCGTGAATATATAAAAAAATATGTATATATTGTTATATAATTGAACATTAGTAAAATTACATTGTGAAAAATGATAAAATTTCAAATCCATAATATCAATTTAAATTTAACCCCTATGTATAAATCTAGTCCCTAGTGAAAATGGTCAAAAAGTACCCCTGAAACGAGGCTGAAATTCCATCGAATGTTAAAAAAATTGGGTATATGAACTAAAAACTCTGTTTTAGAGGAATTATATGCCTTTTTGGCCTTGAAAAATGTTACATAAGGTTTCCATGGGTCACAGTGTGTATAGCTCATCGCAGTCTTTGATTTGATATGTTGTAGAACTCAAATAGACACTCTGATCAAAAGTTATGGCCGTTTGAAGTTTGAGTTAAATTTTCAACTTATTATAGATCTTTTATTAATTTTCTTTATTTGTTGTGTCTTAAAATTTTTATCAAATGATTATTAGTCGATGATTATTTGCAAATTATTAACTAATAAGATTTTTAAAATATTTTAAATCCATTTTCACTAAATTTCTTATATATTAAATGTAATGGTCTATTTATACTTATCTAAAACATATTTAAAAAATATATATTATATTTGTATCATTATAAATATACTTATATATAAATATATTACTTTCATGAAAACAATATTTTTTTGAAATATACACTTTGTCAGTGCTAGGAAAAAGCAATGATAAAGCCCCCCCTTTATCAGTGCTACTAAACAAAAGCACTGATAAAGGGGGGGCCCTTTAATAGCGTTAAAAACCACTCATAAAGGGGGTTCCTTTATCAATGCTAAAAAAGGCGATGATAAAGGGTCACTTATAATAGCGCTTTTTTAGTGCTGTTAAAATTCCCCTTTATCATCGCTTTTTCGCGCTAATAAAGGGTGGCACTGCGGAAACCATGTTCCATGGTAGTGAAAATTATATAAGGTCTCAAAATCTACCCATAGTTAGAAAAAAAATAATAGGATGTAATAAATTAATGCATATTAAACCGTATAATATATATCATTTTGGTTCCATATTTATTATTATTTATAGTTAATAGTGATTATATATGGAAAATAAAAAAATGTAACACTCTTGAACTATATATCTTTAAATATTTCACATAATTATAGAAGTTAATATTTTAAATTAGGAATACATATTTGAAATGTGGTATAATGTATTTTTTTCATAGTGATTTATTTAATTTTTTTTTATGAAATAATTTCCCTAAATTCTTACACAATACTGACATAATTCTTGTTAACTCATTAAAAAAATCATGTAATTTTTATGAAACAAAAATATGAAATTAATAATTTTTGAGTGACATATTTTACCCCAACAATTTAATGGATTAATATGATATATTAAATATTTTTCAAAGTTTTAAAATCAAATTAAATTACAATATTCATGTATTTAATGCCAAATTAAATGAATAGTTTCAAAAATGATAGTAATGATATTTTATGTTCGGTAATATTTAGTTAAATCCTGAAATTGCATAATAGTTATTCATAAATACATTTAGGATGTTAAATTTTGTAAAATATAATCAAATTATCACTTATCAACTAATCGATAACTCTTAATTAAATTTATACACAAAAATTATATAAGAAGTTGTTAGTGTAGTTAATGATACAGTCGATTAATAAAGAGATTAAAATAATGTTAATGTTTAAAATGACACAAAAAAAGATAAATTAATTGGATGATTTTATATCTACTTAAAAATATTTCTATTAAAATATACTTTCTATTTGTAAGTATTATTATTGAGAAATACATTAACTAAATTTAAATATTTTTTGTTAATTCAAAGTCTGTCCTTTAAATAACTTCTATAAGGAAACCCATTATCACTTTTTATTACACCATATTGATTAATATATTTAGAACAAAACCCTATCAAAATATTTTCTAAAAGTTCATATCCAATGTATAGTGGTTTAGATCTTCTTAAAAAATCATTCCAAGGGTCCATAAGAAATGATCTAAAAGATTCCTATCAATGAATATGTTATCCACCCACCCGACCTATTTCAGTTCACTAATTCATATTCCTCCACTATAATTGTTTTATTAATAACTAAATAATAGAAAAATATCATAGATAAACAAATATTATACTATTATTATGAAACCACTAATATATACACATTATCCAATCAAATGGGATGTAAAATTATCCCACGTGGGTAAGTGTAGAAAACTACCTCCACATAAAGACACAATTAATTTACATAAACATATTTAAATGGATGTTATTGTTTTGGGTTTAATGACTATGTATCATATTTATGATATAATTTTAATTTTTTAATTATAATATCATTTCCATTATTATACCATCCTATCTATTAGAAAATAGTAACATCTTTCATGTGTATGTGTGAACCGCCACCTCCACGAAGCGATGTGATATGTTTTCCATTTAAATTATTAATGTATGGTAGATGTATTAATTAAATTAATATATACAATATATTTAATATAAAAAAATATTCTGTGAAGTTTAAGTCATATTTACATTTCTTTTTCTCCATCAGTGAAAAAGTGAAAATATCATCTATGTGTTTGTAGGACCTACCATCTCTATGAACCATGTTATTCATTTTTTTTATCTATACCTTTTATTTATGAATATATATATATAATAAATATATATTAAATTAATATCATTATCAATATTCTATATATTATAGAACTATGGTTATAGTACAAGGACTAGAATTATCAAACAAAAATTCTTATGAAAAAATGAAATAGTTAACACCCAAAATGTTGATTTAATAAAGAGTTACCAATTAAAGGGTGTTAAAATGTTATAAATTGAACATATATTATATAATAAGTATTTAAATGATCGTTTATTAAAATTATACTAAATTTAAATTTATTATTTAGTTGTATAAATTTATTTCTATTAAACTCAAACTTAAGGTAAGGGGTTTTCATATTTACTTTAGTTTTGTGATACATATTCTATATTCAGAAATTGTTTCTATTATGTAGTATATATAATTTCTAATAATATATTTTTAAAATATTTTATGGAAAATTATAGGGATATTAATTTCCATAAACGATTCCTTTGTAATGAACCGGAACATTATCAATAGAATTTCCTTTCTAAATAAATAAATGTGACAAATTTATTGAATAAAATACACCACATGATAAATCCAATGAAAATTATTTTATTAAACTAAAAAATTAAATTTATGGAATAAAAACTTCTATTATAATTTAAAGTAATATATTGGAAACAATTATTACAAAATATAATTAAAATAGGAAAATTCTTATCTATTCAATCACCCATATTAATGAAACTAAAAAATGCAAGGTATAATTGAGGCATAATAAATAAATTACAATATGAATTTTGAAATTCAAAATATATATAGCATTTATAAAGAATATAATTGAATGTATAGTGATGAAATAAAGGTGTTTATTAAAAATAAGCAACCCATATTACCATTAGAAATCAAACCATTGGAATTATAATCTAATCATTGTAATAGTAACTTGGCCATTTTAATAGTTTTATATTCATCAGAATAGTAACTAGACCATTATAATAGTTACCTCATAGATATAAATGTAAAATCATATATTGGTATCTTATTGAATTATTATATGACATATTTATATCAAGAAACATATAAAAAATATTTTCAAAATTACAAAATAAATGTCCATATTTTGGTTAGACATATATTTTTTATTTTTGTTTTTATATGAAATATAATGATTTAAATGAATTTTTATATTAATTAATAGGTTTTATAAATTATTATTTATTTGTATTATTGTGATGTTATAATAATATGAGAAAATAATTAATTTTTTAAATTGTAAGAAAACCGATCATAATATTTTAATTAGTATTTTTACAATAAATGAGGATTTTATTTATAAATAATGTTTATCATAGATAGAAATTTATTTTTTTTTAAATGATTACATTTCTATAATATGGATGTTGATAAATAGTTATTATTTATTTTTTTAATTTAACAAACTGACCTTGGTCAAACTAACTTGTCACTCAAAATGGAATTCCACATGGTTAAGGAAAAATATAAAGGCCAAAAAATCTCGTGAAAATATAAAAATAGATAAACCAATTTAGTTATGTTTGGAAGATTACTACACATCAATTAGATGTTAAATTTCATTGAAAAATGGTAAAAACAAAATAAAATAGACCATTCCAAGTGAAATTCTTTATGTTACTAGGTGTCACCAATAATTCATTACACAACTAAGGCTACAATAATGAAGATATGATGTAGAAATTTATCACACCCTTTCCATTACCAGATCCATAAAAACCCACATCAATAATCACTCAAAGGAAAAAAAGAAGGCTTTGATCACGTTTCCCAATAATGTTTTACAAAATAATCATTTAAATTTCAAATTACATTAAAATCTTTCCTCTATATTTAAAACAAAACTATTTTATATTGGATTTTCATAAGTCAAAAATTTTATAAATCATCCATTTTTTATAAAATTATTTCATAATAACTAAAAAACGAATATGAAAAGTGCATATATTAAAGAATTAATTTATAAGAAATACTAACTATGGATTCACCTTATGATAAATAAGTGAGTAATTATATGTAAAATATACCATAATGTGTAAAAATAAATTTCAATGAAAAAATAATAATCAACACTAGAATATGCTAATATGTAAATAGGCATATAAATAATCACTATGATAGGAATAACAAGAATTTTACATATATCAAGTCCTACCACAATCTGTTGATATCAAACATCTAGTGGTATTACCCAAACTAATGTTATAGGTCCATTAACCAATTCACTGAATGTTTGAAATGTGATATGCTTAAAAAAAATATTTTAAAACCATGATATGATATATATAAAAAAATATCACAATGGATCATCACCACATCCATGATACAAAATCCATTTTGAGTACAAACCACCATGAATGATTTTCGTCAAAAAAATATTGTTCAGAAATTTGTTTTTAATTAAATCCCCCTTTTAGATAGGAATGTATATAAAGAAATCCACAATAATATAAAATCAATAATTCCCATTAAAACCCCAAATTAATTCCCATGTAAATATAGTAATTGATGAGTTCAAACATTTCTATAGAGACTCCTACAATATTAAAAGAGGAACACTAGTCACCATTGAAGATATAGTTTACGAATGAGTTGATTTGTTAACTACAAGAAATGAGTCAAAATAAAAAATATCAAATATCTATAAAATAACATGTGTTCAATATCAAAATCCCAATAGTGTTCTAATGTGACCATTGTAGAATATATTAAAATATGATCTTTCAAAATTTGAGGAAGAACGAGAAAAACCATGATATATCAGGAATATTTCTATCATGGATAATTGAAAAGCATCCAAAATCCAAGGGGAGAATCTGTCAGAGTGTTATTATAGGTTTATATTGAGATTAATTAAGATTATGGGTGATTATGTATAAATAATACAATGTAAAAGAGGTATATTTAAAAAATATGATTTTTTCAAATGTGGCCCAAATTTTTAACACACAGTTATATAATTTGTGTTCTATCCTAGTATAGACTCTCTCTTACGAAAATAAATGTGAAATATATCCTAGAGATGATCCATGATATTTGGGAAATGTATTATAATGACATGATTCACCGCTAAAAATAAACATGTTTTCCTTATAGATCTGTAAATTCTTACTAAACTTTCTAAAATCACAAAAAACACCGATGGATCCTCACATATTCACACCATAGAGTAATCATATAGTCATCACTAACTATGCACCCAAATCATATATTATTCTAATTTACTCCAAAAAATAATTTTTGAAACCACAAACTCCTAGAATCTTCTAGAATTAATGAATGAACAAATCATTCTAAAATTAATTCATAACTACGACCATGTTTCTATCATAGGATTTTTTTAAATAGTTGAATTTCTGTCAAATTTTGATATATATGAAAATAAAATTTCTATCACTATAATATAAATACATGAATTTTTTAGTCATGTATGTTTTAAATAAAAATTTTAAGTCACCAAAATCAGTTACTATATATAATCTTCATATTCAATACTATAACTGGTATTGACCAAAAATATTAAACTAATGATTATAAAATTAAAAAACACTCATCTCATCTTGTTATAAATACTACGTCAATCACCCCTTATCCCCACAAATTATATTACTTTGATATTTCCAAATTTAACCAAAAAATATTCCAAATCCTCACCCTATTTCATAGTTATGTTGGTCTCATCCAAAGACCTTTACTATGAGCCTTAAAGAGAACCATAAAAGGAGGAAATAAATGGGATATATAAATGGTAAACAAAATTTATTTTCATTTTATTTTTCTTCTACCACACCATTTTAGTTCAATCCACTTAGACATAGAAACATAATTATCAAAAACATATTGATATTATATTCTTATGGATGTACATAAATCATCCAACAAATTATATAGATTATATAATGATAATTGTTTTTACAATATGGTTGGTTCACTGCCTCCATGAACAACGTACATCATTTTTCTCTAATGACATCAAATATTGTTGTAGAAAAATATAATGGATAAATATAACTATAATAATATTATTATAAAAATTTAATTTTATTTAATTTTTAATTAATAATTTAATTTAATTAAGTTAATATATTTCATGTTGGTTGGTGAAATTCCCTAAATGAGCTAACAAAATAATGTTAATATTTTTTACAAATGGATTCATATATTTATAGGATCACATATGGTTATTTTGAAGATATAAATTTTTTCATTTTCAAGAATACCATTTCATTTCTATTCTATAGTTTTTTCTCTTTAGAAAATAGTTTCAAAAATTATAAAAAAGTGACCTGACAATGGAAACCTAAAATATACACCCTTGAAATAATGAATTTAGTCATTAAATCACATTTAAATTATAATAAAAGATAATAATAAAATTATAGTAAATATAATATCATTAAAAATGAAGAAATTTATTAAGGAATGAAACTATTTTTATTATTCATGACATTAAGTTCAATTGAAGATTGATTCTAGAAGATAAGGTAATGGATATTTTTAAGACAGAATTTTTCATTGCGATATTACCATTATCTATAGAACTCACATTATCTCTCCCTTTAATGATTTGTAATACTTAAAAAATATATATCAATCTATTATATATATATATCTATCTTATTCACCTATTCTTTTAGGATTTATTTCATTGACTAACTACATTTCTCAAATGTCTTCATTAAAATCAAAATTGGTTAAGTAAAACATTTATATCCATTAATACGTTTACATAATTAAAATTTAAAATCATATTTTTTAAATGAATATTTTATTTTGGGACATATCATTTTATACTCAAATATGATCGTCCATGATATTTTGTTCCATATTCAATTTACAATCATTATGAAATCCCCTTTGATTATGATATTTGGAAAGATTAGGAATTATATTTCTTTCCTTGGGGAATTATTATGATTAAACCATGTGATTGATTTCCTTTTGTGGAAAAAATAAGTATAATGTTGGGAAAAAATACCTCAAGGTATCATTGAATCATTTTTGAGGTTATTGTGTCTATTGACAAAGCAGGCCTCCATGTTGTGTTTGTTGACATAGCAGACCACGATGTTAAATATTTTGAAAAAATGGGATTTCCATGGAGAGTTTTAGAGGTAAAGAGATGTTTTCTACAATCCATGATTGAAAAAAGAACCTAGAAAAAGGAATGAATTATCTTTATGTGGTAAAAAATAACAAATACAAGGTGGCACCGTTTTCTAGTGTTTGACAAAAATTTTGGTCTCAAAATCGACAAATGGGGAAAAGTTTTTTTGAAAAAGGGGCTTAGATGACAGGTTCCTGGAGGCTTGGAAAGTTTCATGCCATATTTTTTTCAAGGTCAGAACATAAAAATATGGAAAAGGAAAGAGGGGTTCCCAAGTTTTGGTTTGGGAACGCAAGTGACTAGGGCGACAGAGGCAAAGGCGGCTGGACTTGCGCATCGGGAGGAGACTTACGCGCGGCACTCAGGGTGCCCAAAATTTTTATAAATAGAGGTCCACCCCGCCTCATTTTTCACAGAGTTCAAAACTTATAGAAAATTAGTTCTCCAGTCACACAAGTAAGTTTGGTCACACAAGTGGTGGTTTGGGTGCACAAATATAAAGTTATTTCTAAGTTGTGATCCAATTGTTAGTTGTGCGCCAATATTGGTTTGAGCATAAAATGTTGTGAGTTGCACAAGTTTTGTGTTTAATAAGGGCATGTCGCACAAGTGCTTTGGTAAAAGATGCATGCCAGGATTGGAGAAGCGCACCAGTTGATAATTACGCACCAATATTGGTTTGGGTGTAAAAGGGTGTGAGTCTCCCAAGTTTTGAGTTGGCGAAGGGAGTGTAGTGGAGGTGGTTAGGTGAAACTTGTGTGTTATTCCTTGAGAAGTGAATTAGTCTTAGAAAAAGTGCTCCAATCACTCTAGGGTTGTGAAAAAGTTATAATATTTCCTGGCACCTCCAGTTCAAAGTGAGATTCATCTGCGGGAGAAAGTTGGACGTCAACGGAGCATCTGCATACAGAGGAAGATTCATTCATTTGTGACAATGAAGGGACTTACAAGTCCATAAACTATGATTGGATCCTTTTTAGAGAAATGAGTAAAGGAAGAGGAAGAAGTTGATCCTCTCCATCGGTAGTGAGACAGAGAGAGAGAGAGAGAAAGGGGGTGACACTTGGGAAAGTTGTCACCAAACCCTAAACTTTGTAAAGGTAGTGACCCTAGGTATAGAAGTGATATAGCTCGAACATTGTAAATTGGTAGTGAGATTTAGTGGATTCGGTATAGTGTCACATCTTCATTGTATGCACCTTGGATATATCCTAGTGAGTTCGAACCATGTAAAAATCTTTGTGTATGCCTGCCTGCTTCCCTGTATTGCATCCAAATCCACATTATTAGATAAATAAGTAAATAATGAGATAAATGTTATCAACATAAGAGAAAACAAAGTGAACATTATAATATAGATGTCAATATCCAGTGGGGAAAGATGATTTTTGAAATAGAATATCCATACCCTGATTCACCCACCCCCCCCCCCCTCAGGGTATTTAGGTCCCTTTTGGTCCTAACAAATACACATGCCATTATGGGTGTTCCCAGATAGTTCTAAAATGAAATAGTTAATTTCTTTTCTTATGATACATTTTTTATGATATTAGGTACTAAACATAATCCATTATGGGAAACTTTCCACCATGTGATTCTATATTCGTAGTTATCCATGACTTATTCTTATAGCATTTTTTATGTTTCTACCACTTCCAAACATTGAAGACATCTTTTGATACCATGTACATAATATTGTTCTATAATTTTTTTATTCATGATAATTCAATTTTAGGATATCATGTTATGTCATTAAACTAAAATTTAATCCTTCTATATCATTTTTTCCTTAAGGGATTTTTATTACAACCCTTTAATATATGAATTTAATGGTTTATCTTATTTGATTTTTTGAGATTATTGGGATTTACGATCTCATTATGGAGAGAAAAATTAATACTTTTTATTTAACTTCATTTTGACATTTTATGTTCATAGTCTTAAAATGACACTAGGCCTTTCAATCCATGGTTTGTTTTTATAATGACTGGATATTTTTTTACGATTGGTAATTAGAAATTTAATCCCATTGATAATGACCATTAACTATGGGATTAACTCTCTAATGAAATTTCATATAATTCCACATCACAATTATTTTTTTTATGGACTGTCGAAAATTATCATTTATTTTTCTGTATGAACCATCCATCAGAAATAATAACTTCAAGTTATTAAAATAAAATAGTTTTCAATAGACATATTGAAAATAATATTATT
Source organism: Viscum album (assembly GCA_963277665.1). Classification (NCBI taxonomy): domain Eukaryota; kingdom Viridiplantae; phylum Streptophyta; class Magnoliopsida; order Santalales; family Viscaceae; genus Viscum; species Viscum album. Next base: position 963,340,014 of record OY728127.1, read on the forward strand.
TGTGAGGTTCTCCATGTACATCTAAATAAACCATATATTTTAAAAAAAAATTATGGGTATATATATATATATATCCCTATAATTAATAATTTAATTAAATTTTTTTAAAAAAAATTAAATAAATTAAAAATAATAAAAACAAATGTATCATTAATGAAACATTTCACACATAATATATTTATCACCAAAAAATACAATAAACCCATACAAAATCACTGCGAATATAATATTATTAGGTTTAATATGATCACTCAAAAGTACATGAGGAAGAAACTCTATACCAAAACTACGTGCAACCTGTCACATATATGCCCCCATCTTCGAATCTCTATGACGACACTACTCATGCTCCTCCTCTCTCACTCTCTCTATGCATCTTCATTATCATATCATCCTTCACTCCTAAATATTCATTATACTATATAGTAGATAGTGAATACATGTCTTTATAATCCCCCATTGATATCATTCAAGAGATTATATGAGCACTATATTTACTTGTAGGTGTTAGTTCTGAACTAATACCAGTCACCCAACCCCTCCTAACTCCACAAAAATCGACACGTATCTAAGAATCCTCATTGAAATATGAATCAAATGAGTCTTATACTTATCTATAAAATTGAAATTTCCTTGAATGAGAATAATAATATCATTTTTTTCATGCACATATAATTTGAAATGAGAATAAAAATAAAATTAATATTAGTAATTTTTAAAAAAAATAATTACCAAAATATGATGATTTATTTAATCCAAACTTATCTATTATGAGGATCAGTGTACATATTCATATAAAAATCATTCTCTATAATGTAAGGATATGTATAGGCCTATAAAATAAAATAATAATTTCAAAATTATATTATATATACAATAATAAATAATATAACATACCATATATCATTTATGTATACCAAATGTATGCCTCCCAATAATATTTTTGACCTTCCACCTACCAAGATTATAACTTCAAGATGATGAAATAATCCTAATTTTTCTCCGTGACATTAGGTTCCCAAACCATCTGATACCTCTATTCAGATATAATTAGAATAATGGGAGGTGAATTATTTGTAAAAAAAATAGTAAAGACCTTTTTTCCTTGTATGAAGTTAGAATATTTCTATATATATTTCCAGAGATAGGTGCTGAGATGGTGTAAAATTATAAGTCCCAGTGTGTTTGGAATAAATTTTATAAAAATATTAAGAATATTTTATATTTTTCATGTGAAGGAAATGGAATATCCCTCAAACAATAACTCGGAATAGAAATATAAGGGCATGGTTGAGTCCATAATGTGTTATTTACCCTAAGCGAGGCATAACTTTTTTCGTTGCCCATAGGAAAATCATAAATAAAATAATTAAACATAATTATTTTATCTCGAACACCAAATCCAATAACATTTTATCAGAGACTCGGATTGTAAAACTGAGGCCACTATTGAGTTCATAATTTGGTTCTTTACTATGTGTGATATAAAATGTGATGGTGTTGATGTTTCCAATTCCATAACTATTGGTGGGGTCTTAGTGGTTTTCTTTAAATAAAAGCTTAAGGGATTAGGCTTTGGGTTAACACAAAATATATCTCACTCCCTCTCTCTCTCCACCAAACACTATCTCTCATATGTTCTTTTATAATTGGTTATATTTCTTCTATAAAACCTTGAAAAAATTGAGGAGTATGGTGAATGCATCGACAATGACAAACAGATCAATCGAGGTAGGATTTATTCCACTATTTTTTTCCCGGTTTATTTTTTTCTATAAATTCATCCTTGTTCATTTTTTTCATCATTTCCACTATAAATCCACTATGTAAGTAGGAATAAATCCATCAATTCATGATTAAATCCCATGTTTTATCCGAAAATCCATATGTTCTTCGCAGATATTCATCGCTCACTTTTGGACGCATTAATCCACCGATGGATAGTCAAGTAGATGCTGGAAAAATGAAGATCTTGTTCCAAGGATTGTTGATCCATTTTCTAAATTGAGATTGGGAAGCTAGAGGTTTTGGTACTGTGTGTAGAAGAATCTAGCGATTGTGGCCAACCAATGAGCTGGCAGTAATCAGGATGGTGTGTAGAGGCCGCAGAAGCCAGCAGGGCTCGGCCGGGGTGTATTGTTAGGTGATGGCGGAGCTGGGGTGTGAGGACGACAGGGACACGAATGGAGGTCGATTCCATAATCGGCTACAAGAATGGTGGTGGGAGGATTCTATGTAATGAGTGTAAAATCATGGAGCGATGGAGTAGCCATGTCGCGTTCAGGCGGGGGACCGAGGGGAAATAGGAGGTCGGGTGATGCAACTCACCATGTTGACCAGGATGGAAAAGCCAATGAGACGGAGGGCCATCGGGGCTGGGATTAAGCAGGTCGGGACATGTGGATGTGCCACTTGTAGGAAAAATATACTGGGCTGGCCCATGTTTGTTGACCCATGAAGATTGGTCTGACCAGAATGGGTCGAACCGGTTCGAATCAGGCCGATACGGATCCAACGGACGTATCTCTTAATCTAGGAGTCTGATTGACATGTCGTATGTGACCACACTTACCCCTCATAGAGAAGGATCTTTTTAGACTTCTTTGGGAATTTTATTACTTGGTTTCATGGATCGGTTTCATTAAATGACTAAGTTTAATAATAATAATCGGAATTATTATTATTTGGGGTTCTTGTTTCAGACGTGGCATCTGCATGTGACGACTGATTAAGATTCCAACAATGGAAGTGTTCCCCTATTCATTGGGAGGAATTATCAATACTAATTTACATTTTTTAAACCAAACTAAGGATGTATTACCTATAATGCATGGGTCACACATGTTGTAGTGAAATGCATCTTTTTCACCGGTTATCCATTTTGGAAAAACGGGTAGTTGATCCCATGTATTTTTTCACAGGGATTGCAATTTTTCGATTAGTATAATTAATTCTGGGATCAATATGTGGGTCCCACAAGACTTCATTCAAGAAGAATGTGTCAATATGTGAGTTTTCCATCAGATGTCTAGTTTGGGTAAATGAATAGTCAATCAAGTGAATTTTTTCCCATGGATCGAAAATTGTGTGATCTATTTGAATGTGTGGAGCCTTTCTCATGATCTCATTAATTGTAGAAACATGACAGGAGTATTAGTGGAAGATCCTTCTATATTTTTTGAATATAACCCATGACGTAGGTTATTACTGACTCTTACGAGAGGGGAGATTATGTATTAAGAGATGAGGTCGAATGGTCTGGGGCTATTTGGGGAGGCGTGTTAGTGAAATTACTCTATGGCACTCCGAGTCAATGATGATAATTTTTCCCTTGTCGAAAATTTAATAAGATATGACATGTACTCTTGGAATACTTCGGGTTTCCTAAGGGTACATGTTCACAATTTAGTACCCAAATATGGTTTGGTGAATGTGTAGGAGATGAGGCAAGGTCACACGATGTTTGGACCCTATACATGCCATGTACCACTATGAATCTTCAATCTCTTGCATCGCCTTCTTTTGGATGCGTATTTTGGCTCACAAGTAACCTATCCTAAAATTTCAATCATATAGAATGTGGTTTTTTTTCCTATGTTTTGAATTCTTAAATATGATGTGAGATGTTCCAAGTGTGATGACTATTCGGGGTGGCACCCGATGACTATAGTGGCGCTTTATGAGAGGTATTATCTATTGGGGATGGCCAGTGTAGTTCCTCAATTATTTCCAAGAGGTTCCATACAGTATGGATATCTAGTGGAGTTCCTCATTGCTTTCCAAGAGTTACCATCTAGCATGGATGGCTAGAGAAGTTCCAAGGTTGCCACCAACTTGGTTGGGCAGTGGTCCCCAATAGTTGTTCTAGACATACCTCTAGTAGGGTTGGGTAATGGTTCTCAATGGTATTTCTGGGCATACCTTTAGCTAGGATGGGTAGTTGTCCCTGATGGCTATTACAGGCTTACCTCTAGCTGGCATAGGCAGTGGTCCCTGATGAAAGTTCATTTCTTACCTCCAACTCGATTTGCCAGTGGTACCCAATGGCAATTTTGGGCATACCCTCAAGTCAGGCTGGGCAGTGGGTCCCCAATGGCAGTTCTGAGTGGTACCCTCCAGCCAGGCATGTCATGGTTTATCGACATTGATACATGACCACTTGACTGTGAGGCATAGTGATGGGACATATTTTGATGTACCTTTGGAATCATGAGGAAGAGGGACACTTTCCCCACATAGATGTATGCATGTGTCCAGACCTAAAACCATGAGGGGGAGACAGTACCGCCCAAACAGAATACTATCAAGGTGTGCAGATTGATACACATTGACTTGAAGTTCAGGGATGACATGTGGAATGCTGGAAATCATTGGTGGTTACATCTGAGACTGTTGGCGACCATCTTCTTAGACTGAGTTGTGATATTGAGATCCCCTTACTCTCTCATTTGGGTTTCTTTGATTGAGAATATATATATATATTCTATTTCCAATTCTCACTCTTTTGGTTTGGTTGTTCTCCATCCAGCAGAGGTGAAGATGTGTGGGTTATTCCACAAGATTTCCATGTCTAGCTTATCATGTTTAGATGAGGCTACTCTCTTACTGTAGGTAAAGAAGACTCAACTATAAGTTCATCTTCTCACCATTTCTAGATCCTTGTACTTGGATGATATTACTTCACTCTCTTATTTGGTTGAGCAGTACCCCTTTTAAAATACATTTTCCTACCTATTGCTTCTGTCTTCAGTATGTTTGTTAGGGTTCCACATTCACTATTTTGGGGTGTCCTATAGTGTATTTTTTTATGCTCACACATGCATGGTATTTTCCCGCACGTGTTATGGCTTATGAAAATGATTGATAGGTTGATCGTAAATTTGTAGGAGCATAGGGATACTAGTTCTTGGAATGTGTAAAGTTTGTGTAGCTTTGGATACAGGAGTGAGGCTCTCTCGGCTATTTTTATTTTCAGTTACTTCCAGGTTGTGGCACTTTTCTAGTTGGGCATATATCCTTCCACTTTTTCATTTCAGTCTACCTTGCAGCACCTGTACTTGTACTTTTTTAGGTGTCAATGCATGTTTTTGGTTTATTAATAGATGTTTTTTATCTTCTTTTTATTTACCTATTCACATTTTCATTTATTTTTGTGTGTGTGTTTACAAGTTCTTAGTAAAAGGCCTCCTGAGATTTTTGTGCCATTGGCACTTATCTCCACCCCTTGGCCTATGGAGGTGGGAATAGGGTAGTTGTAGCTCGAGCCCTGACATGGGTTTGGTCATGAAAAAGTGGAATCAGATGTGGTTTGACCCTTGGTATTTTTATCATATGTTTCCCTAAAATGGTATTGGTTGGGTTTTGGGAAATAGTGTTTAAGTGTCTTGAGAGTGGCTCTCTGGCCAGGGAGTCTAGGGACGGTATGGTTAGTTGACATATCTGTTCAATAGGAATCTGATTACCCGCTTGTCAACTCTGCATCCTAAGACACTTGTTGTTGGGAAAATTGGAACATGAATCATGTAGTATTGAGTCTTTGAATTTAATTCTTGAGTCATCTCCCCATTATTTTTGATATATGTATATATGCTCATCTAACTGCGGTACTCCTTGATAACATTCATGATGTCTCAGTTATTAGATCCAACCAGGATACTAGATATGGTACATGACAAAGACCATGTGAGAGATGAGACCTCATTTTAGGGTAAATCATGTGATCCCCTTCCTCTAGGTGGGTAGGTAGCATCACCTCCACCCATTGAGAATAAGGGAGCCCTGGAAAAGAATGTTGAGGAAGTTCACAGGATGAGCGCACTCCACGAGTTCCTGAGACAAAGACCGATGAGGTTCCATGGTGATCTAGACTCTTAAAGAGCAGAGGTTTGGATAGAGTTAGTGGTCTACCTGTTCAAGCTTGTACGGACATGGATAGATAAAATGGTGGCTTTGGAAGATATCATTTTTCATGGAGCACCTGGGCGTTGGTGGAACCTAGTTACTTAGATACTTGATGATTCATTACTCTCATGATATGGAATCCATAAGCTATTTCATGAGGAGAGATACCCTTCCTACTTGCGCTCCATTTAGATTTAGAAGATCCTTTAGTTTTAGTAGGGTGTTTTGATGGTCTCTGAGTATGCAACTAAGTTCGCAAACATTACACGCTAATCTCTGGACATGATCTGTGACAGAAACATATAATAATTGAAGTTCGGTCTGGGAATCTGCATAGATGTCTGTTCTATCATAGTACCCATGTGCATTCCCACCAATGTCTGGGTGTTGGAGGAGGCACTGGTGATAGATATCTTTCTATCAGAGGGATTCTATAAAACTGGTTTTTGTAGTGGGATAAAAAAAGATGAGATGTTTGTCGCAAATAAAAGGTTTTGGTCGACCAGATCTCAACGTAGGAGATATTATCTTGATTAGACTCATACACATAGTTGGGAAGGCACTAGGTTCTCCCTAAGAGGTCTGGTGCTATGCTTATGACGGGTGAGGTCACATGGTGTTAGACTGTATGACCAGATCTGTTGAGAACCATATACACGTAGTAGGTGGACCACCATGGCTGATTTAGCATCGTGATCATGGATCTACCAGGCAGGGATAGGGTGGTCCCCAAGGAGGTGGTGTTGGTAGTGGATTTGGAGGATTTGGAGTTGTGGGATGATGTTTTAAGGCGCATCCACCACCACCACCACCATGTGTCCCACATCATGCTGAGGAAGCTGTCATCTAGGGTCGTATCTAGCCACAAGCTTTGGATGTCTACAATCCTACATCACATGAGATTATAAGAGGTATTCCAAATTTCTATTCTACTTTTGATAAAATGTTTGAGGTATTCTTTCCTACTTTCTCCTTTATTAAGGTTTTACTGGGGTGATATGGGGCCCCGGTGTAACCCTATGTCGATGTTGTTCAATATAGTTTCAAATTCAGGAGAAAGAGGGTCCCCCCCCCACCGAGACATGTTTTTGTGACATCAAAAAAACTGTTATGGTGAGTTAGTGTCACCTAAAGACAATAACATTGAGGTGTGATTGAAGAGTCCATTCAACTTCTTCATTCAAGAATTGGTTAAGCAATGGAGTGTTAAAGTAGGTCTTGGATTTTCCGGTGGAGTTTTCTAGCATGAAATTATTTTCTTGGGATGTCACTAGTGGGTGTAGCCAAGTATTTGGTTTGGGGTTACTCTCTTTCCAAAGGAATCAAAAACACGCATAGTTTCAAAGTCTTCGAGATAGTCTATACTTTAGGAATGGTAAATGTTGGTATTAAATTCCTAAAGTACTATGACTTCGAGATAGTATATACTTTAGGAAAGGTAAATGCTGTAGAAGGTACCCTTAGCAGAAATTCCAAGTCTTTCCTGGTGTAGGATGTTCCAAAGTAGTTAACTTCCATGAAGCTGACCCTGGTGGAGAATGAGGGAACTATTTTATTCAGTTGATGTTGTTGACTCATTCTCTTCTTGATCATGTATTAGGGTCTATGGGTTGAGACATTGACTGTGAAATCATGCATGACCAGATATCCTTGGGTGTTTCAATAGATGGATAAGGATGGATTCATGAGACCCTATTCTAGGAAAAAACCAGTATTTTCGTACGTGACATGGGATGTAGAGGTTCATATGAGAGGGAAAATCTATCCCCTTAGTATCATCGGGCTGTTTGGGATTGTGAAAAAGGTTCGTGAGGTTTCTTAATTCCTTTCCTACCCTCAATATCTAGATTGGGTGCATGATATCTCCCATGTGTCATAGCTAAAGGGATATGTGCATGGTTCTATGCACATCATCGATAAGAGAAGACCTTATGAGGATAGGCAATACCTTTGGTTCGTATTCTTTGGAAGCACAAAAAACATGTAGGTTTTCCTAAGAGTGGGAGAGCTAGGTGAAGGCTCAGTATCCCAAGTTGTTTCCCTAATTTCTATTTTTAGGGATGAAATACATCAAGGAGGGAATGATGTAGAGACCAGGTTTTTTACTTGTAATCATTTAGAATATTTCATTAGATATTTCTAGATCTAAGATATGAGATGACCTGAAATTCCCTGGAATGATGTGCCTGGAATAAATTTTATAAAAGTATTAAGTATATTTTATACTATGCACATGAAGGAAATGGAATATCTATCAAACAAAAACTCATATCTGAAAAATGATTCCAAGATTGAGTATATAATGTTGCGTTTACCATAGATGGAGCATAAATTTTGTCATCACAGGAATTCTGTGGGAAAATTCACTGAGGGGAAAATCATAATAAAATTATTAAAGTTAATTATTTTATCTCGAATGCTGAATCAAATAACTTTTGATCAGAGAATGGATTGGAAAACTGAGACAACTATTGAGTTCATAATGGGTTGTTTTACCTAAGCAAATCATAAAATTAGAGGGTGAGAAGGTTTCAGATTCCGCTACTATTGGAGGGGGTTCAGTGGGATTATTCAAATAATAGCATAAGGGGTTAGGATTAGGGTAATCCCATAATCTCAATCTCTCCTCAAAACCCGCTCTATCATTTGTTAATAATCAAATAGAGGTGTTTCCTTAAATGGAACCTTGAAAAATCTAATTAAGAGTGTGATAAACGCCTCGACAGCGATAAACGAATCAATCGAGGTAGGATTACTTACCCTTTTTTCCAGTAAATATTGTTCTTGTAAATTTATCCTTGGTTATTCCTTTTGTTGTTTCCATTATAAATCCTTGATGGAAACAAGAAGATGAACATCAATTTGTGTTTAAATCCTTTTTTTCAATATATTTATGTTCTTCATGTATTTTCATCTCTCACTTTTGGATGCATCAATCCACTAATGGATCATCGATCGGTGGAAGGCGTTATGAACCTCTCATCATAACTATTGTTGATCCCTTTTTGGATCTGATATCAAGCAAACTATGGGGTCATTTTATCTTGCAGAAGAAGACACCAATGGAAAAAACCAGGTGGAGCAAGATGGATGGTTATCCAATGGGGGCCAGGATGGCATGAAGAGATTGTGGGAGCTAGCGAGGCTCAACTGGGGTGGCGTGGCTTCATGATGGTGGAGTTGGGTCACGAGGATGGAGGGGTTGTGAGTGGAGACTGGAGACATGGTCATCTGTGAGAGTGGAAGCGGTAGGAGGCCATGTACCGATTCAAAAATTCGGGGGTGATGGTGGAGCCGCGTAACATTTATGCGGGGGACCGAGGGGCGATCGGAGGCTGGGTGATGTGGGTCTCTGCATTGATCAGTACTATGGAGCCACTGAGGCAGAGGGCCAGTGAGGTGATGTTCCATTCAGGCCAAGAAAAAATTGGGCCAAGTCACATGGGTAGGCTGTTTGCCGATGAAACAGACTAGGCTAGCCAAAGGAGGTAGAACTCAGTGGAGTGGTCCGGCCAGAAGGGTTCAGACTTGTTCGACTCGGTCCGATATGATTTCTAATGTTATTATCTCCTAATCTAGGCATTTTATTGATTTTCCACCTATTTCCACACATCCCTCTCATTAAGTAGGATCTTTTTAGAAATGTTTGTGAATTTTTATGCTTATTTTCATGGCTCTTTTTCACAAAACCCCTATGGATAATAGTAATAATATAAATTATTATATTGGGATCTTATTTCTGTCATGGCATCTGTATGAAATATCTAATTAAATCACTATCATTAGAGGTGTGTCCCTAGTCATTGGGTGTATTTTTCAAGACTAATTTTGGGTTTCTAAACCAAAATTCAGGAGTAGGCTCTATGAGGCCCTATTTTCACGTGTTGTGGTGAAATGATTTTTTTTCACCAGGTATCCATTTTGGATGAAAGGGTAGTTGATCCCATGTATTTTTTCACATGGATCGCAAGGGTGTGATCTATATAATTAATTTTGGGATTGATATGTGGGCCCTAGAGTAGTTCATTAATGCCCAATGTGGAAATATGTGACTTCTCAATCAGATGTCCATTTGGGGTGAATGAATAGTCGATCTTGTTTATTTTCTTATAAGGGTCACAGTGGTGTGATCTCTTTGAATTTATGAATACTTTAACATGATCTCATTAATTGTGGAAACATGAAAGGTTTATTGGAAGAATATATTTCTATAGTTTTTGAGTAGAACCCCTGACTTAATTAATCATTAACACTTTTTAGAGTGGAGAATATGTATGTAGAGATGAGTTCAAATATTCTGTGGCCATTGGAGGATGTGTGTTAGTGAAATTATGCATTTTCCCTCTGGGTCAACAATGAGCATCGTGTTCTCATCGATCTTCTGAATAGATGTTCCTTGTACTATGGGAGTACCTTGGCATGACTATGGGTACTTATTCCAAATTTAGTACCAAAATATTGATGGGTACATGGCTTGGTGATGAGGTGGGTTCACATGATGTGTGGAACCCATATGCATAGTGTACCACTAAAAATATTCTAACTCTCGTATCTCCTTCATTTGGACTCATATTTTGGACCGCGATTTTCCTATCCGGAGTGTTGTTTTATATAGAATGGATTATAACATATGATATGAGTTGTTACGTGTGTGATGACTATTTGGGGCGGCACCTGAATACTATAGAAGTGCTTTTCGATAGGTACTATTTGGAAGGGATGGCTAGTATAGTTCCTTGATGCTTTCTAAGAGGTAACATCTACTAGAGATATCCAGTAGAGTTACATGATTCTTTTTGAGAGGTTCCATCTATTAGGGATGGCTAGGGAATGTTTTTTGCTTGCCTCTAGATGGGTTGGGAAAAGGTCACTGATGATAGTTTTGGGCTTACCTCTAGCTAGGTTGGGAAGTGGTCCCTGATGGATGTTTCGGGATTTCCTCTAGCTGGGATGGGTAGTGGTCCCCAATGACAGTTCCAGGATTACCTCTAGCCGGGCTGGGTTGTGGTCCCCAATGGATGTTTTGGGCTTACCTCTAGTAGGGTTTTACGGTGGTCCCTGGTGGCAGTTCTGGTCTTACCCTCCAGTAGGGCTAGGAATTGGGTCCCTAATAGTAGTTTTGAGAGGTACCCTCCAGCCAGGTTGGGAATGGGTCCTCAACTTTGAGAGACGACCTCTCAATTCTGTGGCATAATGAAGATATGATTTTTGATGTACCTTTGGACTCACAAGGAAGATGGATGCTTTTTCCACTGAGATGTCTCCATGTGACATGACCTAAAACTGTGAGGGTGAGACTGTGCCACCGAAAGTGGATAGTATCAAGATTTCGTGATTGGGTCCCATTGACTGGAAGGTTAGGGAATACATATGGGATGTTGGGAATCATTGGTGGTTACTTCTCTGACTGTTGGAAACTCTCTTCATGGGTTGAGTTGTGATATGGAGATCCCCTTACTCTCTCATTTGGGTTTCTTTGTCATAGAATATATATATATATATATATATATATATATATATTCTATTTCCAGTTCTTAATCATTGGGTTTCAATTACTATCCTTCAAGGAGAGGAGATGATATGTGGGGCATGCCACATTATTTCCATGTCTAGCTTCTCATGGATGGAATAGTCCACTATCCTACTGTAGGTAGCGAAGACTCGGCAATAATTTCATCTTCTCGCCATTTATAGCTCCTTATGTTTGTATGAGATTACATAACACTCTTTTTGGGTTGATCTTCACCCCTTTTACCGTACCATGTCATATCTACTTCTTTCCTCTTTATTTTATATCTTAGCCCCCCCCCCTTCGCATTTTTGGGGCATCCTACTGAGTATTTTATTATACTCACCCATGCATGGGCTTTGTCTGCACATGTCATTCCTTATGAAGACGATATGTAGGTTGATCGTGCCTTCATAGGATATTATGGATATGAGTTATTGGACCGTGTATGGTGTTCATAGCTTGGGATCTAGGAGTGGGGATCTCTTAGTTGTTTTAAATTTTAGTTACTCCTAGGTCATGGCACATTTTTGGTTGGGCATGTATCTTTCCCCTTTTCCCTTTAATTTACTTCACAACACCTATACTTGTACTTTTTAGAGGTAGATACATGTTTTTTTATTTATAGAATTGTTGAATGTTTTTTCCTTTCCCTCTAAAATTTCTCATTGATTTGGTTGTGTGTGTGTGTGTGCAAGTTCTTTGGAAAAGGACTCCCTGAGTATGGCGGGGAATCGGTGCTTATCGCCACCCCTATCTTATAGAGGCGAGCTTGGGGTAGTTGCAGCGTCAGCCCCGACATCGGTTGGGTCATGAAAAAAACATTAGAAGAAGCTGTATCCAAAGATTCCATTTTTATGCTTCATAAAACTAATGAAAAAATTCACTTATAAAAATATCACATACCTCCCATGCATGATATCTCAAGCTACCAGTACTCTAGGACCATAAATTTTACAAGAAAATAAAAAACAACATGCCCATAATTTAATAAAAATAAATAAAAAAAATTATTTATTAAAGTTTAGTCTAGTGGTGGAATATCTCTTAATTATAAGAAATGGGAACCTGATCTGAGGACAACCATGAATCAGAAAAATATTTTATTTAAATCTCACATGTCATACAAATTTTTGAATTCACAAATTATGAAAAAAAATTATTCAATTTATTCTTAACAAAATAAAAAAAACATAATATAAAATAAATACCTAAAAAAATAAACTCACATTCATAAAATATGATCAAAATAAATAACTCGATGTATCTATTAATTAGGGTCTAAAATCATCAATCGAGGAAGACTATGTCCCGTCCTCATAACATCTTTCTGATCAGATGAATTGGTCTCGTCATTAGGAATTTTGGAATCCCTGATAGAATGAAAAATATCATCAAGAGAATCTCCATCCTTCTGAAACATTTAGTCATTCTTGTATAACATTGTTAATACAAATATCATATAAAAATAAAAATAAATTCCAGAATATAATAAACTTTCTTGTCAAATTTTTTTAATACATATATCAAATAAAAAAATCTAATTAATACTCAAATATAATAAAAAATATAAATAAATTCCAGAACATAATATTCATATCAGTCAATATTTATTAATATAGTTGTAATATATATAAAATAATAATTACTTGCATTACTGAAGGAAAAAAATAGATAATTGATTTTATCCATATAAAATAAATAACGATACTTATAAATAATTTTTAATACAAATATTAGATGAAAAAAATAATATATAGTTATATATAATACATCAATAAATATATTATTCTTATTATTAATCATTGAAAATTTATTAACCTTCATATTCTTCATTATTAACTTCCATAAGAATTTTACATTTATAATCCCTTATTACTTCATCGACATTATCAATATCATGATCCTTTAACAAGGGGGTTTCATTATAAATTATTATATCTCATCAGTTAATAGATATATTTGGTGATGTTTCTTAAAAAATATTTATATATTTCACTTCCAAAGGAAATTTTTAATTTTTAAGACACTGACTTTCATCTGATTTCATTTTTATTACACTCAACTAGTCATTCTAATTTATTGAAAAAACCCATGAATTTTTATAATAAAAATGTAACTCTTGATGTTTCAACATAAATATTTCATTTGAAGCTGGAAGAGTATTATATTTAATTTTAGTTAATATATTTCATGGATGGTCTTAAAACCCTCAAACAGTATCATACAGATAACATTTAAACAATGTTAAATAATTTTTCTATAGATAAAATAACTTAATTTTTTAATCCAATATACCATAAATGTAATCATCACTTTCTTTATAATGATGTCATTTCAAAAAAACCACAAATTCATTGATTTCATTGATTCACTATATATAAGGGTATGGAATCTAAATCCACTAACAATATACTAATTATAATATCTTACCAATTTCAATGGAGGGTTATTTAGAACACATAAATGACTATCAATTTCATTTTGAGTTTTTTCAAAAAAATAAGTAAAAATTACTAGTTATGGATATTAGTACACAATTTATATAATTTTATATTGAAAATAACATAACTTACCCATAATTAAAACCAATATGAAAATTTCTATTGATAGTATTTTTCAAACATTAAAGATTTAGTTTTTACTTTTTTCATGGTAATCATATATTCCAAAATATTCATAAATAAAATTACATATTATAATAATTTTAAAAATTATAAAAATTAGTAATTACTACAAAAATGGTGACATTTCATAAAAATTCAGAAAAATATATGAATGATATTTGTGTAGTTGTTATTGTGAGAGCCATATTTCATGATAACTAACCAAAGAAAAATAGGTGTGGATAAAAACACAAAATTGATGTTCTATGACATCACAGACGTTTTCCTCATTATGGTCCATGAAATTAATTTTTAAGGGTATTATGATTCAAAATAATATGAGTATAAATTTAAAATTTTGACATCTAATTAGGTTTATGAAATTTATCCTTCAACTAATGCTTTGTTATGTAATTTGTTTTTTAATTTTTTGATACATATCATGAAAAAATACATCTATCAAAATTGTATCATCCCACCAAAATTATCATCATATGGAAGACTAAATATTTAATGATCCATAGAGCCCATAAAGGGTGACAAGAATATTTTATCTAATTTTTATAAAATTCAAACAATTTATTTTTATAAAATTATTATTTCAATAAAATGTTATGTTTTCACCCATGTAATGTGGATGAAATATGATATTTCATTAAAAAAAGCATATATTGATGAATACAAAATCCATTTAAGACCAAAATGTTGTAATATTTCCATTATGACTTGGTGTTCATTACTTTTCAACTAGGCAATATAACCATTTATAATTAAATAATAAAAATTAAAAAAATCAAAATCTTGTAACCTAAAATATATAGCACCCTAATAGAAAAAAATGAATTAATTTTGTATGTTCATAAGATTATTTTCAGTTCATTAAATTTTCTGGTCATTCTTCTTTATATAATTCAATTTCAAGATGCCTAAAAATATAGTCAAAATCTAAAAAAAAATACATTATCTTCGGTATCACTAGTTGTGTAAAACACAATATAAAATATCTTATCAAGAAAATAATCCAAATATTACATACATCTAACATGTGACAAGCCAACTAATCAAAACAATTTTTAAGCTCCCAAAAAATTCACTATCTTTATCCAGAAAAAATATCTACCCAAATTAGTCCATTATTGTTTTATTATTAATGGACAAAATGAATCATTTTTTAATTTAGATATGGTATATTTTAACTCAATACTTTGGACCACTAATAGAGGTTTGTCTCTATCAATATTACATTTTTTACAATAATTTATATTCCATCAAAAAGCATCATCCCTAGGAATAAATCTCTAATGATATTTAAAATAACTATTCTTTCTATGATTTCCAAAAATAAAAGTTTTTTTCTCACCCATGTACTACATACTTTATTTTTTACCATGTTTACTCCATCTAGATAATATACCATGAACTATAATGTAATTGGGTTTCAACATTAATGAAACATTCAATGTAAAATCATGATCTACAACTATATCAAATTTAGTTATACAGTTCAACCATAATTAAATTAGTTCATCAATTAATGTATTAAAAAAAGATCGATATTCATTTTTAATGTCCTAGACTTATTATTTCTAAATATTTATTTGGTTCCTTCAGCATTATCAAAGTAGTTATGATTTATAGAGTAATGAAAATAGTCCTATAAGAATATTGACTATTATAAGGAAAAAAGGGAATAATCCATGAGTAAAATGACACACCTGTATGTTATGAGGTTCTGAGAAAAAATTAGGAATTATATAATCTAAGTGTTT
Source organism: Viscum album (assembly GCA_963277665.1). Lineage (NCBI taxonomy): Eukaryota > Viridiplantae > Streptophyta > Magnoliopsida > Santalales > Viscaceae > Viscum > Viscum album. The sequence continues at coordinate 963,355,799 of OY728127.1, forward strand.
CCCTAAGTCTCTATCAAATGGATGATTTAATCATTTAAAAATTGAAAAAAAATTATTTATTCCATTTTATCAATGAAGCTATGCTATAAGGCATAAATAAACAAGTTAAATGGTTTAAAGTATAATACATCAACTACTTCAAAGGAAATATCTAAATTCCATGTTGTGAATATATATACCTCATTTCTAGACATGATGGAGAATTAAATAATAATTCATAATCACTATAATATAATATGAAATAATTAAAACACATAGGGATCTTTTAATAACTCTGACCCAAATTTTGGACCAGCCTCTTAATTTATTATTATCTTAAAGGTAATTTATTTAATTTGGGAAACAACTATTTAAACAAATACAATATTTAGTCAATGAAACAATTTGATATTCTAAATTCAAATTTAATAGCCTCTAATTTTTGTAATATCTTCATGTTTTCTCATTTGTAATCATAGATATAAGGCCTCCTCAAATGATTTAAACAAATTAAAAAATCAATAATGTTTTGATTTCAGATTTGGAATTCATTTTATGTTTCTGTTTCTTGAAGATATTGGAAAACAAAATCATGAACTAAATTATAATATTATGGATCTAAAACAAAAAATCCATCTTTTTACAAAATTATGTTCACCATGTTGATACTAAAAAAATATTTTCTTTATAAAAACCAAAGTGTATTAGATGAAGTCCAACATTGTAATGTGTTTTTATTTTCCTATGATCACATTTAATACATCAAAATTAAATTATTCCATCAAAAACAAAATAATATTTGGAAGATTCAAATGATTTAAATTCTTCAAAACCAGAAATGTATAAAGGATTTATTCCAGATACTTTGGTATTTTTTGATGATTTATCCAATCATGATCGTAAAATATAAATTGGTGTTCAGATTTTGAGACTATAATTATATATAATAAACAATAATAAATATTACTCATTATTTAAAATTAAAAATTATATTATTATTTTGACACTTAGAAGTATTATGTGAAATATTTTATAATTGAGGTGATGGGTTAGCATGAGATCTAGGGGCCCGTAGATGCTCATGATAGATAGAATAAAAATATTAAATATAATATATCCTATGAACACAAATTTCCCAAAATAATGTATGTTATCCTAAACCATGTCTCATATGGGAAATCATAGAACATCATTAGGTCTATGATATAGGGTTTATGCTAGATGTGACATAACATTTGGTCACATTAGGCCTTTGTTAAAAATGTAGAAGTTGATAAATAATTTTAATTTTTAATTATAATTTTATTAAAAAATTGATGTATCTCCCAAAAGGTGTATCAAATTAGAAATATGTGACCACCTTTAGGTCTGAGATACAGGTTTTACCTTAGGTATGACATGACATTTCAATGCATTAAGGTTTGGTTGCAACACACAGGAGGTTTTTTCTTTATTATTTTTATTATAATTATTAACTAAAATATAGAATTATATCTCAAATAGTGTATCGTATTTGAAATTTAATACAATAGTTAATTTTGGGATAAATTTTTTTCACAGGTTGAATATAGAAATTTTTTGTGTCGGGTGTTTGATAACATCTTATGTTAGGGAAATTCATTTATTATTTTTATTATAATTTTTTTAAAATAATTGATGTTTTTACCACACATTTTATCATAAGAAAAATATATGACCATCATTAGATTCAAGATGTAGGTTTAACCCTATTCATATAATAACATATATGTGTGTTAGGTATTTGGTAACATCGAATTTAAGGGTAATTTATTTAATAATATTATTATAATTTTTTACAAAAAAATGTATCTATTTAGTAGTTTTATGTAATTTTTTATTACATATTTACATGTACTTCATTAAACTTTTTTATCCTTCATTTATTTGGGTCATGTTTTGGGCTCATTTTGGGATATTTTTTAATGTTATAAAGGCCCATGAAGCTATGCATGGTTGGTACAAGGTGAGAGACAACTATGTGTTTTTTCCTAGAAAACTCTGTGGCATGTGTTGAGCCACAGGAGGAGGTGTAATGTTTTTCCAAAATTTGTATCCTCCCATTTAAAATATTTTATCCTTGTATATATTGGTTTTCATGTTTTTCACATGGTTAATGTAAACATGAATCCAAAATGTGTACCCCAAATATAATCTCTTCATAGGGTTCATGATTATGGCACACCGTTACTCCTAACCATGTGACCTATCCATCAAATAATTCACATGGAATTTTAATGAATTGAATATTTAAATTGAAATCTCCATGACCCTAGTTGAGCCTCTTATGATCCCCTAGTCTCATATTCCCTCGACCTTATCTTTCTTTATTGGTCTAGTTCCTTCTATCATGGAATTCTATGTGGATATCTTCCATTCTTGATAGATAATCTCAGGGTATGTTTGATATTTACCCTGTTTTTTCATTTCTTCATACATCCAGATTGGGTATATTCTACTCTCTTCTTGTGAAACCTATGGGGATTTATTTTCTAGATAAATTTTTTATTATAGATAATTTCTTTGTTTCTTTTGGATCTATGATCATGAGCACTTGATCTATATTTCCCTGATCTCAATTGTCGAAGGCTACTAATTATATATCCATATTTAAGGTATGTGAATATATACAAAGGTTTAATTGAATTAATTTCGTATTTTTCATGTAAAATTTATTTAGTTTATTTATTTAATTGATGTGATTTTATGTTTCATGGGAATTCTTTGATTGATTAATATTTTTAATAGTAGTTTTCTTTAAAATGGGTATTTACAAACCATAGTGATTGATTGAATGACTGAAAGGTTTTTTTTGTTTCAGAATTGTATTTTCAAATATCAAATCATATTGTATTGTATTTGAAAATGTTTTATAAATTTTTAGGATGGTTTATAAATTTATTGTTGATAATCGTTGAACATTCAAAACTATGGGTGTTTCTAGAACAAGCATGTTACTCGTAGCGTGCGTAATGTCACTAGAGGTTTTGGGATATCAAAAGACTACTTCTTATCTCAATGTTGGTTGGTACCAACATATGAATGAATTCGGATTCTTATATGTCAAGTACATATTACCATAGTATAAAAAAAATCTAGTGTGCTTTGAAATTCATGGTTTTTTATCATATGATGGATATTATCAGGGATTATTTCTCACATGGTTTTACATGAGGCTGATTCACTTGCTTTCTTATGATGGATTATTTCCAAGACATGTGTTGAAATTATTATCATATTATGTGTGGATGTAAATTCTTATTTTATCACTTCTTCATGTCATATTCCTGGTTATTTGAATATTAAATTAATTTTTGAAACCAAATTATATTATGTACAAATGGGTTTGGATTTATGAAAATTTGTTCCAAAATAAATTTAGATTTAAATGATATAACATATATATTCATGTTTTTAGTCCTTCTATAGACATTGTTATGGTATCCTTCTAATATTTTTGATCAAACCATAACTTATTCCATTGGTTGTTTTAGAAGTTTTTTACAGAACATGGGTAAAGGGAAGTGTCTCTTGTAGTACGCCAGCCTATCATTTCATCACATCATTTTTAGAAGGATGGTTTGTAGGATTAATGTGATCGCATAGAGATTTATTGGTATTTTCAAGTCATGTATTTCTGTTTTACCCAATTAGGCATGTCTTTTTTGTATCATTGATGTATCCAATTATTCCTCTTTGTACTTTGGTTGAATGTATTTTTTTGGTTTTAGGGGATCGGATTCATTTTTCTTGTTGATCCTCGACAACATGATAGTCTATATCATGTGGATTTTCTATTTCACTCATGTTTTTCCATTATAGAATTGTATGAAATGGATTCACACCTTTATTTTTGTTAACAATAAATTATTTTGGTTCTATTTCTTGGGTAGACATGAGTTAGGAATGTCATAATTCAGGGAGTAAGTGTGGGAGGGTGGATGGAAACCTAACATCCACATCTAAACTATCTTTTCCATTAGAGGTCAGAAATTTTTTTCCCTGCACTAATGCTTGGTGTTGGAGGTAGTTTGAATATATTGATTGGGAAATTAATTAATAATAACATTTTACTTCTTAAATAATCATCTTTTTTTAGAATTCATGATATCTTTAAAGTCTTGATGTTTTATATAATGGGTGTGAATTAATGAGTTTGTTCTTATGTTTTTTGAAGAGCTCAAATGTTGATTGGTCATTTTCTTGTGCTCAAATGGACATTAAACTAAATATAGAGCTTCAAATATGAAAGATAAATCTATAAAATCATATTCATAGGTGAATCCTCTAGTATACCCATCATTGTTTGAAGTTTTAATCCATAAAATTCAGACTATGGTTCATGTGGGTATTTGAAATCCAGGGCAAGTAGTGGATCATGGGTCATAATTAACTAATAAGAATCCAACTATTTTCATCAGTGACAAAGAACCCCATGAATCTAAGGATATACATGAATGTATTTAGAGGATCATCAGCTATGTGAATACTCCTAGATAATATGAGGTAGCTTTCCCCACATATATTCTTGACGGACTAGGAAGGAGGTGGTGTGACTCTATAATGAAAGATATGTTACACAAGGTCCTTACATAGACTACATTTATAAAAATATTGATCCATAAATTTTACACTCATATGTTTCATGATGTAATGAACTGAGTGTTTATAACCATTAATAAAGGGGAGAATACCATTCTAGAATATTCCACCAATTTTTTTGAGATTGAGCATCTAGACCCAGATATAGTCTCCAATTAGTAACTAAAGTCTCAGAGGTTTGACTTGGGGATGTGGCTGGATATTTGGATGATGTTGATTATGATGTGTCTTCTCTTATTCAGGTTATTATTCAAAAAATCAACTCTGGATGAGGAATAAATATATGGAAAACTTTTTTGGGTGGATCTTCGGTTGGTACTGTTGTTAGTGATAGTGTATTATTTAGACAAAAAAGAAAGTGACAGTGTGAGTGTTTACTTCAAGACTCGAATCTGAGGATTCATTGGGGTAGAAACAAGTTATATGATTCCAGTTCTAAATCCATAGTCATAACAAGATTAAATATACATAGGCTCCCATGAATTATCATCTTTGTGGACAGTTGGTCCACATAATGTTTTTTTGTGAATGAAACCCCCAGGGTAGTAAGGCTAGATCCACTTCTAACAAGGATTTAAAGGTTCTTACTGATTATTCTAGGGGTAGTGGGTTTAATCCTCAATAAAAGGGGATTTCAATGTGGCTATGACTATATTTATTTATGTAGTATATTATTTTATATAGGAATCTAACAGAGGTCCATCTAATATTAGAGGTATAGTTTTCATTTCATCATTTTTGGTGTTACCATTGTTTTATGTAAGTGATACTCATTACATTCTATCATCATTATTATTTGAAATGTTAGATAACATTAGAAAATTATTTTGTTATTTTCAGATCATTTTATGTATTTAAGAAAGAAATATGAACATGTTTTCTTATGTCCCTTATGTTGGGTGATGCAAGGCGACATCAGGGTGGTGCGCAACATCTTTGTTTCAAATGTACACAACATTCACTATATACATGAAAATGATTGGATTATCATCACTATGAACAAGATAGGTTATTATCATTATCAAGTTACATTTTTATCTTTCTATGGGGTCCCTCATGTTTTCCATGGTGGGTGGGATTCAAGATCGGGAATAGCGAGGCTTATAATTTCTTAATATGGGCTTATATGATGCCTATTTTTTGAGATTTCTCTCAATTTATTTGACCATTGGATTCAGAAAATTATTACTACTATGGTGAGTGTATACCCCGAGGTGTTTCTGGTTGAAATTTTTTCTTTCAATCAATAGTGATAGGTCATGTTTACAAATGACCTACTCCTTAGTCTGTTTACCATTTTTATGCCAACATATTGAATGAACCTACTGAGTTTTTTATCATAATTTCCATCTTGAGTACCTAGAGGATATGGGAATTATTCTTCCTATTATGTCACTATGGGCATCACCCATCATCAATTCTATGATGGTTTATAGGATTCTCAGACATTGAATGTATTGTTGGAATTTAAATTTGGTTACCATTAGGAAAAAATATCATTTTCCTATGATTGATGACCCTTATGACCTTATTAACATGGAACGATAGTTATCAAAGATTTGACATCAATCATGGTACCACCAGTTGAGATTTTGAGAAGTGTATATACTTAAGAAAACATTTATGAGATGGTATGGGAATTTATAGTTTCTTATTATGCCATACAGTCTCACTAACTCTAAGGTTGTATTTATCAATTTAATGAACTGAATCATTCATCAGTTCATGGAAACATTTATAGTTTTTCTTATGGATTATATTTTCATATAATACATGTCTCAACTATATCCTATAGACTATTATGATATCATTATTGGAACTCTATTTTAATATCCTCTATATGATAGTATTTTCAAATGCACATTTTCAGTCAATGAAAAGATATTTATAGGTTAGGTCGTACTTGAGAGGGGGGTATTATATTATTCTGATAGAATATATTATTTTCTGTCATGGAAACATCCTAAAAATGATATTGTGAACCTGATATTCTTTGGTATTGTTAGTGATTTTAGATAGGTTTTCAAGGATTTCTCATTGAGTGCATATTTGATGATACATTTAACTCAGAAGGGTGTAAAGTTAAATTTGAATGAAAAATGTCATAGTTTTTTAGGAGATAAAGGTGATTTTGACTTCAACACTCGATTTGATTACTCCAAAACTAGATTCAAGTTGTGATGTTTTTTATTCATATGGTACTGGTTTGGTATGTGTATTGATTTTGGGGAAACCAATGGTGGACTATGGGTATCTGTGGTTACACCCTCTTGTGAAAATCTACCATACCCATGATATTGATTTTGATACAATAATTCATTCACTAAAAAATGGATTCATTATCTCACTATGGAGAGGATTAAAAGGTATACTGATCATAAGAGATAGATATATATTTTTACTCATGGGATGTGAAATTGTGACCACATCACTTGGTGGAGTATCTTCATTCATCTTATTTTGATATTTCATACACTCATGAGAAATAGAATATGGTTTCAAATGCATTGATAAAATATTACAGAAAAAATATGATGAAGTAATCCATTTAGGAGTGTTCTATAATGAGTTTATTTACTGATATGATCTTAGGAGTTGGGAAGGTTTGTGGATAGGTTTTTCTGGCATTGATGAAATATGTATTTTCATTTGATGAGTGATATCCTCTTAAGAATGTGGCACACAATGAGTTCTAATTAATAAGTAAAATTTTTTATGGTGTGTAGACCTCAGATGAGGGGTCACAACCTCCAAGTGGATAATTATGCATCCGTAGTAGGTTGGTAGTTCTGATTTCTCTGAGACAGGAGATGAGGGATAGTAGAAACCGGTCATGTTGGTTTGTACACCCTAGGGTTACCAAGAAGTTTCACTACATTAGGTGTTAGTATAAGTGTCCATGAATGATGTGGTTGATTGAATATTTTATTTCTTTATTTCTCACATGTCATAAAATAATGGAATAATACTAGATACCTACCAGTTTATTGAAAAAAATTCCCATTTTAGTATGGAAGTGGGATAATATTTCCATGGGCTTAATCATTTGTTTTCCGTGGACTCCCATTAGGAATGATGCAATTTTGGGTTCAATTGTTGACATAATAAAACTGATAATTTCATAGTTATCAATGATATTATGAATTTATAATATCTTAGATACTTGTATATACGATATATTATGAGACTTCATGGGGTTCCCTCTGTGATTTTATATGGAATTGACCTGACGATGACATCCAAGTTCTATATTGGTTTTCATAAGCCGATAAGAACAAAATTGAAAATAACCTCATATTCTCATCTACATATTTATGGATATTTATAATAAGTTATATATGTTCTTGGAGATATTCTCTAGGCTTACATCCTTGGTTTTGGTGGATTATAGGATATGCATTTTCCTTTAGTCAAATTTTCCTATATTAATATTTATCAAGCATCGATAAAGACTAAACCCATTTAAGAGTTATATGGGAGGCCATTTATATCTCCATTATTATTTTTAGAATTGGGATACAGGTCCTAGTATGGTATAAGACTCATTTTAGAGGTAATGAAAAAGGTGTTGTTGATTTACAGAGGTTGGTTCAAATATAGGATTGTCTGATATCTTAAATAATGTTTCAAAATAATCCAACAGAGATTGAGTTTGGGTATTTGATTTTTCTTATAGATTCACCTCACATGGAACATCTTTGAATTTTTATACCAATTAATTTATCACCCATGATTGTGGGGCCCTTTTTTATCATTGAGCGACATGGAAAATTATCATATCAGTTGAAATTGCATCCTAGTTTGAATTCAATCCATGAATTTTTTTCTTGTTTTCCCATTGACGATGTATCACCAGGATCTTTCCAATGTGATTGAACTGTATTATGTTGATCTTGATCCTTAAAAAATGTTGCTAAGAAACCTTCTCATATTATAGATCACAAGGATAAGGTACTATGTGGTAAAAAATTATTTTTATCTGGTTAATGTCAATGATTGAATGGTAAAACCATGATATGTGGTAATAGGTATCAGTGATGAGGTTGCAATGACCTTCTCTTATTATGAGTCTGGAATATTTAATTCTTTATTGGTATAGAAATCCTTTAGGGTGGGGATATTGTAAAATTATGTTAGATTCATAGTTTTATTTCAAGACACTTAATTAGTTTCCTTTGAGTTAGGAAACTATTTGGGATCATTTTTGAAGTTTTCGGGTGTTCTTCTATCCCAGGGGTCTATTAATTATTGGCACATAGTTAAGAAATACCACAAGGTTTGGAAAAAAACTAGGTGGCCTATGTTCATCCACTATTAGATTCATGTGTTGTGTCCATACCGTGGTTCCACCTATTAGAAATCATGAAATCTTGGATAGAGGGATTTTCAAAATTGGATCATGGTTAATGTAACCATACAACCAAGTCATTCACCCAAAGTAAAAGCTCTATATAAGGTGCACAATAAAGGAACAATATTACTTCTAAAATTATAGCGTCTCAAACAAACCATGAATGTGGGGTTTTAATGTTATGAAATATTAATTACATATCCTTAAGACCATGTTTTATCTTTTTTTGAACTACTAGTCTCATATTGATGCAAAATAATCCTTCCCCAATGTTCTATATCCTTATATCATGGGATTATATTAATATCTCCATTGTTCTTGATAGATTATCTCAATGTATAATGAATTTTTACCAATTTTTTCCTTTTCTTCTTAGATCCTCATTGTATATATTCAACTCCAAAAATTTGGAATCCAAAGGGGTTGTGAATGAATGTTAAAAGGGAATTGATATAGGATTGATGTTTTCCTTGTAGATCTAAGAGCATGAGGAACCAGTCTACTCTTCCCATATCTTTGTTGTAAAGTGTTAAAAATTCATCCTCCAAACATAGGTATGTTATTCTATAAAAATAGTTAATTATATGAATTTATTATTGTTATTTTAAAATTCCAATGGTTTATTTATTAAATTTATGATATTTTTGGTTTCATCATTGAATGATTCATGTTTTTTAAGGGGTTTTTCATTAATAATAAGTTTTTCAAAAATAAGTGTTTGATTCAATACTTGAATGTAGGTTTTGATTTTAAAATGGTTTTTCAAAAATGAGAAAAGTATTGTCATGTATTTCAAAAAAATTTATAAATTTTGATAATGGTTTGGAAATGGGTTTTGAAAAACATGTAAAATTTGGAAACATGGGTGCGTTAGGAATAGACATGTCACATATAGTGTGTTTAATTCCACCAAGGGTTTTGTAATATTGAAATATTGTGGAACGAACTGATATCAGTTTGTATGAACAAATTCCTTATTTAGGGTTCTTTTATATCAAGTAATTTTTCAAATAGGTTGCAGACCAACAAAGTGTTTTATTTAATTAATGGTCTATATATCACATTCTATATTTTATCATGGATATTTTCCCACAAGGATTCACATAAGGATATTTCACATGGATTAGAATGATGTATTATTTTGTGGATATGTTTAACATTCTAAATAAATTCAATATGGATATCCCATTTACATTTATCAATTATAATTTTCATATTCTTGGATTTATGAATATGAAAGGCTTTTTTAAAAACAAAAATAAATGATTTAAAATTGTGTTAGGATTTGTGAAAATGGTATGGAATTTTTTGTCTTAAAAGATATAATTACTACTCTATTATTATTATTACTTGTATAGAAGCATTTTTTTATTCTTACTGATCTTTGTAATCAAACCCTAGTTTTTCCTTTGGGTGGTTATAAACATTGTTTTGCTAGACCCAGAAAATGTGAAAGGCATCTTGTAGCATTTCAACTCCTCTTTTCATGATTTCCATCATTATAGGATGATATGGAGGTAATGGTTTTTCACATAGAGACTTCTAGGTTTTTTCTTGTCATTTATTATTGTTTGTGTAGTTTTGATTTGTTTTTTTCATGTTAGATGTATATATTTCTTCATCTTTGTACTATGGTTGTATGTCATTTTTTTGTTTTAAAAGAGTTTATTTTCCATTTACTTGTAACGCCTCACCACTGTGAAGCGATGGATTAGGTGGATTGTCTAGTTGATTCAGGTTGATTCGTTATAAAGTATCACATGAAAAATTTGAAACCCCCATTATGTCTGGGATGCAGGGTTTCCCTTTTCACAATATAACATTTGGATGAGTCTGGTGTTTGGTAACATCACACACGATAGTAACTTTTTTAATATTCAATTATTATTATGAATAATTTTTTACAAAGGAACCAAATTTTCCCATATTTACTAATTATTAAAAATATATACTAATAAATTATTAATTAATACTAATAACATCATAATTTACAAAATAAATTAATTTTTATGAAATTTATACTAATTATTTTGAATTATTTTTTAAAATTGTTAGTTTTTTTACAAATTATTTATAATGGATGTAACATGGAAACTGGTTATTCATGTAAACTCAGTTGACTAAAGGGATTCCCAATGAATAATAATCCTTGTGTGGTCACCCCAATTAACCAAACAGAAAGACAGGACTAAATGAATTGCGTTTTAAAATATGAAAACTCCCTTGCTCTATTCGGGTGATGTTTATGATTTATGCTTGTGAGCTGACAAGGACAGGGATGGGATACCCTATTGTGAAATTGTTAGTTTTTGGATTTGGGGTCTATGCAGGGCCTTGTCACGAACCAACCCGGGATGACCCTGAACCAATCACCCGAGCCAGTCCGCGACATGGCCCGAAGGGCGTTCCCGATCCCCATGGGCTAGCAACTAGTGTCGGTAAACAAGAGTAAACATGTGGGAATGATTTGGCCCAAAAGAAATCAAATTAAGCAGCGGAAATAAATAGAACAAAAGAAAATAAATAAAAAGAAACCAACAACCCAACTAAACTGACCATGACCAAAACTCAACGTGACCCCTTGGGTCACCCTCCAATACCACGACCAACGTCCCTCAAGGTAAACAACAGAAGCTGGAACCTGCAGTAGAACTAAAACCAAGAAACACTATAGGTGTGAGTATTAAAACTCAGTAGGCTAGCCTGGTAAATCTATTCCCAAATCACTACCTTTAAATAAATAAATTTACTAATTCCAGGTTTGAACTAAATATAAAAAAATATTGGTTTTCACACACTCTTTAATTTCTAAGACAGGTAACAGTCCATTGCCCTTTTTAATTTAAAAAAAAGTTTATTGTTTGAAAGGAACAGGTGCATTTCATTTTAAAACATTTCTGAGAACAAGTTAGAAATTCAAATTTCAGTTGCTAGACAAAGGGTAAAACCACAAACAACACACAACACACACTAAGGGAAATGGAAAAGAAAAGTGGCACACATGGGCTAGCAACCGAACTAGACCTCTCAATCATCTTCCACATAAAAATAAACACTAAAAGAAACATGGGTCGAACCTAGGAGATCATGAACAATCCAGAACATACTATACATGTGACTCATCCTGAAGGCATTCCCTAACTCGATGACGTCATAACCCCCTAATTCTTGGCATTTCCCTACATGGCCTAACCGAGGGGCCCAATCCCCATAGCAGCAATAACTCAGTATTCCCATGTTATGGGTCCACTAGCCAGTGCATATTCTAAACTAGTACAGCAATCATTCTCGGAAGATTCACTCACTATGCCAGGTTCTCATGTCAACACATACAAAAAAAATGGGTGCATCCACAATTTAAATTAATCAGTCACGATGCAAAAACATCACATACATATCAAGCAATCAACACACACTGAAGATCACCCTTGAATGGGTTTTCCAAAATATTTTATTTTATTAAAGTGCCAAACGGGCCTTCACAAATTTTAAAGAAAAACCTCACTTCTCGAGAAAGCTCAAAACACTTGTTCTGAAGAAATCATTTATCTTTAAAACTAGAAGTACATTCGAAATTCTGTGAGTTATGTTTAATGTCCAAACAGGAATTCTTTCAATACTGGGTGTCCGCTCATCAAGAAAATGTTTCAAGTGTTCGGTATAAAATAAATGGATCTTTTCACACCAAATAATCATTTGAAAATTAATTATCTTATATTATTTCCCATTCATTAAAATTAATAAAACATCAAGCAATTAAGAAATTATAAATTTAAAGGTGAGTGTAGTGGGGGACCAACCTCGGCTCGCTGTCCAAACACAACAACGTAACATGCCTCGCACAGGCGCGCAAGCGCTCGTGCAACCTGACGATCACATGAGCGTGGAAAAACCATGACAACGCACTGCAACCGCAAAGATAACTAAGATACATAAACACATACTTAAAAAATCCAAATGAACAAACAACGCAAACACCACCTCAACATATTTTCAACACACAAAACACACCAACACCACTATTTACTAAATACCTTTTAAAAAACCACAAAGTGTTTAGAAAAACCACACGTCAAAAATAACTCACTAATCATCTTAAAGAGCCAAATGGACAAATTTGACTAGAACATGGTGTGCAAAACCTATAAAAAAACACAACACACATCGAGGTCCAATTTTTAAATCAAGCTCTCCTCAAAAGAATTTCCAGAACATTCTTTACATTATTAATATTATTTAATAAACCATAAAAAGTATTATAAAAAAAATTAAGGAATAGCCCACAACTTTTTAGACACACCATACCTGCTCAAAACCCATTTTATGGTCAAACACACACCCGCTGCGTATCAAAACAGGAAACATACCATTTTCATGATTAAAAATCACAAATTTTACAATTCAACAAAACTACTAAGCACTATATAATTGATTTCCATCAAAACACATCTTATTTCACAAGATAAAATTTATTCTAACAATATCGAGTGTCTAAATAACAATCAAGAAAGGTGCAGACATCAAACAATCGATGAAATCTAAATTTAGAGAAAAAGCGCAAAGAGTTCCTACCTCAATTACAATGCGGCATAAAAACACACGCCTGAGACCGGTGCACGATCTCATTTTCACCTCAGCTGCATGCTTTGAAATCATAAACAAACCCTACTCCATCAAAACAAACACTAAAACAATGACCCGAACCAAAAATATCATGGTCGGACCTCAAACAACTCAAATCCCGTAAATCAAAACTCAAAGAACAAAGACAAAACCTCCAGCAAGGAAGGCGGAAAATACCAAAAAGGGGTGGCTGTCGGAGAGGGCCAGAGGTGGATGGGCGGCGGCAGGGCTCGCTAGAGGGGCTAAAAGGGGGATTCAGAGGGGGCCGGAGGCCACTGGTCGGGGGCGGGGCTCACCGGAGCTCGGCTGGAGGTCACCGGAGTGGGCCGGGAGGTCGCTGGCCAGCGACGACGGTCTGCAGCGGGAGGTGGAGGCCATCACGTGAAGAGGGAGGGGCGCTGCTAGATGGGTCATTTGAGGGGGGGCTGATATGAGGTTGTGGTCCAAGAGGGCACGGGAGAGGGGCGCTACCGGACAGAGGAGTGAGGTGCGGTCAGAGGGGAGGCTGGTCGGAGAACCGGTGAAGGAGAGGGGGTTTGGGATGGGTTACTCTCATGCGCACAGGGGAAACCAGGAGGAGGCGCTGGTGTGCCATGGATGAAGGGGGGATGTCGCGGCTGCGGCGCTGTGTACAGTAGAAGGGGGGGAGGTGGTGCGGCCCGCGGCAGAATAGGAAAGAAGAAAAAAAGGGGGGGCCAGCCAGTTTTTAGGGTTTTCTATCATTTTTTATAAAAAATTTGATATTATCACAATAATAATAATAATAATAATAATGGTAATAAAAACCAGGAATAAAAATAATAAAAACAACCATAATAATAATAATAATAATAATAATAATAATAATAAAAACCAATGACAATGATAATAAAAATAATGATAAAAATAATAATATAAATAACATAGACAATAATGAAATAATAATAATAATTCCTTAGTAATAATAATATTATTACTTAAATAATAAAATTATTCATATGACAATTTAAACATTCAACCCTCCTTATTTATATGAAACATTATTTATTTTAATCGTTAAACATTTTTGCTGCACCTGAGCTGATGTTGTGCCTACAGCCCACTATGCAGTAACTGCACACGGGTCTGAAACCCCCCCTAAATTTATTAAATGTTGAGAAAAAAAATAAACTAAAACCCATCCTATACATTGCCGCGAGAATTTAAAACTAAAGAATAATTAAAAAAATTATTTAAAAGGTCAGGTGTGACAATTCTCCCCACCACAGACACTTTATGCCCCAAGAAAGTCACCCAGCTGAACGGTAGAAAAAAAAAAGAATCCATGCCCGAATGAAACAAAAAGAAACCAAAACATAAGAGAATGGGAGAACACGATAGGGTTCTCCCCACCATAAGAACTCAACTAGTGTGGAAATTTTAACACCCAACCATTCCACCCCGGGAGGGGGGGCGACACGGGAACTCCCAACTGATCCAGACTAACCTCTATATCATGAGCGAAATAACACCTCCATTGAAACTTGGAACTCTCAACTCAGACTAAAGAAAGCCTGATCACTAGAGAAAAACCTTCGAGAAGAACATAACCCTATCAGTAAACCTGAGCATAACTGTAAGCCTGGACGCCTCCGCAGGAACTCACATCTCCAAACAAACACCAAAAAACAGATATTAACCCATACAAGGTTCAAAAACACTTTTTAAAGAAAAACGTACGATTAAAAGAATCATAATTCAGACAAACTAGACTATTTGGATTACAAATGAACACGTCCATCCCAACTTCACGAAAAAACAATAGACCTATAACAACGCCAAAACATTAACAGTGGAATTATGAGAATGGAAGGACTTTAAATGTTTCAATGCCAACACGAAACATGAAACCTGAACTGAGGCATCACACCCCCGAAAACTCCTGACTGTGCGTAAGCTTCACCCCAAGACCTATGGTTGGGTCTGATGGTTGATGCATCTCCTGCCTCACAGTTAGGCACTGGAATATTCTGGTCACAGTGTCTTCCTCAGACGACGCTTCCTACAAAGCTTCTTTAGATGACCTAGACACCTGCAATGATGGAACGTCCTCGTTGGGTTATGACATCACATCTTGTATTCCCTAAACATCCATGATGACAGTACACCATTAGACATTCCGATGAAATGGAAGTTAGATCCACTGTAAAGAACTTCTTTAGAATCCATTTACCTGACACATTTTGCTCGTCAGATGGGGGACCTTCACGAGCAACTGGATACGGTGGATTGCCAACCATCTGCACTCCAGAGACCAAATCAACTAAAAACACCTCATATACCAACTTCTCCAAATGATGGCCCCAAAAAGGGAGGACTCGTTCTTTGATCTCTGGACAAAGACCCCTGATGAATGGAGGAGTCTTCATCAAATCCTACAACGCTACCTCCATAGAAAGACACATGTTCCTTGAAACGGTCAACATACGCTTCCACCGTCTACTGGTCATGTTAAACATGCAAGAGATGTTCCATTTTCTTCGTCTTCACCTCCTCTAGTATAAACCATCGAACGAAGATGACTTTGAAGACATACCAAATCATCCCAACTTGCAGTGATGGTGGGGCGAACAACTCCTACTCGTCCAGGGATGGACCTTCGATCAGACCCAAAACATCTTACACTCTAAGAGCTTTGGGAGTTACCAATACCCTGAAGATGTGTTCGACCTCTTCAATCCACTCCATTGTCTCTAACTAACTCTAATCGCAATGAAGGACAGACAACATCCGAGAAGGACCAAAAACATGGCATGACTCATCAAAACTCTGGGGACCTTTCTGGGTGGCATGTTCTGAAAATAATATAAATAACCAATCCAAAACCGATATCAATAGAGAAACATCAATGAACCACCCTCATCCAAAAACAACCAGCTCAATAAAAACCAAACAACCGCAAACACAACCCAAAATTCTCTGTCCAAATTTCTCGTTCCATTTTAGATTCCAAAACCACCTCTTTTTTTTAACCACTTCCTTTCAAGACCAGTTTACAAATCCCAAATCCACTTTTCAAACCATAATCACTTTCCAAAACCATTTTCCTCTTTAAAATCCAATTTATAAAACATGGTTAGGACTTTAATTTCAAACACACCCAGGTAATCCCATGAACCGTTACCCACGTCTTCGTCCAATTTCATTCATAAACACCAACATTCACTTTCCACGCATCCTCTCACATGTGAAAATGTTCACAAGGAGTACCTCAGGTTTCACCCCAAACCATTCTTGACCAATTTCCAAACAAAATCCAATTTTCCAAACCAAAAGCTTTCAGTTTTAAAACTCATTTCATAAATTTAATGTCATTTAAAAGAAATCAGTCCCATTTTCAAAAACCTTTTTTTTCCATTCCCAAGAATGCACTTACACCAACCAGAATGAAAATGACACTCAACTTACATCAAACCACCTGATTGAGGGACTAGAGGTCACACTTAACCTGGAGACATAGTATTGGGCCATGACCCAAGTAAGCATCAACAACTTGGAGGAATTCAAAATGTATACTCGGACTCCACATGGGTCACCACTCCATGTGAGATCACGATGTAACATCGGTTTACCTCCGTTGCCATCCCTCAATCCAAAACAAACCAGATCGAAACAAAGACTCAATTCCCAAACTATCCCTGGTCACTCGAGGTGCGGAACAGGCAAGGGTTCATGATGTCCTTCCCGTACCTACCTCTCGGGTCCCAACACACCTAATATTCATCTACCAGACACCCCAAATAACAAGGGCCCCTCTGATACCATTTTTTCAAGAAACAGCCCAGGACAACCCTGAACCGGTCACCCGAGTCGGTCCGCGACATGGCCCGAAGGGCGTTCCCGATCCCCACGGGCTGGTAACTAGTGTCGGGCATAAAGAGTAAACAGGTGGGAATGATTTTTTCCAAAAGAAAACAAATTAAGAAGCGAAAATAAATAGAACAAAAGCAAATAATGAAAGAGAAACCAACAATGCAACTAACCTGACCACGACCAAAACTCCATGTGACCCCTTGGG
This sequence comes from Viscum album, assembly GCA_963277665.1. Lineage (NCBI taxonomy): Eukaryota > Viridiplantae > Streptophyta > Magnoliopsida > Santalales > Viscaceae > Viscum > Viscum album. The sequence continues at coordinate 963,373,408 of OY728127.1, forward strand.
TCACTCTCCAATACCACGACCAACATTTCTCATGGCGAACAACTAATGCTGGAACCTGCAGCAGAACTAAAAACAAGAAACACTATACGCTTGAGTATAAAAACTCAGTAGGCTAGCCTGGTAAATCTATTCCCAAAGCACTACCTTTAAATAAAGAAATTTACTAATTCTAGGTTTTAACTAAATATAAAAAAAATATTGGTTTTCACACAAACTCTTCCATTTCTAAGACAGGTAACAATACATTGCCCTTTTTAATTTAAAAACAAGTTTATTGTTTGAAAGGAACAGGTGCATTGCATTTTAAAACATTTCTAAGAACAAGTTAGAAATTCAAAATTCACTTGGTAGCCAAAGGGGAAAACTTCACACAACACACAACACACACTTAGGGAAATTGAAATGAAAAGTGGAACACATGAGCCAGTAACCGAACTAGACCTCTCAATCATCTGCCACATAAAAATAAACACTAAAGGAAACATGGGTTGAACCTAGGAGATCATGAACAATCCAGAACATACTATACATATGACTCATCCTGAAGGCATACCCTAACTCGATGATGTCATAACGCCCTAATTCTTGGCATAACCCTACATGGCCTAACTGAGGGGCCCAATCTCCATAGCAACAATAACTTAGTATTCCCCTTCTATGGGGCCACTAGCCAGTGCGTATTCTAAACTAGTGGAACAATCATTCTCAGAAGAATCACTCACTATGCCAGGTTCTCATTTCAACACGTACAATAAAAACGGGTGCGTCCACAATGTAAATCAATCAGTCACGATGCAGAAACATCATATATAGCTCACACAATCAACGCACACCAAATATCACCCCTGAATGGGTTTTCCAAAATAATTTATTTTATTAAAGTTTCAAACGGGCCTTCACAAATTTTAAAGCAAAACCTCATTTCTAGAGAAAGCTCAAAACACTTGTTCAGAAGAAATAATTTATCATTAAATATATAAGTACATTTTAAATTCCGTGAATTATGTTTAAAGTCCAAATAGGAATTATTTCAATACTGGGTGTCCGCTCATCAAGAAAATGTTTCAAGTGTTCGGTATAAAATAAACGGCTCTTTTCACACCAAATAATCATTTAAAAATTAATTATCTTATATTATTTATCATTCATTAAAATTAATAAAACATCAAGCAATTAATAAATTCTAAATTTAAAGGTGAGTGCAGTGGGGGACCTACCTCAGCTCACTGTCCAAACACAACGACGTAACGTGCCTCGCACGGGCGCGCAAGCGCTCGCGCAAGCTGACAATCGCATGATCATAGAAAAACCATGACAACGCGCTGCAACCGAAAAGATAACTAAGATACATAAACACATACTTAAAATAATCCAAATGAACAAAAAACGCAAACACCACCTCAAGATATTTTCAACACACAAAACGCACCAACACCACTATTTACTAAATACCTTTTTAGAAAAACCAGAAAGTGTTTAGAAAAACCACATGTCAAAAATAACTCACTAATCATTTTAAAGAGACAACTAGACAAATTTGACTAGAACATGGTGTGCACAACTTAGAAAAAAAGACAACACACATCGAGGTCTAATTTTGAAATCAAGCGCTCCTCAAAAGAATTTCCAGAACATGCTTCGCATTATTAATATTATTTAATAAACCATAAAAAGGATTATAAAAACAATTTTAAGTAATAACCCACAACTTTTCAGACACACCAAACTTGTTCAAAACCCCTTTTACGGTCAAACTCACACCCGCAGTGTATCAAAACAGGAAACGTACCATTTTCATGATTAAAAATCACAAATTGCACAATTTAAAAAACTATTAAGTAGTATATAATTGATTACCATCAAAACACATCTCATTTCACGAGATAAAATTTATTCTAACAATATCGAGTGTCTAAATAACAATCAAGAAAGGTGCAGACATCAAGAAATCGATGAAATCTAAATTTAGAGAAAAGCGCAAAGGGTTTATGACAACCCTTCTTTTATTACAAACTTGAACATGATTTATTACATAAAACTTCACTTGATAAAACAAAGAAGATCGAGTGGTTTAGTGTCTTTGGGGATTAGGATCATTACATAAAAACTTAAAACATGAAATAAAACATCTTTATTGAAAACTTCCTTTACATGACCATTAGATTCCCTCATACTTAGCATCACATGGGATAACCTGAGGACAAGCATAAGAAAAGAGTGAGCTATAAATCCTAATAAGGGAGTACACATCGAATAACATGAGGAGTACAATACATGTTAGACAATTGGCATATCAATATAGCATAAGAGAAACATGAACATAAAGGGATAAAGCATGATAATCATAACATGGAAATATGGCAACAATACTTAACATGGAATTAGCATGAGACAAGGCTCATTGCACATGGAGCATGAGTAAATTCTCATTGCATATGAAGCATGAGTAAACCCTCGTTGCAATTGAATTAGCATGAGTCAACACACATTGAATATGACGTATCATGATATTATACTTTACCCAATGCATTGGAGCGCTATAAGGGTGCACCCTGCTTAAATATTTCATTTCATGCATAAGTGTGCCACATGGATCATAAAACATCGATTCATAAAACATAATCATTTATTCCACGATAAAGGATTTTGGAATTCATACATGAAACTTTATAATCAATAAGTAAATGTTCATAAAGGTGAATACCCTGTATAGAGAAATGGGCATGGTATTCACTACACAATGGCATTGGCTTAGAAAATCAGTGCAATTTCGGCAGCGTAACGGCGTGACATAAGAATTCATAAAAATGGTTGATGAGAGATAAAGGGGTGTCTCATCATATTTACATGAAATGGACAGTAAGGGGGTCATATAGATACATGTCCAAACAATTTTAATGTAATTCAGATTCATGATACAAATGTATTGCTTGAATGTAAAAGAGGAGAGATAAGTTCCTTTCAGAATTTAGGCATAGTAACGGGTGTACATGGGAGGAATTTAATGAGAGAGAAATGGGTATCCCATAATTCAAACATAAAAAGGGCAGTATGGGGGGTGTGAAACCATACCCCAACATTCATAATTGAAATTAAAAGGGAAAAACAACTTAATGAAAATTAGAAAAAAAATGAGAAAGGAAGAAAAAACCCTTACTTGGAAGTGTGCTTCCAAAGGCTAGATAGAGGCTTGTGAGAGGCTTCTTGGGAGCTTGGGGCACCGTGGGAGGATTCTAGAGAGATTAGGTAAGAGTTTGGAAGAACTCCAAAGGCTTTTAGTGAGGAGGAAGTGGGAGAATGGGTGGTTTTATATAGGAAAGGTGAGGGAATTCTTTATTATTCAGGTTTGGGTCCCCTTACATTAAATTAATCCAAAAAACCAACCATACAATGGTTTTTGCCCATGGTTTTTGTAAAAGGGAAGAGTAAAACAATATTTTATAAGTCCAAAGTCAGAACCTCTTAAAATAATGGGGTTGCTTATGTGGACGTGAGTCATAATTCCATGGAAATTAATTTAAAAAGACAAGGTGTTTAATAAGTCTTGGGGGGTTCATTAATGCTTTGAAAAGTAAGTCAAACAAACCCAAAATCACATTATTTTAATGTTAAAACATATATTGGCTGAAAATAAAGATTATAGTATTTTATTACATCACTATTGGGTCATTATGATGTCATAAAACACATTATATATTTAAACAGTATTTAATTTTTACCCAAAAATTTGACTGTCTTAGAAAATTATGAAAAATTCACCGTTGGATAATTTCGACGTCCTGATTCCAGAAATAATATTTATTTTATCTAAATAATTTTCTAAATATGTTAATTTTCACTTTTAAAATAAAAACTGACATTTATCGAAAATTCACGGGTTTTGACAGAAATGGCTTTCAAACCTTAATAAAAATTACAATTGCATTCATAAAATTATAAGATCATTTATATTTAATAAAACTTAATTTAATAATAATATCATTATTTTATTAAAATATTATTTAATTCAAAAAATCCCTTAATTTAATAAAATATAATTATTAATTAAATAATAACTAAAAACACTATTTGTACTTTAAAAACTATTTACAATGTATCAATATTGACAAGAAAGTATATTCATTATTATATACAAAAAATAATGTAAATGAACATAGTACTATTTATTTGTTACATAACCCCTTAGAACAGCCACATATGACCTAAGGGTAAGGTGTGCGATGGTGACAGACTCTTGGGGTGGCTCGGATAACATCGCTCGAGTGGTATTTCTATCAACTTCCACTTCTCAGGTAGACGGTCCCATTCGATCTTGACATGAGGAAGCTTAGCTTGCGCTTGGTCAATAGTGAATCCCAAGGATGCCGCCTCTTTTACAAGCTCCGACAAATGGGCTTCATATGGGGAAATTCTACTGGATGAGGCCATCACTTCCTTTGTCTGAGTAAATTTGGATTTGTTAAAGCCCTATATTTATACTAATCATGTGATCACTGTTCAACGGCTATATTAGAAACGGTCAAAATTCTTAACATAAAACCAATGAAGTTTTAATTTTATATAAACATAAAGAGACATTTAATTAGATCAAGGGGGATTTCCATTAATGAAACTTTGGGTTGTTACAATATTCCCCCCTTAAGAAATTTCGCCCTCAAAATTTCCCTTTTCCCACACTAAAACAGATGTGGGTAACTCAGCTTCATCATTTCCTCTGATTCCCAAGTCTCTTCTTCAAACTTGTGGTTTCTCCACAACACCTTGATGAGGGGAATTGACTTATTTTGTAGGACTTTTTCCCTACCATCTAATATCTTCACTGGTTTCTCCTCATAAGAAATATCATCTTCCAATTGTACCACCTCAGAAGAGAGTACATGTGAAGGGTACAGTATGTACTTCTTTAAGAGGTATACATGAAAGACATCATGTACTTTGGCCATATTAGGTGGAAGTGCTAGTCGATAGGCCACAGCCTCGACACGATCAAGAATCTCGAAGGGGCCGATGTACCATGGACTTAACTTCCCTTTCTTTCCAAACCTCATGACCTTCTTCCATGGAGATATGCCTAGAAAAACCATGTCTCCAACCTTAAACTCAAGGTCTCGCCGACGATTATATGCATAACTCTTCTATTGAATCTGGGCTGCCTTGATATACTGCTGAATGGTTTTCACCTTCTCCACCATTTCCTCGACCATTTCTGGTCCAAGCAGCTTACGTTCACCGACCTCATCCCAATATTTCGGTGTTCTTCACCTTTTCCCATACAGGGCTTCATATGGTGCCATTTGTATGCTCGAAGGGAAACTATTATTATAAGAGAACTCAACTAGAGGAAGATGTTGGTCCAATCCTCCTTTAAAGTCCATTTATAACTCTCTCAACATATCCTCAAGTTTTTGGATAGTCCGCTCTAATTGGCCATCAGTTTGAGGATGATAGGCCATACTGAAGTTAAGTTCAGTATTCAGAGCATGTTGAAGACTCTTCCAAAACGTAGAGGTGAATCTTGGATCTCGGCCAGACATAATAGATAGTGGTACACCATGAAACCTTATCACTTCCCTGATATATATCTGTGCCAGTTGATCCAATGATAAATCCTCCTGAATAGCAATGAAGTGTGCATTCTTTGTAAGACGATCCACAACAACCCAGATTGCATTGTTTCCTTTGGATATCCTCAGAAGTCTGGTGACAAAGTCCATGGTGATGTTATCCCATTTCCATTATGTTATGGGAAATGGTTGCATCATCCCCTTAGACTTCTGCCTCTCTTCCTTCACTAGCTGGCACACCAGGCACTCTGATGTATATTCAGTGATCTCCATATTTATATTATCCCATCAAAAAATTTCTCGAAGATCTCGATACATATTTGTGCTCCCTGGGTGAATAGAGAAATTTGAACTATGTGAATCATCAAAAAGTTCCTTCTTCAGCTCCAGACTTGATGGAATACATATTCTTTTCCCAAACCGCACAATTCCTTCTTCATTAACATTAAACTCTGAGGAATTCCCCTTTTCGATAGCTTCCACTTTTTCTTGAATTCTCACATCATCCGTTTGATCATCCTTTAACCTTTCCAAAATAGATGGTTGAGTAATCATTTGTTAAAGGATTTATGATGTTCCCTTCTCTATGATTCTCATGTCCATCTTCATCAAGTCTAAGAAGATTAGATCCCTCTCAATTCTCATCATTGATAGAATCGCTGGGTCCTTTCTACTTAGGGCATCCGCCACCTTGTTTGCTTTCCCAGGGTGGCAATGTATTGAATACTCATAATCCTTGATGAGCTCTATCCATCTTCTATGGTGCATATTAAGCTCTTTCTATGTGAATATATATTTGTGACTCTTTTGGTCGGTATATATCTCACATTTCTCCCCATAGAGATAATGCTGCCAGATTTTCAAGGAAAAATCACTGCTGCCAAATCTAGATCATGCATTGGATAGTTTCTCTCATGGATTTTCAACTGCCTTGAGGCATAGGATATAAATTTATCATTCTGCATTATTACACAGCCTAATCCCTTCTTTGAAGCATCACTGAAAAAAACAAAAAGTTCCCCACTTGTGGGTAAAGTGAGCACGGGCACAGTGATAAGCCTCCTTTTCAACTCCTTGAAGCTTTTTTCGCATTCATCACTCCAAGCAAACTTTACTCCCTTTTGAGTTATCTTGGTAAGAGGGTTGGACAATCGTGATAAATTTCTCACAAATCGTCGATAATATCCAGCTAACCCCTAGAAGCTACGGATATCCGTTACCGATGTTGGCCTCGGCCATCCCTCAATTTCACCTGTTTTAGAGGTATCCACAGATATCCCATTGCATGTGATGATATGGCCCAAGAATGAGACTTCCTCCAACTAGAACTTACACTTCCTTTACTTTTCATAGAGCTTATCCTTGGGCAAAGTCTCCAGTACAGTTCTTAAATGCTCCTCATGATCCTCCTTGGTTTTGGATTATATTATAATATCATCTATAAAGACTACTAAAAATTTGTCTAATTAATCACTAAAGACTCTATTCATTAAGTCCATGAATATTTCTGGATCATTAGTGAGTCTGAAAGGCATTACTATGAATTCATAGTGCTCATATCTTGTGCGAAAAGCAGTCTTGGGGATATCTTCTTTCTTCACCCATGATAATATCTCGACCGTAAGTCCATCTTGGAGAATTATTGTGTTCCACATAGCTGATCGAACAAGTCATCAATTCTTGGGAGAGGATAATTGTTCTTTATCGTGATTTTGTTAAGTTCACTATAATCGATGCAAAGCCGCATTGACCAATCCTTCTTCTTGACGAAAAGGACTGGTGCACCCCATGGTGAAGCACTTGGGCGTATAAAACCTTTACCCAGATTCTCATGTAGTTGTTTCTTTAACTCTTTAATCTCTTCAACAGTAATTCTATATGGAGTCTTGGATATTTTTAAAGCCCTATGTATAAGTTCAATTGAGAATTCAACATCTCTTCTAGGAGTAAGACCATGCAGTTCCTCAGGAAACACTTTCACGAATTCCCTCACAATAGGCATTTCTTAAAGGATGGTTTCATCCTCGGACTCAATCATATGAGCCAGATATGCGTGCTCATAGGGAAATAATATCCATGATTGAGATGATGGAGCTAAAGGAGATTCATCTTCCTCCTTACACTTGTAAAGAATCAGGGGTTTATTCTCTATATGGAGTGTGATTTCCCTCTCCCGAAAATTTGTGTTGGCTCTATATAAGGAAAGCCAATTCATGCCAAGAATTGCATCAAATTTCACTAGAGGGAGTATGAAGAGGTTCTCCAGGAAATTCAATCCGCAGATTATAACATGGGAGGACTTATATTCCTAGGATGCAATGATTTCCCCATTTTCTGTACTTGCTGACATCTTCACTTCCATGATTTTTGGTTGGTGCTGGGACTGTTCTACTAAACTTTCGAGATATAAAATAATGCGTAGAACCTGAATAAAAAAGTATGTTCTATATTCTTGAATGAATAACTAGCGTACCTATCACCACTTCATTTTCGGGGTTCACTTCAGCAGAAGTGATGGCAAAAGCTTTTCCTTGCTGCCTTGGAGGTTGTTGGTTTCCTCCGAAAACCCTTAGATTAGGGAACTGATTTGCAAAATGACCCGGTTCTTTTCATTTGTATCATTGAACAACGCATTGAGGTTAGAACGGAGTGTTCCTCTCCTATGTCGCAATGGCGGGTCTTTATTGCCGATAGTTAACATCTAGGTACCCTTCTCTTCCACACCTGAAGCGTTTTCTCGTCCCCTTAAGGCAATTTTCAGGGTTCTTCTTTCTGCACTTTTGGAAAGTGTGGTGCTATATCTTCTTAGCACCGTTGGATTTATCCATCGGACCACTAGAATTGAAGTCCACCTTACGCTTCTTGTCCCCATGATACCCCTGTGATTCCACGATCTCCATTTCTTCCTTGAGGGCACATCGGACAATTTTCTCATAGCTGTCGAAGTCACGAATCGCCAATGCTTTCCGCAGTCTAGGCCTCAGCCCCCCAAAGAAGTGCTCAACTTTGCATTCGGGGGTAACAACAAAGCCAGAAGCATATTGTGCAAGCCTTGTGAAGTTTTCCTCAGACGTTTCAACAGATTCTTCATCTTTTTTCTTGAGGGAAAGGAATTCCCTTTCCATATTAAACCTGAGGGTGCGCGGAAAATATTTATCGAAAAACATCTTCTGGAAATCCTTCCATTCCAATGCCTCGATCTCCTCCTCAGGATTCGTATTTTTTATCAACGTCCGACATTTATCAGCTTCACCCTCCATACAATAAGCATCCAGGAGAACCTTCTCTTGGTCAGAACGTTGAAGGATGGAGAAGATCTTTTCAATGGAGTTGATCCATTGTTCAGCGATCGTGGGATCAGATGATCCACTAAAAGTAGGAGGCCTTTGTCTCATAAAGCTCTCGATAGCGACTTGTTCTTTCTTAGGGGGGTTGAATGTTCCTATTGACCCGTGTTTCTATTCAAAACTTGAGTTAGCTGAGAGAGAAGCATGAAAAAGTTCGCGATTCCCACTCCCATTGGATTGGGCATCTCATTAGTACAGTCATCACACTGATCTTCACAACGGTTGTTAGCCCGAGTCCTCCTATTACTGGCCATTGGCTGGAATAAAAGGAATTTTAGGGGTAACACATAAAGGGTAATCCAAAGACAAAAGTTTATGACTTATAAATAAACTTTTATTTCCTTAACTCGTGAGTCTATAGGCTTCATTATAGGCTTTTCATGAACTACTTTCTAACATATATTCTTAGGGGAAATTTTTTTATTTCCCTTAATAAGGGTTCATACTAAGCTTGTGAATTTATCAAAACATATCCCTCAGGAGTGTCGTAACCAAGAGTGCAGTAAGGCCCATTGCCATGCACCAGTTCCCGTTCGAGTCTAACTCAAAGTGGTTTTTTCGGGTTTTACTCCTAGGATACATCTGTGCCAGAGCCGCCTCTACCTACTCGTATCCAGACAGGGATGTATTTTCTTGATAACCCACTAACTCAATACACACCAAAACTTAGGGATGTATTTATTGTACTTAGTCTTGTATATAAGGCTTTACTAGGGTTTTCTAATCTTAATCCCAAAAATAACTAAACCTATCCTTTGATACCAACCATGACAACCCTGCTTTTATTACAAACATAAACATGATTTATTACATAAAACTTCACTTGATACAACAAAAAAAGATCGAGAGATTTATTGTATTTGGTGATTAGGATAATTACATAAAAACTTAAAACATGAAATACAACATCTTTATTGAAAACTTCCTTTACATGACCACTATATTCCCTCGTACTTAGCATTGCATGGGATAACCTGAGGACATGCATAAGAAAAGGGTGAGCTATAAAGCCTAGTAAGGGAGTACACATGGAATAAAATGAGGAGTACAATACATGTTAGACAATAGGCATATCAATATATCATAAGAGAAACATGAATATAAAGGCATGATAAAGCATGGTAATCATAACATGGAAATGTGGTAACAACACTTAACATGGAATTAGCATGAGCCAAGGCTCATTGCACATGGAGCATGAGTAAATTCTCATTGAACATGAAGCACGAGGAAACCCTCGTTTCACTTGAATTATAATGAGTCAACACTCATTGCACATGACGTATCATGATACTATACTTTACCCAATGCATTGGAGCGCTATAAGGGCGCACCCTTCTTAAACATTTCATTTCATGCATAAGTGTGCCACATGGATCATAAAACATTGATTCATAAAACATAATAATTTAATCCACGATAAAGTAATTTTGAATTCATACATGAAACTTTATAATAAATAAGTAAATGTGCATAATGGTGAATACCCTTGATGGAGAAATGGGCATGGTATTCACTACACAATGGCATTGGCTTAGAAAATCGGTACAATTTCGGCAGCGTAATAGCGTGACATAAGAATTCATAAAAATGGTTGATGAGAGAGAAAGGGGTGTCTCATAATATTTACATGAAATGGACATTAAGGGGTCATATAGATACATGTACAAACAATTTTAATGGAATTTAGATTCATGATACAAAAGTATTTCTTGAATGTAAAAGGGGAGAGAGAAGTTCATTTCGGAATTTCAGCATAGTAATGGGTGTACATGGGAGGCATTTAATGAGAGATAAAGGGGTATCCCATCATTAAAACATAAATAGGGCAGTATGGGGGAGGTTTGAAACCATACCCCAACATTCATAAATGAAATAAAAAGGGAAAAACAACTTAAAGAAAATTGGACAAAAATGAGAAAGGAAGAAAAAACCCTTACTTGGAAGTGTGCTTCCAAAGGCTAGACAGAGGATTATGAGAGGCTTTTTGGGAGATTGTGGCACCTTGGGAGGATTATAGAGAGATTAGGGGTAGAGGTTGGATGAACTCCAAAGGATTTGAGTGAGGAGGAAGTGGGAGCATGGGTGGGTTTATATAGGAAAGGTGAGGGAATTCTTTATTATTTAGGTTTGGGTCCCCTTACATTAAATTAATCCAAAACACAAACCATCCCATGGTTTTTGCCCATGGTTTTTGGAAAAGGGAAGATTAAGACAATATTTTATAAGGTCAAAGTCCGAACTTCTTAAAATAATGGGGTTGCTTATGTGGAGGTGAGTCATACTCCCATGGAAATTAATTTAAAAAGACAAGGTGTTTAATAAGTCTTCAGGGGTCCATTAATGCTTTGAAAAGTAAGTCAAACAAACCCAAAGTCACATTATTTTAATGGTAAAACATATATTGGTCAAACATAAAGATTATAGTATTTTATTACATCACTATTGGGTCATTATTATGTCATAAAACACATTATATATTTAAACGGTATTTAATTTTTACCCAAAAATTTGATTGTCTCAGAAAATTATGAAACATTTACCGTTGGATAATTTCCATATCCTAATTCCAGAAATAACATTTATATTATCTAAATAATTTTCTAAATATGTTAATTTTCACTTTTAAAATAAAAACTGACATTTATCGAAAATTCACGGGTTTTGACAGAAATGGCTTTCAAACCTTAATAAAAATTACAATTGCATTCATAAAATTATAAGATCATTTATATTTAATAAAAATTAATTTAATAATAATAATAATAATTTATTAAAATATTATTTAATTCAAAAAATCCCTTAATTTAATAAAATATAATTCTTAATTAAATAATAACTAAAAACATTATTTGTACTTTAAAAACTATTTACAATGTATCAATATTGAAAAGAAAGTATATTCATTATTATATACAAAAAATAATGTACATGAACATAGTACTATTTATTTGTTACATAACCCCTTATAACAGCCGTATATGACCTAAGGGTAAGGTGTGCGATGGTGACAGACTCTTGGGATGGCTCAGATAACATCGCTCGAGTGGTAATTTCTATCAACTTCCACTTCTCCCGTAGATGGTCCCGTTCGAGTTTGACATGATGAAGCTCATCTTGGGCTTGGTCAAGAGCGAAGCCCAAGGATGCCACCTCTTTTCCAAGCTCCAACAAATGGGCTTCGTATGGGGAAATTCTACTAGATGAGGCCATCGCTTCCTTTGTCTGAGTAAATTTGGATTTGTTAAAGTCCTATATTTATACTAATCATGTGATCACTGTTCAACGGCTATATTTGCAACGGTCAAAATTCTTAGCAGAAAACCAATGAAGTTGACATTTTATATAAACATAAAGAGACATTTAATTATATCAAGAGGGATTTCCATTAATGAAAATTTGGGTCGTTATAGGGTTCCTACCTCAATTCCAATGCGGCATAAAAACGCACGCCCGAGACCGGTGCACGATCTCATTCACACCTCAGCTGCATGCTTTGAAAGCATAAACAAACCCAGAGCCATCAAAAAAAACTCTAAAACAATGACCCGAACCAAAAATATGAAGGTCGGACCTCAAACAACTCAAATCCCACAAATCAAAACTCAAAGAACAAAGGCAAAACCCTGGAAATGAAGGAGGAAAAAAATACCAAGGAGGGGTGGCTGCCGGAGAGGGCCAGAGGCTGCTTGGAGGTGGAGGGCCTCGCCAGAGGGGCTGGTAGGGGGCGCCAGAGGGGGATGGAGGCCACTGGCTGGTGGCAGGGCTCACCGGAGCTCGGATAGAGGTCATTGTAGGGGGCCAAGAGGTCGTTGGCCGGTGACGACGGTCTGCGGCGGGAGGCAGAGGCCATTGCGTGAAAAGCGAGGGGCGCTGTTGTACGGGTCCTCCAAGTGGGGCTGACGCGAGGTTGTGGTCTGAGAGGGCGTGGGAGATGGGTGCTTCCGGACAGAGGAGTGAGGTGCTGTCGGAGGGGAGGCTGGTCGGAGCACCGGTGAAGGAGAGGGTGTTCGGGCTGGGTTAGTCTCATGCCCATAGGGGAAACCAGGAAGAGGCGTTGGTGCACCATGGAAGAAGGGGGGATGTCGTCGCTACGGCATTGTGCGCAAGAGAAGGTGGGGAGGGGGTGCGGCCCGCGGCAGAACAGAAAAGAAGAAAAAAAAGGGGGGGTTGGCCAGTTTTTAGGGTTTTCTATCATTTTTTTTATAAAAAATTTGATATTATTACAATAATAATAATAATAATACTAATAATAACCAAGAATAAAAATAATAAAAACAACCATAATAAAAATAATAATAATAATAATAATAATAATAATAATAACCAATGACAATGATAATAAAAATAATGATAACAATAATAATATAAATAACATAGACAATAATGAAATAATAATAATAATAACAATGCCTTAGTAATAATAATAATATTACCATAAATAATAACATTATTCATATGAAAATTTGAACATTTAACCCACCTTATTTATATAAAACATTATTTATTTTAATCGTTAAACATTTGCGCTGCACCTGAGATAACGGCGCACCTACAGCCCACTATGCAGTGACCGCGCACGGCTCTGAACCCCCCCTAAACTTATTAAATGTCGAGAAAACAAATTATACCGGAACCCATCCTAGACATTGGCGCGAGAATTTAAAACTAAGGAATAATTAAATAAAAATTTATTTAAAGGTCCGGTGTGACAATTCTCCCCACCACAGACACTTTTTGCCCCCAAAAAGTCACCCAACTGAACGATAGACAAAACAAGAATCCATGCCTGAATGAAACAAAAAAGAAACCAAAACATAAGGGAATGGGAGAACATGAGAGGGTTCTCCCCACCACAAGAACTCAACCAGTGTGGAAATTTTATCACCCAACCATACCACCCTAGGAGGGGGGGCGACACGGGAACTCCCAACCGATCCAGACTAACCTCTATATCATGAGCGAAAAAACACCTCCGTTGAAACTTGGAACTCTCAACTCAGACTAAAGAAAGCCTAAACACTAGAGAAAAACCTCCGAGCAGAATGTAACCCTAGCAGTAAACCCGAGCATAACTGCAAGCCTGGACTCCTCCGCAGGCACTTATATCTCCAAACAAACACCGCAAAACTGATATTAACCCATACAAGGTTCAAAAACACTTTTTAAAGAAAGGCTTACGATTCAAAGAATCATAATTCAGACAAACTAGACTCTTTGGATTATAAATGAACATGTCCATCCCAACTTCACGATGAAAAAATGGACCTACAACAACGCAAAAACATTAACAGTGGAAGAAAGAGAATGGAAGGACTTTAAATGTTTCATTTCTAACATGAAACATGAAACCAGAACTGAGGCGTCACACCCCCGACAACTCCTGACTGCGCGTAAGCTTCACCCCAAGACATATGGCTGGGGCTCTGATGGTCGAATCATCTCTTGCCTCACAATCAGGCACTAGAATCTTCTATTCATAGTGTCTTCCTCATACGACGCTTCCTACAAAGATTCTTTAGATGACCTAGACACCTGTAATGATGGCATGTCCTCAGTGGGGTGTGACATGACAGCTTGTATGCCCTAAACGTCCATACTGATGGAACACCATTAGATGGTCCAGTGAACTGGAGGTTAGATCCACTACAAAGAACTTCTTTAGAAACAATTTACCTGACACACTCTTCTTGTCAGATGGGGGACCTTCACGAGCAACTAGATATGGTGGATTTCCAATCGTTTGTGCTCTAGAGACCAACTCAACTAAAAACACCTCATGTACCAACTTCTCCAAATGATGGCCCCAAAAAGGGAGGACCCTCTCTTTGATCTCTGGACGAAGACCCCTGATGAAGGGAGGAGTCTTCATCAAATCATGCAATGCTACCTCCAGAGAAAGACACAAGTTCCTTGAAATAGTCAACATACACTTCCACCATCTGCTGGCCATGTTGAACATGCAAGAGCTCTTCCATTTTCTTCGTCTTCAACTCCACAAGTATAAACCATGGAATGAAGACAACTTTAAAGACATACCACATCATCCCAACTTGCAGTGATGGCGGGGCGAACAACTCCTACACGTCCAGATCTGGACCTTCGATCAGACCCAAAACGGCATGCACTCTAACAGCTTCGGGAGTTCCCAATACCCAAATGATGTGTTCGACCTCTTCAAGACACTATATTATCTCTAACTGACCCCAATCGCCATGAAAGACAGACAACGTCTCAGAAGGACCAAAAACTATGCATGACTCATCAAAAATCTGGGGAACTTTCTGGGTGGCATGTTTTGAACAAAATATAAAACATCAATCTGAAACTGATATCAATCGAGAAACATCAATGAAGCACCATCATCCAAAAACAACCAGCTCAACAAAAACCAAACAACCGCAATCACAACCCAAAATTCTCGTTCCATTATAGATTCCAAAACCACCTCTTTTTTTAACAACTTCCTTTCAAGACCAGTTTCCAAATCCCAAATCCACTTTTCAAACCATAATCACTTTCCAAAACTGTTTTCCTCTTTAAAAGCCAATTTAGAAAACAAGGTCAAGCCTTTAATTTCAATCACACCTAGGTAATCCCATGAAACATTGCCCATTTCATCATCCAATTTCATTCATACGCACCAACACGTACTTTCCACACATCCTCTCACATGTGAAAACTTTCATAAAGAGTACCTAATATTTCACCCCAAACCATTCTTGACAAATTTCCAAACAAAATCCAGTTTTCCAAACCAAAAGATTTCAGTTTTAAAACTCATTTCAAAAATTTAATGTCATTTAAAAGAAATCAGTCCCATTTTCAAAAACCTTTTTTTCCATTCCCAAAAACTCACTTACACCAACCAGAATGAAAAAGACACTAAACATACATCAAACCACCTGATAGAGGGACTAGCGGTCACACTTAACCTAGTGACATGGTAGTGGGCCATGCCCCAAGTAAGAACCAAAAACTTAGAGGAATTAAAACCATGTACCCAGACTCCACATGGGTCACCACTCCTTGTGAGATCACGATTTAACATTGTTTTACCTCTGTTGACATCCCTCAATCGAAAACAAACCATAATGAAACAAAGACTCAATTCCCAGACTATCCATGGTGACTCGAGGTGCAGAACGGGTGAGCGTTCATGATGTCCTTCTCATACCTACCTCTCAGGTCTCGACACACCTAATCTCTATCTACCAGACACCCCAAATAACAAGGGCCCCTCTGATACCATTTTGTCACGAACCAACCCGGTATGACCCTGAACTGGTCACCCGAGCCGGTCGGCGACATGGCCCAAAGGGCATTCCCGATCCCCACAGGCTAGAAACTAGTGTCGGGCATCAAGAGTAAATAGGTGGGACAGATTTGGCCCAAAATAAATCCAATTAAGCAGCGGAAATAAATAGAACAAAAGCAAATAAAGAAAGAGAAACCAACAATGCAACTAACCTGACCACGACCAAAACACCACGTGACCCCTTTGGTCACCCTCCAATACCACAACCAACATCGCTCAAGGCGAACAACTGAATCTGGAACCTCCAGCAGAACTAAAAACAAGAAACACTATAGGCGTGAGTATTAAAAATCAGTAGGCTAGCCCGGTAAATCTATTACCAAAGCACTACCTTTAAATAAAGAAATTTACTAATTCCAGGTTTGAACTAAATATTAAAAAATATTTATTTTCACACACACTCTTCCATTTCTAAGACAGGTAACAGTCCATTGCCCTTTTTAATTTAAAAACAAGTTTATTGTTTGAATGGAACAGGTGCATTGCATTTTAAAACATTTCTGAGAACAAGTTATAAATTCAAATTTCATTTGTTATCCAAAGGGTAAAACCACACACAACACACAACACACACTAAGGGCAATGAAAAGAAAAGTGTCACACATGGGCCAGCAACTGAAATAGACCTCTCAATCGTCCGCCACATAAAAATAAACACTAAAGGAAACATGGTTCGAACCAAGGATATCGTGAACAATCTAGAACATACTATACATGTGACTCATCTTGAAGGCATTCCCTAACTCGATGACATCATAACGCCCTAACGCTCGGCATAGCCCTATATGGCCTAAGAGAGGTTCCCAATCCCCATAGTAGTAATAACTCATTATTCCCCTGCTATGGGGCCACTAGCCAATGTGTATTCTAAACTAGTGCAGCAATCGTTCTCAGAATATTCACTCACAATGCCAGGTTCTCATGTCAACACATACAATAAAAAGGGGTGCCTCCATAATGTAAATCAATCAGTCACGATGCACAAACATCACATACAACTCACATAATCAACACACACCAAAGATCACCCCTGAATAGGTTTTCCAAAATAATTTATCTTATTAAAGTGACAAACGGGCCTTCGCAAATTTTAAAGCAAAACCTCATTTCTAGAGAAAGCTCAAAACACTTGTTTAAAGAAATCATTTATCTTTAAAACTAGAAGTACATTTGAAATTTCGTGAATTATGCTTAAAGGAAAAAAAACCGGAATTCTTTCAATACTTGGTGTCTGATCATCAAGAAAATCTTACAAATGTTCGGTATAAAATAAACGGCTCTTTTCACACCAAATAATCATTTGAAAATTAATTATCTTATACTATTTCTCATTCATTAAAATTAATAAAACATCAAGCAATTAATAAATTCTAAATTTAAAGGTGAGTGTAGTGGGGGACCTACCTCAGCTCGTTGTCCAAACACAACAACGTAACGTTCCTCGCACGGGTGCGCCAGCACTAGTGCAAGCTGACGATCACATGAGTGTGGAAAAACCATGACAACATGCTGCAGCTGCAAAGATAACTAAGATACATAAACACAAACTTAAAACAATCCAAACGAACAAACAACACAAACACCACCTCAACATATTTTCAACACAAAAACGCGCCAACACCACTATTTACTAAATACCTTTTTAAAAAAACCACAAAGTGTTTAGAAAAATGACACGTCAAAAATAACTCACTAATCATTTTAAAGAGACAACTCGAAAAATTTGACTAGAACATGGTGTGAACAACTTAGAAAAAAGCACAACACACATCGAGGTCCAATTTTGAAATCAAGCGCTCCTCAAAAGAATTTCCAGAACATGATTTGAATTATTAATATTATTTAATAAACCATAAAAAGGATTATAAAAACAATTTTAAGGAATAACCCACAACTTCTCAGACACACCAAACTTTTTCAAAACCCCTTTTACAGTAAAATACACACCCTCAGCATATCAAAACAGGAAACGTACCATTTTCATGATTAAAAATCACAAATTTCACAATTTAACAAAACTATTAAGCAGTATAAAATTGATTACCATCAAAACACATCTCATTTCATGAGATAAAATTTATTCTAACAATATCGAGTGTCTAAATAACAATCAAGAAAGGTGAAGACATCAATCAATCGATGAAATCTAAATTTAGAGAAAAAGCGCAAAGGGTTTCTACCTCAATTCCAATGCGGCATAAAAACGCATGCTCGAGACCGGTGCACGATCTCATTCGCACCTCATCCGCATGATTTGAAAGCATAAACAAACCTTGAGCCATCAAAACAAACCCTAAAACAATGACTCGATCCAAAAATATCAAGGTCGGACCTCAAACAACTCAAATCCCGCAAATCAAAACTCAAAGAACAAAGGAAAAAACCCTAGCAAGGAAGGAGTGAAAAAATACCAAAGAGGGGTGGCTGTCGGAGTGGGCTAGAGGCCACTGGGCGGCGGGGGGTCTCACGAGAGGGGATGTCAGGGGGGGCTGAAGGGGGCCGAAGGTCACTGGCTAGCGGCGGGGCTCGCCGGAGCTCGTCTGGAGGTCACCGGAGGGGGCCGGGAGGTTGTTGGCCAACGATGATGGTCTGCAGCGGGAGGCGGAGGCTATCGCGTGAAGAGGGAGGGGTACTGCTGGACGGGTCATGCAAGGGGGGCCGATGCGAGGTGGTGGTCCGAGAGGGCATGGGAGAGGGGCGCTGCCAGACAGAGGAGTGAGGTGCTATCGGAGGGGTGGCTGGTCGGAGCACCGGTGAAGGAGAGGGGGTCTGGGCTGGGTTAGTCTCATGCACACCGGGGAAACCAGGAGGAGGCGATGGTGCATCGTGGAAGAAGGAGGGATGTCACGGCTGCGGTACTATGTGAAGGAGAAGGGGGGAGGGGGTGCGGCCCGTGGTAGAACAGGAAAGAAGAATAAGGGGGCTGGCCTGTTTTTTGGGTTTTCTATCTTTTTTTTATAAAAAATTTGATATTATTACAATAATAATAATAGTAGTAGTAATAATAATTATAACAAAAAACTGGAATAAAAATAATAAAAACAACCCTAATAATAATAATAATAATAATAATAATAACCAATGACAATGATAATAAAAATAATGATAACAATAATAATATAAATAACATATACAATAATGAAATAATAATAACAATAACAACGCCTTAGTAATAATAATATTATTACTTAAGTAATAACATTATTCTTTTGACAGTTTAAACATTCAACCCACCTTATTTATAAAAAACATTATTTATTTTAATCGTTAAACATTTGTGTTGCACCCGAGATAACGGCGCGCCTATAGCCCACTATGCAATGACCGCGCACGGGTCTGAAACCACACCCTAAACTTATTAAATGTTGAGAAAAAAAATTAAACCAGAACCCATCCTGGACATTGGCGTGAGAATTTAAAACTAAGGAATAATTAAATAAAAATTTATTTAAAAGGTCAGGTGTGACAAGCCGTATGTTGGGGCTTGGTTTGGTTCTAGTACTTTGAGAGATCTCATAGATCCCTTTCGTTATTGTGAATTTACTTAAGAACCGGGTGTGAATGCTTAAATTGCTGCTTGGCTATTTTTCCTTCCTTGGCTTGTGGCTATGCCTATTAGTTTCTTAGTAGTGAAGAATTATCTAAATGGAATCACTTGAATATGATAACAAGAATGGGTTCAATGGGGAATTGCTTTCTGAGAATGAGTTGTGACTTGGTTGCAGCTCTTGTGCTTTTTAATAATGAAAAGTAATGAGGGTGTTTGTGTATGGGATGGTTTTGGAACCCCTAGGTTGGGATGAGTTCTTGTTTACCTAAATGTATAATTTTATTTCTTTTTTTCCATATTTAATCCCCACAAAAGTTGAGCACTTCATTCCGAACACCCCCATTTCATGGGGGAGGGTGTTTTCCCCAACACTCCTAGGAGTGGATAGTTGTTAGCTCATTTTTTGATCCCTTTCCCGAGTATCCCAAGACTCTTCGGGCAGGCTGTTATAGCCTAAGGTCCATTAGTGCCCTAGATTCTTTGGGTAGGGTACATTGTTGTAGTTAGAATAGGTGTGTGTGGGTAGGTTGTTTCCCATGTGTCTTCGGGATGAGGCCCAGGTGTCTTTGGGCATGGTAGTAGTTGTTATGGCCTAGGTGTCTACGGGCATAGTTATGTGTGGTTTTGGCCTAGGTTTTTGCTGGTGGGATGTGTGGTTGTGGAAACTCAGGTGTGTGTGGGTGGGGTATGGAAGTGGGACATTGGTGAACATGGCAGGGAAGGTCTGACGCGTAATATGTCTTCAATAACCAGTGGGAATATGGTGCGGGGTACCCAAACATCGATGTGTTATTACTATTACATTCCTTGATTTGTGTTATTTTGGGAGTGTGCCTTAGTGAGGTTTGAGTGTATATTTTCCTTACTAGGTGCTTTGGTTATCTCATTTTCTCATAGGAATTAGAATTCCTCTCCACTTTTGCCCGAGAGATTTTGTTTTTCCCAACTGAGTATACCAGTATACTCAGCCTACGTATATAAAACTACTTTCAGGTTTCTAGGAGGACTTATAGGACCATTCCAGACCCTATTAGCTCAGACACAGGGACCATTGGCATTGTTGTTTTTTTCTTTTGGTACTTCCCTTTGGAGTTTTCTTGTACTTTGTAGCACATTATTATCGGAGCATGCATATAGGAATGGATTGTTTTGGCTTTAATTTTACTTACAACTTTGGTGCTGTTTGGGAATTACTATCTTATCTTCTGATCCTACTAAATAAAAAGGGTAATTCCTTCCATATTACGTGTGATACAACACCCTTGGGGATAGTTTCCAGTCTATGGCCTATTAAAGGCGGGTCTTAAGGGTCATTATATCTCCTTAAAAATGAGGAAGGAAGCATTTATAAATCAATTGTCCCTTTATTCATCTCGGTAAAGTTGGGTCCTGATAGAATTGTATCAAAGGCAGAGGTAGTTGAGAGATAAGAAGGAACTTGAGGTTAGGCATAGTGAGGATTTCATACAATGGTAGGGGAATAGTGTTAGTAAATATTGGTATGTGAAATAGGCTAGGGAAGACCGACTAGGACACAGTATTTTAGGGGGACCCATGATCTGATGCAAGGACATGGGACCTCCCAAATGACCAAGGGAGGCTACTCTGATTACAGGATAGAGACCCTAAGAAAAGTACATGCATTATAATAACTTGTGTTATTTTGTGTTCTAGGTGTTCTTGGAATTTAAATAAATAAAAAGTTTAAGAAAAATTTAAAAGCAATCTTCTACACTACTCGGTCATATGCATTCCTTTATTACCTTGCATCTATAGCACCCAGACAATGAACATGAGTAGTGTAGGCGATCGATGCCCAGGAGGCTGATTTGGATAATTAGCAGACGGATGACCGATAGGAGGAGGAGGACCAGTGGAAGAGGATTATTTGGGCCTTTCAGTGGAAGACCCTTGGGAAGTACGAGGGTAGCGTCTCAGACATGGAGACAGAAAGATGGGTCAAGAAGCTGGTGATATCTTTCAGCTTGATCCAGGCTCTAATAGAGTTCTGGGTTCCTCATGTTGTAATTCATATATGGGGACCAGTGCATTTTTGGGTTTTTCTCTATCTTGTAGAGAAGAGGGAGGCTAAGGTTTTGTTGACTGACTTCAAGAGGGACTTTCGGGATGAATTCCTCTCTTCAACAATGAAGGCTGAGAAGAGGCAGGAGCTACTCTCCCTTCAGTAGGGGTATATGTTAGTGAGGGAGATGAGGATCAAGTTCAAGAATCTCCTTCGCTTTTCTCTAGAACTTTTTCTAGATGAGGAGTCTAGGGAAAGACATTTAGAGGAGGCGCTCCAACCTTCTCTTTAGTATGTTGTTACTCCCTTCACCCTATCGACGTACTTGGAAGTCCAGAAAAAGGCCGAAGTGGTGGAGAGGATACACACACTAGGAGGTGTGCCGTAAGAGGGGAGCCAGTTAGGCTCATCAAAGGGGAAGGTCTTCATCAGCAAGCCTCCATCATCAGGACCTTCTAGGTTTCAGTCAGAGGGGAGTAGGCCCGAGTAGTTATAGTTTCTATTTCCCGGTCCTTGCCCCTTCTTGGTAGGCCCAGGGCCGAGATGATTCATTTGTGGAAGTCATGGGAATCTTCGAAATCAGTTCCCATACCAAGCGTAGTATAGTTGGGGTGAGTAGTTTCAGCACCCACCTCTGCAGCAGTATTTTTTGGCCAGGCCCATTCAGTAGCAGCAACAGGGACAGCGAGCCCCCACTCTTCTGAGAGAAAATGTAGTAGGAGGAGGCTGTCCTCAGGGCACTCAATAGGGACCTTGACCATGGCATGGTTAGGGACATGGCAGACAATCAAGGCGAAGAGGATCTGGGTGTGGGTAGTTGCACACTGCAGACGCAGTAGTTCCCAGAGGGCCAGAAATCATTCAAGGTACAATCAACTTGTTTAGCACTCTTTCTTATGCTTTTTTTGATTTAGAAGCATCACACTCCTTTGTTTCACCTGGTCTAGCCCATGCTCTGGGTCTAGACGCATAGAGACTTCTCATGCCCCTAGTTTTGAGTACACCATTCAGAGTTCAAACTAGCTTGTCTCATGTTTGCCGAGGATATAGACTAATGTTGGGATCACATCAGTCTAGTGGGGACCTTATTTTGCTATAGAAGTAGCTGTATGATGTCATTTTTGGCATCAACTATCTATTCTATGTGTGTTCCATTATTGACTTCTTTCATAGAATGATCGTGTTTTCAGATATGAGAGGTCAGCATGTATCTTTTGTCTACGAACGAAGTCACCAAGAGGACAGCCGGTGAGTGGAGCCCCTACTTTCCTTGTTAGTAGAGATGTCTATGGAGTTGGAATATACAGAGATGGTGAGAGTTCTGGGGATCCTCAGTGAGTTCTTGAACATCTTCCTTAGGGAGGTGGTGACTCTACCCCCCTTAATGTGATGTTGAGTTTTGGATATACTTACAACTCGGTGCCCATCCGATTTCGATGGATCCCAATCGGATGGTGCATTCTGAGTTGTGGGAGATACGGATTCAGATTGATGATCTGATGAATAATGGTTTTGTTTGACTGAGCATGTTACCATGGGGTGCTCCAATGTTGTTCGTGAAGAAGTAAGATGGTGGTATCAGGCTATGTATAGACTACCAAAGGCTGAACCATGTGACATTCAAGAACCATTACCTCCTCACGAGGATCGACGACCTTTTTGATTAGTTGAAGGGGGTAGGATGGTTCTCCAAGATCGACCTACAGTCAAGATACCACCAGTTGAGGGTGAAGGAGGGTGACATCTTTAAGATTTCCTTTAGGTGTAGATATGGTCACATTGAGTTCATGGTCATACCATTTGGTGTTATGGCTTCACCATCCGTGTTCATGGGACTCATGAACTCTATATTCCAAGAATATCTGGACCAGTTCATAGTCCTTTTTATTGAAAACATCATGATCTACTGAATATCATAAGAGGATCACGTCGAGCATCTGAGAATGGTTTTAGAGGTCCTCCGATAGCACCAGCTCTATGGGAATCTATCCAAGTGAAAGTTCTTGACATGAGAGGTGCACTTCCTTGGACATGTGGTGTCCGAGTAAGGAATAACAGTGGACCCATCGAATGTCGAAGCAGTTGTTTCTTGGGAAGAACCCAAGAACATGGCAGAGGTTCAAAGTTTCCTGGGTCAAGCAGGTTACTACTATATATTCGTGTTAACTTCTCCCAAGTTGTAGCACCTTTGACATCCTTGACCAAGAAAGACCAGGCATTAGTATGGAGTGATCAGTTTTAGGAATCACTCAGTTATCTGAAGGGGAAGTTGGTTAGTACCCCAGTGCTGAGGTTTCCATGGGAAGGGGTGATGTTTGAGGTGTTTTGTAATGCTTCAGGCTAAGGTTTGGGTGTGTGTTGATGCAACATTAGGGGGTGATCTCTTATGGGTATAGGCATTTATGTCTCCATGTACGTAACTATTCCACCCAATTTCTGGAGATTATAGCGGTCATGGTCGCACTAATGTTTTGGCAGCATTACCTCATTGGGGAACACTTCGTGGTCTTCACGGATCACAAAATCATGAGGAATATCTTCTCCTAGAAAGACATGAACTTGCAGCAATGGAGGTGGGTGGAGTTTCTTCAATATTATGACTTCGATATTTCCTAATCCTTAGTAAAGGGTAACATTTTGGCCGATTCCTTGAGCAAGAAGTCATAGAGGGAAGGTGTTTAGTAATATATGGATTCATGGGAGGCAATGGAGGAGTTGGTTTTCCTACACCTAGATGCAAGGGTGGATGGTGGTAAAGGTTTTTTATTTAAGATGAAAGCGCAGTCCTCTCTATTGTGGCAAGTGGAGGAGTCTCAGGGAGGATACTTAAAGACTGAATTGATATGCGATCATGTTATCCAAGGCGATGCTCTAGAAGGATGGTCTAAAGATGGGAAGAATCAGATGTTGTTTCATATAAAGTTGTTCATCTCCATGGGAATGCACGAGAGAGTTCTTGGTGAGTTCCACAACTCACACCTAGAGCTACACCTGGGAGTTTCCTAGAAGTATAGGGGCTTTAGGGTTCAGTTTTGGTGGCTTGGGGTGAAGCGGGTTGTGGTAGAGTTTGTTTTAAAGTGCCTCATGTGTCAGAACATAAGGATGAACACCACATCGTAGAATGCTTGTTACAACCTTTAGATGTCCCTATGTGGAAGTGGGACATCATCTTGATGGATATCATCACTGGACTACCTAGGGTTTAGGGAGGCGATGATGCTATCTGGGTAGTGGTGTACTGGCTGATGAAATTAGCTCACTTCCTTGCAATCAAGGAGTTGATTATAGTGGATTCCTTATCACAGAGGTATGTGGATGAGGTGGTTCGGTTTCGTGGAGTTCTGAGGTCCATAGTCTCTGATAGCAATACTTGGTTTACCTCATGAGTCTAAAAAGGATTGCAACATGCTTTTAGAACCCAGTTATGCCTCAAAACTGCCTTCCACCCCTAGACAGATGGGAAGACAGAGTGCACCATCCAGACATTGGAGGATATGCTACAGGCATGTGTTTTGGAATTTGGGGGATCATGGATACGACACTTGACTCTGGTAGTGTTTTCCTACAACAATATTTACCACTCTACCATTGTCATGGCTCTGTTCGAATATTTATACGGGTGGTCGTGTCTCTCACCCATGTGTTGCGTAGGGGTCAGGGAAGCTGGTGTTCTTGGCCCTGAGATAGTGCAGAGCACAACAGAGAAGGTTCAACTTGTGCATGAGAGGATGAAGGTAGCCCAGGACGGGCATAATTTGTTTTCTAATCTTAGGAGGAGTCCCTTGGAGTTTGAGGTTGGAGACCATGTGTTCTTTAAGGTTTCCCCTTGATGTGGGCAGTGAAGGTTCAGCAAAGGGAGAAGGATCTCTACTAGGTTCATTGGGCCTTTCGAAGTGTTGGGGTGAGTCGGTGAGGTGGTATATCAACTAGTGTTTCCACCACAGTTGGAAAGGATCCACAATGTTTTCCATGTCTCCCAACTTCGTTGATATCTATATGAGGATTCCCATTTCATTGACTGGGGAGATTTGGATATAGGTGATGACTCTACGTTTGTGGAGCGACTGGTGAGAATCAAAGATCGAAAGGAGAAAGTGCTTAATGGAAAAACCATCCATTTGGTTCGTGTGTTATGGAGGCATGATGTCCTCGGGTAGAGTACCTGAGAACAGGAGGCATAAATTTGCACCCAGTACCCAGATATTTTTTTAGTTTTGTTCTATTTTGTTTTGTACTTGATTGTGATGTAGTACATGACCTTGTTAACTATGATATGTGTTGTTTTCCTTGTATTATAAGTATATGTGAAGAGTCTTGAATGTGGAAATGGGAGGACCTAATCCCTACTCAATACACATTAAAGTGGATTCGATTAAACCCATGAGGGTGAGTTAGTGCTTCCCAAAGCGGATAGTATCTTGACATAGGGGAATAGACTCCCTAATCCATATTACTGGATGATATGACCTTTGCATGATTGTATGGTTACTTGGGGGAGAGGATCGGTAGTGTATATGTGTTTTTTTAGAAGATAGATGAGGGAGAAGTTTTCTTAAATGTCAAGGTTATTCCAGTTTTGGAACAACTCTAGGGTGGGTTTTCCTTGAGAGGTATCTTCCAAGTGGTTGTTTGGACCCCCACTCTTTACATCGAGTTTAGTTTTTATTCTCAAAGATGAGAACAGTTTGAGAGGTATCTGATATAATGGTATGGACCCTCCTAGTCCATTAATTTTCAAATTCATGTGCTTGGGGCGTGTTGGACCCCATCAGTAGGTCTGGAGGGTGAGGGTGGGGTGATGGTGGCAGGACGTCACTGTGGTGTCACCCATCGGTGAAACTGATCGGTCAGTCACTGATCTGTCTCACCGATCAGTGCCATAGGGTCTTGCCAGGGTTTTTCATTCCTAGTTTTTCTATAATGCCAGTTTTAAGTCTTTTAAACCTTTTAAAGTTGTTCAAAACCATTTTTATCCCCATAAACAATGTTCTAAAATCCCCTAAGAGTGGGTATACCATAAACAGACTTGTTTCCCCCCTTTAAAAGAAATCATTTAACTCACAGCTGTTATGGCCACTTCTTCGATGAAAATTGTTAAATAACCTTTTATTACATCATGTATAATCGTCTAAATATGTGGTGAAACCATGATCCACCTTTAAATCTGTTCAATATTTCAAATCCAATAACTCCATGATCTTGCCTTTTATCGCACGAGAATTATTTCTTCTTCATGGTCGGTCTCTTTTTCTTTCCTTGGTGTGTTTGGTGTCCCCTTCCCAAGTCTAGTGGTGCGCCTATGCAGGAGCCTTTCCTACTCACTCTTGGAGTCCCCGGAGTTTCTCCCCTACAAATTGTGCATCCCCAGTTGTTTAAGAGAGGGGAAAAACATCGATTGTTGATCATCAAAGTAGGGTTTTCCTTTGTCTCTCTTTATTGTCTATCATGTGGCGTGGGTATGATAATTTTCCTAAAGGTGTGGATGAAACCAAACCATAACAAAGATAATAAATGGTTTTTAAAAAATTAAGGGGTTTGTTTCATTATGTTGTTTTACTCTTTTACCTTGATAATATGTTGTGAATTTTATGGGCTTCTATCTACTGAAAATAATGGCCATTGATGGTCCTTCCTTGCACACTAATGAACCTCTATTTTCTGGATATTTCTGCGATGGATTGGATGTTACATGGAAACTGGTTAATCATATAAACTCATTTGATTAAATGGATTCCCAATGAATAATAATCCTTGTGTGGTAACTCCCATTAACCAAATAGAAAGACAAAACTAAATTAATGGAATTTTAAAATATGAAAGCTCCAATTATCTTTTCTGGTGATGTTTACGGTTAATTATTCTAAGGTGACATGGATGGGGATGGGATCCCCTCTTGTGCAGTTGTTAGTTTGTAGATTTGGTGGGCATGTGAGGTCGTATGTTGGGGATTTGTTTTGTTTCAGTACTTTGAGGGATCTCATGGATCCATTTCGTTATTGTGGCTTTACAAGAGAACTGGGTGTGAATTCTTAAATTGATACTTGGATGTTTTTCATTCCTTGGCTTGTGGCTATGCCTGTTATTTTCCTAGTAGTGAGGAATTATCTAAATGGAATCACTTGAATATGATAACAAGAATGGGTTCAATGGGGAATTTCTTTCTGGGAATGTGTTGCAACATAGTTGTGGTTTTTGTGCTTTTTAAGAATGAATATTAATGAGGGAGTTTGTGTATGGGATAGTTTGGGAACCCCTAGGTTGGGATGAGTACTTTTTACCTAAATGTATAATTTTATTTCTTATGTTTCTTATTCACGCCTCACCCAAGTTGAGCACTTCATGCTGAACACCCCCAATTCATGGGGACATGTGTTTTTTTTAATACTCCTAGGAGTGGATGGTTATTGGCTTCTTTTTTTCTCTCTTTACCGAGTAGCCCAGGACACTTCGGGCAGGGTTTGATAGCCTGAGGTACATTATTTCCCTAGATTCTTTAGGCAGGGTACGTTGTGGTAGTCATCCCAGGTGTGTGCGAGCAGGTTGTTTCCCAAGTGTCTTTGGGATGAGGCTGAGGTGTCTTCAGGTGTGGAAGTAGTTGTTCTAGCCCAGATGTTTGTGGGTGTAGTTATGTGTGGTTGTGGCATGGGTGTTTTCAAGTGGGATGTGTGGTTGTGGCATCCTAGATGTGTGCGGGCATGTTAGGGTGGTGGGACTATGGTGAAAATGGTGGGGAAGGTGTGACGCGTAGGATTTCTTCAATAACCAATGGGAATGTGGTGCCAGGTACCCAAACATCGACGTGTTATTACTATTACTTTACCTGACTTTCATTATTTGGGGAGTGTTCCTTGGTGAGTTTTTGGTGGATAGTTTCCTTAATAGCTGATTTGGTTTTCTCCTTTTCTCATGAGCATTAGAATGCCTCTCCACTTGTGCATGAGAGCTTTTGGTTTTCCCAACTGAGTATACCTGTATACTCACCCTACGTATTTAAAACTGCTTGAAGGTTTCCCGGAGGACATCGAGGATTGTGCCATACCCTATTAGCTTGGACACTAGGACCATTGACATTGTTGTTTTATTTTATTTTATTTTGGTACTTCCCTTTATAGTTTTCTTGTACTTTGTATAACTTTATTATTGGAACATGCATATGGGAATGGATTGTTTTGGTTTTACATTAACTTCCAGCTTTGGTGTTTTTTGGGAATTACTATCTTATCTCCCGATCAAACTAAATAAAAAGGCTAATGCCTTCCTTATTACGAGTGATCATATACCCTTGGTGCTAGTCACCACTTCGGGACCTATTGAAGGGAAGTCTCAGGGGTCATTATCTCTCCTTCAATTTGAGGAAGGAAGGTTTTTACAATCTCTTATCCCTTCCCTCATCTTGGTGAAGGCGAGGTATGACATTATTACATATTTTTATTATAAAATAAAAATTATTTTCTAATTATTAATTAAATAAATAAAAACATATCATGATTATTATTTTTATATATCATTGTAATGATAAAAAAAATATTATTAATTAAAAACTGCTCAAAACATTTAAGAACATTGATAAAAACAATTATATGGCTAAATAGATCCTTTATTAATGAATAATCATTATATTTAAATTTTTTATTATATAATTTTTTATTTTCATTTAAACTATTTTTATAATTTTATGATATAAAAAATTTTGATCGTACTTTTTCATTAAATTGATTTTCACATATTCTTATAAAACACCCATTTACTATTTATTTCATAAGATAAAAATATATGCATATATATAAATATATGTGTGTGTGTATATCTGTATATATGTATATATGTATATATTAATTGATTTCATAATCAAATATATATAAATAAAATATTTTTCCCTTTTTCTTGAAAAAATATTCATATCAAATTTATAAAAACATACATGCATTCATACATACAAATATATATATGTGTGTGTGTTTGTGTGTTAATAAATATACATTTTTTTTAAAATTTATTATATATTCGTATTCATAAGTCATTATATATATATATATATGTATCTTACAAAATTTTAAAAACTATATTCACACGTTTTAAATAAATAAAAACCAATGATAAAATAACAATCAGGCATGGTTTAACATCATGACCATAATCAAAACATTATACTAAATCATTAATAATTATATGAATCTAGTCATAGAATACTATTAATGAATTAAAATACTTTTATAAACACTTTATATCATTTATATAAATATCAAACCCCATAAATTGTCTAAATAATAATCATAATTTCAATAGTAACATGAATTAATAAATCTAAAATAACCTTAAAAACCAAATAGAAGAATCAATTTAATCTAAAGGATTATAAATGGATAAAAACGTTTTATTAATTAGAATCAAATTGTGAAAAGTTGATAGGAAACGAAATAGGGAATAATAAATTTTCAATACCAATAAATACCAAATAAAACAAATAATCATGTAAATTTTTTGACCTAGGTTATGAAAAAAATATTTTTTTCCTAATTGAAAAAGAAATCACAAAAAGAAAGAAAGATTATAGAAGATAGGTGCATACTGGGGGATTCAATGTTAAATTTATAAGAAATCTATTATGGCAGATGATTTCAACGGTGTGATATATAAGGGTTCCACTATATAATAAGAGTGACTAGGAAAATGAGGAGGAGAGGAGAAATAAGGTCACATGATTTTATTTATTTTTAATTTTCAATTGGTTAATTTTGATGGAATATATTCTGATAGTAAAGATATATTTCACAGGACTTTTTTGTGATAAAGAATATAATCCTTTGAAAAATGACTTTATATTAATACATAGAGTGATGGATATGGGAGTCTATCACTATTAATCATCACAAATTTCAATTCCTAAAAAATAATTCACCTGCACACCAAAGGTATTTTAAAATATTTATAAATTCCATATCAAATAAAATTAATGAATCAATTATTTTCGATGGAAGAAACTTTTCTTTGAAAAAAAATTCTTCTATGTGACTATTTACGACAAGACACTTCCCCGTCGCAAATAACCCATTGTAATTAAAGATATTTCTAGTAGTGTGTTAGATAATTATGTTAAAAATCATGATATAATGTGTGTATCAGGGTTGGGTTGTTGTAGTTTGTATTAGAGGAGGGTGTAGTGAATATTAAAAATTTGGACTAGAATTCATTTATGAGAGCACTAGGAATGAGTCTATGTATAGGAAAATATCCAATAATTTTACGATGGAATAGAGTGAGAGTCTTCTAAAAAATGTCATCCCTATATGGATTCTATAATCTGATATGGATCTAGCTTAGATGTAACTTGTTGTAATGAACTATAAAAGTGAGAATTGTTTACTAAATTAATCATTGCTTGGTTTTGGAAAACGTTTCCCTATATCACCCAAGGTTTGAAACTCTAAGGGGATATAAAATGGAAATTGCACAACCATATTATGAACCATTTTGATGGACATTAATATATTGTTATGTTTGAAAAAAATATTGGGAAATTACCATTGATAACATAGATTAAAACCTATGAACTCATAAGTTATAAAAATATATTTCAATTATTCTTCATTTCTTCTGTGAACATAGTTTCCATTTATAGGATAATTTGTTAAAGTGTTCTCATCCCATTTTTTAATTATTTTTGTTAATGGTGGGATATATGAGGAACCATTCAAAAAAATAATGTGAAGGTATATGTGATCATTTCACTAAGGATATAATAAACCATATAGGAGTGGGATTTATTTTCTTAAATTATATACAATACTTATACTAATCAAGTTATTAATAATATCATGAATCATGTAGAATTCTATACTTCTCCAATGAAAGGGAATATTGTAGAAAAATAATTATGTGACAATGGCCTCATATATTTATAGAATTCTATAATCTCATTATTATAGAACAATGGATAAACTCTGTTTTGAAGATAATCAATGTCCACCAATTCTCTGAAAAAGAAAAATTAAATATGGAAGTTGATTTTCTAAATGTGGAAGATGAACTATGGTAAAAAATGATAAATGAAAATATTTTAAGAGAAAATTTATTCCATCAAATGGAATGGATTCAAGGGAAAATATATCAATAAATATTTTACCTAAACTCCCTATCTTAAACTTGATATGGAGTTCCATAGAAAAATTAAAAAGTAATATTAGTCTATTGGGGTGTATAATTAAAAAATCATATGTATTTCCCAATACAGTATATTATTTTTCATCAATATTGAAAATATAGTGGAACTTTGGAATAGTTGGTTAGTGAAATTTCATTGAAATACATTGGTGATTGGAGACTTTGGAAACTATTATGTGATTGTCCATTGTTCCCTTAAGTATGAGATAGATAATGATGACACTCATTTTTTTAAAGGTGGTGTTCCGGTCAAATACCAAATCACAATCTTTATTATAAAAGTAAGAACAAGAAAGGATTACATGAGTCTAAAGTAAGGAATTTTTTGATCATCCCTAACATAAATAGGGAGTAACTAAGGAAGAAGTTTATCCCTCCAGGATACCTCGTGATTAACTCCCATGTTGTCAAGTTCATAAGCGAGCTTGTTTTCTTCCCAGTAGGTATGGGTGACAATGATGTTGACTTCCGATAGATAGTGAAAACAGTCCATCCAATGGGGAGTGAGAGTCCAATCTAGGTGAACGGAACCATTCCAAATGTCCTAGACTATAGTAGTTGAGTCTCTCTCAATCCAAATGTTTTTCTAGTTATGAATCTTGAAAAAATAAGTAGCATGAATAACACTCATCATCTCATATTCTAGGGAATAAGCGAACCCGCAGGATCTATATAAGCAGCCAAGAACCTGGTCCAGGAGGTTTCTGAAGATGGAACCACATCCTACGGGGCCTGGGTTTCCATTAGAAGCCCCATCAACATCGATTTTAATCCATCATAGAGGTGGAGATTTCCAAAATACTTCCATGGTGTATTTAAGTTAAGGGTACCTCCCATCTACACCGATGCGCATGTGTATCCCAAGATCTCTAACCGAGTTATTGCAATGATCCTTCTGAAGCAGAGCAGCCTCCCGTATAGAAAT
The DNA here is from genome assembly GCA_963277665.1 of Viscum album. Classification (NCBI taxonomy): domain Eukaryota; kingdom Viridiplantae; phylum Streptophyta; class Magnoliopsida; order Santalales; family Viscaceae; genus Viscum; species Viscum album. Next base: position 963,406,296 of record OY728127.1, read on the forward strand.
GAGTATTCTGATTTTACCTAAATTAACCATAAATGAGTTATTGGTATAAATATAGTCATTTCATCCATACCAGATCACATGTAGGAGCTCCGTTGAAACTAAAATAAAATGATTTATGATTTTCTAGGAGTCAGATAAATCCACACATCGCTGCAACTGAGATGTTGTAGTGCTACAAGGCAGCCATTTTCACTCAAAAATATCAAAAATGTAGTGCCAAAGGGTAGTTTCCATATCACAGTAAAGGAAGAGTTGATTAATATCCTCACGATGCTGATTACATAAGAGACATTTGGAACAGAGATTACTCCCAAAAGATAGTAAACAGATTTCAGTGGGAAGCCAACCATGTGAAATATGCCAAGTGATAGTGAGTCTCGAGGGATTTAAAAAATATTTATTAAAAAAAATTAACCAGATTAAATTATTATTATCATTTTTTAATAAATGGTTATAGTAGTTTTTTGAATCATTCATTCCAATATGAGTAGGTTCCCAAATTAGAAGATCATTAGTAATAGTAAAGGTATAATTTTCCACAACATGCCTTATATTGTCGGGTAATCAATGATTTTGCATTTGTAAAATGTATTTGATGGTATCATTAGTATGTTCAGGAAGTTGAGTGTTAGGCAACAAGGGGATAAGGGGTGTACCAGTCCAGTTATCATGCCAAAAATTTAAATTAGTGTCTTTTTTATCCATCCATTTAGATTTAGTCATAATAGAAATGAATGTATTCTTAGTGGAGGGCCAGATAGAGGAGGTCAAATAATTGAAATTTTTAGTTCTTAATTTATCAAGGAATTGAGACATAATAAAATATATGGAAGGATAATTGTTGGTAATGAGGTTCCATGTGAGCTTATCTTTAAGAGATTCATTAAAATTATTGAGTTTTTTTATGCCAATGCCTCCTTTTTCAATTGTTTTGCAACAAGAGGACCAAGGAATAGTAACCAGTTTTCTCTCAAGAGTGCTCCTTGTCTAGACAAAGTTTTTAATGGAAACATTAATTCCTTTCAGAATACCAGCTGGCCATTTATAGATCAACATGGAATAAACTAGTTTGGAGACAATAGTAGATTTGACCAGGAAAATTCTTCTTCCCATGGAGAGGTTTTTTACCTTTCCAAGAGGAGAGCTGTCGAAGGGTTTGGTCAATGATGGGAGAGAAATAGGTAGCTTTAGTCCTACCCCAAAAGATAAGGACACCTAGATAAGTAAATGGTATAGAACCCTCCTTGATCCCCAAATCACTGATATCTTTTCTTTTTCTACTAGGGGGATATCTTCTTCCAAAGTAAATAAAACATTTATGCCAACGGACATGCTGACCAGACACCTCTTCATAGTGATTGAAAATTATTTTAAGATTATTTATATTTATTTTTCCTCCTGTAGAAACAAAATAATGTTATCAACATATAGAATATGCGAGGGGGCATTCAAGTTTCTGGAGGCATTGATCGATTTTATCTTACCTTGTTTCACAGACTGAGTGAGTAATCTACTTAAATAGTCTTCATCAATTGAAAATAGAATAGTAGAGAGAGGGTCTCTATTCTTGACCCCCTTAGAACATTTGAAATATCCTCTCGGGGACCCATTTATTAGAATAGAAATATGAGCATAGTTAAAATGAGTTTTAATTCTGTTGATAAAAGTGTCATTAAAACTAAAGTGTGTAAGGACCTTAAAAATAAAGTTCCAATCTATGGTGTCAAAATCCATTGTAATTTAAAGAATAATGGGAACATTCCCACCTTGATTTTTTATGTTTAATAGGTTGGTGGATTCCGAGGCAAGGAAAATGTAGTCATGTATTGATCTTCCTTTATAAAACCAAGTTGATTCCAGGAGACAATTCTAGTGTTGATGGAAGAGATTCTATTAGCAAGTAATTTAGTGATAATTTTGAAAAAGTAATTTATGAGAGAAATAGGTATGAAGAGATTTATTTCATCAGGAGTCTCCATTTTAGGAATAAGGGTAAGAAATTGGGAGTTTAAACAAGGTGGGATAATGCCTTTAGAAAAGAAAGTTTTAACCATGCAACAGACATCATCATGAATAATATCTGAATTCTTTTGGTAAAACCCATTATGAAACCATTAGGTCCTGAATAACTATCAGGGCTGAGGCTAAAGATAGTGTCTTTGATTTCATGATCCAAAGGGATGCTATTAAGTTAAGAGTTTTCATCTTCATACACCATAGTTTGAATGTCAACAGGGAGAAGATCCTTATCAATGCTAGGACCATGAAGATATCACAGAAGTAGGAGACCACAAAATTGGAAATACCATTATCAGTGTCAATAAGATTCCCCTCATCTCTAAGAGAAGTAAGAGTCCTAAAATAAATTCTATCTCTATGAAGTGAGTTTTATAACTTAGTGTTCCTATCTCCATCATTGATCCATTTGGTTTTTTTTGAGGTTATCCTTAATTTTAAGTAATGTAACCATCTTAGAAGATATTTTGATTTCATGATGGGAATTGTTGGTGAAGTTTGAGGAGTTATTTATATTTTTAATTGGTGTGAGTTCATTCTTTAGAAGTGTAATATCATTGTATATTTCTTTAGATTTATTTTTACACCAATTATTTAGGACTTGATTGAAATTTTTCAATTTCAAAAGACAAAAAAAATGAGTCTCTATGTTCTTACATATTAGACCAAAAGTTTTTGATAGTGTTCACACAGTCAGGATCAGAGGACTAGGCATTTTTATATATAAAAGGAAGCCTAGGTGTGATGAGATTATGTGGTCATAGGTGCATTATTTCTTTATTCGTGAATAGAGAACACACATTTTGATTTTGGATCTATAAATCCTTTAATATATTGAAATTTTAGTAGAACTAGTCACACAATACATCAAAACATTGGGGTTGAGATATCTATGAGAATAATAAATATATAAATTATTACATCCAAAATAAATAACCCATCACTGATCAATATTTATAGAATAAAACTCCATGTAAATATTATAAAACATAATTTAATGGTTTTTTATTATATATTTTTCAAGGATTGGATTTACATTTATAAAGACCACATAAACTACCAAGAGACGGAGAACACTCCTCATATCCAAGTTTTCCAATGATTCTATACATGTATAAGGAGGAGGATGAATCTCTTTTGGATTCTTCTCCTAATGTGTGGATACAATTTCCTTAGTTGAAATCATATTTACCCTAAATGAATGAGAAAATGGGGAGAATCATTTGTGAATAGATTAGCACTGTAAGGGATTATACTGAATTATTCCTAGAATAATTTCATTTTATTCTTCTATACGGAGTGTTTGATTTCATAATTGATCACATACCTAGATCTATACCTCAATCCATGAATCCCTATATAATATCCACTATTTAGTTAGAAGATCTAAACAAGTAGTTACAATAGAATCCCTATAGTGGTTTTATATGGCTGAGTGATTCACCATGGGGTGTGTGGATCCTATTTTTCAATATGAAGTATGGATTTTCCCCCATCATTTATTATCATGAAATCAAAAAAATGATAAAGAACATGTATCACATGAAATAGATAAAGAAATTGAATCATTAAATATGAGGGGTTCAATATATTTCTATGGTGTGCCTTCTGTTAGTTTATCACAAATAAAATTTAAAGAAGAATAAATTATTGATACTACCTTTAAAATACTTTGTGGAAAATATGTTTTCAATGTGAGAACTATCATACATAATAATGATATAGAAATGATGATAGATATAATGAAGGTAGTCATTGGAGACTACCTCATAATATTTGGTATATTTATTACAGAATATATTTTGATATACTAAAAAAACATGGGGGGAATGATAAGAAGATTAATATTATATTGAATACATTAAAAATGATTAAAATCGATGAAATATATATTAAATGTGATTTTTGTATAGTGGGAGTATCATTCATTGAGTATGTTATCACCTTTTAAGAAATAGGTCTGGACCCATATTAGACCAAGGTAATTGAGGATTATGACTATTCAATCCACTAATATATTGGGAATGAAAAAATGAGGAAACTTATATATGTATAATGTATCTGAAAACCTCATAAATAATGATAATAGATAATTTTAAAATATTTTTAGACTTTTAAATGATACAGAAGAAAATAATAAAGGAAGGTCCATCATCATTTCTTTCTTATTTGATTGATCAACTATCCCATGTAGAGAAGATAAAGGATGCCCAAAGAGACAATTAAAAAATAGAGAATAAGGTGTAAGCTATAAGAAAATATAAGTAGATGGAGTTGAAAATTTATGAAGGAGTTCTATTATTTGGGTCAAGAATATGTTCACCATCTAGCACTAAGATAAATAATTTGTTGAATAATTTTCATAGCTTGTCATATTATCTCCATGAAAGGAGAATGATAAATTTTCAAAATATAAATGGGATGTATTGGTGGGGAAATATTAATAATTTAATGGAATTTTATACATAAAAAATTTATAATTTCTAGAAAGTGATGGTTCGAAGAAAAAATTTATATAGTCGATTCAACCATTAACCATGCCAACATTGAAATGGTAAAACATAAACATTGACTTTTTCATTAGTCTCATAAATACATAAATTGTAAATAATGATACATTTTTTATAGTGGTTCATAAAAAATGATGTATCAATTTATTTAATTTAGAGAGGACATCTCACACAATCAACTTATAGATATATAAATCAGATAAGTGGTGAGGCTATGTTGAGCACCGCTATCATTTGTATCTGAAAAAGATCCAATATTTACCAACATGCTATTAGAGACTCTCCAACTTAATCTAAGCACTAAATTGATATTTAGTACATCTTATCACGCCCAAACTGATGGAAAATATGTGTAAAGTATCTAGACTCTAGAATACATAAGAGAATATGATCGATCAATTTTTAAGGAGGATGTGATTCATGTGTTCCAACATTCGTGTTCTCATAAGTGAATAGTTTTAATTCATGAATAAAAATGGATTCATAATAAACCATTCATGGGAATATATGGACAACATCTATGAGTAGAGAATTTTTTTGGGGCCTGAAATTTTTATGAATATTATATAGATTCTCATGACTATTCAAAAGAACATTAGGGTTACTCAACCTTTCTAGAAGAGTTATAAATAGAATCATCGACCATGCCTAGAGTTTGAGTTTATAGATAAAGTATTCCTTACCATATCTAAGAGGAAGTGGATGATGAAATTTGGGAATAAGGTAATGGTAAGTCCCTATTACATCTTACCCTTTGATACTATTGATAGTATAAGAGTTATAGCCATTTGAATAGCACCCCACTAACATTTTATCAAGTATATGATGTATTCTGGAGGTCGTGTGATGGTTGGTGTGCTTATGAGGTGGAGTTCGGATGCGCGTGGCGAAGGTTCTTCTATGGCATCCATGTGCTGGATCTGGCTTTTATGGGGTCGTTGAGGATGTTGTGGTCGGGCCACAGTTGGCGTTGTTAGCGACGTCATCCTTCTTCCTATGCAGAGTGGTTGTGGCTATGGTGGTGCTCAGGGTGCACTGGGATCTGCCTATGGTGGATCTGTGAGGTGGTGATGGTTTGGTATGGTTAGATCTAGTGTTTTGTGGATGTGGGGTTATAGAGGCTCCAGATCTGGTGACTGGACCAGCACGGTGCAGAGATCTGGTCATAGTAGGGTTTTGTAGTTGTGTGGATTCCAACAGAAGTTGGGTCTATTGGGTTATGGGCCTCTTTTCCTTCTTCTTAGCTTTATGGGTTGACAAGTCTTTTGTAATGTATTTGTTCCATGGGTATTTTGGGTCATTTTATTCTAAATTCTTTTTCCCTTCGGGTTTTCATATTTCTCTTGGGTTCTCCCATTTCCCACAAAAGGGATTGTGTGTTTTTTCTCTCTTAATAAAGGGTCTTTCTTGATCCTTTCCTAGTAAAAAAATGTCTCATTTTTATTGTATCACATAAACCACATGATAAAACAAAAAAATAACTATATTAATTTAAAAAATACATTTAAATAATAAAATACTCAATAATAGTTGAAAATATTATAGTGGTGTAGATTTGATCAATTATAACAAAATTAGGGAAATTTGGATCTCCTTGATCTCAAATACTAGTCACACTCACAATAAATGCTATAGAAATGAAGTTGAATGTTAACTATATATAAAAAAATGAAATATATGTATATGAGATTAAATTTAATTAAATTATTAAATAATGAATTATGAGGTATTTATAAAAAATTATGGGGCCTATATGGCCATTAAAAATAAAATCATTTGATTAGTATTAATATTTTCGGAATAGTAACATGTTTATTTGAATAGTAGTCTGATTGTTTGAATAGTATATTGACTATAATAATAGTAACCACACCAATGGAACTATAATATAATATTTTTTAATCTTGTAAGATAAGAATATTATATATTTATATTAGGATAATGTAACTAAATGTTTCATAATTCTAAAAATCATTATTTGTATTTTTGTAAAACATATATCTTATAATTGAATTTATTTAAAAATTATATTCATTTAAAAGAATTTTTTTTATGAAAAAGGTATTCTAAATTAATATTTTTTTTTGTAATGATAATGTAATTTGATGAGAAAATAAGTAATTTATAAAAGGATGAGGAAATTAATCATAATATTTAAATTTGTATTTTCCCAATAAATTTTTATTTTAGATAGAAATTAAGTTTCCAATATAAATATATATTTTCATAAAATGGATTTCATTTTTGGAATATAAATAATTTCAAATTTTTTGGTTTATTTTTTAAAATTTTTATAAAATATCTTAATTTTTGGTAAAAATGAATTTTAATAAAATTTGATCTTTAATATTATAAACCAAAAACTTGAATTTAAGTGTCTTGGATGATGTAAGAACCTATTAGTTAGAACATAAATGTTTTTTTATATATATATAATGACATGAATAAATACTATATTTATTCTTGATCCAAAATAATGAACTAATTATTTTAATATTGAAAGACATCCCACTCTGCCAAAATGAAATAAACCCTTAACCACCCCTTTCCCTCACAACATCTATGACTTGGTGATACACAAATTTCTGACCAATCAATTTTTAAATCCTCTTCCCGATATCTTTTTATGTCTAGTTTAATCTAAGTATCATTCCAAATAACATTATTTTGTATCATCAATGGAGACAATAAAAGGGGAGGTAAGAACTAAACAACGTTTATCATTATTTTATTCACCCACTACCACCCCAAATGATGTCCATCCAATGTGAAATAGTTACATAATTATAATAATTATTTAGTTATATTATTATTTATGTGTAATTAAAACTACTACCCCCCTTTATTTAGATTTAAAATAAATAATTTTGTTCACTATAAGGTTGGTTTAACACCTCTATGAACATCATATGACACTATTCTCTACTTCTTTCAAGGATGGTTATAAAAATATTATAAATATTAAATATTAATTTGATACGAATATTATGACTCATTTAATGTTATTTAATTTTTTAATTATATTTTAATAAAATCAAACTTAACTATTTTGTGATAGTCTATAAAACAACCTATTTGAAAAAACCACAAAACATTAATTTTTTTACTAATTAAATCAACCATATGTCATAGATTATTTGAATATTAGATAAAATTTAAATTTCAAGAATTGGAATAATTTATTTTGAATTAAATCCTATTATTTTAATACCATTTGTTGATAACAATAATAATTAATGACATGTGATTTAACCTTATAATAAGTAAATGAAAACTGTAAATGAAAAGAAATTATTCCTTATATTTCATTGAAATGGTTATAAGTGAACACAAAAAATTATAGTAAATAAAATAAATATGGAAATTCTTAAGAAATAAATAATTAATATCATTTGATTATTCTCAAAATTATTATAAAGTTAATAGAAATTATGGAATATAATGAATGAGATCTCTAAGAAACACACTTTTTATTTGATTGGGACTTTTCCATTTCTAACTCAAATTATCTCTATCATTAATGTTACATAATACTTCCCAAATTCTGCATATATGTATCATAAATTTACTCAAATCTTATTCTCCCTTATTTTTATGGGGTAACAAATTCATTATATTCATTTCAAAAATGCCTTCTTTAAATTCAAACATGATTATGGGGGACATTTATATCCATTAATAATTTTATAAATTTATTATTTAATGTATTTATCTCCCAAATCAACTCCATATATTTAGGCAATCATTTATTCACTCTGATATAAATTTATTTGACATATAATTCTTCCTAATCTTTGGAATATTTACGAAATTTCCATTGAATCTGATATGAGGTAAGATTACAGATCCCACTAATTTCCAGGTTCATTTTTTATGATTATTCCTTATGACTGATTTTCTTTTGTGGAAAAAATATTCTGGTACAAGTTATGATGGTTTCACCCATCTAGTTATCTAATTCATTGGGCAATGTATTTGTATTGTGTACGTTATGTATGGGATTAGGGAGTGAACTTCATCCATAATGTGACTCTTTACACCTTGTGATGTTGTCATAGTTATATTCATTTACTTATGATTATGTTCTTTTTGTTTACACAAGTTTCTAATGTTTCCATAATTTTATGATATCATGTACATCTTATTATGATAACATAGGATTATTCATGGTCCTTCACTACTGTGATATCATGTTTTTATATTTGAATCACATGTTATTCTTCGTTATCATGTTTATTACCTTAATATGATTTTTAGATAACCATTTTTTATTTCCCTAGACATCAAAAAATATATTCAGAGATCATATGGATTTAGTGATAAATATGGTAAAAAAACTAAATATTTTATTTTAATATCATGATTATATTTATTTACCTAGTCGTCCAAAGATATTTGGACTTTCGATCCATGGTTTTTATTTATTTTAAATTAATATTAAAAATAATTTAATAATATATAAAGGCATAGTAAACTATATCTCCCATTCAGGACGTTTTTATTCAAAATATTAAAAACATTTATAGGATTTAAATTTCAATATGATTTTAACTAGGATTTTTTATGCATGAATTTCAATTTAGGGAATTATATAATACATTCACAATAAATCCCATTAATTTTCTTCCCATAAGGTTATTTATTTGGAAAAATAATTTCCCTTTAATTTTCTGCACTATATTTACTCATGAGACCAAAAGAATATGATTAAGTAAAACTGAATTTATCTCAATATTTTATTTGGAATCATTTTTTTAGAATATCTATTTTTTTATAAGTATTTTAAAAAAATATTTTATATTCATATATGATTTTTATGGTCATTTTTACCCATGATTTATCTTATTTTATAAAATGGTTTAAAAATACTATTCATATCATTTTCTGATCATAGTATTTTTTAATTTTCAAAAATAATGTGAAAATAGTTTGTATTTTAACACACATGACATAAAAATAATTTCTCTCCATCATGAGGACTAAATATTTTGATTCTTCCTTTACAATTTTTCTAGTTTTAATTCAATAAAAATGGATTCATTAGTATTTGTGATTTTTTTAGATTTTAATATGTGATTTAAAAATTAAAAAGGTATCTTAAATAATAAATATTTTTGTGACCTTTTAAAATATGTTATTATCTATGATAACATAATTTTTAATTACATAGTATTTACAGGGGATATGATCTATTGAAACCATCATTATTCATTATCTAGATAGTTTATGGTTATGATGATGAAATATTAATGAAACACATTTTTTCACATGTTAAGTCATGATGGATGATTTTTTTATCTTATGACATACATATGAATGGGCATATAAATATTTGATGGGTGAGATTAGAAGTATATAGATCTCTAAGTAATTGGTTAATAATTAATGATCTATGATTGCAAAGTTTACACAATACATTATCCCAAGAATGATTATGGGTACATGTTTTTGATCCCCATACCAAAATAGGGTACATGGGAAGTTATCCCAATCCTAAAGCTAGTACACAGATAATAATCCCAAGCCTAACATGATATGAATATAATGGTGAGTATCCTTGACATATGATTTCTTTAATTATTATTATGAGACACTATATTCCACTTTTTTGTGACTAGAACTTATGTCGATATTAGGTTCATATGGATCATGTTCTTTTATACCTTAATTATTTATATCTTCAGAAAATCTATTCCATATGAATTTGATCATGTTTTTATATATAAATTTTTGTTTATGGAATAGAAGTATTATGGTATTGTTATCATACAATTTTCACACATTTTATCCATATGTAATCATGGAAATCACCATATTTTACCCTTAATGTTAATATGGTGTCACCATTTTTTTATTCCCTTAAATATGAAGAATATTTTTAATATCATTTTTTATAAAGGGTGATAGATATGATGACCTATATAGGATATTAAATGGGTATTTTATGAGATAGTTTTTATGTATCCATGTTTCTATAGACACTAATCATTTATAGTTCTGGAATGATTCAAAATAATATTTAGTGAATATTTATCTTAAATGGTGTGATATTAATTTATAAAATGTAAAAGTAAATATATAACTTATATTCTAATAAATTACATGTCGGTGGCTCCTGAATATCCTATATGAGGTTTTTATAATAATGTTTCATAATTATTAACAAGTAAATTTTTATAATGAAAATTTTTTAGAACATGAAAAGAAGAGTTGTTGGATGTTAATAAAAAAAAATTTATGATGTTTCTAGAGAAGAAAAAATACTATAAAGTTTGTTAATAAACTTACTATAGATGTTATATGACACTCTTATGATATCAAGTTCCTAAAATTTTGAAAATAACATGATCTAATCCACTATGTACAAAATTTGTACAATCTATGTGATGAAAAATGAGGATATGTATTCTGATTTTGAACCCATAATCTCCAAAAAAACTATTTAAAAAACAATATATATATAAATTCTTGTGATTCTTTAATGATGATAAAATATATGTTCAATTTTCTATTTTATGAAAAGTTTTATTTTCTCATCCTTTATAATATATTGATTCTGGATGATGTTGTTATTATAATAAACTCAATTTAGAATGTTATTAATCAGATGGGACAAAGGTGGTCATTTTAACAATGAATCGAAGTGCAGTTGAGTTCTGAGAAAAAAATAATAGACATATAGATACTAGTACTCTAGAAAAAATATTTGGAAGGATTTTCAGTAAGAACATGATATGAGTGTAATTTATAGAATTTTTTTATAATGGGTAATTAGTGTGGGTCATTGGATTCACCAAATGATGATCACTGAAAAAATTATTTTGATTGAATGATTGACATGTTTCTTCTTAATATTATACATTATGTGAGGATTCAAAGAGGATATGAATTTTATGAGATATAATTTGAAGGAAAATATTTTTGAGCTATTAAATTTTTTTTCAAACACTAAAGTAAGATAAACAAATAAAACATGATGTGTTGAAATTGCTACAAGACTGAGGTGGGGCATGTGACTGATGTTCTATGAAGTTCCAATAATGTGGTCAACCATATTCAATAATTTTTTAATATAATTTTCATGGGATTATTGAAATTATATGAGGTAGCCATGATACATGAAAATATACATGTATGATGATCGATGTCATGAAGTGATGAAAGAAAATTTTTAAATTTTGATCTAATGAGAAATTAACATATGGGGAAAGACATCAATACATTATATGTAAAATTATGATAATTTTTTTTATACATTAGTATTATTGAAAGAGAAATCTAATGATTATTTTTGTTCTTTTATCAGATAAAAAAAAATTGATCGAAGAAAATTCCATAAGTGATGGTTTTTATCATCTGACAGAGACAGGTATATTAGACACAGAGTTCCTAATGAATCAAGAAAAAAATATTTCTTATATAAAGATAAATCTAAGGATGTTTCATATAGTTTATTAGTGTTTTAAATTTATTAAATATTAAAAATATTCTAGATGAATATAGATGACTTTTTATGAAATTCATAAAGGTATGAAATTTGGATTTTTGAATCTCAATGAGTTGGAAAACAAAATGGGTTTCCCACCATTTCCATTCAAGGAGAACATATATAACGGATGAAAATCACATCGTAAAAACCCTATTTACTTAAATTGAACAATGAATTAAAATATAATTTTAGTTAGAAGTGACTTTCCCACTGAATTAAAATTTTATGTTTAAGAATATTTACAGAAATTGAGTTTTGATGATAAGTACTAGATAGAGTTTCAATTAAAAATATAAGAAATATAAATCAAATTTTGATTTTTTGAATATGTTTTGTGATGTAAAAGTGGTATTAATCTAATTAAACGCATGATTTATGTTTTGTTAAATTTTTAAAAGGTGAAAAAGATATAGAATAATGGGTGTAGTAATAGTATAATGACTCGTAAATGGTATATAAATTTTATAGGGGAAAATTGAAAGAGTTTCTTGATGTAACTTTATCAGCTCAGTTTGAAAAAAAACCAAAAATTTGTTGTGGCATAGTTTTTTATTTGGAAAATATAAAATTAAAGTATTCTATATAAGTATTCCTATATTTTTATATAAATATTATAATTTGGTTTGACTCAAAAAAAATTATTCACTTATTTCTAATGGAGGGTTTCCATGGACCCATGGGAGTGGCCATGGAAAGGATGTAGGTTCTTATAATGAGTAAGAACATTGTAAATATTATTCTCTTTGTTTACTTTCTCATATTTTTATATATGGGGGATTTATTAGTATTTGATAATGATAATCCTCTAATAGGTTTTAGGGGGTTAAATTTCATAATGTTAGAGTTTTGTAAAAAGACAAACACGGATTCCCCATAGTGGTTCTATGATCCAGAGGAACATTATGTGGTATCAAATCCATGTTTCCCTTATTTAATCCATAACATTGACAATATCCACTTAGTAAATTATATATGTATTCATACACTTTTTGGAAAAATTTATCCTAGTAGTAAAAATAAAATGATACACAATATTTTGTCAGATGACCTGTAGGATACTAGATGCAGCAACTATTATGTTTCCACACATTATGAAAAAAATCCATAACTTTTTTTTGAAATGAGGAAAATTGAGGTTGATGAAATTGATAGAAATTTTATTAATATATATTTATTAGAAATTTTTTATATAATGGTCACTGGTCTCAAAATAACTTTGGATAATTGGGACAAGATAAAATGTATATTCAATGGAATCACAAAAGTAATGGAAGAAAATTTAAAAATATAGAAAAGAAAGTTTGAAGATATAAAAATATTTGATGGAGAAACTATTGATGAATACATAACCAGTGTTAATAATTTTTTTTCAACCATAGAGGTTTTAGATATGTCATGGAATTTTATTGTATTCTAATTAAACTAATTGGAGACATACATGATAAATATGATTCTATAATTTATTAATTTGATTGTAATGATGGCTTATCACTTGTTGATTTATAAAACATCCTTATTTCATATGATATGAGAAATGATCTGGTATTCAAAAAGATGATCAATGTGGAAAAGTGTTTTCAATCTATAATACTGTTTAAAATCCATCATTCTTATAATAATAACCATTATTATTAATAAGATAAAAAAAATTAACAAATGAATGATAATATCAGGTCAATAATATAAAAAACTATTAGAAAAGAAGACTAATGTATATAGGGAAACATCCATATTAATGTTTTTAGTGTTTATAAATTTATATTTTATATATTATTTTTCCCAAGAAGAATGAAATGGATTATTCAGATCATTTTGATGAAAACACGTAGTGGAAGATGTTTAAAATGTTTTCTATGTAATATATGAAATACAATGATTGTATGAAAATTTTCATAAGAATAATGACATGAATGTTTTTTAAAAAGGTTGATTATTACTCAAATGAAAAAAATATTCTGAAAATTAATGTTAATGAATTTTAAGTTCCATATTTGAAAATGTTGATAGAAGGGATGGTTCCTCAGATAATGAAGAGAAAGGAGGGGGGAAGAAAATTATAGAAAAAATATACTGATATTATAACATGTTTAATGTCTTTATTACATTAATAAATTTATGAATAAAATCGTACAGATGAATAAATAATTTGTATCGAATGATAAATGAAAAATAGTTACTTAAATAAAAATATGAATACATCTTCAATATTTAAATATTAGAAGTTAATGGTTTTGAACAAGGAATTATAATGGTGCATCATATCAATAATATTGACACAAAGGAATAATTAGTTTTTAAAATACAGTCAAAATTCATGATGTTGAAATTACAATAATATTTACGAACTAAGATTTCAATAGATCATCAGAGATAAAATATTAAAAATATCAGACTATTGAGAAATATCATTAGAGGAATGAGGTGAAATATTCATCCAATAAAATTAAAATTTCATTTTATTATACTACCATTGTAGGTGTTATGAAATTTTATGGTAATTATGGTGATGGGAATGGAGTTTAAAAATCTATCAAATCTACAAAATATTTAATTTACTACTAGATTAAACATTACCAATATCAAGAAGAAAAAATTGCCTAAAGATGTTACAAATCATGACAAAAAAGTAGAGAATGAATGTATTTTTATAAAACATTGAGGATTAATTGATATTGGGTGTGTTGTTTTGTGTTTGGGAATAGATAATATAATTTTTTTTTCAAAAAAAATCCCTACATGGATCTAGGTATGATTTAATGGGGAGTAAATTTAGATGAAATGTAACTAACATAAAAAAACCTAAAGAAGTAAGAAAAGAAAAGAAATAAGGTAGTAGAAACTAAAAAATAAAAAATAATCATGGATTCATGGATTATGTGTATGGAATATTTCTCCAACTATGTAACATTGATGAATAATTGTTCACAAATCTTATAAGAAAACCCTATTATAAAAGAAAAGAAAATGTGGTAGGAATATGGAAAGTGGTATAAAGAGATTTTTTGGTGACATGACTCCAAAATCAAGTAAAAGTAATAATCATTTTATTCTTGATTTAGGGTCTTTATCACATATTACAAGTGATTTTAAAATATTGAAAGAATTTAAAAATCATGATTTAGGGGGAGTTATTAATAGAAATTATAGTTCTCTAAAAATTAGAGGAATATGAATAATAGATATAGAACATGGAATATAAAAATCTAATGAACATTTATATGTGGATGTTCCCAAATATATTTTAAAAAACCTAGTACAACATTATGATGATAGAATAAAATTAAATTTCCCTTTTAATTCATTTATCATTGGATGTTTTTAATATGGTAATTTCATAACTAGAGGATAAATAACAAGTGAAAATATCCATAAGATTAGAGAACTTTGTAATACATGTTATTTGAATGATTATGTTGAGAAGAAATTTTGGTTAATGGTCTTGGGAATCATGGATAGAATAGTATGAACTAAATTCCTATGGTAGATGTACTATTAATCCTTCCAATCATGAATAAAATAGAAGATGATGTTTTCATAATTTTTTTAAAAAGGGATGAAGATCAGAAGTGTCTATAAAAGTGTTTTGTTTTATCTATATTAACTCTTGATCTTATTTACTTTAATATCTATGGTCTTATGATAGATCAATTAATGAAATAGGATGAGATTTTTATCAATTTTTTTTTGAATTAAATCTGATAGCCAACATTATTTTTGTGAAGAACATGTTATATGGAGTAAAAATGTTCAGAATTTTTAAAAGAAATGTCTAGAAAAATGGGTGTTTAAATAACTAACCTAGGAACTGATGATATAAAGGATTAAAAATTCAGTTATTTGGAATATATTTAGAAGAAAAAATAGATAAAAAATTAGTACATTTCTACATACACACCTCACCATGATCAAGTAGAATAGAGGGAAAACATTTAGTTCAATGGGAAGAACTATGAAGGAAGTGAATAATCATTCAAAATTTCTCTAAAGAGAAACTTGGGAATTGTTATACATGTAAATAACATATTCTTGTTAAGGACATAATTTAATAATAAATATAATGAAACATTTTATAAAAAACAATAAGTGAAATATTTTGATGTCTTGGGAAGTCCCTCTTTACTTGAGATAAAAAATATAGATCTTTAAAAACTTGAGGAAAATTTTGAGGGTGAAATATTCATGGGATAATCAACCAAAAAAAGGAGTTAAAAATGTTGGAACAAAATATTAAAAATGATAGTGGAATCTTATTTTTTTAATTCTATTGAAGATCCAACTTCATTAACCAAGGTTATTGAAAAACTATGGAAGATAATATGAATACATCCAATGAAACTAAAAAAATATTAGTTTAAATCAAATCATGTTATTGAATATTCATAAAAATCATAAGGTGAGAGAAATGAAACCAGAATAAAAAAAATTGAAATTTCATACTCTATAAACACAAGTTCATTCAATGAACATTAATTTAAATCAGAAAGTTCCAATTCTGGCCATAGGAAAATAGAGGTTATAAAATAAAACATAACATATATTAGAGGTTAAATAATATTCTATTACAGATGAAATTGAACATAATTAATAGATTGGTTTTATGAATTAATTTTTGGATTAAATAGAAAAAAATTACACCTAGGAACATGTTTTAAGTCCTATGGTGAATAAAACTTTTGTGACATATGGGTGTATAGAAAAACCCAAAATGAAAATGGAGACGCTTTAAGAAACAAAGAGAAACTTGTTTATAATATTTATTCACATGTAGAAGGAATGGATTTTAAATGAATTTATTCCCATATTTCATGATTGGAATCATTCAGAAAACACATAGTGGTGGATGAATAAAGATCCATATTCATGGTACTACAAATTGGATAGTTTTTTAAAAAAGATGAATTTTTCTAATTGGAATGTCGGTAACAACTAAGATGTGAATGAGTTGAACACAAGAAATTTAATTTTGATTGTGTATGATGATGAAATATTTATTGTGGGAGAAAATGAAAATTTATGTAAAGGGTTTTGAGAAGAAATTAAAAACAATTGGGAAATGTCAATTATTAGTGAATTGCCTTTCATTCTTGTATTATAAGTTCACATTATGAAAATATACATTTTTTATATCATGTAAATTACTCCAGATAGTTGATTCAAAATGTTGGCAAAGGAAATTATAAATAATTTTTTACTCAAATTTCTATTGGGTGAAGATGAGTAATGATTAAGATGGGAAAATTGAGATTCTGAAATATTTTAGGAAGTTATTATAAAATTTTTCATATCATAGATATTTAAGAATAAGAATTCCT
This sequence comes from Viscum album, assembly GCA_963277665.1. Classification (NCBI taxonomy): domain Eukaryota; kingdom Viridiplantae; phylum Streptophyta; class Magnoliopsida; order Santalales; family Viscaceae; genus Viscum; species Viscum album. The sequence continues at coordinate 963,423,623 of OY728127.1, forward strand.
TATTCAGTGAAATTATTTTTATGATATCAATGCGATCCTAAACAAAATAATATGTTGGAAGAAAATGAATTATAATTTTTGTGAATGGAACATAATCTAATATTATATTATATAAAATAATAATTGATTTAAATACTCGTTGTTATACAGATAATGATTGGTCTATAGAACTCTATGGTAAAAAATCAACATTGGGAGTAATAATGTTCTTATGTGATTGTTGTGTGAGTTTGAATAGTTAGTAACAATGTTGAACAACATTGAACATAATTAATTTAGAGAATATTTATTCCACATAATATATATATAAATTATTTGAATTGATATCTGGTCAAACGATTTGATAGTTAATGTTTTTAAACAATTAACTATTTTTCATGATTACCTATGATGTATTGATCATTAAAAGAATATTTTACACCATTCAAGATCGAAACACATGGATATAATGTATCAAATTATAAATTTAAATTTTAGTAGTGGATATGTTAGGCATGAATATATTTCTATAAAGTATCAATGTGATTATTTTTTCATAAAAATAATTAAAAATGATATATTTGTGGAATTTATGATGTAATATAATGTTCAGGCACCACCAATGACTTAAAAAAATTGAAAGGATGTTACCCTCTATCATTTTATTTATATAAACAATAGGGGAGAATATATAAAACATTACTCAAAAAAAATTTAGAGTAATATTTTAGAAATTTTTTTCATGAAAAGGAGAGATTATGTATCTATCATTCAAAAATTAATCTAATGTTGTGGGTATCATAAAATAGTGAAGAATTAAAATTTACAGAATATTTGTTAGGTGGAGTTTATCTTCACATGGCCTCTAATTTTATTGTCACATAATAATGAAATTCAATCAAAAAATACTTTATCCATTATTTTGGTGTGCGAAATATCCCTTTTTAAAAAGATTTTTATTTAATATTTCACGAAAAAGATAGTTGTGAAAAAGTGTGAGTGACAATTAATGATGATTGATTAATTTTATTAACAAATATTTTCAATAAAATCCAATAGAATATATTGAAGATTCATTATGATGTTTTTCTATATATTTTTTCATAATTATTTTACATTAAATAATTATTCTGTAAATTGGGAAAATAATAATTACTAAAATATATGAAATTTTATTATGATTTTTTTGGAGAAGAAGAAAATTAGAATGTTGGTTTAGAAACATCCTACATATTATAAATGATGATTTGATGATATGATGTTCCTAACTTCATGAAAATACAATAATACAATATGATATGTATAAAATATGTACAATATGATTAAAGAAAAAAAGAGGACATCCACTATGATTTTAAACATTGAATAGTAGAAACAATTGTTATATAGAATCATTTTATATAGACACTATGGTGAAATTTGAAATATTAGAAAGGAGATATTTTAATTTTAAGTACTTAATATCAAGAGATTCACAAATATTACATAATAAGAATTAGGAATGAATTGGTTATAACATAAAACCAATATTATAGATTTTGTGATCAGATGGACTACAAATAATGGTTTTGAATTTTAAGATAATTGTAGTTGAATTCCAAAAAAAACATTTATGGATAGACAATAGTTTATTTTCTCAAACAAAATTATGGAATAAATTTTTTGAAGAACGTACTCAAAAATTAAATTTCTTATGATTGTATAATGGGAAATTAGTATAAATAATCAGATGCACCATACAATGATCTCTAGATAATTGTTTTAAAACGTGAAATTGTTTTCTTAATAATTTTATAAACTATATGATATTTAAAAGGCGGATATATTGTTTAACTAATTGAATGTCATTACAGATTTTTATGGTGTTTTAAATACACATAGATTTGTGAAAATACAAAGTGAGGAAAATTTAATTGAGAAAGATATTTTGAAATTGATTCAAGAGTATGTTGTACATGTAACTAGAGTATTTAGAAGATCTAAAAATTTAGTAAACAATCATTAATTATTTTTTCAATAACTTTAAATTGGTTCAATAGAAATGGTACGAGGTAGATGAGTTACAATATAGTTGATAAGTATGTTGTTTTAATTTTCAATGTGATTATGTGTGTTCCATCATCTGATAATAGAATATAAACAAAAACATCAAAAAACATTCATCTTGTTACAAAATAGTTATTTAATATGAGTTGTAAAGTATGAGATATGATAAAAGTTAGGTATAGAATAAAAATCCAATCCATCAAACGAAAATTTCTCTGAAATTTATATATAATTTCTAAAAAGATATAGAATAATTTTGTGGATAATTATTCGGAATTAATTAGAAATAAATGTTATTAAAATGGTGAAAATTCTAGAAGTTAATGTTTTTTCATTGGATGGAGAAGGGTCCATCGGATGGAGATTTTATAAAGAATGACCAGAAAAAAATTCCAAAAAAACCTACATTCAATGAAGTTTGAAAAAAGAATGATGTTCTAGATATTTAATGAATTGTCTAGAATATATTATAACAATTTAGAATATTTCATACAAACTAATTTATCACAAAATTTATTTTTGTTAAACTATCTTAGTGTTAATGAAAAAATAATTTCCCTCCTTTTCAATTGTAGGAGAACCAATATAAAGGGTGTAATAAAAATCATACATAACATTGTTCACATCAAGGAAAATATGAATATATATGGTCTTATTTTCGTAATAGAGTTTCTAACCCAGTTACTCTTTTATGTTGAAGAAGTGTTATGGACATAGATTTTTGATCATGTAATATATTTGAGAGTATTTTTGGACATCTTGGGGAATCACTGAACTTATTCAATGTTTTCAAAGATCAAATTCTAGATTATGGAAGTGAAGATATTGCATAACATAGTATTGTAACATGGTGTCTTAATTGATCCTAAAATAGTGAAGTATTTTATCTCATAGAAGGAACCATAAAATTTCTATTAGATATAAATATATTTGGCTTTGGATGGTTATTAACCCCAGCTTTTAAAATATTCCACAATTTTGGATTCTCTATTAACTATTATTTAATAGATTTAAATGATGTTCATATAGAAATAAAAATTACATTCTTCCTTTAATGAGTTGATGAATCATTTTCACTATTTTTCACCCTTCTAGAGAATTGTTAGGGGATGTGGTCTTTTTTGATATATTAAGTTCTTATTTTTAATGTTTTATGAAGAATTTTTATGATGAGGTGGATTATGGTTCTTATTATCATTGAACCCGTGAGATGAACTATAAAATCCCGGGTATTTATGGAATAATTTATTAGTATAGTAATTATTAAAATAAATTATTTATTATAAGGTTAGTTATTTAAAACATTAATTTTCAAATTGTAGATTTTTAAAAAAAAACTATTTTCAAATTTTAATTCAGTATGATGAAGTTATCATAGTATAAATTTTTGATAATTTTTTGATCAAATTTAATTTTGGGTGTAAAGTAATAAATACATTTTTTTTAAATACTATATTTTTTGTGATGTAGTGAATAAATAATAATTGAGTGCTAAAAATTATTTTTAGGATTTATTTATTAATTATTATGTATTAATGTTGTTTTTAGCTATTAATTTCAATGTTTATAAATATATAAAATCAATATAGTCTAACTTTTTTTGGAATGTTTACGTAGGTAAATAATAGAGAAAATAACAAATATAAGAAGTTTTGTTGACATGTATATGACTGAATATAAAAAAAGAATGAATCTAAAATTTTATTTTGAACCGAATTGATTTAATTAAATTTATAAGAATACTTAATTGAAACATATACTTTTAAAAAATAATTGGATATGTATGTGTCATCCAAAATACCATTTTTAGATTATGTACATTTTGGACCCATATGGATCACATTCTTCCATTTATATTATTCTTTTAAAAAGAAAGATAACTTTGTTCACACAATAAATTTCAATAAGTATAATATTTTAATGAAAGGGTTTCTAGAATTGTGTTTTGAACATAAATACAGTGTTGGAAGATAATAAATTTATATTTATCATGTAATTTTATTCTAATTTTTTGGTAAAATATAATTAAATTAGGGGCTTGAACAAAAAATGATGTAGAAAATATTTAATTGTTAAATAAATCAAATTAATGATATTAGAATATTAAAATAAATATAATTTTACATTATTAATTCAATTGAATATTTCTACAGGTACTTATAATATGTATAAGATATAATAAAAAATTTAGTTCGGATTGGAAACATTGTTTTTGATTTTTTTAATGCCATGATTGTGAATTATTTTTCTTTATAAAAAACTTATTTTGACATGAATAAATTTTTTTATTAAATTATTTGAAAATAAAAATAGATAAATAAAAATGAAAAAAATTATAAGATTCCATCGGAAATGGGATATTATATGATTTCAAGTCATTTGTATGTCTTAACCCCCATGATAGATTTATTATATTTTAATAATTTGATTAAATCTTATGTTACCCATAACCCCACATATAAAAGGATTCACCCTCATATTCCCTTTGCACATTATTAACCTCCTAGTATAACAAAAAATACAACTTACATGATCCTTTTGGAGGTTCCCAAGGAAGAATTTTCAAGAAGTAAGAGTCATTTTGTTCATTCTCTTTTAAATTATTCTTCACTTATACCTTATCCCAACCTTTTATCCAATATTTCATGAAAACTAAAGCATCACATAAATATTTTAGTGTTTATGTGTTTATGTGATATTCATCACAAAATCTCTCATCTTGTCCTTTATTACATAAATAATTAAATCATCATCTATCGTGTGTTAATTTACTGCCTTCATGGGTGACGATTTTTCATTTCCCATTTACTGAAATCATGGAAGGTTTTAATTAACATTTAATTGTTTAAAATAACCTAAATATACATAATTTATCTCTACTATATTATTATTTAAATTTCACTAGGAAGACCATAAATAAACTAACATAGGAAAGGATGAGAGGAATAACCTGAAATAATGAAAATAAAAAAAAATTGATAATAAATGGGTAGAAATGTTATAAAAAGATAATATAAGGTATCATAAACAGTATTTCAGGTCTATAAAATATTAATAATATTATTCAAACTATTATAAATGAGGTTTTAACACTTTTTAAGGAAGTTGAACCCGAGGTAAGGGACACTTTAACTAAAATATTGTTTTAAATTTTTTAAATATTTTTTCTTCTAAATAATTATATTTCAAGTCCTTGTTTTCAAAATGGATTTTATGAATGTATTTATGTTTTTATTATTGTTTTAATATCACTCAATCATATCAAAAAGGGATTATTTTCGTGTGTTATGTAAGGGACTTTCCTTTTAAAATCCTTTTTAATGGCACTTTTGTTAAATTTAAAAAGATTATTTTTTTAATATGAAATGAGTGTTTTCTCATGATTTAATGAATCTTTATTACTATAATTATTCAATAATATGTTTTAATATTTTATTTTTTTTCTAATATTATTTCATTTTTATGTGAATGAATTTTATATTTTAAAATTGATTTTTTTTATGGAAAAATGGTATTTTGAAAATCTAAATGTGTTTTCTCATGGGGTTAAATGAGTTATCAAGAGTGTTATTCGTGATATTTTCCTTGTAAATTGTTTATTTGGGTTTAATCCCACTATAGTTCAAGATATTATGGTTTGATCCCCATTATAGATCAAGATATATTGGGTTTAATCTCATTATATCTCAAGATATTATGGGTTGATCTCCATTATATCTCAAGATATGTTGGGTTATTGCCATTATAGCTCAATATATGACAGGTGAGGCCATTATATAGCTCTGTAATGCATTTATAAATCAGAATTTGTATGTTTATAGAATTTTTATTCAATGTGTAAGGGTTAATTTTAATGTAATATAGTAAATATGTCCTAAGGAAACTTCATGATGTTTTTATGCATGCTAATGAGTTTTTATAAAATGGATTTTATTTATTTTTATTTTATCACTTTGCTAATAATTTTTTTCATTATATCCCTTACTAATATTTTTGTGATCATCACATGTATTCAAATGGTTTTCACAGGTTATAAGGATGTGTAAGAGAAATAAGGAAGTCAAGTTAAATGTTATGAATATTTTTAAAAGAAAACATGTTTTATTTTAAGTGTTTTATATTACTGAGATAAATGGATACTATTTTAGAAGTATCCACTATTTATAAATATTGGATTTTATTTATATATAATTTTCGTATTTAATAAATCTATAAACATGAAATTACCCTCAATGTGAAACAAATTATATAATTGACTAAAAATCAATATTATGTAACGTTTTATGTCTGGTTCTATAGAGTTTGTATCAGAATGAGGTTTAGATGAGATTTGCGGTTAGAATTATGTTAATTGAATACCATAAATGATTTTTTAATTTATGTTATAGACTTTTAAGATTTCCATGTTTCTTTGTCTGAGATATGTCTGTTCAGAATTTTTTATCGCAGAATAAATGAGGAAGTTGAAGTATAAAGGCACCAACAGGCCGATATCTTTCCGAATATGTATCCTGGAATTGTGGGAATTGGAACCGAGAAATTTTTGATATTATTGGATCAATTGAATCATGAGATAAATAGTGGAGGTATACATTCTAGAGATTAATTTGATCTACCATGAATAAACATGTCTTTTCATAAGCATTTTATGAGGTAACATCCTTTAACATTCAATGGAACCACAGATCTATTGATAGAAAAAGGATGGATCAATGCTCTAGAAAAGATATTTGACGTCATGTAATTTTTGGAACACCAAAAGGTAATACAATCTATTTATCGTTTGGATGGTGGAGGCCATCAATTTAGGTATATGGTTAATAATATAAGAGAAAAACATGATCTTGACAATCTGGAATGGGACAATTTTAAGAATATATTATCTAGAAAAATATTTTCCTAAAACTATTTGACTCACTGTGGAGAACAAATCATGGAACTAAAGCAAAAAATTTGAAGATTATGTTGCAGCATATGAAGTCCATTTTACCAGACTGGAAAGTTATGTGCAAGATTATACTCGGTACTTTTATAGTTAAATTAATATATTTTACTCTAATTTGAAACCATTTTTACGAATAGATTTGGATTCATGAGAGTGTAAAATCTATGAGAAAAATATTTTTTTTTTACAAAAAATTGTAGATGGAGTTTGAGGAAATGTTTGATCCTTGGGATGAAAATACTAAGAAGAATTTAGGTTAGTAGACATTGGGGAAGAAACCATCAACGAAACCTAGAGTTAAGAAAATCAATTTCCCTTCTTTTGAAAAGTGTGGTAAAAAGAAACATGGAGATTTTATTATAAATTATATGAAATTATACTGATGTGGAGAGTTTGGTGACATGTCTCGTGAGTGTAAGGAAAATGATCTAAAAATTAATGAGAAGTTGATGGTTAGTTTCTTTAACTATAAGTAATTAGGCCATTTTTTTAATGTATTCTAAAATCTTGTCACTCAGGCAGAGAATCAAAAATATTGGAAGCAAAAGGTTATGGAAAAATCATTTTCAACTACTTAAGTATCTTTTTATCTATCAGATGAAGTTTTATCAGGTACATTTCTTATTCTTATAGATTTTATAATATTTTTTTTGATTTTGGGACTACACATTCCTTCATTTGTGAGAAATTTTCTACTAAATTCTAAATTACCCCTCAGGAAATGAATCCAGAACTCATGCTAAAAACACCTATAAAAAATATTAAGGCAAATAAAAATGATATGAATCCACCTATATATTTATATGGAATTAATTTACCTAAAAACTATGTTGAATTTCCACTAGTATAGTTTGATGTTATTCTAGGTATGGATGGGATTTATTTTTATAATGATATGATACATTATAGAGAAAAATAAGTACTTTTTCAAATATAGTTTTAGTTTGTGTGAAAGAATAAAGTCTTACTGTATATAATATATTAGAAAACTAATAAACTATTAAAATATAGAAATTAATGTTATCTTACACGCATTTTTGGAATGAAATAGATAGTTTTGATTAATGATGTTCCAATGGTAAATGTGTATCTTGATGTTTTTTTTGATCAATTTCCAAGTTTTATTCCTGATCAAGAGGTTGAGTTTACTTTTGACATAGTTCTTGATGCTAATAAAATTTCTAAACCCACTTTTTGAATAGATAAAATGGAACTTTTAGAATTGATAAAGCATATTCAGAACTTATTAGATAAAGGTTTCATCTGATTTAGTAATTCACCATGGGGTGAACTTATCTTGTTTGTTAAAAAGAAATAACGTTCAAAGATACTTTTCATTGAATATAGATCCTTGAATAACATCACTATTAATAATAAGTATTGATTGAATCATATCAATTATTTGATTGATCTACTCCAAATTGTGCCCTATTTTTCAATGGTTGACCTTATTTTGGGTTCCCATAAGTTGAAATTAAAATAAGCAGACATTTTGAAGATTTCATTCCATACTAAATATGTGAATTATGAATGTTTTGTAATGTATTTTTTGTTAACTAATTCACTTATTGTATTTATGGAAGTTATGAATAGTATATTTCATGAGTTCATGGATTTGTTTGTGGTTGTGTTTATTGATAAAATTATGGTATATTTTAAAAGTAAATAGAAGCATGAAATACATTTAAGGGTTTTTTAAATCATTATAAGAAAAGAAATTATGTGTAAAATTTAGAAAGTGTGAATTTTGGTTGAAAACAAATTTTATTAATTGGTCACATTGTTTCTAAAGATGAAATAACTATTAATCATGCTAAAATATATATTTTTGAAGAATCTACCGAACACACAAATATAACTGATATTTTTAGTTTTATTCTATTTGAAGGATATTATCATAGGTTTGTTGAAAACTTTTCATGGTTTACTTTCTATTTAACTAAGTCTACTTTAAAAGGTGTTTAGTTTATCTAGAAAAAATAATATGATTATCTTTTTCAGGAATTGAAAATAAGATTGATGAATGCTCTAGTTTTGAACCTACCTTTTAGAAATAGTGAATTTTTTATCAACTATGATTCTTCATCAATGGGAATTGGTTGGGTTTTGATACAGAATTATCAGGTAATTACTTATGCTTCATGTCAATTGAAACCTCATGAGTTAAATTTCCCTACACATGATTTGAAATTAGCTGTTTTTTTTTCATTAAAAATTTAGAGGAATCATTTTTATTGAGTAAAATATGAAATATATAATAACCATAAAAGTTTTAGGTATATATCTACTCGTAATTAATTGATACTTAGATTGAGAAAATGTCTAGAAGTAATCAATGGTTATGATTGCATGATTCCTTACCATCCTAGAAAAGAAAAATGAGTGGTCAATGCTTTTAGTGGGAAAAGTAATGATGAATTAACCATTATATGTTTAGAACATGACCCTTTGGGTAATGATTTGATTAATTTTTGTTTTGAAGTTGTTGGTTTAAGAAATTCCTCTATTTTTTTAAGTGTCAGTGCAGGCGTCTCTATCAGATAGAACAAAAATTTCTCAGAAGAAAGACCATGAGTTGAAGAAAAGGTGGAATTGGTTAAAAAAGTTAGTTTCTAGAGTATAATTTTGATAAATATCGTGTTTTGGGGTTTGGGAAGAGATTATATGTTCCTTGGGATTATCAACTGAAGAAATAATTATTATGTGAAACTCATTGTTCTCCATTTTCAATTCATCATAGAATCACTAAGATGTTCAGGGATCTTCAACAGTTTTGCTATTGGGATACAGTGAAAATAGATATTTCATATTTTATCATGAAATGTTTGACATGTTAATATATTTAATTAGAGACATAGTTTCTAAATGGGATTCTTAAGCCTCTGCTTGCGCCCGAATGAAAATGGGAAAATATATCCGTGGACATTGTGGTGGGACTACCAATGAATTCTCGAGGTAACAATGAAATATTTATTATTATTGATCTTTTGAATAAATATTCTAATTTCCTTAATTTTAGATACACCCAATATCTAGATCAACTTTATCAATTGTATCTAAAGTAGATAGTTAGGTTACATGGATTTCCTCTCTCCATCATATCAGATTGTGATCACATGTTCACTTCTCCATCCATCCAATGGCCCAAAGGCCTATATTTTTTATTTATTTTTAATAATCCACCTTTCAAGGAGTGAGATGGAACCCTTACAAGGCCCTTAGGCATATAAATTACATGGGTTTTAGGCCTTAGAGTAATTCATTTATCGTAGGCTTCAAACATTACATACAACCCAGACTAACTACTTGGAACTGCTCCTCCCCAGTATCTTCATCGTGATATTATCTCTCCACCTTTGCATGGTTGTTCGTCAAGGATTTCCCATGCATGCACAGTCTTGTCCTAATGGAAGGTGTCATACCCTCTCATTCGTGCAATCTGTTAGCTTATTCTATGGTGAAAGCTCTTTTCTACTCCTTCTTCTGGAGCTTTTTCCTTATAGGTTGTCTGGTTTTCATTGTCACTTAGGGTGTCTCGAAGGCCTTGAGGTGGACTAAAGGCCTTGAGATGGTCCTATGGCCTTACTGGCCTGAAGGCCTTGGTGGCCCGAAGTCCTTAAAGGAATCGAGGACCAAATCTGTGGCCTGAAGGCCTAAATGGGGGAATAGTTTCGGCTACTACAGTGCCAAACAGTACCTGGTATAGTTCCCACTACTGTACCTACTACATTATTTCTATAGTGACCCATAAATTATTCCCCTGCCTAGATTTGATCTCGGGTCGCCTAGTTGCACATAAGGAGTCCTCACTAACCGGTCTGAGGCTCTTATACCACATATTCGCTTATAACTTTTAGAAATATATTCATAAGTCATTTGGAACTGTATTCAATTTTAGCACAGCCTTTCATCCACAATTTTATGAACATTCCGAGCAAAAAAATCAAATATTGTAGGATATTCTACATGTTTTTTCAATGGATTACTACAAAGGTTGGGATCATCATCATTATTCATTGATTTATCTTATAACAAAAGTGTTCATTAAAGTATAGAGATGTCACATTTTTAGGCATAATATGTGAAGTGGTGCCAAACTACAACTTTTTGGGATAAAATCGGTGAAATGAGGTGGATAGGACAATAATTTTTAAAGGAAGTAGCTGAGAAAGTGAAGATGATCTTGCAGCAACACATGAGGATATCTTAGAGCAGGAAGAAATGTTATGAAGATAAATGGAGGAACAACATTTCTTTTCAGGTAGTAGATAATGTTTCACAGAATCTCACCATGGAAACGTTTTCTGTATTTTGGTAAGAAATAAAATCTAAGTCCATGGTTCATTGGACCTTATATAATTTTGGGGAAAGTTGGGCTAGTTTCCTACCAAGTAGCTTTGCCTTTGATTTTATCTCATGTACACAATGTTTTTCATGTTTTTTTGTTTGAAAATTATGTGCCTGATTAATATTATGTTTTGATCACAAAAGTAGTTCAGGTGGGAGAGAACCTTTCTTCTGATGAGAAACTATTTCAGATTCTTGATCATAGAGAGAATATTTTACGAAACAAGTTAATTTACCATGTTAAGGTATTGTGGAGGAATCACATGGTAGAAGAAGCAACATGGAAATCTAAAAATTCTATGAGTGAAAAGTATCCACATTTGTTTACAATTAATTAAATTTGTGAGGACACAATTTCAAGAAGTGGCGGAGAATGTAACAACCCATGTATTTATGGAATAATTTATTTATATAGTAATTCTTAAAATAAATAATTTGTTATATGTTTAATTATTTTAAAAATTAATTTTCAAATTATATATTTTTATTTTAAAAAAACTATTTTCATTTTTTATTTTACCATTTTTTAATTATCTTAGTATGACTATCTGAGAATTTCCTAAAAAGTTTAATTTTTGTTTAATAGTGAAAAATACATTTTTTAAATAGTATTTTTTATGATGTCATGAATAAATTATTAAGATATTATTTTTTTTAACAAAAATTATTAAATAAATAATGATATAATAATAAGAATTCTGTACATAAATAACTTCAAACATGAAAATTATATTCTATTCATGATGAGTATAAAAATTATTTTCAGTGTTGATGTATTACCTGCACAACATTGGCAAGGAAAAATCTGGTTCATTATAAATAATAATTGAGTTCTAAAAATTATCTTCGAGGCTCATTTATTAATTACTATATATTAATGAAGTTTTTGTCTTTTAATTTCTAATTTTATAGTTATATAACATGAACCATGTCCAAATGCTTGTGCAATTCTTGTGCAGGGAAATAGAATACAGAATAACAAATATAATAAGTTTTCTTGACACGTATATGAGTGAATATAAATAGTGAATGAATATAGAAAGTTGTTTTAACCTAATTTAATTAATTTTTATGAAATAAGTTTATTTTTAATTTCTATATATTAGATAATTAACGTTATTTTTTATGCAATTCCGATGCAATTCTTGTACAAGAGGAAGAAAAAAAATGAATAAATTCTTTTAAATAAATTTATAACAATAATTAATTGAAAAATAAACTGTATAAAATTAATTGGATATATAATTTTCGTCCAAAATATCTTTTTTTTTTGAATTGGGGACATTTTGGACCGACATGGATCACATTAGTCCCTTTATATTATTATATGAGAAATAAAGACAACTTGTTCACATTATAATTTTCAATAATTATACTATTTTAAATAATGTATTTCTAAATTATTTTTTAGATCATAAATAGTGTATTGAAATATAAAAAATTTATCTTTCCCTTAGAATTTTTTTAATTTTTAGGTAATAAATAATTACATTAATGGATTAATAAATTATGATGCACTACATATTTAATTAATGAATAAATAAAATTAATAATTTTGAAAATAGGAAAATAAATATAATTTTATATTTTTAAGTCAATTAAAAAATTCTTTATGTACATATAATATGCATATAATATAATATAATTTTAAATTCAAATTGGATACATTTTTTTATGTGTTTAACATCAATATTGTGAATAGTCTTTATTTTGGAAAAAAAATTATTTTTACATGAATAAAATATTTTATTAAATTATATAGAAACAAAAAATCATAAAAAAGGCCCAAAATGATAATATTATATTGATAATAGGATATCATGTGATTTTTCGGACTTTTTAAGTCTTAAATCCTATGATAACTTTATTATATTTTAATTATTTTAGTAATTTCTATGTTACCCCTCACCTCACTTATAAAATTAGGGCCCATCCTTCACAATTTTTCATTAAAAAAATCTTTTTTTCTCATATAAATCTTCAATATCACCTCATACTCATCCCTTTCCACATTATTTACCTCTAGGTCTCACAAAAAGGCAACTTCAATGATCCTTGAGGAGGTTCTCAATGAGAAATTTTCAAGATGTAAGATTCCTTTTTTCCTTCACTTTTAAATTATTTTTTCACTTATACCTTATCCCCAACTCTTATCCAATGTTTCATAAAAACAATAGTATAAAATATATACTAGATTTTTGTATATTATATTAATCCTAAAATATCTCATCTTATCCTTTATTTCTTAAATAAAAAAATTCGCTTCCATGGTTTGTTAATTCAAAGACTTCGTGGATGATGATTTTTTGTTTCCCTTTTAGTAAAATCATGGAAGGGTTAAATTAACATGTAATTAATTAAAATGAATTAAATATATATATATTATCACTTCCAAATTAATATTTCATTTTGACAAGGAATACCATAAATAAAATGAACATGGAATCCATGAAAAGAACCACCTGAAACAATGAAAATAACAAAATTTTGTTAATAAATGGGTTGAAAATGTGATAATAAGATAGTGTGTGTTATTGTAAAAATGAATTTAGTTATATAAAATATTAATAACACTATTAAAACAATTATATGTGATTTTTTAACACTTTTTAAGAAATTTGAACCCGATGTAAGGGACTCTTTATATAAAACATTGTTTTAAATGTTTTATGGATTTATTCTTCTAAATATTTATTTTTCAAGTCCATGTTTTTGAAATGGTTTTTATAAAAGTATTTATATGGGTATTATTATGTTAATATCTCTCTTGTGTTACAAAAAGTTATCTTTTTCATGTGTTATGTAAGGTATGTTCATTTTAAAATCCTTTTAAATGTCTCTTTTATGAAATTCAAAAAGATTTATTTTTAATATGGCTTGAGTGGTTTCTCCTAATTTCCTGATGATTTTTTACTATAATGTTTCAATAATATATTTTCATTGTTATTTTTTTATAATATTATATCATTATTTTGTGCACTAATTTTATATTTCAAAAATGTTTTTTTACAGAATAAGGGTATTTTTAAAATCTGAATGTGTTTTCTTAAGGGTTTAAATGAGTTATCAAGAGTGTTATTCATGATATGTTACATGGACAGTATTTATATTGGGTTGATCCAATTATAGATCAATATATGATGAGTTAATCCCCATTATATATTAATATATGTTGGTTTGATCCCATTATATCTCTAGATATGACAGTATGAGACCCATTATAATTCAAGATATATTGTGTTGACACCATTATAGCTCAAGATATGATGGGTGATCCCCATTATAGTTATCCAATGAATTGGTTACTCCAGAGATGGATGTTTACCAGGTTTTTATTCCATGTATAAGGGTGAATGTAATACTAATATTTTATATATGTCCAAAGGAAACAGTATGATGTTTCTATGCATGCTAATGAGTATTTATGAAATGGGTTTTATTTGTTTTTATGTTATCACTTGACTATGGATTCAATTATTTATATCCATTACTGATCATTTTGTGCTCATCCAAATATTTCAAGCTTTTATTATAGATTGTAAGGGTGTTTAAAAGAAATTAAGAATTCATGTTAAATGTTATGAATATTTTTCACTAAAATAATTTTTTATTTGAAATTTTTTATATTTTTGAAATAAATGGATAAAATTTTAGTAGTATCAATTCTATATATATATGTGGAATGTTATGTATTTATTATGTCCTAATTATATAAATCTTTAAACCTTAAAGGATCGTCAATGTGAATGAATGTATTTACTTGATTAAAAATCAAGATTATGTAATTCGTTAACTCTGGGTCATTATATAAACTATACCACTAAATATCTCTAACTAGTAATTTTTATTTCTTCTATTAAGAGTAAGTGACAAATCTATTTTGGAGAAAATATTACCATCAACTACAAACACAAAATCTTAAGTAATATCTTCTCAAAAAATATTTGTATCTTTCTCATATTTGATGGGTGATGTACATGTTATCTTTTAACAATGATCAAACTTCAACCCGTGAAGGTGGAATGTTTTTGTTGATGAATTGAATATGAAATTAATATATCAAGACATTAAGAAATTACTAGAGGAGTAGAGTATCTTGGATCTTTTTTCTTAATAGAATTTGGGGTTATGAGAGGATGAGACCGGGTATGTTATATAATTTTTATTTTTGAAATCCAATCTTCATGAGATGATCCAATTGGAGTAACATCATTATGATTAGTTTTGAGTAAATGGTAATTATTTAAATTATTGAAGACCATCTATTAATTGTCTCTATAATTTTAAGGAATCCTCTACATCAAGAACCATTTTTCAATTCTGTTGACTATAATAATGGATTTGATATGGGATTTTCATATTTCTAGATGGGAAATTCATAGAGTGAAGATGAACATGTTTTATGAATTTTTTTATCTATTCTTGTGTCCTTTTATAAAATGAGACAGTGTTGATTTTGTATCATAACGTTATAAATGTCAACAAGTTAAGGTAGATCATCGGAATC
The DNA here is from genome assembly GCA_963277665.1 of Viscum album. Classification (NCBI taxonomy): domain Eukaryota; kingdom Viridiplantae; phylum Streptophyta; class Magnoliopsida; order Santalales; family Viscaceae; genus Viscum; species Viscum album. Next base: position 963,439,447 of record OY728127.1, read on the forward strand.
CTCCTAGTTTGCTTTATCACATTTACTTTTATACATGGATGTGAGATGATACATCTATGGAATTCATTATTGGGTTTCTTATACCCCTTGAAGAAAGAAAAATATTTATATAGCGTTGCACCAGTTGAAAAAATTGGATCACTTTTTTCCCATTCATGAAAACACCAATGGTGAGTAATTAATAAATAAATTGTTGATGGGATTATTAGATTTCATGGAGTTCCATCTTCCATTAATTCTGATAGGTATATTCTATTCACTTCTAGGTTTTCGGTATTCCTCTAGGAGGAAATTTTATTCTATGTATATATGATTATAATATACCATAAATTTATAGAAATTGAGATATAAGGAGCTATATAGATTCAGGGGGACATTCTTTGTGCATGGATCCTTGAGATTAGAGTATGGTGGGATTTATATTAGGTATGTATGAGTGTTAAAATAATAATAACAAGTGATTATCCATTAAAATATAACCCTTTGAGGCCTTTTGTAGTGAGCCTATTAAATCTATACTCTATTGGTCAGGGATTTTTGGAACATCTCTTTTCAAACCACGTTTGTTTCTACTGATGAAAGTTAATAACTATGTTGTTTTATAGATAATTGTTACAACATATAGTTTATATAAGTCATTTGAAGATATTCAATAATGAACAGTGTAAATATGGGTTCGAGAGTCGGTGTTTTTTATATTCATTCCTCAATTGGGTCATTTACAGATTTGAAAATAGAGGATGATGGCATTGAGGTATTTGAGACCACATGAGGTTGATTAGTGGAATGGGAGACATTCTTAATTTTTGGATTTCATGATATATTTACATAAATTCATGACATAATTAACATAACACATCTTAATAAATATATTTTTGAAATGTCTCATATTTTGAATTTAGAGGATTATGATATGGAACGTGATATGAAAATGATTGAGCAACTTATTTTATTGTTAAATCACATATGAATTTTCTTTGTGGGATTTAAATACATTTGGTTCAAGTGGTATGGAAGCATTATTTTAATTTTCATGAGACATGGTGTTGTGAGACATTTTATTAAAGAGTAGGGGAATTAAATCAATGTGGAATAATCTTCTTGAAGAGGAATTATAGTGGAAGAAATCATTATGGTTGTGATAATTTTAACATCCCACTATTTATTTCAAGTATATACAACCATATGTTTTGATAATAATTTGTTTTGGTATTTTCTCATACTATATTTCATTACTTCTTGGTGTTTTTAGAGGTCTATTCATGTTTATGGTTTGTTCATGGTTAGGGAAAACCAACAGGGTCACCGTAGGAGACCATTCAACTTGGGTTTCATTTCTAAAAGAATCTTTACAATTGGGAACATGGTTAGAGAAAACAATGTCTCATTTCCCTCAATCTATGAAACTATGAATATAGGAGATTTTTATGGATGGTAAAAAAATTTCATGCCATGAAAAAATATGTGTGTCTCTTCCAGTATCCTTGAATGTGAATCATGGTAGGTGGACATCTTGAAAAATGTGTTGGACAATCCATGCAATGCACACATAAAATCTTGAATATTTTATTTTAATTACCAAACCCCCTTTTTAACTAAATATTGGTATCCATTAAACAGCATTCAATCTATTCAACTTCAGAGCCTCTCCTGAGGAGATTTTGGCACTTCCATCCTTGAATACTCATGGATAAATTTAAGAATTTAGTATTGAAATCTTTGAGTAGGAATATCCAAGATCTTATTATGAATTCCCATTTCCTCATATCTATCCATCATCATGAATGGTGGATCCTTTTTTTATTTATTAATGTATATCATGACTCTTGGAACTATGGTTCTAGGATCATTCCTTGATCCATTTTATCATTTCATCTTAATATGTTTTTCGATCCCATGTAGTAGGGTTGATGTTCCCATGTATTTAGGTAGTTGGTTTCATAGTGTAATTATCATCAATTAGAATCATTGTAGACTTCATAATTATAAATATAAATACAATTGATTGAAAAATAATGATTTGAATCTTTTAATAAAATTTTTTTAAATGAGATGGTGTGTTTGTTATGGAATCTCTTTTACAATGGGATTCAAATCAATGTGTTAATTTCTTGAAAATGATCTCAGTTTGAAATGTATCATTTAATGAATGATTTTTATGATTTATATTGAGAGTTAGGTGAATGAAATATTTTGATAAATTTGAAATGATTTGTTTTTTTTATTTCAGGATTTTTATAAAAAAAATTGATATTTGTTTTCAAAATTAAATAAAATGTTTTAAAAATTGATCTTAGGGTAGTTTTAAATATTTGATTGAAATTATTTAAGTCTAATTAATTTAAATGATATATCCTAGTATTTATTGATTTCATTTAAGAACATGAGAACCTAATTATCTATTAAGAAGTATATACATCCTTAGAATGTATTAAATCCACCTAGAAATGGAATAATGATGAAAAATTGAACTAAATAGTGACAATGGTTGGGGATTCATTCGTTTGTATGAATCCATAGTCACCATAGTTCTAGGATCTTGTGGTTTCATTAAACAAGGATTCATATTTCCCTGGTATTTGGAAAAACCATTGGACCAGATCTAACTAACATCGAGGAATATAAAAATTGTTTTATGATAGAAAATTACTTATAAATGTCAATGTTTAGGAAATTCGTTATTCTTTCCTATTTTGATAGAAATTATTATTCATTCAATTTTTTTGGAATATAAAAGTTTATTTCTATTTATACTTTTTGTTAAAATAATTTAAAAACATTGTCTTATTTTTAACTGTGGAAATATTACCATTACATGTTTTGTTTGAAAATAGGCATAATTTTTTACATAATATTAATTAATTATAGAATTCTTATAGGCATACTTCTAGAAAATGTTTTTCATAACCTAATTTATTCGTTTGGTTGTTTGTATTTATTCTTCCACTAGGGATAGGATAATTGAAAGCATTGATTATACCATTTGGGTGTTCATGATGGAATAACATTGTTAGTTGTTGGTGGAATGAATATATTGAGATGCAGTTGTTATGGGGAGATGTTTTTATTGATGTCATCATTTGGAATTATAATTTTATTTTTTTGATACTTTTCCCATATTTACTATTTTCACACATTGAGTTTTTAGGGATTTTATCCACTTTTTTGGATTTTTTGGATATTCCTTTGGTGAAATCATTCAATATTGATATTTTTTAATTCCTATTCCCTATTCCCTATTCTCTGCAGATATGAAATGCCCTTCGATAAATTTGATTATTGATTTGGGAACCATATTTTTATGTTATCCCAAACGGTTCATGACATATCTAATATTATTTAATTCACTATTCTATTTGGAATTGTTTTAATAGTACATTTAATTGTCTATTAAGGGAATATTATTAAACCCACTACATCATCATCATTGTCGTGACACTTATGCATTATGTATGGTTTATTTTACTGAAGTGTAAAATATATTCATGTATATATTATGATTTTAATTTTATGATAAGTGTACCTAAAATTATATAAAACTATAATGCACGGGGTTATGTTTTTAAATCATTATATAGAATGTATGGTCCACATGTGGTTATTCTAAAAATTGTATGTTATGTGACGAACGATCCCAAACTTATTTATGCTTTCAATGTACTGGGTAATGCATTATATCTCATGTGATGTTATGTATTTGATTTGGGATTAACCAAATACACTTTGGGGCATTATCATCTATGTTTATTGGATAAGGTATTGACCCATTCCCATATGGGAAATTATCACCAATCAACGATGGTTGTGGGAGTGCACCATGACAAGTGCTATTGAATTCATGTTTTATATCGATGTAAAATGTCTATGATTACTTTATATTGTGATATCACTTAATTATACCATGATTAAATGATTATATAACACAAATATTTAATGGTACACATTTATTGTTTTGATATAAAATTCACTTTTTTCATGATTTATTATCAACTCTTATTGAACCATGTCATTTTTAATCTGAAATTTCACCTTCAAATTTTTTCTTATAGGAATACTATATAACAAATGATGACATGTTTAAAAAAATTTCCCTATAATGAGTGTTTAATAATAGACCATTATTATTTTCTCTATTCCTAGGTAATGAAGATAATATCTTAGGAGATTTATAAAAATAGTCTAGAAGAGTTCCATTATAGGGGAGTGTTCACAAATTTTTCAAAACAAATCCTATATAATTGGTCCTCAAATACACTAACCCACTAATTATATAGTTTTTTAGATAATTTTGGGGTATGTAATATTAAAATTACATAAATAAAATAAAATGATAAAATTATTATCTTGGGTCATTATAATTTGTATCAGGGAAGGGTTTACGTTTTTTGTATTAGTGTAGTTTTTTGGGGAGTATGATTAGAGAACTATGCTAAAACCATAGGGATAATTCTAATAGATAAATATATATATAATAAATTCTGAAAATTTTGATAAGGTTGTTATTGTATGATTTTTAATAAAATGAAATCCATATCAAGATACTAAAAGTGCATACAACCCCATGCACAAATATTCCTATGGTCAGTAATGTTTAATGAGGTGTATTGTGTATTAACATGATCATCTTCTGGTGAATGAGAAAGTGTCCTAACAGCACCCTAATTTTTACATTCTCAGGGGATATCCATTGGATTATAAAATTATCATTAAAAGATATTATGAATGATTTATTAATATTAAGATAATAATTGTGATAGGAAACATCCAAGACATTCCAATAATCAACCAAGAGTAATATAAGTTGAAATAATATTTAATTTGATAGTTTCATGGAGGAATAAATTTCAAGGTTACATTTTTAATATAATTATTTTCTAAAAATTATAAAATGATGTTAACTATTAATCACTCACTATATCCTCTTTCAGTTTTAGTAATTGATGATTCTCTAAGGATCCATGTTATCAATAGATTCCTAGGAATAAAAATATATTTTCCCAATGAAAAAACTAATGGGATAAGAACTAGAGTAAGAAATCATATGATTATTCCAAACAATCTATCAATAGTTATGATTTAATATGTGAAATAGTTTAAATCTAAAACATACTATAGAGGATAAGGATTGAGTCCCCTAGATGTTCTAGAAATAAATATGATGAAAGAAAGAACGTTCATTTTTTCATGTCAAGAATGACAGAAAATTCACCAAGGATCATTTCTGAAAGAAAATGGAAGGCGTTTGACCATTGGTAAATAAGGGAATATAAAAATAGGCATCCAAGGTAAAAGGATGAATTTTTTTAAAATAAGGAAAATTATTATTCTATATAAGGATCCACTCGAAATTTGATATTTTATATGAATGGATTTTGGGAAATGTAAAAAACAATTGTTAGATTCCATTTTTATATATAGATATACGTATTTTATTGATGAATTTAAATAGAATATTTTATAAAAAACAATAATGAAATAAAAAAAATATCCATTTTAATTTTATTATTTTAATGCTATAAATTTTATTATTAAAATAATTATTTCAAATAAAAAATATAATTATGTTTATATAAAAAGTTTCATAATATAAATATTTAGAATATAAATAAAAAAATATATTTGTATTTATGTTAATATAATTTTATACTGATAAATGTATTGATTTTTAAAACAGATTTCCAAAATTTATTAATTTTTTATGATGATAAATACATTATTGTGAAACTATTATAAACACTCTTATTGATATATATTGTAACTAATATAATTATTAATTTACATTAAATAATATTATGAACACATAATGTCTAAAAATAATTTTTCAATAATAATATATTTATTTATTTATTATTTCTAAATTTTAAATCAATATTTATAAAATTTAAGATGTTAATTTAAAAAAAACCCAATTTTGGATTTTACATTGATATATTTTCTACATATGATTTTTTTCAATTTTTCATAGAAAAATATTTTTTAGGTGAATAGTAAAAAATAATATTTTTAGAAACAAAATAACTTTTATCACATTATTAATATGTGAGTATGAATCATAAATACATGAATAATATTTATAAGACCAAATAAGTATTTTTATAATGATTTTTTTATATTTAAATTTTTTGTTTTCATTTACAATCCGAAATTTGACATTTTAGAAATTAATTAATAATTTTAAAAAAAATATTTTTAAAATACATTATACATTTATTAATTTAAAATTAATTTTTATAAATTAAATAAATTATTTTAAAAATTTATTTCAAATTTTGGATCATTAATTCCAAATTATATAATATGGACCATCTAATTATCAATCATAATGTATTAATTACAGTATTGTTAACTAGTTACCTTAGTAAAAATAAAAAAAGGTAAAAGGTTTTATCCCAAATAGAAACACCATAACCATGTTTAGAAAATGATATAAAATGGTTGTTTGAGGCCTTGATCAAATTTATCCCTTCCCTTATCCTATTTTTATCATTTTTTTATTCACTTTACTATAGTTTAACTTCTCATTACTAAAATGCATTTTGTATTTACAAAAATGGAATCCCCTTTAACTAATAAATGGGTCTCTCATAAAATCATTTCCTATCACCCCAATACTTCATTAGTTCAGATGAAATATATCCCAACCCACTACCCTAAATTCATATCCAACAAAAATATATTTTGGTCTTTTAAAAAGACCATCCCTAAAGAACTTAACCCCTTTCCAAATGAGATAATCTAAGAAGTGAGAAATAAATTTATAATATCACATTTCCCATTTCTCTTTATTTATGTTCACTTATTATTTATAAAATATGATTAAAACTTATATGAATGAAAAAATTAGTATCTTGAGTATACTATTATTTTATTAAAGTGATGGTAAATGAATTCACCACCTTTCCCTTTTCAATAAAAAATGTGAATCTTTTGTACATGAAAACTACCACTTCAAAAACATTAACTATCTATTTTCCCACACAAAATAAAATTGATAAATTTAGAAGGTAATTTAATATATAATTAATATATATATATAACTAATTAATTTTTTAATTGACAAAAAATATTACTCCCTTCATCTGTTCTATGGAAAATGATAGCATCATCCATGTATACATGTGGACAACAGCATTCATTGATTTTTGTGTACTATTTTTTCTTTATTCCATTCATATATAGATTTATTAATGGGTTTAAAGGATAATTATTAAGTTTATATAGTCATTATGGTTTCAATAATTTTTATTTAATAATATATTCATGATATAAATAATTATCAACCATTATAAAATTAACCATCTTAAAATGAGAAAAAAAATTATTTCTCTCTATGTAATGGATTTATATAAATTTTTGTCACATTATAATTTATTAAAATTATGATACATCAGAATTATAAAATCTATTTGTGATAATTAATCTTATTTTATATTAATATTAGAGCTTAACCACAACATAACTACCCTTTAAATTATAGTATGTTTTGATTTGGTTGGTTTGACCTCTCACTTAAATAATACTATAAAATAATGTCATAGATATCTATAAGAAACTAAATAATGATATTATCTGATAAAAATGAGTTATAAATGAAATTATTCTGGTTAAATAATGTTAAAATTTATTTTAAACTCATTAATTAAGATAAAATTATTTATTTTGTAAAAATCACAAAAAAATTATCATTATAGATTTAACCATCAAGGATCCTAAATTTAACTACTATAAAATTATATTATCACATAATATATAATCAAAAATAATAAATTAAATAACTTTTAAATGTATTGAAATGGTGAAATTTGGTCGATTAATAATGATTGAGAGTTCTTTCATGAATCTAGTTCAAAATGATGAAGATTACATACATATGATATTGAAAATGGGTAAAAACTAACTAATATACCTATAGATAATAAATAAAAATGTTAGGTATAAGTGGTATTATTTTTTATATGGTTCTAAAATAAGTAATTATAATGGTTATTTTTTTATATAAGAGGATAGAGAACATTTTAGGAAATTAAAATATAAGGTATGGGGTTTTGTCTCAATTTTTAACCATTGAGTCATATTATTTTATTATACACCATGATTTCATTATAAGGGTGTACCTAATAAATATAAATATTTTTTGAATCCAGATAAAATTATGTATATATAAAACCAATTCCCTATTTAAATTTATTTTTTTCATGGGATTATGACTCAAAATTTTGATAATATATAAGATATTTTCTTATCTAGATATCATTCTTGAGTCATAGTCATTTATTTTGACTATTTTTTTATAAGATTGAATTATTCTCTCATGTAAAGAAAATATAATTAATCTCTCAATGGAAAGTTAAATTTTTTATTTAAATAATTACCTTAATGAATTTCTTACATAATAATACATTATTGTTGGGAGTAATTCCAATCTAATTTAATGATCACTTCCCCTACTTATACATAATTTATGATCCTATTAATGTTTTTAATTTTAATTGTAAAACTATTGATGTTTTATACCATATAATGTTCATATTTACATTCTCATTTTTTTAAAAATAATGTTTTATTAATATTTTTATGACATTGTATTTCAATAAATGTGTTTTTAAAACATAAAAATGAGTCATTTTGATTTATTATTTCAATACAAGTGGAACCTCCAAAAATTATATTTCACCATGTGTTTCATTTGATAAACCTCATTATTTTATATATAAATTTTTATTTTTATTTTTATTTAAAATGTAAATTATAAACAATTTCATGTTAGGATCCTATACTCATTTAAAAAATAATCACTTATGTGGTTCACTTTAATTATTATGTATCCATGATGATTCAATTGAATTTTAATACATTGGAACTTAATGTTTATAAGTTATATCCCATTAATAAAGTATAAAAATTTAAAATTATTTATTTACCTATTATATTGGGAATCGTTATGATATATAATTCAGTTATTCTTGGATAAATTATAATGAAACCCACTCATTCCTAATGGTTTTTATCATGTTTATGATTTATATATGGATTCTTCTACTATGTGTCACCTATATGCATGTTCATGTTATGATTTTCATTATGTACTTAATGATGATAGAATTATTTATCCATCAAATTCAATAGTTACTTATTTCATCATAGGACATATCATTTATGATGTATGGAAGTTTATCCTAAGAACATAATGTTATGTGATGGGTGTTCATAGAATTATATAGACCTCCAATGTATTAGTTAATTTTTAATAGAACAAGGGATTTTATGAATGGGATTATTGAGTTATATTAATACACAATGGGACATTATCAACTATTTTTATGGGGATAGATATTTAATATAAACCACCATTATAATTTTTCCACTATTTGATGATTGTTTGGGGATAATCCTTGAGATATGATTATGATGTCATGTTTTATATTGATCCCACATGTTTATACATCACTGAACTTGTTGCCTCATTTATTTATTGAATTATTCCTTTCATTTTTTTCAGAATTATACATTAGTAAAAATTATTTATTTTCATAATAAATGTATTTTAATCTTGATTTATGGATAAAACTTTTTTTCCCTTGTTCTTTTTAAAAATAAATTTATCCCTACTGATGATGTCATATATTTTGATGATCTAACACTTATTGGGATGATGGTAATTTTTTCATATACCATGAATTTATGTTTAATTTTTATTATTATTCCCATACATAGGATATAAAGACAAGGGAAAATTATTAGAGTTCTATAAAGTATTCTAAAAGATTATACTTGTGGAGAATTGTTCACATGTTTTTTAATTATGTGAATTCGTAACTAATCCTCAATGACACAAAACCTTTAATTCATAGTGTTTTTTAGATTATTCTACAAGATTTAAAATTTAAATTATGGAAAATTAGTAAAATAAATATGTTAATTTCATGGGTGTCTTAACCATGATGGTAACTTCACCATAATTTCCTTTTGTGATGTGACAATACATACTTGAACTATATTAATGATGATCTATTCATACTATTTTCTTGAATACCAAATAAGTAGTCAATATTAGATGTTGACTTCTTCAAAAACAATATTGGAATTTTTCACTCCCATATCTGGTTATCACCCTTAGAACATGATTTACCATATATTCCTTGTATTATTAGTGAAAATACATCACATAAAGGGAGGGGAATTTGGTGAATCTTATTACTCCTTAATGTGAATAGAAAGTATGAGAGGATTTCTAGACTATATTTATATTTTTTCTTTTGTATTCATTCATTCATATTTGTTCTTCATTTTTTATTTATCATGCGGTATCATGGATCCCCACACTACTTACATTTTATTTTTTGATATGATTATTCATCTTTTACTATCATATTATATGCATCACCTTTGGAAACTTTCATCATTTTTGTGGATTCTTATTTTGATAGAAGTGTGGTTAGAAATACACTAGAAATATTTACATTTTTTTAATATATAATATAGAAAGTATTCTACCAAAATATTAACATTCCCATTTTCACTAGATTTTAGTTCATTTGTTAATATAATTCCTTTTAAAAAATTTACCTGCTATATTACTAATATATCATTATGATTATTAAAAATATATTTTCTTGTTCTATATGGATTTTTTATGGTTCCTTCCATTAAATTATCCCATTTATATGATTAAATCCTTTTAAATAACATTTATTTATTTAATAACATTGGACCATCATCCATGTGTTTAACTTTCATAGGAATATCCAATTTTTTAGCTCACTTCCACTTCTTTTCCATGACTGTAACTTATTTCCTTAAAATTTTTGGCATTTATTACCTTTATTATTTGATATATTCTAGGATATGAATCCAACACTATTGGAAAAAATAATTATAAAAACAACATAAATATCTAAAATGAATCAAATCTGTAAGTGATGGACAAATTTTTCTTGATTTTTCCATATTGATTCTTTGAAAATAGATTTTCCTCTCAATATAGGATTATTTAGAACATTTGGATTTTATAGATTTTATGAACAATCTAATTCAATCTCCCTAAACCTATTATTGTACCAAAATAACCCTATGAACCATTGTTATTACTTTTTATCTTCTCTTTTACATATTTGAGACCAAAAAAATTTTAGTCTTCGTCCAACACAGGTTGGGATGAATATGAGGAATAATCATCATCAAAAATTATCTTATCCACCATAGGCATTATTATAGGATCCTAATCATTTTTATTAGTCCATTTTTATAGGTTTTTTATAATTATTAGACAACCCATGATAACTAGTTTATAAAAAATATTAGATTTTATGGTGTATGGTACCTTTTACATCAAGGATTCTTAATAATGATCATAAAATAATTTTATTACCATATTATGTAATTACATTTTAGTTAAATCTACTTTTTAATACTGGGTGTAAGCATAAATTATCTTAATCACTTGTAAAGACTTAATCTTTTTGTTTTGAAGATTTATAAATTTTGTTTACCATTAAATATATTTCATACTAAGGGTGTTCTACTAATCATGAACTACCATAAACATTCTATTTTAATTATAATTTATTTTAACATAATCTTCATGAATTATAACCTTCTCCTGTAATAATTTTTCATGTTCCATTATCTTATTATATTTCTCTTCCAATTGGATTTTCATTACATCAATGATGTTCTTCAATTTTTCTCTAAGTATGTGAATCCTTCATTTAGGTGTCTTTACAACCTCATCATTCACTAGAATTCAATTGATCCATCTATTCTCATAATTAGAACCTATAAATTCAAGGTCACCATTTTATACATCTATAAATCAATATTTTTTTGGAGAAAATTATTCATGATGATATATTTTCTTCTAAATAAAACACTATGATTTCTACTTCTACTTTATGATGTGTGATCTCTCCAACATATATTTCATAAATACCATAGGCAACTAAGAGTAAAAAGTTTCAAAATAATTACACGTGAATATTAGATAATATATAAAAAATTATTTTACATGATATCAAACCCAAAAATGATTGGTTATTCGTCAAGAAATGTTGAAAAATATTTTCCAAATACCTTAAGATTATATGATATATTTTTGGTATATAAAATCTCACCATTTATCATTGAATACTAGAAAAAAATTTATTATCATTCAATATAATATCGATATATATCTCTATATGGAGGTATTTAAAAATATTCATTCTATAGACAATAAGGTAATTTTTATCACATTCTATTTTTCTATCTTTTTCTAATTCAATGTGGTATTATAATAGATTGAATTATTATATAAGAAAATATAATATTCTCTAAAACACCACTGAATTGAAAATAAATAAGTAAAATAAAATTTTGAAAGGATAATAATCATTCTATTAGTTAATCCAATCAGAGGTAAACCTGGAATTGATATAAATTATGAGGACCACTTTGGATATTTTTAAAACATAGATGGGGAGGGGTGAATTAAATTTATAATTTTTTTCAACCCTTATATTTTATAAAGAAACTTATTTGACATGTTATGATCTTTGATCCCTCATTAATTCTACTTACCCTCCTTATTCATAACACATCCAAACACACATGCTCATATGATATAGGATATTCACAATGTTTAGGTTTCAAAAAGAAAATCAAATCCTTGGTGTGATGGGGAAACAACCCATCACCACACTTCCCATATAATGTAAACAAGTAAGATAAAAACATGGAAGGAATATCCTTCAAACCTATATTTTCATTATAGTCATCTGATATTGAACCAATATACAACTAGGATATTTATTGAAATTTCTTAATAGTTTCACATAAAATACATGAAAACTGTAAATCCATTTACCAATATTGAATCTACCTTGTTTTTAGTGTCATAATTAGGACCCATTTCTCCTTATCGTACATAAACTAATACTTAAAAAAATAATTCATAATGGTATAATGTAAAGTATTTGATTTATTATTCATGATCTTTTTTATTTCAAAATTAACATCACATTGTTCTATTCTTATCTTATTCTCATTCTTTAGTTCACATATAAGAGTCACTAGATGTATTATTCTTCTTCTTATTAAGTGCATACACAAGATACAAAGGATTTCGTTTTCAACTTCTTTATTGTATATCATTATCACTAGAACACATCCTTTTTAGTTGAAACATAATTTTTTTACAATGAAATGGTTATTCTTATCACCAAAAAACATAAATATTATTCAATGAATAATAGTGTTTTATACCCCTTCTATTTATTTTTAAATATCATATAATATATATATATATATATCTTTGTGTGTGTGATAATACAAATTTCTGAAATTTTTTCTTCCATATTCAAATGTGTTCACTAAACCAAGTGAACAATATATTTTAATTACTTATTTTATAATAACTCAGATCCTCCTGCATCGTTTTTGATAACGTTCAACTAGATCCAAAACTCTCGACCACTTATTCCACTTATTCAAAACCACTTAAAAACTTTTTAATAACTACATATTGATACACAAAATTATCAAGGTCAACTTTATTCATATCATCCAACTACTATAAAAATGAAAATAATATGAAACTCGGTTAATTTTTCTTTATGTGATAATCATCGTGTTATGCCACAGTTTCTTCCCAACTCACATCTTGATATTATTTTTACCATAATTCATAGGAATATAATAAATACTTTATTCATTAATCCATGAAATATTTTTCATATTTAACATCATTATTATAGAAATCTGTTTACAATAATTTATAAGAAAAGGTCTATTCCTTTTCATCCATGACAGTCATTGAATCCACATTTTTATAATGATATATTAAACAAACATTTATATTTTACATTATTAATAGGGGACAAAATAATTCCACATAATTCCTAATATTTACTCACATAAAATAAAAAAAATCATTGAGAAGTCTCTAAATCCATCATTAATTAATTGTTCATATGCTTCATGAAACCCAAATATTTATCTGAATCAATGTCCATTTACATATATGGAATTTCATTTCGTTAGAAATTTCCATACATATATACAAGTCTAAAAATTCATTTATATATATCACTTTCAACATTTATCGTTATAAAAAATTATTATACATAGAAGTTCACGTATGTGATGAACTTCAAGGGATTCTATTACTATTTTAAATATATATACATAGATAAATTCATATATATGTTATTAACTCATCTATTTTGCACAATATAGGATCATTAGAAGTTTAATTTTTAATTAATTCACATATATGACCAAACTCATAACCAAATTTCATGGTATAGTCGTTTCTCTTTTGTGGAATGTTAACATACATAGAAAACCCTTAAGGGACATAGATTTTTGTATCTAAGAAATCCTATATGTGCATATTACCTAATGTATTTCTCATATGAATATTCAAATTTGTTGTTTTTCACGTCTTCACATAGCTTCTTAAACATCTTATTTCTTGATATCATGAATATTAATGATCCAGTATTTATATATATATTAATATGATGAATAGTATACTATTCATCAACAAAATTTTCCCCATTTTTTAGGTTATTAATTTTTTAAATTCTTTACTTATTAGAACATGTATCTTGTATCAAAAACCTAAGGGAGTCAGGATATTTGATCAATTTGGAATGAATCATAAATCATTGGTTGATATTTAATATTATTAAATTTGAAAATCAATATTGAGTTTTGAGAATTATTTTATTATAACTAATACATGGAAAATTGTGAGACATAACAAAAAATATATGGATGACACTCCACTAAAATAATATTCAAACATTTTAAAATTTAACATAATAAATTGATTCCTAATTATTTTATGTAATGAGTAACATTAATAATTTTATTTAAATAATGACAATAATATCTAATCAAGTCCAATCTTCTAAGATACATTTAATATGTCATCAATTAATATAAAGTCACACAACACATGGGAATAAATAAAATCATTAAGAAAAGTCTTCGGTATGACCAAAAATCATCTATGAATCTTCATTCACATATTAAAATATTTTAATAATAAATTTAATTAACATACGTGGAATAATTATGTATATAAATAAAAACATGATGTCGTCTAAACCACTACACGATGGTGCATTCATTAATAAAAAATTTCATCTATTTTTATATAAAAAATTATATGTCCAATTAGTAAAAAGAAGAAATTTTTTATTCTTTATACTTATCATAAAATTTATAATCAAATATTTTGAATATTATTATTTTAATTCACACTTCCATCTATAAGTATTTTTTCCATCATGGAACATTCTCAATCCCTATTTTCTATTATTAAATTATGTATTTGGACTTATTCACTTACTCTCGTCAACATCTATCATAAATATGAAACCTATTTTCAAATTATAATTTATTTTTCACTCAAAAGATGATATAATTATTGTATTTGTTTCAATAAACATTTATTTAATTTACTTTTATATTGTAAATAATTTTCCATCAGTGGAATTTATAAATTATTTATAAATTATCAAATCTTACCTTTTGATTTGGGAATATTCATGATCACATTAAATTATTCAACATAATATATAACATTAGTGGTCATTATCTTGGGATTGATATAAATTTATATTAAGGGTCTTCATTATTACATAATATATGTCTTTCTATAATAAATGTGAAGTTATAAATAAATAATCCTGAACCATGGAGACAATGAAAAGGAATTTGAAGGAGATACAAAATTAAAATATAAAAATATAATCTAACACTAATCACTAATAAACTCTTATTACAGTGGATTAAGATAACATCATATGGATTATAAAATAATTGTAATCAACAAGCACCCCTATCCCAATAAAAATAAACAGTTTCTATATTATTAGGTATAATATTAATCGCTTGATATATAAATCTTACACAATACATTATATGGATATATAACTATATTCCCACTATCTATATACTGATTAACCATACATATGGGTTCTAAATTAATTAATAAAAATTCATGTTGTGAATAAACCATGAAAATAAAATGTGTTAGATATAAAAATTAGTATTCCAAAAAAACATCATAAGAATTAAAATGGATGATATGTTGAATTTAAATCAACATACCAATACCTAGATTATTAATAAGTTATTTTTATTAATTTTTTCACATATAAAATAATAACATATTCAACTATATTAAAATTTTATCACAGTAAATTAGATGATAAGATAATTCAAGTTAACACCATTAAATTACAAGAATTAAGTATAGGGTGTATACAATAAAATAGAATTGGTAAAATGTTAATTTTTATAAATACATTTTGATAATGTTACAAAATTTTGATCAAACCATGACAGATTATTTTATTATTATTTTATTAATAAAAATATTAATTTAAGTATCCATTATTTCTTTCCAAAAAAAATTCAAAATTTTAATGATTTTACAAGTCATAGAGTTGTCTTAAATTTTTATAATATAGTACAGGTCCACATTGGAAATTGTTTGTGGAGTAATATTAGTGTTCAAATACATTCACACAATTACCACATGGTTTATTAAACCATGTGAGTGTCCTAAAGAAAATATAAAAAATACTAAATTATTTTTTAAACCCCCTAAAGTATATTCATCCCCTTATCAACTCATTTTTTCACCTAGTTGGTCAATCCCCCTCTCTTACATGACCTAATTGAAACACCCTTCTCTTAAGCTCCCCATTTCCAATGGTGATTCATCAAAATTATAGGTATATTCATTGTTGTATACCCAAGAATATTTTTATATTCTATCTAGCTTCCCTTTTGATATTATTTACATTTTTCCCATTTATATAAGTAAAACAACTAAACACTAGGGCTCGGAATGAATTGATTTTTCAATATTTTTTGGTTCTAGGGTGTGAGGTCCTATTTCTAAATCTCCATGAAATCTTATTTTTCAAAACAATATATTCATTGTTTATTTAATGTGTTATTTCCCATTGATTACTCTTTAATCATTATAACGATTAAATTCCATAGGATTTAAAAAGTTTTTAAATTTTCTAATGATAGTGTTTACTATATTTTTAAGTTAATTCAAGATAAATTCATGTAAGGAATGATTTCAACACCAGTGGAGAGGGTATCCATATTATAATAAATGTTTAAAATATGATTTTAATTATTTTTTGAAGTCCTCGGCCTTATTATCTTGTATCTAACACCTTAATTTATTAAATTTTCATGGATAAAAGTAATAAAATGATGATGGAATGGTCCATTTAGTAGTTTTGGAGATCATGATACATACATGATACCCATTTTACATTTAGATTATAAAATAAAATAGTATACAATATAAAATAAAATGAACTATATCATTAGAAACTCATTCAATGATTTATTCATCATATCTTGAGGAAATAAAAAAATAAGGGTTAGCTCCAATGGTCATTAAGGTATAAGTGCATTTTAAGCTATCATGAATCAATAAGAATTATTAATATGGAATGATAAATAAAAAAACAAACATTTCATATAAATAAATTCATTATCATTGTATGATAATATCGAATCAATATAGAAATGTATAAACCTAAGAACACAATCCATTAAAATCTCATGCAATATAATAATAATAACTAAGTTCTCAATAAAAGAAATGATTCATTATTAGATGACATGTTTTAAGAACCTGATTCATCTACCATAGAGTCAGTTCAGAAGTTGGTTTAAAACTACTATGTAAATACTGATATGGTTTGGAAATAATACCTATACTATCAAGTCCATTAACAATACATTATTAAATTATAGGGTAAAAAATCATAGGTTTCAGCCAACTAATTTTCCTATTGAGACATATCGTTGCATCGAGGTGTAATCTGTAAATGGGACTAATTGATGTATTAAATGATGAAATAATTTCTCTTATATATAATAATCTATTTAAATCATAACTAATTTTATTTATCATCAAATATCTATATTAAGTAATAGATATGGATTTTCTAATATTTTCCCAGTTAACAAAATATCATTCATGAAATACACCATTTGAAAAATGGTTTACAGTATATTAAATACTAATATACATAATAGAATAATATTTATATTTAATATAAGTGAAATTACTAATGAAAAATGATCACATGAAATAGATTGTTTCAAGATAAATTTAATAGTCACAAAAGAAAGTGTGATTAAACAATATTTTATACCACATTGATAATTTTTTATTCGAAACCCCCTAAATGAAATTATTCAAATTGAAACATAACATACCATAATTTATAAATAAATCATGATATAACATGTAAAATGGTTTTATATAAATCTCAAAAAATTGACTTCTAGTTTAATTAAAAATAATTCTCAATGAAATGTAAATTTAGATGAAATAGCTTACGTAATGATTCTGTTTGATTAAACATTAATTATCCTCCTATAAAATAGTTTTATGAATTTTATTAATTTTTATTATACCTCCAATCATTTTTATAATACCATTAATGATTCAATTATTTCATTTTATCACCCTTTTATTAATTTTATTCGATTATTTTCATTGTTTCTTATATTAATCACATCGTTTTCTCATTCATGCTTTGTTGTGAAAGATCCAATTCTTTTCCATATTATATTTTCCCATAATAAACATAATAAAAATAACTAATAAATTATCATATTTATTTATCAATTATAATTTTATGTCCAATTATGAGATTTTTTAGGAAATAATTTATGTTGTTATCATTCATAATGTAGGTCGTATGTATGCATCAGTAACATTTACATTTTCCAATGATCATTATTATTATATGGTATGTAATAATTAATATTTTCAGAATTATTATAAAATAATATATACCATATTAATTATTTAAATTTTCTTTTATATATCATCCATGTGGATTCTTTTATGAAAATATAGTCACATTGATTCATAAAGGTGTTAATCCACACAAACAAGAATGACGTTACCATATTCCATTGAGTGAAAATGTAGGAAATAAAATGATATATATTATCTTATAGGAATGAAAAATATGTAATTAATATAATAATTATGTCATTATATCACATATAATTATCTATATTTTCTATATCATCTTCCATGTAATGCATTATTGAATGAAAAATATCAACGCTTCATGAGGTAATAGTCCACCGTACACATGAGCGAGGTTGTCATATCTCTTACAAAATGGAACAAAAGATTTATATATGATATAATGAATAAATAGGTATATATATGTCATAAATATCATATATATATATACTTAATATTCATCGTCATACTGAACTGTAAGAGGTGGTAATGGAAAAAACTAATGGTATTGGTTTGATATTTGGTAGTCCAATTTACAAAGGAAAGATCATTTCATAAAGCATTTGACAAAAGTGAAGGTGGGTTTTGGTAATTATATTAATATAAAAAAATAAAATTATATTCTAGATACAATTATTTTTTATTATCATGGTTTTATTAGAATTAATTGGGGTGGATGAAGAAATAAAATTAAAAATATCATTGATAAATGTTCCCTCTTTAAAGTTTATCCTCCTTAGGTTTTCAAAAAATCCTTATTGTCGTTTATTTTTTCTCAATATAAGGATTTTGATATGATATTATGTAAAATTGAAATTAATTTTTCTGGTCTTATCAAAACCAAAATGGTGTGATGGTGTTCTAAGGAGAGGATAGGGGTGTCCATTTATAAGTGAGGTAAGTGGAACACTTGTAATTGTTATAGAAGATTTAATAATATAGATGTTTTTAAACTGAATCAATCCAAACAAATAATCCATTATATTACCAATAAGATATAAAATCTCTATATTTCCATCTAATAGGTGATGGAAAAGTTTTTAGGTCATTTCTACAATTATCTTCTTAGTTTAACCCACCGTAATTCAATTTTTAACTTAACCCCAACATTTATTTTTTATTCTTATCAGTATTTATTTTTGGTAAAAAATAATTTTTAATTTATAATACATTATAAATTTATCTTAATATAAATATTGAATACATTTTTCAAAATTCAATTCATAGACGTTGAAATTTTTAATTTAAAATTTATCCCATAGACATGATCATAAAATGGGGATTTAATGAAAAAAAATGTTTAACTTTTTACACTATTTTTATATTAATATTAAATAAAAATATTATTCCAATTACATAAAATTAATCAATTGATTGAAAATATATATAATTTTACATTAAACCAAATTCAAAATATAATTTATCTTTATAAACAAATTAATCTAAAAGGTAGTTTCCAAATAAAATTTAGTATTTTTCACTACACATCATGAAAGGAAACATTTTCGAAAAATTATAGAAATTCACCCATGATAATTTTTATATGTTTATTTCAAAAACTATGATTATTATTTCAAAAGAATATTTCTAAATGTGTTAAAAATAAATATTAAATTGTGTTCACTAACTATGACTAAACTGTACTTTAGAGAAAAATATAATTTTTTATAAAAAATTTCATTTTCTTTTAATTAATTCTTGTTTTATTTCAAATCAATAGATAAGAATAATAATCATAATTTATAGAGTACTATTCATACCCAAATATTTAATGAAAATTTTTACTTAACATATTAATTAATAATATTTTAATAATATGTCACATTTCATTCTAATATTGTGTTGCATGTGATGAATGGTAAACTCGGTTTTTGCATGTAATACAAGATAAGCATAGTTTTTCATGAAACATAATATAAAATTATTTTTTCTTAAAATTCAATATACTAAATATATTATATTTATTTAAAAATATATATAATATAGTATAATGGTGTTATATTTTATTCTAATCATGGTCTTACAGGTCATAAACACTATAGAATAAAATGTTCTTATTTTATAATTTTTTAATGTTACATTGTTCGAATAATTAATAAATTGTTCCTCACTATATAAATGTGATCTTTGAAATTACGGGTTTTAAATTTGGAAATACCATTTTTGAAAAGGCCACATTGTAAAATGGATTAATAAAACATCGTCTTAATATGAGAAAAGGGAAGTACAAATGTCATATGGAATAACACATACTAGGATTCAAAAATGGGAGAAAATAGGTCAGAAGTGAAAGCATGGACATTGAAGGTAAAAATAACACCAAAATAATGATCGAGAGTGATAAAGAACATGGTCAAGAGGATTTTAATGACAATAGAGCCATATATATTAGGTGTCAAATGGTCTCTTATATCATCAAAAATAAAGATAATTAGGAAAAAATGTTTGTTTCAATGTCCTTTTAATAGTTTTTAGGAATTATTCTATTCTCTATAAATATATGGAAATATACTTGCATGATATATTTTTATTTCATAGGGATATATTCATTATTTTTTTGTGATTCTATCAATATCCATTCCATCGCTTACACAAGTAAATGAATATCCAGATGTGGTTTTTTAATGTTTGATGCACTAAAATTCAATTTTAATGGATCATAAGATCTATAATTGAATGAAATACATTCATTGAATCTATAGTTATTATTATTACAAATGGTTAGTATAGGTTATCCAATATGAAAAAATATTCATGTGGTGAGGTAATAAATTAATCTCTAAAACATCATCTAATTTTCAACAAAAATCATTTCTTAAATACAAAAACTTATAACCCATCAAATAGATTAAGATATAGAAAAAAGGTTACTAATTTCAAAACAAAACACATCATTAATCACCTAACCAATATAAATTATCTATTCATAATAACATACAAAACAAGTGAATACAATCATTATGTATTCTCTTGAAACATTATAATAACAATAATTAAATTAAAACCTTATTTAAAACATACATTCTTCCTTCTTTCTTAAATAAAAAAAATATTTCATATATTCCTTATATTCAAATTTTTTGTTAACTCCATCAATGATAGAATAAACCACTTTTTCATCAAATAATTAATCATTGTCAAGGAATTTAGCATTATCTAATTTAAATTATCCAAATACTTCACTCATTATCCCAAAATAATTATCTCAACATATGTAACATATTATTGGTTATATTTCCCTTAATCTGGTGTTTTCCAAGAAGTGCTTATTTCTATGAAATCACTTTTATTGGTAATATAGAACAAATGGTTTCACATCCTTTATAAAATTTTACTACAGTAAAATACTTTTAATTGTCATAGTTATTATAATCAGACTATAATCATTAAAATAATTTTATAACTTTTTACATAGATCCAACATACTCATGAACATTAATCATTACACATTTTCTCTATAAATCGAATAATTGTGACATTGATCCCTTAGATTCTTTTGAGGTATATTCCTTGATTCTTGGTATTTTAATCTATAAAATTCACTATATCAATATATTTGAATCATTAAACATTTAACACACCTTTTTTCCTTACAATAATGAGTGTGTTGTCCTTTCTCTGCAATCTTATAGAAAAATCACATTCCATTAATGAAAGTAATAGGGTGTTTATTTCCTCAATTATCACTTGTGTGAAAATCCTTCCTTCCCTTCTACCCTTTTTTTCTCTTAAATCCTCTTCTTATATTTCTTCTATTATAATACATATGACATTGATAATTATTTCTATTTCTTGATAGCACATAATACTATTTTATCATATGATTAAAATGATAGATAGACCAACCCCCTTCAAAAACTTATATTATGAAATTCGAATAAAAGATTAATATTTTACTTTTTGTTGCATATATAATATGTATAATACATAGATAACATTTTAAAAGTAACTTCATACTCCACAACACTTTCTTCCTCTTATTCTTAACAATAAGAAAAATTATCAATACCTTAGTTGGTTTCTCATGAGGGAAATATTGGTCAAAGAATGTCTCCTTAAAAGAATTACATTTTATGAGTTATATTTTATATTCCTCCCTAGTACTCCAGATCAACAACCACCATTGATTATCATCTCTATTGAGACAATAAATTATATGGATAGCATTTTCCTTTGCACGGCATCCTAAGGAAATAGATATATTTTCCAAAGAGTTATACTTTTTCATGGGTACCAATGGATTACTAGTCCCTCCAAAAGATGGGGGATTATATTCCATAAAGAGTTCCAACATATGAGAATCATGGTTTGGAACACGTTTTTTTCATCAAGGAAATGTTATTTTTAATATCTTAATTATGTTTCCCTATTATATCCATAATTTTCTCTATTCAAATAACAGCCGTATTGGCTTCCTCATCTTGGAAAACTCTATAGTGACCATAATTTCTAACACTCTTAATCCTTATATGATAAATTTATAAAAAATGTAATATAATTTATTATATAATAAAATTATAAATTTTAAATCAAAACATGTTTTTAAAAATATATTGTAACACATTAAATAAAGTGAAATGTATGCATTTTTAATCATAGAATCATATAAATGGTATCTTCAGGGAAATATTTATTTTCAAATCATACAAAATAGTATATAAATAAAATGTGAATTATACAAGTCATATCCCCTAATAGGGTCAAACTAGGCGTGTACTAAGGCCCATTGGAATACATCAAGTGATGATTAGGGACGGTCTAATTCATTAGTTTCGATGTTATTAGCCCAAGGTACCTCATCATTATCAGTATTATTTTTTTTATTCAAGAAGGATCTATAATGGTATAAGGGTAACCAAGGCCTAGGAAGGCCTAAAATGGTGGAGACAAAGGCATCCCCTCAAATCAAATTCACCCCCCTTGGGTTTTAAGTGAGAAATTTTGGAAAGATAAGTTGCATTGGAACCATGATCCACAAGAGAAGCCAGGTGGTTCACCACTTTGTTCCCCTATTTCCAGGTGTGGGTGACATTAATATTATTTTTTTGGAGAGATTTTTATTTATTGATGGTGTAGGATATCGACTAAGGGGTGGTTCCTTTTCTATGAAAGGCATCATGAATGATCATGGAGTCAGTTTCTGATTGAGAGATCTGAACATTCTTCTGACTGCAAAGGGTAAGTATAGTAAGAACTGCATTTCCCCAAGAGTCACGAATAACTCCTCCTCACATGCCACTCAAGATGAATGAGTCTTCAGGTTAATATTGACGCCTCTTGATGGAGGTATCCACTGAACCCATTACCCCTGTGGCCTAGTGATGGTAGGTTGAACCACCATCTAAGTAGTATGCAGAGGGTGTAAGGATAGATCATCCTTCCAATTACAACTGTGATCGATCAAGTCAATTATCAAACTCCTAGTTATCGCGATGATATACCTTCCTCTAGAGGTATACCCCTAAAATATTTCATGATTTATTTCTTTACATAAGTACTAAAATCCCTCATTGAGAATGATATCTCTTGATGCTTTTTCCATAGTTAAACCTTCTTCCCCCTAGAACCATCGCTCCAAAAAATGGACGTTTCTTGGATCATTGGAGTTGTATGTAGTGAAATCCAATAAGAAACTCTACACCTTCCCAGCCTAGTGACCTTCAAATAAGAGGTGGATTGTTCTCTCCTCCCTCTTGCTCTTTTAGTAGTGAAAATAGGAATACATGATGATGTCCACCTTCTTAATGTTGTCATCTGAGGGTAGGGAATGGTTTATAATTCACTAGGTAAGGAAGTTATATTTTTTTGGAATTTTTCTACACCACACCAAAATGTTCCATCTTTCACGTTGGTCCTAAGGGTTGGATAACCTCCAAAATTCCATTGAATTGAATTTCCTCAAGATGGATGGGGTAAAGACACACTTTTCCAGTTCCGAGTTGTTAACAATTGAATCAAACACATATTTTTGATTATCATCCATAACTTACCTGATGAATGTTGGATGCTAACTTTCTTCCTTGAAAGATATGGTAGGTGTGGAGAACCCTGGGTAACCAATCACATTGATTCTTCAGTTATGATACCAAAATATGATTTTACCCTCCCCTATGATCCATTGTGAGATATAAAGGAGATTTGATATAAGGATACAAACTGAGGCCCATCAGAGAGACCCATTCACCTGTGCATTTTCCACACTTTCACTTTAATTTCAAGATATGATCTTCCACCACAACATCCATTCCTTGATAGTTTCCCATGAAATCTTCGCATGCATGCAATGGATATTATTGTCCAAGATTTTTACATTAATCCCTCCATCAATGATGGGTCTTGAAATCATTTCTTAGGAAACCCAGTGTCTCTTTCCCTATAATAATGTATCCCAAATGAACCTATCCAGAGTTTTGTCAATGATTTTGACTACTCCCTTTGACATGTTGGTAGATGAAAGTGCATGCATCGAAATGGATGATAAAACACTATTAACTAAAGTATTGTGGCACCTAAAGGAAAGAAGTGGTTTTTTCAATTGATTATGTTGTCCATGATCATTTTGACCACATGATCAAATTTGTGAATGTGAATCCTACCTGATGATATAGGTGTACCAAGGTATTCCATAGGGATTGATCCTCACTGCTTGCCCAGCTTGTTACCCAAATTCGCCACCCTGCTTGGGGTGTATTTATTGGATAAATATAAATTACTCTTCTCCTTATTGATATCATGTCTGCTCCAGAAGCATTATTCCCCAAGAATCTTTTTGATCCCATGCACAGACCTCCTCCCCGTATTTGTGATGATTATAGTATCATTAGAAAACATCAAATGAAAAATGGAAGGTAGGTTCAACTTCCAACGAAATGGAAGAATATCACTGTTGGGAATTACTCTATTGATCAAATTACTAATAGTATCGTGCATAAGGACAGAAATTCTGGGGGATATGGGATCACCTTGTCGAAGACCATAAGTCACCTTGAAGAAACCATGATTTCTCCCCCTAAATGACATATCTAGCCATGATGAGCTAAAACACCTGAAGATGAGGTCACAAGCCTAGTTAGAGAAACCCATTTTGGAAATAACCCTATTTGTGAAACCCCACTCAATTATATCATATTATTTATTCATGTCCAACATGATGGATATATTAGATCTATGGGACTTTGTGTTAATATCTCTTCGAATCTTCTGCACTAGGGATATCTCTCCCTAGATAGAGTGGCCCTTCATGAAGCCATATTTCTTAAGGGAGATCTACTGGGGTATATTCATGGATATCCTCCCATTAATGATGCTTTCTATATCTTGTAGGAAAAGTTACACCTACTTATAGGTCGATAATGGAGGAGGTAGGAGGGATCGTTGATCTTCAGTAAGAGAGCAAGGGTTGTAAAACATGCTATCCACCGAAGGCTTCCTCTGAAAAATCGGTTATGTATGGCTGAGATGATGTCGTTCTTGACTGCCTCCAAAGAACCCCTGTAGAAAGAGCTATAGAATCCATTAGTGCATTCCGCACTCTTAGGATTTAGGTTTATCATGGACGAATGTATATATTAGTCCTCAAATATCCCTTCCAATAAGACATTATCCTAAGTAGAGATGAGGTTCAGGATCCCTTCAAAAAAATCACCCCACTCAATAGATACCCAATGGGAATGTTCATGTTCAGACCATCAAGAAGATCCTTAAAATGTGAGAACACCATGACTCCAACCACCTCTCTATAATCATTGTACGTTCAATCTTCTAATGCAATATTGGGTTTGATAAGATGTCTCCTCTCCCATATACATGCATTTAAATTAGTATTTTTCTTATGGAATTACTTAATCCATTTAATCCTTGGGAACTCCCTCACATTATATTCCTCTAAAAGGACAAAAATCTCCAAGTTATTATTTTTCTGAAAGATCTCTCCAAAAACCAAATCATTCCAAGCCTCCTTTGTTTTGTCTTTAAGATGCTCAGTTTCCTATTTGAGCTCATCCATATCTAGGTCATTAGGTGGAAGATTCTTAGCCCACTTCTGGAGTTCCAATTTAAGATGCCTGAACTTATTATGTAATTTCATCTATGAGTGACACTGAGTCAGTTCTTCCCATATCATTATAAGCACATGGTGATTTCTTGGATTACTCAACCCCTGATTATAGAACATGAGCCTTTCCTGAATGGTCGTACTTAGGGATAGGGAGAGAAATAGTGGAGAATGATCGAAGATACTTCGATTCAAGTGATTAACCTTTTCATTTGGATACATCGTGATATCATGGACATGGGATGTACAATATTCAAGGATACACCAACATCTATTGCTCCCCCATTGGTTGTTAAACTATGTGAAAGGGTGTCCTAAATACCCCATATCCATTAAACATTTTACATCCATAAACTAGAAAAATTCCAAGATTTTCGTCCTTGTTAATTATCCTCTCCCTTTCTTATCATTCGGATCCTTAATAATGTTAAATTCCCCACCTACCACCCATGGAAGGTCCCCTGGGTAAAATGCATTCAGTTCATTCCACATCACATCCCTTATTTTTGCATCACAGCTACCATTGATAAAGGATACAAAGAGTGTACCGCCACCTCTATACACTCTAGTTATTATATGTTGATATCCTGTTTGAATCATATC
Source organism: Viscum album (assembly GCA_963277665.1). Lineage (NCBI taxonomy): Eukaryota > Viridiplantae > Streptophyta > Magnoliopsida > Santalales > Viscaceae > Viscum > Viscum album. The sequence continues at coordinate 963,466,896 of OY728127.1, forward strand.
AACTAAGAAAACCATATGCCAAAATATCTATATGTTCTTGTTGATTGGATATTCATGCATCTTAACTTCATGAGTGAACTCACTAATTTTAGAAGGGTTATTCTTGTTCTCTTTAACAACACCAATCATGGCCTTATGTTTCTTGGACTCCAAAGCTATAAAATCATTTTTCACCCATGCCCTAACTCTATGGTAGTTCTAGATAGAAATATTTATTAATGGAATGTTGATGGATATTCATTGTCCCAAGGAACCATGGTCTCCTCAAAATGGGAGGTGAAGCACTCCAAGAACTGCATATTCTTCAATGCCAATTTTTTGCACACTCCTGAAATCAAATCAGGTGGTTGTGATGATAGAGGAAGAAGTCGATAGATGTGTTTTATGTTCTTACCTTTCACCACACTTGGTGGTGACTATTCCAAAAATCTAGTATTCTCGAAATTTAAAGCTTTAAGTGGACCTATTTCAACTGGTCGATAGATACTGACCAGTTCCCTGGTCCTTTCATGAACCTTCGGTCAGGAGGATCGGGCCTCCTAACTTCCACCCACCTAGGTTAACTTCTCTTCACAAGAGCTAGGAGAATGTTTAGCTATATGGAGTGGATGATTCAAGGGTTCCAGAAAGATATAAGGTATCCTCATAAAGTTTTCTAATAGGGAACCATATAACAGAATATGGATAGGAATGCAAGACTGGGAATAGTCTAACAAAGGATCATGCATGTTACCTCATGAATCGTAAGGGACATATGCCAATCTTAGAGGTTCATCCCACTTTCTAGGGGGATCATGAGCATTATAAGCTGGATGAGTGGAGGTTGGGGCGATGATACCAGATGACAAGGGCTCATCCCTAGGCACCAATTGCTCCTTGTTAGAGTTGGACCCGTCTAGTAATTGTGAGGATAAACATTTTAGCATGGTACCTATGTAATTTTTGGAGGCAGGCCTTGAGATAATGTTTCCTACAAATTTGAAAAGAATGGCCATGGAGGAGGTAGGATGTTCAGTACCTAGGAAACACTGGGTTAATGATGTCTTGGATCTAGATGATCAATTAATTTACCTCTAGGGATAGCTTATCTAGTATCGTAAGAGATAAGTCCAGTTTGACACAAATTTGGTCCACCATAGTCTACTCATATAGTTAGTGCACTCATCCGTGTAAAGAAACACTCCCAAAGAGTCTCTTATGGATTTGAGAATTGTGTCATTTTGGAAGGGAAGCGGGTGTCCAGGCAGGCTGATCCAAATAACAACATGGGGAAATTATCTCCCCTTGTGAACCTCCATTAACCATCTTGATAGGTTGAATCACCAGTTCCTGAAGAAGGATCTTTGCACCTTCCTTGTACAAATTCTAATTCTGATGCAAGCACTAAGAAAAACGAATTCCTATGAATCATTGAGATGTGGTCCGAATCAATAACCATAATACATAATAGTATAAATTTAAATTCATCTCTGAAAATTCATTCATATATTTCTTCATCATATCATGGAAAAAGGAAATAAAATAAGTATGGTATCAAATACTCAATAAGGGTTAACTATAGTGAAAGCTATCATGAATCAATAACCATAATAAACATGAAAATGTAAATAAATGAACAAAAAAATACATTTAAATAACATGACTATAATTTTATAATAAGTCATAATCAATATAGAATGATATATAATAGAAGTAACATTCCATTTAGTTAATAAAAACATAATTAAATTCAAAAATAGATAATATCATTGAATAAATATGATGGATAATAATAATAATAATTGAATTTTGAATTAAGTAAATCCATAATTTTCAAACTTCATGTATTAGGAACATGATACCTCTACCATCAATACATTTCACAATATGGTATAGAAATACTAGTTAAAAACCACTCAAATTATTCCAACTATACTTCTACTATCAATACCATTCACAAGATAGTTTAAAACTATTCAGTATATACTCATATTGTTTAGCCCGCTAAATTGACTCATGAGACCTTTTCATGCATCAAGGGGATATCTATAACCATTTCCATCTCATTTCATGAATTTCTAAATAATTTCTCATATATCTAATAATATATCTAATTCATAAAAAAAATTCCTTATCACCCAATAGATGCATTGAGTAAATGATACAAATTTATCAATATTTCATTAGATACTAAGATAACTTCCAATGAACTCCCCACATGAGAAAATGATATATGGTTTTGGAAATATTATTATACATCATATAAGTATACGAATATTGAAGATAAAATTAATGTCCAATTAAAAATGATCGCAATAATCTGACTATTTCATGAGAATGTTAACAATCACAAAATAATGTGAGATTATAAAATAACTTCTACCTATTGGAAGTTTTTTATTCGAACACCCTTCGATGAAATTAATTACATTGAAACATTATTTACTATGATTTATGAATGATTCATGATATTACATGTAAAAATGGTAGTATATACACCATATAAAAGTGAGTTGGTGCATAATAATAACTAAGTGTCAATCAAATGTAAATTTAGACCAAATCACTTACCTCGCACTTCTTTTTTATTGTACATTAGTTAAAAAATATGATAAAATTTTTTGTATGGATATTAAACTATTTTAGAATAATAAACATATTTATAATATCATATATGATCCTATTATAACATTTTACCACCCGTTTGTTACAAATATTTCATTATTTTCATTGTTTCGGTGATAATCAGGTCGTTTTCTCATTCATTATTTTTTTTGAAAGTTACTATTTTTTTCATATTATAAATTCTTATAATTAACATAATAATTATCAATAAATAACCATAATATTTATACATAAATTATATTTTTATGACCAATTATGAAATAAGGTCATGAGAAATGATGTACGTTGTGATCATAGAGATGGTAGCCAACACATATGCAAGAGTAATGTTTCCATTTTCCATTGATCCATGTTTAAATAGTTAAGTAATATATTTTACGTCCATAATGATAATAATATCATATATACCATATTAAATCATTAAATATTATTCTATATACCATCTATATGGCGTGGTGCTAAAAATAGAGTCACATCATTTCGTAAAGGCGATAGTCCATAGGTACATGATCAATATTATCATTTTCATTGTGTGAAAAGGAATGAAATGAAATGATATATATTATCTTCTCAGAATGAAAATTATTTCATTAATATAATAATAATTCTGTGAATATCATATATATTCATCAACTTTATCTTTATAACCTTCCATGTATTGCATTAGTGAAAGACGAATCTTATCACTTCGTAAGACTGTAGTCCATCGTACACATGAGCAGCATTGTTATATCTAAAATTGAATAGAATATAAAAAGTAATATATGATATAATGACTCCATAAGTATAATTTTCATATATATTTTATTTATATACTTTTTATCCATCATCATAACCAACTGTGAGAGGTGGTAATGGATTAATGAATGAAATATATTCACATGGTGGTATTCTTCCAAACAAACAAATGATGTAACATCTTAGCCTGACTTACTAGTAAACTGATAGTTGAACCAATTAGTTATATGGCCTCATGTGTGCCTCCCCATATACCAGATGATTTCGAATTGTAGTGAGGGTGTAAGGTGGTTATAGTGGAAAGACTATACCCTATTTTCATAATAGGACAATGGAAGAACAGAAACTAAATAACAATCAATAGAGGACAAATTAAATGAAGAAAGATAAATAAGTGGAATAATATCAAACTATTTAAATATGAAAGTGTAAAATTATAGATTATAACAAATATTGTATAAATGATGATTCTATAAGTATAGTGGAAACACTTAAAATAAGAAATAGAATGTAATAAAATAGAAACTTCCCAACGACTAGATCCATTAGAATCTCAAGAACCAACTCGGTATTGTGCTCCTAACTCCTAGGTACAATAAATTAGACCATGCAATCAACCATGGTCCTATAAATAGAAGGTCTACATAGTTACCCAAGTGAAATGGAATCCTGATAAGGGTGAGAGATAATAATCTTTGTATGCTAGAACTCACAGTGTCTAGCCCAATCCATTTAGTTCAATATAAATTAAGCAGTGCACAAGTATAGATAAATAATAAATTGAACTAAATAATGAAAAACTACCCACTAAGGTTTGTAATGGAAACATAACAACAATACCTTCTTTAGATCATATCCAGAATAATTGTATGATTAGGAATCATATATATATAGTAATAATTATATAGATATGGTTGAGTTGTATATTTAATCCACCTCTATGAACCATGTATAGGGGTCCTCAAATATATTCTTATATATGAATAAAATTGGTTCCACTTACACCCGTATGAATTTTTCATAAATATATGTATATAAGCACACCTAGACCCATGTATATATATATATATTCTCTTCCATGGGTGAATGTACATATAATGGGGGAAAATACATATATATACATTTCTACCTATGTATATGTGGTAATTATCCTTAAACTCTAGTGACTTGAACCCACCTCAAAGATGAACAAGAAGACTACAAAGTTATTAAGAACCCTAAAATTATAGAATCCCTGATTAATATATAGAAAAAAGAAAATGTAAAACCAAAACCCTTACAAAAAATTTATAGATAATGGTCTAAAATGACCTAAACCACTTCGCCTTTTTTGGAAGATTCCTAAACATTCTTGATGGAGTAATGAGAGATAGACCCCACACTCTAACATTGTAAGAAAAACCAAAAATCAGTTCAAACATATCTGAAGAGTTTTTCTGAATGTTACAGGGTGATAGAAGAGAGGAAAACCCACTGGAAAGAGAATATGAGGGAGACATAGAATTTATCTAGAAATATTGAAGGAGAAACTAGATGAAATCTAGTTGAAATCATATAATGAAGTGTATTTGTAGAGGTGGTGTCTCATACTGCCAACTAGGTCCTCCAGAATTGATGTTTTGGATCTTAAGGCTCGAAAAACAATACATAACACTTGAGGAACCCCCCGAGACTTGAACCACATCATTAAAAAACACATCGAATAAATTTAACTCTCAAAAAAAATTATGATGATCGGTTTTAAAAATGACCCGTCCAATAAATGGAAAAGTTCAGATACCTTTGTATTTTCATCTGGTTCAAAATACGGGTCATTAAAACCTCTCCATATCAGAACTTTTCATCACTAAGATTCTTTGAGAATATCAAAAGCATCACCTAACCAATAAGGGTAATGAATATTCATTCATATTGTTGTGTTGTGTTTCAAAAATCCCAATGCACGTCAAAAAAATTATCTTATGGAACTTATTCCCTCAAAACTGGAGCCAATGCTTGTTTTCAAAATGAAACACTGAGAAAAAGTTTACCTGATCTTATTTAACAAGAGACATGATCATGTAGTTGTGTCTCTAAGCATATGATTAATGGTACTCCCCACCATATGTCTTATAATTAATAAGGGGAATATTCCAATATTCAGTACCTCTGACCGTCAAGAATTACATAGAAGACCTGCCCCTATAATTTATAATGACAATTTTCGTGTGATTTACATTATCTAATTGAATCTGATTACATATAAGGTAATACCAGATACCTAAAATAATGAAACTGTTGAATACCGGTCAAAAAAATTAAAACTATTCGTGAAAGATTTCCCTAAAATAAATAGTTTACATTCCACCAAACACTTCTTTACCTGATGATGATTTAAAAAAAACCATTTCTTATGACTGTATCCATTGAACAAGAGGGATAAAATAGGTCAATCCACTCAGGATAAATTATCTTGATGTTTCCCAGTGTAGACAACCATTGAATTTATAAATTGAACTACAATTTATTTTTTCCATGGTCTTATGATTTTAGAACAAACACGATCATGGAAGATCATACATGGCATCTGGTATTGTTTCTTAGGTCAAACCATCACCTAGCCATTTAAATTGTCATACCTCCACCCAAACAAGTGTGTAATCCCAGATTTAGACCACTAGAATAGTCACCAATTTAAACATAAACTCTGATCCTGACACAAGTTCAGGGTAACCTCATAATCAAATAACTAGTGTCTAAGGAAATATCCCAAGTTAGTCCATACTCCATATAAAAGTGAGATGTTGACACATAGCCAATATGTCCATATCAGATCATTGACTAATCTTAGAGTGAAATCATCCTGAGGATTGAGTTAAACGAAATAGGTGGTGTTAAAGATTCCATCTGAGGTTTTCAACCATGGTTAATCATGTATCACTCAGGACTAACCATGCCTCGAAAAGAACCATGTGTCTGCATGAAACAGTGAGAAAACCACAAAAACAAGATCATCTGTTTTTAAAACTATAGTGTATCATAAGACCATTGTTGTCTTAGGGAATCATGGAATATGTAATGATATGGGAAATTCATGTCACTAAGAAGGAAAAACTAAGAGGATTTCATGGTTTCTTGTAAATCATACCCAATTGCTGGAAGGGGATACAGTAGAACAATAACTAGTTGAATTCCATTATAAACAAACTCAATTTCCCAGACCGATACAATCTCGTTAACTGACCATGAACATTTAATATGTTATTCATCCCATGATCATTCATGATTTAACACTAATGTCCATCCAATTCCAATGGTTCTTCTTGAAGGTTTCATACACAACCAACCACATCAATGTCATGCTACCAAACATGCACTGATGTTTACAAGATTCACCTACCCGAAAGGCATTCAAGAATTTATGATCATTTCCAAATGGTCCTATGTGGTTGTATTCCCACAACCTTCATGTGAATGTATTCACTAGAACTGATGTGAATCTCCTCACATTAGGAGTGTCCTAGCCATCAAAATAATATATAGATCATCCAATCATACGGGTAGTTGATCTGATTTACCTTAAAAAAATTGGGTCACTCCTCTAAGTCATGATCTCCACGTCAAAGAATTATTCATAAAAACCAAAACCAAACAAACAAAAATTTCAAAACACTAGGTCCTCTAGAAGTAACCCAACAAATTGGGATGCATTTGATTCTTTAACTCACAGGTCACTTTTTTATGGAAATGAAATAAGATTGCACTCAACAGCTCAAGGATGAATGATTTCATGAAACTCAACCCAATTTTCACAACAATTAGCACTCAAAGGGCACTTAATATGTGAACTCATACTACCTCGATGTTTCATAATCAAATGGAACATTGTTAGTGCTATATATAATTTTTCTGCACAATGAACTCAAGAATATGATGGCTCATGCAATAAAATTTACCTGGTGTAACATCCCAAGTAAATAAAGAATAATATATTTTCATATTTATTAATATTTTTGAATTAAATATTACTTTTACTTTAAATGGGACACTATGTTCGATGGCTTGCCCGATACGCAACAATGGGTTTCTTTGAAATCTTACGTTGCACACTAATAATATAATGTCATTATTTTAAATGGTGGTTATCACCTAACCGTTTTATTAGAAGGAATGAATATAACAAGATACTATATGATTATACATATTTATTAATTGTTTTTACATTTATACATTAAAATTTAGAGGCTTAAAATAAGAAAAGAATTCAATTTTAAGCATAAATACTCTAATATTCACTAAAAGGTCGATTTGCCACCTTTTGATGGAGAACCATCTATAAAGATAGTTTTGGTAACTTTTATATGTTCTATTTTACCAGATAAAATTATTCTTTAGAATCGAGATACAAAAATTTACTTTGGGTAATGTTTTGGTATTTTTCTGATAAAATTCATTTTTTAATGAATAGTGAAAAATACTGTATTCAAATATCCTTTTAATATAATTTATTTATATGGTTAGATTATCTTTTTAATTAGTTTTAAAGTATAATTAGATTATATTTTTACAATTTAATCCAATTGTGATCATTTTAATTAATTTCACTTTGAAATTGGACATAAACAAGTGTCAATCTTTTGATAGTTAATATTACTTAAAAACACGCTTTTTGTTTTGACAATGGGAATTAATTTTAAATTAATTAATACAACTTCTATTTTTTGAATTTGATTAAATATACATCATTTTTGAATTCAGAATATCAAATATATCTTAGGCTGAATTTTTGGTATTTTTCTAAAAAACTTCAATCTTGATGAATAGTGAAACCACTAAGTAGTAGTTTAAAAACTGACTTTTTCATTTAAATGAAATTTTATCACTTTTGTGAATTGAATTTCAAAAATACAACATGAATATTTGTTATTATTATGTAAAATTTTGTTCAATAAGATGAAAAATAATTTTTGTTGAATAGTAACTTTTGACTTTTTTTACCGTGGTTAAAGTTAAATAGGGTAATTTAAGGTAAAAAGAATATAATAATATTAAAACATTACCTTAACACTTGTCCTAAAATTATTTAATGAGTCATGGACGACCATGGTCATCCTTGAGTTTATTTTGGGATCCCATGGAGCCACTTGGGAGTGATAATGACACTTTAGATTAATTAATTTAAAGTAAAGACAAAAATTACATAAACAAATATATTTTAGTAAATCAATTATTACATCAAGTTATATAAGTTATATTTTCAACTATAAATATTAATTTGAAAGATAAAAATATTTCCTAAATCATTTTATTTTTTTTATAATTTTTAGACATCAAATAAATTAAATTATTTTTGACACAATAATGATGCATTATTTACCTCATTAATAAACGATTTAAATAAATAAGATTAACAATATTAAAAAAATATCCAAAACCTATCCAATTATTATTGGATGATTTTATTTTGAACATGAGTCATCTTATCTTTGGCTTTAATGAGTATTGGGCCTTTTTAAACTAATGATATGTTTATAATAAAATAACATTTTCAAATATTCCAAAAGAGCCCCTCCTCTCTATTATAAAAGGACACCACCTATAACTCATTCCTCACATATCTCAAACCCATTATCTCATCAAAACCCTGAAAAAATAAACTCTCAATATCCCTCTCCTACTCCTAGAAGTATTACCTTAGGTAGAAGGCATTTCAAGAAGTCCTTTTGGTTCAAACCAAAGGAAGTACCTGAATTAAAGGTAACGGTTTCTCTTAAATTCTTTTCTTTTATTTTACTTCTCCAACCCCTAAACACTTTTTTCTTCATTACTTATATAACAACACCAGTATCATAAATATACTAGGACTTTTTTATAAGAATTATTTTAACTACACTTACACACACCTCCATCTAATTGGTGAAGAACATATTGTTTTTGTGGATGGAAAACTAATGCCTCACGAAATGATGATTATTCAAATATCTCCTACCACCTGTCATGGTGTACATTGAGATGACACTGTATTTATATATGATATATATTATTTTTATGTTTTCTTTATGCTTCTATATTTTTTATTTATATAATACCTTTATGGTTTCCATTATGGGTAAACGCGATAATTTCATTTGAGGAAGTGCGGACTACCACCCCCTCAAAGTGATATGACTCGTTAATGCCATATGTGGGATGTATAAAGAATTTAGTTAATGATATTATATATTAAATTATACTAGAATTATAATATAACTATGTATCATTATGTTTTCATTCCATTAAAATACAAAATATAAATGAAAGTAGTGTTCATGCGTACGTACGGCTTGCCGTCTCCATGAACAGTGCATTTCATTTCTTATCTCCAAATGATATGTACTGTTATAAATACATATATATACTGGATATATATGATATATATGGTATATATGATATATATGATATCTAAATAATTAATATAATTCTGTAGACAATGGACTATTGACCAGATGGACAACTTGTAAATATAAGGTGTTCATTTTGGACTCAAGTACCATATATCGAAAAAAATGACCGTTATTAACTTAAATGATTACATAATGTTTATAAAATTGTAATAAGTAATAAAAAAGGAATAATAAACTTAAAAAGGTTCTTAATCAAGTGTAAATTAACGTTAGTTTATTATTCAGGAGATTAAAGGGCAAACGGGTCAAGTCGGACATGAGGTAAGGGACTTCGTCTCAATCTCCTTTCATTGAGGCATATTTTGTTTTATACACGACTTTCTTTTATATACTGTATAAACACCTTTTTCTTTTCATTTCATTAAAAGGGAATCTTTTTCTATGAAGCATTTTACTAAACAAAAAAAATGTTTCTTTTTAACATAAACGGTGACAACGACCTTTTCCGCCGCTGTGAGTATTAATTGATCTTTGGCTTCCATAACATGATGTAATGTTTTAAAAAGGAAATTAAATAACGTATAATATTTTAGATATTTTGGTATTGAAAATGGTTTTGATAATGGATTTGTTATGTCAATATATTTAAATGATATATTTTGATTGAAATGTGTAAATGTTATCTTTCCTTTATATTTGTTTTATGTGTTATGAATATGTTATGGTTCTTTGGAATTGTTTACATATACGGGTGGTTCTGTGATAAACCTAGGGCGGGTGAGATAAAGATAGCTCTCCAATGCATTGGGTAACATGACGGAGGTAAACGTTAATGTTTCTCCTAAGAGATTTAGGGAATATACTTTGATGGGTATTCCTAGTGTAGCTCCCTACTTAGCTATGATAGCCACAATGTAAGTATGTTATGGATGCCACAAGTTACCTATATGATTTATGTTTTCTATGTGTTATTCATAAATATTATGATTTCATGAGGTAAGTAAAAGTGTTTATGTTTTCTTTGTATTTATGAACTAATGTTTTCTTTCTTTGTTTTATAACCCTTATTGAGCTTTTTATGCTCATACTGTGTTTTAAAATGATTTTCACAAGAATTAATGATGAATAGGGTCAAGGATGGGATCAAGGAAAAGTCATGTTGTCTAAAACGTGGAACTATACATGACACTTTTTTTCAAAGAGTTTTAATTTTGTGAAAAAAATGGAAACTGAGTAGAAGTGTCTACTTTATATTTTTGAGATATAATGTAATAGTTATGGCTTAATTATCTAAAACTCTAAACCTGAAAAGATCCTTAATGTGAATTATTCATTTAATTCAAGATTATGTAATTTTTACGGTTAGGTCCTTATACCTAGAGGGAAACATACAAAGACATCCATAATTGAGGAAGAATATAGTTTCACACAAGCTATTAAGTGGTTGACCATTCCCTTGTCTTGTCTAACCATTAGAAATCAATCATTACATGATGCTCAAACCTATATCAAACACCAAGAGAGATATGACCACCCATCTGAATGAGGTTTTCATTTTTAGGAAAAGAGTAACTACTAGAAACACCGACACCCTAATTACATTAAATGTCAGAAAACTCGAAGTATTTATCAAGGAATTTAATCTATAATCATGATACCTTCCCTTGGATAGCCACATATAAAAGAAAAAATGTCGACCCTCATAGTAGTTCACACAAATAAAATTCCACTAGGCTCAAAAGAAAATCATCTAAGCCATTTCTAAATATAATAAGGCTTATGGAATGTTCTCTTGGTTCTGTTCCATGGCACTCGAAGATAAATTTAAATTGCCCTTACCCAAGGGTTCTAAATAGAGGAAACACCTAGAGTTCTATTTTAATGAAATTACCTTATTTCACATTCATCACTTTAAACAATTAAAATATTCAAATCAAATAACTTAGTAATAGAGGTATGCTATTTGAAACTTCCTTTTTAAATGTTAACCATTTATTTAAATCCCATCATCATTAGGAAAATTATCATATAAATTCAATTTCAATTGATAAGGTGACCTATGAGGGTCCCTATAATTCTACTTGGGTTATTTATGATGTAACCCAATAGTAGTTTCTTAATCATATAAATTTACAAACACCCAATTGAGTTATCCGACAGAATACATGCCCCAACAAACCTACTCGGGTCCATATTTTCATTTAATAAGTAAATTAACACACAAGAGTACCATATTAAACAAATTTCAAATTCATAACTATTAAAATCATAACATGGCCATATAAAAGGTTTGATTGCATGGTTTTCCATTACCGAGCCTATAATGTGCCCATACACATTATAAACCGCATTCCAGCTCCCATGTAACCAATATTGACACACTTTAGAATTTAAAACAATGTAGGATTTATATTTATATGAATTTAAAAAATATCCCATGATCATATTTAATTGTAAAATTACATGGGTGGCCATCTACCAACATATAAATCGCCCATACACATCACAATTTTTCATTTGGATCCCATTAATAAAAGACAATCTACTTTAGCATCAGAACTATAGGAACCTTTAACAATGATTCGAATGAATGGGTTACATTTTCCCAATTATAAGGCCCCCCATACACCTAATAATTGAAAACTAGCTCTTGTTTAGTCACAACCTATATATTTCTCCCATGAAACTAGTTATATATCAAAAAAACTAGAATCTTATCACTAGAAACTAATACAGAAACCATACTAATAAGAAACAAGTCATGGAATATAGTTACCTATGCATGGATACAAACTAAATTGCTAAATAAATTCCCCAATCATGTTATAAAAGTAGTCATTTTGATGAAAACAAAATCATGGAATAGAATTCAAGGCACACAATATTACAATCATTAATAAATATAGTAATTCAACTATATGGCATGGAATACGCATGGAATGTGAATTTCTTGGTTGCTAATATGATGCATGTAATGGTTCATCCTTTCCATACCAGGTCAAAGGAAATTTTCCATAAATTTACATTAATCCATAAGTAATGTAAAATACATTGATCAAATGATGTGAAATAATAATCATCTGTAATATTAAATACAATAAACAATAATACCATCCCTGACCACTTGGAAATTTCTCTATGGGTGGGGTGATCAGTTATAGAAACATCTATTTACCAAGCATCGACACATTACAAGTATCATTTCTACCAGCCCAAAATAGCAATAAAAAATTAAAATGTCTCTCATAAAACATTGAAACTTCATATCTTGACTTACTATTAAACCGGTAGCTAGACCGGTAGGTTAAATTGTCACCAGCACAACTCCTCGTATACTAGAGGCTTCCAACTAGCATCAATGGTGTAAGGTGGTGATAGTGGTGGGAGTATTCCCTCATATCAAAGTATCATAGTGATATAATAGAAAATAAATAACAAAAAATAGTGGAAGTAGTAAATAAAAAATGAAAAATCATAAGGAGAATAATAAACTAACTATATATATATATATGTGTTTTCAACATCAAATTTCAAAAAATAATGTATGAAAATGATTCTACAAGTTTATTAGTAATAATTACAATAATAAAAACAATGTAATAAAATAAAAACTTATCGATGACTAGATCCGTGGGAATCTATAGAAATACCTTGGTTCTTTTCTCTAAACTCAAAGGTACACGTAATTCATCACAAGAAATCATCTATTGTCCTCCAAAAAGATGGTTTACTCAGGTACCCCAATGCAATGGAGGCCTGAGAAGGGTGTAGGATAATAATATTAGTAGTATGCCAGCCATGGTGTCTAGCCTAATCCATTTAGTGAAAAATAAATTAATCATTGCACCTGAATAGAGATGTAATAAATAGAATGAAATAATGAACAAAAACCCACCTAGGTTACTAAGGGACACCTGGAGGCAATACCTGCTTCGGATCATAGTTGGAATAAGTGTCTGATCAGGAAACTTATATATATATATATATATTACTAATTATATATATATATATATTAGTTATATATTTCATCCACTGATATGAACCAACTGTGTTTCAATGCCTAATGGTCAGATATCTAGATTACTAGTGCTTGATGGACTTATACATACTCGTTGACACCCATCACCAGTCTAATGAGACAAAAAGCCCAGTAATATGGTATATTCCCTTCATCCCGATAGATTGTGGGAGATAATCTTTAGAACATGGGATGGTGAGTGAGCATTCCATGGAAACAATATAATCATGGAATGTGGTGTTTATAACCCATTTCATATATCATATCACAGGTGTGAATAGCCATGATCAACAATCGATGTAAGGGAGCATATGTGTCTATGGTCAACTGAACCCTTAGCATCATATCAGAAGTATCACTAGTGCGTGTCACCATGCTCAACACCCAATGTATGGTTGTGTGAGTCTCTATGCTCAGCAATCCTTCACCATCATTCACAACCCTTTTATAAGGTGTAATCATATTTATAATATATGGAATGAGGAAATACATATCACAAAACTTATTTAACATGCCTATATCAAGGAATCATCATATTATTAATAAAATAATCAATTAAATACCCCTCATTATTTTAATTTACATATGACCAATATTATAAGGGTGTTCTATTTAACAATTTCAGTTAAACATGTGCTAAACAGTGGGGCCTTACCACCCTTTACAATTTATTCCATTCAAAATATAACATTTTATAATAAAAATAATTAATTGAATTGCCTTACCATAATTTATAATACTCTTCAATTAATTAAGAAATTTCATTTAATCAAGGGTAACCATCATCCATTAGACACTCCCTTTGATTAAAAACATTTAACTCATTAAGACATGGAAATCAATTCATAAGGCTCGAAGGGTCACCTAGACGGTGACATGCAATAAAGAAATTGCCAACATTAGAAATTATAAGGATAGGATGAACCAATCACATTATAGGTTCATTGGGTTTTATTTAATTCTCATTTTATAAGGGGAAAACATCATTTAATAATAACAAGAGAGGCCACATTAAACATTCCACATATTATGTTCTAAAAATAACGCATAACAAAAACTCCATGTAAAAAAACAAGCATGATATAAATAAATTATTATTATTATTTATCTTATAAGATAGGGAACCTCCATCGATGGGTTTTATTATAAAAACATGATATTTTTCTTTAAAAAATACATTTTACATAATTAAGAATCCTTTATAATGAATTCTTCAATACATAAAAAATATGAATTTATTCTAAAACGCATAATAGAATATTTAATAATCATGGAAGGGGAAAAAAGCAATCAATTAATGTGTCCATATATTTAAGGGGAAATAGAAAGGGATTTTACGTCAAATGGAAGAGGATGATGTTGAACACTTCAGTACTTGATGACCTCATCGGCGACCACTCGAAGCTACTCTTTCCCACCATTATGCATATCAACCTTTTCATATACCTAAAGATACCTCTCCCCAATTTATATATTCTCATTTCTAGGAATATGTACAAGGTTAACCTTAAATATATGCTTATATATGCATATAATTGTTTCCACTTACACCCATATTCATTTTACATATGTATACATAAGAACACCTATCCCCATATACATATATTTACAACCATGGGTGAATATACCTATAGTGGTGGAAATTACATATATATATATGACTACATATGAATACATGTTTAGTCGCCTTTGACTCTAGATACTTGAAGCCACCTCAAAGATGAATAAACAAACAAAAAATATTATTAGGAACCCTAAAATTACAGAATAAATAAATAAAATTTTTCCAAAAGACAAGTCTGATAAATAAACTTACCTAAAATTGATTGTGAGCAGTCTTACATGATCTGAATGCCTTTTCTTGGATCATTGGATACCTAAAAATGCACAAATTATTCACCAGAGATGCACCACAGAGCATAACTTTGGAAGAAAACCCAATAATAAGTTCAACCCTAACCATAGCATTCAAAAAAATGATGTCGGGTGATGGAAGAGAGGAAAACCAACTGGAAAAGGGAAAGGAGGGACCCATAGACTTTTCCTTGAAGGAATAAATGATAAACTGTAATAAATCAGGTTGGAATCAATGAACAAAGATAATTAATAGATGAGGTGTTTCAAATGGTCACATAGAGGCCCAGGGGAAGTGTGTCGCGATATGAGGGGGGTAGGTGACACCATAGAGTTTTTCTCAAAACCTAGATGATGATAATAATAATCATCATCATCATCATATTCATCATGATCATCATAATAATATTAATATTATTATTATTATTATTAAAAAACTCTTTGTTTTTTTCCTAATTTATTCAATCTCATTTAAATTACTTTCATATTAATTTTAATTTAATTAACTTAAATTCTTAAATAAAACCACATCGCACATTTTTTCTTGCACACTTATCCAAATAATCCACTAACCATGAAATGAATAGTATGATCACACTATCCATTTGGCGCTAATCATGAGGTTAGGAGCACAGTTTGGGTAAACCATTCATAGACCATGCAAGGTGTTCTTCTCCTCCAAAACATTCTACATGGTTTGCTACTAAGGGGCACATAGTTTCAGAAAAATTTTGTACCTCATCCATCTCCTCTTGACTTGAGGATTTAGATATCAACACTCCAGAAACATGAAAAGACACCTAGGGAACCCTCCAAGACTTAAACCACATCCTAAAATAACACATTGCAGTGATTCAACTCTCGTAATTCCATTCTGAATATCCGATTTAAAAACGACCCATCCAGTAAATGAAAAAAGTTCAAATTCTATTTCATTTTCATATAATTCAAAAAAGGTTGTTACAAATGATGATTTTGTAACCCATCTGATTTAATTGGAGATGTGTATTTCAAGAACCGCACCGGTATGCCATCCAAAATAGACGCCCACCAGTTCTAAGACAATACCTAAAGGGAATTCCCAATCCCCAAGGCTTCCAACTATTATTGGGCATAAAAAAATAAAATGGGATTGATCTAAACTAATCAAAAACTAGGATCAGGATATACTAGGTCTAAATATGTTTCAAAAACCCAAAAATGATCATCAATAAATATAAAACTAAACAAATTAAAAAAACTGATGAAAAATGATAAATTGAATACAAAAAATAAACCCAACCACACAACCTGTTCCCCACGTGACCTCTTGGTCTTCCCCAAAAACAAGATTGTCCTGCTATGAAGGAAAAATAAACTAGAAACCTCAACCATCAAAATAGATCATGTATACTGATGTCGATTAGCTCAATTAGGGTGTGAGAATAAATAGCTCCATAGGTGATCACCACAGATTACAAGCATTTCCTTTCCCAAAATATTCCACAAAAACTGGTTTGAAATAAATTTAAAAAATATGATTTTAAATAATTTCCAGCTAGTAAATAAAGATTTCCAAAAATTAACTTTTTATAACAACACAAATTGGTTTTATTTTCAAAAATTATTTTTCTTACCACAATATGGTTCCAAAATAAATCCCAAATACAAATACATACCATGTGACCATAAAGGGGATTTGCATAAACTGATGGAAACAAAATAAGAAGACATATAACTAGCAGGGATAATATCTAACATGAAATATAAATAAATATAATATAAATATAGTAGATAATATAAATTTCCTAAACATATCTATATGGAATCCCTAGTCATACTCAGGTTGGATTCACCTACCATCATATGGTGTAACTCCATTGTCTATACCCAATTGACTACTCTAAACTAGCCTCACTAGTGGAACATCCCACCTGGACACTCAACAAATCCAGGGGTACCAAACATTCTAACTTAAGAATGAAAATAAACCATCACTCGACCCTCTATATGATGCCTATAAATCCCATAAAAAATGTACATAGGGAATGGGAAGGTCCTCTCATGAGTGATTACAAAAAAAACCACTACCAGTGTGCTTGCAGAACACAAACATCGACCCCACCTATGTGTTGCCCACACTTTCTAGAATCCTCAATAAAGGTTATAATATAAGAAAGAGAAACTCACAAGATCCAATCAGGATGTCACATAATTTTTGTTTCAGGAATCAACTTCTGAATCTTTTTTAAATACCATCTGAGCCTCATGCTACCCAGGTTTTCAAATAATTTTCAAAAAACATTCCAAAATTCCCACTGGGCCCATATATCACATGAGTTCCAAAACCAATTTCCATTACATAACAAGGTTCCAGTCGGGCCTTCACATAACATCATACCAAAACCATATTTTTAAAGGAAACTCCAATTTATAGTATATTGTTTAACATTTCCAATCCAAATACATTTCTACACTACTTCCAAATTCAATTTAAAACACCACTTTCACATGCAAAATTCCAAATATCAATTTACATTTGAAATCCAACACTCTTCCCAATCCAAAGTGAAAAAATACAAAAACATTAGAAGCTCCAAATGTGAATTTTACATTTTATAAACCAATCCACATCACCAAATTCCAAATAGTCTCTTATATACTTTTAGTTACCAAGTGTGTATAAATTTCAAAACATGCCTTGGTTCAAATAATTCATCAACACATATCTAAGAAATTCAAAATAGTCCAAGCATTCATAAACACATTTGAAACAAAATTTGAAGTTTCATAATGTGATAACATGCCATTTAGAAATCAAGAACAATTTTGGAATTAGAATAAGGAAATGAAGGAGAATACTTTGGAAAAATATAGTTCAAGGAAGAAAAAAATTTCATCAAATTACCTAATTGGATTGAAAAAACGACTAAGAAACCATACAATCCCAATATAACCCAACACAGCATTTACATACCCAAAACTATTTAGAAAATATTTTAAGAAAACCCAATAAAACATTCAATGACACTGTTCAAATGTTTATAAAATCACCCAAAATCCTTTTAAGGAAAAATCACATATTTTTATTCTAATAAAAAAAGACAAGCAGAAGAGTGACAATGAAAAATTAAAAAATTTACACATTTAATGTAAAACACCCAACCCAGCCACATTAACGAATCATAAACAAGGTAAAACATCACTAAAAACACCAATTACACTTTAATTGTTCATTTTTCATTTTATCAAACTCCTTGCATGCATTTAAAGATAGGAATAATTAAATAATCCCTTTGAAAACTAATTTTCACCCATTTACCTTTATGAAAACACCATTAAAATTTATAATAACCCATAAAAATAAAGGGAAATACATTTAGAACCCATTTAGTAATGATCAAGAAACAAATGGTATGTGATGGAAACAAAATTGAAGGAAAAATGTACCTTAATGAAATGAGAACACAACCAAACTTTGAGAGAAGGAATATCCAAGCCCGAGAGACAATCTACACACCCTTACGTCAAAGGAAAACAATCCACACATTAACTCTAACCCTTAGGGTTCTACCAGGATAAAACCGCACTATAGGAGACCATTAAATCAAGTGATAAAAGAAAAAATATAAGTAAATCATCCAAAAAACCCCGAAAAACTGCCCTTAGTACCTTAAAAATGGAACAATGTGAAAAATAGTGTTAAAGGAGGGAAGATTTTAAGCTCCCATGGTGTGCCTAGGAAAAGAAATGGAGGTGAAACATGAAATATGGTTAAAATAGTGGATGGGTAGGATTTTAAATTCACACTTCTAATGACCTGGTCAACTCACATTGTTTATCCTTACGGTATTCAAAAAAGTGTACTAATTGTGTGTCCCTTAGTATCCAAGAGGAAAATGTCACACATTTAACCAACACAGTATTCCAAACCGTGTGACAACTATATGGTCACCACTAAACCAAATGAACATATGCCACATGGTTTTATAGGTGAGGGATCATGGTTTCCCCTAAATGTGTTCCAAACATTCACCATATACTTTCCAACCAAAATATCCATTTTCACCAAATACTCACATGAATACTTCCAAAACTCAAAAATTAAAACCTAGAACTCAACCAAAAAATAATTCATAATATCCAAAGAAAAAAATTAGTAAAATAATTGAATTTACATGGTTGGGGTGTGATAATTCTCTACCTTTCTTTACCAAAAAATTCACACAGGAAAACCATAAACAAAAATTGATCCCAAACATGAATGAAGTCAAATGAAACCATAAAACTCATGGTGAAATTTCACTCTGAAATTCAAACTTCATAATCTCAAGAGAACCCATATTGTAATGAACTGTGAAATTTAGGACAGTTCTCCCCACCACAAGAAACCATTTAACTCCATGAAATGACATCGGATCGGACAAATTCAGGAACACCCAACACAAACTAACCTAATATTATCTAAAAAGCTAAATAACACAACCATCAAAACAATGGATTCACAAAAATTCCATCATGGGCAACCAACATGGTAATTCTCAATATAAACCAAAAAAACTCCTGTAAAAAAAGGGAAAACTCATAGAAAATATCGATACTAAACAAATAACAAGGTCCACACATTACCATTTTCACATGCACAAACATTTCCATAATGGGCAACACTGGGAACTAAAACCAATACATAGAAATGGATAAGACCCACAATAAGGTACACAAATTAAATACTCACATTAAATGTTTATAACTATTTATATCACCAAAAGAACAAAATCACTAAACATGTAGCAACAACTAATAAATTACAACAGAAAAGAGAACTACACCATGGGGCTTTGACTCTATCCACTACAACACTGGAGACACTATCATGAACCCGGTCGGGTCGTCATCTGACCCAGCGCTCGACCCAGTCTACGACATGGCCCGAAGGGTGTTCCTAATCCCCACGGGCAGGCACAAGTGCCCGGGTATCAAAATTAAAACTTGGGAACAATTTCCCCGAATAAATAAATATAAAACAAAAAACAAGCTAAATAAATTGAAACTAAAATCATACAACCAAACATACCCTTACACCAAGTTCATATTTAATGTTTACAACTTTAACTAAAAACCCAAAAGAGACTACATCAAAGGAAAACCAAAACTTCAGCTCAAACCTCTGTGCAATATGAGGTGTCACATCCCCAAGACACCACCACCAAACCAACACGAGGGTGCCACTGACAACCCAAACCACCAATGCTATGCTTGAAGCCTCAACCTAGAAAGAAAAAGAAACAAGATCAACATACATCCAAGGGATTATATACGGTGTGAGGCAGAAGCCCAGTAGGATGCCATAGATAAAAGGTTCCAAACATAATTATTAAATGACAAATACATTTTCAATTTAACAGACGAAAAATAAATAAATGCTTAAAAAATTCTAATGGAAATAGTTTTAAAGAAAACTACTTTAAATAGAAATAACTTATATTAAAACACACCCACACACACATTATTGGTAACCCCAGCATCACATTGTGTGCCAATAGTGGGCTCAAACCAAAATAGGAGAAAAAACATGGGAGTGGCCGTAAAGATACTAGTGAGAATTGGGACCCTAGAACATCGTATCTTGGTGAGTAATGGTATAAGAAAACAACAATATATGTTATCGTGCACTAGCCACTAGTAGGTAAACACATCCATAACCTAGTGGTCTCCAAACATCATCCAAAATTTTGTTAGTGTTGTAGTTGTAAAAAATAGCTAAGTGAAATTGGGATGATGCGACTTCTGTATCACTAGCACACTAGTCTAAATCTGCCCACCTAATACTTAGGCTTCCCATTTGTGATCAAGTAGTTTAGAGTTCATGTCACCTATCATAACCATACACTCAAACCCAACAAGACACTACACATGCCAAAACAACCATTTGCACACACAAGAACCATTTAAAATAATCCACCCACTAAAATGTTTTTCCAAACGCGTTTCAAAATATTGAGATAATCTAAAAAATCATTTAAAATTTTCTATAAAACAATAGAGAAAGAGTGTCACATGGTTTTACACACACAAAAACAACTATTTATAAACCCAAAACACGTTCCTACATTGAACGCACTCAAATACAATTTTAAAGTGTCACCTGCACCACCCAAATAGTTTGTTGAAAAACCATACACCACGTGTAAGGCGCCCTTACAAAAACTACACAATTTAATAAGCCAAACATAATAGCTTATGAAATAATTTTAAAGAAGTAACAACATAGTTTATAAAACAGTAAACATCTCGACACTGGTTTTTCATAGAAAAATCAAACTGATATGGCATAAACATGCTACTAATAAATAAATGAAAAATGTTCATTCTGGAATGATGTGTACCCTAATACGTCTTTCAAAATCATTTCATAATTTCCATACCATTTAATAAACCATTAAGAAATTCTATAAAAAATTTCAAGCGACGTCACATGCTTTTTCACACACAAAACTCACACAAAAACTACCTTTTTACAAAATGAATATTATCATCACTTCATAATCCAATTCACAGATCTTTATAAATTAAATAAACTTATTGCACAACTATTATAACAAAGTCAAATGACTCAATAATGGTTTTCACAAAAACACACTATGCACTATACTAACATGCTACCAGATAAATCAACACATGTTAAATTATTTTTTAAAAACTAAATTCGCACCCAAGTAATTAATGGAAGTCCATGCTAAATTAATTGAACGTGAAAATTAATTTATCAAACAATATTTATACGTGGAACCACCTACCCTGAACCAAGGATCCTCTGAATAAAGGTGTGAAATCACCATTGCACATCAACCGCACCTCAAGCAACCTAGCACGAACCCAAAATCAAATGTTACACCCAAAAATTCAATGAAAATCCCCCATTGCATGCCAAACACACTAAAATAAAACCAAAAAAACCCAAAACAGATTGTGTGAAAAACAAGATAAATCACTTGAGGTTTACCGTCAAGGGGGAAGGGTCACCAAAGATGCGTCTTGTCGGAAAAGAGTTGTAGCCAAGGAGAGCAGTGCACTAGATATTGTGCCAGTAGGGGAGACGGGGGTAGCACAGCAGTTGTCCGAGGGAGGAAGGCCATATAGGAGCAAGAAGGTCGGAGGATTTCTAGGAGAGTTGCGGTGCACAGTGGGAGGCCGCTACGATGGGGCTGGTCGGGAGATGGAGGGCACACAATGCTAGGGGGAGTTGGTCGGAGATCAAGGCACGGTGCAAGGGGCTATCCGAGGAGGGTCAGGTGGTAGTTGTCAGATGGAACAAGAGTCATCTGGCCGGTAGCACTATGGGAGGTTGGGGCAGTTGGACGGAGAAGGAGCAGGGGGCACCGGGGTTCTCCAGACAAAGGAAGGAGCATGGGGCATCGGGGTTCGGGATGCGGGTGAGCAGGCTGGCTGAGGGGTGTCGGAGGGTGAGCATGAGGGAAGAGGGCGCTGGAGGGTGAGTGTGAGGGTGGAGGGTTGGGAACATGGTGGGCAGTGGGGTGACAAGTTGGGGAAGGGGACGATGAGATCCAGTGGAAAGACCACATAGAAGCATCCCGAAAAAAAGAAACCCTAAAGCGCTAGAAAAAAAATAAAAATAAAATAGAGTAAAACCAAAATAAACCCAATATTATTAATAAACTAGAATTAGAATAATAATCATAATAATAAATAAAATGATAAAACTCAATTTATGACAATAAAATAAAATAAATATTCATAACAATTATGATAATAATACTAATAACAACATCATAAAATAATAATAATATTATTATTATTATTATCATTAAAATAATTTCTTAAAGTTTATTAAACTTCTTATTTCCATTTTATTTTTACTTCATTTTTCATCATTATTTCATTGTCCCATTATGTTTTTAAATAATTTTGATAGTCGGGAAAACCACGCTATCTCAGAACCGTGCCCTGCCCGTGCGTCTGGTGACGCAAAACACAAAACAATCATAATAATAATAATAATAATAAACTAAAATATAAATAATTATGATGATATTAGTGAAAATAATAAAACTCAACTAATGGTACTAAAATAAAATAAAAAGTTCTATCAATTATGATAATAATAGTAATAATATTAATATTAATATCCCTGAATAACATTATTATTATTATTTTTTAAAACTCTTCTTTTATCTGATTTTTATTTCATCACACTATTAATTTTATTTCTTTATTATTAATTGATTTTATTTAATTATTTTACCACCGAACATGGCGTGTGGTGAACCGGGTGAGGTTGCGCGGTGACCCAGGCGGGGCCATGCACAACTTTGACCATGGTGCGCTAGATGTAGTTAAGGGCAAAACATACATTTTTAAAGAAGTAATAAAAATTTTAAACCGGCTCCAACCTGAACCCTGGACAAAAATTTACAGGGCCATAAAATAATAAAATAAAATAAATTTTAAAAATTCAGAGTGTGATAATTCTCCCCACCATAAATCTTGCTGCCCCCGGAAATCCAAAACTAAGGTTGAGGCCCAAAGTAGGAAACGACATCCCCTTGGGGTTCATAGAGGATCCCAAGGAAAAGCAGGTGAATCGAGGAAAACACATCATGCTCAGAGAAAGTGACTCAAAGAGAACTTTAAGAAACTCGTAAAAAGACTTCTTGA
Source organism: Viscum album (assembly GCA_963277665.1). Lineage (NCBI taxonomy): Eukaryota > Viridiplantae > Streptophyta > Magnoliopsida > Santalales > Viscaceae > Viscum > Viscum album. Next base: position 963,491,127 of record OY728127.1, read on the forward strand.
TATGTGTCACCCACCCTAAAGAGCTATAACACGTCCAGTTGACTGAACAGGGAAATAAACTCTCACACCCATAGAAGTCAACTTCACAAATCAAAACACCTCAAGAATCATTGAATGAAAACCACATTGTTTGACTAGAATGAACAAACAAGGTCAAGCGTGTCTAAGGAACACTCTGATCACCTACCACTAGGTCATCTCTATGAATAGAACTAAAAGGTCAACATGGAGAAGCCCAAAGGGGCTCCCCACCATTAGGAACTTACTAACTCCTGAGACGAGATTGGAAAAATTGACACAGGGAGGCACAAGAGGACTCCCCTCCATTATGAAAAAGGCCAACATCGATTCATTATAGACCGATTCATCCCAGCGACATTTGAGCGAGACCCACCGTGGGTCTCCCCATCATTAGAACTAATAAAAGGTAAAAACTTTGAAAATTTTCTGACAGTGACCAAACACCCCACCATAAGGGGTGGGGAGGGTTGGGCCCAACTACTGGGGTCTCAAAACCACGACCCAAGACAAGCAAGCATCTTCACATCCCTGGATGAGTACTATTCAAATTTGAGAACGGTTTACCCAACAGACCCCATAAGGACAACTAAAAGCAATTACATTTGGTGAGATGCCACCCCCGAGACATTAAGGTAACAAGAAGATCACACCTCCTCATAGCCACAAGAAACCCCACACACCCAAATGGGTTGTTCGAAACATAACCACAGTAAACAATTTAAACCTCCTTCACCTTCAGTACCAACGACAGAAATAATATTGGGGTCCCATACACACTCGGGGTTCCTGACCATGCACCAGCTTCACTCCAAGGCCTATGGATAGATCCCTAATGTTTGAAGCATCTCCTTCCTCGTAGTCAGGTATTGAATACTCTCAAACAGAGCTTCTCCCTTTTGGATCCACACACATCACCTGTTCACCTTAACCTATAAATATAACAAGGAAAGACACACGACGAACACCCCCTTTAGAACAGAAAAAACTAGAACTCCCCGAGTGGCCACACTCCTATGAAAATTGGTATTTCCGAAGGATCCTACTAAATCTACCCGTGCTATTTCAAATAGAACTCAAACTAAAAGACATCACCAAACATGACCCTTGCGTCCAATGAAATTACTACAAATCCCTTCAAGATAGTGATCAACACTGATAATTTTAAGCTTCCTACACTCTTCTCTACTGGAATTCCTTTCACCGTTCCCAGGGGGACCTTTAGACGTAAAGGTGTAAAACTTCATACAAGAAGACTCAAACAACTCAAAGAAATAAAAACTCCCCTCAACTCCCCTCGCATCTGTCATCCCGTTGTGAGAGGATCCGCTTAGCCGAAAAGGAGAAGGGATAGACTTAACATTATCACTCAAAAGTAAGAGTCCATAAATTAATCAATTGGAGGGGCGGCCAATGACTAATTACCTGTGGCCACACTTCAAACGCATGCTAATTCTTTATGGGGGTCATTTAATTGTCAAGAAAGAAAACCATGGACCCAACCAAACTGGTCCAATGGTGAAGACATACCAAAAGAGAACACTAAACGTGCAGGGGAAACCACTACAAGGGCTCCCCAAAGAACTTTTAAAAATAATTCACTAACCACATGCTTTCACACCAACTTAAAAATAAAAATTAAAACTCAAGACCCAAATCAGTCAAAATGGATTCTCGGCTCGAAACTCCTCACATCCAACACTTCCCAAAACACAATGACACATCACACAATCATCGGTTATTAAAACACAAAAAAAAATGCTTAACCAAACTCTTTCAAAACAAACAGATATGGTGGGTTTCACAAACACCAATGGTGTTCCATGGTCCTCACACATGAATGTTCCCGTGACACACTGGCACCCACCTCATGTCCATCAAGTCACTCATCTACTCATTCCATTTACCATTTCTCTTTCCATATACACTCATGCATGTGGTTTCCCATGAGAACACCAAGAATCAAAACCAGACCCTTTTTTCAAAAAAAACATTCAACCCACACTTTTCAAACCTTACACATCATTTTATTTTTAAAGCACTTCATTTCAAAACATTTTTCAAGACCAGGTCATTACTTTACTTAAAAAACAGATTTCCATGAATCCAAAACAAATATATGAGGAATGATGCAAGAGGGAACTAATGTCAACAGGTGACTGGGACATAAGGTTGGCGGTCATACGCCAATCACGCCACCACCACAGAGGGTATTCTAGAACAGCTTCTCTGAATTCACATGGCTTTTCAGACCCTGCGAGATCACTGGGACCACTGACCCTACTCCTTTTTCATTTCCTCTAAACAAAATTAACCACATTGACCAAAGATGTAGACAAACTTCAACTTACTTTGGTAACTTGAGTCCCACAATGAGGTGTACTATCTAGGCACCTTGCTCGTAGCTAGAACATCAAGTTTCGACACCCTTATCTTTGGTCTACCCAAACTCTATCCCAAAGAAACACAACCCAAGAGAAAAAGATACCTATGATACTATTTTCTCATGAACCAGGCTGGGTCTCCATCCGACCCAGTGCCCGACCCAGTCCACAACATGACTCGAAGGGCGTTCCCGATCCCCACGGGTTGGCACAAGTGCCCGGGTATCAAAAACAAAACTTGGGAACAATTTAACCAAATAAATAAACATAAAACAAACAAAAATCTTAATAAATTGAAACTAAAATAAGACAACCAAACAGACCCTTACACCAATTTCAGATTTAATGTTTACAACTTGAAATAAAAACCCAAAAGAGACTACATCAAAAGAAAACCAAAACTTCAACTCAAACCTTTGTATGACATGAGGAGTCACATCCCTAAGCCACCACCACCAAACCAACATGAGGGTACCACTGACAACCCAAACCACTAATGATATGCTCAATTCCTCAACCTATAAATAAAAATAAACAAGATCTACATAAACCCAATGGTGTATATAAGGTGTGAGCTAGAAGCCCAGTAGGGTGCCACCGATAAAAGGTTCCACACATAAGTATTAAATGACAAATTCATTTGTAATTTAACAGACAAAAAAGAAATAAATTCTTAAACAATTTTAATGGAAATAGTTTTAAGGAAAACTAATTTAAATAGAAACAACTTAAATTAAAATACACCCACACACACTTTAATGGTAACCCCAACATCACATCTTGTGCTGACGGTGGGCGCAAAGCAAAATAGGAGCACAAAACATGGGAGGGGACCTAAAGATACTTGTGAGAAGTGGGACCCTAGAACATAATGTCTCTGTGAGAAATGGTATAAGAACACAACAATATACGTTCTCATGCATGAGCCACTAGTAAGGACACACATCCATAACCTTGTGGTCTCCAAACGTCATCCAAAAGTTTAGTTAGTGTTGTAGTCATAAAACCCAGCTAAGTGAAACCAGGTCGATGCCACATCCTTATCACTAGAACACTAGTCCTAGACTACCCACCTAGTACTTAGGCTTCCTATTTGTGCTCAATTAGTTCAGAGTTTATATCACCTATAATAACCATACACTCAAACCCAACAAGACACTACACACACCAAAACTACCATTTTCACACACAAGAACCATTTGAAATAATCCACCCACTAAAATGTTTTTCCAAATGCATTTCACACTATTGAGATAATCTAACAAACCATTTAAAAATTTTATAAAACAATAGAAAATGAGTGTAATGTGGTTTTACACACACAAAAATATCAATTTATAAACCCAAAACACATTCCAACATTGAATGCACTCAAATACAATTTTAAAGTGTGACCTGCACCACCCAAACAGTTTGATGAAAAACCGTAAACCACACGTAAGATTACCTTGAATAAAATACACAATTTAATAATCCAAACATAATATCATATGAAACAATTTTAAAGAATTAAAAACAAAGTTTATAAAACAAAAAACAGCTCGATATAGGTTTTTCACAGAAAAATCAAACTGATATGGCATAAACATGATACTAATAAATAAATGAAAAATGTTCATTCTGGAATAATGTGTACCCTAAGATAGCTTTAAAAACTAGTTTTTAATTTCCATACCATTTAGTAAACCATTAATAAATTCTATAAAACAATTCCAAGTGACGTCACATGATTTTTCACACACACAAAACACACAAAAACCCCATTTTTTACAAAATGCACATTATCACCACTTAATAATCCAATTAAAAACACTTCATAAATTAAATAAACTTATTGAAAAATTCTTATAACACAATAAAATGACTCAACAAGGGTTTTCACAAAAACGCACTATGAACTATACTAACATGCTACAAAATAAATCAACACATGTTAAATTATTTTTAAAAAACTATGTTTGCACCCAAGTAATTAACAGAAGGCCATGATAAATTAATCGAACATGAAAATTAATTTATCAAACAATAGTTATATTCATAACCACCTACCTGAACCAAGGATACTCCGAAGAAAGGTGTGAAATCACTATTTCACATCAACCGCACCTCAAGCAACCTAGTGCGAACCAAAAAGCAAATGTTACGCCCAAAAATTTGATGCAAAACCCCCATCGCATGCCAAACACACCGCAAGAAAACCAAACACAAACCCAATATAGATTTTGTGCAAAAAAAAGAGAAATCCCTTGAGTTTTACCATCTAGAAGGAAGGGTCGTTGAAGATGAGCCTCGTCGGAAATGAGTTGCGGCCAAAGGGAGGAGCGCGTCGGAGATTGTTCCAGTAGTGGAGATGGGGAGGCGGTGCAGCAGCTGCCTGAGGGAGGAAGGACATACAGGAGAGAGAAGTATGGAGGCTTTTCGGGGGAGTGGAAGTGCGCAGCGGGAGGCCGCTGCGATGGGGATGGCCAGAAGAGGGAGGGCACACAGCACTAGGTGGAGCTGGTCGGAGAGCAAGGAACGACACAAGGGGGATGGCCGAGGAGGGTAAGGCAGCGGTCGTCGGACAGCGCAAGAGGCAACGGGGCGGCAGCGCTATGGGAGGTCGGGATGGTCGGAAAGAGCAGGATCAGGGGTCGCCAGGGTTCTCCGGATAGAGGAAGGAGCATGAGGCACCGGGGTTCGAGATGCAGGCAAGCAGGTTGGTCAAGGGGCATCGGAGGGTGAGCGTGAGGTAAGAGGGAGCTGGAGGGTGAGTGTGAGGGCAAAGGGTTGGGCACCTGCTGGGTGGAGGAGTGATAGTTTGGAGAAGGGGGTGATGGGATCCAGGGTAAATACCACACAGAATCATCTTGAAGAAAAAGAAATAAACCCTAAAGCACTAGAAAAAAAATAAAAAAAATAGAAGTAAAACCAAAATAAAACCAATAATATTAATAAACTAAAATTAGAATAATATTGATAATAATAAATAAAATGATAAAACTCAATTGATGACAATAAAAAAAATAAAAATTCATAACAATTATGATAATAATGATAATGATAATAATACTAATAATAACATCCTAAATTAATAATAATATTATTATTATTATTATCATTAAAAAAATTTCTTAATGCTTATTAAAATTATTATTTCCATTTTATTTATACTTCATTGTTCATCATTATTTCATTATCACGTTATGTTTTTAACTAATTTTGAAATTCAGGAAAATCGTGTGGTCTCAGAACCGTGCCCTGCCCTTATGTCCGATGACGAAAAACCCAAAACACTCATAATAATAATAATAATAATGAACTAAAATATGAATAATTATGATGATAATAATAAAATTAATAAAATTAAACTGATGGTAATAAAATAAAATAAAAATTTGTATCAATTATGATAATAATATTTATAATATTAATATTAATATCCCTGAATAACATTATTATTATTATCTTTAAAAACTCTTCTTTTATCTGATTTTTATTTCATCACACTATTAATTTTATTTCTTTATTTTTAATCCATTTTATTTAATTAGTTGACCACCGAACCGAGCATGTGGTGAGCTGGGTGAGGTCGCACGAAGACCCAGGTGAGGCTGCATGGCTTCGACTGGGGTGCGCTGGATGCAGTTAAGAGAAAAACACCCATTTTTAAATAAGTAGTCAAAATTTTAAACCGGCTCCAACCCGAACCCTGGATAAAAATTTACAGGGCCAGAAAATAATAAAATAAAATAAGTTTTAAAAAGTCAAAGAATGACATAGACAACCTGGAAAAGGTTTCCGACACTATTGGAAATTGTTGAATGCATGAAAGTCATCACTTCAAGACCTATGGATGGAACCCTGGTGTATTAAATCATCTATTTCCTTATATTCAAGATGATACCCTAAAATCTCAAATTTTTCTTCCAGAAATGATTATTAAGAAAACATCTCTAGATGTTCCAAATGGATATAATAATGGCACACCCTCATAAGATTGTTACAAGATGGATTCGAATTCTCTAACCAACTAGACTCAAAACACACTAGCAAATGGTCTAACAAACCGGAATTTAGAATCAATTAAATGTGCTTTTTAGAAACTATTTTCTCTAGAACACACCTCTTTCTAGATGGTGAACCGACATGAGTAGCAATAGATACCGTATTTCTAGCTCCTTACACTCTAGAAACCAAGTCAATAAATAATGATTCATCTACCAACTTCTATAAATGAAGATCCTTAGAGAAGATAGTTCACTTCTTGATCTATAGGTGAATAAACCAAATAAAAAGATGAGCCTTCAACAGATCTTGCAACACTCCCTCCAGGGAAAATGAAACCAACTCCTTGAAGTTGTCAACATATGCCTTTACTGTCCACTATCCTTGATAAATACTCATGAACTCTTCCACTTTTAGATTCTTCTCCTCCTCAGGTAAAACCCATCAAAATAATGTGGTCTTAAACACCTCCTATGTCATCCCAACATGAAATGATGATGGAACAATCCCCTTACACATTTCTAAAGTTGAACCTTCAAATGAAACCAAGACATCTAGAACCATCACCATATTAGAAGTTCCCATCAACCTGAATAATTTTATAACTTTTCCAACCCACACCACATTCTATAATGAAAATTTGTTACCATAAAAAATAAGAAACAACTAGAAAGGTCTAGACTCCACTACTCCATTAGGATTCTGGTCAAAGACAATAACTAGAAGAGACTAATAAGAAATCATGGGTACCTTTTTGGGTGGAATATTCTAAATAGAAGAAAAACAAAAAACCTAAATCAACATGAATCAATCTATAACCAAAACACCATCCTCGAGAAAAACAACCAAATCAAAATCCAAATATAAGAAACAAAACAAAAATCCTCTTTTAAAAAATCATCATTTCATTCAAATTACAAGCATACTTCTTCTAAGGCCACATTATAAATTCTAAAAACCATTCCCCAATCCAAATCAATCATCGATTTCATATTTTATAAGAAAAACCATACACAAAAATAATTTTCCCTTTTGAAAAAATGAAATTCCAAAAAATAATTCCCCTTTGATAGACCTTTTTTTTAATAACCATTTTCATTAAAAATCAACCCATACTAACAAAAATCAAACCAAATCACAACTCGCACAAAACTCAAATGATGAGTAACAAGTGGGTGTGTACAACCCAATGACATGGTTAGTGGACCATAACCTAAGTAAACATCAATAACTAAGAGGACCTTTAACTATGACCATGGACTCCACATGGGTAACTACTCCATGTGAGATTAAAACATGGCACTAGCTCACCTCCATAATCACTCATCATAGAAACATACCAAAAACTAAAAAAATACTCAAATCCTGAACTGTCCCAAGAAACTCAAGGATCAAAATGAGAATGGGTTCTAACATCCTTCATATACCTGACCATCGAGTGCCAAATATCCAAATATCCAATAAACCTGACACCCCAAATAACAAGATCCTGCACTGATACAATTTTTTCAAGATCCAGGTAGGGATTCCATACAAAATTGACACCATACTTGGTCTGTGACAAGTCCTGATGTGAATTTTTTATCCCCATGGGCTGGAAACTAGTTTAGACATCAAAATAATCCAATGGGAATGATTTATCCAAATAAAAAACAAGATCAAATTATACTAAGACTATACATAGAGCAAAAACTAATAACTAAACATTAATAAATATACAACTGATCCAAATACAAAAAACTGATGAACAAAAAAACTAAATACAAAACAAAAACTGAACAATGCAATGTGATCACCACAAGACCACTTAGGCACTACCAACCACAATACTAACAATATCTAAAGGAAAAACAAACCATAATCTAGATTCCAAAAATTATCTCGGGTCTACTGACACCTATTAGAACAAGTATGGTGTGAACTTATACACCTCAATAGTTAATCACCACAGATTCCATGAATTTTCTTTCCCAAAAGACTCCATAAACACTAGATTACAATAAAATAAGAAAATATTTTATAAAATCATTTTCACCAAGTAAACATTGAATTAAATAAATTCCCTTTTTAAAACAATAGATACAATTTTTTTTCAAATATGATTTCCCATACCACAACCTATTTCAATATCATGACCATATACAAATACATAGAAAGTGACCAAGAAGGAGATATATAGAAAGTAAAGGAAAAAATAATCATACATAAAATAGTTGGGATAATACCCAACATGAATCATAAATAATCAAAATATATAGATATTAGATCATTGGAATTTAAAAACCATATCATGAGATAATACTTAGATGTACTTAGTTTGGACTCACCTGACGACATATGGTGCATCTCCATAGTCTATAACCAACTAGCGACTCTAAACTAGTATCACTAGTGACACGTCCTACATGGCCTCACATCAAATCTAGGGGGTACCAAATCATATAAATCAGGGTCGAAATTCAACCATCACTCCATCGTCTAGATGATTCCTAAGAATCAAATGATAATAGTACATAGTGAGTGTGAGGGTTCTAACAAAAATGGTTCAATAAAAAAACCACTACTACCATGCTTTCCCAAGACAAACACTGACACCACTACTACCATGTTTCTAATCATGCCTTCACATAATTTCATATAAAAACCTTATTTTCGAGGAAAACACCAAGTTCCAACCAGACCTTTAACATTTACAATCCCAATACATTTAAAAAATCCATTTTTACACCATTTCCATAGTCAATATAAAACACTAATTTCACATGCACAATTCCAAATGAGCTATAACAATTCAAATCCAAAACACTTCCCATGAAAGAGTAAAAACATGAAACATAATTTAAATCTCCAAACATTCCATTAACATTTTTTAAACCATGTAATATCACAAAATACCATATGATCCCTTCTATCATTTTAATTACCAAGTGTGACTAAAGTACCAAACATGCCTTTTTTCCAACTATACATCAATACATGTCTTTAAAATGATATACTGTCCAAGAATTCAGAATAAAATTTGAATCCAAATTTAATTATAAATGAATTATTATTGTACCATTTAGAAATAAAGAACAATTTTGGGTATAGAAATTTGAATTGAAGGAGTATCCTTTAGAAAACCATAGTTCAAGGAACAATCAATTTTCATAAAAGTTCCATACAATCCTCATAAATAAATTAAGAAACCAAAAAATCCAAATATAATCCAACACATAATTTACAAACCCATAACCATGTATAAAACCTTTTATGAAAACCCAAACAAAAATTCAATGACCCACATCATGTGTCTGTAAAACCACCCAATTTTTTTAAGGTAACATAATTTACTTTTAATCTAAAAGAACAAGACCCACATAAATGTCACAACATAAAAGTCAAAATTTTAAATATATAATGTCCAAATCACAATCAAACCACATTACCAAATCATAACCAATGTAAAACACCACCCAAAATAGTCGATTCAACTTTAAAAGTTCAATTGTAATTTTATCAAACACCTTTCATGAATTTAAACATAAGATTAATTAAAGAAACCCTTTGAAAACCCATTTGGAACCCATTTTCCATCATGAAGAAACCAATAAAATTTATGAAAACACATCAAAAGAAAAAGGAAACACATTTTGAAACCATTTAGGGAATCTCAAATATCAAATGTAATGTTCCAGAAATGAAATAGATGGAAAAACCTTCCTCAATGATATGTGAACGCAACCAAATATTGTAATAAGGAAGAACAAAACCTGAGAGACAATCTATAAACCCTAACATCCTAGGAAAAACACCCACACATAATCCCTAACCCTTAGGGTCCTTCCATGATGAAACACCGCCTAGGGAAACCAAGAAATCAATAAAAAAGAGAAAATAGTAGGATATCAAAAAAACCATGAATAACTCACCTTAGAACCTTAAAAATGAATACATTGAAATGGAGGGCCAAACGAGGGAATCCTAGGATCTCCCATGGTATTCCTAAGTCAAGATATAGAGGAGAAATATAAAATAGGGTTAAAACAGCATAGGAGAAAGATTGGAATTTCACACTTTTAATGCCCTAGGAAACTCACATGGTTTGGCCTCACAATTTTCCATACCATGATCCAATCGTGAACCCCTCACTCTCTAAGAGGAACATATTGTACAGTTAGCCCACATGGTTTTCAAAACCATGAGACAACAGGGTGGTCACCACTGACCAAAATGAACATATGCCACATGGTGTCTTGGGTGAGGGTGCACAGTTTCCCCTAACCATATACCAATCATGTTCTACTTAATATGAATCCAAAAATATTCATTTTCACTAAATATTATACCAAAAAATTTCATAACTCAAAACTGCAAACTAGAAACTCAACTTGAACCTCCACCAAAAGATCTAAATCCAAGAAAACAATAAAATAAATGAATTTCAAAGGTCAGGGTGTGACATGTTGTAGGTAATTAAATTAACATAAAAAATATATTTATACAGATTATATCTCAGTTATTATATCATCATTTTTTAGTAACAATTCTATGGAATATAGAAAAAATAAAATAAATATTATCCTTCAAAAACGCTACCTATTATTCAGGTATCTTACATAGGATTGAACTATAGCCTTCCATGGTATGATTTATTCCAAAACAATGTATTATTGGATTAGGTTATGTATTTTTGGAAGTGATTTTAGTAAGGATATTTTGATATAAAAGGGTATTATAGTGTGAATTAGATAGGATAGCGGGTAGAATTTTATAAGTGATGTGAACTTTACACATGTAATTTTCTTAATAGATTCAAAATTTTAAATTTTTATATCATCAAAAAGCCAAAAAAAAAACTATATTATATATCCTACAAAATTTAAGGTATTAATATGTCTATATAATGGTTGATGTACAAGTTTTAAGTTTCTTTTAAAATTATCTTGTTAGTTTAACCTCTTTTAAATCTATGTTTACCTTAATAATGAGAATTAATTTTTTATAGTTTTCACTAATAATTTAGTAAAACAAGTTATTTGAAAATAGTATAAATAATAATTATTTTTATTCAAAATATTTATTAAATTTTTCTAAATTAAACTCACATATGAGGAAAATTTAAATTTAAATTTAAAACCGCATGTGTGATGGGAAAGTGGGTTTTTCAAGAAAAAATTATCAAATATTTAAAATTTTTTTACATAAATATTAAATATATAAATTTTATAAATTACAAGAATTTGATTAAATTATATAAAATTTAATAAATATTACATTAAACAAATTTATAATTATAATTTAACATGATAAATAATTGATATGAAAGTGAATTTTTAAATGAAAATATTTTATTTTTCATTATTTATTAAAAAATGAAACATTTTAGAATATTAAAAAATCACCATAATGTTATTTTGATATGATTATTTTTTTTTAATTTTACATAATAAATTTTATAAATTGGATAAATTTTATTTTTAATTAATATGTGAAAAGTGAGACTAAACGTTATTTAAAGAAAAATAAAGTTTTTTATCACACTTTTCTTTTTCATTTAAATTATTCTTATTTTATTTCTAATAAATATATAAATATATTTATAAAAAATTACTTAGTAATGGTAATATTTTTCAATTTAAAAATTATTTATACATATCATATTAAATAATAATATATTAACAATAAAACACATTTCATTTAAACTCATTATTCTGTGTAAGGAAAGCTAACCTCAACATTATATATAATGAAATATAGTCATAGTGTCATGTGTAATGTAAGATAAACTCAGTTTTTCTTGTAATTAAAACTATTAATGATTTTAATTAATTTAAAAATAAATATATCATAAATTCTATTATATTTTCATATATTCTTAGTGTTTCATGTCATACACACGATTGAATACAATGTTCTTATTTTAGAATTTCATGGTGCTACATTTTCAATCACACATTGCCTGTTGAATGGCCAAATTGGATGTTTAAAAAAATATTCCATTTTATTAAAATGTATTTAAAAAATTATTTTATTTCTAATAGGTTTTTACCTACCATTTATTTTTTTTAAATTATATATATGAATAAATATTTTAAAATTTGTTTTTAGTAAAATTTTATGTTTTAGTAATTTATTGATCCCATTTTTGTATTGAAAAAAATTAAAAATGATTGTTTTAAAAAACATGAGGATTCAAACTAAAAGTGGATTTATTTGATTATGATATTTTTAAATGGATTTTAGTATCATGTTATACTACTTGGATAGGAATTTTATATTAAGGACGAGTTTCAATGAATGGTTTGAAATGAGATTTCAAACCATTTGTAAATGCATTTACATCCTAAGCCCCTTACATTTTAGGATCCTTGGGAATATTTAAATAATTTATAAATATGTGTTTTCTTACAAGATCAAAATCATCCCCTTATTGATTAGTGACCACTTAGTGGGGATATTGTTAATTTTTTAATGTGGATTATGTCATGAGGGTTGGTATTATTTATGCGCATGATGGTTAATGTATCATGGGTATTTCATGCGATGGAGTAGGAGGTGATATTTGGTTCATATATTTCTATAATATAAGTAAATTTGAATTCTCACTTTATATTTAATGAAATGAACATAGATCCAAGGCGGTTTATTAAGGGATGATAATTGTTTATATATAGTCATGATGATATAGACTAGATCCCATATGGTTTTGGTAACCGTAGTTAGTTGTGTTAATTAATGAGGATAGTTGAGACATGAAGGGTTGTTATAAACATAGGAATTAGTAAATATACCGAAAAATAGTCCCAAAAACATTACAATTATGGTCTCCACTTAACATGATCAGGAATTTCCAATTATTGTTTAATTATTATCATTAAGGAAAATTATTTCTTTGTGATACATTTTTTGATTGGCTCATAGTTTATCATACATTTTTTCTTGTATAATCATTTAGTAACTTGGTGTTTATATATTGTAATTACATATTTGTATTTATTCCATTTTAAATATTTTCATTAAACTAAAAATGTGGGTTTTTGTAAACAATCATTGAAAATGATGTGAAATGTTAGATTTTATTAAAATGGTTTCTATGAAGATAAATGTTTTTATATAAATATTTTAAATAAAATATAAATGAAAAATTTTGTTTTAAATGGAATTGTATTTGATGTTTTCTTTTACACGAATATGATATAAAACACTTATTTCATAGGTTTATTTAAAAATAGTTTATAATGGATCATTTGTACAATTTTATTTCACGTATAAATGTTGGAGTAGAATTAATGATCATTTCTATATTCATGCAATTTTTCATTACATTTTCCGGATCTTTGTTCTTCATTTGAAACTATTAAGAGTGTTGACTTATCTGATGGATTTAGGTCAGTTTCTATTTAATACTCACATCATCCATGTTATTTTTTTAAATTATTTTTATTATTATTAGAGGTATAATATATTTTATAGGTCATGAATGAAATATGTTAGAACTCATTTCACATATATGGGGTTTTTATGAGATGAGTATATGGATTGTATGTCAAAAAAATCATAATTTTTTTATTTAATATTTTTTATTTCAAATAATTTGATTTCATGCAAACATTTGATGTTCTTTCTAGTTAGTCTGTATTTTAATGAGAATATATATTGTTCTTTAACTATGAATCTAGGTCAAAATTGTTTCTATTTTATACATCTTATTCCCTAGTACTTCTCTCTAGCCTATGGTGATTGAGAACACCCCTCGGTTTCATCATTGGCTAGTTCAAGTGTATTCCTGGTAGAATGATTTGGTAGGTATATGATAAAAGGTATAATATCCTAGGATATAAATAATTACAAAATGTTTGATAGTAATAATTGTTTTAGTTGGGTGTGTCATAACATAAAATATTTGTAAATTTTATTCAAAACCTAAGTGTTAAGCATAGGGGTCAGTGTGAAGATCTCTTTTCCATTTATAGGATCGATTTTATATGTGAAGTGGGATATGAATATTGATTTATAAATATTTTTTTCTTACCATTGATTGTTATATTACCTCATTTAGAATTATTTGAGTTTCTTTAGTGGTTGAATGAGATTTTTAGCATGAATACAATGGTATTGGTGGTGTGGGTTATATTATCATGGCTTGAGATACATTGTAGAAATAAAACACTCGATCTCGATTAGTAAAAATAATTTTTTCATGAATATAATGTAGTCTCTCCAAAAAATAGTTGGGTCAATCATGGATAAACATCCATTTTGGTTATTGTATCACTAAATACCTTGAGTGGAACATGTTGATAATGGTTAATTCGTCGGAATCTTTTGATATTTTGATGGTGTAGAATGAATTTTCGAATACTTTCTTCACTTATTTTTGTTTTCTTAAAATTTATTTTATGTTAAAAAAAATAATAAAAAGTTTGATTTTAGGAGAATAGGGAGGATTTGGGAAAATTTTGGAAAGAAGTTCAAATTAGTTTTCAGTAAATCATTTGGAGTTTTTTTAATGTTTGACTTAATATTGAAATTTGTAAAGTGTATTAGTTTTAAAAATAATTAATGGTTTATGTGGGATGTATTTCAGCTCCTCTCATGGTATTTTTAGAAATATCCTATTTTTGAAATAAATATCATGTGATTATGAATTATTAACTTTTTAAAAATGAAGTATATTATCATGGAATGGGGGTGGTTTTAAAAAAAGGAGTGGGATATTATATTAAATTTGATTTCAAGTGTATGATTTTTGGAAAATATATTTTAAAATATACTGATATGATTATAGATTTTGAATCAAAAATTAATTTAATATTGATTAGTGGTTGTGTCATGTTATATTTTTTATTATTAATTTTTATTTGTTCTATAGTTTGGTCTGAAATATATGTTTGACATGTGATACATGAAGTTGTTGGGTTCATCTATCAAATTATTTTACTCTAGCCCTTCAAAATCCATGGAATGGATGGATGCTATTTTTCAAGGGATGAACCAAAAATTGATTATATTTTTCATTATTATGAATATTTTAACTAATTGGTAGTCCAAAAAATACTCATGATCGAGCGTTTTGGATGGAATTATTATTTCTTTAGTATTCAATTCAATGTTTCATTGGTAATTATAAATTTCATTTCCAAATTTATCTCGTTTCATTATATTAAATGGTGAAGCATTTTTTCCAAATAATATATTTTTGATTTAGTTATTTATGTTATATTATTAGTAGAGGTTTTAAATCTGGTGATTTTTAGATAAGGTATAATTTTGATTTAATATGATCCTTATTGATTATTTTGTGAGAATTTTTATGTTTTTTAATGATATTTTTTGTGATGTATAATTGGATGATATATCTTGGTAGTGTTCTTTAATTGATTGGAAATGTGACTCCTTAGGATATTTCATAAGTTACTTGTAAGTGGGTATTTTAGGTATCTCATTAGTTTATAGTGATGGTTTTATCTTATTGGTTTCACTATGAGATAATAGTACAGAATATAGGTCCTTATTTAGATATTTTTGTTCAATTGGCCAGTTCTAAATCCCATGTCAAGTGTTGTTGAGAAATGTTTGGGATTTTCATTAATATGGTTGTTTATTTAGAATATACACATGATATTTTTAGTTTTATTTTTATATTGTTAGTATGATAGAGTAATTGTTTTTCCATTGGGTGTTCATGAATGTTTTAATTTTTTGGTGTTGGGTCTTCTATAGAGTGGGTACCTTATTGAACCACCATTATAAATTAAATTTAAATGGTCATTAGACCTCAATAAGGATATTTTTTATTTAATTATTATGTCTATTGTTAGTGTATTATGTTTCAATAGGATATTATAAGTGATATATGAGGATGTGTATTGTTGGAATGATTAATAGTTTTGGTTGTTGATCTCCCATGATAGGAACTTCTATAGTTTCTAAATATATACCACCATATTCTCAATGTGTTTGATTTATATAGTCTAGTTATCTTCCATACATTATTAATTGAAATAATTGTATAAGTGGGAAAATGACTTATGGATATGAGGTCTATCACACCTAGAGTTTTTATACTTTTAATTATATTTAATTAAATATAATTTCTTTCTATCAGAATTTTTTTCCATGAAATTGTTACAATTTTATAAAGTTTAAATTTTTTATGTTATCATTCTAATTTAGTAAAAAAAATTGTGACTTTTTTATTGTTTCCATTTCATATGTAGTATCATTTTCACGGTCAATGCCTAGTTGTAAAACCCTACATAACCTTAACAAAAACTGGGTGTGTATGACTTTCAGTGTTTAGTGAGTACAAAATGGTTACTTCATGGTTTAAATGACCATGTATTTAAAAAAATTGTTTCCAAAAAAATAAAAAGATATATATTAAGTACTTTTTAATTTACTCTTAAAAACGCTAAAATATATTCCATCCTATCTCCCCTATAGGAATCACAATAGAGGTCGAGCCCCCTCGGTCACATGACCCAGTCACACCACACCTCTCCTAAGATCCATCCTTCCAATGGAATGGAAGTCCAAGTTAATAACATATAAATAATTTATTTATTCCATGTTTTATATAGTACATATCACAAGCATCCACACAAACTATGGATAGACATATTAACTGTCTTGGAGGATACCTATGTAATAAAATTATATTTCAACTATTCTTAGCATTTTTCAATAATTGTGCTCCACTAGACCCTATTCTAGACATAAAATATGATATAATCATCCTTACAAACTGGATGTTTGAAATATAATATAGAGTTATGGTCAAATTCTAGATAAGGGAAACAAATCAACTAGTCACTTTTTGACCCCTTATCTGTATTCCTACTTAGTCAAATGAACCCAATCATCCTATGCATAAAAAGTAACAATCATTATATAAAATTATATGACCATATTATTGAATAATATTATTCAAAATTTTAATTTCTAATAACTATCAAAATGTTGTATATTTTTTTTCAGTTTTCCCACATCAGGTGTTTATAGTTTTAACTAATGGTACTAGTTTCATATGAGAAGTATAATTATTCCATACTATTCTAAATTTCATCATTTAGATATCATTAAGGTTACAATAATTATTGAACTGTAATGATTTATATTTTTTAACTTCCCTTGATTAGTTTTTCACTATTTAGCCATGATGATGAAAAGGAAGACAAGTGGACATCATTTATTTTTGTCTCCAATGAATAATGTTTCATGAATTATTGAGCTGACTATTGATGCATAATTTATAGAATAGTAACTAAATAATTAATTATATCATTTTTTCATATAAATCCATGATAATGTTTCATCAAATTGTTCAATTTTACATTCATACTGACAGAAACATGAGTATACCTTGTTTTATGGATGATTATGAAATTATTTAGTTGACA
Organism: Viscum album; assembly: GCA_963277665.1. Lineage (NCBI taxonomy): Eukaryota > Viridiplantae > Streptophyta > Magnoliopsida > Santalales > Viscaceae > Viscum > Viscum album. The sequence goes on from OY728127.1 coordinate 963,508,900, forward strand.
TATCATGAACCATTAGCTTAATGATATAATTAAGAATTTACTAGAGTGATATATAATAAATTTAAAGTACGTAGGAGTAGATCTATTGGACACAAATATATCAAATAATTTGAATAAAATATTATTATTATATTATACTTGTTTTAAATGATAGAATTATTGATAATTGTCTTTCATGTGAGGGGATGTGAAGAGAGGACAACACCTTATTACAAGAGAAATGGGATTGATTTTTGTAAATACATAAAATGATTCAATAATGGGAAGTCACATTCATGGAATGTGGAAATATAAATTTTGAAAACACGGCATGTTGAAGAGATAATGTCTTGATAACCTCAAAAAAAATTTCTAAAAAATGTTTGAAACATGTTGCAACAACTTTACGCTAAGAATTATTAATTTATCCACATTATATTTTACCATGGTAACTATTTTTTTCATAACACATATTAATCCGGATTTCTAAAAATATTATGGACCTTAATATATGATTTTATCCTACATATTTTAATTATTGAATCCATTTTTCCTGGTAAAATTTCTAAAAGTGATCAAATTATTTTAATTATAATAAATCTATAATGTATTTTTTTTAAATTAATTCTTGAGATCTAAAATTTAAATCATAGCATTGTAACCAATAATAAATATTCTAAAATATAAAATTTAAATTAAAAATTAGTTATTTTTTCATGAATAATGGTTCATACATTTATAAGTTATAATTACACAATGAAAGTGGTATCATAGTATTGCTAAAAACATTATATAGTACTATTGGATTAAAAAACAATTTTTTAGAAAAATATAAAAATATTAACAAATGATTATTTTTAACCTGCTTAATATATAAAAAATTTAATTTTTTTCAAATTCATGTCCTAAAATTTAGAAATTATAGTTTTAATTATAAGATATATCCAAAAAATAATTTTATAGGAAGACGATATTTGGTATATTAATGATTCTTTTTCATATAAATTACTAATTAATCTTATATTTAGTTATTATTTAGATAATAAATATATATAGTTATTATTTTATCATATTAATAATAATTTTAAGAATTAAAACTTTTCAAATATAAAAATATAAAATTTAAGTATAATTGTGAATTTGACCAAACAATACCTTTTTAAATATATAAAATTTATTGATATATCTATGTATGTATGTATTTTTACTAAATTTTTAAATAATAATGTTCTATACATAAATAAAAATCTATAATATTTTCATAAGTTCTAAGCATTATATATTCCCTAGTTGTAGTTTTGGGTGGAAGTTTCACAATCATTAAACAAATGGAAAAATCTATGATCTTGAATATCTCTTATATATGATACTTCTAAAACTATATTGTCTTGAGTATATATTGGTATAGGACTGTGGGAAAAATAAGTGAAAATTTATCCTTTATGGTCTCAAACAAATGGGATTCAAAAGGAACAATTCCGCTTCCAGACTCCATTCCATTTTACTTTCAAAATTTAATTTTTTTTAGTTACATTTATTTATACTAGCTAATTTAATGATTTAGATTTAATGATGATATTTAATATTAAAAAAATATTAGTTTTTTTGATTTTAGGTTTTTGTATTTTGTGAAATTAACTATTTAATATATTATTTATTTATGTAGGATATATAATGAAATATTAGGTTTTTACATTCTACCCTCCTTAAATAAACCATGTCAGGAAAATTTTAAATATTACTTGATAAATGACTTAGTTAAGGTTATGTATATGATTTCATAAGATTTAATATTCTAATAAGGAGTCAATAAAATCTATTCACTTATAATTATAATAACAAAATTATTTGATTTATTTAGAAGGATTTAAGTTAAATTCATCCCCTGATTTGGTTTAAAAAAATTATGTTATTTTCTCTTGTGTTTATTATTTATGACCTATAATGACTAATTATCCTAAACCAGTTTCAAGTATGGAATTTGATTCCCTATTTTTATTTTTGATTCATAGAACACACTAATATCTTTTATGAATAATTTTTATCAGTTTCAGGTGACATTAGATATTTGAAATAGAAAATTGATGTTTATGAAGAAGGCTACAACACCTTATATGGATTATGGAGATCCATGTTTATACCCTTTATATCCCATAAAAAAGTAGATTCCTTTTCCACACTAGCCTATGAAAGTTTCATCTTATTCTCCACCCGCACCCAGAACATCAACATATAACTACCATATCCTTGGATTCTTGTTACACTAGTCCTTATGTTTCCCACTCTGTGAAACCCCCTCATCTAATGGATGGGGAGACATGGATTCCCCCAATGTGTACTATCAGTGAATATTCATATACCCAAATAGTGTCTCCCAAGACCTAAACTATTTCCTATACATGTTTCATGGACTCGAAATTTTTGTGGCGTCAAAATTGATTCTATAACTTCTCCTAAAAATGAATTAAATTGTCATCATCTCCATTTTTTACTTAAAAATCATTCCATGTTAAACTGGAGATAATATTGTGGGTTTTATTCTATATTCACCAATGGGATAGTTCTTTGAACCTCTCACGATTCATCAATAACTATACATGGTGACAATGAATTATTGAATGATGGTGAAGATGTTTTTTAAATTATTATATATTATTTATTTGAAATTATTTTCATTGTATTTTGGATACAAGTATTTGTTTCAACCCCATCCATTTTCCTTTAAATGTTAGGAATTTTTGAATAATCTAACCATTATTATTAAATATGGAGACAATATTAAAATACATAATTAATTACTAGAATTATGTCAAATACCTATAAAGGACCCATATAAATATGTATACCATGATAAAAAATAATTTTGAAATGATGAAATATATAAATACATATTTTTTGATAAAAAAACATTAGATAGGTACACATTGAAATCATTCAAGTGAACAGAGACTGGCCAGATTAAATATCCCACATTCATAATCTTGGTTTTGTGGATTTATTTTTCACAATCTATCTCTTTGGTAGTACTTAAATAGGTCCCCTATTACCTAGGTCATGGTATTTGTTTATGTATATGATCATTATTGTAATGCCCTGACCCCAAAATCCCAGAGTCAGTGCATTATTATATAACATTGGCATGATACAAGGAATCATGTCCAGAAAGACCGATTAGTTTAGTAGCCTTAGAAGTATAAGATACATTCATAAGTTTTACATTACATAATAAAATGAAAAACAACAACAACATTGTCTCCATAGACCACACTCATATCCCTTATACTATCCCTGAAGGTCAGTCATAATATACTTCTTCACATCCTGGGAAAATTAAAACATAGAAAGGGGTGAGATTAGATGCTCAGTAAGGATAACAATATAGTGTAAACTTTCATAAATAAGCATAAACATTAATGGAAATTTATAAGACTAAAACAAGATCCTTTTAAACATAAAATTAATCATAATATGGCAAATATAAATAAAAAATAATTCTATTTACTTACTCACATGGATATTCTACAAGTTGAATAATCACATTCAATATCAATAGCCAATTTCATAATGATAGAATGCATAATGCCAGAATTCATAACCAGATAGTCAAGGCCTTGTTCCAAGACTACAAATAAGATTCTATCAAGGACTTGTTCCAAGACACTAGTTTTTCTCATGATACCTACCGATGCATCGAGGAGCTATAGCAGTCTCTACTAGTCACTTGCTAAGTCCAATGCATTTCTCATATGAAAAGGTTTAAACATAACATAAAAATTCATATTAAAACTAGCATACGAAATTTCAATACATTATCCATAAACCATGAATGGTATAAAAATAACACATCCACATTCAAACATATTACAAGACCTTCAATACAATATGGAATATTTTTATCATAATAAATCAACTTTAAAAAAAGTTTAAAATCCATCGAAGGATGGTGACATAGATGAAATGAAAACTATTTGAAAGAAATACCTCTTTCTATTTTGAAACCATTTAAAAGAAAACATTTATTTTGTATATATTCTTATAATATTTCAAGTTAAACTTTGAAGGTGTTATAATGGAGTAAAATAGCCGCACCCACCGTATAAGTTAAAAAAACATTCTTTCTTTAATTTTTTCAAAATGGCCGTAAAGTACCTTGTTTGGAAAATGACAGAAATATTCCTTTATAAACATCGTATATTAATTAAAAAAGGGTATAAATGACTTTAACCCATAGTCTATAAAATAGTAAAAATATTTTGAAATATATTTTAAGAAACATGGATGTGGATGATAAAGAGGTCTCGGTAGATACGTACGTAAAAACAACCTCAGATAATAAAGAGATTGTTAAATTTAACCCTCAACTTGTACCTTGATCAAGGGTATGTTAATGACCTGTATAATAGTTAAATAATTGTTATTAAATTATAAAATAACCACATACATAATTATGATATCATATATGATCTTCTAATATTTATTTGTTAATAATATTTTAGTATTATCATCGTTTCGGGTGTTAACTGATTCGTCTTCCTTTATATACTTGGTTACATAAGTCATGTTTTTTATGGATAGGATGTATTTGATTCATATATATAATGATATTAAGTTCTTTAAATAATATTTTTAATCATCAAATGAAAATTATTCTTCAACAATTACAATGAGGAAAGAATCTCATCGCGTTCGTGGAGATGGTAATCTGTACGTACGTACAAGCAAAAATATCATTCTTTTGATATTAAAATCGTATGTATATGGATGGTATATAATATATACAGAATAATTAACATGTTATATTTATTATTTACATCAATTATAAATCATTATTATGCCCATCCAAATAATAATGTATTGAATAACAACTACACCGCGACGTGGAGACGGTAAGCCGTACATACACACGTATGGTGACATGTCATTCATAGTATGGATAGAGTAATGAATATGGTAGTAACATTTTTATAATAACATAATAGTATATATAAGATACTGGATTTATTATTTTAGAATGTAAATAACAAATAAAGAATAAGTGGAAGAAGAAAAGAACTTGAAAGAGGTGATGAAATATTTACCTCTTCTTCGGGTTCTTCTTTTTGATTTGATCAAAAGGGATCATTAGGTTGGCTTTATGATCAAACTAATTACTCTAGGTTTAAGGGAAGGAATTTGAGAGGATATTTGGGCAGGTTTTGGCCGATCCAAATGGCTTTTGAGGTGTGAAGTTGAGAGAAGGGTAAGTGCCCTTTTATAAGAGAGGTGAGGGGTACTTTAGGGAAAGACTTAAATATTATTTTATAATAAAATAATTTTCAGTTTCTAATGGCTCAAAAATGATTTATTTAGAGGATAATGTCGGTGGGGGTCTAATAACTCTCAAACAATAGGTTTTATACCGGTTTGGGTCACCATATGAACCATATATTTTAGATTAAACTGTTAGTTAAATAGTTTATCTTTTACCATGTATTCTTGTATTATTATAATAATTGGTTAATAAACATACTATAAAATTAAAATCAAACCTCAAGTGGTTCATTAATGATATACCTATCATTATATAAGTCCTTTGGATGAACCTTATATTTTTATAAATATTATATCAATTAATAATATAATATTTTTTTTAAAAACTCTTTTATGACAGTTTTGACACTATTTGGTATTTAGTTTTTGTTATTGTCATAACAGCATTATTACTTCGAAAAAAATTCATTTAATCGACCCTAACATGTCATATTAACCTAGAAAATTAGTTTAATTCATCAAAAGTCTCAAATTACATTTATTTTAATATTTATAATATCAATTATTCTAATTTTTCCATTAATAATGTAATTATTGTATCATCATTTTATCATAAATAAATTTAATTATTTAATTTTAAAAATTATAAATAAATAACCATTATGTAAGAAATATTTTTATCTTTCTAATTAATATTTATTGTCTAATTTTTATTATGTATAACCCTATATTAAAAGTGTTTTAGTTAGGAAAACATGAATTTAACACTTTTTATTCTTATTTAAATTAAATAATAATAAATGTCCTAATCTAATCTAAGTGAGCCAGAAGGATCATATATTATTTATAAGTTTTTTTTGGTCGAAATAATCTTATACAATAGAATTAGGAAATGTGTTAGGGTAATTATAATATCATTTTTACCTTTAATTGCCCTATTTACTTTTAACCATGGTAAATAAAAGTTAAAAGTCATTATTCACCAAAAATTATTTTTATCATATTGAACCACATTTTACTTACTGATATCCACCGTTTATCTCGGATTTTCAAAATTCAACTCACAGAAGTGGTAAAATTAAGTTTTATGTAAATTTTCAAATGCTGCTAGGAAGTGTGTAAAAGACGGTAAAAAGTTCAATAAAATTTTATATATATAAACTTATTATAAGATAAATCCAATGAATTTCATTGAACTTATATAGTTATTTTTTATCTATTTTGACATAAAATAAATTTAAATAAAATTAATAATTATTTAAATAAAATTTTGGTTTTTAACAATAACACAGTGTTTTTCACTATTCATCAAAAATTGAATGTTTTCAAAAAAAATACCAATAATTCACCCTAATCCAATTTCGATATTCCGAATACAAAAATGAAGTCCATTTTGAAAGATAAAATTTATAAAAATTAAAAAATTGGGAATTACTATTCATAACGGCTAGTTGGATTGGTTGTGGTGTGTTTGGAGTTGAAGTTGCGTACAACACAAGCTATTGTATTATTCAAAGAGAAGTGTATTATGGAAGCTTGGGGTGTTACATTCTCCCCTACTTCAAAAAATATCATCCTTGAAATTTCAAGAATATCACTGCATAAAAAGACTCGGGTGGTTCTTCATCATAAGTTCCTCAGGTTCCCACGTCGCCTTTTCCATCTTATGGTTTCTCCATAGAAATTTTTCCAGACGAGTTATCCGGTTTCTCAAAACTTGTTCTCTAGTATCCAGAATCTTGACAGGCTCTTCACAATAAGACAGATCGGGTTCCAGTTCTATTTCTTCATAGGTTAGTACATGCGTTGGGTCATGCATGTATTTTCTCAATAGTGATACGTGGAACACATCATGAACTTTGGAGATACTTGGAAGAATTCCCAAACGGTAAGCTACATCCCCAATTCGTTCTATAATTTCGAAAGGTCTGATGTACCTGGGACTAAGATTAACCTTCTTACCGAAACGTATAACTCCCTTCGATGGAGATACCTTTAAGAAAACATGATCTCATACCTAAAATTCCAAGTCCTTCCTTCAGTTATCGGCTTAGCTCTTTTGCCTACTTTGAGCAGATTTGATGTGAGTTTGGATAACCTTTACCTTTTTCATTGTTTCCTCAACAAGTTCCGGGCCTATGAGTTTTCTTTCACCAACATCATCCCAACAAGTTGGTGTGCGACATCTCTTTCCATATAATGCTTCATACGGTGCCATATGAATACTTGAATGGAAGCTATTGTTATAGAAAAATTCTACCAGAGGTAAATACTGATCCCACATACCTTGAAAGTCAAGTGAGAAATATCTCAACATGTCTTATAAGGTTTGAATAGTTTGTTCGGATTTTCCATCAGTTTGGGGGTGGTAGGCAGTGCTCAGACAAAGTTCAGTATCCAGGGCTTTCTAAAGACTTTTCCATAATCTTGATGTAAAATAGGGATCATGATCTGAAACAATCGATAGGGGTGCTCCATGAAGTCTTACAACTTCATTAATATATAGTTTTTCTAAATGTTCAAGTGGTAAATCTTCTCTTATAGCAAGAAAATGTGCTCACTTGGTAAGATGATCAAAAATGGACCATATTGCATCGTTCCTTCTAGGAGTCTCTGGTAGTCTGATAACAAATACCATCATAATATCATCCCATTTCCACTCAGGTATGGGAAGAGATTGCATGATTCCTCTAGGATGTTGTCTTCCAGCTTTCACTTGTTGACAAACCATACATCTCGACACAAAATCTTCAATCTCTCTCTTCATGTTGTCCCACCAAAAATGTTCCTTCAAATCTCTATAAATCTTAGTGCTACTAGGGTGTATAGAGAAATTGGAGCTATGAGCATAATCCAAAAATTCCCTTTTCAGATCAGGTATATCGGGAACACAAAGTCTCTTCCCAAATTTCAAAATCCCATCTTCATATACAACGTCGATCAATCTCCCATCATTCATAGATTAAATTTTATTTTGAAATTCCTCATCATCAGTCTGAGAACTTTTTATCCTTTCTTGTAAAGATGGTTTGGAAACCATTTGAAAAAGAATTAATGTTTCACCTTCCATGGTTATTCCCATATCCATCTTTATTGGATCCATGTATATAGGATCCTTTTCAACTCTCATCTTGTTCAAAAATCCATGATCCTTTCTACTCAAAGCATCTTCCACCTTATTTTACTTCCTCGGCTGGTAGTGTATAGTGCAATCATAATCTTTGATTAGTTCAAGCAATCTAATTTTCCTCATGTTGAGTTCTTTTTGTGATAAAATATACTTCAAACTATTGTGATCAGTATAAATCTCACATTTTTCACCATATAGATAGTGTCTCCATATCTTCAGAGAAAATAATAAAACTGCTAACTCAATATCATGAGTGGGATAGTTTTTTTCATGAATATTTTCTTGTCGTGATGCATAGGAAATAACTCTATCATTCTGTATAAGGACACAACCAACTCTTTTCTTTGAAGCATCACTATAAATAACAAACCCATCTTTCCCTGATGGTAGATTCAAGATAGGATCATTGAAAAATCTTCTCTTAAGTTCTTAAAAACATTATTCACACTCTTTTGTCCAAACAAATTTAACCCCTTTACATATGAGCTTGGTTAATGGGTTAGCCAATTGGGAAAAATTATGGACAAAGCACCGATAATAACCTGATAAACCAATAAAACTGTGTACCTTGGTTATACTTTTCAGTGTTGGCCATTCTTGGATTGCCTTGGTCTTAGAAGGATCAACAGAGATTCCATCCTAAGAGACAATATGGCCAAGAAAAGAAATCTCCTAATGCCAGAATTCACACTTGTTAAACATCCCATATAATTCATTTTTTTCTAAGAGTCTTTAGAATAATGCGCATGTGATATTCATGATATTAATAGCTTTTGGATTGTACCAAAATATCATTAATAAATACAACTACAAAGTCATCAAGATATTCCTTGAGAAATATATTTGTTAGATCCATGAAGACAGAGGGTGCATTAGTCAACCCAAAAGGCATTACTGTAAACTCTAAATACTCGTACCTGGTTCGAAATGTTGTTTTCGGAATGTCTTCCTTCTTCACACACAACTTATGATATCCATATCATAGGTCAATCTTCGAAAAAAATCGATCTCCATGAAGTTGATCAAATAAATCATCAATGCGAGGTAGGGGATACTTGTTCTTTATTGTTATAGCATTGATCTCCCTGTAGTCAATGCACAATCTCATAGATCTGTCTTTCTTCTTAACAAAAAGAACAGAGGATACCCATGGAGAAACACTAGGGAAAATAAATCCTTTATTACTCAAATCCTCTAGTTTTTTCTTTAGCTCCACTAATTCCACAGTGGTCATTCTATAAGGGGTCTTTGATATGGGCCTTGAACTAGGAATTAAATCAATGGAAAACTCAATTTCTTGTTCTAAAGGATGTCCAGGTAAATCCTCTAGAAACACATCAACGTATTCTAGCACAATAGGTACATCCTCTATTAGAACATTCCTTTCCTCACCCATAGTTATTTCATTCTCTTCCTCCCCAACAATTGAATTTAGTTGAGCTACTGGGTGTGGATCTAGATAAGAATCAGATAGTGACATTTCTGCACTAAAGATAAGGTTTTATTTATCATCATCATCAAAAAAATTAACCTCCTTCTTCTTAAAATAAATTTTCTCATCATGGTCTAAAAGCCAATCCATATCGAGGATTATATCAAATTCAATCATGGGTATGACAATGAGATCAGTAGATAAATAAAATTTATATGCCTTAATTGGAATTGATTGAAAAAACATTTTTTCAATGATACTTCCCTTAGGATTTTTTACTGACAACTCTCTTGTTAAATCAAATTGGAAATATCTAATTTTCTTAGAAAACTGGGAAGATATGAAATAATGCAATGATCCAAAATCTAATAAATAATTGGATAAACTTGAGGAAACCATTAAATTACCTGCCACCACGTCTTTCGAAGCTTGAAACTTAGCAGTAGTAATAACAAAAGCTTGGCCTTTCTCCCTTGGACTTTTCTGAGGTAAGTTTCCCTGACACTTAGGAAATTCATTTGCATAATTCCCCCTTTCTCTATAATTGTATCATTCAACATTTACAACCTCTTTCTTCCCCTTTCAATCACGATCTTGGTGGAATTTTTCACCACACTTGTAACAGACTCCCATTCCCTTCAAAAAAGTACCAAGGTGTTTCTTCCCATATTTATTGCAGGATGAATATTCAACGGTTCCCTTCTTCCCCTTATTTCCATTTCCATAGTATTCAGCAGATCTCTTCTTCTCTTTCTTTTCTTTAAAGTCATAAGACTTAGAGAATTTCTTATCTATCTTGATAGCACATGAGACTATATATTAATACGATGAGAAGGATTGTGAGAGTAATGCTTTATGGAGAAATGGTTTTAACCCATAAAAGAATCGATCAATCTTACTCCTTGGGTTACGTATATAATTTGTTTCATGCCTTGCTAACCTTGTAAAGTTAGCCTCATACTTTGAGACATTCTCATCCTCCTTTTTCCTCAGACTCATAAAGTTTCTTTCCATATCTGCTCGATGGTCACGAGGAAAGTATTTTTATAACAAGAGATATTTAAACTCTCTCCATTCTATATTTGATACTTCATCATCTTACTTTGTGTTTTGAATCAACGACCACTATTGATCTGCATCTCCCATGAGGTGATAAACTGCCATGACAACTTTTTCCCTTTCGTTTCTCCCCAGAGCATGAAATATTTTCTCTAAGTAACTTATCCATTTCTCAGCTATAAATGGATTTTTAGTCTCATTGAATATTGGAGGTTGTTGCCTCATGAAGCAGTTTAACATTGATCCTCCATGTTGTGGGTCAGGGTGATCTTTACGGGTAAGGTTATTATTCATAACTTGAGTACACTGTCCCAGTATGGTGATAATCTGATCCACACCAGTTGTATCACCATATCCACTATAATTATATTTAGTAGGATGGAAATCCCTACATGAAGTATGTGCGTTGATACGATTTCCATTCCTTCCACTATGTTCCATTTCTAAACAATGGCATACACTAGATTAGTTTATGAATCACAATACGTAATTCCAATATTTTAAAACACTTAACATATATTGAACAACTTATGGATATAATCCATAATTATAAAAATATTTTCTTTGAAGAGGTATATACTCATAAATCTTTCATAACGGTTTATAAAGAAAATGTCAATTATCCTAATCATATCCCTTGGGAGTGTCATAACAAAGAGTGTATCAAAGCCCATTGTCATGTACCAGGATACCTCGGGTCAAGCCCGAAACTCTTTGTTGGAGTTTTCACTCCTAGTTGCATCTGTTCCAGAGCCACCTCTACCTGCTCATATCCAGACATGGATTTATTTCTCAGAAAATACACAAAATCTCTACATTACCAAAATTCTAAGAAGTTCTACTATACTAATCCTCAAAGACTATCTTAGGGTAATGTACTATAATCAGAGGTTATCTAAATCTAGTTTCTATGGTTTGTACTAAACTTCCTCTGATACCAACTGTAATGCCCTGACCCCAGAATCCCAGATTCAGTGCATTATTATATAACACTAGAATGATACAAGGAATCATGTCCGGAAAGACCGATTAGTTTAGTAGCCTTGGAAGTACTAGACACATTAATAAGTTTTACATTACATCATAAAATGAAAAACAAAAACAACATTGTCTCCATATACCACACTCATTTCCCTTATAATATCCCTACAGGTCAGTCATAATATACTTCTTCGCATCCTGGGAAAAATAAAACATAAAAAGGGGTGAGCTTAGATGCTTAGTAAGGATAATAATATAGTGGAAACTTTTATAAATAATCATAAACATTAAAGGAAATGTATAAGACTAAAACAAAGGCCTTTTAAACTTAAAATCCATAATAATATAGCAAATATAAATCCAAAATAATTCCTTTTACTTACTCACATAGATATTCTACTAGTCTAATAATCACATGCAATATCAATAGCTAATTTCATAATGATGGAATGCATAATGCCAGACTTCATAACTACATAGTCAATGCCTTGTGCCAAGACTAAAAATAATATTTTTTCATGGACTTGTTCCAAGACGCTAGTTTGTCTCATGAGACCTACTGATGCATGAAAGAGCTATAGTGGGATCCACCCATCACTTACTAAGTCCAATGCATTCTTCATATGAAAAGGTTTAAACATAATATAAACATTCGTATTAAAACTCGCATACGAAATGTCAATACGTTATCCATAAACCATGAATTGTATAAAAATAAAAAATCCATAGTCAAAAATAACACAAAACCTTCAATAGAATATGGAATATTGGTATCATAACAAATCAACTTCAAAAAAAGTTTAAAATCCATCGAAAGATGTTTGACATAGATGAAATGAAAACTATATGAAAGAAATACCACTTTCTATTTTGAAACCATTTAAAAGAAAAACTTTATTTTGGAAATATTCTTATAAGATTGAAAGGTAAACGTAGAAGGTGTTATAATGGCATAAAATAGCTGCACCTTCCGTATAAGTTAAAAAAACTTTCTTTCTTTAATTTTGTCGAAAAGGTCGTAAATTACCTTGTTTGGAAAACGATAGAAAGATTCCTTTATAAACATCTTATTAAAAGTAAAACAAGTGTATAAATGAATTAAACCCATAGTCTAGTAAATAGTAAAAAAAATTTGAAATACATTTTAAGAAACATGGATGTTGATGATAAAGAGGTCCCAGTAGATACTTACGTAAAAACAACCTCGGATAATAAAGAGATTGTGAAATTTAACCCTTACCTTGTACTTTTCTTTGATCAAGGGTAATTTAACCTTATGTATAATAGTTAAATCATTCTTATTAAATTATAAAATAACCACATACATAATTATGATATCATATATGATCTTATAATTTTTATTTGTTAATAATATTTCAGTATTATTGTCATTTCGGTTGTTAACTGATTCGTTTTCCTTTATATACTTGGTTACGTAAGTCATGATTGTTATGGATAGGATGTAATTGATTCATATCCAGAATGACACTATGTTCTTTGAATATTATTTTTAATCATAAAATGAAAATTACTCTTGAATTATTATGATGGGGAAAGAATCTCATCGCTTTCGTGGAGACGGTAATCCGTACATATGCACGAGCGACAATATCATTCTTTTGACATTAAAATCGTATGTAAATGGATGGAATATCATATATACAGAATCATTAAAATTTTATATTTATTATTTACATCAATTATACATCATTATTATACCCATCCAAATAATAATGTATTGAATAACAACTACACCCCGACGTGGAGACGGTAAGCCGTACGTACACATGTATGGCGACATGTCATTCATAGGATGGATAGAGTAATGAATATGGTTGTAAAAATTTTCTAATAACATCATAGTATATATAATATACTGGATTTATTATTTTATAATAGAAACAACAAAGAAATAATAAGTGGAAGAAGAAAATAACTTGAAAGAGGTGATGAAATATTTACCTCTTCTTCGGGTTCTTCCTTCTGATTTGATCAAAAGGGTTTCTTATGTTAGATTTATGATCAAAATAATGCCTCTAGGTTTAAGTGAGATACTTTTAGAGTATATTTGGGCAGGTTTTGGCCGATACAAATGGATTTTGAGGTGTTAATTTGAGAGAAGGGGAAGTTCCCTTTTATAAGAGAGGTGAGGGGCACCTTAGTGAAATATTGAAATATTATTTTATAATAAAATAATTTTCGGTTTCTAATGTCTCAAAAATTATTTATTTCAAGGATAAGGTGGGTATGGGTAGAATAACTCTCAACCAATAGGTTTTAGATAGGTTTGGGTCACCATATTAACCTTATATTTTAGATTTAACTCTTAGTTAAATAGTTTAACTTTTACCATGTATTCCTGTATTATTATAATAATTGGTTAATAAACTTACTATAAAATTACAAGATAAACTCAAGTGGTTAATTAATGATATACCTATCATTATATAAGTTCTTTATATGAAATTTAGATTTTTAGGAATATTATATCAATTAATAATATAATATTTTTTTTAAAACTCTTTTATGTCAATTTTGACACTATTTGGTATTTTGTTTTTGTTAAAGTCATAACATCATGATTACTTCAAAAAAAATTCATTTAATCAACCATAACATGTCATATTAAGCTAGAAAATTTGTTTAATTCATAAAAAGTCTTAAATTACATTAATTTGGATATAAATAATATCTATTATACTAATGTTTCATTAATAAGGTAATTATCGCATCATCATTGTGTCATAAATAAATTTAATTATTAAATGTATAAAAATTATAAATAAAATACCATTATATATAAAAAAATTATCTTTATAATTAATATTTAAATTCTAATTTATATTATGTATAACCCTATATTAAAAATGTTTCAGTTAAGAAAACTTGAAATTAACACTTTTAACTCTTCTTTAAATTAAATAATAATAAATGTCCTAATCTAATCCAAGTGGGCCAAAAGGATAATATTTTATTCATAAGGTTGTTTTTTGGTAAAATTACACTTATCCAATAGAATTAGAAAATGTTTTAGGGTAATTATAATATAATTTTTACCTTTAATTACCCTATTTACTTTTAACCGTGGTAAATGAAAGTTAAAAGTTGTTATTCACCAAAAAATTATTTTCATCTTATTAAACCAAATTTTACTTACTGATATCAACTGTGTATCTTGGATTTTTTAAATTCAACTCATAGAAGTGGTAAAATTATGTTTTATGCAAATATGTAAATGCTCCTAGGAGGTGGGTAAAAGACGGTAAAAAGTTCAATAAAATTTATATATCTAAACATATTATAAAATGAATCCAATGAATTACATTGAAATTATATAAGTATTATGTATTTTTTTTTACCTAAAATAAATTTAAATAAAATTAATAATTATTTAAATAATATTTCAATTTTTAACAATAACAGTGTTTTTCGTTATTCACCAAAAATTGAAAGTTTTCAGAAAAATACCAAAAATTCACCCCAAGCTAATTTCGATATTCTGAATCCAAAAATGAAGTCCATTTTTAAAGATAAAATTTATAAAATTTCAAAAAGTGGTTATTACTATTCATACCAGTAAGTTTGATTGGTTGTTGTGTGTTTGGATTCGAAGTTGCGTACAACACAAGCTATTGTATTATTCAAAGAGAAGCGTACTGTGGAAGCTTGGGGTGTTACAATTATCATCCAAAAGATTATGCAACTGACTTGGATGAGTTCCATGTTTCAATGATTTGTAATTGGACATTTATGGTGCTTCAATATTCATGTTTCAAAATCACGACATGCTAACAAAACACTTTTTATTCTTATATAATATTGATTCTTGACAGCTCCCTATTACACACCTAATGTAACTTCATGTCCCCGTGAGGCAATTCCCTCAGTTATTATTTCAATTTTTTTGACATATATGGAATTTAAAATAAATTATTTTATCATATTCATTACTTAATATTTTGATATACTATATTTTTATCATCGTTGGTGTGTTTGGGTATTTGACTTTGTTAACATTGTTAAACAAATTTTTTGATATATTTCTTTGCATAATCATGTGGTATCTCACTCAAAATATCATTTTAATGGGTTGTGTTTTGTGGCAATCAATTCATTGTCCCTCAAACTAACTTTTCATTATATTATGGTCCATTAATAAAGGCTAAAATTTTGAAATAAATGATGAATCATTTGTAATACATGGGAATTATCATAATCACAAAAGTAATTCATCCTTAAAATTAATTTTTATTTTAAATTATCATGATGTCCAAGAGTTCCTTTCGTTTATAAAATATCAATATTAATATAACCTATGTTAGATTAAATTACATTATATAATATTTCTCAACATAATCTCTCAATTTAACAAGTAAATAAATCCTTCATTGAATTATATAAATAATATAGGTTTAATGAAATCATATACCCGGTATGTGTCAATCCAGGTTTTTAGTTTTAATACCCCTCAATGTGAATCAATGTAAAGAAAAAATAAATGATAAAAACCCCTTTCTAGGGATATTACATTAAGTAAATATATTCCACATATATATTTTAATTATAGTGTCTATATAGGGATGTAATTATGTAATATTGCCTACTCAGGTCCTTACCAATATTTTAGGATATCATCCTATAATTAGACACTTCACTATGGCATTAACTAATGTACTATGACCAAAAACCCAAAGATAACATATCTAAGATAAAAAAAACTAAACCACACTCTGATTCTATGTATGGAGAATGAAGATAAATATACAAAAATAATACATTGATTCAATTTTTTATAAAATAAATCACAAAAATAGTTTCACAACAAGAGGACTAATATTTTTAGTGTATTTGAGACTAGAAACATAAAAATAGTATTTTATGACACTTGTTAACATTTTTATGTTATTATGATCTTATAGAATCTATTCTCTACATATCATATTATATATTCATATTCATTTTTGTGTTATTATACTCATAAGAAATTTGTGATTTCTAATTCTCATTATGGGAAACATATCGAGTAGTCATAATGGATATATCATAAACATGATGGAAAATATGATTATCAGAGAAGTATCTAAAAAATTAATGGTATCATAAGAGGAATTCAAAAAAATGATTTATGATGATGGAACATGGAATTGAAACATAATACAAAAGAAATATAACTAAAACATGGCTTAGAAATAGAACACTGAAATCATACACATCATGAAAATATAACATATGAAAGGGAAACATATTTATAAAAAATAATATTATAAACAATTTGAATAGCTAACAAATAATGTATATTTTATTTAATTTAAAAAATATATATATAAGAAAAAAAATTGATCAAATCCATGTATATCCATACATTAACTTTTTGAACAAATCCCTGAATATATACCATTTAGATTGTGAAAAAATATAAGTATGACCACCCATTAGTTCTTGAAAAAAATACAATGAAGTCAATACTTAATTATACCTAGAGAAAAGAAATCATAAAAAACTAAATAAAGGATAACATAGTATCTCACACATCATTATACATACATATGACCTCTACATAGAAACAAACCATTCATTCTTTTATTAATTTCCCATTAGAATAAAAAATTCCTACATTTCAAAATGGTGTAACAAAAAATTGATCATTTGATACTAAAAAATAATATAAAAAATGATTATTTAAGAAGATAAAATAAAGGGTTATTTATTTACTATTAATCCATCAGATTAGAATCCTTTTAAAATGGAAGAAAAATCCCAAAAATCATGTTTCTTAAATACTTCTTCCAAATATGATCTTAAAAGGATGTGATTTTTAAGTTATGTGGAAAAAAATACGTTGAGAAAACCTCCCAAAACATTATGTAAAAAATGTAATGAATAAAACATGATAATAATTAAAACACAAGTCAAATATTCATTTTAGAATGGAATAATATAAAATCATAGAATAGAAAATCCTTTTAAATATTTTAAAACACATTTACCAAAAACCCATATCATTAAATGTATAATGAATCCATTGTTTCAAAATGAATAAAGGGGAATAAAAGGTTCATTGAAGATAAAATCAGCTTTATTTTCCACTAGGGATAAAATAACATTATCAGTAAGTAAAAACATTTGTAATGGAGTATATTCCCATTAAAATATTTGGGAAATTTTTTTGATAGAATTTTATTTTTTTAAAAGCAATAGATTCCATAAGGAACAATTATTTTTTGTGAAAAGTGATTTCCCCTTGAATGGTAGAGGATATAAAAAATAAAATCATTATAAGATAATAGGTCAATATTGAATGATAGTATTCAATGATGAGTGGTTATTACCCAAGGATAACATTTGATTCATGACAACCTCTTACCATTATTCCTGCATAGTTGAATGCTATATATCATCATGTAAAAAATCATAATTATCATAATATAAAAATTTATATCCATATACATACTATAAATATTTATACATTTAATTTATAATCATTATATACTTTTATATTAGCTTTTATTGCATATTTTCACACATGGAGTGAAAATAGTTTGAACTTGTTGTACTAGTTTTGTATGAAAAGTTTCAATTGTTATTCTTCAGTAATACATAATTATGAGATAATAAATGTTAATATAATGGACTAACTATAATTATTTTTAATGTTCCAATTTCCCTTGTCTAGTGTCTCACAATTTATCATCGAAAATGAAATCATTAGTATGTATACTTTAGTGACAATCTTAAACAGTGAATGGTATTTTCGTCATTGTAGAGTTAAATATTAATATATCATTTCCATATCCTAGAAAATATATTTTCAAAATTTTATATCATATTATTTAATTATTTATTTTTTATAGTTAATCTTGATATATTTTTAATTATTTATTCATGATAGTAGTCAAACCAACCAACACATGAATATATCATTATTAATCGATGATTGTGAGGTGATTTAGATGTAATATGAATACACCAATAGAATTATGAAATCATTTATTGTTTATTAGTATGATAAATTATATTTATAAGTAATTTGGTATATTAATTAATTGATATAGAAATATTAAAAACATTTAAAATTACATTTTTCTCTATGCATGCTTATTTTAAATGATTATGTTAACGATGGTAGTATATTTGTCAAACCATTACAAGAATCCCCAATTTTCCAAAAAAAATACCTTCATTATATGATAGTAATATTATTTATTTATTTATAAAACTTTAATTACCATACACTTAAGGTTTGTGATGAATAGAAAAAAAATTAATCATTCCATGGAAGTGATAGTTATCACATACAGTTGTTTGATTATTTCATTTTCCAAAGAACATCATAAATGTATAATAGGATTTACTATATTAAAAAATTATACATAATAAATATTTTATTTATTAATTATATAAATCCTTATTGGAATCCTTTAATGGTTATTAAGAAAAATGAAACAAGAAACTTTGTGGAGGAGTTAGCCTCCAAACACACGAATGTCGCTTTATATTTTCTTAAGGGGAAATTTTAATGTTTTGAAAATCCTACTCCAAAATTATAATAAATATCCAATATAATAGTGATAAATAAGTTATACATTTATGATGGTTATTTTAATTTGAGGATGAATAACTGCACATAATGAAATATAATATAAAAAGTACGTTTATGAACATATACCTCACTTCATGAATTATCCTCTTTTTAATATGGGTTCAACCCTGGAGGAATGGTTCTTTGAGAATACAAGAACCATTTAATGGTCCCTATGTCTGTTGAGTAGGGGTTTGGGTAGATTTTTAGAAAACATATTGGTTTTATGTATGATGGTAACATAGTAGAGGGGAGCCCCTTTTATAAGAGAATATAGATGATATTTCTGTGAATACCCATATCTTTTAAATAATGGGATTTCATTCTAAAGACATGTAGCTCCAAAATAATAGCTGATAATTGGTGTAAGGTAGAGATAATGTCTATGTTACCAAAAAATGCTTTCCACGGTTTATTAACATATGTTCCACCCATTTACCACTATTATTAAAATATTTTCATGTTTATATTTTAAATAATGGGATGTCATTTTTTATTAATATTTTTTATAATTATTGGCTAAAAAAATAAATGATGATTATGTAGTTATTTAGTTGACATATCATAAATGAGTAGAATAATGATATAATTTTGTTTTTATTAGTGTTATATATAATTATTATAATTTATTTAGGAGCATAACTAATCGATATGAAAATATCAAATCAATTTAATAAAATATTATCATTTTAGTATAATTGTTTTAAATGATGGAATTATTGATAATATTTTTTCATGTGAGAGGATGTGAAGATAGGATAACACCTTTTTATCTGATAAATGGGATTTTTTTATACAAACAATGATTCAATAATGGGACGTCACATTCAAGGAATGAGGCCATAAAATTTATGATAGCATGGGATGGTGAAAGGTTAATGTCACAATAGCCTCAAAAAAATTGTTTTCTGAAATTTTGGAAACTTGTTACATCCACTTTATGCCGTGAATTATTAATTTTCCCACTTTATATTTTAACTTTGTAACTATTTTTTACCTATTAAATCTTAATGAATATTCCTAAAAATATTGCTGACCCTAATAGATGATTTGATCATACAAATTTTAAATCTTATAACCAATTTTATTAGTATAATTTATGAAAGTGAAAACTTTTATTTTAATTATAATACATCTATAATGTATTTATTTTTTAAAAAAATTACTTATTGAGATCTAAAATTTAAATCATAGAATTTTAACAAATAATAAATATTTATAAACATTTAATTTCAATTAAAAAATATTATTGTTTTTTCATGTATAATGGTTTATAAATTTATATGTTATAATTATACACTTACAATGTTATAAATGTCATTTTATTAATAAAAAATTGTATAGTACTATTCACTTAAAAATTATTTTTTTAGAAAAATCTAAAAATTTTAACATAAGTTTATTTTGATATAATATATCTACAAAAGGAATTTTTTTCAAATTCACATGATAAAAATTATAAATTTTATTTTTAATTAAATATATAGCCAAAAAATAATTTTATTGGGTGACGAGATTTTATATATTAACGATTAATTTTCCTATAAATTAATAATTAATCTTATATTAACTTATTATTCAAATAATATTTATATTGTTATTATGTTATCATATTAATAATAATTTCTGAAATAAAACTCCACAGATTGTAAAATATATATTTTAAGAATATTGTGAATTCGAACAAACAATACCATTTGAAAAGTATAAAAACTACTTGTATATCTATGTATATATGTATTTTTATTAAAAAAATTATAATCATAATTTATAAATAAAAAAAATCTATTGTTATATTTTCAAAAGATATAAGCATGATATATTCCTTTTTTATAGTTTTGGGTGGTAGTTTCACAATCATGGAACACATGGTGAAATCCTTGAGGTTGAACATCTCCTATATATGATACTTAAGAAACTATAATTGATTGAGTTCATATTGTGATAGGTCTAGGGAAAAAAATAAGTGAAAATATATCCTTTATGATCTCAAACAAATTGGATTCAGAAGGAAGAATTCCACTTCAATACTCCATTTCATTATACTTTCAAAATTTAGTTTTTAGTTTAGCTACATAAATTTATACCATCTAATTTAATGAGTATTATTTAATGATTATTTTTAATATTCACAATATATCAAGGTTTTTCATTTTATATTTGTATAGTGTGTGAAAGTGTCTATTTAATATTATTTATTTATGTAGTATATACTATGAAATATAAGGTTGTTACATTCTTCCCTCCTTAAATAAACCATGTCATGAAAATTTTAATTATCACATAACAAATTATTTAGTTAGGGGTATATATTGGATTTCATAAGATTTAATTTTATAGTTGGGAATCAATCACATCTATTCACTTATAATTAGACTAAAACCATTATTGTATTTATTTCAAAATATTTTAGTTAAATATTACTCAAGATTTTGTGTTAAAACATATGTCATTTCCCCCTGATTTTATTATTTATGACCTACAATGACTGATTATAATAAACCAGTTTGAGGTATGGACTATGATTCCCTATTTTATTGTTAATTCCTGGCATAGACCTATCTCTTTTAAGATAAATTTCTTGCATTTTCATGGTTTTAGTAGATATTTGAGATATAAAATTGAGGTATATGAAAAAGGCTACAACACCTTATATTTCTTGTTCAGATCTATATTTAGACCCATCACAAAAAATAACAAAGTAGATTCCTTTTATGCACTAGCCTATTACCTTTTCATTGTATTCCCCACTCACACCTCAAATATTAATAGATAACTACCCATATCCTTGGCTTCTTGTTGCACCAGTCCTTATATTTCCCACTCTGTTAAACCCCCTCATCTAATGGATTATGGGACATGGACACCCCCAATGTGTACTATGGGTGAACCATCATGTACCCAAATATTGGTTTCCAAGAACTAAATTTTTTTATATAAATATTTCATAGCCTATAAATCTATGGGGAATAAAAATTGATTCTCTAACATCTCATATAAATGAATTCAATTATTATCATCCTCCTTTTTTAACCTAACAATAATTCCATGTAAAACTGGAGGTAGCGATGTGGATTTTAATATACATTCACCATTAGCATAGTTCCATGAACCTATAATGATTCATCAAGAAATATACTTGTTTACAATGCATTAATGAATGATGTTGAATATTTTTTAAAATTATCATCTATTGTTGATTTGTAATTATTGGTTGTTATGACCAAAAGGGTCCTAAATACCCTGAGAGGGGGGTGAATTAGGGTATGGATATTATTTTCAAAATTATCCCTTCCCCATTGGATCTTGACCTCTTTATTATAAGGGTCACTTTGTTTTCATTTATTTTTTACTACAGATATTATAATTTTCTTCTTTATCTGATGATGATGTTATAAATCCAATACAGAGAAGCAAATAGGTAGACAAAGATTTTTACTTGGTTCTCCCTCACTGGGCTACATCCAAGGAGAATACAGTGGAAATGTGCGGATGTACCAAATCCACTAAATATTGCTGCCAATTTACAATGTTCAGGCTAGATCACTTCTATTCTCAGGCTCACTGACTTTACAAAGTTTGGGGTCATCTTACTTCTTTATGAAGGGTCACTTCCTATGTCTCTCTCTCTGGCTCACTGCCGGTGGAGAGGATCACTTTCTTCCCCTTCCTTTTCTCACTTCTCTAGAAAGGATCCAATCACAGTTTATTGAAATTTTGGTCCCTGAATTTTAACAAATTAATAAATAATCCTCTTTATGTAGATGATCTGTTGAAGTTCCACTTTCACCCGTAGATGAATCTCACTTTGCACCAGGTGTATCGGGAAATCGTCCAACTTTCACACAACCCTATAATTATTGGTGTGCTTCTCTATGCTTGGTTCGCTTCTTCAATGCTTGGCACACTTCTCTTATGCTTTGGAATGCTTCTCCAAGCCTGGCATGCAAGTGTCACCAAACCAATTGCATGACACTCCCTTATTCAACATAAAACTTGGGATAATCACACCCTTTTATGCCCAAACTAATATTGGGGCACAACTATCAACTGGAGGGAAACTTCTGAATAACCTTATACTAACATGCCCACACCACCACTTGCGCCACCAAACCACCTACGCAACGGGAGCTCGAGTTTTCTCTAAGTGTTGAACTCAGTCATAAATGAGGAGGGGTATCCCTCTATTTATAGGCATTTTGGGCACCCTAAGCATCACATGAAAGTCTCCTCCTAGCGCGCATGTCTAGCTGCCTATGCCTCTGTCACCCTAGTCACCTTGTGCGCCCAAACCAAAACATGGGTGCCCCTCATTCCTTTTCCATGTTTTGATGTTTTGACCTTGAAAAACATATGGAACACAAGTTTCCAAGTCTCCAAGACACCAGTGTGCAAGTCCCATTTCCAAAAACACTTTTCTCTATTTTTTGATTTTGAGGCCCCAAAAATTTGGCAAACACTGGTGCCACCTTGTATCTGCTCTTTTTTAGCGCTCCTAGATCATCTATTCCATTGTCAAGTCTCTTCTATCAATCATGTTTTGTTGACTACATCTCTTGAACTCATAAACTCAACATGTAAACTGCATTTTTTCAACAAATTAAATAGCATGGTCTTCTTGGCAATAAACACAACATGGAGGCCCGATTTTTCAACAAACACAATCACCTAAAAATGATTTAATGATACCTTGAGGTATTTTTTCCCAAAAATATCCCCCGTTGGGTTTGTTCACAACTCTTCTCATAAAAATTCTCTACACTTTGATACCTCATTAAAGCTTCTTCCAACTGCTACCACCATTTGCCTCTTTCAATTCAGATAGTGATCAAATATTTACATAACACATACTCTAAACCCACATGAGCAATGCTCGGCATGAGAAATAAGAGTAAATGAAATTTTCATCAATGAATCACTTCATTTCTGACACCAATTTTTGATACCACACTAATATCAACTATTGATCACTAGAAACTTTTTGACACCATTCCAACATCACTCTTCTGCTTTTATCATGATCCTTAGCTGTTGTGATATCTATTCTTTGATCGATTTCTTTTAGCATCATCAGATTTAATACTCTACTTCTTTACTTCTTGGGTTCTTGTATTGTCCAAGCTAAGCTTTATATGATCATGTTGAACACCACATCCTCTCATCAAGGTTTCCCCTATCAGATTCTTCACCAATATTGATAAACTCGACCCATCTTTCTATACCACATATTAGCTTCTCCCCATGTCATTGAAAAAGAAATTGTCTCCCTTCTTTAACCATAGTTTCTCCCCCTTTAGGAGTTAATATTTCTCCCCCTTTTTCAACTTACCCAAAGGTCACTCCTTTGTGGTCTTCAATAGAGTAGAGAACACGAATTAGTAAAGTAAGGAAAACACATCATACCTCAGGGAGAGGGGAGTCCATATTCACACTTTTTCAAGTGTGGGGAGTCGACTGGACTCCCAGATCCAGTTGATGCCTCTCAAATTCATCCTTAGGTAAGGCCTTTGTTAGAATGTCTGAAACATGTAGCTCTATAGGAATATACTCCAACTTCACTATCCCTTTTTCCACCTTCTCCTTAATAAAATGATACATTATCTCAATGTTATTTGTCTGTGAGTGATGGATTTGATTTTTACTAAGATTTATAGAACTTGAGTTATCACGTAGATTCTGATCAGAGACTTCACTTCAACTCCTATATCATCAAGATGCTTCTCTATCCACAATAATTGTGTGCATGCTTTAGTGGCTGCAATGTACTCATCTTTTGCGGTGATCAGTGAATTTCAATCTTGTTTCTTTCTTAGCTATGAAATAAACAATCCACCATGATAGAATGCACCTCCAGATGTTGATTTTTGATCATCTGCTGATACATCCTAATATTTATCTGTATATATCAAAAAATGTGGCTGAGTATTGTCATTATACACTAAGCTGAAATCTATTGTGCCCTTGATATACCAAAGTATTCTTTTCAATTCAATCATGCATATTTCCTTGGGATTACATTGATATCTCGCTGCATGGCATATGGAGAAAACAATGTCAGGTCTTGTCGCTTTTAGGTATAGTAAACCTCCAATAATTTTCTTGTATTCTATGATATTAACCACCTTTCCACCATTATCTTTTGAAATTTTCATCTGAGTAGCAACCGGAGTCTTAATTTCCTTGGAATTTTCCATCTCAAATCTCCTAAAATCCTCCTTGGCATATTTGTATTGAGAGATAAATGTGTCATTCCTTCCTTGTGTTACCTATAAACCAAGTGAAAACATCAGCTCTCTAATCATTGACATTTCAAAATCGATTTTCATGAATTCTAAAAATGTTCTACAGTGAGCTTTATCTGATCCACCAAATATTATGTCATCAACATAAACCAGCACCATCATCCCTTGATTATTTTCATTTTTGAAATAGAAATTGTAATCAACTCTACCACGTTGGAAGCCAAAATTCTTCAAATACTAATCAAGCTTCGAGTACCATTCTCTTGGTGCTTGTTTCGGACCATATAGTGCTTTCTTTACCCAAAAAACCTTTTTCTAATCTTCATGAATGAGAAAACCATCTGGATTCTCTACATATGCTTCTTCTTCCAGAACCCCATTTAAAAATGTTGATTTGACATCCATCTGGAAAACCTTGAACTTTTGTTTCATTGTAATGTCGAAGAATAATATGACTATTTCTAGCCTTGAAACAAGTGAAAATGTCTCATAAACATCTATACCCTCCATCTAGGAGTATCCTTTGCACACTGATCGTGCATTGTTTCAAATCATTGTTCCATTTTCATTCATCTTGTTGTGATAGACCCATTTAGTCCCAATAAAATTCTTATCTACTGGCCTCAAAAAAATCTCCCACGTATGATTCTTATCAATATGATCTAGCTCTTCATTCATAGCCTAAACCCAGTTCTCATATTCAACTACATCCGCAAAGCATTTCAGCTCTACCAAAGATAAGAAATATGTATGCTATAGTGACTTCATTCTTCTTATCTGGACAGGCATTGTCTGGTCACCAATGATATTTTTCCTATAAATTTCATCTTGACTATTTGAATTATGTATAGATGTGTATTTTACTTCCTCACGTTCATCATCTGTATCTTCTTCTGAATCAACATCTTCCACTTCTACTCCCAATAAGTCTCTTTCCTCTGATTATGATATTGAATGGTCCCCCTATGTTATGAAACACTTTCTATTATTAGGCCCACTGTTTAGAACCACAAACATTATTCTTATCCTATATCATTTCTTCACATGTGACTGTAGGTTTGAGAAACTTTTCTAGCTCAATTACATAAATGATATTTTCATTGGGTGAATTCACCACTTAGAAATGAGCCATCAAAAAAACATCTAAGACTAATGAGTTAGAACTCAGTGTAGGAAACAAGAGATAGAGTTAATAACACCATCACTATCTAGTGTACACAATTACTTCCTTTCATATTCATTTATAATAAATGATTTGAATTAGTTGACATTCTAGAGAACATCACTTCACCACTTTGCATCTCATGATGACACTTCCCCTTGGATTGTATCTCTCCTTGAACCTAAAACACTAGAAAATGAATTAATAGAATGTAAAAGCATAGGGAGAGGGTATTTTCTAGAATCCTCAAGAAGAGGTTTTTGGTTGACCCTGATGGGTCAACCCTTTGATTCTTTCTTACAAAGCATCACACTCTTTCCTTACATACTCTAATTGCCTAGCCAAATTTAACTGTTCTGGCCATACGACCAGGAATTCATTGCCCACATGATGAGTCTTTTTTTGATATGTAGATTCTACAGGCTTGTTCATTCTCAATCTTTGGGGTTTAAACCTACTGGTACACATTTCCTTCTTTGTTGTTCCACTAATAAGCCACTTCCCTTGATTCCTTCTCTAAGTAGTAATATCTCCACTTGTCATTACTTCTCATTATGTGGAATGAGATGTGGATTTTATAAGACATTATTTATTCATTTTTATTTTATCAGTTGTTTGAATCATGCTACCCTTTCTTATTGAGGATTTTTTTTCACTTATTTTACATTCTTCATACTCACAACTAGAGTAGATCTCCCCTTAATATTCCAGGTTTTTTCACATTCTCTCCAAGAGAGTTGTTTTGAGTATGATAGATAAAGAGATTGATGCACTTTGTTTTCATGTCCTTGTGATTCCCCTGGGGTAGTAAAACTATTTTTTAACTTACCAATTTTTCTTCCAATGTAATATTTCTCATTATACATTACTGGAGGGAAGAATCTCTTTCTAGGTTCCATTTCTTTTCTTGTTTTCTTCTTGGTGAAATATCTTTCCAAATGACCATGATCAGAACATATAAAACATATTACATCAAAGGCATACCTCATTTCATTATTTCTCAACTGAGATTTTGATGAATCTTGAGATATTTTTCTAATATTGATATCCTGATCTTCCTGACACATGCTCATAGTGTGTCCCATTCTTCCACAAAAATATCAAATTCTATCATTACCTCCTGCAACAGCCTTTTTAGTTCTATCTCCCGCACCAAAAATGTTTTTATTATCGTTGTAACTGTTCACTTCTCTCTTTATATCATGCATAGAAGGGGTATCATCATATCCAATTCTATAATTTCCCATACTATTTGTTCTTTGAGATGAGAAAATATGTTCTTTATTCTCCTTTGAAATAACATACTTTCTTTGTCATTTTATCATCACCTGTTGAAGGACAATTGAATAGTAAGTGCAGTGAATCCTTCAAATTAGGATTTCCTTTGTCATTTGATTTCTCCATTTATTTCTTGACTGATTATATCTCTTCCTCCAATTTCTGAATCTTATTATCTCTTGATTCAAGTTCATCATTGATTTATCTTCTGAGATCCCTTCTACTACTCATCTGATCTTCCAATAATTGTGTGAGCTTATCTACCATATCACTTTGCTCCTTTATTTTCAATTCTTCTTGAGAAAAAAAATCAGAGAAGGATGAATTATCTTGTTGTAGCCTTTGATTATTCTGAACTAGTTTAGATAGTTATGTAGAAAGATCATCATTTCTAGCTTTCAGATTCTAAATTTCATTTGAGTTCAGATTCTTTCCTTTGACATGAGCTTTGATATTTTCTCTCTTTATAGAAAACTTTTGCAGTTCTTAATCTTGAGAATCATTCTTCTCCTTTAGGTCAGTAGCCACAAAAAAATGCCTTTTATTTAATACTCTTATCTTATTGAACTACATTTCTAGTACTTGGATCCGGATATCTTTAGATTTAACGTCTTCATCCAATTTCTGATCCAATTCCTTTTCCATGTCAACATCATCTACTAGTGGCCTCCTTAAAACTTCTTCATCATCAATAGTTTCATCATCACTTTGAATTTTAAGTACTTAACTCATTCCTATATAATTATTGAGTGAATATATATTTTACCTATCTAATTCATCCAAGCCTTCCTTCAGCAAGATTCTTGATTCCTTTAGTTGAATCACACATTTTCGATAAACACTTCCACACTTAGGAATACCATCTAACTTTTAATTATTATTTGATGTTTTCCCTTTTCTATGGCACACTAATATAAGAGAAAACTGAATATTTAACTTGAGAAATCAACTAAACCAAGTAAGAGAAGAAAAATCGGATAAAAGTAACCATTTGAGCAATCAACTAAACCAATTAAGACCAACAAAATCTGGTAAAATAAAACTTTTTAGAAATCAACTGAACCAAGTAAGAGAAAAAATATAATAAAATAAAACTTCCTATGATACCAATTGTTAGGACCAAAAGGGTCCTAGATACCCTAAGAGGGGGTGAATAAGGGTTTGGATATTATTTTGAAAATTATCCCTGCCCCACTGGATCTTGACCTCTTTATTATAAGGGTCACTTTGTTTGAATTTATGTTTTACTGTTGATCTTATTCTTTTCTTCTTTATCTGATGATGATGCTTTTAATGCAATGCAGAGAAGCAAGCAGCTAGACACAAAGATTTTTACTTGGTTCACCCTAATTGGGCTACATCAAAAGGGAATACAATGGCGATGTGCTGATGTACAAAATCTAATAAATCTCACTGCCAATTTACAATGTTTGGGAAAGATCACTTCTATTATTAGGCTCACTACCTTTACAAAGTTTAGGGTCAGCTTACTACTTTACCAAGGGTCACTCCCTATGTCTCTCTATCTGCCTCACTGCCAGTGGAGAGGATCAGATTCATCCTCCTTATTTTCTCACTACTTTGGAAAGGATCCCCTCATAGTTTATGGACTTGTAGGTCCCTTCATTATAACAAATGAATGAATCTTAGTATGTATATAGATTCTCTTTTGAATTTCAACTTTCACCTGCATATGAATCTCACTTTTTACCGGGTGTATCGGGTAATACTCCAACTTTAAATCAACCCTAGAATGACGAGTGTGTTTCTCTATTCTTGGTGCGCTTCTCCAATGCTTGGTGCACTTCTCTTATGTTTTGGCGCACTTCTCCAATCCTGTAACGCAAGTGTTACCAAACCACTTACACAAAATTCACTTCTTCAGCACAAAACCTGGGCGACTCACATCCTTTTACACCCAAATCAATATTGGTGTGAAACTATCAACTGGCATGAAACTTCTGAATAACCTTATACTTGCACGCCCACACCACCACTTGTGTGACCAAACCACCTGCACGACTGGCGCTCAAATTTTCTCTAACTGTTTAACTCTGTCATAAATGAGGAGGTGTAGACTTATATTTATAGCCATTTTGGGTAAACTGAGTGTCATGTGCGAGTCTCCTCCTGGTGTGCAAGTCCATCCACCTAAGCCTCTGTCGCCCTAATCACCTTGCATGCCCAGACCAGAACTTGGGCGCCCCTCTTTCCTTATCCATATTTTTATGTTATGATCTTTAAAAACATACGGAGTGAATGTTTCCAAGTATCCAAGACACAGGTGTGCATGTCCCTTTTCCAAAAACACTTTTCTCCATTTGTTGATTTTGAGGACCCAAGAATGTGGCAGACACTGTAAAATGGCACCACCTTGTATTTTCTCTTTTTTTACCGCTCCCAGACCATATATTACTTTTTCAAGGTTCTTATTTCAATCATTTATTGGTGACAACATCTCTTGAAATCATAAACTCAACATGTAACCCCCCTTTTTTCAACAAATTAAACATCATGGTCTGCTTGGCAACAAACACAACATGGAGGCCCACTTTTTCAACAAACACAATCACCTCAAAAATGCTTCAATTATACTTTGAGGGGTTTTTTCTCAAAATTGGCACTCTATTTTAGCTACAAGTGGTTGTTTAAAACCCATAAATTTTCTTTTAAAATTGAGATAGTTGTAGGAAATCTAACCATAAATACTAAATATAGAGACTATATTAAAATGCTATATTCATTACCATAATTATCTCAAATACATATAGAGTATCCATATAAATATGTATACTATTATAAATATTAATTTTCAAATGAAAAAAATATACAAATAAAAAGTTTTTGATAAAAAACATCAGATTAATAAATGTTGAAATAAATCTTTCCAACATAGTCTGGCTAAAGTAAAAATTCTAAATTTATAATTTTTAGGTTTTGGATTTAGTTGTCACAATCTATATCCTTTGTATTCCTTGAATAGGGCCCCCTATAAACTAGTTCATGGTAGTTGTTCATATATATCATCCTTATCATCCATTATATTATGAAACATATTGGATGAGGTCCATGTTTCAATCATTAAGTCATTGTACATTTGTGGTGCTTCTAGATTATGTTTCCAAATCACAACATGAAAGTAAAACTCTTTGTTTTCTTATATAAAATTGTTTATCTATGATCCCCTCTTCAACTAGGTTAGTAACTTTAAGTCCCCATGAAGAAATTCTCTCAGTTCTTCTTTCAACATGTTCTTACATATATAGAATTTAAAATACATTCTTTTATCATCTTTATTACATGATATTTCAAGATGCTATATCTTTATCATCATTGGTGTGTTTTGGGATTAAATATTTTAACATTTTTGAACACATTTTATGATAGATGTCATTTTATAATAATGTGGTATTTCACTCTAAATCCCATTTGGATGGATTTTTTGTTGCGAAAATCCATGAATTTTCCCTCACACTAAATTTCCATTCTATTTTGGTAAGTTAATAAATACTGAAATTTTGAAATGAGTGATGAAAATTTTATAATACATGGGAATGAACATAATAAAAAAAGTAATTCAATTTTAAAATGAATTCCAGTTTAAAATTATCATGATGTACAAAGGTTCCTTTCATTCATCCAATATCAATATTAATATATCCTAAATTATATTATGTTGTGTTATATTATATTTCTCAGCAATATTACTCAATGTAACAAATAAATAAATCCTTCATAGAATTATATAATTAATATGGGTTAAATTAATTCATATACCCTGGATTTGAAAATCCAGGTTCATAGTTTTAAGCCCACTCAATTTTCATCAATGTGACAATGACATCAGTGATAAAAAACCTATTTATAGGGTGATTTCCCTAGGTAAATATATGCCGCATATATATCAAAATTATAGTAACTATGCAGGGATGTATTTCTTAAAGACTGCCTACTCAGGTCCATACAAATATTTTAGGGTATAATCCTATAACTAGACACTAATCTAGTGATTTAACTAAACTTCTCTGACCATAAAACCGAAGACAATATAACTTTTCTTAGAAAACTCTAAACCATACTCTCATTACATCTATGGAGAATGAAGATAGATATACATAAATAAAACATTGATTCTATGTTTTAGAGAGTACATCACATAAATAGTTTCAAAAAATAGGACTTATAGTTTTTGTGTATTTGAGTATTGCAACATAAAAATAATATTTTACAACACTTGTGAACATTTTTATATTATTATGCTCCTATAAAAATTCTTAATTACATATAATATTATATATTCATGTCCATTAACAAGTTATTATAATCATAATAAGGATGTTATTTATAATTCTCAGCAAGGGAATCATGTTAACTAGTCATAATTCATAGATCATAAACATGATGGAAAATATGAGTATACGATATATAACTAAAAAAATCATTGTATTATAAGAGGAATTTATAAAAAGTGATTTACCATGATGGAACATTTAATTGAAACATAAGACAAAATAAATATCATTAAAACATGGCATAGAAACACAACAAGGATATCATACACATCATAAAATTATAACTCATTAATGTATAACATATTTAGAACATGGAGTATTATATACATTTTAAATAGATAAAATATAATGTAAATTTTAAATAATTTAAAAACAATTGGAAAACATTTTGATCTTATCCATGTATATCCATCCATTAATTTTGTGAAAAAATCCATGTAAATCCATCCATTAATTTTGTGAGTAAATCCATGAATATAGACCATTTAGATTGTGAAAAAATATAAGTATACCCACCCATTAGTTATTGAAAAATTACAATGATGTCCATGACTCACTGTATCTGGAGAAATAAAATCATAACCAATGAAATCAAGGGTTATATATCATCTAAAAAATAATTATCCATATATATGAGTTCCATATAGAAAAAAATCATTCATACTATCAATAATGAAACATTTTAATAAAAAAATTTTATTACATTTCAAAATCGTGTCACAAAAAAATCATCATTTGATAATAAAATATAATCAACCAAAATTATTATTTAATAAGTTCAAATAAATGGTGATTTATTTACTATTACTCTATTGGATAATAATCCATTTCAAATGGAAGATAAATCACAAAAATAATTTTCCTTAAATATTACTTCTTAATATCATCTTATAAGGATTTGATTTTAAAGTTACATTGAAAAAAACATTAATTTGTTGAGAAAACCTCAAAAAAATTTATGAAAAAAATTGAAATGAATAAAACATGATAATAAAAAAATGCATGTCAAATATGAAATGTATAAGGGAATAATAGAATATCATGGAAGATAAAATCATTTTAAGAATTTTAAAACACATTAACCAAAAACCAATATCATTATAAGTATAATGAATCCATTATTTGAAAATGATAAAGGGGGAAAAGGTTTATTGAAGATAAATTCAATTTTATTTTTGACTAGGGATAAATTGATGTTGTTGGTAAGTAAAAACAGGGTATTGGAGGAAATATCCATTAAATGACATGGAAATTGTTTTTCACAGAATTGTATTTTCAAAAGATAATAGATTCCATAAGAGAGAATAAATTTGTGTGAAAATTGATTTCTCCTTGAATTATGGAGGATAAAAAACATAATTTCATCATAATATAATAGGTCAGTATTGAATTAAAGAAGTTAATGATGAGTTCTTATTACCCAAGGAGAAGATTTGATTCATGAAAACCCCTTACCATTATTACTCCATAAATTAATGATCAATATCCTCATTTAAAAACTCATAAATATAATAATATATAAATTTTATCCAAATTAATACCGAAATATATTTATAATTTCAATTTATAATCATTACATACATGTATATTAGTTAGTTTTTTCATATTTTCCCACATAGAGTGTAAATATTTTTGACCTTTTACACTAATTTCGTATGAAATGTTTCATTTTTTATTCCTCACTTATACATAATTAGAAGATCATAAATTTTAATGTAATGGATTAACTATAATTTTTTATAATATTATAATTTCCCTTGATTAGTGTATCATAATTTATTATTTAACATGAAATCACCAGTATGTGGACTTCAATGATAATCTTAAACAGTGAAAGGTATTTTCATAATTATAGAGTAAAATATTAATATATTATTTCTAGATCCCTAAAAATAAATTTTATAATTTTTATTTTATATTTTTTCATTATATATGTTTTTATAATCATCCAAGATATATTTTTAATGATTTATTCAAGAAGTTAGTTAAACCAACACAAACCTAAACATACAATTTTTAATCGATGATTGTGAGGTGATTTATATGTAATATGATTACACAAATTGAATTATGAAATAATTTTGTGTTTATTAGTTTGATATATTATAATAATATTTTATTTATTATATCAATTAATGGATATATAAAATATTAAAAAAAATTCATAATAAATTTTCCTCTACGTAAGTTTGTTTTAAATGATTGAATTAATGATAGTCGTTTATCATTATAATCATTTCTAGCATCCCAAATATTCCAAAAAATCACCTTGATTATATCATAGTAATATTATTTATCTATTAAACCAATTTTAATGACCAACCACTTAAGGATAGTGATGAATAGGAAAAAAACTATTAATCGTTCCATGGAAGCAGTAGTTCCCACATACACATGTTTGATGATTTCATTTTCCATATAAAATCATTAATGTATAATATAATTTACCATATTAAAAATTTATCCATTATAAAAATTATATTTGTTTATTATATAAATCCTTATTATAATCATTTTAAGGAAAATGAAACAATATGCTTTATGGAAGAGTTAGTCTATAAACACATGAATGTCGGTTTATATTTTCTTATAGGGAAAATTGAAGGTTTGCTAAATATTTCACCAACATTATAATAAATATCCAATCTAATAGTGATAAATATGTTACAAATTTAATATGTTTCTTTTAATTGTATGAAGAATAAGTGCACATAATGAAATATGAGAAAGAAAGTGAGTTTATAAACATATACCTCACTTCGTGAATTATCTACTTTTAAATATGGGTTTAAACCTTGAATAATTGTCTTCTAAGAATACAAGAAGCACTTTATGGTCCCTAATAGTATTGAGGAAGGGTTTGGGTGGATTTTGAGAAAAAATATTGGGTAGTCATTCACTATATTTATAAAATTATATATTTTTGATTATAAATAAATAAATATTTTTTTAAAGTATTTATATAATTATAAATAGATAATTACATATATTTATATAATTATTAAATTTATAATAAATTAATGTAAATAATTAATATATTTACTATTTTTATATTTTTATATTTTTATATTTTTATTAAATATATATGTATAATTATATAAATATATATTGATATAAATAATATTTTTTTAAAATATTTCAATAATTATAAATAATTAATTAAAAAATTGCAGTAAATATATTTAAAAAGGAATATATTTAATATATTAAATATATTTATATTTATATATATTTATTAAGTATTTATAAATATTTAGAATTTTTTATGTATAATTATACTAATAATTCCTTTAAAATTGCTTCAGATATAATCGCTGATAAAAGAATATTTATCAAAGATTTTTTCACACAGATAAAGTGGAGGATTTATCAGCACTAAACAGAGCACTGATAAATTAAAATTTATTTGTGCTATAAATTTAGTGCTGGTAAAAGTAGCATGATCCATTTTAAAAAACCTAACCGTTTTCAAACCTGATGTGATATAGAAGATTTCCACAGAAGCCACCCGCTGTCAGTGCTCCTCCTCTGTGAATCGAAGGTCAAAATACACCACTTTATTTCCTCCAAAAATATCCTCTGACATCCAAAGAGGTTCTCGAATTTTATTCAACATAGGGAGGTAGTACTTTCGATTTTATTTGTGTATTTTTTGTTTCATTTTTTATTTATTCTTCTATGATTTGTTTATGATCTGTTGTTTAGGATCCATTTTTTATGAGTTGTTTGTGATCCATTGTTTAGGGAATGATTTGTGCTCCATTTTTTATGATATTTTTGTGATTTTTTGTTTAGGGAATGATTTTTGGTCTGTTGTTTGTATTGACTACCTAGGTATGATCTGTTGTTTATATATGACATTGAACCTTGGATTTATTCATTGTTGTTTTACTATTATGTTTTATATCTTCTTACTAAATAATTTTTTCATATATGTATATAAATCTGTAGAAAATTTCATGTATATTCTTGTTTATTGACTACTGGTTTGAGGCACATTGGTGATTCCATAATGATTATATATAACCTAACACCTTTCATAGACACCTTAGTGGACATGCAGCTTCAAATTCTATTTTTAAGGAACCAAGTTAGTGGAGTTATGTATATTCCACTATTTGTTATATGTATTATAGGATCTAGTTCCTCTTACAATTCACTATGGTCCTTAGTATTCTTATGGAGCAGATTTAAAGGGGCCCTCCCCAGTTAAGCACGTGAGGTTTTATCACATCAAGCCTTCACTTTTTGAATCATTATGGTGTTTTTAGTTCACGTTATGTTTTAATATCAGGTTCTTATCTATTTAATATGTCTTATAGAATATAAGTGAGTGAGTTTTTATATTTTCTTGACATGTATGTGTGTCATAATAGCTATTACATCACTTATTTCCATTGTTTTTTGTCTAATGGGTATACCTATATCGGGTAATGATGATTTTGGGTCTGCATATCCATTGACCCCAAGGGTCATGCTAGAATTTTGTTCGACCTCTGGTACTAATTGGTTCTATTTTAGGGGGGAGGGACCACCTCCCATTTATGGTTTTTTACACCCAAAGATTAAACCACCCTTTAGTGACTTTGATGTGTGTTAGAGATCATAAAATGATCAGACCTCATGTTGTTTGGGTAATTCAGGCTAAGGTCATTACACTATACATATTCCAGAATACACCTATAAAGTTTAGTGATAATAACATTTATTATTTTCCTTTATCTCCCTCTATTTTTTCAAATTCCAATAGCCCTAATTATTGGATTTGAAATATCTTGGAGCTCAGATATTCTAGTTGAAATGATCCATATTTCCCTTATTAGAATTGTCTATAACATTCACTTTTGATAATGAATATCTTATGTGTATTTATTTATATATTTTATAAAATTAATCTTTTATGAACCCAAAAGGATGGATATAAACCTAAAATGGATTCACACTAATAGTTTGATAAACTAATATGAAGATGGAGTTAAATATCTCATCAAGTTTTCAAGAGAGAATGCATACGACCCTTCTAAAATCCTATATTCGTGTTTACGTTGTTGTTATTCAATACAAATAAATCTAGAAGAGTTAAAGAACATTTGATTTGTCATGAAATAGATTGAAGATATAAATATTTAACTAAACATGGGTAAAAACTAAATATGGGCATCGATTGGAATG
Source organism: Viscum album (assembly GCA_963277665.1). Classification (NCBI taxonomy): domain Eukaryota; kingdom Viridiplantae; phylum Streptophyta; class Magnoliopsida; order Santalales; family Viscaceae; genus Viscum; species Viscum album. The sequence continues at coordinate 963,546,456 of OY728127.1, forward strand.
ATACTATGGTTTATGAATCATTTGATATGAATACCTTTGTAAAAGATGATGGTGATCTCATGGAATAAATGACAATGGAAATTAAATATGACCTTCATGATTTTCCAAAGTTTTTTGATGAGTTAAATAGTATTATAAGAAACCATTGTATACTAGTTATACTAAATACAAAACATTGTTAGTTGTATTAAATTTGTATAATTTGAAAGCTGGAAACGGATGGAGTGACACCAAATTTATAGAACTAATTGGTCTTTTGAAAGATATGCTACTAGAAGAAAATGAACTACCATGATGAACATATGACTCTAAAAGAATGTTACATTCATTGGTAATGATATCTAAAAAAATAATGCTTGTCGAAATGATTTCATATTGTTTTGCAAGGACCATAAATCACTTATAAAATGCTCTAAGTGTGGCATAGACCAATATAAGAAAAATGAATCAATTACTTCAAAATCTGTGTAGAATTTTCCTATCTTTCCATCGTTTAAAAGACTATATGGATGTCAGGAAGTTGAAAGACAATTAACATGTCATGTAGATACAAGAATTAAATATGGGAACCTATGTCATCCAGTAGATTATCCTTAGTGGAAGAAAATTGATTATGAGTTTCAAAAATTTGAATATGAGACAAGAAAATTTCATATTTAGTTATCTACAGATGGAATAAATCCTTTTGGTGTATAGAGTAATACTCACAGTACATGGATTTTCATGTTGGTAAATTATAAATTTTCACCATGGTTATGCATGAAGTGTAAATACATTATGTTGTCTCTACTTATATTTGGAACAAAGCAACCCGGTAATGATATTGATGTCTATTTGGATCCATTGATCGAAGATCTGAAATTAATGTGGGTATAGGTGTTACAATGTATGATTATAATAGAAGTGAAGAATTCATATTGAGTTCCATGTTGTATGGAACGATAAATTACATCCCCACTTATGGAAATTTATCAGGATATATCATTAAAGGCATGTTGGGGTATCCCATTTGTGAAAAATTCACATACTCAGTTTGGTTGAAACATTCCTCAAAGACTTTGTTTTTAGGAAATCAAAAAATTTTACCTTGATGACATAAATACTGATCCAGGATGACATCATTCGATGGGAATATTGAACAAGGTACAACACCATCTCCAGCAAGGGGTGATCAACTATACAAAAAGTAAAAAAAATTGACACTATTTTTGGTAAACCATTTTTGAAAAACCTTACAAAATCAGGTTGGAAGAGGATATCAATTTTCTTTGAATTGCCATATTTTAATTTTTTCTATGTCAAACATTTTCTTGATGTCATGCATGTAGAAAAAAATGTATTTGATAGTTTTATTGGAATGTTACTAAATGTTCTTAACAAAACGAAAGATGGAATCAAGGATAGGTTAGACTTCATTGAAATGGGGATAAGGGAAGAGTTGGCACTGATGAAGGGTAAAAGGTGTAATTTTCTTCCTCCATCATCTTACACTCTATCTAGATAGGAAAAATTGCAATTTTTCCTTTTCCTTAGGAGTGTAAAAGTTCTACAGGGTTTTCATAAAATATCGAGAATGTTGCGTCAGTGAATAATTTTAAGTTACAAGGACTAAAATCACACAATTTTCATGTTTTGATGCAAGATTTAATGCATGTTTCTTTCCATTGAATTCTGCCTCAAAATGTATGACATACATTAACCATAATCTGTTTCTTTTTCAAATCCATATGCAGTAAATTTTTTAGACCTGATGAAGTTTCTCATCATGAATAAGGAGATTTAAATCATATTATTTTAATTTGAAATGTTCTTCCCATTATCATTATTTGATATAATGGTCTATATAATGTTTCACTTGGTCAGATAGGTTCAACTATGTGGTACTGTCCATTATAGATGGATGTACCCCATTAAACGGTATATGAAGATTTTGAAAGGGTATGTCAAGAATCAAAGTCATCCAGAAGGTTGTATTGTAGAAATATATATTGTTAAAGAAGCTACTGAATTATGTATCGATTTCCTGTAATATGTTTAAATCATTGATCTCCCAATGTCTCGCCAGAGAAAATTCCTTACAGGCGAATGGATTTATAGAAGAGATGTTGTTACAATTACCTTTATAGAGCGGGAGAAAGAACATATTTACATATTACATAATAGTGAAAATGTTGATCCATACATTGAAGTCCACAAATAAATTCTTAGAGATTTGAATGCATCAAGGGATGAAAGATGGATATCAGATATAAAAAATCAATAGTTTATAACATGGTTCAAAGATCAAATTTATAAGGAGTTATCTAAAAATATGGATTCAACTGAAAAATAAATTCAATGGATAGCCATAGGACCAAATAAAAATGTTATATCTTACACTGGGTTTTTAATCAATGATTATACATTCTATACAAAAGAATATGATGACTTCAGTATGATGAAAAATAGTGGTGTTACACTTGTGGTTGAAGTGATGCACATATCTGGTTCCAAGGATAGAAATCCAATTTATGAAAATATTTCATATTTTGGCATTATCAAATAGATATACGAGTTGGATTATACATCATTTTAGGTTCCACTTTTCCATTGAAAATGGGTTGACAATATCAATTGAGTGAAACATGATGAAATGGGATTTGTGAATGTGAATTTCAGTGTAGAGGGGGAAAACGAGTCATTCATAATGGCATCAAAACCAGTTCAAGTATTTTATGTATGAGATCAAATAAAAAATAATTGGTTGATTATCTTACTGGATACTAAAACAAATATTGAGTCAGATGAATATTCAATCGAGGATGACCCTTTCATTGGGAAATAAAAATCAGTTCATTCCAGTCCCACCGTATACAATGTCTTGTATGTTATAGGGGACCAAAAAGAGGGTATTTGGATTCTCAAAAGAGGAACAAGATCATTAAAACCTTTAAAAAAATAGATTTTAGTGAGAAGGTAAAAGTGTTTTTTAATTTATTATGTTTTTCCACATAATATTATATGTTCTATACTACATTAACATAACATAAATTAAATGTTTGAATACTCAAGCAAACAATGTCTTATACACATGATGATGTTACCAATACATAATAAGAACAAACTATAATGTAAAAAACCCTTTGGATAAATGCAAAGGTAATGTTACAATATACTTTCTCTATTTTACTGAAATTTTATTAATGGAATGTTGGTTTAATTTTCATTATTCCTTTCAGATTTCATTTATTTTAGAAGATTTTTGTCCATGTGTCATGCCTTTGCAATATGAGCACTGACTTTTCTCTACTCAATTACTAATCTATTCTTGATGTTTTCACAGTAAAATCATTGTCCATAGAATTAGTTTATTATTTCATATATATGTTTAATTTATTTATTTTTAGTATTACTCTTATAATAATTATTTTCTTATATAGGTGGATTCTTTTGTTCGAGTTGGGTGTTCTCTATCCAGCGTTCATGATCCTTCTCCCTTAAAATCTTTTACCCCTACTGTGTTTCATTTATCACTTTCTTTCAAGTTACCTCCACTGAATTTGCAATAAGAGTAACGAAGATCCTTATGATCAATTATAGAGGTAATCTTTATGTTTTTATAGTAAAATCATTGTCCATAGAATTAATTTATTATTTCATATGTATGTTTAATTTATTTCTTTTTAGTAATATTCACATAATAATTTTTTTCTTATACAGGTGGATTCTTTTGTACGAGTTGGGGTGCTCTGTCCAACATTCATGCTTCTTCTCCCTTAAAATCTTTTCACCCCTAAAGTGGTGTATTTATCACTTTATTTTGAGTTACCTCCATTACCTTTACAGGAAGATAAATTATGTTGCCTTTACTCAATTACTGAGGAAATCTTTATTTTTTCAAAGTAAAATAATTTTCCATAGAATTAATGTGTTTTTTCATAAGTATGTTTAATTTATTTCTTTTTAGTATTAGTTACATAATAATTGTTTTCTTATATAGGTGTATTCTTTTGTTCGAATTGTGGGTGCTATGTCCAACTTTCATGCTCCTTCTCCCTTAAAATATTTTCACCACTACAGTGGTGCATTTATCACTTTCTTTCAGGTTACCTCCACTGACTTTGTAGGAAGAGAAATGATGCTTCCTCTACTCAATTTAAGGGGTAATATTGATGTTTGAACAGTAAAATCATTGTATATAGAATTAATGTATTGTTTTATATGTATGCTTAATTTATTTCTTTTTAGTATTATTCACATAATAGTTTTTTGTTATATATATGGATTATTTTTTCGATTTAGGGGTTATCTTTCCAACATTAATCCATTTCTACATGACAAATTTGACATAATTCTTCTCTTACAAAACCTTTCACTCATGTAGTTTTGACATTTATCACTTTCTTTCAACTTCCCTTCACAACTCAATCATAGTGGTTATCTTGATATCTGAACGGTAAAATCATTTTCCATAGAATTAATGTATTATTTCATATTTATGTTTAATTTATTTTTTATTATTACTCATAATAATTTTTTTCTTATACAGGTGGATTCTTTTCATTTAGTTGAGGTGGTTTGTTTGAAACTACTCATGCAATATTGGCAGTTCAACAAAAAAAGTCAATAGAAATCATGGTAACATTGACATTTAGGATTTTTTGAATGTATGTAATAATTTTTATTTATGTAATTGTATAAACTAGTGTTTGAAATTTCAATAATATATAGTATTTTTCTGGTATTTGTGTTGTAAATTTAATTTAATATAAATTATGTATTGGGATTTATTTTTCTTGATATCTGATGTGTTTCTGGTGTTATAGTGTTCTATAACATAACACTATAGTATGGACCTTTATCATCACTTTTAAAAGCACTGATAAAAGTTATTCATCAGTGATTGTATAAGTGATGATAAAGTTTTCATTTAGAAATGATAAATTCAAGTGCTGATAAATGGGAATTTTATCAGCACTTTTAAAATCACTAATAAAGATCCTATTTATCAGTGCTTTTTTCAGCACTCATAAATGATATATTTATCATCATTGATAAAATTCATGTGCTTTTAACATTTCTCACATTTTCAGTGCTTTTCTAACACTGATGAAGGCCATTTCTAGCATTGTTAAAGGCCATTTTGGTATTAGTGCCTCTATAAAGTTAGATCTTATCTCTCTTCTATGAACAGTAAATCTGTGTTAAAAATGTGAAAAGTACATTTTCCTTTTATAACTGACCTGGAGATAATATTGGAGGGAATCCAAAAAACTTTCCCACTCAAACTAATTCACCCAAATCCGTATTTCCCTTGAATTTTCGGTGCATCTTGACTTCGTCAAATCTTCTCGAATCTTCTCAATGAATTCATCTCTTCTTCAGACTTCCTTTTCAATCACCATTCCATATCTGAATTATCAATCCAATTTTCTCAAAATAATTTCTTCAATATGATTCTATGTACCAATTAAATTCACTATTTAATAAATAGACTTCTCTACATACCTCATTCTAATTCTGTTTCTCCAATCTGATTGCTAATTATGATCAGCAGGATGACTTGAATACGATGGCTTGTGACCCACTTAAAGAAAAAGACATATTATTTAAATTTCATGATCCCCCTTAATAATTCATCCATCCATATCCTTAAACTCTTTTCTTAACCCACTTTAAATGCACATTTCATTTTCTTAACCCACTTGAAAATCCAAAAAATTAATTCAACCGTTTTTAAATGGTTGACTACATTGTTGATTAAAATATTAAATTACTCTTCATGTTAGTCACTCTATTATTTTCCTTTATTTTCCTTCATCAGATCTTAAAAAATTATTTCTCTCAATATGATGTCTCATAGAGTTCAATTAGTATATTATTTCTTTTCTGATTACGATACCACTAGAAACTACTTTCTCTTTTCATATCACCTTCCTTCTCTAAATATTTGATTCTTTTGTCTTTTGGTCTGACGAAAAACCAGTACCTTTAGTTTCTCACACTTTTCAAAAACCTTCTTATCCTTTACAAATATGATGATCCCATGAATTTTTCCTTTGATTACGATGATTAATTCTTACTAAAGTTCTTTGATTTCTTTTAGCAACATCCTTCTCTCCAACCCAACCTAAATAAGATTTGGCTGAATATGATCTCTATCACCTTTTTCTTCTTTCCATCCAAATTCGGTCAATCTGAATATGACTGGAAACATCTCTCTCACTCCCCCTTTCTTTTATCAATATTTCATCACAAGTTCTATGAATAACTTTTGATTTATGAGAACTCCAATATCAGAAAAGCATCATCACATTTGTTTTATCATATTAATGTAGACTTCTATACACCCATTATGATCAAACCTTTCATACCATAATTGGTGTGAATCTGATGAACATTTACTTACAGCAAGATTCTTCTCCTAAATATGATGGACCTTTGTGGGTATGATTCTTTTTAATATGATGGCTAGTCCAAAGTTTACCAAATACAAAGTGATGTGATTTCCCATTCTTCTAAAACATCTTTGATAACACAAGAAAACACTTGAAAAAAACACCTTCCTCATCGGCTTGGTCCTAAAAAAATATTTTTAATTAATGGATCATCTCAAGGCATGTTGATGTGGTTCAATACACAACCATAATAACGCCAACTCGATTATACATAGGTAGATATGTGTAATGTTTTACCTCATGCTAAATCTTTCATAAGGAGTTATTTCCCATAGGTCATAGGTTGATTTAATGTCTTCTCATTAAATCAACCATTATATAAGATCATGATCTGGTTATTTAATTATTTATTTATTTTTTGTCTAATGAATTAAAATTATATTAATTGATGCAATACAATGATCACATAAATGAATGAATTAATATGCAAATATAGAATTTAAATAAAATTGATTATGTGTAAATGTTTTATCCAAAAATGGTTAATTAATTAAGTAAACATACACTTAAATATTAACAAGTCATGTAAAGGATAAAACAATATAAAAATTTATGCATATAAAATAAAATTACTCAATCTAATATTAAGTCAGACTAAGCCTTTAGTTACTTGATTAAGAACAAAAATTCAATAGAACTATTTTCTTGACCAACCCTTTTTGGTAAACATATATTTATAATGGGATTTATTATGAAGGTTTTAGGTTTAATTAACAATTTTACATAAATAGGAGTATCCCTGGCTAGAATGGTGTAATTTTGAGGCAATTGTTGAGAAAATCCAAGTCATGATTTCTATATTTTGGAGTCTACTCAACGGATTAAGGAGTTGCAAGCCCATAGTTGGAAAAGACTTGCCTACCTAAATATCTTTAAAATAGCTTGACTGACCCCTTTTGGGGTCATTAAAAGGGTAATATAGATCCATTTCACTAGAATTTACTAGAAACTATGTATTCCATGTTCAATGGGGAGGGATAATGAGACTTGATAAAATAGTTGGAGATTTAATAAAATCAATTAATTTATTATTTATCACAAGATTTATAATCAAGAAAATTAATAATAATATGCTATTTTAATTGTAGAATATAATAAAAAGATCATCATCCTCACTATCCCTATAATCAATATTATATAAATACAATCTCTTCACTGTAAGTAACTTTTAGGAGTGGTTTAGACACGTTCTGGTTGTTCTACACCATGAATGAAAATCTTACATACTAGAATCCTCAATTCCTAATATTCATGATCAAGAGGTGAGTGATGAAGAGTTCCTAGTCTATGAAAATAATATTAATGATGCAGTTGAATTTCAATGTTTTAGGCTTTCATCTATGTCTAGTGAACTCATTAAGTCTTATGAAAACATGGATGCATATATAATGATTTATCACCTACATGGTCTTTACTAAGAGAGATTTAGATAGGAATGGTTTGATATTTCTAATGCAATATTTCAAAGTAAGCTTGGAGAGGGTTCCCCAATTGGACTTCATGTAGTCAGGATAATTGGCTACATTGAGCGCCTAGAGGTTCAAGGGTTCAAACTCCCCGAAGAACGGGGCACCGATCTCATTCTAGAATCACTCCCTTAGATATTCTCCAGTTTTGTTGTGAATTTTAATATGAATAATGTTGAGAAGTCTCTACTAGATCTTTTTATCCTCCATCCCCAAGTAGATAAAGATATGAAGTGTGAAAATACTTTTGACTTTGTGGTGAACAAATAGAAATAAAAAAAAATATCTTTGAGCCTATATCTTCTTCACACCCTTACAAGAATACAAATATCAAAGGGTAAGAAAGGGAATGGGATGCTATCTGTTTCTCATGTGATGATAAGGGACACTGGAAGAAAAATTTCACTTAGTTAAAGAAGCAAGGGGAAGCTTTAGGTGTATTTTCTATCATGTGAAATTTATCTATTTATAAAAATTGGGTATTAGATATAGCTTGTGGTGCTCACATATGTATTCAAATACAGGAACCAAGTTGACTCAGAAAAATTGACCAAGGTGAGATAGATCTACGAGCATCCCATTGTGATAAAATTATTGTTATAGCTATTGGGGACTACCACCACACATTACTGGTCAGAATAATCTTGGTTTTAAAGAGTTGTTATTATGTGCCTTCAGTTACCAAAAACATTATTCCTGTATCCATACTAGATACGGATGGATTCATTTTCAAATTTGGAAATAAATATTGGCTCTATTATAAAGATATAACTTTTTTTGGTAAGGAACATTTACATAATGGTCTTTATGTTTTGGATTACATGAACCAAATATTGGCAAGTGATAGTGAAGTTACTTCACATGAATCATACCACACCCAACTTTGGAATCACCGGCTAGGTCATGTAAATGAAAAATGGTTGAACAAATTATATCAAGATGGATTTTTAAATTCTTTCGAACTAAAACCACTTGGTGTATGACACACATGTTTATAATGTAAAATGACCAAAGCCTCATTTAGTGGGAATGATGAAAGGGATAAAGAGCTTCTTGATTAGTTCATACGGATGTGTGTGGAACATTTCCTACTGAATCAAGGGGTGGTTACTCATATTTCATAACTTTTACTGATTATTTTAGTATATATGAATATATTTACTTAATGTGGTATAAGTCAGATTTCTTTGGAAAATTCAAGGAATACAAGAATGCAGTTGAGAACTATCTTGGTATGAAAAAACTCTGCTCATAATTTGGTGTAGAATATCTTAATAAAGAATTCACTAATTACTTATGAGAGTTTGGGATCCTATCCCAACTCACTCCTCCTTACACTCCTTAGTGGAATGGTGTAAGAAAAAAGAGGAACTGAACCATGTTGGATATGGTGAGATTAATGATGATTCATGTGAGTCTTTGATTATCCTTTTGGGGATATGCATTACAAACAGTGGCACACATACTAAACCAAGTACCAAATAAATCGATAAATGGTATTCGATGTGAATTTTGGAGTAAAAGAAAAAATATGTTATCAAATTTACATGTGTGGAGAGGCAAAGTGTTTGTTAAGTCCTCTTCAGGTAACAAACATACACCCCAAGGCATAAAGTTTACCTTTATAGGATACCCTAAGGAAATAAGGGGATATTTCCTATATGACCCCTTGGAAAAAAAAGGATATATTGTAAATATATTCCATGTTCCTTAAGAGGGATCACATATATAAAAGAGAAAGTGGGAACATGATAAACTTTGATTAATTTGAGGCTCAAGGCATATAAGAGTTTGTATAGGATCAGATTCCAAAAATCCCTAGGGAAGAAGAAACTGTTCCAGAGACACAAGTACTACATAAGATTACAGGAGATGATAGAGAACCATAATGGTATGGTTTTCTAGTTACCAAGGATTTTGACTCATTATTAGTTGATAATAATGATCCTATAACCTACAAAGAATCAGTAAGTGGCACAGATGTTTCTAGGTGGAAAGATGCCATGAATTCTAAAATGGATTCCATATACCAAAACCAAGTATGTATTTTAATATATCCTCCATATGATGTAAATCCCGTTAGTCACAAGTGGGTATTCAAGAAGAAACTGGTCGTGGATGGACAATTCAATACCTATAAGGTGTGACTAGTTTCAAAAGAGTTTAAACAGCATCAAGGAATTGACTATGATAAAACATTTTCACTAGTTTCAATGATGAAATCCATCATAATTATACTTTCCATTGTGTCTTACCATGACTGTGAGATTTTGAAAATGGATGTCAAAATAGAATTCTTTATTTGGAACATTCAAGAAGATTTCTACATGAAATAACCTGAAGGGTTTATGACTACAAAGGATCCCAATAAGATATCTAAGTTGAAAGAATCAATTTATGTATTAAAGAAACCATCTAGGTCATGGGAAATTCGTTTTGATGAAGCCATAATGGAATTTGGTTTTATAAAGAACAAATATGAGACTTGTGCCTACAAATGGTTTAGTGAGAGTTCAATTATTTTCATAACAGTATATTTCGATGACATATTGCTTTTTGGAAATGAAATACTTGTCTTACTATCTGTTAAGGAATGGTTGAATAAATTATTTTCCATGAAATACTTGGGTGAGGCAGCATATATTCTTGGTATCAAGATCTATCATGATATATCCAAGAGGTTTCTCGGAATAAGTCAAAGTACATAAATTGAAAAGATAATGAAGAGAACTTGTATGGAAAAATTCAATAGGGGATTGTTTCTAGTGTCACATGGTATTCATAATTCCAAGAAAATGTATCCTCAAACTCATTAAGAAGGAAATATAATGGAAAATATTCCATATGCATAAGTGTTTGGGTCAGTCATGTACGATATTCTATATACTAGGATAGATGTCTCCTATGCATTGAGTGTGATAGGAAGATATCAAGACGATCCAGGTGACCTCCATTGGATGTAATTCAGGACTATACTTAAGTATCTAAGGTATAATAAGGATATGTTCTTAGTTTATGGAGGATATGAGGATATGGTTGCAGATTCTAAAGTAGAGCCCGAGTATATTTCAACTTATGAGGAAGCTATAGAAGAAGTCTATATGTGTAATTTCATCAAAGATCCTGATGTGGTACCTATCATTAAATATCCCATAACACTCTAATGTGATAATAATATAGTGGTGTCTCTCAGAAAAGAGCTAAGGTCGCGTCATCGATCTAATAAAAAACATTAGATTTGTCATTTCTTGAGGTATTTTTCTTAAAGAGATAAAGTTTCAGTGAGTAGTATTTCCATAGAAAACAATTTGGTGCACCAATTGAAAAAATACTTGACTCAGAAGAATCATGATTATCATGTGAGGTCTAGCAGATTAAAAGTTGTAGGAAGTTGTCTCTAGTCTAAGTGGGGGCTTTTTAGATTTGGTGTCCTAAAACCAACTGTTTTCACTTTGATTACATGAAAATTTGATGTATTAAATATTGAACTAATCATCTTATTACAAATTGTTCATTATTTTTCATGACTTTAATGTAATAATTTCATAGATTATTTTTCATATAGAAAAAGTCATTGTAGTTCCCTGCTATGATGAGAAACATGAAGTGCACTGAAAATATTCATAATATAATTCCATGATTGGATAACATACTATGGTCGAACACATAGTATATAAATCTCTAGGTGTCAGTACCCATAATTAGTTGAGACTTCTTCTCATGAAGTTCTCACTTGGTAGTCTCCAAGATGGGATATTATGAGAACAAACTATTGAGTAGAAATTTTTCTTGTTTTGGTGTCATTGGATATTCCTACTTATGATTGTGTGTAATGGTACTTGGACTTTAATATTATCATTAATTCATGTCATGACTTGCGCACATAGATTTTTTGATGAAAAGTGTCATGCCATATGTTGGAAAGAAGTAGGGTATGGTGGGTTCACCATGAATGACATGTTATTAATAGATAATTCAAGGAAGTATTTTTTTCATTCCATATTTATGGAAGTTTATATCTCAACCTTTGATTGAAATAGAAATGTCACCCTAAATTATACGGTGATGGTGTAACGATGAGTTTATTTCAGATAGTTAAAGAATGATGTATTGAGAATATAGGTTGATGACACCTTCATTTAACCTGCTTGATGAGATATTTTGATAAAGGTATTATATCACACAGTGAATGTTTGTATTTTTTTGTCCTTGTTACAACTTTAAGTTGTTTCTCATGAGTTACTTGACTTGTTGCTAGACAGTAATCTTGGGCTTTAGAAAATCTAGCCTAATTCCAACAATAAATAATCCTAGAGGGTCACACACTAAGTTTTTATGTTGGTCTTGAATAAATTCTATTTGAATTTAGTTAATGTAAAAAATATTATTCTCAATACTGAGGAATAATTTTATTCAAGTTATATTGATCGTATAAATTAAATAAATATTTTTTCACCAGATTATGAATAAAATATACTTATTTATTTTATTTAATATTTAATAAATATATATTTACTAGTTTGTGAATAAAATATTTATTTAAAAGAATAAAATATTTATCCAGTTTTTCAATAAATGCAAGAGGAGTTCGAATGGACCAAGACCATGTCCGGCGATAAAATAATTATTTATGTGTTGGTAAATATTATTTATCCATTTTTAATAAGTTATGGAACCATAAAATAATATTATTATTATTATTATTTGGCATAGGATTTCATTATTGTTTATAATTATATTTAATGGTTGTTATGAAATTAAATTTTTGTGACTGAAATACAAAATATATAAATAGATTATTATGTTTTTTGTGTAAAGCATTTAAAAAATTCCAAGTTTGGGAATAGAGAATTGTTTCTCACAAAAAAATCACTCTCGAATCCCCCTCCTCTCTCCCTCTCAATAAGGAGAAACCCAAGAGATAATTTCTTCAAGACTGAAGAATGAGTGATCAAGAACAAAAAATGCAAGACATTCAATCCACCACACTAGCACTTGAAGAATGAGTGGAATTTCTCGGGGATCGTTAGAGCATGTGTGGATCACCACTAGAGATATTCTAACATTGGATCCTCACAAGATCATTGAAGGAAATATGGAAGGGTCATTTTTGACAATAAATAATCAACAGTGAAGAAATTTTCTATGACTAAGTATTTATTTATTCAGATATTAAATAAATTAATTATAAATTTGATGTGAAATGACATCATTCTTGGTTTCAGGCAATGATTATTAAAAGAAATTTTAAATTATCTCCCTCTACTGTAATGCTTCTGGTGTGTCCAGAACTAATAATACCTACACTATATCACTTAGGGTGAGATCCTACTTGAAAGTATTGGAGACTATCCTCACACTTATGAAAGGTCACGTAATGGATTATTATAACACACCCAGTTATCAGTTATAAAATCATGGTTAGGAAAAAATGACATACATGGAAAAGAAACTCAAAGACTAGCCCCGGGTATCTAGTCACTTATCCTCACCTAACTCTCTACTAGAGTATAGCACATACATCTCAGCATAACCCACCCAAACCAACCTCAACATCCAAATTTACCACTTGGAATTTGGATACATGAACACATGGACATCTCATGCCTTTAGTACATACCCAATCACTATCCCATCTTATAAGTTATACCTAGACACACTAAGACATTAATCCTCACACTCAAGCCATGCACTACTCTTTAGGGCTTCATGGTAATACCAATTCCAAACTCTACTCTATATCTATAACACAACTTGTACCTACCCACCCTAAGGTGTCTCATAGGATTCTCGACCCCTTTCTAACACTTCCCATCCTCTAAGAACATATACGACCTATTCAAATCCCTACTTAGGTCCCCCAAATGGAATATCTCCTTCACTCTAGCCAAACATCACAAATAATTCTAGTGTCTAACCAAAAATATATCATATTATAATCTATCTCCCTTAGGATCCAAACATTTTAGAGAGATCATGCCCCTTATCTACTATCATCAAGTTCCAATAGACACACCCAAATTTAGTGACTACCCTCTCCAATTAATTTACAATACACATATCCTAAATACAAAAGCTTGTTGTGGTCCAATGGATTTATTCCAATATATTACACCTCTCACTCAAGAATTGTAGAGGTTATAAGTCTATTCACATATTCATTATAATGCAATTACCATGGACCAACACTAATTGGTCCACTACTAAAGAGATAAACACTTTAAATCCTTACAACTAACTCTCTAAGTTTCAATCCATGACAACTCAACTCATCTCAAATTCCAAGACCACATTGAGGTCCCTTAAACTATTATTGAAATAATTCCCATGGTAATATAGCCACCAATAACCACTCAAATATCTTCCCCATGTGAGTAACCCTCAATTCATCACTAAAAGGATCAATTAAACCCTATCCCACAATCCCAAACTTACCCAACTACTTAGAAAATTTTTCTAACCCAAACCTATGGTATATTCCTCTAATTAAAATTTAGACATGCATATGGTTAAATATTAAAGGGACCACATAGCTAAAAGTAGATTTATCATTATTAATTCATGATCTTTGATACTAAACAAACACAGAGCATGTATTTCCATGTTTTTGAGCCCATATCTCACACCATAAATCTCATGTAAATAATTATAATAATTCATAATTAATTAACTCATCTAATACAATGATAAATAATTGATGTAAACTCACCCAGAGAAATTTTTTCATTGAAAATTTTTCCAACAACATTTGAAGGACTCATATCATGACTTTAACACCCTTTTGACCAAAACACCAATAAATCTTTTTCCAAACAACCATTGATTTTAATAAAATTGGGAAGAATCCCTTGAAAAATATACTAGGTGGTATGTATATTTCATGAACACATTTTTTAAATATAAATAAATCGAATGTTAATTATTTCATGTGCATTGAATGTTTTTTTATCATTGAAAAGATACTATAATTTATGGAAGTTAATAAACAATTAGTAAAAATGATCAATATCTCCATTAAAATATGGCTTCCCATTATTTAGGATGGAAATGGGATACTTTTGGGGATCAAAAGTGAATAACTGAGGCGAGGCAGAGGTTCTTGTGTAGGAACCAGAAGATTCATATTGTGAATCATGTTTGGGATGTGAAAAAAATACAAGGCAAAAATTAAATTAAGATCATGAAGTGAAGAAATAAAAAAAATGGGGGGTTGACACCTTCATGGCGTGACACCATAATTCATGTCATGAATTTTCCCTAGCAGACCTAGATTCAGCCTTTCTATAAGATTATCAATAGGATACCATCAAGTTATAACTCAGAAATCAATTTTATCCTATTATTGACCCAGGACTCCTTTATAAATTTAGTTATGAAGGCTTAAAGACAAAAATTATCCCCACAGATGTTTATAAATATTGATCTATTGTATTGTTTTTAGGAATTGATTCAGAGACCAAAGCTTGGGTGAGAAGGTCCATTTTGTAGGATCCTTCACTTTCTTTCTCTCTAATTTCATTTTGTTTTCTTTTTTTTTTCTTCTCATTACCCATTACTCCCTATTTACTAAAATTATGGGGTAACTCCCAACTTGTTCTAAGGTAATGTAATTTAATGGGTGAGGTTATTTTGAATTTTATTTTAATTAAACAATCATTAGTATTGTTGTAATTTTAAATAAAATTTCAATCTATTTATATTTCTTAGATCATGACCATTAATTGGTGAATATAGAATTTTATTTTCAATTTCATAACTAATTACCCTAAATTAGGAATGAAAATTTTCTCATTTAGGGTGATTAGGTTTAAATAAAATATCAGGATAAACATAGTGCTTTAAAACTCAAATTTACTAGACCAAGGGAAATTTGGTATTTTTACAATGGATGGGATACTATGGCCATAGAATCCTTATCATCCAAAATATGACACTAATAATGAACAAACAGTTCAATTTATACATTAAATTTCACCTAAACCCTAAAAGCTACAAAACCCCAGCATTATTATCATTTGATTTTCAAAAAGAAAACCTGATTTATTTTCTTCACTCTATTTTTCTTAAACTATCTTCAATACTAAATAATATTCTTTACCATTTCTTCAAATAAAATAAATTATATTCTTTGTAAATCCTAAAATAATTAATTTCACTATCTCGTGGGTTTGACCTAGACTTGTTGCTGTCTATATTTTAATTAATTAACTACACTTGTCTTAGTTTTATAAAAAAATTATTTTGTTTAGGCCTATAGGGAATTAACAACACTCCACGAGAGAATAAAAATGGATTCATTTTCAAGGATAGTCATATTTTAGTTTTGTGGTTTTAATTTTATTTCATTGATTTATTTTTTTTTTCTATTTTACATTTGGAATTTTGTGTTGTGGTTTTCATATTAAAAATCATTTATGCATGATTATCACATGAGGTGAAAATGAAAAAAAGGTTCTTGAGATTAACCTTAAACCTAAAAAATGTTTGAGGAAACACAAGTTAGAGGTTACCATGGCTAGAATAGAGAATCAAAAATTTATTGGGGTTACTCAATGATATTTGGGGATATAAACCTTCATGTATTAAAGGTGGTCATTGAACAAAATATTACAACCAAGCATCCTAGCACATCTTATTGCAGAAAATTATTTTCAGATCAAACCCACCATCATCCAGATGATCTCAAATAGTGTTTAATTCACCAGACCACCTCATGATGATAAAAACACACATATATGATTATTTCATAATATCTATGACACCTTAAAATTTATAATGTCTCAAGTGACATGATAAGGCTTTGGTTGTTATGATTTGCATTGAAAGATTGAGCATTAGTATAGAACCAAATTTTTCCAGTGCATTCCATCACTACATGGGATGATCTAAAAAGAAAAATTCTTACCCACTTCTTTCCTCCCTCAAAATCGATGGAAATATGGGTATATGTTAATAACTTTAGTCAATTGGATGATAAATCACTTTACACTACTTGGGAATTTTTCAAGGATATGACTCATAAAAGTCCTCATCATAGTATAGAGCTATGGCTACTAACAAAAACATTTTATAAGGGTTCTTCATTGAGAAATAGGTTGAATTTAGATATTGTAGCATGTGGGTCACTGATGAATAAATTGAATTAGAAGAGCTAAAACCTAATAGATTAAATTGAATGTAATGGATTCCAATATAGAAATGAATGAATGCAAAGAAAAGGCATCCACATGATCAAAAATAATGACTGTATGGTGGAAAAAATGGAATCCATGATAAGGAACATGGATGAAATGATTCCTATCTATAATCCACAAGATACATATACATAATAAGTAAATTATTTAAATTATAATAATGGTAATAAATTTAAGGTTTGTTGATTGCAGAAACCACAACAATAGAATGAAGCCCAGTGATTTCAGCTAAGAAAACAATGTTTTCAACCCCAACATCAAGGGCACGTAGTGACGAGTCTACTCCATGCCTTGTAAGTAACATTGTCCATGTTTATGACCATGACTAGGATTTTCATCAAAGAAATAAAGGAAGAATCAATGAGTAAAAAGGTTGCACTATGAAATATGAATATTCAAGTTGGCCAGATCACTGAACAGCTTAGAGAGATATCAGGAGAAATAATATCAAGATGCCATGATGTTCACCCATGGGATTATTTGAAATTCATTAATCTGTGAAGTGGAAAAGTCACTGAGGACCATCCTAAATCAAGAAATAGAAAACAAGAAAAAAAATGAAAAATAAGTTAAATAGATCGAAAATAATAAAGAGAAATTATCTTATAAAGATATTGAATAAGAACCACCACGACATAAGCTAATATTGTCTTTTCCAAAGTAGTTAACTCAAGGTAAGATTGACACACAAAAATGTAAATTCATTAAACAATTTAAAAAAATTAATATTAATATTCCTTTTTTATAGGATCTCACCAATATTTCAACCTATAAAAAATTCATAAAAGAGCTAGTGGCCAATAAGAAGAAGTTGGAGGAAATTGGTAATATACCACTCACACAGGAGTGATTAGAGGTTTTTTATAACGACATTCCAATGAATAAACAAGACATATTTTTTTATATGCATTTTAAAAAAATCTAAAAAATGGATTAGGTTAAAAAAATTAAAAATACGCTACAAAAGAGGCATTGTTGATGTAGCCTTTGTGTTATTGCACAAAGGCGGCATCGGCGGTGCCACCTTTGCTACCCCACGACGCCTTTGGCCCGGATCGATGACATGTAAAAGGTGGTCTATGGGAGTCCTCCTTGGCTTGAACTCCCTATAAAATGCCCCCCCTCTCCTCACTTGATCCTTGCCTCCATCTCCCCTAAATTCTCTTTGTCTCCCTCTAAAAATTCATTTGTTTTGCATGTTTTTATAAAGATTCATTTAGAGGTATGTTTCTTTATTTAATGAAATGTTTTTATTTATTTAATTTAATTCCTTTTAGTTTTAAATATTTCATTTTTTAAGTAGTTTCAGAAGTTCTTAATATTTGGTTATTTAGTTTCTATAATTAGTTATATATAGTTTGAAATAATTATTATTGAGTAATATAGATTAAGTATATATTAACTTAGGAATAATTATTTTGAATTTTTGGTAGCTTAAAGATTATGTGGTTATCATTCCTGTCTGGATACAAACAAGTTGATGTGGCTCTGGCATAGATGTACATAGGGGTAAAACCCAAAAACACCGCTTTGAGCTAGACTCGAACGGGAACTGGTGCACGATAATGGGCCTTGATGCATCTTGGTTTGAAACTCCCTCGGGATATGATTAAGATGATTCATATTTTCTTTATAAACTACTAAAATATCTAAGAAAAGAAAAATCAAATCAGTAGATTTATCAATGATAAATATGATAAATATGATGTTATAGAATGAAATTTGGACAAAATAATTAACGAATTAATGTTATTATTAGTTAATTATAATTCAATAATGAATATAATATGATTAAAGATTGAAGAATAAATAGTTAAATAATAACTTAATGATTATTAAATATTTATTAAAGAATGATTGATTAGTTAAAAACTGTATTAAGAAAATTAGTTTAAAATGACAATTATAATTATTTAAAATGAAATGGAGAAGAAAATGTTCTAAAATGTAAAGATTATATAGTTTAGAAATAATAGTTATTTTTAGACATAATTAATTATAGAATAATTAATAAATAACATAGGATCAAATCATGGATCCATATAACTATTATCTAACGATACTGATGAACATATAAAGTGAAATGAATAAGAACAAACACATTAAATAAAAAGGCGCCCTAAAATTACATTCTAATAAATATCATATGGTCAAACATCAGTAGCATATTTTAGGGTATAGAAAGGCGCCCTAAAATTACATTCTAATAAATATAATATAGTCAAACGTCATTGTTAATATTTGTTACACTATCATAATTTTATTGAAAGAAACATTTTTGACGTAGAGAGTCATGTTTTCCTGTGTGTACTGCTATGGGGAGGTTATTCAAGTAGGTGGATTTTATAGGTTATAAACAATTTTTCACCAATATTTTTTAAGAATTTTTTTTTATTTCGGACTACTTGTTATATGTTTAAGAAATGTTTAAAATTTCATTCATATTTTTCTTATAATTTATATTATATAGGCTAGCAAAGTCATGTACTTGAAACATTTTTAAGTTTCAAGTAGGTGAATATGATAGGGTATAAATAATATTTCACCAATATTTATTAATAAATTGTTTTTATTTTGGAATACTTGTTATATTTTTAAGAAATTTTTAAAATTTCATTCATATCTGTCTTATAGTTTACATTATATAAGCCAGAAAAGTCACATACTTGAAACATTTTTAAGTGTCAAGTAGGTGGATTTGATAGGTTATAAATAATTTTCCCCCAATATTATTAAAGAAATTGTTTTTATTTTGGACTAATTGTTATATGTTTAAGAAATGTTTAAAATTTCATTCATATTAGTCTTATATTTCACATTATATAGACCAGAAAATTCATGTACTTGAAACATTTTTAAGTCTCAAGTAGGTGAATTTGATAGGTTATAAACAATTTTTTACCAAGGTTTTTTAAGAAAATCTGTTTATTTCGAACTACTTGTTATATGTTTAAGAAATGTTTAAAATTTAATTCATATTTGCCTTATAATTTATATTATATAGGATAGAAAAGTCGCATACTTGAAACATTTTTAAGTTTCAATTAGGTGGATATGATAGGGTATAAATAATTTTTCACCAATATTTTTTAAGAAATTATTTTTATTTTGGACTACTAGTTATATGTTTAAGAAATGTTTAAAATTTCATTCATATTTGTCTTATAATTTATATTATATAGACCAGTAAAGTCACGTACTTTAATAAAAGATAAATTATGTTGAAACATTAAGTTTTATTTATATATATATATATAACAATACGAGCATAATAATAAAACATTAAATTTTTAAATATATAAAAAATATAAATAAAAAAATATTGTTTTAGGGAAAAGGAAGCATCATCGATGCCTCCTTTGGTAGGTGTTTTTTTAAATAAAATTACCTAAGCTATTTTTTAGATTTTTTTTAAAAAACGCATATAAAAGAATCCCAACAAGACCCAGGTAGTTTCTCAATATTTATTTACATTGGATATAACAAATTTGGGAAATCATTATGTTATTTAGTCAATAGTGTCAACATCATTTCATACACCACTTTCAAGAGCCTGGGATTAGAAGGACCGAATCCCAAAATAGTTTCACTATAATTAGCATACCCAATAGTAAAATTCCCATGAGGAATAATTGAAGATATTTTGATCAATGTTGATAAATTCTACTTCCCCGTGGATTTATTAGTATTGGATATGGAAGAGGAGAGGATGCCTCTCATTTTGGGAATACCATTTTTGGCTATAGGGAAAGCATTGATAGACATACAAATAGAAGAATTGTGTCTGATAGTTAGTTGAAAATATAAATGTTTCAACATTCATTGGGAGATGAAAAATTATGATGGGATAGAATATCAGGGGATAAGAGAGGAAAAAATACCTGAAGTTGATGATGTTTCTAAATATTAAGAAGTACATGAGATATTTGATATTTTATAAGAGGAAATTCAAATAAAAATTACTGAAAATAAGAAAGGAAATATGAGGGATCATACCACAGATGCTGAAGGAGAGAAAAATCCAATCATGTCCAAAAAAGGACAATAGGTATGGATGGTAAATTTACTTCCATTTAGTTCTTCAGGATTAAAAAATAAATGGTGGATCAGCCCGGTGGAAATAGATCAAGTTCTATTAATGGGAAGAGTTAATTTATTTAACAAAAATGGATAGGGGTCAAACTACATGGATAGGTCACATCTAAGGCCATTTATGGACCCCAGCCAGGTAAAATATTTTCAATCATATGTTATGTGAGATGAGGGTGAAGGAGGTAAATTAAATCTAATGGTGTTAAACAAAATCACTTCTAGAAAGAAACCTATGTTTTTAGGATTTTTATTTATTTATTTTTAGGCACATTCACTCTCTTAAATCTTTCAAATTTCATTGATAATGGCATGTATTTTCACATGATTATTTATATTTAACGTACCATCCAGACCCTGGTTAACACCATGACAAGAACTTATAGGACTATTACACATCATGAACCACAATCATGTTTTTAAATACATAAAATACACATCATGAGATAGATTCATTTGGTAAATATGGTGTAGGAAGAACCTATGTAGAAAATTTAATAAGTCGTTGAAATAGGGGTATGAGTTTAAATTTCTAAATTTTATTTTACCCCTCAAAATTTAAAATTTATAGAGCTTTGAACTGCCAATTTCTTGTCTTGTATTGATTCTTACTTTAATCAACTGAACATAGAGACATAAACTGGTTAGGATTCATTCCATTCCATGATTTTAAATTTCTTTTTCACTAAGTTTGAAAGATAAAATTGGAGAAAAGAATTAGTATGTATAAGAATGTGGATTAAGATTTTAAAAATCATGATTTAGGGAGACTAGTTGATTTTTTAAATGCAATGATACTAATATTTGGCCTGACTTTAATTTCTTAAAATTTAATTAATTAATTTTATTATTTTTATTTATTCCCATGAGTAGTGTACCAACTATTCATCTCATTCCTGAGATGTATTTTGTTTCAATATTTCCCATTCTTTTCTTGAATATATTTCTTGAGAGACTTGATCATGTTCTATTTTAAAACTTTTGTGGATTCTTATCAAATCTAAGATTGAAAAGAATAACTTTTAATATGCTTTATGAATATTTTATTTTGTACATTTATCCTTGGGCCCACCTTACATTGATCATTTTTAAGCTCACAAGAATCTATGAATGACCTTGATAGGAAATAAGATGTGTTACAAGCCTATTTTATCTATTCATATCCTAATCATCATTTATTTAATGATATATAAAAAATAATAAGTGTGGGGGAGAGGTTATCCATAGTTGATAGGGATGTACCGCATTGAGGAGTCTTTGTTGAGAGTTTTCCATCATATTTTGGGAAATTCCATGTTATCATTCACTATAGTTTATTATTCACCTATATTTCATCTAAAAAATGAAATAATAAGAAAAAAATGAAAAAAATGGGTTTAGTCTTGGGATGGTCAAAAATCACCATTATCACACCGATAATCTCTTAATCGTATGAGGTTAGATGGAGAATGTCTTATTTTTCATAAATAAAAATTTAAAAAACCAAATAAAAAGAAAGGGTGATTATTTTATTATGTTTACTTTTATCATGATCCCACCTTTTTATTTTTGGGGTGGAAGAGAGAGATGTCATCTATAAAGTGATATTTTCATTGTTCTTGATTTTTGATATCATTCATTATTATTTTGAGTCAACCCAATTTTTTGAGCTTTATTTTTTTCACACCATTACCCACCAACCCTAAAACATCATAATTATTTTTACTTAACAATGAATCCCTCATTATTAGTTTTGATTCTGTATTTATGTGGTGGAGATTCTAGATTCCTCGAAATCAAATAATAAGAGACATTTTCTTAAGGTATGTATTGAAGTCTATTTATAATTTTACCTTAATAATGAGTGGAAAAAAATTAAAGTGAGGTAAATTGGAAATGGAATGAAAATTAATAATAAATTGAAAAATAAAAATGGATGAATAAAATAGAAAGGCTAATTCAAGAGAAGAAAATTAAAATACATGGTTGATTTGTTTCTTTTTAAAAGTGAGGAATTATTGAATTTACCTTCGTGATATTGGAACATATAATATCTCATTTAATCAATTGATTAAATTGAAATTTAATTTTAAATCATGGTAGGGTGAATGTCACTTATAGTATGTTGAGATTTCATTTTTTAGGATAAGTTTAAATTCAATTGTGGGGTATTTTATATGTACATTTCATGCACACATTTTTTATATACAAAGAAATGGATTTTGGTAAAATATTTTTTAATTATTTCTTGTGTGTTTAGTGTTTTTTTTATCTTTGTAAAGATACCATAATTTATGTAAAAAATAAAAAAAATAGAAAAAATAATCCATATTTTCATCAAAATATGGCTTCCCATGATGTATGATGACAATGGGATACTTACAGGGCTCAATAGTGAAGAACTGAGGTGAAACAGAGACTTTGGTGTTGGAAACTAGAGTTTCACATCATGAATCATGTTCAGGATGTGAAAAAAATACAATGCATGAAGTAAATTTAAAGTGTGAAGGTAATAAGGTGAAATAAGAGGGGGTTTGACACTTTTATGGCATCACACTATAAGTCACACCATTACTTCACCCTAGAAAACCCATATTCAACCTTTCTGTAGGATTTTCAAAGGGAGACCATCAATTTATGACCCGAGAAACCATTTAATCCAAGGATTTACCGCATCCTCCTTTATGACTAAAATTATGATGACTTAAAGCTAACATAAACCCCATGTAAGTTTGTATGTATATTTTTGTTTCATAGATTCCAGGGATTGATCCAGAGACCAAAGATTAGTGTGAAAAGTTTCACTGTTCAGGATCCTACACCATCTTTCTATTCACTTTCATTTTGTTTTTTTATATAATACTTCCCTATAACTCCCTCATTACAAGAATTAGGGGGTAATTCATAACATATTCTACTATAATGTAGCCAAAGTTGGATGTTCTTTTAGATTTTATTTTCTTTTTTACTTTCATTTATTAAAGTAGATGTAATTTAAAAGAGACTATCTCTTTAATTTTCTTAAAGCATGACATCTGATTAATGAATCTAGAAATTCATTTTCAATTTCAAAACTAATTACCCAAAATTAGTCATGAACATTGTCACATTTAGGGTGACTAGATTTAAATATGGTATTAGTATAAACTTAGTGCATTTAATCCCTAAATTATCAAAGGTAAATAGGTTATTTTTGTACTAAAGAGGGGATACCCTAACCATCAGATCCTTCTCATCCCCAAATCTAACACCAAAACTAAATAACCAATTCAATTTATCTATCAAATTACACCTAAACACTAAAATCTATAAAACCCCAGCAAGCTTCTCTACTAATTTTCAAAACCAAAACATTTTTCATTTTCTTCACTCTCTTTCTACCAAATTGCCTTCATACCCAAATATGATTCTTTAACCTTTCTTCAAATAAAATAAATTATTTTATTTTTAATACCTAAAATAACTAATTTCATCAACTCATGTGTTCAACCTCAACTTTCTAATATTTGTATTTTTACTAGTTAACTGCACTTTTTTGAGTTTTATAATTTTTTTATTTTTTTATCCTCATAGGGAATTAACTACACCATATGTAAAACTACTAAAATATTGGTAAAAAGGTGGTATTACAACTCTTTAAACATCTTCAAACCACCGTACCATGAATCCCGATCATATTAGGATGATTCCACCATGATCAAGTGGAATTTTCATAGAAAACCTAGATAAAACCATCCAAAAATATCTAAGGCATTTTTTCCATTCGGGTAGGGGAATCCATGGTTAGGAAACAAGGGGGGAGTTCTCTAGCAAAATATTCTCTAACATATGGGACTCGAATATAAGAAAATGGTTCGACTATGAAATAGAAGGTCTTCCACTCCTAAAAAACATCCCATAATCTCACCAGGTACCTAGTCAAGTAAAAACAAGAACCCACCCACCTATTATGCACTTATTCAGGGTTCAATAGGTATCTTGTTGACCTATAGTGATTATAATATCCCTATACCCTTCACCAAATACATGTTTCACCACTACTCATCACTCAGTGGTGTATATTTATTTTGTTTGCAATATCCCCTTCTATTCCTCACCTGATACCCATCATCACCACTTGAACCCTTGTACGCGTACATAAAAACATCCCCTAGGGTTTTCTAAACTCTAAAATTTATGTTCTAAATCCCCAATATCAAAATTCCCCTTTTCTAAACCTCAAAATTAAAATTTCCTTTGAATTACCTCAACTGATAAATATGTAAGTTGTTACAATAATACTTCTATAACAATGAAAGAAATATTTATTTTTCTATATAGTATTCAGTTAGTAATGAGTAATAGTTATTGTGTCATTATTTAGTATTGAACTAAATTTTCAAATTTCTATGTAAGGGTTTAAGAAATGTTTTTTAATAGTAACCAAGTCCTATGTGAGGGTTAATTGAAACTTTTTGAGAATTTTTAACCATGATCTAGAAGTTTACTGACATTAAATTGAGCTAATATAAAGTTGTATAAAAGTAATCTTGAGACCAAATGATCTATTTAAGCGTTGATATGATGATTAATAACAGTGAGAGAAATATTATAAAGGTTTTAAAAGTGTTAAAATAAATAGACACCATGTATTTAACATATTTATCGATTTAAATTATTTAATTACTAAATGTATAGTAATATTATAATAATATTTATTAGATATTTTTTGGTAATTATTCGAATGATAAAAATGGGGATAATATTATAAATATTTATGGATATATAATGGACAATAGTTGATAAGTATTAAGAGGATTATATTAGTAAATATATTAGATAAGTATTTATATAAATAAGTTTCTATATTTATCTATCAAATAAAATAACATAATTTAGGATATTTAAATTTAATTATCTAATAAAGTTATGGAATTATGATTCACAATGATTAAAAAGAGGATGTTTGGTGTTGTAAAAAAATATGTAAAATAATATTTGAGAGAAATTTTTGTTTGATTGAGTGAATACCTTGAAAATGTATTGATAATTTTATAAGATAGATTTGATAATAGTCTATTTATCAAAAAAATGATGAATAAAAAAAGAACAAACACAATATGAAAAAGTGATATAAGGTTTAAAAATATAATCTCTTGAATCCATTATTAAATTTTATGGTTTATTAATGGATTTAAGAAAGGATTGGGAAATTATTATTCTCGATAAGACTTATTGTCTCTATCCTTATAGGAATAACTTTGAGAATTTCTAGTCAAATCTCTAAGATATTTTCATAAGGATTTACTCTATCAATTTATCGTACACTGAATTTTCAAATGGTAAAAGTAATTTCTATGTTTTTAGTAGTATTATTGTATAAACATTTGGGATGGAAAAAAATTTTAAGGATACAATGATCATATCCACCCTATAGTAATCTACTTTATGAAATAAGTAGATAACTATTCCATAAACCTTACCATCCATAATAAGGATGTAGTATTCAAAAATAGGAGATTAACCTTATAAAATATTATATTCCACATTTTTCTTTGATTTTTTCATATAGTGTGTGTGATTAAAGTAGGTTAAAGTATATTCATGCACACTAACAAGTGTATACATTCTATTTTTAAAAATTTGATAAAAATAAACATTATTGATTCACATCCCTCTATTCTTGGTGTTTTTAATCCACTCTCTAGGGGAAGTTAATATCCATGTCTAATAAATCACATATAGAAAAATATATATTATAATTATTAATGAAAACTAAATTTTCAAAAAAAAATATGACCCAAATTATAAATATTTAAATTAAACATGTGTTACAATAATTTAGAAAAAATTGAAAAATATTATAATAAAATGATCCCTACATCTATGAAGAGTAATTTTGACTTTTCTATATTGAAAGTGAAAATAAATATAATAATTTTTCACTACAATATAATATTTTAGTCACCTAAAAGTAAAATTGTATCTATAACCATATTCAAGTAATAGAAGCCCATATGAAACAAAAACAAGAATGAAATAATATTTTTCATTCTTTTTTATATAATAATTTTATATCATTACAAATAAATTATCTATAATTTCCATATGCGATAAATATACTCCATGTGGATAAATTATTCAAAGTTCTTACATGTATTAAACATGATCAATAATGATTATGGACTTAATTAAATCAAGATATTTATATACCATAGAAATATTTTATGTAGATACTAATTCTAAAGATAATGATTTTAAAAATATTCATACTCACCTCCTCTAATAAGAAACTATATCTTAAAAAATATCAAGTATATTCATCATCATTAAATACTGATTAAGGTAAAAAAATGTTTCAATATATCTATAACCATCACTCTATCTAATATATTGATTGGGTTCTAAATTCCTTGAATCTACCTTAAATTCAATGATTCATACTATAATAACCTAGTAATAAAGAGATATTTTATATGAATATGCTTTTTATATAAATATAATATTATATTCTTTTGAAAATATATTTTACTCTTAATATCAAAAAATAAAACATTTTTAACTTTCTTTATATCTAAACCCTTTAGAAAATTCTTCATACATACCATTTAATTATGTTCTTCTATCACATATACATATTCAACAACTATAATTTATTATTTTACAATATTTTATAATTATGATATCCAACTAATATTTATACCACCATAGGTGAAAACATGATGTGTTGTACTTCTACTACTATCATTATTTCCACCTAATTCAACATTAACATATCCTTGAAATGGAATTAATCCTTTAAAAAAAGAGACAAATATTTATTCCTTTCAATTATCTCAACTCCAACATCATGAGATCACAATGATACTTCCCACTATTTCCCTTATATAATCTAACAACTCTCATTGTATTCACTCACTACTACAGGTCATGCTTTTAATAACGCTAGGAATCGACATTAGCAGTGTTATAAAAGTATCATTTATCTATGATTTGTTAAATGAATTACTTTATCAGTGATTTTTTATCACTGATAAAGGGTTCCTTTATCATCGCTTTTTTAGTAATAATAAAGGAACCATTTATCTATGCTAAAAAATGCTTATAAAGGGTATCTCTATCAATAGTTTTTTAAGCACTTCTAAAGGGTGCAAAAAAATTGTTATTTTTTTGGATTTCTCTACCCCCCCCCCCCAACCCCCCATGAGTGATTTTGTCCCTATTTTTCAGAAATTTTCACCCACTCATCCCCACCCCACCTATAACTCGATTATTCACACCCCGCCACACACATTTTCAGTGGTCAAAACAGGCCTTTTTTAGCACTTTTTCAATGCCCAACCTCTTATCCCCCCCCCACGTGCGTGCACCATGATTTGATCTTTGTACCTCCCTTTTGAAATTTGTATGCCTTTACCACTACACAAGATGTTTTATTCTCTATTTTATGATCTTTCTGCTTATTTATATATATATTTACATATATATTTTTTATTCATATATTTATATAAATGTTTTTAAATATACTTATGAAATATATATTTGTGTGTTTGTGATATATATATATATATAATTATATTTATTTAAACATATTATATATTGATATTTATTTACATATATTACAATATAGATATAAATATATATTTGTTTATTAATACACACACATATGTCTATATAAATATTATATATATATTTGTATAGATACATATATATATATATATTCATATATATTTTTATAATGTAAAAAAATTCTTAGATTTTGTTTTAAATACATTATTAGAATATGACTATATATTTTATATTTAGATATAAATTTTATACATTACATATATATTTATATTTCTATATATACATACATATCACATATAATTGTATATTTAAATATAATTTTTTATAATTTTTTATAAATATTTATTGTAAAATACGTTTATATACTATATTTAATGATAAATATAATGATTTATTTATAAAAATACATTTATATATGATGTATATACATAATATTGGTGCACATACACTTGTATTTTCTCACACAAGTGTACATTTATATTTATCACATACACGTACAAATATTTACATATATATGTATTTATTTACATATAAATGTATTTATTTATATATATATGTATTTATTTACATATATTAGAATATATATATAAATATTTTTTTATTGACACACACATGTTTATATATAAACATTACTCGTATAGGTATAAATATATATATTAACGTGTTTTTATAAGGTAAATAAAATTAGAAATTTTTTATATGAAATAAGATGAATAATACATATTTACTTCCATTGGATTTATATATTTAAAAATACATTTTTATGTAAATATGTTTAAATATGTAATTATAAAATTTATTTATTATAAGTAAATATAATAAAATATGCATATATTTAATTATAAATAAAACTAAAATATGAAAAATGATAAATTTTTAAAACCATAATATCTATATGAACGTAAGACCTGGGAGTAAATTTAGTCTCCACTGAAAAGGGACAATAAGACTCTTAAATGAAGATAAAATACTATCGAATATTAAAAAATTTGGGTATCCCAAATAAAACTCGGTTTTGGAATCCTTCTATGACTTTTTTGACCTCCAAAAAATAGTGATAGGGTCCCCCTAGTTAACACAATGTAGATATCTTCGTAAGCTTCAATTTGATAAGTTTTTCTATTACAGAAATAAACTAGTTAGGATTCTTTCCATTCCATGATTTTAAATTTATTTTCTAATAAATTTGAATGAGAATTATAAGGAAAAGAATTATTAGGGATAAGCATGTGGATTAAGATTTGAAAAATCATGATTTAGGTAGAATAGTCAATTTTTTTAAATGAATTTATACTGATATTTGGCCTTAATTGAATTTATAATACTTTCACTAATTGATTTTATTCTTTATATTCATTCCCATCAGTAATGTCCCATCCATTCATCTCATTCCTGAGAAATTTTTTGGGCCAATATTTCCCATTATTTTCTTGAGTATATTTCATAAGAGACACAGGCATGTTATCTTCTAGAACTTTTTGGGAATCTTATCAAAGTAATGACTAAATATAATCACTTTTAATATGGCTGAGAAATCTTTTTTTATCCATTTATCCTTGTGTTAACCTTGAATTAATCTTTTTTAAGCTCGTAGAATCCATGAATGACCTTGATAAGAAATTTGTCATATTACAGGAATATTTTGTCCATTATTATCCTAATCATAGCTTATTTCCTTATATATAAACAAATAAGTGTTGGGTACAGGTTATCCATGGTGGATGGAGATGTACTGCATTGAAAAGTCTTTATTGGGAGTTTTTCATGGGATTTTGGGAAATTACATGTTATTATTCACTATACATTATTATTCACCTCCCTTTCATATATGAAAAGTAAATAAAAATAGAAAAAGAAAAAAATGCCTCTTGGGAGGGTCAAAAAAACAATTATCAGACCGATGATCCTTTTGTCATATGTTGTTATGTGGTGTATGTGAGGTTTTTATTAAACAAAATTTTCAAAAAAAGAAAAAAAATGAGCAAGAGAGGGTGATTCATTCATTTTTCTTACTTTTATCATTATCCCACCTTGATATTTTTAGGGGTAAGAGGGATATTTAATTTGAAAAGTGATATTTACATCGGTCTTATTTTTTGATATCATTCATTATGCTTTTCAGTCAAACCAATTTTTTGAGATTTATTTTTTCAAACCATTACCACATACCCTGAAACATCATAATTATTTGAACCTAATGAATATTCCCTCAAGATTATTTTTAATTTTTTCTTTATACGATGGAGATTCTAGATGTCTTCAAGCCTATGGTAAGACACATGTTCTTGAGGTATGTGTAGAAATCTATTAATAATTTTACCTTAATAATGAGTGGAAAAATAAAAGTGAGGTAAATTAAAAATGGAATGAAAATTAATAATAATTTCAAAAATAAAAATGGATGAATAAAAAAGAATGGATTATTCAAAATAATAAAATTAAAATACTTGGTTGATTTGAATCTATTAAAAATTGAGGCATTGATGAATTTTCCTTTGTGATAATTGAATATTTAATATCTCATTTAATCAATTTATTATATTAATATTTAATTTTAAAGCATGGTAGGGTAAATGTACCTTATGGTATGTTGATATTCCATCCTTGAGGAAAAATTTGAATTCAAGTGTGGGTGATCTGATATTTACATTTAATGAACACATTTTGTATATATAAATACATTGATTTTGGTAAATTAATTATTAATTCTTGATTGTTCGTTTAATGTTTTTCCATCTTTAGAGGGAAACCATAATTTATGGTAAAATCAAAGGGATAAAAAAATAATCACTATTTCCTTCAAAATATGGCTTCCCATGATGTTGGATGACAGTGGGATACTTTTAGGGTTTGAAAGTGAATAACTGATGTGAAATGGAGGTTTTGGAATTGGAAACTATAGATTCATGTTGTGAATCATGTTCAAGAAGTGAAAATAATACAAGGCATGAAGTAAATTTAGACTGTGAAGTGAATAAAGTGAAAAAATGGGGTTTGAAACTTTAATGGTGTGAAAGCATATGTCACACCATGAATTTACCCTGGTAGACCTAGATTCATCCATTATATTGGATTTTAAATGGGATACCATCAAGTTATGAACTGGTCGGCCATTTAATCATGGGATTGACCCAATCCTCTTTTATGAGTGTAATTATGATGACTTAAAGCATGAAAAATACCCATGTATGTATATAAATAGATATTTTTTCATATATTCCATGTATTGATCCCGAGACCATAGTTAGGTGTGAGAAGTTTCACTATGCAAGATCCTCCACTATCTTTCTCTCTGCTTTCAATGTGTTTTCTTTTTGTCTTCTACAGCCGTATTACCCCCTCAATACTATAATTAGGGGATAATTACCTCCTTATTCTAGAGTAATGTATCCAAAGGGGTAAGGTTCTTTTGGATTTATTTTCTTTTTTACTTTCATATATTAGGGTTGATTTAATTTTAAAAAAACAATTTCTTTCTTTTACTTAAATCATGTCCATTGATTGATAAATCTAGAAATTCATTTTCAATTACCCAACTAATGACCCTAAATTATGAAAGACCATTATCTCATTTAGAGTGATTAGGTTTAAATATGTTATTAGGATAAACTTAGTGCATTAAAACACTAAATTATAAAACAATTTGAAATAGGTTTTTTGTACTATGGAGGGGATACCCTAACCATCATATCCTTCTCATCCTAACTCTCACACAAATACTGAACAAACAATTATATTTCTATATGAAATTTTACATAAACATTAAAATATATAAAAACTATCCCGCTTCTCTATTGATTTTCAAAACCAAAACTCGCTTCATTTTATTCACTCTCTTTCTACCAAGCTACCTTCAAACCCAAATCTAATTATTTCTCCTTTGTTCAAATAAAATAAATTATGTTCTTTTTAAAACCTAAAATAACTTAGAAAGAAAAATATTTTAAACTCTTTAACTGATAGTACCAAACATAGAAACAATTTTCTTCTTATGAGACACTATTGTATATAATAACACATTATTCGATAGAAAAAATACTGGTGTTATAAAAAAATAGATTCATTATCCAACAACTGAATCAAAGGATCCCTTTGACCACCAGCCAAATTCATGTACGACCTGGGACTTAGAAGTTCCTCCTTAAATGAAGAGTGTTGAGAACCTAGATCCTACCATAGACATGAACTCTCGATCTTCAATGACCTCTGAAGTACGCGGGGGTGAGTTGACTACACCGCCTAGGGTAGATGGTGGCTCTTCTGGAGAACCAGGCATGAGTCCCAAATCCAACCTAAGAATTGAAAATTTTGAAATGAGACTCAGAGGCACGTCTGGTGAATTCTCTCTAGAATATATATATTTAATAACATTGAATATATTTATGCTATGTTTAAATATTTGGCTTTATTTTATGAAATGTTATAGCATACATTTAAGGAGTTTCACACTATGGTTTAAAATAAAATTCAACTATTTCAACCAATATAAAAAATTTGATGGGTCAACCTAACCAATATCCTGAAAATTTTCGGAGGATCTTATTGTAATTATTATTTCATATTTAGAGTTAAAATAAATTTGAAATAATGAATCACTCTTGATTGTTGTTCTATAGATAGTTGTAATTTATATAACACATCCACTAGGTGGGGTATAATTATTATACCTAAAAAAGTGGGGTTTGCTACTTGTCTCACCACACATTCTCTTAAGTATGATTTTATTTTCTTATTTTTCTTATTCCTAGGCATGAAATTGTTTCATATAATATTTTTATGTGATGTATATAGATATGTTTTAATAATATAATTACCAATATTATTATGGATTAATGAAACATACCATTGATTGTATAAATGTTTAAACATTAATGTGATTAGAACGTGTTAATTTGGTTGATAAACAAGAAATATTTAAATTAAATCAAATAAATTATTCATACACAAAAGGAAGATATGATATTCTATATACATGATATTTATATATATATATATGAAAGAATTTAACTGAGGTTTATATACAATTCAACTAATTTTTAGATTCCTTCTAAAGTGAACTCTTATCAAGATCTTAATCACTCTATATTGGTGGGACATGCTAAATATAAAAACCCATGTATTATCTTGTGTAAGAGAAAGTAGACTATAGTTGAACCTAATAGCTAGGTTTTTTTAGCTAATGTGAACTTTTGGATATATTTAACTGGTGGACCCTAATTTATAGGTATCCAAAGGATAGATTTGATATTATTTATTAAATGATTATAGTAAAGGTGTTTTAAACTTAAATATCCAATAGTTATATAGGTTATAATTGGAATAATAGTCTACATAAATAGCTATGAAATGGGAGAAACAAAAAAACCAATCATAGTAACGTATTTATCTTGGGAAACTAATATAAATAATAGAAAATGAGGCCATTATTTTAGTCGGACTATATTAAATAAATATCCTTATTAAATATTTCTAAAACATGATACACATTATATAAATATTCATATTCTATAAAACATATCTTGAATTAAATATTAGAGAAGGTAAATATAAATGGTACCAAATTCCTTGACCATTACTAAATATTTAGAATTATTCCTAAAGAAGAATAAAATATATATATCTTAGAGAAACCACTTCATAATTCCCCTAGTAAAGAAACAAGTCAAACATGTAATAGTGCTTATATTAATTACAAAAATGACTATAGAAATCTATCCATTGATATTAGTTTTCATGGATCCCTAACTATAAAATAAAAATGTGTATATATATGTTTTTTGGATGATAAACAACCTTTAAAGTATCTATAAAAAATAATATGGACATAAGATGAATAAAAAATCTATTGAACTCCTGTAGTGCAAGATAACTATGGTTATATGAAACTACACCCATGTAATCCGTATAATTAGGTATGTAAATGACTTAGAGAGATAGAGTTCATTACATATCATTGATTTGGAAATGGATTTTAACTTATAATAATTTTTGGATAGGTTATATCAATTAGTAAATAATTATAAAATTGATGAATTTGACAAAATTCCATGTAATATTTTCAATATAATAACTAATTCTATGTAGGATTGGGGGACTAAGATTAAATTATATGATTATAGTTAAAAATAATAATGTATAAAGGTTTGGTACAAAGGAGGAAAACGAATGGTTGTTGAGATTCTAGATCTAATGACCCCAATTTTTTAGGTGAAATTACAATTTAATATGCAATGTTTAGATATTATACAATATTTTTTTTGAATTTGGATTTTTATATAGATTAATTTTAGTTTTTAAGAATAAAAAGTTGTGGGGTGGCTATACTTGTTCATAATACACTATTGGGTACTCGATATGCATAATGTGATCTCAGAAAACCCACCATATGGCCATCAACCAACTGATGGCATAAGAATATTTGGTCAGTGGGATACTAGGTACTCGATAATCTGAGGGGTGAAATTCCGATGATTTATTTTTTGTAAAATTTACAAATCCTGAATTAATATCTTTACCCTTATATTCTATCCAAATATCTAGCCTGTGGTGGGACCCATTTGGCTACAAGTATCCCTCTCCCTCTATTTTAAGATAGATTTATTATATAAAAGAGAATTTCGGAGTGTTTATTAAAATCGATACTCTCTATGTAATTCTAATTTTTTTCACCCTTTAATCTATAATTTCTTTATTCGTACGGTAGAACATCAATCAAAATCTATATTTTTATATCATGTAAAAGGATTATCGATTTAGGATGATTTTGGATGAGTCAAACTATAATCTTTGTTTGTTAACTCATGTGGGATAGTAGTAAAGATTCCCTATAATTTTCATCTGTTTTATTATTTATTCTTATGTTGTATGACATAAGACCATTTTCTAGAAATTGTGAAGGACCTAGATAATAACCTAGATATTTTTTATGGTTTTGAGAAAATAGGGTTGACTCATTGGAGTCATAGAGTATAATCCAAACATGTTACCATGACCATAGTATTAATATGAAATGGAATTGATTTTCATCTATATGATAGTTTTGAGCAGTGACCCAGTTCCAAGTATCAGGGAAAGGTAAATTCAATAAGGGGCCTCAAGTGATTTATTGGCATGAGGTGTGGAAAATCATCACTTGAGTTAAGGTGTATTACATGTTAGGTGATGAATTTTACTTATGTTTAAAAGAGTGAAATGGGTGATGGTTATTATAAGGTTTTGGTATCATATGATATATGTCATATTGGTGAGATTTTCCATGATAGGGGTGGATAGGAATAGTGTGAGGAAAATAAGTAAATCATAGCATGAGATGAAATGATGGATAATGGATTTAAGTGTTAAGCTAAGTGGGTCCCTGATTTATTTATTCATTACCTTAAACTGTGATAACTACTATTATGATACATTCCCAAAGGATTTTATAAATTAAGTCACCACCCATGATTCAAATGAACTATGAATAGGTTGGATTTGTTATGATGCAACCTCAACTCTTTCTAAGTGATTATATATGTTATACCTCTACTTGTGATTCAGATGCACTAAAAAGAGACCATTTATGTTACTCTGTGACCTCAAATCTTATTGAGGGATTAATTATGTTATTCCTCTTTTCATGGTTTTGATACATGTTAATAACAAGGTGATCTGGCTAGGATTTCATGTTACTACCATTGGATGGATGTTTATACAGTTTTTGGATGACTATGTAGTTTACCAACACTATCTAAAGTATCTATTTTCAACCTATTTGTAAACATGGTAAGTTCATGATAACTCAACTTAATTGTTATGTGAATAGTGATACTACTTTATATATGATTTTTTTCATCCACTCATATATATTTTGTTTTATATTAGAGTTTTTTTGTTGTTTTCCTACAAATTTATATACACAAACCCTACAAATTATCCTTGATGTTTAGAATTAATTTTTTAGGATATAAGTAAATTAAAGGACCCTATGAAAGGTTGTTGAGTTATAGTTTAGTTAAAAATATATAGAGACAGTGTCAAGGTGAGGCCCTAAACTTTTATAATTGAGTATCCTTTAATTTTTTTCATTTTTATTATACCATATATATTATTATCCACATGGGTGATCTCTCTTTTGAATATGGATATATGATATGGAATTGGAGTACTTATATTCTTCCATGGTGGTATGTTGTTTTTGTGGTTGTCTTCCAATGTTATTAAACATTGTTTTCTAATATATATTTATGGTTAATCAATATTTTATTATTAGATAGTTGAGATATTAATGGAATAACCTCCCCCACATATTATTAGTCCCTCAAAATTATTTAGATTCATCTAACATGTTCATAGGCATTCTTAAGGTCATGTGGTATCTCAAATAATTCTTTGAAAACTTTTACAAGACATTAAAAACTCATATTAGAGACTTTGTTTAATTTTTTATTTTTTTATGAATCAGTGAAATAAATAAGTTGGTCAAAATTATTGATATAAAACATCTATGTTCCTGGAAAACATATCCACAGTGGATGTTTGAGTTGGTAGTGGTTATGGTATATGTTTTAATTGATTTCTTTGTAATAGTCAAACTATTTTTTATAAAAAATATGATGTTATAGCTTATTGATTTAATTTTTTTTCATGGTGTATAAAGATGTAATGAGTATATACATCATTCTTGGAATCTAGGTTTACATGGAATATGGATAATTTTGTGTGGTTTCAAAATGGAATTTTTTAAAATATGTTAATTGATTAAATTTCAAAAATAATTTATTTAGTGTTTTCTTGAATAAATTAGTGGTGGAATATTGGTTAACTAAAATCAATGGTGATAGTTTTTTTTAGGATTTATTAATTGATTTATTATGTTATTATAGAAATGTACATGTATTTTGAACTTGAACCCTAGTATATTCATATGGATATCCAAGGGTTTTTACGAGAACAGTATCATAAATAATTTCATTATGAGGTTTGGTCGATATGAGATGTATGGTTTGTTGGGTTTGGTGAGTGAGTTTAGTGGTATGGTTTCTAGTTTATATGGTATATATCATGTTTGGTAGCATGATAGTTTGATAATGTATATATTATTTTGTTTAAATATTATTTTAATTTTGAGTATTCATATTAAAAATTACTTTGATTTTTTTTGTAATTTCATACATATTCCACCATGGTTATTTCCAGCGGAGATTCAGGAGGACGAGTCCAGGAATTTTCCTCATATGATGGATTATGGACCACTGATTGATGAGAACATTATGATGGTAATACTAATATTCATTAAGACCATAAATAATGAAATCCCTAGGGATTATGACACTATGGAAAATATCAGTTGGTATTTTCAGATGAAACATCAACTAAAGTTCTATGGTGATATTGGATAGTAGGGTATGAAGGATTGGGCAGAGAGAATACATACTATTTTTTATTATTTTTAATACCCATGAATGGGAGAACTGCTGAGAGAGGGGTTGAATCAATGTTTCTTTATTATAAATTCCTTTAACTTTATGTTAACCTATGTGACATGTTAATGTCTTGATCCAACCTCACTCTTATACAGAAAAGTAAATAAGAAAGAAATGCACATTGATTTTCAAAAGGTTAGATCTCAATGGGGGAACCTACTCTTATTGTGCTTGAGATGTATGAGTCACAAATTTTACACAACAATAAATTATTAATTATAATTTTTTGTAAAGGGAACATCCTTAATAAAAAAGTTCATCCCACACTTATTTCTCCCAAAAATATGATTATACAGGTTCCCACTAGTTACAAGATATAGATTATCCTCCAATCCTTCTAATAATAAAAACATATTCTTCTCAAAGACATCAATATCTAGAACATTGACATTGAGAAATTATATTTATCAATACTGTAACTTCTGGACTCTTCAACTCAGTGATCCACTTCTTTTACCTAATATGTCTTCTATAGAATATAGGTGGGAATCTTGATAATCTTATTTTCTCAAAATGATTAGCATTGTCAACTTATCCCCATTATATGAGGTCCTATCCTTTATATAGTTTTATTTATTTTGATAAATTCTGGGGGAATAATATTTAATTTGAAATTCCAAATTAAAAATACCTTTAATCATCCACCTTTAATATCTTCCAAGGATATCAGTTTTTGACCCAGTTAAAACACCCAGAAATCTTGGAATCAATATAATTTATGACTTACACATAACACAGCTAGAATAAAAAAAATTCCTTTATGAATAGTAGAACTTTAAATATTAATCTTTGCATCACCATAATTATTGTGAATTCATAATGTTTATGTGATGTGACTCAGTATATTCTAGTGATTGTATTTTCATAGACTTCACTCTACCATTTTTCTTGTTCTATCTCTACTTTAGTTCAGTTCATACTTTTGAAGCCTTCAGTACTTTCAACATCTCTATGATATGAATCTTAAGCTTCTGAGGAACATAGATTGTTTCTCCAGGAATTATTCAAGATTTATCTTTTAGATTATCCTCTTGATAAAATCATTATCTTGTATTTATTTTATCCATCTTCTATTGATATCAAGGATTTTCATTCTTTTCTTCTTCTAGTGCTTCGATATTGGCCTTTCTTTCGATCAATTTAATATCCATCAAACTCATCATGAATCACTATTAGTCCATTTCAAATGTGATATTTTTGAATTGTAAAGGACAACACATGCATCGCCTAACTTAAATTATGGATCACTATTTGATAAAACTCCAACTCCCAACACCACCAAAACCTTCTGGTCATTCTAATATCTATCCTTCTTTGGTTATCATCTTCTCACAAACTTATAGTTCTCTACTAGAATATGTACAAAATTTGTTTCAAAAAAATCATATTATAATAACCCTTTCAATATGAGGGGATTATGAAAGAATCAAGACTCAACTCTTAGGAGATATAAACTTTTACCACACAACTCAAAAAAAATCATTCAAATATATTCAATGAAAAATACAACAACATCATAATCCAATGGTAACTTCAATGTCCTCCTTCATATATTTTGGAAACACAATTATTGTCTTTAGATAACACCATTTTACTTTATATCATACTATAACCTTTATTAATGAACAAATAATTAACATGACACTATTTGATAAAGTAATGTTTTTGATACAATGCCATCTCTTGATAATAAGAAATTTTGGCCAACTAATTTCGATATAATTTCCCTCAATTAAACTAATTTAATTTTCCTCCCTTGTTTTTATTAAAACTCCTTCTTTAAATTATCAAATTATAGAAAAAATTTATGCTTACTTTTAACAAAGAGTTTTACAAATCTCCCCCTTTTATAACATATTCAAAGGTATAGTGTGGAAACTATCCATAACTTCACTTAAGATATATAGTAAGGATGAACATGAAGTTGTAGCCTTAATTCCCCAAACCTTTCCCTTGGAATCACATTAGTGAAAATATCACTAATTTGATACTTTGTTGAAATATTCACAAACATCACTTATTTAGATGTAATGTTATCCTTGATTAAATGAATCATGATGTCAAAATATTTTGATCTGGATTCTTATACTGAGTTCTTTTAAAGATAAACTACACATTGATTATCACAGATTATTTTCAATAGATTTCCAATACTTACTTTCAAGTCTTCCAATTATAGTTTTATCCACCATATTTGAGTCCAGTCATTGGTGGAAGAAAAATATTCTTACTATACTATAATCAAAGTTACTGAGTTTTGTTTCCTGATAAGATGATAAGCACAAATTTCTCACAAAAAATAATGTTACCTTGGACATTGATTTTTGGTCATCAAAATCACCAGTCTAATTAGCATTTATGAATCCATGTGAGTGTAATTTATTACTTATTTGATATAACAACATAAAGTTTGATGTTCCTTTAAAATACCTCAAAATTATTTTATAAGTCATTATCTGTGATTCCTTTGTATAACTCTGATATCTATGACATAAAGTGAATGCATACACAATGTTTAGTAGAGATACAGTTAGATAGAGTAAGCTATCTATTAACTTCATAAATTCCCTTAGATTAACACTTTTTTGGATTAATCTTTTCTCATATTTTCACCAACATAAATAGGAGTAGGTAATTCCTTCTAATTTCCATGTTAAATTTCCTTAATCACTCATTGTCATAATATTCCTATGAAAGTAAGATATAACTTATATTTTATACAACTTATATCTTAACAAATAAATTCATCTTTATAAGTATTGAAATTTCAAAGTACACTTTAATTTTCTATAAGAACACCATATAATAATGATAATCTTCACTAAAAATGGATATATCATGAATATAAACAATAAATATAAGAGTTATAGAATTGGACTCCTTCACATATAAGTTATATCATCTTTGACTTTAAAAAAGTTCAATATATTCGTGAAACCATCAATATTATAGAATCAGGAACCAATGACCTACTTCAACGCATATAAAAATTTCTTGAGTTTTCAAACCATACTTATATCCTCATCAAGTATGAATCCCTCTGCTTTTTTAATTAAAACTTCTTCTTTAAATTCATCATTAAATAATTAAGTATTTAAATCCATCTAATAAAAAGTTTATTTTTGATACGTAGCAACATAAAAAACATTAAAATGGACTAAAACCATGAAACATGGTAAAAGTGTCTATAAAATCAACATCTTCCACCTGTGAGTATCCCTACAAACCAACCATACTTTATTTTTTTAAACATGTCCCTTTTCATTTATCATATTCCTAAACAACTATCTAGTTCTAATGATATTCATTCATTATAATCTCAAAAAAAATTCCATTGTGTCATTATTATCAATTTGATCAAACTCATTATTAATTTATCTCATTCATTCCTTTAGTTCGGTTTCTTTTGATACAGACTGAGGTTTATCTAGATGGATAGGTCTTGTTTCATTCTCTATTCTCATATTTCTCTTTATCTAGACCAAAGTTTCGCAACTTTTGAGGATATTACCTATTACAACCATGTTATTATTATTACATTTATACATGATTTAATTACATAAAATTATACTTAATACAACCTGAAATATTGATAACTCTAGTGTATTTGGTAATTAGGTACATTTAATTACAACATTAAACAATAAAAACAGTATCTTTATTGAAAACTTCTTTAACATGCTCGTGCTTTAAACTGCATGGGATATCTTGTGAAAAATACTTAAGAAAGGGGTGAGATATAAATATTAGTGAGGGATTAAACATGGAATAAAATGAAGATAATAATACATGTTAGGAAATTAATATCAATGAGGCATAAAGGAACGTTAATTATAAAGCATGATATAGCATGATATCCTTAACATGAAAATGTGGAAACAACTTAAAAAATTTCATCATAGGTCAAGGTTAAACATAAAAGACATAATAGTGGAATAAGTACCATAAAGGAATCAGGTAAAACCTTGTCCCAACATGATATATCATGATACTAAACATTACCTAATGCATTGGAGCAATATATAATTTCGATCGCACCTATCATTTTCATTTCATTCTCATGCTTAAGTGTGTCACATAGATCATAAAACATGGATTCATTCATCATAATAATTTATTCCACAATAAATTAGTGTGGAATAAATACATTTAAGTCCTCAATAAAAAGTTATATGTGAATAAAATTGAACACACTTGATAGCTAATGGTTATGGTATTCACTACACTATTGTTTTTGAATGGAAAGTTTTAGTTCAATTTCGGCAGCCTAGCAGCGTGAAAAAAAATTAATAAAAAGCTTTTATGAGAGATAAAGGGGTCTATAATCATATATAAAATAAATGAAATGTAATATATTCATATAAATACATTTCCCAATATAAGTAATTTGTAAATAGAAGGTGTAACATAATAAAGAAACTTGAAGAAAGAGGAGGAATGGAATAACTCTTATGAAATTTTAGCATGGTAACAGGTGTACATGGGAGGGATTAATGATATATAAATGGGAATATAATTGTAAAAAAATAATAAGGTAAGTATTTGGGAGTTTTGAAATCATACCCCATGATTTTTAATTTAAAATAAAAGGGTTTAACAATATAAGAAAACTTGGATAAAAATGAGAAAGGAAGGAACCCTTACTTGAGTGTGTGACATAAAAAGCTTCAATAGGGGCTTCTTGAGAGCTTGGGGAACCATAATAGGATTATAAAGAGGGTATAACAGATTAATTATGTGTTAAAAGTATTTTTATTGAATATAAGTGAGATCTTGGGTGGGTTTATATAGGAAATGAGAGGGGAATTCTTTAATATTTCAAAAACATAGGTTTTGGAATCTATATAATTAAATATTCAAATACAAAAACCTTCCCGTGGGTTTTTCACTTGGTTTTTGAAAAATAGGGGAGGTTTTAATTATTTTACTAGGAAAAGGGCCGAAGATATTAAAATATTATACTTGCTTATGTAGAGGTGAGTCACATTATTAAAGAAATGAATTTAAAATCAAAAAATATATTATACATTTTGGAGGATTCATAAAAGTATTATAAAAATAATAAAATTATCTTAAAATCACATTATTTTAATGGAAAAAACATATATTGGTCCTATAATACCATTTTTAGTATTTATTACATCATTTTTGTGTCATTATGATGTCATAAAAGACACATTATATTTATACAGTATTTAATTTTTACCCAAAAATTCGAATGTATCAGAAAAATATAAAAAAAGAACCATTGGATAATTTTTAAAATATGATTCCAAAAATAATATTCATTTTATCTAAATAATTTTCTAAATATTTACATTTTCACTTTTAAATTAAGATTCAACATTTATTGAAAAATGTTGGGTTTTTTTGACAATAACTATTTTTGAACCTTTATAAAAAGTACATTTCACTTAATAAAAATTACATGAAAATTTATAATTAATAATCCTTACTTAATAATAATATTTTATTAAAATACTATTTATTTAAAAAATACATTAATTCATCAAAATAAACCCTTTAATTTAATATGAATATTACCTGAAAATACAATTTCTATTTAATTGAATCAAAACCAAAATCATTTAAAAGAAACAATTAAAATTAGAACATATAAATTATTATATAATATACATATTCAAATTATTAAGGTATTTATACATATCCCTTTATTACACTAATGTATTTTTTAATAGTAAGGTGTGTGACGGTGAGATTATCATGGGGTCGTTTGGCGAACATGGTTTGGGTCATGATCTCGATGAGCTTGAACTTATCTCGTAAATGATTTCACTGATGCTTAAGTAACTTGATATCATCATGGGATTGGTCATGGAAAAATCCAAGAGATATTATCTCCCTTGGAAGCTCTAATAAATGGACTTCATATGGCATGATTCTACATGTTGATGACATCACTTTATTTTCCTGAGTTAATTGGATTTTTTAAATCCCTATATTGATACTAATAATGTGATCACTACTAAATGGATATATTAACAATGATAAAAATATCTAACAGAACTTTAAATCCAAAATACATAAAACCAAGTAATTGGATGTGTTTTATATAACCATTTTACAAAACAAGGCATTTAATTAAATCAAAAGGAAAATTTCACTTATAATAGTTCGGGTTGTTACAATCTTCCCACCTTAAGAAATTTTTCCCTCAAAATTTTCACTTACCACATTAAAATATATGAGGGTAACTTGATTTAATCACCTTCTCCATTTCCCACATTTATTCTTCAAACTTTTGATTTATCCACAATAATTTGACCAGGTGTATTGTCACGACCCGTCCTCGGGGCCCGTGCCGTGACTACCCCAAGCCCGCCTTCCATAGGCCAGGGGCTCGCGACTAGCACCAAGGCGTAAAATCCCAGTAAACAGGGAAGGCATTGCCTTTATAAGTAACAACCACACAGAGTCAGCAAGCGGAAAGTAAAGTGCAGAAAAGTAAAGGGGGCCGGAATACAAGCCCAACTGAAAGTACAACTGAAAAGTAAAGTACAGCAACTGAAGAAAAGAAGGCGGCCTCGTCCCACGTCCGCTCCGAGCACGTCCCGTCCAGCGGTCCACCTCCAGGTACCGTCCTGCTCCACGCCCCAACCGTGATCAGCGCTGTCCGTCGTCTGCATCCAACACAACAAGGTGCGGGCATAGCCCGTGCAGGGGTGAGTATAAGCTACTCAGTAAG
Organism: Viscum album; assembly: GCA_963277665.1. Lineage (NCBI taxonomy): Eukaryota > Viridiplantae > Streptophyta > Magnoliopsida > Santalales > Viscaceae > Viscum > Viscum album. The sequence continues at coordinate 963,591,336 of OY728127.1, forward strand.
GACCCCGAGACCCCCGAAGGTCTCCCGAAATCCACAAAGGATATAGCACAAAAGAAAGATGCAATCACGAAGTAACATCTGACTCGACTTAGGTATATGCCCACACATATACCTAAGTCCCCAATTCTAGCTCTGCTCACGAGCTCAAGAACAACTCAATCCACAAAGGAAAGCAAGACTCAAATCCACAAGGAGAGTAAACAGTAAATCCACATAGGATAGTTCAACACAATCCACAAAGGAGAGTAACATAAGATTCAGCTCAACCAGGTATACTTTTTCAGATGACGTCAAAGATGATCACTGATCCATCTAAGTCGTCGGACCCACGAAGGATCGATAGGTACTAACCCCCGCAAAAGACCCACTCAGGATCGGGCTCACACAGAACCTGTAGGCAGTGGCTCACACAGAACCGGTAGTAAGGACCCACATAGGATCGGGCTCACACAGAACCTGTAGCACTGATCCACGTGGGATCGCTGAGTGCAGTAGTCGACGTAGTCCACTGAGGATCTCTGCACAGTCGTCGCCGCAGTCCACGAAGGATCTCTACTCTGCCGTCGTCGCAGTCCACTGAGGATCTCTGCTCTGCCGTCGTCGCAGTCCACGGAGGATCTCTGCTCTGTCGTCGAAGTCACAGCCAGCGCTAGGGTTCCCGCACATAGCGAGCTCGTTTAGGAGGGTCCGCTCCACGAGCCGAGAGGCTGATACATCAACTGACACTTAGTCCGAAGTTGATGTATCCAAAAGTTCCGTAACGACAACAGGATCTCAACGCAACAGACGGCGCGTCAATCGGACGCCCGGTCTGAGAGTTATTGGCATTTTCGTCCCAGGGGCCCGGTTGGTTTTTAGGGAAAAACCAACCCGACCGTACTCCGCCTGTGTCCGATCCTCGGGCAGAGTATGCCAAAAGTTCTGTCTCACTTAGAGGAAACCACCACAGCTGACGGTACGTCGATCGGACGTCCGTAGCTCAAGTTATGAGCGTTTCCGCTCCGAGGGCCCGGTTGGTTTCGTGTACGAACCAACCCGGACGAACCCAAAGTCTTCCGAAACCTTGAGTATAATATACCGAAACGACCGTCTCGATCCAAGGATCGCGTAGCCGCTGACGGTTCTTCAATCGGAGGTCCCAGGCCCAAGATATGGGCAAAAGACCGAAGAGGGCCCGAAACGGGGGTTCTGGGCCCGGGGCGACCCGGTCCGAACCCCCCCCTTGGGTCGGCCGGACCGGGTCGGCCTGAACCGGGTCGACCCGACCCGGCCCGACCCGGCTAGGCCGGGTCCGGTCCGGCCTGGGCGCGGCCCGGCCGACCGGACCGACCGGCTCGGCTTCGGCCGAGCGGCCGAATGAGCCGCCGCCGCGGGTTTGACCCGCGGCTTGAAGGAAACGCGGCCCCGCGGGGGGCCGCCTGTCACGCGGACGCGGCCGGGCCGCCGCGTCCCTCCCCGGTTCCGCGCGGCCGCGGAACCGGCCGCCGCCGCCGCGGCTTCAGCCACGGCGGATCTTCTCCACGACGGCGCGCCGGGCGCCGCCGCCTCCGGTCGCCGGCGCCGCCTTGCCGGCGACCCGCGCCGCCGCCGCCTTCCGCGGGCCGCCGGAGTTGCTCCGGTGGCCCGTTTTGCCTCCCGTCTGCGCCGTTACTCCTCCCGGGGGCCGACCTTCACTGTGGGATCAACAGATCGCCCCTGCCGCGCGGTTCGTCATCGACCGCCATATCCGCACAACAAAAGAGATCGGCGGAGGGTTGCCGGGTCTTGTTCGTTAGACCCGCACCCTCCGCGTTAGTCATAAACAATGGGAGGAATAAAAACAACCAATCAACAATTTTAAATAAATTTAAAATTGTTCCGTGATCGGGTTCTTTATTTCAAAGAATAAACACGGAAAAGAATCATCAAGAAAATAAACCCCTACCTCGCAGCTGTCATTGCCGAACGGGGGATCGTCGCGGGATTGCTCGTCGCGGAAGAAGGAGATCGTCGCGTCGTCGCGGTATCCGGCGTCGCGTCGCCAATCTCCGGATCAAGAACAAACGGATTTAATTAATTAAATCTGTTGTCATGAAATTTAAAAAGGGAGAATTTAAACGATCTGATTCTCACCTTAGTTGCCGAACAGGGATCGGCCGCGGAAGAAGAGGCGTCGCCGAAGAACGTCGCGGGTAGAGCTCGTCGACGTCGCAGATCTCGGTGTGCGTCGTCGAATTCCGGTCGCCAGCGTTATTCGCGTTCTTCGCGTTCTTCGCGTTCTTCGCGTTCTTCGCGGGGAGATGAAGAAACAAAGATCCTCTCAAATCCTTTCAAAGGATTTTTAGGTTGGTCTTATTTTATAAACATGCCAACAAACGCAAAAGCGTAAGTAACGACCCATCAGTTCGTTGAATTAATTCAACGAGCGAAACAGCCCATTTAATTCACGAAAGAAACAGCCCAATTAAATGGTCTGTTAAGAAATTAAAGAAAACGCGTCGGTTGACTTTTCAGTTACTTTGACGGGTTTTCGCGGGTGCGTTACTTAGCGAAAGAAACGGCGGGGCTCGTGCGGGCCCCACCGCACAAATATCCTACCAAGGGGTAGGATATTTCTGGATAGCATCCTATCCAGTTCAACTCAGCTCAATCCGCCTTTAAGTGACTTCAAGTGGCTTCCAAGCAGCTTAAGTGAAATAAAATAAAGTTGTCGCACAAACTTTATTTTATTTCTGACTTAAAGCCGCAAAATTTAAAAACCACGTCTGAGCAAACGCAACTCCGGAAGAGGAGTTTCTAAGAAAATACCGGCGCTGCGATTTCATCGGTGCCCTCAGAATTCGATTCCGGGCATCGGTTCAAAAGATAGAAAAACCCGCTCGTCCGTTCACTGAACGTACCCGAGCCAAACTTCGGAAATTGATTCCGGGCACACCGGGCCTCGGAATCAGGTGCCGTCTGAAGCTGCGCTCTTGTAAAATTCCAAAGAAAATTAAGAAAAAAATTTCCTTGAAATTTGCGGGTCTTTACATTACTCCCACCTCAGGGCTTTACGTCCCCGTAAAGATACATCAAAAACTAGGGGAACAAATGGGGGTACTGAGCACGCGTCTGAGCCTCCCGCTCCCAAGTGCTCTCCTGGAGGTTCCCGTGCTGCCATCTGACGCGCACAAGAGGAATCGACCGCCCACGTAGGACCCGCTCCTGTCGATCCTCGATCTCCACTGGGACCTCCGCAAAAGTCGCCCCATCGTCCACGTCCAGCTCCCCAAAGTCGATGATGTGCGTCGGGTCGTGCACGTATCTCCTCAGCTGAGACACGTGAAAGACGTCGTGCACCCGGTGCAACTGAGGTGGTAGAGCCAGGCGATAATCCACCTCTCCTATCCTGCTGAGGACCTGGAAAGGCCCGATGAAGCGTGGAGACAACTTGCCGCCTCGGCCAAATCTCCGTAAACCACGTCGAGGTGAGACACGCAAAAAGACGTGGTCGCCATCCTCGAACTCTAGTGGCCTCTGCCTCCTGTCAGCATATGACTTCTGCCGGCTCTGAGCTGTCCTCATCCTCTCCTGGATGATCTGGACCTTCTCTGTCGTGGCTCGGACCATCTCTGGTCCCACGAGTGCTGACTCCCCAGGGTCTGTCCAGCACAACGGTGATCTGCAGGGTCTGCCGTACAACGCCTCGTATGGTGCCATCCCGATGGTGGAGTGGTAGCTGTTGTTGTACGCGAACTCCACCAAGGGTAGGTGGTCCTCCCAGCTGCGACCAAAGTCGAGAACACATGCACGGAGCATGTCCTCGAGTGTCTGTATGGTCCTCTCCGTCTGACCATCCGTCTGAGGGTGGAAGGCTGTGCTCAGATGGAGCCGCGTCCCGAACGCCTCCTGCAACCCCTTCCAAAGCCGGGAAGTGAAACGAGCATCTCGATCGGAGACGATAGACGATGGCACACCGTGAAGCCGTACGATCTCCTGGACGTAAAGACGTCCCAAGCTCTCCACTGAGCCCTGCTCTCTGATGGGTAAGAAGTGTGCCGACTTGGTGAGTCGGTCGACAATCACCCAAATGGAGTCGTGACCTCTGGAAGTGCGTGGAAGTCCAGTCACGAAGTCCATAGATATGCCATCCCACTTCCACTCCGGGACCTCCAAGGGCTGTACCAAGCCTGCTGGTACCTGATACTCTGCCTTCACCTGCTGGCAGGTGAGGCATCGTGAAACGAACTCAGCCACAGCTTTCTTCATGCCCGGCCACCAGTGCTGTCGTCTGAGATCCTGGTACATCTTCGCCACTCCGGGATGCATCGCCAAGGGAGAAGTTTGAAACTCTCTCAGCACCTCCTCTCGTAAAGCGACTGGTACGAAGGTACGCCCTCTGAAAAGGATGTCGTGCTCTGCTCCAAGGGAGAAGCCATCAGGTGCCTGACCTGAGGATATCAGTGCACGCCGGGTCTCACAGTCAGCGTCCCCACGCTGAGCCTCTCTGACCCGCTGTAGAAGTGGAGGAGAGACTGTGAGAGACTGAAGAAAGGTTGCTCCGTCTCTATCCACGAAGGATATCTGCAAGGAGGCTAGTTGCTCCGTCGCCTCCTCAAGTAGCTGAATGCCCGTCCTCCTGCTGAGGGCATCGGCTACCACGTTCCCCTTCCCAGGAGTATAGACTATCTCAAAGTCATAGTCCTGGAGGAACTCAAGCCATCTCCGCTGTCTCAGGTTCAGGTCCTTCTGAGAGAAGATATACCTGAGACTCTGGTGGTCAGAAAATACTGTGAAGCGCTCGCCCATCAGATAGTGCCGCCAAGTCTTCAGAGCGAAGACCACTGCTGCTAACTCCAAGTCATGAGTGGCGTAGTTCTGCTCATGCGGCCTCAACTGACGTGATCCGTAGGCGATCACGGCCCGCTCCTGCATCAGGACGCACCCGAGTCCAGTCCCTGATGCATCGCAGTAAACTACGTATCCAACTCCCTCCTCAGGCAACCTCAATATAGGTGCGTTGGTCAATCTCTGTCTCAGCTCCTGGAAGCTCTACTGACATCTGTCTGACCACACGAAGGGTTTCCCCTTCTTCGTCAAGGCTGAGAGTGGTGCCGCAACTCTGGAGAAGTCTGGCACAAATATCCGATAGTATCCGGCTAGGCCCAAGAAGCTCCGCACCTCCGTCACGCTCCTGGGTGGCTCCCAAGCTAGCACTGCCTCGATCTTCGCGGGATCCACTGCAAATCCCGCCTCAGAGATGACGTGCCCCAAGAAGTGGACCTCACGTAACCAGAACTGGCATTTTGAGAGCTTGCCATAAAGCTGGTGCTCTCGGAGTGTGTCTAGCACAACTCGCAGGTGGTAGGCATGCTCCTCCTCAGTCGTCGAGTATACCAAAATGTCGTCAATGAAGACCACGACAAATCGGTCGAGGTATGGCTGGAAGATCCTGTTCATGAGGCTCATGAACACTGCTGGAGCATTGGTTACGCCGAATGGCATAACCAAGAACTCATAATGGCCATACCGACACCTGAAGGCCGTCTTCTGCACGTCCTCGTCTCGAACTCTGAGCTGATGATAGCCTGACCGGAGGTCTATCTTCGAGAACCACCGCGCTCCCTTGAGCTGATCGAAGAGGTCATCAATCCGTGGCAGCGGATACTTGTTCCTCACTGTCACCTGGTTCAGGCGACGATAGTCGACACACAGTCGCAATCTCCCGTCCGCCTTCTTGGCGAACAAAATCGGGGAAGCCCAGGGTGAAACACTGGGTCGGATAAACCCCTTGCTCTGCAAGTCCTCCAACTGTACCCACAGCTCCCGAAGCTCGGTGGGGGCCATCCGATATGCTGGAGTAGATATCGGGGCTGTCCCGGGGTACAAGTCGATGTAAAAGTCTACCTCTCTACGAGGAGGTAGCCCTGGAACGTCGTCGGGAAAGACGTCCACGTACTGGTCCACCACTGCAGGAAAAACTGGACTCCGCACGTCCACTGCTCCTAGGATGAGGCTAGCCAACTGATGAGAGATGGGCTGCACTCTCCTCCGCGGAAGTCCATCCTGTGCCGCAAAGGTTCCCTTCTCACCGGTGAAGGTAAACCTGCTCCCGTCGGTGCGAACACATCGCACCTTGCGCCTAAAACAGTCGATCTGGGCATGAACCGTGGATAGCCAATCCATGCCCAAGATGACGTCGTAAGGCCTCGATGCCGCTACAAGGAGATCCCAGCCGAAGCTCTCGCCTCCTAGAGTAAGCTCACACTTCCGGCACCAGTGTGTAATCGTCGAGTCTGCTCCCGTAGGAGTCTCTAGCCGTAAGGATCGAGCCAACGGCTCAGTCGGAATCTCCGAGCTCCGAACAAGGGCAGAGGCTATGAAAGAGTGACTCGCTCCTGTGTCTATAAGTACTGCAGCAAGGGTGGAATAGACACAGATCGTACCTCGAATCATCTCTGGAATGTCGGGGTCGTAGGCCTCCACTGCCTGGAGCTGGGCCTATCCCTGCCCGCCAGCTCCCTGTGGTCGAGGTGGCCCTCCTGGTGGTGGTGGGGGTAGAGCATGGAAGCGTCGCCCACCACCCGCTGCTCGGCCAGCTCCTCTGCCTCGTCCGCCTCCTCCCTGCGGACCGCCACGGTCGACCCTCTGCCTCTGCCGGGGTGGCCCCTCCACCGTCTGCTGCTCCTCTGATCGGCGGGTCGGGCAGTCACGAGCCATGTGACCCTGCCCGCCGCAGGAGTAGCACAGCCTGCCTCTCGGAAGGCTGGCACTCCGCTGTGTGCCCCGTACTGCTGAGCCGGTGTCCTGAGGCCGTCTGCGTGGGGGTCTGGTCTGCCTGGACCCGAGAGTCATGTCACGACCCGCCCTCGGGGCCCGTGCTGTGACTACCCCAAGCCCGCCTTCCATAGGCCAGGGGCTGGCGACTAGCACCAAGGCGTAAAATCCCAGTAAAAAGGGAAGGCATTGCCTTAATAAAGTAAACTAGCACCTCAGAGTAACAAGCGGAAGTAAATCAGTACACAAAACTAGAACAACTGTGCTGAAGTAAAGGGGCCGGAAATACAAGCCCAACTGTAAAGTAAAGTACAACTCGAAAGGGAAAACAGCAACTGAAAGTACAAGCGGCTCCTGGGACGTTCTCCTCGATTCCTACCTGAAGGGTAGGTACAGATGGCTCAGCTCCTGGATCGTCCAACACGGATCCCACCTGAAGGGTAGGTACAGATAGCTCCACAACTCCTCGGGTCCAACTGTCCGCTCCGAGCACGTCCCGCTCAGTGGTCCTCCTCCGGGTACCGACCTACTCCGTAAGCCTCAACCGCAGTCAGCGCTGTCCGTCGTCTGCAACCAACACAACGAAGTGCGGGCATAGCCCGTGCAGGGGTGAGTATAAGCTACTCAGTAGGGACCCCGAGACTCCTGAAGGTCTCTCAAATCCACAAAGGATAAACCACGAAGAAAAGTAACAATCACGAAGTAACATCCAGTATTGATTAGGTATATGCCCATACATATACCTATGTCACCAATTTCCGTTCGGCTCCAACACCGAGCCCAAGAACAACCCAATACACATGAAGAGTAAACAGAAAATCCACACAGGATAACAGTACAAGTTCACACAGTTTATAACAAGTTTATGAAATCAACGGATAACTATTACCCAGGTATATGCCCATACATATACCTAAGTTATCAAGCGACCCAACTCAATCATGAGGAAACTCAAAGATCATTGACTCAGCTCAAACCAGGATTTTCATTATCGAAACCGTAACTGCTGAAGAGCTCCGTCTCTAGAGTGTACAGTGGTCCTGTCACGACTCTGAGGTACTGCTCACTAACCTAAGACTGCTGAAGTACTCCTCCTGTCGAGTACTGCGGGTCTGCTGCCAACTACCAGGCGCTCCGTCCGCTGAGGGTCTGCTGCCAAATACCGGGCGCTACCCAGATAGCCTACTGAGGTACTCCTCCTGTCGAGTACCGCGGGTCAGCTGCCAACTACCAGGCGCTCCGTCCGCCGTGGGTCTGCCGCCAAATATCGGGCGCTCCGTCCACTCGGCTAGTCGACTCACTCCAAGTCGAGTCGGTCAAGCAGTCGTCAGGTCTCAGCCGGCTACACGGTCTCCGTACACTGCACGCTCGTCTCCACCGTCGCGGGTCTGTCGCTACAACCAAGTGCACACACTCCGTAGAGTATCGCGGGTCCGCCGCTACAACCAAGCGCTCCACCGCCAAGGGTCTGCTGCTGCATCCAAGCACACCACCACTGTCAAGTACCACGGATCCGCCGCTACACCCAAGCGCTCCCCCGCCCGCTCGTCTCCGGAAGGGTCCACTCCACAAGCTACTGGTCGATACTCCAAGTATCACAAGGTCCCGCGAAGAAGTGTCTCAAAGAACCGTCTCGTCACAGGGGTCTCAACGCAACAGACGGCGCGTCGATCGGACGCCCGGTCTGTGAGTTATTACCCTTTTCGTCCCAGGGGCCCGGTTGGTTTCGTGAGCGAAACCAATCCCGGCCGTATCTCAACTGTACCCCGAACTCCCATAGGGTATACTCAAAGGGACCGTTACTAAACGTAAACACCAACGCCGCTGACGGTTCGTCGAACGGACGTCCTGTCTGAAAGATATCAGCTTTCCCGTTCCAGGGGCCCGGTTGGATTTCGGGTACAATCCAACCCGGCCATACTCCGACTGCATCCAAAACTCGGGCGGAGTATGTCAAAAGTTCCGTATCATCAAGAGGAAGTCAACGAAACAGACGGCACGTCAATCGGACGCCCGGTCTGTGAGTTATTGACATTTTCGTCCCTGGGGCCCGGTTGGTTTTTAAGGCAAAACCAACCCGACCGTACTCCACCTGCGTCCAAACCTCGGGCGGAGTATGTCAAAAGTTCAGTCTCACTAAAAGGAACACAACGCGGCTGATGGCACGTCAATCGGACGTCCGTAGCTCAAGATATGAGCGTTTCCGCTCCGAAGGCCCGGTTGGTTCCGTGAACGAACCAACCCGGCCGAACCCAAAGTAATCCGAAACCTTGAGTGCGATATACCGAAACGACCGTCTCGATCCAAGGATCGCGTTGCCGCAGACGGTTCGTCATTCAGAGGTCTGAGGCTCAAGTTATGGGCCAAAAACCAAAACTGGTTCGAAACGGGGGGGTCCGGGTCCGGGCCGACCCGGCCCGACCCCCCCCCCCCTGGGCGGCGCGGTGGCCGGCGGCGGCGGCCGGCGGCGGCGGACGGCGGCGGCGCGCGGCGGCGGCGGCGGACGGCGGCGGCGCGCGGCGGCGGCGGGCTGCGGCGGCGGCGGGCTGCGGCGGCGGCGGCGGCGGGCTGTGGCGGCGGCGGGCTGCGGCGGCGGCGGCGGCGGGCCGCGGCGAGGCTGCACACGCGAGGGCTAAGCCCCGCGGTTTTTGGAGGGGCGGCGCGGCACAAGGGCCGCGCCCCTTTTTTTTTAAAGAAGCCCCCCCCCCCCCACGTGGGGGGCCTGTTGGTGCCGAACCGAGGGGGCCGGCTGCCCCCTCCTTCAAAGAAACGCCCCCCCCTCTTAAAGAGGGGGGTTTTATTGAGGTGGCCGGGGAATTAAATTCCCCGGTTTTAAAGGTATCCGGCCGGCCAGCTGGCCGGCCGGTTTTCTCTAACGGGACCGGAAATTCCGGTCCCCCTTCGGCTTCCGACGCCGGCGGCCCGGCCGCCGGTCTTTTCTTCCGCCGCGGCCCGGAACCGGCCGCGGTCTCCTCGTCTCGCCGCGGCCCGGAACCGGCCGCGGCGTTCGTCGTCCGGCGCGGTGCGACGGCACCGCGCCCCTTCCGCCGCACTTTAATTTCTTTCAACGCGGCGCGACGGCGTCGCGTTCTTGATGTTTCTTCCATGGTGTGCGCGCGACGGCGTTGCGTAAAATAAATGCACGATCAACCGCGTGGTGCGACGACACCACGCCACTTGCTTCCACCCGCAAGAACAAACAAGAACGTTGGAGGGGGTTCGGCCGTGTTCGTACGGTCCGGCCCCCTCACGTTAAATTAATAACGCAACTTTAAATAAACAACATCCTCACGTTAGTCATACGAACCACGAGCAAGAATGAGATAATTAAATATTAAATCAACATCCCCTACCTCGAAGGAAGTTCGCGGAGCTCGTCAACGATCCGCGAAGGACGAGCGTCGCGGAGATCGGACATCACGGAGGTCGGTCGTCACGGAAGAAGACGTCGTCGGCATCGCGGTAGACGGACGCGGGTTCGCCGCGAGAGGCACGTCGCGGAAAGTGCGTTGCGGCGTCGGACGAAGGTTCGCCGCGGGAAGCACGTCGCGGAGAGGATGCGTTGCGGCGTCGTGGAGGAAAACCAACGCGTTGCAGTCCGACGTCGTGGAAGAAGGACGCCGCGTTCTTCGTTGAGGTTTGAAGAAGAAGAGAAAGCTCTCAAATCCTCTCAAGAAATAAAGGGACTAACCAAAAACAATAAATTAAGCTCACTTAATTTATTAACACAACACAAACCTTTGAAATTCAAGAGTTTGAATTTCAAAACTTTAATTAAACCCACTTATTAATGACATAAGTTATAACCTAAGTTTACATCATTAATTGTGAGTTGGGGAGGGTTAGAGAATATGAAGGGGTGGGGTTCGTGTGGGCCCCACCACCCTCTTAACCTCCCAAGGGAAGTTGGGTTGTCACCCAACTTCCACCCAAAGGATAAAAAAAACACTTAAGGAAGATAAAAATAAAAATTGAAGTTAAATTTTTATTTTTAACATTCACAATTTTATTTCTACAACTCCCCACGTGTAAACACAACTTCGGGAAAGGTCTCCTTAAGCGAATATCAGCGTTGCGAGTTCATCGGTGCCCTCGGATTTCAATTCCGAGCACCGGATCAAAAGTTAGGAATTCCCGCTCGTTCGTTCACTGAACGTACCCGAGCCAAACTTCGGAAATTAATTCCGGGCACTCCGGGCCTCGGAATCAGGTGCCGTCTGAAACCGCGCTCTTGTAAAATTCTAAAGAAATTTAAGAAGAAATTTCCCTTGAATTTTACGGGTCTTTACATTACTCCCACCTCAGGGCTTTACGTCCCCGTAAAGCGTCAACTCACACTTAAGGGAAACAAGGTAGTACTGAGCACGCAACTGAGCTTTCCGCTCCCATATGCTCACCTGTAGATCTCGTGCTACCCGAGAAGCACCCCAGAGGAAGCAACCGTTCACGTAGATCCTGCTCCTGTCGATCCTCGATCTCTACTAGAACCTCTGTGCTTGTCGCCCTGTCATCGACGTCCAACTCCCCGGGGTCGATGACGTGTGAAGAAACATACACGTATCTCCACAGCTGAGACACGTGGTGGACATTATGCACCCGGTGCGACTGAGGTGGTAGGGTCAAGCGGTAAACCTCTTCGCCTACCCTGCTGAAGATCAAAAGGGTTCATCGAACTTCGGAGATAACATGCCGCCTCGGCCACATCTCCGAAACCTCATCGGGGTGAGACCGTATAAGAACGTGTTCGTCACCCTCGAACTCAAGAGGTTTCCCTTTTTAGATTAGAACTGAAACTCAAAACTCCTGCTGCCACAAGGGTAAGGTTGACCAACTCAAGAGTGATCGGCCACACCCTCTTATGCCTGAGTTTAACATGTGCTGCCTAGGGTTTCCTTTTCGCCGACCAAGGAAAACCCATTCCGACGTTTGCCTAAAACAGTCAACCGGGGTATGATTTGTGAATCAAAACCATACCCAGATCAACGTCGTAAGGCCTCTACGCTGCCACCAAGAGATTCCAACCGAAACTCTCGCCTCGAGGTCAAATCACACCGTCGGCGTAAGCGTGATTATCGAGTCTCCTCCCAAAGGTATCTCCAGACGTGAGGGTCAAGTCTACGGCTTACCCGGAACCTCTTGGTCTGGGACATGATTCGTGGAAGGGTAGAATGATTGGTTCTTATGTCTATAGATATGGCAGCTCGTAGTATACATAATCCGTACCCCGAATCATTCTTAGAGCTCCTGGGTCACACTCCTTGACCGTAATGCAGCTACTCTCCTCCCCAGCCCTCCTGCTCCCTGAGCCTGGCGGGGACTACTAAGTCGGGTGGTCGTAACATGTCGAAATGTACACCACCACATGCTGCTCTCCAAGCTCCGCTTCCACGTCTGCTACCCTGCAGATTCATCTGTCCTTAGCACTTCCTCCTCCTGAAACATTTTTACACGCCCGAGTCTCTGAGACTGGAGCTAGTTTCCTGCCTTTCACTGCTAACGTTCACAACCAAAAAGGTTCTCTCTAGCATCCTAACATAGGTGGGAATGCATAGAGGAAAAGAATTGGTTCGGATGTCCTGTAGACACACTTCGCTCAGAAGTTCGAGTTTAAAGAACTGATCACAACGCAACCAATGAGTACCAAGATTGATTGGTAAGCCACGTTGAGTGCTCTGCTTCCGACATGTCGTACTGTCGAAGCTGTATTAGCTCCAGAAAACTCACAACCACCTCCTCAAGCCAGTCCTCAGCCGCCTACGAGTCAGGCTCACCTCGAAACTTGAGGGATATCTGGTGCTAAAACATATGTAAGGCACTAAGCCTGTGAGTCTCTGCTACCGGTACCGCCGGTAGTGTCTGCTGACCAACAGGTAGTGACATAGCTGACGTACTACCCGTAGGTACTATCCCAGGTATCGGTTCGCGTAACGAAGCCTCATTACTATAAGGACCAACCTCATGGTCACTCACTGGAAACAACAGGAGCTAAGATCATCATCCGCTCTACTAGTATCCAAGCTAGGCGTAGAACTCTAGCAAATGCCTCCATCCAGTCCACTGCTGCCTGGGAAATCTATCTCGCCTCGTATCCTCAAAGGCCTCTACTGCTGGAACTCGTGCATTGCGCTCTGCTAGCGTGCATCGTCAGCTAGTGGCATCTGTTGCCTAACGGGTGGTGGTGCTGCTGGTACACCACCCGAAGGTGCCAACACTGAAAAAGGGCCCTGCACTGGAATCTCGCTGCTCGGTGGGCCATCATCGAGAACTCTCTCGGAACTCCAGCTAACTATCTGCATGGTGACATCCTGAACAGATGTGTCACGGTCAACAATTTATACCTGGTGAGCTGACCTGGTTTGAGCTGACTTAAACCTTTTGGAAAACACACACGCAATCAGTGTTTTCGTGCATTAAGCCGGAAATCAGAAGTCAGGGTCCTGGTGTACGGATACGTCGGCCGCCGCACCAACACTGGACTCCCTGGACTGATAACCACACTCAATACACTAAACACTATTGCTTCACATAGAAAAAAAAGATCAGGGTTCTGAGTTCTGCGGTAGAACCGAACTCCTCTGATACCAATTTGTCACGACCCACCCTCGGGGCCCGTGCCGTGACTACCCCAAGCCCGCCTTCCATAGGCCAGGGGCTGGCGACTAGCACCAAGGCGTAAAATCCCAGTAAAAAGGGAAGGCATTGCCTTAATAAAGTAAACTAGCACCTCAGAGTAACAAGTGGAAGTAAAGCAGTACACAAAACTAGAACAACTGTGCTGAAGTAAAGGGGCCGGAAATACAAGCCCAACTGTAAAGTAAAGTACAACTCGAAAGGGAAAACAGCAACTGAAAGTACAAGCGGCTCCTGAGACGTTCTCCTCGATTCCTACCTGAAGGGTAGGTACAGATGGCTCAGCTCCTGGATCGTCCACCACGGATCCCACCTGAAGGGTAGGTACAGATAGCTCCACAACTCCTCGGGTCCAACTGTCCGCTCCGAGCACGTCCCGCTCAGTGGTCCTCCTCCGGGTACCGACCTACTCCGTAAGCCTCAACCGCAGTCAGCGCTGTCCGTCGTCTGCAACCAACACAACGAAGTGCGGGCATAGCCCGTGCAGGGGTGAGTATAAGCTACTCAGTAGGGACCCCGAGACTCCTGAAGGTCTCTCAAATCCACAAAGGATAAACCACGAAGAAAAGTAACAATCACGAAGTAACATCCAGTATTGATTAGGTATATGCCCATACATATACCTATGTCACCAATTTCCGTTCGGCTCCAACACCGAGCCCAAGAACAACCCAATACACATGAAGAGTAAACAGAAAATCCACACAGGATAACAGTACAAGTTCACACAGTTTATAACAAGTTTATGAAATCAACGGATAACTATTACCCAGGTATATGCCCATACATATACCTAAGTTATCAAGCGACCCAACTCAATCATGAGGAAACTCAAAGATCATTGACTCAGCTCAAACCAGGATTTTCATTATCAAAACCGTAACTGCTGAAGAGCTCCGTCTCTAGAGTGTACAGTGGTCCTGTCACGACTCTGAGGTACTGCTCACTAACCTAAGACTGCTGAAGTACTCCTCCTGTCGAGTACTGCGGGTCTGCTGCCAACTACCAGGCGCTCCGTCCGCTGAGGGTCTGCTGCCAAATACCGGGCGCTACCCAGATAGCCTACTGAGGTACTCCTCCTGTCGAGTACCGCGGGTCAGCTGCCAACTACCAGGCGCTCCGTCCGCCGTGGGTCTGCCGCCAAATACCGGGCGCTCCGTCCACTGGGCTAGTCGACTCACTCCAAGTCGAGTCGGTCAAGCAGCCGTCAGGTCTCAGCCGGCTACACGGTCTCCGTACACTGCACGCTCGTCTCCACCGTCGCGGGTCTGTCGCTACAACCAAGCGCACACACTCCGTAGAGTATCGCGGGTCCGCCGCTACAACCAAGCGCTCCACCGCCAAGGGTCTGCTGCTGCATCCAAGCGCACCACCACTGTCAAGTACCACGGATCCGCCGCTACACCCAAGCGCTCCCCCGCCCGCTCGTCTCCGGAAGGGTCCACTCCACAAGCTACTGGTCGATACTCCAAGTATCACAAGGTCCCGCGAAGAAGTGTCTCAAAGAACCGTCTCGTCACAGGGGTCTCAACGCAACAGACGGCGCGTCGATCGGACGCCCGGTCTGTGAGTTATTAGCCTTTTCGTCCCAGGGGCCCGGTTGGTTTCGTGAGCGAAACCAATCCCGGCCGTATCTCAACTGTACCCCGAACTCCCATAGGGTATACTCAAAGGGACCGTTACTAAACGTAAACACCAACGCCGCTGACGGTTCGTCGAACGGACGTCCTGTCTGAAAGATATCAGCTTTCCCGTTCCAGGGGCCCGGTTGGATTTCGGGTACAATCCAACCCGGCCATACTCCGACTGCATCCAAAACTCGGGCGGAGTATGTCAAAAGTTCCGTCTCATCAAGAGGAAGTCAACGAAACAGACGGCGCGTCAATCGGACGCCCGGTCTGTGAGTTATTGACATTTTCGTCCCTGGGGCCCGGTTGGTTTTTAAGGCAAAACCAACCCGACCGTACTCCACCTGCGTCCAAACCTCGGGCGGAGTATGTCAAAAGTTCCGTCTCACTAAAAGGAACACAACGCGGCTGACGGCACGTCAATCGGACGTCCGTAGCTCAAGATATGAGCGTTTCCGCTCCGAAGGCCCGGTTGGTTCCGTGAACGAACCAACCCGTCCGAACCCAAAGTAATCCGAAACCTTGAGTGCGATATACCGAAACGACCGTCTCGATCCAAGGATCCCGTTTCCGCAGACGGTTCGTCATTCGGAGGTCCGAGGCTCAAGTTATGGGCCAAAAACCAAAACTGGTTCGAAACGGGGGGGTCCGGGTCCGGGCCGACCCGGCCCGACCCCCCCCCCCCCCCCCTAGGCGGCGCAGTGGCCGGCGGCGGCGACCGGCGGCGGCGGACGGCGGCGGCGGGCGGCGGCGGCGGGCTGCGGCGGCGGCGGGCTGCGGCGGCGGCGGCGGCGGGCTGCGGCGGCGGCGGGCTGCGGCGGCGGGCCGCGGCGAGGCTGCACACGCGGGGGCTAAGCCCCGCGGTTTTTGGAGGGGCGGCGCGGCACAAGGGCCGCGCCCCTTTTTTTTTAAAGAAGCCCCCCCCCCACGTGGGGGGCCTGTTGGTGCCGAACCGAGGGGGCCGGCTGCCCCCTCCTTCAAAGAAACGCCCCCCCCCCCCCCCCCCCCTCTTAAAGAGGGGGGTTTTATTGAGGTGGCCGGGGAATTAAATTCCCCGGTTTTAAAGGTATCCGGCCGGCCAGCTGGCCGGCCGGTTTTCTCTAACCGGACCGGAAATTCCGGTCCCCCTTCGGCTTCCGACGCCGGCGGCCTGGCCGCCGGTCTTTTCTTCCGCCGCGGCCCGGAACCGGCCGCGGTCTCCTCGTCTCGCCGCGGCCCGGAACCGGCCGCGGCGTTCGTCGTCCGGCGCGGTGCGACGGCACCGCGCCCCTTCCGCCGCACTTTAATTTCTTTCAACGCGGCGCGACGGCGTCGCGTTCTTGATGTTTCTTCCATGGTGTGCGCGCGACGGCGTTGCGTAAAATAAATGCACGATCAACCGCGTGGTGCGACGACACCACGCCACTTGCTTCCACCCGCAAGAACAAACAAGAACGTTGGAGGGGGTTCGGCCGTGTTCGTACGGTCCGGCCCCCTCACGTTAAATTAATAACGCAACTTTAAATAAACAACATCCTCACGTTAGTCATACGAACCACGAGCAAGAATGAGATAATTAAATATTAAATCAACATCCCCTACCTCGAAGGAAGTTCGCGGAGCTCGTCAACGATCCGCGAAGGACGAGCGTCGCGGAGATCGGACATCACGGAGGTCGGTCGTCACGGAAGAAGACGTCGTCGGCATCGCGGTAGACGGACGCGGGTTCGCCGCGAGAGGCACGTCGCGGAAAGTGCGTTGCGGCGTCGGACGAAGGTTCGCCGCGGGAAGCACGTCGCGGAGAGGATGCGTTGCGGCGTCGTGGAGGAAAACCAACGCGTTGCAGTCCGACGTCGTGGAAGAAGGACGCCGCGTTCTTCGTTGAGGTTTGAAGAAGAAGAGAAAGCTCTCAAATCCTCTCAAGAAATAAAGGGACTAACCAAAAACAATAAATTAAGCTCACTTAATTTATTAACACAACACAAACCTTTGAAATTCAAGAGTTTGAATTTCAAAACTTTAATTAAACCCACTTATTAATGACCTAAGTTATAACCTAAGTTTACATCATTAATTGTGATTTGGGGAGGGTTAGAGAATATGAAGGGGTGGGGTTCGTGTGGGCCCCACCACCCTCTTAACCTCCCAAGGGAAGTTGGGTTGTCACCCAACTTCCACCCAAAGGATAAAAAAAACACTTAAGGAAGATAAAAATAAAAATTGAAGTTAAATTTTTATTTTTAACATTCACAATTTTATTTCTACAACTCCCCACGTGTAAACGCAACTTCGGGAAAGGTCTCCTTAAGCGAATATCGGCGTTGCGAGTTCATCGGTGCCCTCGGATTTCAATTCCGAGCACCGGATCAAAAGTTAGGAATTCCCGCTCGTTCGTTCACTGAACGTACCCGAGCCAAACTTCGGAAATTAATTCCGGGCACTCCGGGCCTCGGAATCAGGTGTCGTCTGAAACCGCGCTCTTGTAAAATTCTAAAGAAATTTAAGAAAAAATTTCCCTTGAATTTTACGGGTCTTTACAAGTCATCCGTCGGCTACCTGCTGCCGAAGACTCAGCTACCTGCCGCCCTGCGCTAGGTCTCGCCGTTGAAGAAGGCTCTGCCAGGAAGCTCTCGATCAGGAGGTCTCGCTCCAGCACTCCCGCCTGGGTCGGAATGCTGAGGGAGATCAGCGACGCCCGAATCTCCTGTCGCAAGCCCTGCTCGAAGGTCCGGGCCCGGAAGAAGGGGTCCCGTACCATGTCGGTCGAGTAGCGAGATAGGTCAGTGAACCTCGCCGCGTACTGAGCGACCGTCATGCTGCCCTGGCGCAGCTGGAGAAGCTCCTGGATGCGCACCGCTCGGAGGGTGGCCGGGACGAACTCAGAGCGGAAGAGGCTCTCGAAGTCCGCCCAGAGCAAGGATGCCTCATCGTGAACCTGGAGCATCAGGCTCCACCATCGTCCTGCCGCCGCCTGCAGGAGGCTCGCCGCGAGGATCACCATGAGATCCGCTGGTGTCCTCACTAGCCTAAAGATCCGTACCACCGCCTCTAGCCAGTCCTCGGCGGCCTGGGGGTCCGCCTCACCGCGAAACCTGGGCGGTCGCTAGCTCTGAAACTCATGCAGTGCCCTGAGGCGACGTGCATCGTCAGCGTCTGGTACTGGTAGCATCGGTGGCTCGGCGGGTAAAGCTACTGCCGGTGCCACTGCTGGCAAAGGGCCCTGCACCGAGGCCTCGTCGCTCGGTGGGCTGCCGTCGCGCCCTACACTCGGAACCCTAGCTGGCTGTCGTCGCGGGGCCATCCTGAAAAGGAGAACAAGAGCACCACAGTCAGAACAGTATACCTGGTGAGCTGGCACAAGTAATCACAAGGAAAACTTGAGACTTTCATAAAGAAGATCAGTATACCCGGTGAGCTGACACAAGTAATCACAAAGAAACTTGAAACACACACGCAATCAATGTTTTCATGCATTAAGTCGGAAATCAGGAGTCAGGGTCCTGGTGTACGGATACGTCGGCCGCCGCACCAACACTGGGCTCCCTGAACTGATAACCACACTCAATACACTAAACACTATTGCTTCATATGGAAAGAAAAGACGATCAGAGTCTGCGGTAGAACCGACCACCTCTGATACCAATTTGTCACGACCCGTCCTCGGGGCCCGTGCCGTGACTACCCCAAGCCCGCCTTCCATAGGCCAGGGGCTGGCGACTAGCACCAAGGCGTAAAATCCCAGTAAACAGGGAAGGCATTGCCTTTATAAGTAACAACCACACAGAGTCAGCAAGCGGAAAGTAAAGTGCAGAAAAGTAAAGGGGGCCGGAATACAAGCCCAACTGAAAGTACAACTGAAAAGTAAAGTACAGCAACTGAAGAAAAGACGGCGGCCTCGTGTCGTCCACTGGCAATCCAACCTGAAGGGTGGGTACAGATAGCCTCCAGGCTCCTCGGGTCCCACGTCCGCTCCGAGCACGTCCCGTCCAGCGGTCCACCTCCAGGTACCGTCCTGCTCCACGCCCCAACCGTGATCAGCGCTGTCCGTTGTCTACATCCAACACAACAAGGTGCGGGCATAGCCCGTGCAGGGGTGAGTATAAGCTACTCAGTAAGGACCCCGAGACCCCCGAAGGTCTCCCGAAATCCACAAAGGATATAGCACAAAAGAAAGATGCAATCACGAAGTAACATCTGACTCGACTTAGGTATATGCCCACACATATACCTAAGTCCCCAATTCTAGCTCTGCTCACGAGCTCAAGAACAACTCAATCCACAAAGGAAAGCAAGACTCAAATCCACAAGGAGAGTAAACAGTAAATCCACATAGGATAGTTCAACACAATCCACAAAGGAGAGTAACATAAGATTCAGCTCAACCAGGTATACTTTTTCAGATGACGTCAAAGATGATCACTGATCCATCTAAGTCGTCAGACCCACGAAGGATCGATAGGTACTAACCCCCGCAAAAGACCCACTCAGGATCGGGCTCACACAGAACCTGTAGGCAGTGGCTCACACAGAACCGGTAGTAAGGACCCACATAGGATCGGGCTCACACAGAACCTGTAGCACTGATCCACGTGGGATCGCTGAGTGTAGTAGTCGACGTAGTCCACTGAGGATCTCTGCACAGTCGTCGCCGCAGTCCACGAAGGATCTCTACTCTGTCGTCGTCGCAGTCCACTGAGGATCTCTGCTCTGCCGTCGTCGCAGTCCACGGAGGATCTCTGCTCTGTCGTCGAAGTCACAGCCAGCGCTAGGGTTCCCGCACATAGCGAGCTCGTTTAGGAGGGTCCGCTCCACGAGCCGAGAGGCTGATACATCAACTGACACTTAGTCCGAAGTTGATGTATCCAAAAGTTCCGTAACGACAACAGGATCTCAACGCAACAGACGGCGCGTCAATCGGACGCCCGGTCTGAGAGTTATTGGCATTTTCGTCCCAGGGGCCCGGTTGGTTTTTAGGGCAAAACCAACCCGACCGTACTCCGCCTGTGTCCGATCCTCGGGCGGAGTATGCCAAAAGTTCCGTCTCACTTAGAGGAAACCACCACAGCTGACGGTACGTCGATCGGACGTCCGTAGCTCAAGTTATGAGCGTTTCCGCTCCGAGGGCCCGGTTGGTTTCGTGTACGAACCAACCCGGCCGAACCCAAAGTCTTCCGAAACCTTGAGTATAATATACCGAAACGACCGTCTCGATCCAAGGATCGCGTAGCCACTGACGGTTCGTCAATCGGAGGTCCCAGGCCCAAGATATGGGCAAAAGACCGAAGAGGGCCCGAAACGGGGGTTCTGGGCCCGGGGCGACCCGGTCCGAACCCCCCCCTTGGGTCGACCGAATCGGGTCGGCCTGAACCGGGTCGACCCGACCCGGCCCGACCCGGCTAGGCCGGGTCCGGTCTGGCCTGGGCGCGGCCCGGCCGACCGGACCGGCCGGCTCGGCTTCGGCCGAGCGGCCGAATGAGCCGCCGCCGCGGGTTTGACCCGCGGCTTGAAGGAAACGCGGCCCCGCGGGGGGCCGCCTGTCACGCGGACGCGGCCGGGCCGCCGCGTCCCTCCCCGGTTCCGCGCAGCCGCGGCTTCAGCCGCGGCGGATCTTCTCCACGGCGGCGCGCCGGGCGCCGCCGCCTCCGGTCGCCGGCGCCGCCTTACCGGCGACCCGCGCCGCCTTGCCGGCGACCCGTGCCGCCGCCGCCTTCCGCGGGCCGCCGGAGTTGCTCTGGTGGCCCGTTTTGCCTCCCGTCTGCGCCGTTACTCCTCCCGGGGGCCGACCTTCACTGCGGGATCAACAGATCGCCCATGCCGCGCGGTTCGTCGTCGACCGCCATATCCGCACAACAAAAGAGATCGGCGGAGGGTTGTCGGGTCTTGTTCGTTAGACCCGCACCCTCCGCGTTAGTCATAAACAACGGGAGGAATAAAAACAACCAATCAACAATTTTAAATAAATTTAAAATTGTTCCGTGATCGGGTTCTTTATTTCAAAGAATAAACACGAAAAAGAATCATCAAGAAAATAAACCCCTACCTCGCAGCTGTCGTTGCCGAACGGGGGATCGTCGCGGGATTGCTCGTCGCGGAAGAAGGAGATCGTCGCGTCGTCGCGGTATCCGGCGTCGCGTCGCCAATCTCCGGATCAAGAACAGACGGATTTAATTAATTAAATCCGTTGTCATGAAATTTAAAAAGGGAGAATTTAAACGATCCGATTCTCACCTTAGTTGCCGAACGGGGATCGGCCGCGGAAGAAGAGGCGTCGCCGAAGAACGTCACGGGTAGAGCTCGTCGACGTCGCAGATCTCGGTGTGCGTCGTCGAATTCCGGTCGCCGGCGTTCTTCGCGTTCTTCGCGTTCTTCGCGTTCTTCGCGTTCTTCGCGTTCTTCGCGTTCTTCGCGTTCTTCGCGGGGAGATGAAGAAACAAAGATCCTCTCAAATCCTTTCAAAGGATTTTTAGGTTGGTCTTATTTTATAAACATGCCAACAAACGCAAAAGCGTAAGTAACGACCCATCAGTTCGTTGAATTAATTCAACGAGCGAAACAGCCCATTTAATTCACGAAAGAAACAGCCCAATTAAATGGTCTGTTAAGAAATTAAAGAAAACGCGTCGGTTGACTTTTCAGTTACTTTGACGGGTTTTCGCGGGTGCGTTACTTAGCGAAAGAAACGGCGGGGCTCGTGCGGGCCCCACCGCACAAATATCCTACCAAGGGGTAGGATATTTCTGGATAGCATCCTATCCAGTTCAACTCAGCTCAAGCCGCCTTTAAGTGACTTCAAGTGGCTTCCAAGCAGCTTAAGTGAAATAAAATAAAGTTGTCGCACAAACTTTATTTTATTTCTGACTTAAAGCCGCAAAATTTAAAAACCACGTCTGAGCAAACGCAACTCCGGAAGAGGCATTTCTAAGCAAATACCGGCGCTGTGATTTCATCGGTGCCCTCAGAATTCGATTCCGGGCATCGGTTCAAAAGATAGAAAAACCCGCTCGTCCGTTCACTGAACGTACCCGAGCCAAACTTCGGAAATTGATTCTGGGCACACCGGGCCTCGGAATCAGGTGCCGTCTGAAGCTGCGCTCTTGTAAAATTCCAAAGAAAATTAAGAAAAAAATTTCCTTGAAATTTGCGGGTCTTTACATGTATTGTCTTATTCCATAGAACTTTGTCTCTATGACCTAAGATCTTCACTGGTTGCTCCTCATAAGAGAGTTCATTCTCCAATGGTACCACCTTTGGATTGAGTACATGTTAAGGTTCTAGTATGTACTTTCTCAATAGGGATACATGGAATACATCATGTACTTGAGATAGGTTGGGTGGGAGTTCTAGTCGGTAGACCACCGCTCTGATGCGATAAAGGATCTCAAAGGGGATGATGTATCTTAGACTAAGCCTTACCTTATTCCCAAATCTCATCACTTTCTTCCATGTAGATATACATATTAATACCATGTCTCTAACATAAAAAAACTAGGTCTCATTAATGATTGTCAATATAGCTCTTCTAACGGCTCTAAGCAGCCTTTATGTGGTGCAAAATGGTATTAACCTTCTCCATGATTTCCTCAACCATTTGAGGACCTAGTAGTTTCTCTTCCCCAAATTCATCCTGGAATGAAGGTGTACTACACATCTTCCCATAAAGAGATTCATAAGGAGACATTTGGATGATTTAGAAGAAACTATTGTTGTAAGAGAACTCAATCAGAGGAAGATGTTGATCACTTCCTCCTTTGAAGTCCATTGAGCATGATCTATGTCCTAAAGTGTCTAGATAGTCCACTAATATTGTCCATAATTTTGAGAGTGATAGGTCATGATGAAGTTTAACTCAATATTCAGAGCATTTGTTAGACTCTTTTAGAACTTAGAGGTGAATCTTGGATCTCAATAAAATACAATCTATAGTGGTACACCATTCAGACTCACCACTTCTCTGATGTATATCTATTCAAGTAGATCCAATGAGAAACCATTTCGAATCATAATGAAGTTTCCAATATTTTTAATATGATCCAACACAACCCAAATAGGTATTGGTAATGGTGGAAAAGTTCATGGTGATGTTTTCCCATTTTTATATAGGTATGGTTAATTGTTGCATCATCCCCTTAGATTATTGCATTTCCACCTTCACTTTCTAACATACAGGACATATTGATGTTTATTCTATTATATCCTTATTAATATTGTTCCACTAATAGTTTCCTCAAATATCTCGATACATATTTTTGCTTCTAAGATGGATAGAGAAGTTTGAACTATGTGCATCATCCAACAGCTCCTTCTTTAACTTGAGTTTTGATGGTACACATAGTCTTCACCCAAATCTTACAACACATTATTCATTAATATTGAAATCTGAGGATTTCCCTTTTTTAATAGTTTCCACTGTATTCTTAATTCCCACATCATATATTTGAGAATCCTTTAACCTCTCTAGAAGATATGTTTGATCAATCATTTGTGAAAGGATTGATTATGTTCCTTCCTTTATGATTCCCATGTCCATACTCTTTAAGTCTATGAAGACTATATCCTTCTCAATTCTCATCAATGAAAGATTTTTTGGGTATTTTCTACTTATAGAGTCTTACACTTTATTCTCTTTCCCCAGATGGTAGGATGGTAGTGAATTGATCAATCATAATCTTTGATCAACTCTAACCATCTTCATTGGCGCATATTCAACTCTATCTGTGTGAATATATACTTTAGGATTTTTTGATCTATATATATTTCACACTTCTCCAAAAAATGGTAATGTCTCCATTTTTTCAAAGATAATAACACTTCATCCAAATCCATATCATGTGTTGGATAGTTTTTCTCGTTAACTTTCAAATTACTGTAATCATAGGAAATGAATTTTTCATTTTTCATCAACACACAGCCCCAGACCTTCTTCAAAGCATCACTGAATGCCACAAAAAGATCTCCACTTAAGGGTAGTGTGAGAATGGGTGTTGTGATAAACCTCATTTTCAACTTTTTTAAGAACTCTTAGCATTTATCATTCCAATAAAACTTTACTCCCTTTTGAGTTATCTTGGTTAGAGGTTTTGAAAATCATGAGAAATTTCTCAAAAATTGACAATAATACCCAGCTAATCTAAGGAAACTATGGATATATATCATAGATGTTGTCCTAGTCAATAATTAAATTTCCTCAGTCTGTTAAGGGTCAATAGATATTCCATTTCTTATGATAATAATCCCCAATAAAAAGACTTCCTTCAACTAGAACTCACATTTTTTGTACTTGGAATAAATCTTTTCCTTTTTCAAGGTCTTTATCACGATACTTAAATGATCATCATGCTCCTTCTTAATTTTGGAGTATATTATAATATCATCAAAAAAATACTACCACAAATTTTTCAAGGTAATATCTAAAGACCATATTCATAAATTCCATGAATATTTATAGATAATTAGTGAGTCTGAAAGGCATTGCTATGAATTCATATTTCCCGTACCTTTTATGAAAAATTAGTATTGGGGATATCCTCCTTCTTCACCCTAACTTGGTAATACCTTGACCAAAGATCCACCTTGTAAAATTATTGTGCTTCATGTATCTAATCGAACAATTCATCAATCTGTGGTAGGGGATACTTGTTTTTTTATCATAATGTTGTTGAGCTCATGATAATCAATGCAAGGGTGCATTGACCCATCCTTATTCTTAACGAAGAGGACTGGTGCACCCAGAGGTTAAGAACTTGGGTGTATGAAACATTTATCTAGATTATCCTATAGTTATTTCTTCATTTCATGAATTTCAACAACATCCATTCTATATAGATTATTGGATAATGGTAACTATTTAGGAATGAGCTTGATTGAAAATTTGACCACTCAGCTAGGAGGAAGACTAGAAAATTTCTTAGGAAACACATCAGTGTATTCACTCTCAATGGGAATGTCTTCAAGGATGATTATTTCCTTAGAATCAATCATTTTAGCTAGATACGCTTTCTCATAGGTCAATAATATCCATTCTTGATATGATGGTTCTAAATAAGTTCATATTTATCCTTGCATTTTTCTAGAATCGGTGCATCATTCACAATATGGAGATTGATTTCCTTCTCACAGTAATTTATGTTGGATCTATATAGGGAAAGCCAATACATGCCTATAATTACATCAAATTCCACCAAAGGGAGTTTGAAAATGTTTTTTGTGATGTTCATCCCACAAATTGTGATAGGGGAGGATTTATATACTTGGGATACAATAAAATCCCCATTTTATGTTTTCGCCTATAACTCCACTTCCAAGAATTTTGATGGTGATTGAAAAGTTCTTTTAAACTTTTGTGATATGAAGGAATGTGTATAAAAATAATAAAAAAGTATCTTCACTATTATTTAATGAATAATAATCATACTTTTCACCACTTCATTTTTGGTATTCACTTCAGCAGTTATGATGGAAAAATCTCTCCATTACTTCCTTAGAGGTTGTTGGTTACCTCCAAAAACCCTTGGATTAGTGCATTGGTTTTAGAAATGCCTTGGTTACTTTTGGTTGTAGTAATGAAAAATGCATTGTGGGTTTACCAGAGCATTACTTTTCTTTGTCGTAGTAGCAAGTTTTTCTTTCCAGCAATCGCTGGCTAGGTGACCTTCCTTCTCATACCTAAAGCATTTCCTCATCCCCTTTAAAAAAAATTATAGGGTTATTCTTTACGCACATTTGGAAATTGGGATGTTTAAATTTATTAGCACAATTATATCTCTCTATCGAACCACCGTAATTTGACTAAACCTTCCGCTTCTTATCCCCATGATATCCTTGAGATTCACCAATCTTTATTTCAACTTTAAGGGAACATTATAAAAATTATTCATAGCTATCAAAGTCATGGATCACTAGGGATTTCCATAGGCTAGGTTTTATCCCGCCAAATAAGTGCTCAACCTTGCATTCATGGGTAATGAAAAAGTCATAGGCATGTCATGAAAGCCTTTTGAAGTTTTCATCATACGCTCTGATAGATTCGTTGTATTTTTTCTTGAGTTCAATGAAATCCCTTTCCATATTAATTCAAAGGGTGTGAGGAAAATATTTATCGAAAAATATTTTCTAGAAGTCCTTCCATCCCATTTCCTTGATATCTTTCTTAGGATTCATATTTTTTATCAATGTCCATCATTGATCAGCTTCACCCTCTATAAGATAAGAATCCAGAATAACCTTCTCTTGTTTAGAGAATTGAAGGATAGAGAATATCTTCTCAATGGATTTGATCCATTGTTCGGAGATTGAGGGATCAAATGATCCATTGAAAGTAGGAGGTCTTTGTCTCATGAATCTATCTATTGTGACTTTTTATTTCTTAGTGGGGGTTGGTCATTCCTCTTGATCTATATTTCTATTCAAAACATGAGTTAACTAAGAGAGTATCATGAAAAAGTTTGTGATTATTGATCCAATCGGATTGGGAATCTCATTAGGGCAGTCATTACATTTATCTTCACATTGGTTGTTTGCTCGATTCCTCCTATTATTGTCTATTGACTAGAATAAAAGGAAAAATTAGGGGAAATTATTTTAAACTATTAAACACATAAATGGGAATCCAATGATATTAAAGGGATAACTTATAAATTAAATTTATTTCCTTAACTTATTAATTTCTAGGATTCGATCTAAATTATCCACGATCTAATTCTTAACATATATAACTACTACAAAAACGGGCAAGAGAAGTTCCACCTTTTATCAGCGCTAAGAAAAAATCACTGATAAAGAAGCCATGTATCAGCAAAAAAAATTAGCACTGATACAGGGCTTCTTTACTAGTGCTTTTCTGGCACTAATAAAGAATCCCCTTATAATTGATATCAAAGCACTGATAAAGAATCCTTGTATCAGTGCTAAAATTTTAGCGCTAATATAGGTATTCTTTATCAGCGCTTTCCTAGCGCTGATAAAGAAGTCATGTATCAGCGCTAAAAATTTAGCACTCATAAAGGGTAACCTTTATCAGTTCTAAAAAGTGCTGATAAAGAGACCCTTTATCAGCGCTAAAAAAGAACTGATAAATGTAGTCTTTATCAACGCTTTTTTATCACTGATAAAACTGTAGTCCCATATTTTATAAAATCGGTCGCATAGTATCCTCTTTTTATCACTCCCTAAAGCTATCACGGTACTGTACCCCTATGACAACTCCCCCCCCCAATCTTCACGTTGTCGGACCTCCACCGCTAGCCCTACTTCTTATCCTCCCCCTCAAACCCCTTATCGCGAATCCTCCTCCCTAAAAATCCTACTTATCCTCCTCTCTACTCGACCCTACTCCCCGTGAACCCTACTCCTCTATTTCTCAACGGTTGGTGGCTTCTCTTGTGCACCTCCCCCTCTGGCGGTCTCGCCTTCCCCTCCCAACATAGCGCAGAAGGCTCCCTACTTCTCCTCCTCTAAGGTGAATTTATTTTCTCTTCTTTTTGATTCTATTCTTGAAAATTCTTATTAGAAAGGATGTGACAACAATGCTGATTTAGTTTTTGTGTTTTTTTATTATGGTTTTAATGGTTAATGTTCATACCTGATACTTTTAGATTACCCTCATGTGTTAAGTCATGTTTTATTTGACTATTCTTCTCATTCTTATGAAATATTTGTTAAATAATTAGTTGAAGTTAGGGACATGTAATTTCTTCTTCTTTATTATGTTTAAATTGTGGAGTTATCATGTTATTTTTTTCCATTGGATGGATAGTACTGATTAACCTAAATTCTATAATGAATTGCACTAAATTAAATTAAAGTGAAGAGGGAGTTTTGCATGTGATTTATGAAGTTCCATAATATTTATTATATATTTATGGATTTATTGGTGTTGTTTCTAAGTGATTTATTATTGATGTTGTGAAAGAAATTTCTTACTACTAATAATATTTTATAATCACCTTTAATTATTTTCTAGTCACTTAAGGTAGGTAATGAATTGGTTGTATGGAAATATGTAATTAAAGTGTTATATTTAAACTATAAATTCTACTTTAATATGAAAGAATGTTTAAGGAGGAGTTTTTAGTGTGAATTTCTTATATGTTTTCCCTTTCATGCTACTATTTATGGGGTATTTATCACTATGATTATAAGGGTGATGGTTGATTGATGTGGTTGGGAGCATGTAGTGTGGTAATTAATACAGTAGTGATGTATGGATTATTGTGTGGTTATGATAGCAATGATATGGCTATTTAGGCAGAGAATAAGTGGTTTTATGGATTTTAGAATGTGTTTAGTGGTATTTTATTTCATGAAAATTTAGTTGTTATTGGGTGGTGTTATAGTTTCCTTTTGGCCTGGAATATGGTTGGAATAAATGAAAATAGTAATGGGTGATGGGTTGTAAATGATAAATGATGGTTTGTTAAATGATTAATGATAATGATTGGAATAATTATGTTTAATAAATGGTTAAATATAGAATAAATGTTATTAATGATTAATGAATGGATTATAGTGGGTAGTGATTTAATGATTGGTTTTACATTAAAATGGTTAACAATTGAAATGTAGATGGTAATAAAAATCAAAGAAATTATAATCTTAAATGAAATGATAAGTTGGTAATGTTGATATGGATTATTATGTGATTTTTTGGGGATTATTTGTGGAATTATAATGAAAGTGGTTATTAGAGGGTGGTAGTAATAATGCAATGGTTGAAGAGGGTGTTCGCAGTGTCAGTTTGGTGTAAACCCTTAGGAAAGATTTATGTGTGACTATATACTTATTATATTTTCTTATTATTTCTTATTCACCACCACTTGAGTCAAGTAACCTGATTGAAATCCATATGGGTACTTTGGTTCTGAGTGTTTTTCTCAATATCTAGGTTATAGAGTGAACACATATAGAACCACTCCCTCTTCCCTTCTCCCCCTTTACACTTAGTATGAGTTCTAATGGCTCACAGTGGGTGTATATATACAACTTATAACGATTTTAGGTTTTGGTGTATATATATTCTTGTTGACGTGATTATGTGTATTTGGTGTGGATACGTATTGGGGGTTGTGCATTTTAGGAGGAGAGTATGATTTTTATATCCTTCATGTTTATGATATCATACTGTGATGAGGATGTGATGTGTGGTTGGGATGTGGATATGGTTTTTTATGTGTTTGTGACATGTGTATGTGTGGATATATGGTTATGAGATTATATATAAGGGGTTGAAGCATAAGAAATATACCATTAGAGTGTGAGAATGACCAGATTAGTGGGGAAGTGGATGTGGGGTAATTTATTAATATATATTCTTTTGATATTACACTTAATATGGAGTTTGGAATTAGACACTCATGAGGATTGAATGGGATGATAGGTCAATAATATTTGTTAAAATTTTCATATGGAATAACATGGGAGACCATCTGTGACACAAGTGATTATCCCCCCTGTGATTTAAAGTAAGTAACTTGAGCATACCAAAAATATTAGGCATGATGATATTGAATGTATGGGAAAGACCTAGGAGTGGTAGATGTGTCATTCTTGATTATTATTATGTTTGGACTGGGGTGATTTAAGGAAATTATAATGAATCTAAAGTAATTATGTTTAATGAATTCCATATTGTAGAGATTATGAGAATCCTTTCTTTACTTATAGAGCTGGCTACTGGTTTTCATCCATATGTATTTTTGGTTGGTGAGGTATAAAAGGATGGAATAGTTGACCATACAAGGGTTGACCCGATATAGGAGGATGAGCCATAGAGGATGATTCCATGTGAGTTTTACCATCTATGACACAAGTGATTATCCCCGCAAACCCCTTTGTGTTTGGAAACTATGTTGATTTTGATGGGGGGTCTATCCTGGTTCCGTTGATTTCCAAATATTTATTGGAAATGGTTAGGCTCTATTAATCTCTATTTTTATAAGGAAGTTATTATCTTCTACTGTATTTTACAGTCTTGTTTTTTGTATTTGTACCATAAATACTAATATTTGAGATTAAAATAGGATGGATATGAATAAATATTGGATGGATGCTAATCGTTTGACAATAGAGTGAGAAATTAGTGAAAGAGTTCATCAAGTTTGCAAAGGATCCTTCTCAAATCCTTTGTCTGTGTTTACATTGTTGTTATTCTAGACTAATTACTCCAGAGGAGTTAGAAAAAACATTTTATATGTCATGTAATAGATCAGAGTTATAAATGTTGGAATAAATAAGGAGAAAAAGAGAATGTTGCTATTGGCTAGGATAAAACTGTGTTTTATGGATCATCATATATGAATAAAAATATGGATAATGAAGAAGACCATATGGAGGATGTGATTACAGATGTCAATGATGATAAATATCTTATTGAGGAAATGACAAGGACAATTGAAGATGAACTCATTGATTGCCCAAAATTGTTTGAGAAGTTAAAGAGTTGTGAAAAGACGCCATTGTATGCTAGTTGCACTAAATACACATCATTGTCAGATGTACTAAAGTTTTATAAATTGAAAGCAGGAAACAAATGGAGTTATGTCAGTTTTACAGAACTACTTTCTCTCTTGAATGACATGATCCCAGAAGATAATGAGCTACCAATCTGAACATATGATGCTAAACAAAAGCTACGCTCGATGGGTATGATTTTTGAAAGAATACATGCCTTCCCGAAAGAATTTATATTATTTCTCAAGGATAGAAAATCACTTACAGAATTCCCAAACTGTGGTGTTTCTCGATACAATAAAGATGAATCCAGTCCTATGAAAGTTGTATGGTATTTTCCAATCATTCCCAGGTTTAGGCGTCTATATGGAAGTGAAGAAACTGCAAGACAATTGTCGTGGAATGCAGATAATATAAATAAAGATGGGAAATTATGTCATCCGGCCAACTCTCCTTAATGGAAGAAAATTGATCATGAGTATCCTGAATTTGGAAAAGAGCCGAGAAACCTCCGTCTTGCGTTATCTACAGATAGAGTGAATCCTTTTGGTTTTCAAACCAGAACTCATAATACATGGTTTGTAATTTTGGTAAATTATAACTTTCCATCCTGGTTATGCATGAAGCAGAAATTCAACATGTTATCTATGCTTATATCAGGACCAAAACAACCAGGTAACAATATTGATGTTTATCTATCTCTTTTGATTGAGGATTTAAATTTATTATGGGATTTAGGTGTTATGTTGTATGATGCTTATAAAAGTGAATACTTCAGGTAGAGAGCGATGTTGTATGGGACAATAAATTATTTCCCTGCTTATGGAAATTTTTCAGGCTATAGCATTAAAGGAACTCAAGGGTGTCCCATGTGTAAAGAAGATACATAATCAATTAGGTTGAAACATTCATCGAAATCTGTGTTTCTAGGACATTGTGTATTTCTACCTCATCGGTATAAGTACCGATCTTGGAAAACATCATTCAATGGAAGTTCAAAACAATGTGCAGTACCATCTCCACTAACAGGTGATCAGCTGTTTGAGAAAGTAAAATATGTGAACACTGTTTTTGTTAAACCATTTTCAAAAAACCTTATGAAAATCTGTTTGAAAAAGCGATTAGTTTTTTTTTTTGAATTACCATACTGGAATTGTTTTTACGTCAGACATTTTCTTGATGGGATGCATGTGGAAAAAAATGTATGTGACGGTGTTTATCAGAACATTGTTAAATGCCCCTGTCAAAAAAAAGGATGGAATTAAGGCAAGTTTGGAAATGTTTTACATGGGAATATGAGAAGAGTTGGCTCTCGTGAAGGGTGAAAATCAAATGTTTCTTCCTCTAGCTGCTTACACTCTTTCCATAGATGAGAGATATCGGTTTTTCGACTTCTTCAATGATGTAAAGGTTCCAAAGGGGAATTCCTCAAATATCAAGAACATTGTTTTAATGAATGAGTTTAAGTTAAAAGGTTTGAAATCACATGACTGTCATGTTTTGATGTAAGATCTAATTCCTATAGCTTTACGTTGCATTTTTTCCAATAATGTTCATCATAAGTTAACCAAACTTTGTTTCTTTTTCAAAGCTATATGTAGCAAAGTTTTATACCTAGAGAAATTTCTAGCTATGGAAAAAGAAATTGTCATCATATTATTTGAATTAGAAATGTTCTTCTCGCCAAAATTATTTAATATGATGGTTCATTTGATGATTCACTTGGTGAGAGATATTCGACTTTGTGGTCTTGTGCACTATAGATGGATGTACCCTGTTTAATGGTATATGAATATTTTGAAAGGGTATGTCAAAAATCAAAGTCGACCAGAGGGTTGTATAGTAGAGAGATATATTGTTGAGTAATCCGTTGAATTTTTTATTGAATACCTATCTGATGTGGAAAGCATTGGTCTCCCGAAATCTCATCACACTGGACGCATTGAGGGTGAGGGAATTTCTGGAAGATATATTGTGACAATCAGTATTACAGATCGGGAGAAGGCCCACCTTTATGTTTTGCATAATAGTTGGGAGGTTTCTCCATATATCGAAACTCACAAAGAAATTCTTAGGTAGTTGAATCCATCAAGGGCTTAAAATGGATATCAAATACACATAATCACCAGTTTATAGGATAGTTTCAAGACCATATTTTTAAGGAGTTAGATGAAAATATGAATTCAATTTCATAACGAATTTGATGGCTAGCCGTCGGACCAAGTGTGTATGTATTATCTTACAGTGGTTATGTAATTAAATTTTATACATTTTATACAGATGAACATGATGAAGATAGTACCATGAAAAATAGTGGAGTTACACTTGTGGCTAAAGTGATGCATGTTTCTAGTAGTAAGGAAAGAAATCCAATTTATGCAAATATGTCATATTTTGGCATTATCAAACAAATATGGGAGTTGGATTATACGACATTCCAATTTCCGCTTTTTCAATGCAAATGGGTTGATAACAACAGTGGTGTTAAAATAGATGAATGGGGATTTATGAAAGTTTATTTTAGTAAAGAAGGGTAAAAAGACGAACATTTTATAATGGCATCACAAGCGGAACAAGTTTTTTATGTTCCAGATCCCAAAAACCGAAAGTGGTCGATTGTTCTGTTATCGTCTAAGACTACTGAAGGGTCCGATGAAAATTCAATTGAGGAAAATCCTTTTAGTGGTACGTTGAAATAATTTCGTAGTGGTCCCAATGTAGATGATGTTTTGTATGTTAGAGGATACCATAATGAAGGGATTTGGATAATCGATAGAAGTGTCAAATACCTTCAGCCTTTGAAAAAAATAAATAGAGTTCAATCAATAGGTTATATTTTGTTTGTAATATAGATATTGTTATCTCATGTTATTATCTTATTATTACTAAATTTATGTAATATAAATTAATTGTTCAAGCACTTTTGAAGATAATGACTTATGAACATTCTTGTGCTCCTAACCTTAAGTCTGAACAAGTCTCTCAAGCTTCTACTGCTGTTGTAGCTGCTCCTACTACGGCTGATCACAGTGCAGAGCACCAACAAGTTTCTGAACCTTTTGTTGATCCTAGTGTGGAGGTCCAATAACCATCATAACATTTCATTTATACCATTTAGATGAACATATAGATAATGTTGATATCGATGAAATGGTTGGAGATGAAGGACCGACGTCGCAGAAAATGCAGGTGCGTCGTAGTTTGACAGTGTTATCCAAATTTCTTAAGGCGAAAAGCAAAGGCATAAAATTTTATTTAGGATGTAATGCACGAGTCCAACATGTGAATCCCAACAAGGCTATGTTTAGTAGTTACATTGGAGTTTTCACTCGGCAACGCATGCCGATTGACATAGATTCATGGAACCATGTTGTGTCCGGGCTGAATTCTGTGATATGGGAAGAAATTACGGTAACATTATGATATTATTTCTTTAATTTACTAGAAAATAAAATAATGAAACAGTGTATTACTCTTCTCAATATCATGTAGAGTAAATTTATAGTATATTATTCACACAAGAATAATTTATTAAGGCTTGAAGGAAGGATTCATTGAGGTTTTCACACTATTTTAATAAAATGTCACCTGAAAAATTCCAAAGGTAAAATAAACTCGCACCCACCCATTGTCTACACTCACCTGATATCCCAAGAAACATGGGATGCATTTATTGGCCACTGTGGGGATGAGAAGTTTTAGGTACATTGTAGGTGATAATACATTATTTGAGGATACGTGTATTTATCACTTTGATTGTCAATATTTCATTTATGAAACAACAACTCAGCACTAGAAATAAGGAACGTGCATCAATACCAACATAACCCTATCTTAAAGTAAGGATGGGGTACTCTTCACTAGAAAATAAAATGGTACATATTTTAAATTTACAGTAATATTTTTAGGTACCAATAAACAACATCATAATTATCTTTCTATATTTATATGTAGATTGATAAGTCTAAAACCAATGACACTTCCATCCCACATCATGTGCTATGGAAGGAGGCACATGTGAATAAGGAAGGGAATCTAGTAGATGAAAACACACAAAAAGTGTGGGAAATATGTGTAAGTATGGAATGATGATAAAAATATTTGTTTTAAATTCCTATTACATAAAAATAATTAGTTATTTTCCTATATCTGGCAATTATAGGAATTAGCTACTCCTGTAGCAGATGCAGACCTATTATCAATGGTTTTGAAGAAGCCAGAAC